>JBAMMX010000004.1:8767035-10042035 GCA_037126225.1 Dillenia turbinata | reverse complement strand
TAGAGGTTAGGGAGGATGTTTTGGCCTGTGAGAAGCAGTGGATTCATTGTAGAGTTTAGTTTATCCATTTTGATTTTAGTTGTCAGGTCATTGTAGTATATGAGTTTAACATGATAGGAGATCATCATTTTCTATGGGAGTTCTTGAGATCTATGGGTAGAAAGATGAATACCCCGTGGTGTGTCCTTGTAGATTTTAATATGATTAGACGTCCGTTCAAGAGAAGTGGGGGTACAGTTGTATGATCGGGCTGATTGTATACAACAATCGGAGTTAGAGGACTTGCAGTATATTGGGGCCTTTTTCATTTTGTGGAATAAGCAATCTGCAGATCATATTGGAGGAAGTTGGATAGGGTGTTGGTTAATTCTGATTGGCAGATGATGTGATCCCAATGGGTATAGAAACCTAAAACTCACGAACAAGTAATATAGTTCAAGAATTTTCCCAACGAATGGTTTGAACCGATAGAATTAAAGATCTCAACCCTTGCCCTAAAGGAGGAAGAATCTAAGGTATATGACTTTAGACTCGTTTCTCACTAGAACAAAAACTTTGGTATAAAGATGGAATGAATGATGCCACAATCTAAGTTGGTCGAAATCTAAATTGATAAGTCAAAGAACTAAACAAGACTTCTATTTTGAATAAGTTTAGAAATTCTCAAAAGAACAAAACTTGTGTGAAGAAACTTCACAATTTTATTAATTCTCTCAAAGTTATCAAAAGTTGTATTTTACATAATGTGTAATGGCCTATTTATAGGTTAAAAGTAAAGATTAAATTAGAAACTAAAAATTTAATAATTCACTAAACAATTATAAATTAGGAAACTAAAATATAAATTATAAAGAAAAAAATAAGAAACTAAATAAAGTAAATCAACTACTTTGACCAAGTTTTTGCTGCTAATTTTTTTTTCTATTTTCATTCTCCCTTGATCTTAGATAGTTTTGGACCATTTATTCTTCCAATTGGACTTATATGAGCATAATTAAGATCCATTTTGACTCTTCATTTATTTAAACTCATATTTCTTGTTGTAAAACCCTCTGAATTAAATTATTCAGTAATTCTTTGAACTTTTTAACTCGAGTCTTTGTCACTGGCCCAACTGGAATTTGAGTTGGATCTTGTAAATTTCTTGCAGTCTTGATGATCACATCATTCTCCCCTTTTTGACAATGATTTGTCTCCAAATCGTCACCTGTGTGAAAATGCATCTGCAACTACCGTTTTGAGAGCATCACTCGCTTAACCTAACTTGTTTTGGTATAAAAATTCTTTTGTTTTCTCTCAGATTTTACCTCATTGACTGAACTTTTCTCTCTTTTTTCTTCCTCACCGAATTTAGCCTCTCTTTTTTCTTTTCTCTCTTTTTTCTCTTCTCTCAACTAATTTTGATCTCTCTGTTTCTTTTGTTCACTCAATTTTTACAATCTCACTCGGTTTTCATAGACTTGTATCGGTGTCATCGGAATTAGAGTGATTTTTTATTGATTGAATATGAATGAATACTTGTTGGTGAAGCCGTTATGTTATACATGTCGATCAAATTGCCAAGACCTTCCTAATAAAATATGCCCAGCCTACATTGGCACCACATCACATAGCACTTCATCCTCATATTTCCTAATTCGGAATGGCACAACAACTTGTTTTGTAACCCTTACTTCTCCACTATCATTCAACCATTGTAGTTTGTATGGTTGGGAATATTTAGTGGTTGGCAATTTCAGTTTTTCCACTAAAGTCGTACTCGTAACATTAGTAAAACTACCATCGTCAATAATTAAAATACATACCTTATCTTTCACATGGCAACGAGTGTGAAAGATATTCTTCCGTTATACTTCTTTTTCATCTCCTCTGGCTTGTAAGCTTAAAGCTCAGTACGTAACTAGTGCTAACATCTCACCGTGTTCAGCCCCGTACTCCTCATCTCCGATGGTGGCATCTTCCAACGGTGGCAAACAATTAATGTCATCTTCATATTCGGACTCGATTGCACCATTTTCCCGAATCACTATAACTTGCTTGTTTGGGCATTGGCTAACTATATGTCCCCTTCCTTAACACCTGAAGCATTTAGTCTTACTAGAATGAGTTGAAGTAGAGACTGTTTTGCCTTGAGAAGTTATGGCCTAGGCGGTTGGTTTGTGTTCAAATTTAACTTTGGAGGTGGTTAAATTTTCTTCTTTTTTTGGATAGCTCATTCTCCAAGATGTTACACTCGGAATCTGTGGGGCTGGTCTTGGCCATGTGTTGCCTCTCTTGAGTTGTCTCTTAACCTTGATTGTCATATGTACCAAATCCTCCAACTCCACATAGTAATGAAATTCGATTGTATTGGCAATCTCTCGATTTAAACCATTTAAAAATCTAGCCATCGTCGCTTCTTTATCTTCTTCTACATTGGCCCTAATCATAGCCATCTCCATCTCTTTTTAATACTCATCTACGCTTCGATTACCTTGGTGGAGACTCTGTAACTTGATATATAAATCCCTATAGTAATGACTCGGCACAAAACGTCGTCTCATCACCCTCTTCATGTCATCCCAAGTTTCAATAGGTCAATCCCCGTTCCGCCTTCTATTGATGCACAACTGATCCCACCATACAATTGCATAATCAGTAAACTCAATAACAGTCGGTTTTATTTTCTTTAATTTGGAATAGTTGTGACAATAAAAAACCAACTCAATCTTCTTTTCCCACTCAAAATATGCTTCAGAATCATTTTTACCTTGAAACGACAGAATTTTCATCTTGATACTACGTAAATTATTGTCTACCCGATTCCTAACTTCTCTATCCTGATCCAATCTCGTATGACTACCCACTGATAATCTATCAAACTCCTCCTCTAGCCCATCTCTTTCAAACTCATCCACAATTTCAGTTTTCCTTTGATGAAACCTATTCCTTCTTGAGGGGTTCGGCCCCATTGATTGCTGTCCCTTTTGCGATCTCTCTTCTACCTTATCCAACCTTTCATGTATAAGATCTAACTCTCTCTTCATCATCCGTCTCATCTCCCCCATAAATGCTTGTAGTTATAGATTCGGCCCAACGTATGGTTGAACCTCCTCACTTATGTTATCTTTTTGATTTTGAGACATGATTAGAATCTGCAAGACAATGTTAGAATAAAATAGGAAAGAACCTCACCACACCCCCTCACGTGTTTCACTCAAAAATAATGATTCACTCAAATTAACTCTTGTTTCACTCTTTGAATTTGGCTTTTATCTTTAATGAATTCTCTCTTACCTTTTACCACTCCTCTTCACTTAATCAAGTTCTTTATTGAACTCGAGAATTCAACTCAAGAATAATTGTCGTTTGAAATTCAAAGACTTATATGAAAAAAAATATTAATAAGAGGCACAAAGAAAGAAAGATCAAGAAAAAAAAACAATAGGAAATAAGGAAAGTTACAAATTTGAAAAAATTTTAATTTAAGAGGAAACAAATAAAGAATGAAACAAATAAGAAGGATGACAAATAAGGAAAGAGATCAAGAACGAAAAACAATTATAGAAAGTTTTGAATTTAGGAAAGTGCACAAATTTAGAAAAGTGCACAAATAAGAAAATATTTTAAACTCAACCAAAAAATTTAGAAAATTCTAATTCAAATTTGGTAATAACACTTTACAACTTACCAAATTTGAACAATATCATAAAATGAAAAATTATCAATTTTGTAAAATTTGGAAGCTGCCTTTTTTTTTCACGGCCTCTTTTTTTTGCGGGCCTTTTTTTTTGCCTCTTCTTTTTTTTTTTTTGTATGACCCTTTTTTTAACGGCCTTTCTTTTTTTTTGAACTATGATAGCACAAAATAAAGAATGAAATACACCAAAAATAAGAAATAAACCAACGAATGAAAAATTTTAGTTAAGATGATGAATCGAGATTGGAATTAGAGTTTTAAGACACAAACAAGAATAAAGAGAAAGAAAATAAAATAACATAAGAATAATTCGATGGAAAAAAAAAAACCTAGATTAACTCTGATACCAACTGATGTGATCCCAATGGGTATAAAAACCCTAAAACCCACGAACAAATAATATAACCCAAGAATTCTCCGAACGAATGATTTGAACCGATAGAATTAAAAATCTCAACTCTTGCCTTAAAGGAGGAATAACCTAAGGTATATGACCTTAGACCCGTTTCTCATTAGAACAAAAACCTTGATATAAATATAGAATGTATGACGTCACAATCTAGATGGTTCGAAGCCTAAATTGATAAGTTAAAGAACTAAACAAGATTTTTATCTTGAATAAGTTCAGAAGTTCTCAAAAGAACAAGATTTGTGTGAAAAAACCTCACAATTTTATTAATTCTCTCAAAGTTGTCAAAAGTTATATTTTACACAATGTGTAATGGCCTATTTATAGGTTAAAAGTAAAAACTAAATTGACTACTAAAAATTTAGTAATTCCCTAAACAATTATAAATTAGGAAACTAAAATATAAATTATAAAGAAAAAAATAGGAAACTAAATAAAGTAAATCAACTACTTTGACCAAATCTTTACTGCTATTTTTTTTCTATTTTCGTCCTCCCTTAGTTTTAGGTAGTTTTGGACCCTTTATTTTTTCAATTGGGCTTGTATGAGCATAATTAAGATCCCTTTTGGTTCTTCATTTATTTGGTCTTCAATTTCTTGTTGTAAAACCCTCTGAATTAAATTATTCAGTATTTTTTAAAAACCTTTTAACTCGAGTCTTTGTCACTGGCCCAACTGGAATTTGAGTTGGATCTTGAAAATTTCTTGCAGTCTTGATGATCACATCAGTAGACTTCTTATCCTTTTTCTTAGCCCGTTTTTCTCCTATCGGATGACTCAAACCATTCCTCGTGTGTGGTCAGAGTTCAGATTGGGGATCAGTCTAGGAGGGTGCCATTTAAGTTTTTTGAGTTTTGGATGGCGCATCCTTAATATCGGGAGATAATGTCGAAGGTTTGGGAGGACATGTATTATAGAAGCTCGATGTATCGCCTATACAAAAACTGAAGGGGTTGCAATAGAAGTTGTGACAACTAAACATCAGGAGCATGTCAGGGTTCAGGAGACCCGAGAGAGACTTCTTCGGACACAACAGGAGCTGTTATCAGATGGGGCTGTGAGTGATTTGGGTGATGAGGAGAGGATTGCTACCTCTCACTATCACAGGCTAGCAAGTATGGAGGAGAGTATGCTCAGATAGAAGACTAGGGGTTCTGATAGCTCCAATTGGGATATCGGAATATTGCATTCTTTTTCGATATGGTTAGGCATAAACATAACCAAAACTCTGATTGTTCTCTGGTCAAGGAGGATGGCACATGGATATCTGATTCGGGTGATATCAAATTGGGGGCATTCAGCTATTTTAAGGATCTATTTACGAGCAGGACTAAGGTGGTTTAGTTGGATCCTGGGTTTTTTGCTTCCATGATTCGGGATACTCTTTTGGAGGCACAGAATCATGTATTGGAGGCCCTGATGACGGCGAATGAGGTGAGGGAAGCTATATTCTCTTTGGGTAGATATAAAGCTCCGAGTGATGAGTACAATGCGAAGTTCTTCCAAGGTAGTTAAGATACTGTGAGATCTGATGTTACGAGGGTAATCATGGATTTCTTTACACACGGGCACCTTCTGAAGTAGGTGAATGGTACTATCATTTCACTTATTCTGATAAAGGATAACTTGACCTCATTGATAGATTTTAAGCCGATTTCTTGCTGTAGAACAGTATATAAGTGCATCTGCAAGGTTATTGCAGTGAGAGTGAGTCAAGTTTTGCTAAGTATTATTGATAGCGAGCAGTCTGTCTTTGTAAAAGGTAGGAGGATTAGGGATAACTTTGGCTCATGAGCTTCTTCATGTATACTACCAGAATCATGGTTCTCTTAGATGTATGATAAAGGTGGATATCATTAAGGTGTATAACTCGGTAGAGTGGGATTTCCTTAGACTGGTTCTAGACTGCATTGGTTTTCCCATCTGGCTGATTGATAGGATCATGATGTATATGTCTACAGCAATTTTTGCGATAGCTATTAACAAGGAGTTGAATAATTTTTTTCAAAGTTTGAGAGCACTTCAACAGGGGGATTCTTTGTCTCTTATGCTTTTTGTGATAGTTATGGAGATTTTTTCGGGCTTGATACATAGACCATCGAGGAGTTGACATTTGAGTGTCACTGGAGATGCTAGGAGATTGGTCTTTCCCACTTATGCTTTGTAGATGATTTGATACATTTTCTTGGGGTAAGTTTAGCTTCTGTGTAGTGTATTTCAGATGTTTTAGCTCAATTTGGATCTTTGTCTAGGCCACAGTTGACCCTCAGAAGAGTAAAGTCTTCTTTGGGATAGTTAAGTAGAGAGTGTGGAGGATATATTAAGGATTTCAGGGTTTCAATAGGGTTACTTCTAGTCAGATATATAAGAGTTCCTTTATTATCGACCAGACTCTCGGTAGTGGTGTGTGTTTAGCTTGTTTAAAGGGTGACGATCTGAATTCAGCATTGGACGAGTTATCATTTATCATATGTAGGATGGTTATTGTTGATTAGTTCCGTACTCTTTTTGATTTAGACATATTGGTCTTCAATGTTTCTACTTCCAAAGGTGGTTTGTAAGGAAGTCAAGTAGGTTATGTCTTAGTTTTTATGATTTGATCCATCTTTGGACCCTCATAAAGCCAAGGCAGCATAGTCTCTTGTTTGACACACCAAGAAGGAGGGGGTTTAGGTTTGAACAGAGTAACGATTGGAATAAAAAGCCTAGATCAAGCATATCTAGTCTCTCCTTTCAGACCCGAGAATAATGTATGGACTAGTGGGACATAGCTTCCGAGGACGTAGCTTTTGGTATGTTGGAGTTCCAGACAGGTGCTCACAAATATGGAGGAAACTCATATCTTTTTGTCACTTAGTTTATAAGTTTGTGGCCTAGAGGATGGATGATGGTAGTCGTATTTCTTTCTAATATGACATTTGGTTGCCTATATAGCCTTCGATAGAGCTCTTAGGGAGGCATGTTATGGAGAGGTCAGGTTTTCAGGATGTTTTTTCTAGCACCCATTGGTTAGAGTATGTTTAGGGGTAATATATTTCGAGATTGAAGCGAACTTTCTTTGATGGTATTCGAGAGTCTATCTTAGAGCTTGATCTACCTTCAGCCAATCATGATAGGATTGTGTGTGTCAAGCCCGGACCATCGAATCCAAGCAAGCAACAACCGCCATGTGATCTAAAAGTACGTGCAATCACCAGCACACACCCCAAGATCCTGCCAAACTGTGATGATACCACTTTCCAGTTAAGAAAATCTAACTTACAAAATATTTTCAATCCAACCATGTAAGTGGCAAATAAATGTTTAACAAGTTAAAATATAATTTCCAAAATATAAATTTCAATTTTAGAAAAACACACATAAAATATAATACAAGAAGAGTTTAAAAATACTCTCAAATAGATCCGTCTATATGCCTAAAAAATTCACAATTAAGAAGGACCAATAGCAACAGTTGGTCTTGAATAGTTCTCTCCTCGGTTGGATCTAAATAACGGTGAAACGACTTTTATCTCTACACCTTCTCTAAAGAAGAATAGAAATGAATGAGTAAATATAAAATACTCGGTGAGTGGAATACAATAATAGTGTATAAGTAAGTAAGTGGTGAGTGTGAGAGTATCAAACAATACTTTCAAAATCATATTTTGATTCAATAAAATATAATGAAATCAACTTTGTGTTTCCCAACAAACGTCATAGTTTTCATAAAATATAATAAACATTCACTATATACTTTATTTTTGAAATCCAAGGCATTGTCTCAAAATAGTTCCACCAATGGCTTGATCCAAACCAATAGTGGAACCATCAAGGGGTTTTTTATTACTAGTCACAAACATCATCCCCAATCTTGATGTTAGCTCGTGACTTCCACGGTAGTGCAATCGAATAGCCCGAATAGGAGTTGGGGGCATCTCTCTATTGCGCCTACCCTCTCAAATCTAGCAAACCCTCCACGTCATCCCTTTTAATCGGTCAGTGGAAGCTTACTAGTTATGACACTCACATGGGTGCTCACACTCCCAAGCATGCACCAATTTGCAAAACATTATATCATATGTCATAAAAAAATAAACAATTTCTCAGTTCATAAGCCAGCACAATATTCACAGAAAAATTTAGCAGGATACAAGATATATTAGTAAGGGTATAGATTTAATGGCTTAAATCAAAATATTTTTAGGAACACTCCACATTCACAAATCATTATATAAAACCAAGTTAAGAAAAATCATTTTAGAACACTCCAAAAGATTTTTCCAGTTCGGGTTACGTCAAACCCTTGGATTCTCCCCCCTTTTTGTGACAACTCTAAATCCTCAGACCCTTATTAAATCAAGACTATAATCTAACTTTGAGGGGTTGGATGATTAATTTGGAACCTTTGATCTTGAGTTTTGATGGTGAATCGATTGGATTTTAGGTTTGGAAGAAAAGAGAGAAATATTAAGAGAAAGAGAAGAATAGTCTAGAGAGTAAGACGAAACTCTTGGGTCTAGAGGGTTCTAGAATTTCATTTCTATTTTTATCATCAAACTCATTTTCAATATTTACTTAGTGGCTTTTCTCACACTTTTAAATTCAGCAAAAAGTCCAATATGACTTTTTGGGTTATTGGGAAGGTCATTCTTATGAATTTAAGTACTTAAAGTTACGTATTGTTAAGAAAAATGTATTCGATGATGAGCACAGGAAGTTGAAATGAAAAATACAGATTTATAAAAAATAAATTAGAAAGGGTATAATATAAATTGTGTAACATGTGATTTAAGAGATCAAATGGCAAGGTGGTAATAAGTTTTTTGAGGAGTTGGTGGGCCAATATTCTAGTCTCCTTGGTTGCAAATCTCACCAAGAAGTAATCTCCATTTGCAAGGTAAGCCGACAAGTAAAATGGAGAATGTACTCAGAGGGAAGGTTCAAATATCCACCGATAGGTAATATATCGAGGAATCACACAAAATTCAGTACTGAAGAGTTCTTAGAAATAAGAAAGTGTACTGACAAGGTCCCTATTTTCAAGACAGTAGACGTTTATCGAGAGGTAAATGTGTTCCGAGAGACTTAGTATAAATGCTCCAATGCTGAGAGATGATTGAAAACTTCATACCAACTACCGAAGAGTAGTCTCAAAATGGACACTGACAGGGTTTCAATAGGGATATATCAACAAACTATAAGCTTCACAATATACTGAGGAGGCTCATAGTTCTCATTTAGTCGAAATGGGTATACTGACAGACTCGCGTTTACAAAACAACAGATGTTTACCCAGAGATAAACATATATCGAGAAACTTAGTGGAAAAAATCTATCGAATGGTAGCAATTACCAAGAGATGGTGGAGTGTACAAAGAGATAGTCACCACCGACTAAGAAATCAAAATTTGAAGAAACAGTCCACCAAGTTAAAGCTCTATTGAGTAACTCAATTTTTCACTAGTAATTCAAATTTTACTGAGTACCGAGCACTCTAATAATTGATGATTTAAAAATTGGAGGTCTACTGACCAAGTGCCTAAGAGTCTACAGACAATCCAAAGGGCAAAAATTCACGTGTATATCTAAATTAATTATTTTTCTATATTTTCACAAAGTATAAAAATTTTTAAATAGTCCATTTAGAGTCAACATCACAATTTGGATTTGTCCGGTGTTACAATTTCTAACCTCTAAAAGAAAATTTTGTTTTCAAAATTTTATTACATAATTATTTTTCAAACAATTGAGGATTTGCTTCTTCATCATCTCCTCGGGTTCTCAAGCCATCTTTTCAACATAATTATTCTTTTATAAAATCTTGACAATTGGAATCTATTTATTTCTCAACCTCTTGACTTGCTTCTCTAGGATGCTTACTAGTTGGGCTCCAAAATTCAAATTTTCTCTCAACTTAATTGGAAGAGTTCCAAGAACATGGAAAAGGTCAAGTAAGTATTTCTTCAATATCGACACATGAAAAACATTATAAATTCTTTCTAATTCTTGTGGCAGTTATAACCGATAGGCTACCTTTCCAATCTTCTCTATGATCTTGAAAGGACCTATATAACAAGGATTTAACTTTTCTCATTTTTGGAATCGAATTATATCTTTCCAAGGGGATACTTTTAGAAATACCATATCTCCTACTTTAAACTCTAAAGATCGTCTTTTGTTATCGATGTCAATCTTCTGTCGATCTTAAACTGCCTTTGTCCTCTCTCAAATTAACTTCACCTCCTCGATAATGGTCTCAATCAACTCTATACTTTCAATCTTCCTTTTCCCAACTTCATCCGAATACCATGGAGTTTTGTATTTTCGTCCATATAAGGCTTCATAAGGGGGCACTCCAATGCCAATTTGGTAACTATTGTTATAGGCAAACTCTGTCAACGAAAGGTACCTATCCCAACTACCCTGAATATCCATTACACAAACTTTAAGCATGTTTTCTAATATTCGGATTGTGTATTCCGGTTATCCATCGATTTAAGGGTGAAAGGCAGTGTTAAACTTCAATTGAGTGTTTAAGAATTCTTGTAATTTTGGCCAGAACCAAGGGTAAAATGGGGGTCGTGATCAGACATAATCGATACCGGGACCCCAAAGATCTCACTATTTTATCAATGTATAACTTAGCTAACTTCTCCAAAGGAAAGCGTTTTGATCGGCAAGAAGTGAGTTGATTTGGTTAGACGGTCTACAATCACTCAAACAGCATCATACCTATTCGGCGTTTGTGGCAAACCGATTATAAAGTCCATAGTGTAACACCGACACTGCGGTGTTCGTACAAGTGTAGTATTCATGGAATATTTATAAAATATTCCTCCGTTGATATATATATATAATTTTTTTTATTTTATTGATTTTCGATTTTGAGGTATATAATTTGAATTTTTGGTATATTAAAAGTATCCGTATTTTCGATTTTGGGGTTTTTAAATTTAATTTTTGGTATATTTTAAATACCATTTCTGGGATTTGTAAAATAAAGTTAGTATAAATATAAATATATATATGTAAATAATTATTTATTTATTAATTTATTTATTTACTCAATTAACTAATTATAAAATCTATTTATATAAAAATATATATAAATAATAATAATAATAATAATAATAATAATATTAATAAAAAAAAAAGGGAAAGGAATTAGGGTTGAAACCCTAATTCCCATTTCTCTTTCACCTCTCCTCTCTCTCCCGCGACCTTTCCTCTTCCCCCACCCACGCCATCGCCATCGCCGCCGCCGCTGCCATCCGCCGTGACTCGGCGCCACCGCAGCGACCACCGCTCTCCCTTCTCTACCTCTCTCTTCGGTTCTCTCTCTATCTCTCTCCTTCTCTCTCTCGGTTTCTCACTCTCACCGCGAGTCTCTCTCTCTCCCTCTCGCGGATTCTCCGCCGCGACTTGGTCGCTGTCCACCATTGCGCCACCCCACACACCGACGCTTCCATTCTCTCTCTACATCTCTCTATTTCGCTCTGTCTCTCAGTCTCTCTCTCGCTCTGCTCCTCCCTCTCCTCTGCGCGCGCGCGATTGCGCGCAACAGCGCGCGATTGCTTGCGATTTTCTCTGCCTCAGCGCGCGTCTGCTCGCGCGACTGCGCGCGAGACTGCCCCCTCCTGCGCGCTCACCAGCACGCGACAGCCCTGCCCCAACGCGCGGCTGCTGTGCTGCCTCCCTGCTCGCGCGCCTTCTGCCACCTGCGGAAGCCCCAACCGAAGGCCCTAAGTCGACTGTGCCTTGTCCACTTCTAAGGTACGATCAAACCCTAACCCAAATTCTAGGGTTTCGATTCCTTGGTGATTATACTAAATTGCTGACTTTTGCTTCGAATTGGAAGCATTGTAGGTTTCAGACGGAATCGAATATCGCACGGACGTTAGGGTTTTGGACCGCAGTGAAATCCTAGGTGAGGTAAAATACTAACTCATTCGATTTATTTAGATGAATGTAGGGTAAATTAGAATAGGAATATATTGAATATGTGTAGGATGTATGTTAAAGTAAATTGGAAGACATTATTTGGTCGTTTTGTGTAATTATTTAGGTTAAATATAGAAATTTATGCTAATTGGGCTGTTTCGGATGATAGAATTGAGTTAAATTGATTTAAATGGTTGCACTTAGAGTTTAATTTGACGAATGCATGAAAACAATCAAAATTTGGGATTTGAGCCTAAGGATTGATGTTTTGTTTTACATTAGGGTTGGTGTTGCATATAGGTAATTCAATTATAATCTCTATATTATGAAAATAGGTTTCAATACCTTTAAAATGACATATGGGTTGAAGAAATCGGATGAAAATTAAAAAGTGTATGATTTTTCAAAGAGTTTTCCATTTTGTGGGAATTTTAATTATTTGAGATTAGTTTTCGATTCTGAACGGTTTTAGATGTTTGAATTTAGATTAGTTTGGATTTTGTTATTTATTTATAAATGGAAAGAATTTGATTACATTGGAGTTTATTCATAAATTGAAGAATTAAGGTTGTACAAACTTAGGGAAATTTGAAAACCCTTTAATAGGGCTTTAATTGATGATTATCCGTATTGATTGGTCTAGGTTGAACTTTGGAGACTCAAGGGGAGTCCTTTTGATTTGATTTCAGAAATAGGGAGTGGATACCCTCCCTAGAGGTGAGTGGGACCCTAATCTCTTGTATGAAATGGTGAAACCTGATTTTTACCGTGTTTTTTAAACAAAACATGTTTTGATATGCATGATCTCGACGTATGAAATTTGAAATTTAAACTTGTTTTGTGATTATTGGAGTGTCGTACTTATGTTTTCTATGATTATGCATCCATGTTTGAAATGAAACAAAAATTGTGCCATTACTTGAACATTTGATAAGATTCCTTTTCTACCATTGCATTGATATGCTGATTTGAAATGATTCGATGAATGTAATGGCACACGGATTTGAAATGTTTTGAAATCCCACTTGTGATGATATGGTTCTTATCTGCGGGACGTTGTGCCCTTGTGATACTGTGATGATGACATTGATGATTCCGTAGCTACGAAGGGACTTTGTAGAGGCACGAGTTGCCCGGATACGCTTCTGCAGGAGGTATCCGCAAATGTCTAGTTATATTTATTCATAGGCACGAACGGTTGAACCCACATCGGGGGAGGACATGTATGACGCCACCGTCTAGCACCGGGCGGTGACCTATTTGACGAGACTGGGTAAGCAAGGAGCTAAGCCCACGGCCAACATCGGGGTAGAGAGCTACTTTTGAAACATTTTGCATAATAACACCCCCGATGCGCCTGTCATTGGTCATGGTCGACCTTTGCCAGGATCCTTTCGGCCAGCTCTATGTTATACTTGATTTTTTTAAATGGATGCATATATGTGTGATATCGTGTGAATGATTAAAAGAGATCATTTTATTAAACATATCATGATTTATTGCGAAACTTGAGTTATTGTTTACGAATGATATTATTTGACACTCCAATATTCACCTACACTATTAGTACTTGAGATTAATCCCCTCACTCACTGAGTATCCTCCCATAGATACTCACCCCTCCTTTTTCCCTCCCCAGACAGGATTGTTGTGCCGGAGCAACGCTTCAGATTTTGGAGATCTTGGTGGATTTGGGTGATTCACGATGGTGAGATTAAGTTTCAATTGAAAATATGAATTTCGTACTTTATGTCGACCCTGCGTGGTCTTGATATTGAGGTCCGTAGTTGACCGTGTACGCATTATGGGATGACTGTATAATTTTTAGACTTTTGTTTGCGAAACTCTCATATTTCTCTTGCATTGAGGCATTTGTAACTATTTGAAGTGTTAACTTGGGAAATTTGTAATATAATTGTATAAATTTAGGTCCGTTCAGTGTGGCGACTGCTCATGCTCTAGTTGGGCATGACAGTAGAGGTCTGTGGCTATGACTGTTGGTGATTTGTTAGCCTTGCGTTGTTTGGATGTCGGTTGGGAGATTTGGTGGATTGTTTTGAGGCCGGGATGGCCATGTGTTTAATTTACATGATGATTTTAATTTATACAGGTGTACAGGTTTAATTGTACATGGGAGACCTCCGATTTATGGGGAGGTTCTGTCCGATTTTCTGTAAAAAAATACAGCCGGCATCCAGGTCAACGGGCGGCTGTTCACGATTTCCGGTTCGGGGCGTGACACATTGTAATATGCTCCTATTTTTACTTGGGGATTGGCAATGGTTGGAGAATATCGGCAGGCCTTTGGTGCTCTGCCTTAACCTACTAACACATTAAATACTTGGACACAAATTCAGCAATCTCCCTTTTTACTCCAGACTACTACCAATAAGTCTCCTTAATTGTTGGCATAGCATAATCCAATGAGTATAGCTCCTCAAGAATAGCCTTATGAAGATCAATGTCCTTGGGAACACAAATTTTATTATTAAACATAAGCATTCCATCGACTCGAACTCTAAACTCACATTTTTCTCAATTATGGACTTTCTCAACTATTATCTTCAATTCAATATCAGTAGTTTAGAGTTCTCAAATACGATCTACTAAAGTTGCCCTTATCTCAAAACTAGTTAGCAACGCACCCTAATCATCATTCGCCAATCTAACCCTAAGAGCTCAGATTCCAATCAAACAAGAAATATAAGAACTTCCATGAGACTCCAAATTAGATGAAGATTTCTAACTCAAAGTATTAACAACTATATTGGCCTTACCAATATGGTAATCTATTACCAAATCATAGTTTTTAATCAATTTAAGCCACCTTCTTTGTCTCAACTTCAAATCCTTTTGTGTGTGTAAGTAAACACTTCAAATTTTTATGGTCGGTGAAAATCCTACAAGTCTCCCCATACAAATAATATCTCCATATCTTCAAGACAAACACAATTGCTATTAACTCCAAATCATAAGTATGATAGTTCTTTTCATACTTCTTTAATTTGTACGAGTCATAGGCTATTACCTTATCATTTTTCATTAATACACACCCTAATTAGGGATATATTTGAGTCAAGTCGATCACGAGTATCCCTATGGTCAAACTTGAACTAAAGTTTTTTAACCCGACTCGAACTCGAACCTGAACTCAATGTATAGTGATAATAGGACTCAAAACTCAACTCGCTCAAAACTCAACTCGATTGTATAATAAATCTTTCGAACTCAACTCAAAAACTCGATTTTTATATAATATACTAATATATTTTATTTTATTTTATTTTTTATATTATAATAATATATATGTATATATAATATATATTAATATAGATTATCGAGTTACTCGACGAGTTTTCGAGTTTAAAATTCTATTACTCAAACTCAAGTCGATTGTATAATGAATTCAACTCGAATTTGACTCGAACTCGGTCAAATTCAAGTTGAATCGAGCCATTGACCGAGCGACTCGAAAGCGACTCAAACTCGACTTGAAATGTGTAATAGCCCTAATCCTAATCTTTGTTTACTAGCATTGTTATAAACCACATATCCACATCCACTCAATGGAAGAGTAAGGATGGGAGTGAATGTCAACCCTTTTTAAATTCCTGGAAGCTAATTTCACACTTATCATCCCACTCAAATTTAATTTCTGTTCATGTTAATTTGGACAATAGAACTACATTTTTAGAGAATCTCTTAACTAATCTTCTATAATATCCTACCAACCCATGGAAACTTCTTACCTCTTTCACATTCTTTGAATGCTCCCACTTCAAAATAGTTTCAACTTTCTTTGGATCTACAAATATCCTTTCACCAGATTCTCTATGCCTCAAGAATCCAATTTCTCTTGACCAAAATTCATACTTGGGAAACTTAGCATATAATTGGTTTTCTCGAAGAATCTGTAAAACAATTCTAAAATACTCTGCATGTTTTTTATCACTCTTTAAATATACCAATATATCATCAATAAATCCAATTACAAATTTATCAAAATATGAGTAGAATACTCTATTTATCAAGTCCATAAAAGCAATCAAGGTATTTGTTAACCCAAATGGCATCACTAAAAACGTCTAATGTCCGTACTGAGTCCTAAATGTGGTTTTAGGCACATCACTCTTTTTTATCTTCAATTGATAATAACCCAACTTCAAATCAATCTTTGAAAATATACATGCACCTTGAAACTAGTCAAAAAGATCATCAATCCTAGACAATGAGTACAACAACAACAACCAGAGTCATAATCCTAAATTTGGGGTCGGCCAATCTTAGGCAATGGATACTTGTTCTTAATGGTAACTTTATTTAATTACTAATAATCAATGTATAAACGAGGAGTATCATCTTTTTTCTTCACAAATAGAACTGGTATACCCTATGGGGAAGAACTCGCTCGTATGAATCCCTTATCTAGCAACTCTTAGAGTTGTACTTTCAACTCCTTCAATTTTGTGGGTGTCATTCTATAAGGGGGGATAGAGATGGGTACGATGCTGGGAAGTAGATCAATGGCGAAATCAAACTCTCGGACAGGAGGTAAACCAAGTAACTCTTTCGAAAAAATATATGAAAACTCATTCACTACTGGAATATCATCTAGAGTGGGACTCTCTATAATTGTGTAAATTATATGGGCTAAATATGTTTCACACCTTTTATGCACCAATTTATGATTTTCTATTGTCTAGATTACACAAGTCGGTAATACTCGACATTCATTGGCAAAAACAAATGCCGAGCATCCTGGTTTTTGAAATTCTACTTCCTTAGATATAACCAATCCATTCCCAATATAGCATCAAAATCTATTATCTCTAATGGAATCAAGTTCACCTCAAGACTCATTTCGCCTACCAGTACATCATAGTACCTGTAAACTGTACTTCTAACCAGCTGCTCACCTAAAAGTATAATCGCCAATAATTCTTCCTCTAGTGTCGGATCAAGGGTCTATCAGCATGCCTAGTAAAGATTGTATTAACAAAGGAGTTATTAGATCCCGTGTCAATAAGTATGCATATATCGACACCAAAGATTTTTATTATACTTATTAACATAAACCAATAAATGATTATGAGTCGAAACTTATGATACACATTCCATATATGATTCCTATAACATTATATCAAGTCATATATAAATATCGATCATGATAAATATTCTCCCAGAATAGTCATCAACACTTCCAGTATCTTGTAACATCAATAACATGCTTTTCAAAAATTAAATTTATACTTAATTAAATTTACCTGTGACAACATCAGGATTATTTTATCCGTCTTTGTTAGTCATTGAATAAATCATAGTTTGGACTCAAGGTTGAGAATGTTGGTGATTGGTATCCAAGTTGTTGCTTTCAGTGCTCGTTCTTGGAGTAGCGATGGAGGGAGGTGTGGATTTGGTAGCTAGTCCACCCTTAGAACCACTAAGAATGTCTCGATTTTGTTGATTTCTTTGCCCTTTCAAACCCAGTTAAGGGTAAATATTTCAGAGATAAGCCTCTTCTCCACAATGGTAGCACTTCCTAGGCTTATTGCAAGGTTCGAAATGGAATTTCTTGCAATTCTTGCAAGGATCCTTCTTGCTTCCTACCGACTTTGTTCCAGACATGGTACTAATATTTGGGACAACTTCTTTGAAAAAGTATTGGCCTTGGGGAAGACCAATGGATCCCGTGATGAAGGTACCACTATAAGAACTTTATTCTTACTTTTCTTAAAACTTTGACACGAAGTGGACTCGGATCTCTTTTTCCTTCCATAGGCTTCTCTAGCCTTTCCACTTTCTTTGACCATCTTTTTGGCCCTCAAGGTTAATTACAAGAGATCTTTAAAGGTATGTACCTCAGTAATCGACATTTTTTCTCTAATACTCAAGTTCAACCCTTCTTCAAGCTTAGAGTACAAATATTCCTCAGAGGCCACAAACTCTAGGACAAATAAAGATAACTCTCTCAACTAAGTTTCGTACTCTACCCTGACTTATTCCCTTGCCTAAGATGGAAAAATTCCTTCTTCTTTGAATCCCGATAAAATCTAATGTAATACTTCTCATCAAATTCCCTAAGGAATTCACTCTGCATGATGGGAGTAGAAGATCCTCGTCAAGTTCTTCCACCATGTGCAGGCACTCTTATCAAGCAACTTTACGGCCACCATAAGTTTCATCTCATCATCTAATCTCATGTCAGCCATGGTTTCTTGTAATCTACTAATTCAATCCTTTGCTACCATAGTATTACTAGTACCCGAGAAGCTCTCACAACCAAGTTATCTTGCTTCTTTGATCAACTTGGACAGTTGAATGGTTGGACAGGTAGTTGATACAATTATTGGTGGAGGAGGAACTACCAATCTTAGGGGAGTGTTTGCTATGGTGGTAGTGTTTGATAGAGGAGGAGTTGGCATTTGAGTTTGAGTTTGGGTTTGGAATTGAGTACCATATTTGATCCATTATTCCATTCAACAAAAAAGAAACTAACTTTATTTCACTAAATTGGATAAACTAATAATGCACACAATACTAGACGCATCTCCACTTCTTAAGACCCATAGGAGGCTTTTAAATCTTCCCAAAACATTTAGAATCACCAAGACTTTCAAAAACACTTGAAAATATTTGGAAACATTTAAAGTTCTTTGGAATCATTTAAAAATTTTGAAAACTTTTAAAAATATCAAAATTTTAGCTCTGATATCAATAGAATTATCATACCCCGACTCTCGGGTTAGAACACGCAACAACCATCATGTGATCTAAAAGTACATGCAATCACCAATATGCGCCCCAAGATCACATCAGACTGTGATGATAACACTTTATAGTTAAGAAAATCCAGCTTACAAAATATTTTCAATCCAACCATGTAAGTGACAAGTAAATGCTTAACAAGTCAAAATATAACTTCCAAAATATAAGTTTCAACTTTAGAAAAACATACATAAAATATAATACAAGAAAAGTTTAAAAATGCCCTCCAATGGGTTTATCTACATGCCTAAAAAATCCACAATTAAGAAAGACCAATACTAATAGTTAGTCCCAGACTCTCCTCGACTAGATTTAACTAACGATGAAGCGGTTTTTATCTCTACACTTCCTCTGAAACAGAATAGAAATGAAAGAATGAGTATAAAATACTTAGTGAGTGAAATACAATGCTATAATTATATAAGTGAATGCGTGGTGAGTGTGAAAGTATAAACAATACTTTCAAAATCATATTATGATTCAAGAAAATATAATGAAATCAATTTTGTATTTCCCAATAGACGTCATAGTTTTCACAGAACATAATAAACATACACTATGTACTTTATTTTTAAAATCCAAGGGGTTGTCTCAAAATCTCTCCACCAATGGCTTGATTCGAACCAATAGTGAAACCACAAAGAGATTTTCTTTTATTACTAGTCACAAACATTACCTTCAACCTTGGCGTTAACTCGTGACCTCCTTAGTGGTATAATCGAATAGCCTAATGGGGATTTGGGGGCATCTTTCTACTGCACCTACCCCTCAAGTCTAACAAGATCTACACATCGCCCCTCGAATCGGTCCATGGAAGCTCACTAGTCATGACATTCATATGGGTGCTCACATCCCAAGCATGCATCAATTTGTAAACATCATATCATGTGCCATAGAAAAATAAACAATTTCTTAGTTCATGAGCCAACACAACATTCATAGAAAAATTCAGTATGACATAAGATATATTAGTAAGGGTATAGATCTCATGACTTAAATCAAAACATTTTTAGGAACACTACCATTTCACAAATCATTATATAAAACCAAGTTAAAAAAAATCATTTTAGAAAACCAAGAGAAAACATTTTTCCCATTCACAAATACAACAATCCATTCACTCACTATCACATCCCGACTTGAGGATCCGAGCACGCAAAAACCGTCACATGATCTAAAAGTATGTGCAATTATCAACACGCACCCCAAGATCCCACCAATCTATGATGATACCACTTTCCAGATAAGAAAATCCAGCTTACAAAATATTTTCAATCCATCCATGTAAGTGGGAAGTAAATGTTTAACAAATCAAAATACAACTTCCAAAATATATTTTTCACCTTTAGAAAAAAAGAATGCATAAAATATAATACATGAAAAGTTTAAAAATGTCTTCCAATGGGTTCGTATACATGACTTAAAAATCCACAATTAAGAAGAATCAATACCAACAATTGGTCCTAGATAGCTCTCTCGTCAACCGGGTCTAGTTAATGGTGAAACGGTTCTTATCTCTACACTTTCTCTAAAAGAAATAAAAATTAAGGAGTAAGTATAAAATACACAGTGAATGGAGTGCAATGACATCACTGTGTAAGAAAATGAGTGGTAAGTGTAAGAGTTTCAAACAATACTTTAAAATCATATTTTGTTACACCCCGAGTCTCGAATTAAGCACGTGACAACAACCGCATTATCTCAGGATACAGGTAAACGTAACCCATATACCAACGTATCGCAAGGCATTCACTGATAACCATCTATTTTCCATAATAATTAAACAAATCAAAATAAAACAATATACATTCATCACACAACCAAACGACCAACTCAATCCGTCCCTATTCAAAACATGCATGCATAAAGTCATCCCAACCATTCAAGTCCAAATACATGTATAAGGCCAATCCGGCCATTCTAATTAAATCCACATAATATAAAAACAAGTCCCCTATGCAAGAGATCCAACCTAATTCAATCAAAGACAAATTTCCAAGTATAGTTTTGGAAATCAAAAATAAGTCCTCAATATACATACACAAAAACCAAATGAAATTCAAAATTCAAAATCAACAAAGGTAGAATTCAAATTAATATTTTAAAAATAGTTATAATCAACACCTCCATAATGGTCCACTAATATCTTAAAATATAATCAAAGAAATCGAGACCCAAAGAGATACACAAAATATCTTCGGTCTGGTTCAAAGTAAGAGTTAATCTTCAAAATAAACGTTCTCTGTAAAAATGAAATGAGATGAATGATTATAAACAATACTCAATAAGTGAAATAACATGCTATACAATGAATGAGAGTTGTATATGGTTATATCAAATAATATTTTCAAATTTTTTTTTATCATAAATCAAATATACCAATAATTATTATAAGAGTCAAGATTTTTTTAACTATATCAAATTATCATAATGAGATAAAATTTATACATCCAATATATTTCACATTTTCCAAAACATGGGGCAATCAAAATTATTGTTCCTGACAAAAATTTATCAAGACATAAGGCAGAACCGCTAAGAGGTTTTAGTAATTTAAGTTCACAAATACCCCCATCCTTGACATTGGATGTGGTGTTTCATTGATGGTATAACCAACTATCCCACAACCTTATTTGTATTTGGCTATAGAGACACCGCACATGCTTGACTACCTCCCATGATCTACTAACCTCACACGTCACCTCGTCAAGTCGTATCGTAGAGGGAAATGACTAGTCATTGAATAAGGGTTCAGACTCTCACCCTAAGCCAATCATATGCATCATTTCACAAGGTTCACAAATCTATATCATGTGCCAAATTTGATTCAACAATTTTTCAAACTAAGTCATACTCAATACATCACATAAAATGTAGCACATTATTTATTTGCAGCAAATTGTATACATAAATATATCAAATTCACATGTGGGGACATTCCACACGCACAAAACATTTCAAACTCATTTAAAAATTATTTAAAAATAATCAAATAAAACATTTTACTCATTTAAAATATAACTTATAATCCACTCACCTCTTGAGAGGTACTCCCAATCCAGAATTCAATCAAAGATAAATCCCTCTTAAATCTTCGATTGTCTTAATCTATGACAATAAATATAATTTCATCACTTAAACATAGTTCAATTCTAGGATTAACAATTTTTTTTTTCAATTCTTCATAATCCAAATTTTCAAAGTTACCAAATTATGCTCAAACGCCTTTCTAATGCATATCAAGAACCTAAGAAAGTAGTTTTTCAATGGAGATTCTCCCCAATTTCAATATAATATGAACTTTAGCTCTAAATTCCCAATTTAAATCTTTCAATTTTTCATCCTAACATTCAAATACTTGCATAAATAGTCACAAATCTAAGTTGAGGAAGATGATTTATCTTAAATTGAGTCACCAATTTCACCTCAAAGTCTGGCCACAACAAACCCTAACTTCTCCCTGTCTGTAAAATCCCAAATTACAAACATACAAATCAAATTTATGATTAATGGAACTAAACCCATGAAAACAACAAGAAAATTACCTTAATCTTGTTGTTGAACCATATCCCTCAAGTTAAGTCACCAAACCCTAGGTTTTTCTCTCTAGAACTTTCAATCTCTCATAGAATCACACTAATCTCAAGTTTGTTTATGGATTTGGGAGCCTAAGTATGTCGGTTTTTGCTTAAACTTGGTTAATCTTGAAGAGTGCAAAGGGAGAAAGAGAGAGAGTGTGTGTGTTGAGAGAGGGAGAGAATAAGGGAATGGGGGATGGGGTTATTCATTCATGAGATGAGAGGGAGAGTGAGAGAGAAAAAGAGAGAATATAAGTGAGGGATGAGTTGATTTGACTTTTCTTTTCCTTTTTTGTCTTTTCTCTCTCCTCTTTTTTTGTTTAGTGTTACAATTCCTAACCTCCAAAAATAAATTTTTTCCTCAAAATTTAAAGACAAAATCATGTATCAAAGATATGGGAGTATTGCTTTCTCATAGTATCTTCGAGTTCCCAAATCTCTTCTTCCACCCGATCGCTTTTCCATTGGATTTTAACAATAGAGACTTGTCTACTCCGTAACTTCTTGATTTGGCGATCAATAATAGCTACGGGTTAAACTTTGAAATTCAAGTCTTCCCTTAGTTCGACCGGTGGAGTCTCTAAAATATGTGAAGGATCCAACAAATACTTTTTTAACATTGAGTCATGGAATACATTATGGATTTTCATTAAATCTGAAGGCAACTCAAGCTGGTAAACCACCTTTCCTATCATCTCAAAGATCTTGAAAGGACCAATGTATCGAGAATTCAATTTCCTCCACTTTCGAAATCGGATCACACCATTCCAAGGGATATCTTTAAAAAGACCATATCTTCGATCTCAAATTCCAAAGGTCTTTTTCTTCTGTTAGTGTATCTCTTCTATCTATCTTGAGCCGCCTTCATTCTTGTCCTAATCACCTTCACTTTCTCTATGGTAGCCTCAATCAACTCCACACTTTCAATCTTCCGTTCTCAAACCTCAACCCAACAAACCAGAGTAATGTACTTCCTTTCGTATAATGTCTCATAAGGTGGGATTATTATATGCGAACTCGATCAATGAGAGGTGCTTATCCGAACTACCTTGGAAGTCCATCACACACGCTCTAAGCATGTCTTCCAAGGTTTGAATTGTATGCTCCAATTGTTCATCAGTTTGGGGATGGAAAGTTGTGCTAAACTTCAACTTAGTCCCTAAGCACTCTTACAGTTTAGCCCAAAACAATGAGGTAAATCTAGGATCACGATCTAACAAGATAGACACCAAAACACCGTGAAACCTCATGATCTCATCAATATAGAGTTTGGCCAATTCCTTTAAGGAGTAGGTATTCTGAATCGGCAAGAAATGAGTTGATTTAGTGAGCCAATCTACAATCACCCAAATGGTATCATACTAGCTTGGGGTACGTGGTAATCCCACTACAAAGTCTATCGTGATATACTCTCATTTCCACTCAGGTATCGACAGTGGTTATAGGATCCCAACCAGCTTCTGATATTCAGCCTTGATTTGTTGGCATACAAGACATCTAACCACAAATTCTGTTATCTACTACTTCAACCCCAATCACCAATAAGTTTTCTTGATAGTTCGGTATATCTTGATACTCTTGGGATACATTGTATAACCTGAGAAGTGTGCCTCTTCAAGTATGGCTCTCTGAAGATCATCATTATTGGGAATACAAATCCGTTTCCCATATATTAGCAAGCTGTCATCCTAGATTTTAAACTTGTCACCTTCTCCTTTGTGGACTTTCTCAACCATGCCCTTCAATTTATCATCGGTTGCCTGAACATCTCAAATGCAGTCCACCAAGGTGGGCCTCACCTCAAACTTGGACAAAAGGGCACCGTACTCATCATCGGCCAAACCAACTCCAAGTGCACGAAGTTCTACCAAGCACGAGAAATAAGAACTCCCATGTGATGCTGAAGAAGAAGACTTGTGTCTTAGAGATTCTGCGATTATATTTACTTTACCCGGATGATAATCTAGCACTAAGTCATAGTCCTTGATTAATTCTAACCATCTCAGTTGTCTCAAATTTAGCTCCTTTTGAGTAGGTAAGTACTTGAAACTTTTGTGATCAATGAAGATCTTGCACATAGTCCCATATAAGTAATGTTGCCATATCTTTAAAGTGAATACAATGGCAGCTAACTCCAAATCATGCGTAAAATAATTTAACTCATGTTTTTTCAATTGTTGAGAGGCATAAGCAATCACTCGCTCATTTTGCATCAACACTCAACCTAACCCTTGTTAGCTAGCATCACTAAACACCACATAATCACCACCGTTAGTAGGGAGGACAAGGATCGAAGCAGATGTGAGCCTATTATTGAGTTCCTAAAAACTCCCTTCGCACCGGTCATTCCACTCAAATTTAACTCCTTTCTGAGTCAAGTTAGATAACAGAGCCACGATCTTGGAAAATCCCTCAACAAATCTTCGATAATATCCCGTCAATCCGAGGAAGTTTCTCAGTTCAATGACATTTTTGGGTTGCTTCGACTTCAATATAGGTTTTACTTTTTTCGAATCGACAAATATCTCATCTCTGGATACCACATGCCCTAAAAAGCTGATTCATCTTAGCTAAAACTCACACTTAGAGAACTTAACATACATCTTCTCCTCCCAAAGAGTTTGCAACACCATTTGAAAATGTTCGGAATGCTCCTCATCATTCTTTAAATACACCAAAATGTCATCTATGAACACGATAACAATTTATCCAAATAAGAGTGGAATACCCTATTTATTAAGTCCATGAAGTCCGTGGGAGCATTTGTCAAATCAAAAGGCATCACTAGAAACTTATAGTAGCCATACCGCATTCTAAACATGGTCTTATGAATGTCATCCCCTTTTATCCTCAACTAGCAGTATCCCGACCTCAAGTCTGTCTTCAAGAATATCAAAACCCCTTAAAGTTGATCAAATAAATCATCAATCATTGACAATGGTACTTGTTCTTGATGGTCACTTTATTGAGTTATCGGTAGTCAATGCACAACAAATGAGTGTTATCCTTTTTCTTCACAAATAAAACTAGAGCACTCTAGAGTAAGGTACTCGATCGGATAAACCCCTTATTTAATAACTCTTAAAGCTAAACCTTCAACTACTTTAACTCTATAAGTGCCATCTTATATAAAGGGATTGAGATTGGTGCAGTGTCAGAAACCAAATCAATGGCAAACTCAAACTCTCGAACTGGAGGTAAACTGGAAAACTCATCTGGGAAGACATCTGGGAATTCATTTACCACCGAAATATTCTTTAAGTTAGGACCCTTAACTGTAGTGTCAATGATGTGTACAAGGTAGGCTTCACATCTCTTATGCATCAACTTCCTTACCACCATAGCCAAGATCACACAACGCGAAAAAAGTCGTCGCTCATCGACAAATACCACCACTAGACACCCCGGTCTTCGCAATTCCACCTCTTTCGTGAAACAATCAACTAAAACCCGATTGAGATATAGCCAATCCATAACCAGGATGGCATCAAAATCTACCACTTTCAATAGTACCACATCTACCTCAAGTGTATTTTCCCCAATCATCACATTATAACCCCAGTACACCTTATTTCTGATTAATTGTTCTCCCAATGGAGTGACCACCAATAACTCTCCATTAAGAGGGGGTCAAGGGTCGGTTAGAGTGCTTCACAAACCCCGTACTCACAAATGAGTTATTAGACTCCGTGTCTATCAACACCCATGTATCAACTCCAAAAATACTCATCATACCTAATAAAATAAATCACAAACATTTATCAAATCATAACACATACTCTCAAATATGACACCAAAGAACATTTCATCATATATCTCAATCATAAATAAACTCATATGGCTACACCGATTAAACATGTTTACTAAACTAGTAAAATCAAAATATAGAGTTAGAGGACAAAATTATTACTAATGTCCCCTACCATTTGTCCAAACAAGTCATAGTCAAAGGAGATCCTTGATCACAATCGAATAACTATTTACTGAGTAATACATCACTCAAGAGAACTCTATGGGTTAATAATACCTAACTGTTCATCCCTACTCAATTTCACAATTTTTTCAATAACAATCACATTAATACATATCATATAATTTCAAATTCTTCAACCATTTCTTAATGATATACATTATCACCATACTTCAAAGTTATGACCTATACATGTTTCATGTTATAACTCTAAATGCTTAAGGTTTATGTATAGAGATGTACCTGTGACTACATCCATGTTAGTCTGGGCCTCCCCATTTGTCATCACATAAATTCAGGTCTGAGTTCTTGGTTGAGGGCATTGGGGAGGAGCAACCACTGTATTGCTTCCAGTACCCATCCTTGGTGTTGTGTTTGCCGAGGGTGTAGGAGCTCTCGATTGATCACCTCTCTGACCACTCAAGTGACCCTGACTCATTTGGCTCCCTTGTCCGCCTAGACCCAACTCTGGACAATCATTTCAGAAGTGTCCCTCATTTTCACAATGGTAACATCTTCAGGGCTCCTTGCATATGTCGAGGTAGAATCTGTTACAATTTGGGCACTGTTCTCTCTTACTCCCTGTTGATTTACTCTTGGTAGCAGCATTATGGGTGGAAATATCAAAATGAGAAGGTCGTTGGCTATACGGAAAGCTAATGGAACTAGATAAGGATGCATCTCTATAGAAGCTCAAACTCTTACTTTTCTTAGAACCTTAGCCTGAGGAAAACCTAAACCTCTTATTCTTTCCTTTGTTCACTCTAGCTTTTTCCTCTTCCTCCACTAGTTTCTCGATCCTAAAGGCTATTTCCAAAACTTCCTTAAAAGAGTGGATTGGGTGACAGACATTTTCCCATGAATATTTAAGTTTAACCCTTCCTTAAACTTGAAACGGAGGTATGCTTTGGAAGCCATCAGCTTTGGATCAAAAGAAATCAATCTTCTCAACTTCGTCTCATACTCCACTATCGTCTAATTGCCTTGGTTGTTGATGGAATTGGGTGTAGTACTTTTCATCGAATTCTCTAAGAAATTCATCCCATGAGATGGTTGTCGATGACCTTTCTTGCAAGTTATCCTACCAAATGCGGATATCCTCTTCTAACAACTTCACTTCCACCATAAGTTTCATCTCATCTTCAAGTCTCATATCCGCCACTACTTCTTACACACAGTTAATCCAACTCTTGGCCACCGAAACATCACATGTCCCCGAGAATGTCCCACATCCAAGTTGGCAAGCCTCCTTGATCAACTTGGATAGTTCGATGGTGGGTTAGGTGCTTGGCATGGCAAAGAATGTAGAGGGAGCCGTCGATGCCATGGGAGGTGTCAAAGGTATCACTGGATTCGCCAGAGGAGAGATCGATGCTTGAGGCAGTGCTTGTAAATGTATACCTAGACCTTCCATCACTCCATCCATTGTCATAGGACATCAAGTGGTGGTGGAGGAATCCCAGTCATGGAAGCCAGGTGAGTAGAAGCTAGATGAGGCATATACGAAGATGATGCGGCCTCGTGTTGTGGCGGTGGAGTGGGAGGAATCATATTTGGATTTCTCATTCTTCTTCATGGAAGCATAGTTCTACAAAAAAAAAAAAAAAAAAAAAAAAACCTGTACTTAGTACATAGGACTAGGTGAAGAACTAAATAGCTAACCCCCTAAAAATAATTCAACTTCCTGGAACCCATAGAAGACATTTTAAAAATCTTTTGAAAACATTTTGGACATCAAAACTTTAAAATAATTTGAAAACAATTGAGATTTTTTTTTTAAATACTGGGGAATATTTGAAAATTTCTCCAACTTTTACAAAAACAAAAACCTAAATTCTGATACCAATAAAATTGTCACGCCTCGAACCTCGGATCAAGCATGTGATCACTGTTGCGTTACCTTAGGATACGGGTAGACCTAACCCATATACCAAAGTATCCAAGGCATTCACTGATAACCACCTATTTTTCAAAATAATTAAACAAATCTAAATAAAACAACATGTATTCATCACACAACCAAAAGACCAACCTGATCCGTCCATGTTCAAAACATACATGCCTAAGGCCATCCTAGCCGTTCAAATCCAAATACATGCAAAAGGCCAACCCGACCATTCCAATCAAATCCACAAAAATAAAAACAAGTCCCTACTCAAGGGATCCAACCCAATTCAATCAAAGATAATTTCCCAAGTATAGTTTCGGAAATCAAAATAAGTCCCCAATATACGTACACAAAAACCAAATGAAATTCAACGTCCAAAATCAACAAAGATAGAATTCAAATTAGTATTTCAAAAATAGTTACAACCAACACCTCCACAAAAATCCTCTAATTCCTCAAAATATAATCAAAGAAATCGATACCCAAAGAGGTACACAAAATATCTTCGGTCTGGCTCAAAGCAATAGCTAACGTCGAAACTAAACATCCTCCGTAAAAATGAAATGAAAAGAATAAATATAAACAATACTCAGTGAGTGAAATAACATATTATACAATAAATGAAGGGTGAGTATGGATATGTCAAATAATATTTCCAAAATCTTTTTCATCATAAATCAAATATACCAATAATCATTACAAGAGTCAAGATTTTTCAACTAAATCCAATTATCATAATGAGATAAAATTTATACATCCAATATATTTCATATTTTTCAAAATATGGGACAACCAAAATCATTATTTCTGATAAAAGTCTACAACAACCTAGGGCGAAACCACCAAGTGGTTTTAGTAATTTAAGTTCACAAATACCACTATCCTTGATATTGGATGTGGTGTTTCATTGGTGGTGCAACCAACTATCCTACTACTTTATTTAAATTTGGCCATAGAGGCACTGTTCGCGTTCGGCTACCTCCCATGGTCTACTAACCCCAATACATCATCTCATCGGGTCACGCTGTAGAGGGAAATAACTAGTCATTTAATAGAAGTTCAGCCTCTCACCCCAAGCCAATCATTTGTACCATTTCACGAGGTTTAGAAATCCATTTCATGTATCAAATTTAATTCAACAATTTCTCAAACTAAATCATATTCAATATATTGCATAAAACATGGCACATTATTCATTTACAACAAACTAGATGCATAAATATATCAAATTCATATGTATGGACATTCCACACGCCAAAGCATTTCAAACTCATTTAAAAATTATTTAAAAAATCAAGTAAAACATTTTATTCATTTAAAGCATAACATATAATCCACTCACCTCTTGAGAGGCACTCGAAATCTAGAATTCAATCAAAGATAAATCCCTCTTAAATTTTCAATTGTCTTAACCTAAGACAATAAATATAATTTCAATACTTAAGCATATTTCAATACTAGGATTAACAATTTTTTTTTTCAATTCTTCATAGTCCAAATTTTCAAAGTTACCGAATCATGTTTAAACCCCTTTCTAATGCACATCAAGGACCTAAGGAAATAGTTTTTCAATGAAGATTATCCCCAATTTCAACATGATATAAACCCTAGGTCTAAATTCCTAATTTAAATCTTCCAATTTTTCATCCTGACATTCAAATATTTGCGTAAATAGTCACAAATCTAAGTTGAGGAAATGATTTACCTTAAATTAAGTCACCAATTTCACCCCCAAAGTCTATCCACAACCAACTCTAACTTCTCTCTCTCTACAAAATCCCAAATTACAAACATAAAAATCAAATTCATGATTAATGGAACTAAACCCATGAAAATGATAAGAAAATTACCTTAATCTTGTGGTTGAACCAAATCCTTCAAGTTGAGTTACCAAACCCTGGGTTTCTCTCTCTAGAACTTTCAATCTCTCATAGAATCACACTAATCTCAAGTTTGTTTGAGGATTTGGGAGTCTAAGTATGTGGATTTTTGCTTAAATTTGGTTGATCTTGAAGAGAGCAAAGGGAGAAGGAGAGAGAGAGAGAGTGCCAAGAGAGGGAGAGAATAAGGGAATGGAGGATGGGGTTATGCATTCATGAGATGAGAGGGAGAGTGAGAGTGAGAGAGAAAAATAGAGAATATAAGTGGGGGATGAGTGGGTTTGACTTTTCTTTTCCTTTTTTTTTGGTCTTTTCTCTCTCCTTTTTGTTTTTTTCGATGTTACACTTTTCCAATTTAACAAAATCATCATGTAGCCATCAAAATATTTCTCAACAAATATCAAAATGTCCATGAAACATAACAAGCATTCACTATAAATAATATGCACTTGTTTTTTTAAAATCAAGGGGTTTGCCTCAAAATAGTTCCACTAAAGGTTTGGTCTGGACCCATGGTGAAACCGTTAAGGTTTTTTTTTTTTTCGTTCGTTATCAGTGATAAATGTCAACCCCAACCTTGACGTTAGTTCGGGATGTTCAAGGTGGTGTAACCAAGTTAGCTCAACAAAGACTTTGGGGCATCTCTCTATTATGCTTACCCCCTCAAGTCAACAAGCTCTTCATGTTACCCCATTGAATCAGGCCATGAAAGCTTAGATTGGGCTTCATGTATCCATGGGTGCTCACGATCACACATGCACCATTTCACAAACAACATAATATATGCCATAGAAAATTATCAAAATTTTCAATTCACAAATTCAGTAGCGACATCTAGGAGAAAATTTAGCATGACACATAATACATTTGCAAGTGCATAAATTTTATGGCTCAAAATCAAACATTTCTAGGGACACTCCTCATTCACAAAACATTATATAAACTCAAGTTAAAAATCATTTTTGAAAAACCAAAAAAAAAAAACATTTTCTCTTTTACAAACATAACAAACCATCCACTCACTTTGTTAAGGAGGGTGGTCACTCTCAAATTTCTCTACAACAAAGGTCTGGCCTCGTTCAGCTCTGTCCAACCCCTAAGAAACATCATTAATTAGTCAAAGTCATCAATATCTATTAATCCAAGTGAACTTATAAACCCTAACCTTCAAAGCCAAATTTTCTCTCATCTACTGTGACTTAAAATCCTCCAAAACCAAGTGGACAAATAGTTAGATAAATTGAATCTTGCGATATGAAGATTATAATACCTTAATTTCATCTCCAAAGATCCTTCTTGTTTGGATTACACCAAACTCTTAAATCTTCTCCTTTTTGTAATAGCTCTAGATCCTTAAACTTGTCCAAAATAAAAACTAAAATCTAACTTTAGCGAGTTAGATGTGTAGTTTGGAACCCTTGTTCTTAAGCTTTAATGGTCAATTGATTAGGCTTGGGAGAAGTAAGAAGAATAGTCTAGAATGTGAGAGAAAATTTGGATCTTATGGGTTCTGGGATCACTTCTCCTTTTATCCTCAAACTCATTTTCAACATTTACTTAACAACCCTTTTTCCTTTCTAAATTGCACAAATGTCCAATATATTTCTCTTCGGTCATTAGGAAGGTCAACCCTATAAATTTAAGCACTTAAAGAGAATTGTTTTGTCGAGAAGGTGTGTTTGATAATGACCAGGGTAAGTGAGAAAAAAAATATAATATATAGAAAATAAATTAAAAATAATAAAACTAAAAATGGTATAAGAATAATTGTTCATAAATACCTACTTGAGAATATAGTGGAGATAAAAAGAAAGGGAGATAAAATTTTACTTGTCAAGATGGTTAATAAAAAAAAACATAATTAACATAGTCAGCATATATACACTCAAAGTAGGTATAGATGCAATTAGTAAAAACTAATTTTGGGAAGATTTTAAAAAAATTTATACGGATTATACCTAGTACAGAGAAATTATTTATTGGATGAGACCTTAATAGACATACAAGAGAGAATAATGAAGGATTTGAAACTATACATGGAAACTTTGGTTTTGGTAGTAAGAACAAGGCGGGAGAAACCATTTTCGATTTTACTACAACATTTGATTTGATATTCATAAACATTGTTTTCAAAAAAAAGAAAGTCGCATATAGTTACATATAGAAATATGTTGAATGTTAGTCAAATAGATTTCTTTTTCACTAGGAGGAGCAATAAAATGACTTATAAGGATTGTAAGGCTATACCAGAAGAGAGTATACCAACTCAGCATAAACTTTTAGCCGTAGAAGTGAGTGTGCCTAAAACACAAAAGGAATATCGTCCATTGGTAGAGTCAATAATTAAATAGTAGAAACTAAAAGAAGAAAAAGTAACAATGTTTAGAGAAAAATTAATGTAAGGATCAACTTAGTCGACTAATGATGATTCAGAAATTATGTGAGTAAAAATGTCTAATAACATTAAAAGTATAAGTAGGGAGGTTCTTGGCATATCTAGAGTGCAGCTTCCAACAGGTAAGGAGTCATGGTAGCAGAATGAGGAAGTCCAAACTATTATATGAACAAAATGGGAGTGTTGTAGAAATCTTATAAATATGATAAATAATGAGACATTTGAAATATACAAGAATGTAAAAAAACAACAAGTAAAAAATATTATCTAGGAATCAAAAAATAAAGTGTATAATAAATTATATAAGAAGCTAGAAATCAAATATGGAGAGAAAGAGATTTACAGAATAGCAAAATTAAACGAGAGAAAAAGAAAAGATTCAAATAGTGTTAAGTGTATCAAGAGTGAGGCTAATAGTATACTTGTGAGGGATGGGGATATAAGAAAGTATTGGAGGAATTATTTTGATAACCTGTTCGACGTGGAGGGTACAAAAGATATCAGCAATATCACGATACCTATAGAAGAAATTAATAGGAACTTCAAACATAAGATTCGTTCTTACCAAGTAAAGGAAGTCTTAAAGAGAATGAAAAACAATAAAATTTTAGTACCTGATAGCATTCCTATAGAGGTGTAGAAATATTTGGGGGAGGTCGGGATAACAATGTTAATAAATCTTTTTGACAAAATTTGACAAACCAAGAAGATGTCCAAAGCATGGTGGGAGAGTACACTTGTGCCATTATATAAGAATAAAGAGAATATACAAAACTGTTCCAATTATAAGGGAATTAAATCTATGAGTCATATTATGAAATTGTGGGAAAGAGTGATCGAGTATAAATTGGAATTAAAGATAAACGTGTCTTGGAATTAATTTGAATTTATACCAAAAAGATCTATTACCGAGACAATCCACTTACTAAGACATCTGATGGAGATATTTAAGGTACAAAAGAGAAATCTATATATGGTATTCATTCACCTAGAAAAAGCATATGATAGGGTTCCAAGATACATATTGTGGTAGGCGTTGATAAAGAAGGAGATTTCTATTAGATACATAAATCTTATTAAAGATATATGTGATGGAGTTATCACCAATGTAAGAACTTACGGGGGGTAAGTGATAGATTCCCAATAAACATTGGACTCCATCAGGGATCGGCATTAAATCTAATTCTGTTTGCAATAGCGATTGATAAAATCACAAAGAGCATTCAAGATGAAATACCATGGTGTATACTCTTTGCAGATGATATAGTATTGATAGATAAAACTAAATAGGGTATTAGTACTAAATTGGAGTTATAGAGGGACACACTAGAGTCCAGAGAATTCAAATTGAGCAGATCTAAAATGGTGTACATGAAATACATATTTAGTGATAATCATCAGAGCGATGAAAAAACGATTAGGCTAGAAGGACATGATATACCAAAAAGTGAATATTTTAGATATCTCAGGTACATTATCCAAAATGATGGTAACATAGATGGGGATTTAAATCATAGGATCCAAGCGGATTGGATGAAATAAAGAATGGTATCTAGAGTTCTTTGCGATCGCATAATACCACTCTATCTGAAAGGTGTCACGGCCTGAACCGGGATCTTGAACAGCCGCCCGTTGCTCTGGACGTTGACTGTACTTTTACAGAAAATCGGGCAAAACCTCCCCATAAATTGGAGGTCTCCCATGTATAATTAAATCTGTTTAAACCTGTATAATTCAAAATCATCCTGAAAATAAAATAAATGGGCATCCCGGCCTCTCCAAAACCAACAACTCCCATAGCCGACATCCAGAACAACGCAAGGCTATAAAAATCTATCAACAAACCTAGCCACAGACCTCTACTGTCATGCCCAACTAGAGCATGAGCAGCCGCCACACCGAGCGGACCTAAATTTTATGCAAATTTACAACAACTTTCCCAAGTAATATTCAAATACATACAATCGTCTCAATGCAAATGAAATATGAGAGTTTCGCAAATAAACATACATAAATTATACAGTCATCCCAAAATAAGTACACGGCCAACTACGGATCTCAACAAGACCTCGCAGGGTCGAAATAAAATACATAATTCATCTTTCAATTTAAACTTAAGATCTCACCTTTCTGAACACCAAGTACACCCAAATTCTATACTCTGAAGTGCCGCTCCAGCACAAAAATCCTGTCTGAGGGAGGAAAGAAGAGGGGTGAGTATCTATGGGAGGATACTCAGTGAATGAGGGGATTAATCTCAAGTACTAATAGTGTAGGTGAACATTGGAGTGTCAAATAATATTATTCGTAAACAATAACTCAAGTTTCGTAATAAATCATGATATGTTCAATAAAATGAACTTATTTATTCAATCACACGATATCATACATATATGCATCCATTTAAAATCAAATAGATCATAGAGCAAAGCAAAAAAAGGATCTTGGCAAAGGTCAACCATGACCTGAGACAGACGCATCGGGGGTTTTATTATGCAAAGTGTTTCAAAAGTAGCTCTCTACCCTGACGTTGGCCGTGGGCTTAGCCCTTGCTTGCCCAGACTCGTCAATAAGACCACGTGCGGTGCTAGATGGTGATGGACACACGTCCTCCCCAAATATGGGTTCAACCGGCTGCGCCTATAAATATATATATGCTCGTCAATAGGACCACGTGCGGTGCTAGACGGAGATGGACACACGTCCTCCCCCGATGAGGGTTCAACCGGCCGCGCCTATGAATATATAACTGGACGTTTGCGGATACCTCCTGCAGAAGCGTATCCGGATAACCCGTGCCTCTACAAAGTCCCTTTGTAGCTACGGAATCATCAATGCCATCATCATAGTATCACATCACAAGTGGGTATCCCGGTGCCCTCACAGTTTATCAAAACATTTCAAATCCGTGTGCCAATACATTCATCGAATCATTTCAAATCAGCATATCAATGCAATGGTAGAAAAGGAAGCATATCAAATTTTCAAGTAATGGCACAATTTCATTTCTTTTCAAACATGGATGTATAATCATAGAAAACATAAGTACGACACTCCAATAATTACAAAACAGATTTGAATTTCAATTTCATACGTTGAGACAATGCATATCAAAAGCATGTTTTATTAAAAACACGATAAAATCAGGTTTCACTATTTCATGCAAGAGATTAGGGTCCCACTCACTTTCTAGGGAGGGTGGTCACTCCCTATTTCCACAATCAAACCAAACTCGACTCCTCGAGTCTCCAAAGAGATCAACCTAATCAAATTATCACAATAATCATCAAATTTTCAATTAATCTTAGGGTTTATCTTTTTCCCAAAGTTTGTACAAACCTTAATTCTCCAATTTATGAATAAACTCCAATGTCATCAATTTTCATTCCATTCATAATCAAATAACCAAATCAAAATCAAACTAAATTCAAACCTAAAATCGTTCAAAATCGAAAACAAGTCTAAATACATAAATTCCCTATAAGTTAGAAAAATCTTTGAAAATTCATACACTTTTCAATTTTCATCCGATTTCTTCAAACCATATGTCATTTTAAAGATATTGAAGCCTACTTTCATAATACAAAAATTGTATTTTGATTTCCTATATGCAGGACGACTTATAATGTAAAATACTACGACAGTTCTTAAACTATAACCACAACTTTTAATCTATTCTTCATATACATACCATTATGCAAATTTAACAACTTAATATAACCTAAGAAGACATGAAATGTACAATATCCTTCATTTTATGACTCATTTCATTCCAACCCCAAAACCCTAATACTTTCATGCATATTTCAAATTAAATCTAAAGGAAACCATTCAAATCAACTCAACTCGATCCCATTATCCTTTAAAATGCTTCATTCGTATCAGACAATCTAATTTCTGTAACATTCTATACTTAACCTTCATAATCACATATAAACATTTCAGAAATCGTATTCTATTTGCATTCCACTTACATTCTAAACACATATAGAACTTTTCACCTTAGATTCAACCCTAGATTCATTCAATTTATCGAATAGAACAGAAATCTCCTCACCTAGGGTTTTCGCAGTTCACAACCCTAACTTCCGAATACACTTCGTTCAGTCCAAGATCTGCAAAGTTTCCAATTTGAAGCAAACTCCATCAGTTAGTCCAAATTACCGAAGGAAATCAAACCCTAGAGTTACTGTTCAAGGGATGGTTCTTACCTGCGTAGTGGATGAAGTGTTGTCACAACCTAGGGTTTCGAATGTCTGCACTATAGGCTTGGGCTCTGCGATGATCGAAACAGGCTCCCAACAGTGAGCAGTACACGATTGGGAGAACAGGGGAAAGACCGTGGGCCATCGCGCGCGCGCAAGGGCTGTCTCGCACAGGGTCACGCGCGCGTAGGGGCTGTCTCGCAAGCACTGGGGCAGGCTGTCGCACGAGCAGTCGCGCGTGTGCAAGGAGCTGTCACGCGCTGCAGCCGCGTGCGTGTCGCTCACAGTCGCGCACGCGCAGGAGAGGGAGGAGTAGAGCGAGAGAGACTGAGGGAGATTGAGAGACAGTGAGTGAGAGAGGGAGATAGTGTGGATGTGTGGTGGCTATGGGTGGCAGTTGGTGATGGCGGTGGCGCTTAGCGGCGGAGGACCGTGGAGGAAGGAGGCGGAGAAGGTGAGAGATTGGGAGAAAGAGAGAGAGCAACAATGAGAGATCAACCGAGAGAGAGTGAGGAGGGAATAGAGAGAGAGACAGTGGTGTGTGGCGGCGATCAGCGACGGCGGCGGAGGAGGAAGCGCCGCGGGAGGAAGGTGAAGAGGCGGGTGAGGAAGAGAGTAGAGAGAGAGAGAAGAGGAAGCCCTAATTCGAATTTTTTTTTTTTTTTTTTTTTATTATTATTATTATTATTATTCTTATTATTATTATTATTATTATTATTATTATTATTATTATTATTATTATTATTATCATTATCATTATTATTATTTATTAATATATATATTTTTATACTCACTTTATTTTTCAAGGTTTCAAATTTTTTAACAAAATAAGATAAACTGCAAATCGAAAACACGGATACTTTAAATTTACCAAAAATTCAAATTATATACCTCAAAATCGAAAATCAATAAAATTAAAAATTTCTCTCTATATATATAAACTGAGAAATATTTTATTTAATTTCATGAATAGGAATACTAGTACGGACACCGCAGTGTCGGTGTTACATTTTCTAACCCCCTAAAAATAAGTTTCGTCCTCGAAACTGAAAGAAGGCCTTACCGAAACAAATGGGAAAAGGCTGCGAAGTGCCTATGGGTCACTGATGCTTGGCCATCATCTGCTGACAAACTAGGCATCAAGCAACGAACTCTCTCTTTATACTAGACCACTAATAACTATCTTGGATAGTTAGGTACATTTTTTGTACCTCTCAAATGCATAACGTAAATGGAGGAATGAGTTTCCTCTAGAATATCTCTACGAAGATTCACTGTCGGCGGGAGTGCAAACCCGCTATTGATATACTACTAGTCCGTTATCACGGACTCGGAACTCTCTGTCATCATCTCTACAGATCTATCAAGAATACCTTGGAGCTCCTCATTTGCTCCCTGTTGACCTGTCCATGGTCCACCCATGTGTGTCTGTGACACCTGACCTCTGAAACCTAGGTCAGGACAAGTACTCCAAATGCGTCCTTGCTTTGTATATTAGAAGCATCTAAGGGGAGCTCTGCAAGCTCCAAAATGACATCAGCCGCAGTCGCGACAAATAGGATGGTGCTGTGGAATAACTAGAGGCACTAGGGGCCTATACTCTAAAACTCTAGGGACGTGGTCCCTGTCCAACTGTGTTGATGTAAAGTGGGAGGGGCTTCCCTAAAAGTTAGAAGTCCTACCCCACTTCGAGCTCTGGCTCGTCTGGGTCTCAACCCTCTATGGTTCTACTAGGACTCCGTAAAATATCTGCGGTCAAACTTTCTCAAGAAGTCCTCCTACCGCAGTGAGCCAATAGCCTCGTCACAAATAGCCTCCCACCAAGTGAGGACATCACCGTTGAGGAGTCTCTCAACAACTCTCAATCTGAGCTCCTCTGACAATCCCACATCAGTAAGGATCCTGCGAATCCTATAGATCTAGTGCTTCGCCGCTACGACATCACTAGATCCTGAAAAGTCTGTGTATCTGAGCTGTCGTAACTCTGTCACCAACTGAGTAAGCTCATGGATGCGTCTCAAGATAACCGACGTCTCATCGATCGGAGTAGAAATAGAAAGACCGACCACCGGAGAAGGAACCGGTGCCGTAGGAGCAGGTACGGCCACAGGTGTGGTCGCTGGAGTCTGTAGTGGAGGTAGGGGCATCTGTGCCCCATGTCTACTAAGCCACTCCTGCCACTGCCTCAAGGCGTCGAGTGGTAGCGGAGAAATCTCGGTTGTACCAGCCAGTGGAGGTGCTGAGGGTGACACTAGTGAAGGTGTGTGAGTAGAGGAAGTATCCTCTGGTACTCGTGAAGTCTCGAGTGCCACAAGTGCATCAGACACTATGGGACTCTCTAGTGGTGCACCGCGCCTACTATATCTAGGCGGCATAGTTCTGTAAGGAGAGCACCGTTTTATTAGATAAAACCAAGGATTAGGGTTAGTTACTGGGTAACTAACCCCCTAAAATAGAATTCAATTTATGAATCAAGGTATTTGAATCCAATGAGAGGTGTACCATTCATACACCTGCCTAAATGCATCACATGATGGTGATGGAACCGTGGTTATAATAGCCGGCTGAGAAAGTGCTAGAAGGATACACCTGACAAGGAAACATCCTCAGGTATTCTAGATATCTCAAGTACAAATCTAGTACCTCGCCTAGTAATCAAAATCTTACAAAGAAAGAGCTTAAATTAGATATGATTCAAAGATTAGGGTTAGTTACAAAGTAACTAACCCCCTAAAATGAATAAACTTATAAGTTTAAGAACTGATAATACTAATATGCTAGGTTAGATACGCACCGTATCTAACCCCCTAAAAAGAATAACTCATATACCTAAGACCATGTACTGGGATCCCATGACTGTAATGAAACTCTCATATACATTGAGCACTTTTAAATCATACTTGGGAATATTTTCAAAACTATTTTATCAAACACAGCTCTCAACCTAGAGTTCTGATACCAACCGAACTATCACGCCCCGAACCGGGATCGTGAACAGTCGCCTGTTGCCCTGGATGCTGACTGTATTTTTACAGAAAATCGGGCAGAACCTCCCCATAAATTGGAGGTCTCCCATGTATAATTAAACATGTTTAAACTTGTATAATTCAAAACCATCCTGAAAATAAAACAAATGGTTATCTCGGCCTCTCCAAAACCAACAACTCCCATAGTCGACATCCAGAACAACGCAAGGCTATAAAAATCTATTAACAAACCTAGCCACAGACCTCTACTGTCATGCCCAACTAGAGCATGAGTAGCCGCCACACCGAGCGGACCTAAATTTTATGCAAATTTACAACAATTTTCCCAAGTAATATTCAAATACATACAATCACCTCAATGCAAATGAAATATGAGAGTTTCACAAATAAACATACATAAATTATACAGTCATCCCAAAATAAGTACACGGCCAACTACGGACCTCAACAAGACCTCGTAGGGTCGAAATAAAATACATAATTCATCTTTCAATTTAAACTTAAGATCTCACCTTTCTGAAAACCAAGTACACCCAAACTCTATACTCTGAAGTGTCGCTCCAGCACAAAAATCCTGTCTGAGGGAGGAAAGAAGAGGGGTGAGTATCTATGGGAGGATACTCAGTGAATGAGGGGATTAATCTCAAGTACTAATAGTGTAGGTGAACATTGGAGTATCAAATAGTATCATTCATAAACAATAACTCAAGTTTCGTAATAAATCATGATATGTTCAATAAAATGAACTCATTTATTCAATCACACGATATCATACATATATGCATCCATTTAAAATCAAGTAGATCATAGAGCAAGCCAAAAAGGATCCTGGCAAAGGTCAACCATGACCTGGCACAGGTGCATCGAGGGTTTTATTATGCAAAGTGTTTCAAAAGTAGCTCTCTACCCCGACGTTGGCCGTGGGCTTAGCCCTTGCTTGCCCAGACTCGTCAATAGGACCACGTGCGGTGCTAGACGGTGATGGACACACGTCCTCCCCCAAATATGGGTTCAACCGGCCGCGCCTATGAATATATATATGCTCGTCAATAGGACTACGTGCAGTGCTAGACGGTGATGGACACATGTCCCCCCCCGATGAGGGTTCAACCGGCCGCGCCTATGATTATAAAACTGGACGTTTGCGGATACCTCCTGCAGAAGCATATCTGGGTAACCCGTGCCTCTACAAAGTTCCTTTGAAGCTACGGAATCATCAATGTCATCATCATAGTATCTCATCACAAGTGGGCATCCCAGTGCCCTCACAGTTTATCAAAACATTTCAAATCCATGTGCCAATATATTCATCGAATCATTTCAAATCAGCATATCAATATAATGGTAGAAAAGGAAGCTTATTAAATTTTTAAGTAATGGCACAATTTCATTTCTTTTCAAACATGGATGCATAATCGTAGAAAACATAAGTACGACACTCCAATAATCACAAAACAGATTTGAATTTCAATTCTATACGTCGAGACAATGTATATCAAAAGCATGTTTTATTAAAAACATGATAAAATCAGGTTTCACTATTTCATGCAAGAGATTAGGGTCCCACTCACTTTCTAGGGAGGGTGGTCACTTCCTATTTCCACAATCAAACCAAACTCGACTCCTCGAGTCTCCAAAGAGATCAACCTAATCAAATTATCACAATAATCATCGAATTTCCAATTAATCTTTGGGTTTATCTTTTTCCCAAAGTTTGTACAAACCTTAATTCTCCAATTTATGAATAAACTCCAATGTCATCAATTTTCATTCCATTCATAATCAAATAACCAAATCAAAATCAAGCTAAATTCAAACCTAAAATCGTTCAAAATCGAAAACAAGTCTAAATACATAAATTCCCTATAAGTTAGAAAAATCTTTGAAAATTCATACACTTTTCAATTCCCATCCGATTTCTTCAAACCATATGTCATTTTAAAAGTATTGAAACCTATTTTTATAATACAAAAATTGTATTTTGATTTCCTATATGCAGGACGACTTATAATGTAAAATATTACGACAGTTCTTAAACTATAACCACAACTTTTAATCTATTCTTCATATACATACCATTATGCAAATTTAACAACTTAATACAACCTAAGAAGACATGAAATGTACAATATCCTTCATTTTACGACTCATTTCATTCTAACCCCAAAACCCTAATACTTTCATGCATATTTCAAATTAAATCTAAAGGAAACCATTCAAATCAACTCAACTCGATCACATTATCCTTTAAAATGCTTCATTCGTATCAGACAATCTAATTTCTGTAACATTCTATACTTAACCTTCATAATCACATATAAACATTTCAGAAATCGTATTCTATTTGCATTCCACTTACATTCTAAACACATATATAACTTTTCACCTTAGATTCAACCCTAGATTCATTCAATTTATCGAATAGAACAGAAATCTCCTCACCTAGGGTTTTCGCAGTTCACAACCCTAACTTCCGAATACACTTCGTTCAGTCCAATACCTGCAAAGTTTCCAATTTGAAGCAAACTCTATCAGTTAGTCTAAATTACCGAAGGAAATCAAACCCTAGAGCTACTGTTCAAGGGATGGTTCTTACCTGCGCAGTGGATGAAGTGTTGTCACAGCCTAGGGTTTTGAATGTTTGCACTATAGGCTTGGGCTCTGCGATGATCGAAACAAGCTCCCAACAGTGAGCGGTACACGGTTGGGAGAACAGGGGAAAGACCGTGGGCCATCGCGCTCGCGCAAGGGCAGTCTCGCGCGGGGTCACGCGCGCGTAGGGGCTGTCTCGCGAGTGCTGGGGCAGGCTGTCACACGAGTAGTCGCGTGCTGTTGTGCGTAGTCGCACACGCGCAAGGAGCTATCGCGCGCTGCAGCCGCGTGCATGTCGCTCGTAGTTGCGCGCGCACAGGAGAGGGAGGAGTAGAGTGAGAGAGACTGAGGGAGACTGAGAGACAGTGAGTGAGAGAGGGAGATAGTGTCGATGTGTGGTGGTTATGGGTGGCAGTTGGTGATGGCGGTGGCGCTTAGCGGCAGAGGACCGCGGAGGAAGGAGGTGGAGAAGGTGAGAGATCGGGAGAAAGAGAGAGAGCAACAGTGAGAGATCAACCGAGAGAGAGTGAGAGAGCAGGGAGGGAATAGAGAGAGAGACGGTGGTGTGTGGCGGCGATCAGTGGCGGCGGCGGAGGAGGAAGCGCCACGGGAGGAAGGTGAAGAGGCGGGTGAGGGAGAGAGGAGAGGAATTAGGGCTATAAGCCCTAATTCGAAATTTTATTATTATTATTATTATTATTATTATTATTATTATTATTATTATTATTATTATTATTATTATTATTATTATTATTATCATTATCATTATTATTATTTATCAATTTATATATATTTTTATACTCACTTTATTTTTCAAGGTTTCAAATTTTTTAACAAAATAAGATAAACTGCAAATCGAAAATACGGATACTTTAAATATACTAAAAATTCAAATTATATACCTCAAAATTGAAAATCAATAAAATTAAAAATTTCTCTCTCTATATATATACTGAGAAATATTTTATTTAATTTCATGAACAGGAATACTAGTACGGACACCGCAGTGTCGGTGTTACAAAAGGAAAGTTTTATAAAATGATAGTAAGATTTACATTACTGTATAGTACTAAATGTTGGACTATTAAACAAAAACAATAGTAGAAAATGGTTGTAATTGAGTTAAAAATGTTAACGTGGATATATGATAAAATTAGGAAAGATAAGATTAAAAATGAAGAGATACGCATTAAATTAGGTGTGAACTCAATTATAGATAAGATGAAGAGTATTGCTTGAGATAATTTGGGTTTGTACAACGAAGACCCAAAGATGCATTAGTTAGGAGAATCGAAAGTTTAAATATAGGAGACTTAGTGAAACGATGAGGTAGACCATTAAAAATCTAAATGCAATTATTTGCAAAGATATGACAATTAAGGGGTTAACTGAAGAGATGATTTTGGACAGAAACGAGTGATGTAGGAAAATTAGAGCAAATTAAATCATCACTTTTCATATTATAAATGTATTTGGATAGTGTGTATGCATTTTTTTTAATTATCTTATATTTGTCTCTCAAACAACCGATCACAAATTTTAGGATTAAGACTCAGATTGTTGTTGTTATTGTAAATTAAAAATAATAAAAAATATAAAATGTTCAAAATATAGGATATAATATAAATTAGTTATTATATGATTAAGGTTTTGAATGGCAAGGTGGTTAAAGCCTATTCAGAGACTTAGGAATCCAAGTTCAAATCTTCATGTATTCAAGCAACGACAAAAATTTGGAAAATTTGCAAGTAAATACCGTGAGCCAAATGAATGTATCGACAAATAGTATGGTATCAAACAAGGTAACCGGCAAATAGTGGAGTGTAGAGTATACCGAGAGGTGATTGGAAAATTTATCGATTCCATTTATAAAAATAGCATTCATTTATTGAGAGGTGCAACTGCTCCAACATCGAGAGGTGATTGGAAAATTTGTTGATTTTATTTACAAAAATAGCAAACGTTTATCAAGAGGTGTAACTGCTCCAACACTGAGAAATGATTGGAAAATTTGTGCCGAAAGAGTTTCAAAATTTCTATTTGCCTGATATGGATATACCGATTGCCATATGACACTAAGATGTATATGAAATTGCAAAGCAATGGGTGTACCTTCGGTTTCTCATTTGCAAAGCAACAGACGGCAAATATGTACCGAGAAGTAGCAAATTCCCAAGTGTTAGTGGAGTACCAAGAGAGATAAAAATAAGTTTAGATAGTCACTACCGATTAGAAAATTAAAATTGGAGAAATAGTCCACCAAATTAAAGCTCCATCGTGCAATGACCATTCTAATAACCGATGACTTAAAATTAAAGGTTTACCGATCAAGTATTTAAGAGAATTCCTAGGTAGTCCAAAGGGTAAAAATTCATATTTATATCTAAACTAATTATTCTTCCATATTTTCACAAAATATAAAAATTTTTAAATAATTCATTTAGAATCAATATCAAAATTTGGATTTGTCCAGTGTTATACTCACAGTGTTAGGGAGGATAATCAAGACTTCTCCACAACCAGAGTATTGCCTTGATTAGTTTTGTTCAACCCCTAAGGGATATTATCAAGTAATCAAAATTATCAATATTTATCATTCCATGTCAATCTATAACTCTAATATTTAAAACCTAATTTTTCTCTTACTGTAACACAAAATCCCCCAAATCCAAATGAACATGTAGTTAAACAAATTAAAACTTGGGTTAGAAATATTATAATATCTTGATTTTATCTCCAAACGATTCTTCCAAATCGGGTTATATCAAACCCTTGGATTCTCCTCCTTTTTTGTGACAACTCTAAATCCTCAGGCCCTTATTAAATCAAGGCTATAATCTAATTTTGGGGAGTTGGATGAGTAGTTTGGAATCCTTGATCTTGAGTTTTGATGGTGAATCGATTGGATTTTAGGTTTGGAAGAAAAAAATATATATTAAGAGAAACAGAAGAATAATCTAGAAAGTGAGGTGAAACTCCTGGATCTCGGGGGTTCTAGATTTCTATTTCCACTTTTATCCTCAAACTCATTTCTAATATTTGCTTAGTGGCTCTTCTCACACTTCTAAATTGCACAAAAAGTTCAATGTGTCTTTTTGGGTTACTGGGAAGGTCAATCCTATGAATTTAAGTACTTGAACTTATATAGTGTTGAGAAAAATGTGTTCAGTGATAAGCAAGGAAAGCTAGAATAAAAAATACAAATTTATGAAAAAAATTAAAAATATTAAAAATTTGGAATACACAAAAATATAGAATATAATATAAATTGTGTAATGTATAAGTAAAGAGATTAAATGACATGGTAGTAATAAAATAGAGGATGCACCAAGAGGGAATTCTCACAAAATTCAGTACCAAAGAGTTCCACATTTAAAAATAAGAAAGTGTACCAACAAGGTCCATATTTGCAATATAGCAGACATTTACTGAGAGGTAAACATGTATCAAGAGACTTAGTGTAAATGTTCCAATATCGAAAGGTGATTGGAAACTTTGTACCAACTACCAAGGAGTAGTCTCAAAATGGACACTGACAGGGTTTTAACATGGATATATCGACAGACTATAAACTTCACAATATACTGAGAAGGTTCACAGTTCTCATTTAGCTAAAATAGGTATACTAATAGACTCTCATTTACAAAGCAACAGATGTTTACCAAGAGGTAAATATATATTTAGAAACTAGGTGGAAAAAATATACCGAACAATAGCAATTACTGAGAGATGGTATAGTGTACAGAGAGATAGTCACCAACGACTAGGAAATCAAATTTTGAAAAAACAATCCACCAAGTTAAAACTCTATCGAACAACTCAATTTTTCACTGGGAATTCAAATTCTATTAAGTACCGAGCACTCTAATAATTGATGATTTAAAAACTAAAGGTTTACCAACCAAGTGTCTAAAGGAGTTTTTAGATAGTCCAAAGGGCAAAATTTCACATTTATATCTAAATTAATTATTCTTCTATATTTTCATAAAGTATAAGAATTTTCAAATAGTCCATTTAGAGTCAATAGCACAATCTAGACTTATCTGGTATTATAGCATGGACGATCACGCCTAGTAGGGAGTTCTCTATTACTTCAGCTTAGAGGCACCTCAGATGTTCATATGACCATGTCCGTGGACTTATCTAGTTTGTTTGCAGAGGCAATTCCTTGGTTTGCTTTCATTTTGTGGCTTGTCTTCATGGAGAGGTTGTAGACGAGTGATCACATGTTTAAACTTAGACTTTCGAATTCTTCGACTTATCATTTATGTTCCAGTTGAAGGGAGACTCTTGACCACCTATTCTTTCACTCTCCTTTCTCAAGAGAGGATGGCAACTGACAATGACTTAGCATGTTCCTGTTACCTTCCTTATCTCTTGGTCGGGCATTTGTGGGATCCTGCTTTCCCTAGCATGGCACCCCCTTCAATAGAATAGAGTCTTCAAATGCCTTCTCAGAGCATGTTTTTACTATATTTAGATGAAGAGGAAAAAGGGAAAGATAGGCGAGCGTTAGTTACCACCATGTATCATTACAGCTTTTGTCAGTGTAGTCCTCCCTTCAGTTAGCTAGAACTTAGATTATTTGATTGATTGGCCATGTTGGCCTATTGATTCTTCGGGTATCTCAAGGGCATATCTTAGAACCTGTGTATTCTTTCATTTTCTGATATATATTCTTTTTATATCAAAAAAAAAAAAAAACCCTAAACTCTAAACTCTAAAACCCCAAATCCTAAACCCTAAACTCTAAAACCCCAAACTCTAAAACCCCAAACCCTAAATTCTAAACTCTAAATCCAAATTTGTCCATGAAACATCAGAATTGGAATCTCTGGGTAACCCCAAATTAAAACAATAGAGAACTCCTTACTAGAGCTATGTGTCTGAACAAACCTGTCACATCCAGCAATAAATGGAAAATTAGATTCCGAGATAGTCTCTCAGATACAATCGAAAAAGCATCTCATTTCGGTATGATATTTGGTCATCTATAGACCCCTTGATAGAGGTTTTTAGGAGACCTATCATGGAGAGGTTAGGTTTTCCTAGTAGGAGTTCTATTTGGGATGTTTATGCCAACACTCATTGTCAAAGTATATCCAAAGCACTCAGTAGCAGATTTCGAGATCGATAAGAGCATTTTTGACTGTCTCTGGGAGATTGTCCTAAAATCTGATTTTCCATATGCTGTTAGATATGACAGATTTGTATAGACACTTAACTCTAGTAAGGAGTTCTCTATTGCTTTTGCCTGGGGTCACCTCAGAGATTCCCATTCCGATATTTCATGGACAGATCTGGTATGGTTCCCTTAAACGATTACATTTATCTTGTGACTTGTCTTCATAGAGCGACTACAAACAAGTGACCATTTGTTTAGATTGGGACTCTTGAGCTCTTCAACTTGTCACCTTTACTCCTGTCGGAGAGAGACCATCGATCATTTATTCTTTTGTTGCCTTTTCTCATGAAAGTTTTGGAGATTGATCATGGCGAGCCATGTTTCTGTGACCTTTCCTACCTCTTGGTCCGGTATTCGAGCACCCTTCTTTCCCCTACTAGCTAAACATCCTCTTCAATAGAATAGGGTCTTCAAATAACCTCCTTAGTGTTTGTATTTACTATATATAAATGGAGAGAAATAAGAGGATTATTGATGAGCAACAGCTTCCATCACAAGTTATCACGACGTTTGTTGCTGTAGTTTTACACAGTTAAGATCAAGTCTTAGATATTTTTTGTATGGGCCTCTTATAATGGTTGGAGGATTTCTTGAGTATCTTAGGGTATATCTTGATATCTGTGTATTTTTTCATTTTTTTGATATATATATTTTTTCATATAAACTTTAAACCCTAAAACCCTAAAATCTAAATTTTTAATTCCTAAATTCTGAATTCTAAATCTTAAAACCCAATTGATGGTATTGTATATATAATACTTGGTGTTGAAGAGTAATGTTGCATCTTGTAAGACTCCCTGGTGCTCAAAAGTGTGCTTGCATGTCTGATTTTGGGCACTCTCCATTATGCTTGGTATGACTTATCGGTGCACGAGGGTGTCCAACTCTATAACAATGTGCCAATTTTCATATAAGTTTTGTAAGTCGACTTAATCATGGCAAATGGTAAGGATTTTGAAAAGAAAATTTGATTTAAAAAAATACTTAAAAACATAAGTTATTTTATATTGATTTTCTTGCACATTAAACAATTTTGTGATAAAAGTGATATAAATATAGCGTGCTCTATAACCATATGCGGTATATCAAGCATTAGAGTCACGCTTAGGATTAAGATCGCTATATGATGCTCAATGTATCATAGAAAGAGAGACATGACAAAAAATGTGGAAGATAAAAAAAATATATAAGAATAATGGTGTCACTAGTTATTTAGCATTTGATTGACATTTAAATAATAATTTAAGTTAATGCAAAGCTTTTTTTGTCTAGTAAAATTGTAAAATGGCAAACTAATATAGGCTTCCACCCGAATCAGTCTGCTAAGGTGAGCAGACCAAAAGGAGGGCAGTAAAATAATGTTAAATTAGTAGTATTTTAGTTTTGCAATTTTTGGGGGGAAGGGGGCTGGGGAACCAGCTATTTTTCATAAACATGCACATGATGCTAACTGTAAATAAGTGGGAAGTGTCTGTTGTTGTTGTTGAAGGTAGGTTATGATTTCACAGATATCAACTCTTTCTTGACTCGAACAGTAACTGTCGATGGGTGGACACACCTGCAAAAATCATTGGAGAGTGCTCCGGCGAATAGATTCCGACGATCAAGTCAGTAAAAACTGATTTTCGATTAAAAGAAACAGACTAAAAGTTGAGAGAATGTTATTCCTTGTAATCAGTGTACCCAGAGTGTTAGATTTAGAAAGCGTACCTGATTTTGAGACCTTTAGGGATGATTTATACCTCTGAGAGATGTACATAGTCGAAGGATTTCAACCATATCTTTCTTATCAAACTGATCCAAGAATTTCGGAAGTTAATTCTATGAGTTGATTACGATCACCATTTATCGGTAGAACTATAATTTTCAAGAAGTGTGCTTTCCTTATTTGAAAGATTCAAAATATACCGTTATAAAATAGAAGTGTGAAATTAAGGAAGTTCTGATTTTTTTTTAGAATCGTTACGGGTGCTACCTGTCGATTGATCGCTCGATCGATAAAGGATCAATCGTGACTCATCCGATTTATATACTACTATTTGTTTGCCCGATCGAAATAACTACCTCCGCTCGATGAGTATCGTTTGATGAATCTGAACGACTGACCTTATCGTTCGAAAGATCCGGATAATTGAGATCTTTCGATAGATTGATCCGGATGATTAAAACCCTCCGACTGATGGTTACATTGAAAACCTCAACATCGTTTTTTATGGGCCTCTGGGTCTTCTTAAGGTTGACCCATCCGATGCAATTCTGGCATAGCTATCCCATCAGGTGTCAAATCTATTCGGATTGATCATGAATTGAAATTCTAGGAATTATCGAATAATATATGATCTAAATTTTGGTCAATCTTTAAACGTTGATCGGCTTGAAGATAAAAGCTAAAATACTTTTAACAACTAAAAAGGAAGATGCCATGAGATTGAGATCCAAGTTCTTGAGACTGTCAAACATAACCCCCGTTAATGCGAATAACTTGGCCATTGACCCATTCGGAGGCGTCACCTGCCAAAAACCCAACAAGGGGAGCCACATCTGAGGTCTGACCGAGTCGACCAAGGGGGCACTCCTCGACCACCCTCTTCACCTGCTCCTCGCTCTTCCCAGCAAAGAACATCTCAGTGGCGATCGGGCCAGGGGCTACACAGTTGGCAGTGATACCGCTCCCCTTGAGTTCCTTGGCAAGTATCTTGACCATGGTCTCCACGGCCGCCTTGGAGGCCGCGTAGGGCCCGAAGCCCGGTCTGAGGCCCCCCACCATGGAAGACGACAACATGATGATCCGACCGCCTCCGCCGCGCCTGAGGCGATTGGCAGCCTCCCGGCAGCATAGGAAAGCTCCCCTAGCGTTGATCCGGAAGGTTCGATCGAAGTCTTCCGATGGGGTTTGGGCTATGGTAGGGTAATTTGGGTCCAGCACCCCCGCGCAGTTGACCAGGATGTAGGGTTGTGTCCCGAACACTCTTGCCGCCTCCTCGAAGAGGGCCTTCACCTGCTCCGGATCCGAGATGTCGGCTTGGAACGTGACGGCACGCGTGACCGCAGAGTCAGATTCGGATTCAGAAGACCTCAAATTGATGTCGGCGGCTAATTCATTGGCTTGGGCTGAGTTGGAGGAGTAATTGATGACGAGTTTTGCACCTAGAGAGGCAAGATGCAGGGTGATAGCTCGACCAATTCCGCGAGACCCACCTGTGATGATGGCAACTCTGTCCTTTAGCGGAAGAGTTCTTGTTGAGCTTTCAGTTTCTGCCGACATGGTTCGAGATTCAGGTTGAGAAGAGTGCAATTGTCAAATCAAATTTAAACCACACAACGATCCCCCAAATAACGATAAATATCCAACCCACCGCCATCCCATCCGAACGCAGCGTTTCGAAGTGTTTTAAAAGTAAGAGGATAGGAGTGGTCATTCCACGGAATATGAAAGGAACAGAGATAGAGGGGAAAATCAGGCAGTCCAAAAACAGAAAACAACACTTACATTCTTCTCTTTATAATTTTCATTTTTTTAATGCAACAGTGTTCGTTTTTTAAAACCTAGATATTTATTTTTGCAAGCCAAAATTTTAAAAATTGTGTTTAAAAAATAAATGATTTAAAAAATATATAAAAATAAATTGATTTTTTTCTTTTTTGAGTTTGGTCAATTTGAGAAAGTATACAAGAGAGAGATGAAAAATTGCTTGAGACTCAAGACAGGAAAAGGGAGATTTACAGAATTGTCAAATTAAGGGAGAGAAAGAAAAAAGATCTAAATAAAATTAGATATATTAAAAATGAAAATAATAATATACTTGTAAAGAATGAAAACATAAAAAAGCAGTAGATGGAATATTTTGATAATTTGTTTAATGTTGAGTGTACAATAGTTATAGAAAATATGAAGTTATCTATAGAAGAAATTAATAAAGATTTTAAATATAAAATTCGTTCCCATGAAATAAAGAAAACCTTAAGGAGAATGAAAAATAACAAAATTACAGGATTTGATAGCATTCCTATTGAGGTGTGAAAATATTTAGGTGGATTCGGCAAAGTAATGTTAATGGACCTTTTCAACAAAATTTGACAAACAAAAAAATATTCCAAACATTGAGAGAAAGAGTACACTTGTCCCGCTATATAAGAATAAAGGGAACATACAAAATTGTTTTAATTACAGAGAAATTAAACTCATGAACTATACAATAAAGTTATGAGAGAGAGTGATAGAATATAGAATGAGACGAGAGATAAGTATCTCAGAACAAGTTTGGATTTATGTCAGGACAATCCATAACCAAAACAATTTACTTGTTAAGACAGTTGATGAAAACATTTAGAGTATAGAAGAAAAACCTATATATAGTATTCATTGATCTAGAAAAAGTATATAATAGGTTCCCTAGAGACGTGTTCTGGTGGGCGTTGATGAGAAAATGGATCTCTTTAAAATATATTAACTTTATTAAGGATATGTATAAAAGAATTGTGACCAATGTAAGAATTTATGGAAGTATGAAAGATAGATTCCCAATTAATATTAGACTCCATCAAGATTCAGTACTGAGTCTCATACCATTTATAATAGTGATAGATGAAATCAAAAAAAATATCCAAAATGAAATACCATGGTGGATACGTTTTGCAAATGATATAAATTTGATTGATGAAACTAGAGAATGTATCAATACTAAATTAGAGTCATGGAGAGTTACGTTAGAATTCAGAAAATTTAGATTAAATAGATTCAAAACTGAATATATAAGATGTAAATTTAATGACAACTATCAGGATAATGAAAAAATGATTAGTTTAGAAGAAAGAGAAATTTCAAAAAGTAAACGATTTAGATATCTTGATTTTATCATTCAAAATGATGACATTATAAATAGACATGTAAACAATAGAATTCAAACGGATCGAATAAAAAAGAGAAAGACATCTGGAATTCTCTACGATCGCATGATACCACTACATTTAAAAGAAAAATTCTATAAAACCATAGTAAAACATGCGCTATTATAAGGAAAGTAGCATGTCGTTAATAAGGAATATAACTCTTAGACAAGTAGGCACAACCTACCTTATCGGTTGATTCCTAACAAATGTAGCGTGTCATCAATAAGGAATATAACTCCTAGACAGGTAGGCACGGCCTACCTTATCAGTTGATTCCTAATGAACGTAGCGTGTCATCAATAAGGGGTATAATTTCCATGCGGGTAGGCACGGCCCACCTTATCGGTTGATTCCTAATGAACGTAGGATGTCGTCTATAAGGGATATAACTACCAAGCAGGTAGGCACGTCTCACCTTATCAGTCGATTCCTAATGAACGTAGCGTGCTGTCAATAAGGGATATAACTCCCAAGTGGTAGGCACGGCCCACCTTATTGGTTGATTCCTAATGAACGTAGCGTGTTGTCAATAAGGGACATAACTCCCAAAAGGGTAAACATGGTCCTTCCTATTGGATGTTTTCCTAACGAATATAATGTGCCTCCTGGGCGGTAGGCACTACTCATTCTGTCGAATGGTCTCTTGCGAATATGTACGGCACATTCCTAAACCAAGTCTCTCAAATGGGTCCTCCAGATTAAACAAATAAAAGCTATCTTTGCTATCAAATTTCATCTGATGAATAGGGATAGGGAAATATCTCTCGATGGTAACGCATATTCTCATCAAGCAAAACACAATGACACATGAAGTTCTCCATTAAGAATCCAGCAATACAAAATTACATGGATTCGGGGAGAACAGAGGCGAGTGTAAGAATATCTCGAGGAGGAGACTCTGTAACCGCTTGGGCCACAACTGACCCTACGGGAACATCAAGAAGACAAATGGGAGCCAAGTCTTGGCTTAACGCCCCTTGATTGACAGCTGCTTCACCAGATGTTAAAACCTCACTCAAGCCTACTTAATGAGCAATCTCTTCAGCACACCTCAACTTTTCAGTCAGTCTACATTGAGAATGCCAATAGGTTTTGGTATTCTTGGCTAAAGATTCCCCAAGTTCGGTTACTCTTCGATCAGCAGCTAAAAGCGATTCCTCGCGTACCTAAGCTAGCCTTTCGACAGTTTGCAAGTGTGCCTCGCGTACCTTCGCTTTTACCTCCAACTCCTCACAACATTTCAATGACGAATTCAAGTCAAGTTGTGGATGCCTAATCTTTTCATCCTTGTTGACAAGCACAGCGCTGGGCGTCCTCTCTGTTTCTGCATCTTTCTCTCTTTGCTCAAGAGCATTTTGCAATGCCAAAACCTGACTATCCAACTGATCAACACACTTCTCCAAGTGTCCCACCGTTTGTTTCCTCTGCTGCTTCTGGAACTCTATTAGGACCATTGTCTAGAGAAAGAAACGAGATCAATCGGAAGCAAAACAAAAAAAGAAGTAAAACAAGACAACTTCGGAAGAAGAGTAATACCACCAAGCCAAGAGATTAAAGAGCCTCATTAACCTGTTCAAAGGACATTTTGCTCAGTTCCAACTCTGAACGATGGAAATCAAACCGATCAACTATCTTACTTGTCTCGATCATATCGACATAACTGTACAGATTGTCCCCAATGCAGATTACAATCGTGCCCCTTTCTTTTGAGCCCTTATGACTGTCAAAAGACCGGATGGGAATAGAGGGAGGAAGAGCAGTCCCATTAGTTGCCTTACGCTTCCCCTTATGCGGGGGCCACAAGGAAACGACGAACGATGCCTCAGACATCTCCTCTATGTAACGCCGATACTGCGGTGTTCGTACGGTTGTACTTCCGCTCCTAGATTTAAATAAAATAATTCCCAATTTATATATATATATAGAGTGAAATATTTAATTTTATTGATTTCGATTTCGGGGTATTAAAATTTAAATTTTTGTTATAATCAAAAGTATCCGTATTCCAATTCGTGATGTGAAGAATATATTTTTCACTTATTAATTTAATTATTTACTCAATTATTTATTTATAAATGTATTTATCTAAATTAAAATTAGAACTTTAATTTTAAAGTGGACATAAAAATATATATATGAATATTTATTTAATTATTAATTTAACAATTATTTAGCTATTCATTTATAAATTGTTTTATAAAAAAAAATCGAAATTAGGGCTTAAAGCCCTAATTTCCTTCCCTCTTCCCCTCTTTCTCTCCCCGCCTCTTCGTCTTCTGCCCCTCGCGCCTCTGCCGTTGCCCTCCTCTGCCGCAGACAGCCGTCAACCACCACCCAGCCACCGATTAACTCTCTCCCTCTCCTTCCCTTCTCGGTTCCTCTCTACCACGCTCTGTCTCTTTCTCCTTCGCAATTTCTCTCTATATCTCCCGCTGTGTCTCCCTCTCGCTCGATCTCTCATCTCCTTCGCCGTGCTCCGCCACCCACTCGGCTCCGCCATCCGCCACGGTCGGCCACCACCCACTCTCCCTTCACCTCCATCTCTATTTCCACCCTCGGTTCTCTCTCTCTCGGTCTCCTCTCTATCTCTCTCACTCTCTGCGCTCTCTCCCTCACGCAATCTCTCCTTCCCGCTGCAATCTCGTGCCATCACCCTCCCTCTCTATTCGCTTGATCGTCAACCCCCGCAGCCACCGCGACCCACCATGGGTCGCCAGCTCTCTCCCTTTATACACTCTGTTTCTCTCTCTATTACCCATCTCTCTCTCTTCGAAACACACCTCACGGCTTCTCTCTACCGCAGTCACTCTCTCTTTCCTTCTCTCACTCTCTATTCTCTCTGCTCTAACCCTTCCCGTACGAACAGTCTCTTTCTCGCGCGGCGACGGTAGTTCTTTCGCTCGCACGCTCGCACGCACTTCTCTCCCTCTGCTGCGAGTAGGTTCTGCCACCTGCGGAAGCCTCAACCGAAAGCCCTAGGTCGACTATGCCTTGTTCACTGCAAAAGTAAGATCAAACCCTAACCCAAATTCTAGGGTTTCAAACCTTCTTAGGAATTAGGTTTAGATTTCTGAAATTAATGCAAATTGGAACTTTTGCAGGCTTTGGAATGGACTGAGGAGGCGTTCGATTTAGGCTGCAAATTGTGGAACCCTAGGTGAGAGGGATTTCTAAATGCATTCAATAACTGATTTAGTTTAGGTTGAATGTAGGATGAGAAGCTTTATATGTGAATTGAATGGTTTTCATTAGAGTTTAATTTGAAATATGCATGAAATCATTTTGGGATTAGAGATGGAATGAAATGTGCCGTGAAATGAAGTATATTGTTGTATTTCATGTCTTTCTTAGATTGTTTTGAGTTGTTAAATTTCATAATGTTAGGCATATGAAGGATAATTTAAAATTTTGGGACTTGAGCTTAAGGATCGAAGTAGACTTTTCCATTATAAGTTGTCTTGCATATAGGAAATCAAAATATAATTTTCTTATTAAAAAAATAGGTTTCAATACCTTTAAAATTACTTATGGTTAAAGAAATCGGATGAAAATTTAAAAGTGTATAATTTTTCAAAGATTTTTCCATCTTGTAGGAAATTTAGTTATTTGAGATTGGTTTTCGATTTTGAACGGTTTTAGGTGTTTGAATTTAAATTGGTTTGGATTTCACTATTTATTTATAAATGGAATGAAATTGATTACATTGGAGTACATTTATAAATTAAAGAGTTTAGGTTTTGTACGAAGTTAAGGAAAATGATAAATCCTGAAATTAGTTAGAAAATTGATGAAATTCGTGATTATTTGATTAGGTTGACTTCTTAGAGACTTGAGGAGTTGAGTTTGGTTTGATTCGTGGTATTATTGGGGGGTGCACTACCCTCCCCCATACAGTGAGTGGGACTACGACATCTACTATTGATTGACAAATCATATTTTATCGATTTTCAAACGACATGATTCTATACGTGTGAAAATTAAATTTTTTGGATTTTGATAAGTATATGTATATATTTTTGTGACCATTGGAGTGTCTCAATTACTGATTTTATTGATATGCATCTATGAGTTTGATAACCGGATATTGTGCCACCCTTTTGATATATGACATGTTTTAATGCTTCCACTTGCATTGGCACATGGTTTTGAATGGATTTATACGTACCATTTGGGCTGTATGCCCGGCTGATATTATGATACGATACATAGGACTATATGCCCGGCTGATATCGTGTTGGGATGCATGGGGCCACGTGCCCGGCTGATTAGATATTGTTCCGTAACTACGAAGGATGTCTGGTAGTGGCACCCCTTGTGCCCAGATACTCTTCGGCCGGAGGTATTCGCCAGATTGTCATGTGTATGGTTGTCCAAGGTTGAACCCTCATCGATGGAGGACGTGAGTTGTACCTCTGTCTAGCACTGGGCGGGGGCATCATACACGGCTGACTATTTATATGTATATTATTATTATTATTATTTACAGGCTAGTTGGAGTAGCCTGTGGCCAACATTGGGGTAGAGAGCCATTATTTGATATTTGTATTGTGAAAAACCCCAATGCGCCCGTTCTTGGTCGAGGTAGACCATTGTCGGGGTTGTTTATTCGGCCGCTCTTCTCATGTGATTTGATACATAGATTGATGCATATGTACATGATTGTGATGTGTGCTTTGATATATATTAAAACTGCATGTTGTTTTCATATACCTGATATTGTATTACATGCTTTGACACTCCAAGTTTACACTTGATATTGATAGCACGATGTCCTTCCCCTCACTTGCTGAGTATCCTCCCATAGATACTCACCCCTCTTCTTTCCTCCCTCAGACAGGATCGTTGTGCTAGAGCGACGTTTCAGAGTCTAAAGATTTCAGTTGATCCTAGGCGGGTTTGGTTCTTCTCGATGGTAAGGTTTAAGTTTAATTTAAAATACGAATTTCACACTTTATTTCGACCCTGCGTGGTCTGGATATTTAGGTCCATAGTTGACTGTGTACATTTTTATGGGATGATTGTAATATTTATAGACATTGTTGTGAAACTCTCCTATTATGCTTGCATTGAGGCATTTGTAAACATTTAAACTCTCTACTTGGGAAAATATTGTATATTATATAAAATTCTAGGTCCGCTCAGTGTGGCGGCTGCCCATGCTCTACTGGGCATGACAATAGAGGTCTGTGGTTAGGACTGTTGGTGATTTGTTAGCCTTGAGTTGTCTGGATGTCGGTTGTGAGATTTGGTGAATTGTTTTGAGGCCGGGATGGCCATTTTATTTTATTTACAGGTTTAAATAGGTTAAATTGTACATGGGAGACCTCCGATTTATGGGGAGGTTCTGTCCAATTTTTTGTAGAAATACAGCCGGCATCCAGGGCAACGGGCGACTGTTTACGATCCCGGTTCAGGGCATGACACTCTACACTAACAGCATGAGCACCCAATTCCTTCGATGGCCTCACCTCCACGATTGTCATACTGGCACCCTCGAGCTCCTCCACCTTGGGTGTTTCCCCCACTAGGAAATCTTCATTGGGTTCGTTAACTGTCGTAAGCAATGGGGAAACATGATCCTTAAATGCCAAGCTTTTGGCCCCCTCTGACCTAACTGCCGTTGGTTGAGTGTCTCGATGAAGTAGGAGATACATGCTCTCTAACCTCTTTGGTTTCTTCCCCCTCTACCGAAGACTTCGGCTGTTGAACTTTCCTCCTCTTTAACAAAGAAGGCATAATGTTTAACACCCAAACTTCGGATGCCCTATCGGTTCCCTTCAAATGCCTCTTTGCATTCAGTTTTACTTACCTATCGGTCATGATTTCTTTCAAGATAGCATCCTAGGGGAGAACAAAACATCAATGAGCTCCTTCCTTCTTCTCTCCACCAAAAAGGGTCTGTTGATTTTTCTCTTCTCCCTGATTAACAAATCGACCAGAGACAACATTTAATCTTCCACAAGAGACTCCACCCAGATGTTTCTTTCGGTAGATGTACAGTAGTTGCTAACTGAACGTATGAATTTGGATTGGCAAAAAGGAACCGAAGGTATCAACCCAATCGATTGTTCCCCGTTAACCCTAGGCAACTTTGACATGAGATCTCTATGCAAGAATTCTATAAAGAAGTATTTATATATCCAACTCTTATCGATCGTCTCTTTATAATAGAATCTTGAGTTGGATTTGGTCCGGGTTTGCAATCTAAACCAGCCCTAAGTAGAACCCTTACTTCTGTATCTTTTTAACAAAAAGATGGCCGTCAGAATTTCAAAATCAAAACCGAGGTGATAGAAACCCAACAGAGAAGTCACAGTGATAACCAAACACCAAGCGTTAGGAATGAGCATTGTCGAAAATATGTTCCAATGAAGTAACACCTCTCCAATCGAACCAGCATATGATATTTTCAGGGCATACTTTACTAACTATTTGTATATTGGAATGCAACCCTCCAGCGCCTTGTTAGCCCTATCCTCATCCATAGCCGACACAAGGACATAGTCGTTGCCCAGCAACATAACAGTTTGGACTTCGTAGATTTCCTCCTCCATCATCATGCTTCAGATGTCACCGATGACTTGATGAGTTCTTGACCAAAAACCTTTAGCCATTCTTCCGAATTAAGCTTTTCTTACTAAGGGGTATTTCACAAAGTGCTTCTAAAGAAGACAAAAATGTTAAAAGAAAGATACAACAATGCTTGATCCAATCAGATGACATGCTTTATAAAGCATACTGGAGACAATTCACAAGACCCGAAACGGCATGTGCCACATTAAAAGTTTTGCACTTGTACCTTTTTAATTCCCACACGATATCCACTATTCATGGAGCCCTTCCTATGAAATGACACCATGAGTCGGAGGCAAATAATAAAACATAACCCAAAGGCCCGTTATGGTAATGCCCAAAGTCTTACAAGCCCATGATCCGGTGAAGCATTCCCCATCAAGACGTGTCAACAATGAAGGATCTATCTTCTCGAAGAGTAGACATGGCCCGACTTCTTGATTAATCTCTCTTGGTAACCACCTGATCAGCTCATGGTCTACATCGACATTCGGTGTTCGGTAAACCCAAGTCAATATATTTATCCTCGAGTCGTGTTGATAGCCTTGACAGGAGACTAATCGCCTTTACGCCCCATGATGGTTCATCCTTATCGACTAACGGTAATATTTAATTAAAATTCATATTAAAGTTTACTTCCTAATTCGGTTGCAAGGTATGCTTCTGGGATAAATAATGAGATCTTTAAAATCAAATTGATAAGGAAGGAATCTCCTCGGATCTTTTGAGAATTTTTGACTATAAAGTCTCAAGATCTCAGGACATTTCTATAAGGAAACTTGGGTTGTAACACTCTGAATTCACACGACTCATGAGGCACCGATCTATAAATACATCTTACATGTCATCGCCCAGGTATACTCTCTCTCTGTCTCTTAGAATGACACACTCGATGACAAGGTTACACAGCGCTTTCATTCTTAGCCCTCTCTTACTCAATCTGTTTTATTCCTTTCAAAAAATTGTTCTTTCTTATCTAAGTGTCGGAGTTCTTCCTACCAAAACACGCCCAACGGCCTTTTGCAAGTCTCATCTCATCAATCAAAGTAGTGATCGCGCCTTCCGCTAGGGGTTGAAAGAGTCAGAATCTATAGAGTCAAAACTCACCTCCAAAAGAGTCAAAATCTATGAAGTCAAAACCCACCTTCAACACTTTTAATACTAAATATAGGAAAGAAAATTAACTAAAATTTTTTAAATATATCAATATATCATAGCAACAATAGGTTTGATGTGATTTGAACCAACCAAAAATATTTCTTTGTAACTTTATTGCGCACAACACTTTTAGTGTTTTGAATAGAAAATATGGTCTATAGAATATGTTTTATTAATTATAACAATAAAAAAATTAAGTACTTTTATTTTTAAAAAAACGGTGCTTTGTCTCAAATTCCGTAAGCCATATTGTCCCAAACTATTTTTAAAATTTAAATAAACACTTTTTTAAAATTGGCAATCCAAACACCCGCTTCTAGTCTAGGTTAGAGGGAAAAACAAATACTAGAAAATATAGACGAAAAAAAAAAACACAACCTAGAGGCAAGCAAACAAGCAACGGAGGGAGACCAATAAAACAAAAGTAAAATTAAATGAAACAGCCCCTTCATTAACCCGAATGATTGGTCCATCGATGCACTCGGCCGCATCAGGAGCCAAGAGCCTACAAGAGTGGCAACATCCTTAGTCTCGCCAAGGTGGCCGTCTCCAACAATCAGACAAACCAGATCAGCCAGAGATAAATCCAATGCTAAAACCAGGGCTAGAGCCTGAGCCTAGAGCCAACCTAAGAATTGCAAAATCACCCCTATAAAATTTTAGATCCTCAATTCAGATTTTTTTAAAAAAATAATAATAAAATAATTTTCATTATACCATTAAAAAAATGTTAAAAAAAAATATATCACATATCAAAATCAAATCATTATTAATTTGATTTTAATATATTTTTTATTTTCTTAATTTTATATTTATATATTTATATATTTATAATAATTATTTTTATATCTGAGACAATCAATTTTCTATATAAATTTAATATATTATAATAATTAAATGAATACAATTAAACATTTAATTTTATATTATTATATTATTCTCTCTCTAATATAATACCATAACTATTATATTCATATTATTTTATATTTTATCACTTGGATTCAACACTCCAACCCAGTTCACAGGATGCGAACCTCGGAATCGAATTCTTGTTTGGCCCTTTCGAAGAGCAACTTCAGCTAATCAGGATCAAAGACGTTAGCTCCCACCGTGATTGCGCGGGGGCAGCTTTGCTGACCAGAGGAGGAGGAGGAATTAAGCTAGGAGGCAAGGAGGTCAGATTGGGCAAAGTTTGGAATTGTAATTGAGAAGAGGCTTGCCCCCAAGGATGTTAAGTGGAGGGTGACTTCACGATCGATGCCTCGCAATCCACCTGTTACCATGGCCACTTGCCCCTGTAGCGAATGCGAAAGCTTTGCACAAGGTGCAGGTGAAGGAGACGCTACCTCCCGGGTAAAATCTCTATCTTTCCCCATTGATTCTATTGTTTTAAGATGTCCACGAGCGGCATTTTAGACAATTAGGTAGGGTTAGTGGGGTAACTCCCACTTACCCATATCTCCCTTAATTCTCTCTTACGTAGAATTAAATTCAGATGAGGAGACTAACATCTCAATCCTATAGAGAATTTTGTGAGATCTAAAAAGGCCATGAGAGAGGCTTGTAAGCTTGAGAGAAAATTATTCTCTTGAGAGAGAATAAAATGAGAGCATGAGAAAAATTCCGTATAGGGAATTTTTTCATCACAACGATCGTCGGACTGAGAGTTACGGCGTCGTGGTATTGCGATGATGGTTCGATTAATATCGTGATCACCATCCCAACCACGACATCCATTCGAGAAACGTACGATTGGATCGATTTTTTGGAGACTCTACATTCGAGATATTTATTACTATACTCGTTCTCTATTTATTTTTTAAAAAATTATTATATATGCTTTCGCTATGATTGAGTCACTAAAATATATCCAACATTGGTATTAGAGCATATGTTGGATTATTAAAAATAATTTTTGGATTTATTTTTTGGTATAAAAATATAGAGTATACAATTTGGGGTTCGGATCACGAATGAGTTTCATGAATCCAAGAACACCACTGTGTTATCCAACTCACGTAGAATACGAAAATAATTTTTTCGTAATTTTCTGAGTACGTTTAGATCAAGAAAATTCCAGTTAAAGCATTCGGCCATGAATAGTGACCGAACCCTTCAACCTCAAATTTGGCGAGTTTTAGGTCAAATCAATGCATGAAATTGGTAGATCCGTATTTATCTCTGCTAGATCTATATTTTGATATATATATTGCATGTTGTTGATACCGGAATGTGAGGTTTCTGAAAACGAGTCGAAAAAAACCCAGTTACAGACAGATTTGGGCGAAGACGAAGCCCAAACAGCGTGGCGCGTGCACAACACACGCGTAGAGATGCGTCTGTGCAGGAGCAGTGGGCGTGTGGCTCTCACGCGAGCGGAGGCGCGTGAGATGCCAGGTCCAGACCAGGTCTGGATTGACCCGGGTGCAGACCCGACTCACGCTCGAGATCCAAACCAGGGTTTCAGGTTCCGACCCGCGCCCGTGTCTAGATCCGAACCGGGGACGCAGGCCGCGCGGGTACAGGCGCGTCGCCTGCGCGCTTGCGCGTCAGGCGCGTGTGCTGACACGCAGAGGCACGTGCAGGTGCATGCCTGACGCGCTGCGCATCCTGCACGTGCAGGCGCGTGCCTGACGCACTGCGCATCCTGCACGCGCCCGAGTGCCTCCCCGGCTCATGAAAGCGCGTGGGACGCGCCGTCGGGGGTCTGGCGGCACGTGAACCCTCCCAGCAGTGCGTAGGGTGTCCAAAAATTGGATTTTTTTAATTTTTTGAGGTTCTATAATATAAAAGTGACTTTTAGTGGGTTTTTGTGTACCGAATGCTAGTCCGAATGGTGAAATACAATCCCGAATTGTGGTGTATGGTGTCTGTTGATTCATATGCTCGTCTTGGAATCTGTATTCGAATCATTTGTGTCTTGTTGATTCGTAGGGTACACAAAATATGAGAATAAGCATCGATATGTCACTAAAGTCTCTTACACTACTACAAAATTATCGTATTAGATCTTTGAAATGAGGATAAAACTAAATGTTGATAATTATGAGAATTTTTTACCGACAGATTCAGTTTATCCTCGAGAAGAAAGATCTAACTAAAATTCTGAGGCAGAGATGGTGGACTCCAGAGAGAGTACCACACCTTAGAGAGACGGGATTAGAAGACATTATGTGCATGAAAAAGGAATTATGGCTGAGTTAGGGCAATCCTCCTGAGTAGCATGCACAATATTGCGATCCCAGTCTATGAGCAATGTCCTATGACATTATTGGTTTGGCTCGTCCTATAAAGAGTATTGTGGTGCTCTTACAGATCCTGAGATGAGGATACTGACTTATAAGTGTAATAACTTATAAGAAAATGGTTGATCATATGATAATGCAACATTTGATAAAAATGTCGAGTATGATCACCGAGTTGGGGAATGTGACTGAGCCCATTTCGGATATATTTTCTAGTGCTGGATGCGATCCAATTCTTTACCTGATTCATGAGAAATCATGAAAGTCTATTTCACATACGATGAAAGTATTCGTACTTTCACTAATGTGAATAGGCACAGTGAGCTCAAGTAGGAACATCTAGAGGCGAGTAGGCCATACTCGGGTCATCCTTATGCAGTGGAGTCGAGCAAGGACTCCTGTGAGACTCGAGGTTCAGGTAAGAAGAAACCACCCGACAAAATGGACAACAAAGTATTAAAGCGCAAGGAGTTGGATAGGACCAAGGTGTAATACTACATCCGTAGTAGACTTGGTCATTTCGCTCACAAGTGTGACGAGCGGAAATTAACTCTTTCTTCTTTACGTGGTTTGAGTTGCTCTTTGTTTCCTCTCCTTCATGGATTGTAAACACAGAAGCAACTGACCACGTAGCTCGAGATAGGAGCGTGCTTATATAGTTCCACCCAGTGAGTCCTCAAGTAGGAGGATTTACGTACAGAAACGGAGTGTTTGTCGACATCAGAGGGAATAGCACTTACAAGTTGGAGTTGCAAAGTTGCTAGACTCTATATGCTCTTTACGCTCCGAATGTTCGATGGAACTTGATTTCAGTCTAAGATATGCTCTGTTGATTTGGAAATTTTAAAGTTTCCATTTATTACGACAATTTTTTGATTGGTTCTGTTTTGGTCCGTGAGAGACTAAATGCATTGGAAGTGATTCTTTTCAATGGTATTTCTTGTTATCCTCTTAGTGTGAGAAGGATAAACCGGTTGGCAGTGAGTGGTCTGTAGGGCCCGCTAACCAGTGTTGCCTAGACGACAAACTTACAAGAAAACCATTCGACAATACAATGAGGGCTGAGACTCCATTGCAGTCGATTCACTCTAACATCTATGGCCTTATGAACGTAAGAACCCAAAATGGAGTTAGGTAATCTATTACATTCATAGACAATTACACACGTTTCGATTACGTTTATCTGATCTCGCATAAATCTGAGGCATTGAGATGCTTCAGGAGGTTTACTAGCGAGGTTGAGAATCAGTTAAACTTGAGAGTAGAGACTCTCAAAACCGATCGAGGGCGTGAATATTTGTCTGAAGAGCTCTATTTCAAGAAGGGCATTACGAGAAACTGACTATTCCTTGCTACTCAGTGGAGTAGAGTAGCTGCGAGAGAGGAATAGGACTTTGTTTGAGACGGTGAGGTTGATGATGGCGCGTGCCAATTTACTCATTTCCCATTTGGGAGATGCATTATTGGTTCAGCCTACGTCCTCAATCGTGTTCTATTGAAGTCCGCAATCAGTACTCGAAATGAGTTTTGGACAGGGAGGCAGCCTGACCTTAGCCATTTGAGATTATGGGGATGTGCCACATATGTTCACTGTTTCTCGCATCTACACGGTGAGTTAGGCCTGCGAGAAAAGAGATGTATCTTTATGAAATACTCAGAACACTCCGAGAGGAATGTGTTCTAGGTGAGCATACAGACGACACTCTTATTGAGATTGAGTCTCATGATGCCAAGTTTCTTGAAAGTGATTTCCCTATGAGAGGTGAAATCAATTGGGACTTTACCTTTTATCAGATGGATGAGCGTAGTGGTTTAGCTGATCTCAGTGGCAGGACCCAAGAATCCATTACAGATCTTGATTCTAGTGGGAGCGACCATCTAGAGGTAAAAATTTTTCCCTTCCTCTTAAGAGTAGTCGAGGACACGTACCTAACCGTCGCTTCCCGATTGAGGGAGAGGTCTCAGTGTGACTCTTGAGGATTACGAGAAACCTTTAATTGTCCTAAAGGTTCTTGAGGGCTCTGTGGAGGACCATTGATTAAAGGCCATGGGTAAAAGGATTTGATGAGAATCAACGGGATCTGGGATCTAGTTGATTTGCCTGAGGGTAGTAGGGCCGTTGGAAACATATGGGTTCTCAACATCAAGGAAAAGGCTGACGGATCGGTGTAGAGGTATAAGGCCCGTCTGATAACCAAGGGTTACTCAGATTGAGGGTGAGATTACCTCGATCTGTTTATTTTTAACGATTATCGTGGACATAATATGGATTTGGAGTGAGACCAAATGAACGTTGAGACTGTTCTTCTGAGTAGGAATTTTGGATGAGGAGATCTATAAGGAACAACCATCTGGTTTTATTCCTGTAGATCAGGATAATAAGGTCTGTTAACTTTAGAAGTCGACATGCGACCTTAATCATCAATCCAGGCAGTCGCACTTGAGATTTCACTAGGAGGTGATATCTCACGATTTCGTGATAATCGAGAAAGATCATCACGTATACCTTGTACGTTCTCATGACTTTTTTATGATCATGTCATTGTGTTTGAATGATATTCTGTTGACTGGAAACAATAGAGAGTATCTGATGACCATGATGACGTGGACATTGTCGAGTCTTGATGTGAAGAACATGGGTAAGACTCAGTTCTTCCTCGAAGTTAAAATCCAGAGGAATCGCTCGAGACAGGTGTTGACTTTTTCACAGGAGTCCAACATCAAGGGAGTTCTCGAGCGCTTCAAGAAGATCGACTACAACCCTAAAGATACTCTTATCGCTAAAAAGGTTAAAGCCTAATTCTTGACATATGTCCTAAGACTCAGAAAAGGACAAGGGAAATGAGTAGAAACCTTTGTTCCAGTGCATTAAGTAGTCTGATGTACATAGTATCGCGTATATGATCAGACGTTTGCTTTGTAGTCAGTATGGTAATTAGGTATCGATCAAATCTTAGAGGGGATCACTGGAGAGCAGTGAAAGGATTTCGAGATATCTCGAGAGAACTGCGGACCTCTCCTTGTGTTACGAAGGAGGTGATTTGCATTTTGATCGGTATTCAGATACCGACTGGGTTGGCAATCTGAATGTATGCAAATCGATATTAGGTTTTGTTGTTTTAGAGTAGCAAGAAGCAAACCTGTATATCTCTATCTATCATAGAGATTGAGCTTATGAGATGCTCGGTGGCAGTTCAGGAGAGTGTTTGGCTTCTGAGATTTCTGGATCACTTAGGGGTTGTGGCAAACAGTGGGAGACCAGTGATGATTTATTAAGAAAATCAGGCTGCCCTTAACCACACTTGAGACCCTGAGTATCAGTAAGTCCAAACACATTGATACCTAATACTGCGTTATAAGAGACATCACCGAGAATGGTGAAGTGACAAATTAAGTACACTACTGTACAGTGTGTTGGCTGATCCCTTCATTTAACCCATTATGATAGATTCCTGTTTGAAATATTGGAATCATTGGGTTTGCATGTATATTGACATTTCTCACATTGTACTGATGCTTATTGTGTTATATATATGACATGTGTGCATGATTGAGTCACTTATTTATTACACTATTTTATTGTCATATATTTTGTGATATGTTGTGATAAATGATATGTCAGGCAGTCGTAGTAGACTCTCTCACACGAGTGACCACCTCCAGCTTCGAGTGAGCAGAGATGAGACGGTTTCTAGTTGTAAGAGGTTTTGAGAGTGGCCCTACTAGAACATAAGTCATCCTGATATGTTTTCAGGATGAGGCCATATGCGATATGACCGGCATAGACGTACCCACATCCATATTGCCTGTAAGTAGTCAGGTTTGAGATCTCAGATATCACCTGCGACTAGTGATATTGTCTCTGAGATACTCTTTCTGAGATCTCTGGGTAAAGTCTTATGTGTAGACTAAGTCTCATACGTGCACAGTGTTAGACAAATCTGACATATGCTCTTTGAGAGATGGGGGAATAATACTACGGCACGCGTTTCAGACCGCATGTGATATGACGACCAGGGATAGTGGGAGTATAATTTGAGACATTGATATTATTTAGATCCCCGTTCCCACTGTGTGAGACCCGAGATCTATTGGATGGGATCTCTTATACCCTTATCACTTTCGGCTGTTTCTAGAAGTCTTGGCTCAATGTTGCTACTTTAGTCTATTTACCGATGACCCGAAAGATAAATTGAGGTCTGAGGGACAGGTTAAGGAAAGCAGCTAATTTGAGGCTAATATTTTCAAGTTTGGGAAAAGAAAGACCAATTGACATTACATCATTATGTTGTATTCACTGGCATGCCTATTATGCCTATCCATGTTGGGATGTAAGCATAATAGTGGATACATAGTCGAGCGTTTATTGGGGATTATTTTCGATGAGGAAAGTAGCTTGATGGATGTAATCAGTCTTGGATCTGAGGTGCAGTGAGTTCTTTTGATACTAACGATGGTTTCTTAATCATCCTAACAGGTGCATCGAGGGGTTTTTGCTTACAGGTGTACTCGTCGATCGCACGACGCCCAATCTTGTATGAAAGTCCAACAAGGTGATGTAAGAAAGATTGCATGAGTTGTGATCTTGTGACGGATGTAAAATACCCTCGTGTGCAAGTGGGAGACATTGTTTTAAGATGCCCATGAGGGGCATTTTAGACAATTAGGTAGGGTTAGTGGGGTAACTCCCACTTACCCATACATCCATTAATTCTCTCTCACGTAGAATTACATTCAAATGAGGAGACTAACATCTCCATCTTGTAGAGAATTCTGTGAGATCTAAAAAGTCCATGAGAGAGGCTTGTAAGCTTGAGAGAAAATTATTCTTTTGAGAGAGAATAAAATGAGGGTATAAGAAAAATTTCGTGTAGGGAATTTTTTCTGTCAGAATGATGTCGGACTGAGGATTGCGGCATCGTGGTATTGCGATGGTGATTCGATTAACATCGTGATCACTATCCCGATCACGAGATCCGTTCGAAGAACGTACGATTGGATTGATTTTTGGGAAACTCTACATTCGAGGTATTTATTACTAGTCCCGTTCTCTATTTATTTTTTTAAAAATTATTGTATATGCTTCCGGTGTGATTGAGTCACTAAAATATATCCAACAGGTTCTATTCCATTCTACTCTCCTTTATTTTTATTACCTTGTGCATCCAGGTGTTTTATTGCTCCCCATTTGACTTCATGATAGCAGCACCCTCCCTAGCCCTAGGAACTGATGATTGCTATGCCTTGATCTATTCATCCCCTCAACAGGATTCAGGAGAGATGGCTTGTCCTCTTCTACGGCCAAGAGGTAGAAAGGATTGGCATTTTGAATAGTTGCTTGCAAAGTAGTTCCTCCTGAACTGAAGACTTGACGAGCAGCCAACTCATCTAAAACTATCCCCCTCTCCCAACCTCTTTTGGCACGCCCCACTCTTATTGCACATCCCCCTCCTTTCATATGCTATTTGGCCTGAAGTTTGCCCCCTCTATCAATTATCCTTACCTCAGTAGGTATACCTAACTCAGCTGTGTCAAACTTACAAGTTACCATGTCATGGCCAAATTGCCCACACCTGGTATAGGTTCAATAAAAAGGCCCAAATTCCTCCTATCCAGACACCAATTATTAAGGGTTTGGAGAAGTTGATTTCCATGAGACCTTGGCATACTTGGCTTTCATCACTAGGCACAAAATGTCCTCTGCGTGAATGACATTTCCAATATGCATACCAAGTATTTCTAGAAATTTCTTATCGAAAAACTCAGTAGGCTGTTCAGGAAAATGAAGCCAAATTGATTGAGAAGGGAACATAGATTTGGATGCTTGAAACCCTAACATCCACCACCTAAAGGACAAGGTCGTGGCCAGCAATTATATAGGGGCTCCTACATAAAATTTTGCTCATCTCTTATTTGTTCCAAGTTTTGACGAGGTAATAACCCTGCATTGAGTCTATGATTTCAATCTCCTCATTTATCTTCTGTTGGAGGTGGGTTTTGCTCCATAGATAATAGCTCTACTAACCTAAATGAGGTGAATGATTGTTAGACCATCTGATTGGTGAAACCTGAAAAAAAAACAGCCAAAGATGCTCAAATCAGAAAGTAGTTTTCGAGAGTAGAAACAGACTAAAAGAGAGAGGGAATTTCGTAATGCCTTTGTATGCTAGGTGTCAAGTTTAGAAAATATATCTGACCAATGGACTTATGATATATATATATAGCCTACATGTGTGAGTCTTGTATGTATCCGAGATATTAAAATCTAGTTTTCTTATGGAAGTGTTCCAATATTATGGGGCTTGTGGTGAAAGATTCCTGAGAGGTTTAGAATTCTATTAGTTTAGAAATTCTAAATTGCCAAAAGATTCTTTTCCTTATTGACAATAGTTAAGAATCTCTTTCCTCATTGTGGGAGATTGTTTCTTAGATTAAGGGAAAGCAAATATTACCTTAGCTGATTAAATAACAATACCAAGCATCAAAAAGCATCTGGTCAATAGGTACCAAGAGAGTGGGCCGTATCTACCCATCGAGGAGATATATCCCATATTGATGACACATTTCGATATTTTGCCTACTAGGTCATAGGCTCGAAGGATCTCAAACTCTATGATAATGGACCTTTGGGCCATGCTCCATCACTTGTCCTCAATTCCGGTGTCGCTCCATAGGAAGGGTTTTAGGAGTAGCATTAAACAGCAACAACAACAACCCGAATCTTAATCCCAAAATTTGGGTTGGTCGTTTGAGAGATAAATATAAGAATTTAAAAAAATACACACACGCATACACACATACACACACAAAATCTAAATACATTTATAATACGAAAAGTGATGATTTAACTTACTCTAATTCTTCTACGTTACTCGTTCTCATCCAAAATCATTTCTTCTGTTAGCTCTTTAGTTGTCATATCTTTACGAATACATTGCATCCATGTTTTTAATGATCTATCTCGTCATTTTACTAAATCTTATATATTTAAACTCTCGATTCAGGAGTAGCATTAAATGGATAAGAATTCGTAAAGATGTTAGTGCGGGGCATTAAATGAGACGTGTACTATTTATGTTTTCACGAATCATTTCCAATGCACTTTATAAGGTGTGGCGTTTGATTGGCTCATGTACTATCATGTTTGTTATTCGACAATTTCATCTTTTACACAAAGAAGCAACCTGAGATTCGGTTTTCATAAAATTTGGAAGGGGTGTTCAGTACGGATCTGAAATGGCAAAGGGTTTATCATCCATGTTCACTGGAGCATTAATGATATTATAAGCACCATGAAAAAAGATGAACTTTTTGATATTCAAAATGACATATTGCTAGGGGAGGATTATGTCCTACTGTCAGCCACTGTTGAGGATAGGGTTAATAGGGCTTCAAAAAGTTGCATTCCAATGTATAAGTAGTGTGTTAAGTACGGTTTAAAGGTGTCGTATATGGCCCCATCACTCGAGTCTTGTTCCATTGGAAAATATACCTAACGATGTTAATTCTCAATGCTTAACGTCTGGTGGTGGCCGTGATGTCATTGATGTTTTTTTGCCATCTCTATTTTGACTTTGAGATTTTAGCATCTATATTTTCTCTCAAGAGGTGTGCCTATAAGGATTCTATGGGAGGGTGTTTTATATTTAAACCAAGCTGGAGTCAAATTGGAAATTCTTTTACAAGGAGACTATCGACAAAAACTAGATGTACAAGTATTTCTTTATAAAGTTCTTAAATAGGGATTTAATGCCCACACAACCGAAGGCTGATGAGGAATCACTTCTTGGATTAAAGACCCCTCAACCTTCTTGCCATTCGCGATTCATCCATTCTATCGATGGTTTTTGTAATGCTAAGAAGAGACGCATTTGGGTTGAGGCCCTTTTCGATGATAGGATACTACTGTTGGCTGGTTTATTATTGGGGGAGAAGAGAAAGATCGAAAAACCCCTTCTAGTAGAGAAGAAGAATAAGAAGCTTGTGGACATCATTGCTTCTCCTGAGGAAGAGGATCTTGTAAAGATAACCACCAACAAAGAAATGAGGCCCAGTCGAAGAGGAAGGCGACAAAAGTGTAGAGCACATTTGATATAGATGCTGACATTATTCCCATCTTGTATCTAGTACGAAAGAAAAGAAGAGTTCAACCCTCGAACTTGTCAGATGAGGATATGGGAGAGGATAGGGGAGAGGGTTCCCCGAGTGCATCGAGGGCTATCGAGGGCGATGATCACTAGTCTGAGGCTCGAGAAGACACAGAGGCTCGGGCAGAGGGGCTAGAGAGTGCTGAGGTGGACAACATGAGGATTAAGGAGAGAGAGAGGAGGTCAGGGATGGAGAAGGAGAGGAAGAGGTCGATGGTCATGTCCCTTAGGAACCCGAAGAAGGAGGGAAGGAGATAGAGGTGCACGCCCTTGGGGACACTGAAGGTATTCATCTCGGGTCAATAAGGGAGCCTGATGCAGGGCTGTTTAATATTGTTCCTCTAACGCTGAAGAAAGGCAAGCAAATAATTCTCAAGAGGACTGCTCTTCCGCCTCCATTCCTATTCGATCCTACAATGTTCGTAAGGGACAAAGGGAGAGGGACACCATAGTGATTAATGCAGGCGATCATTATTACAACTATGTCGATAGTAGCGAAGCCAGGCGGATAGCTAATTGGATGGACTTCAATCACTCCAAGTTGGAGTTGAATAAGTTGTTTCTCGAGTAGGGCGACGAGGCCATCATGTCTTCTACACTCATGGTATGATTGTATCAGAGAGTAATTTGCCTATAATTTGGTTCTTTATACATTACTTCTTTTTGTTTCGTGCAAACTATCATCCTAGTAGACTTTTAAAGGCTAAAGAGAGAACAAACGATTGATCGCCTAAAGTATTGAGCATACTAGATAGGTGTCGAGATCTTTCGATTGCATGATGTCCTCTCACAAAAGGAGAAGGAAGTTGAGGAGGAGAAAACATTTATGGCCACGTTGAACATCGAAAATAAGGAAATGGAGCATTTGAAGACCGAGCTGAACATAGCATTCCAATGGTGTGAAGTGGTCTCCAAGAGATACGAAACATTGGAAGCGGAGGCTAACGTGTATGAGGCATGGCTGTAGGTTACGAAGAGATTGGTTGAAGTGAGCGGGTGGTCTATTCAGATTGCTAAGCAAAAAATAGTCGAGTTGGGAGAGACTATCGCAAGGACTATCGACCAACATACACGTGTCAAGCGTAGGTTGTCTAAGTGGCTACAGTGTGCTATGGAGATCATCCACTGGGGACAGTTGATAGATGTTATGCCCCCGAATGGCGAGAATGCTAGATTAGAACCACCAAATTCTAACCTTACACTCGTTTATGTAGGTGATGCTCCTCTTGAAGCAACGGATGAGAACATTGTTGTCGGTTCGTCCCAAGCTAACTTGGAGTCTAAAGCTCTTCCATCTCCTACTCCTCCTTGATCACGATCTTTGTTTTCTTTTTCTTAGATCTTAGTTTTTTCTTTGTCGGGTTCTTCTATGTTTTCTCTTCATTTATATGTTCTTGCGCTTAGATAAATGAATGAAAATTTGTGATAGTTTTATCGGTAAGCCGTTAACCTTGAGCAAGTGTTTTGATCATTGTATCGACAGTGTGCTTTGTTGTGCACAGCCAAAAGAGTGAACCATGCATAACCATCGAGGAGATACATCCCTTGGCGATGGCACGATCGTTTCGTCGAGAGAGCGGATTGTACCTATCCATTGGAGAGATATATCCCTTATTGATGGCACATTCATTTGTTCAAGAGAGTGGACGATCCTACCTGTCGAGGAGATATATCCCTTGTTGACGGCATGTTCGTTCGGTCAAAAGAGTGGACTGAGCCTACCCATCAGGGAGATACATCCATTGTTGATGGCACGTTCGTTTGGTCAAGAGAGTGACTGTGCCTACCCGTCAGGGAGATACATCCCTTGTTGACGGCACATTCATTCGATCAAGAGAGTGGACCGTGCATATCCGTCAAGAAGATGCATCCCTTGTTGACGACATATTTGTTCAGTCGAGAGAGTGCAAGGTTCAGTCACATGCATTCGATATGATCAATCTATTGTCGAAGGATAATAAAAGAAAGTGTCATAAGAGAGGTAACCATAATGCAACTAGCAAAACAAGTAATAAGGCCTGGTGTTATAAAATATCTAATGGGTGACCTAGGGTCGTAAACATGGTAAAGAGAAGTTTGAGATTATTTAGGAGGGAGCGTCGAGAATTTCGGATCATAGGGTAGCATTCCAATGCTGACAGAAGTCCTAAATTTGACTTTCAAGTGCTTTGTGCTCGGTAGTGCTTCTAAAACATTCAAGCTAGGCCAGCCTAGGATGACATTATAGAGCAAAAGCAACTTGACCACACTGAACATTGTTATAGCCATTGCATAGTCGGACGAAGTCCCAAGGGTGACCGAGAGTGAAATAAAGCCTTCAAGGTATACCCATTCACTTGAAAGCCCCTTGATTGGCCTAGCGTGAGATTGTAGGTACACTTAATTGAAGCTTATCTGATGAAAAGCATTCCAGTAGAGAAGGTTACAGCCAGCCCCTTGATCCATGAAAATTCTCCTCACTTCATATTATCTAATCTATGCGATAATAATGAGAGAATCATGTCAGTCCAGATCGACTCCTACCAAATTGTCATCATTGAAATTAATCATTAGTTTTTCCTTCTTGGGCTGCTTCTCAACGTGAGTGGCAAGAAATTCTTTAGAAGTGGAATCAGATGGCTCGATCTTTTGAAAGATTGGGCCTACCATCTGCCCCGTCTCGTTCCATTGTATGTACTCTCGATTGTGTTGATACTAAACCATGAGGATGTAAGTCGGAAGGTAAGGTTCTGAGGGGTCATATTCATTCTGCACTAGGAGAATTACCCCATCTAATCGGTTACAGGTTCCCCCTGGAATCGACTGTTCATCTTGCTCATTCTCACACCTCGTAACGTATGGGCCTTGATGAGGGAGACCTCCTCTTTCTACACTTATAAACCTTTGGAGCCAACCATTTTGGATGAGAAACTCAAGTTCATTTTTAGTTTCCTACATTCATCCATTAGATGGCTGTAATCCCAGAGGAAATGGTAGAATCGCATTTTGTCCTTCTTTGAGTCATCTTCTGTGGAGCGAGGGGGCACCTGATGTAGGGTTTGTTCCTGATTTGAAGTAAAACTTGGCTTGGTGCTTTGTTCAAAGGAGTATAGTTAGTGAACCTCCATTGCTATGATGTCCCTTGTCGACCTCTCTTGGGCGAAAGTTGTCAAGGTGATCAACTACGATCATTCCAATTTGGTCTGTTTCACTATTTGTCAAGCCCTTCAATATCCTCTGTGGTAATGTACTTTTCTACATGAGTATAGAACTCCTGGATAGTAGATGAGGGTTTTTTATTATGGACATTTTCATTCTTGACGGCCGTAACCCAGTGAGTAATGCTACTAATGTGATAGAATGATCTAAACCTGAGACCTTCATGATCTCAGTTTTGAATTTGTTGAGGAAATCCCGCAGCGGCTCATTGTTCCTCTATCGCAATGAGAGAAGAGATGTGGAATTCCTTTTAGTCCCTTTACTATCACAAAGTGAGTCTTGAACTACTGTTGGATTTGAGAGAAACTCTTGATGTTAATCAGAGAGAGAGAGAGTTAAACCATATCAGCACGTTACCTTTTAAGGTTGTAGAAAAGTGTTTACATATGGCTACGTCTAACATGTCTCTCAAGATCATCACAATCACAAAGTAAGCTACACGGTCCCAAGGATCAGTAGTGTCATCGTATCTCTCTATATGGGAAAGAAGTGCGTCACGAGACATCAGTTCCATGGAAACCTTGGAGTTGAATAGTGAGAGACCGGTAGCATATAGGTCATGTCTAGAAGTTACTGAAAGCTCTTGGTGTGCTTTTGGTTCAAGACTTCGTGAACGCATGTGACTCGACCCATGGGAGGAGGATTGTATTTCTGGTTTGAGGGCACGACTTAGCTTTTCCAACTGTTTGCTCATGCCTTGTAACTTAGATTTGAGCCTTTTTTATCTGGGATAGAATGGCCATTTCTAGAAAAACAAGAGCAGGGGCAGAATCAGTTGATTTTGTTACATGACCAACGTTGGATCTTAGGTTATTTAATAGCAGTAGAAACCTCTATAAGGTTGTTCAACACTACAGGTTGGACAGTGTCTATTGGGGTGGTGGTGTGCCCTTCCGTCATGGATGCGGCTTTAAAAGTAATTCTGGTTTTTCTCTTGGGAGGCATAGTCTTTGGTAGTACGGTGCATGAAATAAGTTTCTTTCTAATCCATTTCCCACGGACATTACCAATCTGTTAGAGGTGGGTTTTGTTCCACAGATAATAACTCTGCTGACATGAACAAGGTGAGTGGTTGTAAGACCATCTAATTGATAAAATCTGTAAAAAAACTACTAGAGAGTACTCCGGTGATGAGACTTTGATGTTCAAATCAAAGAGCAATTTTTGAAAGTAGAAACAGATTGAAAAAGAGACGGAGTTAATACCTTGTGTGTTAGATGTCGAATTCATAGAACTTACCTAACCGATGGCTTTATGATGTATATATAGCCTGCATGCGTGAGTCTCATGTGTATTTAAGGGTATTAAAACTCTATTTTCCTGATGGAAGTGTCCTGAGATTATGGGGCTTGTGGTGAAAGTTTCTCGATAGGTTTAGAATTTTATTAATTAGGAAAGTCCAAATTGTCAAAAGATTCGTTTCCCTATCTACAGTAGTTAAGAATCTCATTTCCAATTATGGGATATTGTTTTCATGATTTAGGAAAAAACAAATATTATCTTAGTGGATTGAATAGCAATACTGAGCACCAAGAAGGATATGGTTGGTAGGTATCGAGAGAGTGAGCCGTGTCTACTCATCGGGGAGATATATTCCATATTGGTGATACGTTTCGATGCATTTTGCCTATTGGGCCTCAGGTTCGAAGGATCTCAAACCTAATGATAGTGGGCCTTTGGGCCAAGATCCTTCATCTTCCATGAAGATTAAATTTTGGACTTTAAGAAATTGCATCCCGCTTCATTACCCACCAATTTAATTATCAATGAATACCTCCACGGCCAATGAAGTTTGCTTCTTAGGCCCCTTGATAAAGGCATAGTTGGCCACTGTAGGCTTTTCGGTACCTGAAAAACTTTTCTATCTTCTAGTTCAAGGTCTGATTCATCCTCAAGAATAGGGAAGCTCTCTTAAACGCCTGGAGTGTCATTTCCTAATAACTATCCTTAAAAGTTACGTGAACCAAAGATCCTTGTAGATTGTACTTATTAGGATTGCATGAGATTTTTTAGTGTCAATGCAGAGAAAGGGGTCTAATCGGCCCTTCAGTTTGAGTGGCAATTTTTCGTGCCATGTGTGTGCCATGAAAAGAAACAGTTAAAAACAATTATAATCTATTAGGTTTATAATATAGTTATTAAATTATGGATAGCACAGTCCAAAATATTAAGATTTCGATTGTAATATATTATTTCAACAATTTTAAAATCTATTTTAACAGATTTAGAAGTTTTTAAACTTTGAGAGCAAATTGGCTCAAATCAATCTTATCATTGAGACTTACATTACCTAAACGTGTTCAGATCTAGTGTCTCAAAGAGATATCTAAGTCTTAAAAGTAAAGCGGTAGATGGAAATGAAGAACAAATACAAAGCAGTGACGTATGCAGACTTAGACAACTCTTTGACTTCTATAGAGAGCGGTCACATGTTAGTCACGTGAGAGATCAACCGCACCCAATAGTTTTTTTCTTTTATACTTTGAGTTAGCGTGGGGTGCACACAAGATGTAGACTGTCTTTCTTTATTGTACAAATATTTGTTAGATTTATAATTAACTCAATATTTAAACTAAATTATAATTTAAATTGATGAAAAATACGATGTATATTAGTGACGAAAAAAGAGATCAACCATAGGAGTTCTAAAAAAGCCAATGAATGAGGTAAAAAAATGATAATAAGTGGAGTAAAAAGTTAATAAAAATAAGAAACAACGATTCGTGAGGTAAAAAAAAATGAAAGAGGAAGAATATATGTCAAAAAAATGAAAATTTTAAGAAAAAGGGTTAGAAATAAAAAGAGTAAGGATTTGAATGGAAAAAAAATAACTATGGTATAAAAATAAAGAAATGATAATCTGCGGGGCAAAAAAAGGAAAAAAAAAAGACCTATATTTAAAAAAGACGAAAAACTCAAACAAAAAAAAAGTAAAATAAAAGATCAGGTCCAAAATATGTTAAAAAATAAAAAGAAAAAATGATCAAAAATTAAAAAAAAAAAAGAACCTGAATGGGAAAAAAACTATGATTTAAAAATAAATAGATGATAATCCATAGGGTAAAAAATATAAAAGGGGAAAAACCTATGTTTAAAAAAGACAAAAGACTCAAACGAAAAAAAGATTGGGTTAAAAAAAATCAAGGACTCGAATGGACAAGTGGGGCTAAAAGAATGAAAAATCTATGTCCAAAAAAACAAAAGATTTAAGGGGAAAAAATCATGTGCAAAAAATAAAAACTGGAAGGGCCTAAATGAAAAAAAATCGAGTAAAAAAAAGGAAGGACCTGAATGAAAAAAAATTATGATCTAAAAATAAATGAATGACTATCCAAGCGCATCATGGACAATTGGGGCAAAAAAAAACCAAAGAGGAGAAAAAACAATGTTAGAAAAAAAAAAGAATGACTTAAATAAAAAAAAAAACCAAGTAAAAAAATAAAAAGAGAAAAGACCTAAAAGGAAGAAAAAAAGGGTCCAAAAAAAAAAGAAATGACATGAATGAAAAAAAAAAAATTTTAAAAATTATGATTAACAAGTCGGGCAAAAAACCAAAAGGAAAAAATCTAGGTAAAAAAAAATGAAGGAACTATGCAAAAATAAAACCGGGTAAAAAATAAAAAGAGAAGGGAGTCGAATGAAAAAAAGAGGTAAAAAAAACAAAAGAGAAATGAACTAAATGAAAAAAAATTAGGGTCCCAAAAATATAGGACGATCACACTCTTCCCTCCTTTTCTTTTATATTTTGATGAGTGGAGGGGGAAAAAAAAACAGAAAACATATGTCTCAAAAAATGAAGGAGTTAAATAAAAAACAAAATCGGATAAAAAAATTAAAAAAAGAAATGATCCGAACAAAAAAAAAAAGGTTAAAAAAAGAGGAGTGATCTGAATGAAAAAAAAAATGACATGAATGAAAAAAAATAAAATAAAACTGGAGTCCAATAAACAGCATGGCATGATCACACCTTTGATTGTTTTCATTTTATATTACATATAAATATATAGAATATATGTAAATATATATATATAAAGAGAGAGAGAGAGGACCTAAATGAAATAAAGGGTTAAAAAAGAGGATAGACTTGAACCAAAAAAGACATAGATACAAAAAATAAATAAACAAATAAACAAATCCAAGTAAAAAATAAAAAGAAAACAGACTTGACTGAAAAAAGAAAAAGGCCAAAAAAGGGAAAAAGCTGAATGAAAAAAAAAATAACCTTAAAAAAAAAGTCCAAAAAAAAGTTATAAAATTTCAATTTTTCTTCAAATGTCGAATTCCATTTTATTTAATTTCAATTTTTCTTAAAATGCCCCCTGAATTTTAACAAGTTATAAAATTTTTCTCATATTTTAGTGGAAATGACAAATATAATATTGTAGAAGAATAGAGCACAACCAAATTACGATAACCATAATATTTTGTAGATACTAAATATATATAAACTTAGAATTATAAAAATATCATGAGATAAAAATTGAAAAAACATATGAGTATAATTCAGTAAAAATATATAATTCCACTCACTCAATTTATATTATTTTTTATTTTTATTCAATAATGATGATATGAAATTAAAACATTAATGATAAAAATAAAATTAAAAACACAATATCAATGCTAAAAACGATTTAAATAATAATAAATTTAATAACATGAGAAATATCAAATATCAAATGAAAATGTTAATGCCAAAAATAAAATAAAAAATATTAAATTTGTAAGAATCTAATATTTTAAATATATAATATTTTATTTTTAACCTTAAGTTTTTAAGAATCAATATTTAATATATAATTTATATAAAAAATTTAACATTTAATTAATATTTTATAAATATTTTAATTTTAATTTAATATTGTAAGTATTCAATTATTTGAATATATATATATTTGATTTAAGACATGAATGAAAAAAAAAAAAAAAAAGCTCACAAAAAGGGATGCGAATAAAAAAAAAAAAAAAACAAATGTTGTGGTCAAAAAGGAAATTATGTTATATAGAGGGGATAGAGGAATAGGGATGAAAGATAGAGACGAGAATGTCAACAAAGAGAGAGAGAGAGAGAGAGAGAGATAGAGAGAGAAGGGTGGTGGGCCGTGGTGGGGGCCACAAACAACAACCAAAGGATGTAGAGAAGGAAAAATGGAAAAAAAAATGAAAAAAGGGACAAACAAAGTGTATGCATCTAGAGACTTGTGTAGTCATGTGAGTGACGATCACACGTGATCGCATAAGAGTCTTTTACTTTTATATATAGATAAAAACATTACACTCGTGCTCCCATGCCTGCATATATATCCACGGGATTTCTTTCGTGTTCTTCTCAAATTTGACGTCCGCAATAATCTATTCAGATCGATTCAATGATTGTGCATGTATTTGTTCGAGAGATCTGTTTTATTCAAAGGTTGGATTTAAAATGTATAAATAAATAGATAAATAATCAAAAGAGAGATAAAACGTGGTTGGACTTAAAAGAGTAATAATTAGTTAGGTTATTTCAAAAACGGGTCACATAAGCATAGCCTCCACGAGTCAAACAGCATTAACTCGAGATCGGGGCTATGGAGGGGTACTACATGTTTAACTTATATATTGTTACGAATACTATATTGGATCCACAAAGAAAATTATAGAATTACTTAAATTTAAGAGACTCTCTCATCTAATAGGTCAATCATTTAGATTGAGTTCTTCTATTAGTTTTGAATCCATCTCATATATCCATGACAAATTAATGAGTCCATGACAAATTGGTATTAAAATTTCCGGTCCAACATGGAAGAGAGTTATATGAAAAAGGATTACCTGGTGTTTGATAAGATCCAGAGTGAGAGTTATCCAAAAAGAAGTCCAAAGAGAAAAAGGGTTATCTGGTACCAAAGTGAGAGTCATCCAAATGGGAAAAAGGCTACCTCATGCTGTGAAAAGTCCAGAGTGAATGCCATTCAGGGCTATCTGGTGTCGGAGTGAGAGCTGTCTAAAAGAGAAAATGGTTACTTGATGTCGTGAAAAATTCGAAGTGAAAGACCTCTGTGGACGTTTGGTTTCTCAAAAAGTGAATAATATTATGAATCTCATATTTGATACACAAAAGAAATCATAAAAGTACTTAAATCTATGAGACTCTCTCACTCAATAGATCGATCTTTTGAGTTGAGTTCTTCTATTGAGTTTGAGTTCATCATGTGAATCCATGACAAAATAGTAAGCCCATAACATATATATACTGGTTGGGCTCTAGCCGCACCTTGTGTGGCTGAGACTCAAAATTTTTTTGTAATTTTTTATATTTTTATTTGAAAATGGTTAGAATTAAAATTTGTATAATACATTATTAATTATAACTAATCATATACAGTATACTAATTAAATATTATTTATAATTTTTACTAAAATTATTATGTATACTCAAAATAAAAATTATTTAGTTTTACAAAATACGAAAGAAAGTACATATATTTTAACAAATATACGTCAAATAAAATATTATCGTTAACACATTTGACTAACTTAGTTATAGTTTTTGTCATGAGCACACTTATAGCTAATTTTTACAATCATAAATACTTAACAAACATGGTTCATTGCTATTTAAAAGTAGTACAGCTATTTACATTAAATTACTATGATCGCGCAGAACTAATGATTTATAATATATTAGCACCAATTCAAACTAAAATTAAACTCCCCAATTTTTATGGAATTCATTTATTCCAAGAGCAACAAAAATTTGAAAACCCAAGATAATCATTTAGTGCACCAATCTTGCAAATCACCTAACTATCAACAGATGGTTCAACATGAAATGCAAATCATATAGAAACTCAAACCAACATGCCTCAACCCATTTGAGAGAAACATTAAAATAGTCAAAACAACATAATATTAAAACCGACAAGCAACAACAGCATTAATAAAGAATAACCATAGAATGCAAGCCAGAAAGGGGTGTGTCATTGTTGGGGAAGAAAAAGAAGATAAACCATTTTAGAGAAACATCAAAATTACATGACCTAGAAAATTCTAAATAAAAGAATAACAAGAAAAGAAACCCTAAAGTTAACCATAGACAATAAGCACAAAAATTCAAATTAAGAAAAGGATTTAAAAATAAAAAATATCCATGAGGTAAGGGAAAACCCATTTGACACAAACAGCAGCGAAACAACCCTTGACAATGCAAAAGGAAATAAACCTAGCCCACCACCAATTTAACTTTGCATTTGGCCAAATGAATCTAAGACTGTGTCTACCTATAGGTGATGAAATCATTTGGATTTTAGCATTTTAGAACATGGAAATGTCATTATCTTATGAGTTTCATTGTTTTTGATAGAAAGATAGATCTTTTAATTAAATTTTCGATTCAAAACTTCATAACAAAAAAAATTATATTGAAAAAGACATCCTCTAAATAAGACCCAATGTTCAAACCGAATTAATAAAAATATGATTTTAGATACCGGTAATAGATACCAAAAAAGAAAAAATTGAAAAATAAAGCAAACGAGTCCTTACAAAGATAAAAGACTATAAATATATTATCACAATATCACAATATATATATATATAATTAATCTCAATTTATTATTTTTACTTATATCAACGAATAAGTTAGTAAATTATATTTTAAGTACCCAAAAAGTTGACTTGGAATCCCATTCGTCACTAACACATAATCGCGTTTTTAATATATATGGTCTTGTACACTTACTGTTTTTACCACAAAGAACCTCTTGGAATCTTACATGACATGAAGATGTCATTGGAATCTTTGCTGTCTTTTGTAGTACTTTGTTCTTAATTGATACTTATAATTTTTAAAATTATGTTAAAACCATGAGAAATAATAGATTACGTAGTCCCATGTTCATTGAAATAAGCAATAGATCCTCCAAATCCTATGTATAAAACAATGTACTCACCATGTCAAAACCGTTGAAGATGAAGATGAAGCATTCAAGAGATGTGCGAATTCAAGAGATGTGCCAATGAATGCCTCCTAAATATATAACCCTAATCTGCCAATAACTTAGATAACAAATTCACATAAAAAATCAAAGGAAAGGAAGGAAAAAAGGGTTCCATAATTGGAGGACAAATCAAGCATCAAAATGGGTAAAAAATTAAGCCTATTTATCAAGCCCAACATCAAGCCCAAAAAGGGCCTAAAAGACCCAGCCCTAAGCTGTCCAGAAGAGCCCGAATGGACCAAGTCCAATGCAGCAAAGAGGGCCCAGTAGGGCCCCCAACTGCTAGTTTCCAACTAGCCGTTGGGGAAGGGGCTTAATGCCCTTTCATTCTTTCATTTTTTCTCTCCCAAGTCTCTCTATAAGTACCCCCAATATATGGTGTTCAAATCACCTTGGAGCAAAATCTCCTTGTACTAGTTTAGAGCAAAAATAGTCACCCACAATTGTATTGTATTCTTTGAGGTATAGTCTCACAAATGTATATTGTATTTGATAATTCATCAAAACAATAATATTGTGTTTATTCACATACATCAAAGCTCTCTTTCTTTTGTTGTTCTTCAACTTGTTTAAATTATTTTTGAGTGTCCTTCAAATTGGCTCACCATTGCTCATCCAAACTTGCTCACAAACAACCACCTTCAAGAAAATTAACATGGTATCAGAGCGGGTTTCTTTTTCTTTCCTCACTTCCCACAATGGGTTGAAATTGTTCAAAGGCTCCTAAATATTTCCAATTCTTTAAATCACATTTTGGAAGAACCTCTTGAACCTACCAATCCCAAATTCGAGCAATGGAAGACGAAGGATGATGACATCATTCTAAAGCTCCTCACATCAATAGACAAAGCATATTAACGCATGGTGAGAGGCTGTCCAAATTCCAAAGCCATATGGGATACCTTAAAGGGGTTGTACGGTAATGAGCACATCTTGGGGAGGGTTTTTGAGCTCAAACATCAAATTTTCAGCCTTCAAAAATATGAAAAAACCCTCTCCCAAACTCTTGGCGACTTCAACAAATTATGGAGTGAGCTTGAGAACTTAAGGCCACCAACAATGGACATGAAGATTCTTCTTCAAAGAAGAAATGAAGATAAGGTGTTTGCCTTCCTCATGACCCTCGAAGATGCATTTAAAGAAGTACTCCAAGAGGTTCTAAGAAAAGAGACACTACCATCCTATGAAGAGGTAGTGTCCATGGTCCAAAGTGCCAAGACCTCTATGAGACTTGAGGAAGAAAACCGCCCACAAATGGAAGTCTATAGCTTCAAATCAACAATGGAGGAGTAATGCGCTAAGATCATGTGCCCACATTGCAAAAGAAAAGGCCACACCAAAGAAAGGTGTTGGGACTTGCATCCAAACCTCAAGCCAAACGGAGCTAGGCCGGACCAAAGAAGGAGCAAGCTCTCTCTAAGGGTATAAACTCCATCCCTAACTTAAATGTATTCAAATTTGTGCATTGCCATATTAGAAAAACCTCATACATGTCTAGAGAATGATACACATATGTTATATCATTTATTGATTACCTCTCTAGGCACACTTAGGTATATATGCTTAAGAACATGGCACAAGCATATAATGCATTTGAAAAGTACTATCATCTAGTCACTGAGATATACAATGCATCCATGCATACTTCTGGGACGGATGATAGACAAAACATATGCCCAAACTTTAAAAACTTTTTAAAACAAAAGGGCATTGAACTAGAAATTGTGAGTCAAGAAAACCTCATAATAAATGAGGAAGAAATAAACATGCTAGCACTATAACTATTGACAAGTTCATATATGACTCATGATTATTGATGTGATACTATTAGAGCTACCACACATTTGTATAATTGCATTCCACAAAATGCACTTCATGAAAAATCTCCATGGGAGGTTATTAGGAATAGCAAACCTAGTCTCTTACATATTTGGGTGTGTTTGCTATAAAGATGGAATACGGTGCATTTTCTAAGGATATGGACCAAGAAAAGATGGATATATATGTTTAATTCTAAAATTAACACAGCATACATGTCAAAAGATATGAAATTTGTCGAAGATAAATTTTACTTTGCAGAAATAAGTGATAAAACACCAATGAGTCTGCCTATGAAAGCTCCAATTAAGGAACAAGGGGGAGCACAAGTAAGCAACGTCCATGTAGCTTGCCACGACCAAGTCATTGAGGGGAAGCCAAAAGCTAAGGCCAAAAAGAAAAAGAAGGCCAAGGGATCTCAAGAAGCTCAACCTTCCATCACTATCTCTTCAAGTCACGACTCCATAGAGTTCCATTCGTCGGACTTGAGGGGGAGTGTTAAAGATGATGATAAAGCATTCCAAGAGATGTTGATGTGGAACAAATTTTCAATAATTATTCGGGAGGCTCAAGAAAAGGGAAAGAGATCCGCTAATTTATTTAGTTTCTAATTTTTATAATTTCTTAATATTTAAAGTTTCTTAGTTTTCTTAGTTTTCTAATTTTTTTAGTTTTAATTTCCTAATTTTTCTAGTTTCTATATTTCTCTAGTTTCCGAGTTTTTATAGTTTCCTAATTTATAGGGTTTGCATTCCCTATAAATACCTATAGTGATTCATTATTTTGGCATTCATGATTAATAATATTTTTCTTTGAGAGTGATATTTCTCTTTTGAGAGTTTAGAGTTTTCTCTTTTCAAACTCGATTGTTGTTCTTCTATCTCTCCCGCGTTAAGTGGTATCAGAGTCAAGACTTTCCCTTGCAATGGCCAACCAAGCCGATGAAGATATTACTCTTTCTGACGTGTTCAGAGAGTTGCAAGCCATGAAAACTGTATTTTAAATTCTGTCTGTTCGAATGGAGCGTCGAATGGAGCGTCGAATAGAGCAGGTAAAAACACGAATGGATCAGGTAGAAACAAAATTGCAGACGTGTGGTCAAACCAAGGCAATAGAGGAATTGAAGGTAGCGCCAGGAGAATCGCTCAGGGTCCACACGTCAATTCTATATTATCCCAACAATTTCATATGATTTAGACCAATATGGATAAATTTTCATATGAAGATGTGAAAATTCTAACGATAGCTGAGAAGACGGTGATTCCAGGAATGCCTATTTCAAATGATTCCTTTGTTGAAGCAAAAGGCAAGTCGGAAGCACCGGTCAAAAAGGATGTAGAGAGAATGAGAGCTGTGGAATTAAAGAACAACTTGGAAGGATACATATATGTTATTAAAGATAAGCTTGACTCATCCAAAGTGTTGAAAAATGTTTTAATCAGCCACGAAAAGCAATCTCTCATCAAAAGATTTGATGAAACTGATTTAAATGATGGGTTAGTGAAGTCACAAAATTGGATTTATACCAATAGTGAAGATGTCGTTGTTTCAGAGTTCCAGAAGCATCTAGATTTTCTTAATATTATTAGAGACTCGATATTTTTTAAATTGAGTAAACTTGCAACAACAGTTGTTTTAATATCTGACATACTTAGTATATATTTTTTGGTAAGAAAACCAAAGGAGAGAGTTGAGAATATGGTTATAAGTCATTGGAGGTATAACTCGAGGGCGAGTTCTTTTCAGAAAGAATGGACTGATGTGAGACAAATTTTCAATAATTATTCGTGAGGTTCAAGAAAAAGAAAAGAGATCCATTAATTTAGTTAGTTTCTAATTTTTATAATTTCATAATATTTAAAGTTTCTTAGTTTCCCTAGTTTTCTAATTTTCTAGTTTTATTTTCCTAATTTTTCTAGTTTCTATATTTCTCTAGTTTTCTAATTTTTATAGTTTCCTAATTTTTATAGTTTCCTAATTTTTTGGGTTTACATTCCCTATAAATACCTATAGTGTTTCATTATTTTGACATTCATGATTAATAATATTTTTCTTTGAGTTGCTATTCTTCTATCTCTCTCACGTTAGATGTGCGAATGGATGCCTCTCAAATATATAACCCTAATCCACTAACAACTTGAATAGCAAATTCACATCAAAAATCCAAGAAAATGAAAGAAGAAAGGGCTCGAAAATTGAAAAACAAATCAAGCATCAAAATGGCCCAAAATTAGGCCCATTTATCAAACCCAACATCAGGCCCAAAAGGGCCTAAAAGACCCGGCCCTAAGCTGTCCAGAAGGACCCGAATGAGCCCAATCCAACCCAACAAAGAGGGCCCAAGAGGGCCCCAACAGCTAGTGAAAACTAACTGTTGGGGAAGGGGCTTAATACCCCTTCATTCTCTCATTTTTTTTCTCCCAAGTCTCTCTATAAATACCCCCAATGTATGGTGTTCAAATCACCTTGGAGCAAAGTCTCCTTGTACTAGTTTAGAGCAAAAATAGTCTCTCAAACTTGTGTTGTATTCTTTGAGCTAATCTCACAAATGTCTCTTGTATTTGATACTTCATCAAAGCAATAACATTGAGTTTATTCACATACATCAAAGTTCTCTTTCTTTTGTTGTTCTTCAACTTGTTTAAATCATTTTTGAGTCTCTTTCAAATTGGCTCACCATTGCTCATCCAAACTTGCTCACAAACAACCACCTTCCACTGCACATTTGAGTCTTGTCTCACTTTATTCACTTCAAGAAAATCAACAATGTACTCACCATGTCAAAACTCAAGCATGGTGTTCTAGAACCTATTCTTTTATGTAAAAATTTACAAAACTTATAGCAACGGAAAATTTGTCTAATAAGAAAGACGTTAAATTTCTCAATCAAGATTTTGATTAAAATCTTGAGAATGAAAAAAATTACATTGGAAGAGCTCTCCCTATAGATATCTGATCGTAAATCAAATCAAATTAGTCGAAATATAAATATGAATACAAATTAATCAAGTACAAAAAAAAAATATCTACTAAACTTGTTACTAAATAAAATATTTTACCTATTTTAATTATTACTCCCTATAAAGAAAATATGTTATATTTTTTTGTGCATATAAAAAATAAGAATTTAAATTATTTTTTAATCAAAATTAATATAAATGAAAATTCTTTTATCACTAAGAACATTGTTAGTTATAATATATAAATAAAATATTATTTAATATTACTATACAAAAATTATCTTATGGATCTTATTTTGAGTGATGAAATTACTTAAATACATATACCCAAAAACCTATCAATTATTTTGATTTTATTCATTATTTATTTTTTTATTAAAATACCCATTAATCAAGTGTTTTAATTTACTTTTTAAGAATATACTAATAAAATATTATTTCTTAATTCCTTAAATAGAAAATTTGGACTCACTTGGCATCCTGACATGTGGGTTATATGCCCAACATGCAAAGAGGTGAGTTTGCCCTCGAGGGCCGGTTTGGCATGCCCCCTCCTATTTATGTCTCATGGTAACATGGATGTATATATATACATACATACATACATACATACATATATATATATATATACACGCGCGCGCGCGCGCTAGGTGGGCTCTGGCCCAAAAAAAAAAAGTATTTTTTTTACTTTTTTAATTTAGGCCATTGAATAGTTAGATTTAAAATTTATATAATTTATTATTAATTGTAACTAATTTTATATATTATATTAATTATATAATATTTATAATTTCAAAAAAAATATTATATAAACTCAAATTTTAAATAATTATTTAAATTTAAACAGAACACACACTTTGATATACACATGGGGAGGAAAACATAGAGCACTCAAATCCGTGGTCATAATTTTTTATAGTAAGGAGACCCAAATAAAACCAATAACCCTGTTAATTTTATTATAGTTTGGGTCCATACAAAACTAATAAAATTAAAATTTAGGGTCTAAATTTTAGGATTTAGAATTTAGTATTATCAGAATTTCTACAATATATAATATGAGTCAATGTATTAATAAATTTTAAAATTTAGAGTTTAAAATTCATGATTTAAAATTTAGGATTTAAAATTTGGAAACAATGGATTTTTTATATAATTGTGAATATTGATTGTTGGATGCGAGATGATATAGTATTATTATAAAAAAAAAAAAAAAAAAAAAAAGAAATACATGAGAGAGAGAGAAGTGGGTGTTTTTTTTTTTGTTTGGTATAGTAAATTGTATGAATTGAGAGAGAGAGAGAGAGAGAGAGAGAGAGAGAGAGTGTATTAGTTTCTTCTTCTTTCTGTCCTGCTCATCAGACTAATATTATAAACAACATCCTCTCTTTTCAATTAATCCTCCCATTGCTCTCCTTAAACCCACCTTTCTTAATTATTGATTTCGGTAAAATCCTTTTTCATGAATTAAAAATATAATTAATCATAGAAAAATATATGAGCATGATTTTAATACTACGTTAGAGATAGAATATCATGTTAGAGATAGAAGTAATATAAAAGATTTATTATTATAAATATTTTTATAATCAAATCAATAATTAATTTGATTTTAATATATAATATATTTTTTAACATATGATAAAATCTCCTTAAAATTTAAAAAATGTGTCTTTACAATCTTAAAGAGTAGTGTTTTTTTTTTTCTAGAAATGTATTATCTCTGTGGCTCTTCTGTCTCTGGCTTTGGTTTAGCTCTTATTGTGGTATTACATGCACGTAGATGACCTTTTTTTACAACCAAGTTAAAAATATTATTGAGAATAATTCAGATATTAAATATATAAATATAGCTTTAATACAATGTGACAAAGATACTCCATTCAGTTAATTATATATTAAATATAAAATTTATTATTATAAATATAAAATTTATTATTATAAATATAAAAATGGTTATTATAAATATAAAAATTAAATAAAGTTAAATATTCTTAAAATCAACCTCGCAACCCGATTTCACCCGTTCTTTTCCTGGATTCCTTTCTCCTCTCCCCATCTTCCTGGCAGAAAAAAGATTAGATACGTATTTTCGTGTCAGTATTCTATTTATTTATTCACTCCTATTGGGATATCCACATCCTGATCTCAAAAACGCCGGCTGGAGTTTTGGTAATCAACCCACCGCACACCTTTCGCAAAAGCCGTTACCTTTTCAACTCCCTCCCTCTGACTCAAATAGAGACTCGTTCATAAAATTTCTACACCAGTCGCCGACTAAATTGGTTTTTGATTATTGACTTACAATTTTCGGTTTTCAATTTTCCGGCACTATTTCTCCTGGAAATGAAAAACGATCGGTTGTGGAGGATAGGGTTATTATGGGCAGTAACAATGTGGACCGGAGCAGGTTTGAGATTCGGGAAAGTGGAAGGTCTAGGGGTCAATTGGGGAACCCAGGCCACCCATAAGTTGCCTCCAAAATCTGTGGTGCAGATGCTCAAAGACAACGGAATTCAGAAGGTGAAGCTGTTTGATGCCGACCAATCCACCATGAGCGCTCTTGCCGGCACCAATATCGAGGTCATGGTTGCCATCCCCAACGATCAGCTCGCCTCCATGAACAACTACAATCGGGCTAAGGAATGGGTCAAAACTAATATCACCCGTTACAATTTCAATGGAGGTGTCAATATCAAGTGAGTTCGCACCTTTACTTTTTATACGTTCGCCTTCACTGGATTTGGATGGCAATTGCTTGTTGCAAAGAAAATACATGCTCTGCTTCTTTTTGTGCGTGCCCCCTCTAAACTCCTCCATATGGATGTTATTTTTTGTATATATTGTTTCTCATAGCTACTGATCACATCGATCAACTCCATTGTTTTCCCTAGTACTCCAATGAAGAACTCATCCAGCCTTCGCCCTGCACGTGCTGATCCACTTTTATTATGTTGGTGTTGGTTTCTGGTGAGATGGAGTGCAAAAGGGGAGCATTGGAATCTTAGAACTAGTGGGGAGGTTGAAGGATAAGAATCCAATTCTTCTTTATGTCCTTATCCACCCAAATGTAGCATTAAAGTTCTCCCATCTTTCCCATCAAAATTTTCCTCAAAAAAAGAAAATGGAGTAGGATCTTGTTGCAATTAATAATCTTAAGTTGATTACCTTTTTCTTCAATACATGAATTACGTTGCTTACACTTATATATCTGTTTTACACAGAGAAACTGGCTAAATTTCATTGTCATGTCAAGCTAAATTTGAAGAATATCTTGTGTGGTGTACCTTAGCAAGTTTGACAACTTAAGAATTTGATTATCATGGTTGATGCGGTAACTTGTAACAAATCATAGTAAAGATATAAGCTGTTAATCCCAAAGTTATGCAATTCAAACTTTTCATTAAGTATGATAATGACACCTATTTCTTATGTTTTAATTGTTAAGACATGGAAAACATGGTAACTTTAAAGTGGACTTTCTCCCTTAATTTGTACTGCCGCAAAAAAATTTGATGCCTTGTACTAATTTCCTCATGCTGACCGGAAATCATAATGATTTTATAATTCTTTGCAAATTCTCTGTCTTCCCAAAGAAACCAATTTGCCTTTACTTTTCCTCCTCTTATTAGGCTAGACCTCATGATTTCATTTCTTTATTTATGATAAACTTCTTTCTTCTTTTTCTGTAATATTCTTTACTCCATATAAAGAACATTTATTGCACTATAGGTAGGGGAAAGTTTCTTCTTACTTGTTTGATTGGTGTCTCCAACTCAAACTGTTGTTTACACTAATTTGCACATAACTTGAATTTGCAACTATGACATGATCTCGTGTCAATGCTACGAAACCCAAAATGAAAACAGTCATCTTGCTTTCTATTCTTAAAGGGTTCAAAAGTACCTGAGGCATGTCGTTGCAAATCCTGACTTCAAAATTTATTTATTTATTTTTTAATTCCAACTCATACAGACATGTTTTGCACATGTGTTAGTCGAGTACCCATGTCGCACAGGCGACATACTTCTTTTTAGTCATGTTGGTGTTTCAAACTATTAGAAAAACTTGAGTCTTCCTGAGACCTACTTTGCCCTTTGATCATGAATACTCACAACGGAACTATAGATGCTTTATTGCAACAATTTAAGTGACTTATTGTAGCCTAAGAAGAAAGCTTTTTACTAGGAATTCGTAGTGGAATTAGGGTTTAAATTTAGGTTCAAGGAATTAAGGTTTACCGTAGAAAATCTTAATTTAAACAAACTGTTATTCTTGAAAAGATTTCTACGTTTGCAGGGAATAAATAAAAATCCAACAATTAAATTGAAAGAAAGAAAGCAATAGATAAGAAGAAAGAAGATAGTTTTATTAGCATCTCACTAATAGATCCTTACACATCACACCTAGTGCAAAAAAGTATCAAACCTTTTATGGTTAGAGAGAACTCAAAACTTAAATTCAAAACTTTATTATTCATTCTTTATTATAAGATTACAAGTTTTTAAATACAAAATTAGACTAAAAAAATAAAAACTATTGCTAAAACAAAAATTTAGAAATTTCTAAATAGTTTTAATAATGACCCTACAATGAATAAATAGAAATAATTTGCAAAATAACTAGACACAAATATATATATATATATATATATATCAACTTAAGTAATAAATTTTAAAAAATAAAAATAAAATAAAAGATTTTGCAACTCTCTAACATACAATAAAGAGTCAATATGACTTATTCAAGCTCAACATGTGCCAAATTAAAGTTTAAGCATTAGATCCACTCTTTGCACGCTTTCTAACAAAGTCTAAAGGTTGTTGCCAACATACTCCATCAGTAAATACTATCAAACAGAATGGATAAGGGAACTTCAATTATCTCCTTATTCAACCTCCAATAATGGAAAGGGTGCAATGGATAAACAAAAAATTGTTAGATATTTTTTTTTTTAATTTTTTTTGAAGCCTAAGAGCGAAGAATTTCAATCAAAGGTGTTTAACATGTAGCTAGTTTTTTATGAGCCAAGTCTAGTGGTGACAGGACTTTTGAGTCAATCAGCATTAATTTGGAAGTCACTTGGCCAGTTCTAAAGAGTCTAGGAAAAAGGACCAACGCTTCATTGGTCTAGTGGGAATGGCACTAACAATCCACACTAAGAATTGGGGTTCGAGTCTTGGTGGTGGAAAAAACGATGTTCGGAGAACTCCCTCCTTATAACGGACCCGACAGCAGCTCAGTTGAAATTAGTCCGGGCGAAGTTACGGATACTCGACGGTGAACCAAGTCCAGTGCACCAAAAAAAAAGAAAAAAAAAAAAAGGAGTCTAGGAAAAAGAACAATAATAAACCATCATATTTTGTTCTTTTCTTATGCCATAATATAGAATTTATTTTCATTCTTTTGGACTAGTTTCCAATTTGTTCAGCTTTGTCCAAGGAGGTGGAGTTCCTCAATATCTGCTCCTATTTCTGGCCATCATTTTCCTATTTTGTTCTATCTATTCCCTACCATCTTTCTGGGCTACATTTGTGTGGTATGAGAGCCGTTTTGTCACCATCTTTAAATACTAATGGCTTCCCAAAGTGGAAGGAACATCTCTTTAATTGTTAAATAGATAACTTGCTGGAAATGGCCCAACAACTCCATGACCTTTCAAATTGAGTTTCCAATAAAAAGATGTTTACTATTTCAGTCAATCTAGCTATTGGAAATAATGAAGAAAAGTTCTGCTTTTCATCAAGAATAACCAAGTGAGAACCTAAAAGAAGGAGAAGAAGAAATCGCTTGTCATGAAGAATTGATGGGTATAATGTACAAGTAGACTAAGAAATTTGCAGCCTAAGAGCTTCCAACAATTACAATTAGATGTGTGAAACATCTACGTTATTTATGAGCAAGTCAAGTTGTCAAAGGACTTTTATTGTTACTAGTTGAGGTAGTTCCTATTAATTTGGAAGTCCAACCAGTTCTAAAGAGTCTACATAAAAAGATCCATTATATATGGAGAGAGAAAAACTAAATAAAATAAACTATGTGACTTGGTTCTTTCTTTTGCTGCAATAGAGAAGTTATATTCATTCTTTTGGACTAGTTTCTGACTTTGTATCTGTCCAAGGAGGTGGACTTCTCCCTCATTCACTCCTTCCTATTTTATCCCATCTATTCTATGCTGCTTTCTAGGCTGCATAATTTGTAGTTCATTTTGCAAGATAGCACAAAGGATGTTGATGATAGTATATTGAAAGATACAGAAGTTTTTCTGATGTAACCCAGGGACAACACATGCATTTGCCAAAAAAGGCTACAAGCTTCATCATTTCTTCTATTTCTTTCTCTATAGTTGGTGACTTCGTCATATTAACATCTACTTTGACGCATATGATGGATATGAGAGCCCTACCTTGCTAAATGGTAAAGAATTAAATTATTTTTTGATTTTCACTATTAAATACATGGTATTTCAAAGTTTTTTTTTTTTTTTTTGTTACATTGAGATCTGAATTCGAAATCACTAAGTTGGGGGAAGGGGGCTTGAAACTACTAGGCTGTCCCCTTAGAGACTATTTCAAAGAAATTTTAGAAAATGCATGTTTTTCTTTTATCTTTTGTTCTCTAGTATATAGTTTTGTAGCAAACTTTCACTCTGTTCTTTTGCTTTTGCAATTGTTTAGTATGTTAGTTCTTTCCTGTAGAGATTGTTGAATTCTTGCAAAAGTACTCTACGAAGTTACTCATTATACCTGTGGGTGTTTGGCAATCTAACATCCAACTCAACTAATAACAAATGCACTTCTCCCCGTTCCATATACTGGGAAAGGCCATACACATGAAAGGTGGTACCTGTAAGTTCTTGTTGTCATCACAACAAAGAAATAGATCTCTATGGATGGCTTCATAAGCTGTTCAACAGCAATAAATGGTTATTCGTATCGCACCTCTGCCCAAACAGAAGTGAGAGGCTGTCCTTGTTTGCATGGATCTATGGTTATATCCTTTATTAGCAGTTGTTTTCAACTGAATATGTTCACATTCATATAAATATATTTCAATTATGTGCCTCATATATGGGAATAACTTTCTGTCTATATTGGTTGGTTTTGTTTCTTCCTGACGGGTTTAATTCTCTTAATCTGAACTTGCTGAGAATTGTGATTTGTAACTGCAACATTTTCTATCCTACTTTTCTGCAGATATGTCGCAGTTGGTAATGAGCCTTTTCTCTCATCGTACAATGGCTCATTCCTCAATGTCACTTTTCCTGCTCTTGAAAATATTCAAAATGCATTGAATGAGGCAGGAGTTGGAGTCACCATAAAGGCCACTGTGCCCTTGAATGCTGATGTGTACTATTCGCCAGATAGCAACCCAGTCCCCTCTGCTGGAAGGTTCCGAACTGATATCAGTGATCTCATGACAGAGATAGTCCAATTCCTTAACAAGAATAATGCACCTTTCACTGTCAATATTTATCCTTTTCTTAGTCTTTATGGTAACGACAATTTTCCATTTAACTATGCATTTTTTGATGGGGTAGCAAATCCGATAGTGGATAGTGGAACTGGGATCTCATACACAAATGTGTTTGATGCCAACTTTGATACCTTAGTTTCAGCTTTGAATTCTGTGGGTTACAAGGACATGACCATAATAGTTGGGGAGGTTGGGTGGCCTACCAATGGGGACAAGAATGCTAATACAAATAATGCATACAGGTTCTATAACGGGCTTTTACCTAGACTAGCTGCAAACAGAGGCACCCCGCTTAGGCCTGGATATATAGAGGTGTACTTGTTTGGGTTTATTGATGAGGATGCAAAGAGCATTGCTCCTGGGAATTTTGAGAGGCACTGGGGTATTTTCAGGTATGATGGGCAGCCCAAGTACATGTTGGATTTTTCAGGTCAGGGTCAGAACAAGTATCCTGTCGGTGCAAGCAATGTGAAATACCTTTCTAAAAAATGGTGCATGTTCAATCAAAATGCCAAGGATTTGAGCAAACTTGGAGACAACATTAATTATGCTTGCAGCTTCTCAGATTGCACGGCTCTTGGGTATGGATCCTCATGTAATAACTTGGATGCTGAAGGCAATGCTTCATATGCTTTTAACATGTACTTCCAGGTTCAGAATCAAGGAGACTTGAGTTGTAATTTCCAAGGGCTGGCCATGGTAACCACCCAAAATATCTCGGAAGGCAATTGCAACTTCATCATACAGATAGCTTCCTCCTCTTCCCTAGTGACCCCATGGATGGATTTGGTCCTTTTAGTGATGCTGTTATCTGTCTCTACAAAATTTTGGCTGTAGATGATCTGAGGAGGTCTATCTTCATCTAGTTGTTTATTCTATTTTGTATTTTTATTTATGCATTTGAGACTATCTAAAATTTTTTTATTTATTGCACAAGATTATCTAAATTGATGTTTTTTTGTAGATATATATAATAAAGTTCCTAGAAATTAACAACCTCTTGGATTGTAAATTGGGTTTATGTCTGCTTATGGAGATGGTACTGGAAACTTTATTTGCAATTGAACCTATTGATGTGGTATTTGTTTGATCTAGTTTATTAGGTTTTGTCTTGCAAATGTAATCTGAGCTTTGCTCACTGATCCTTGAAGTATGACTCAACATGTTCTGTATGCTTGCTGATTTCATCCACCCTAAATGTTTATCGCGACTCCCTTTGTTTTCTGCCAATCTTGGTCGCGGAGATGCTGATGGATTGGCTATGATTTTTTGCGCTACTTTTTCTCAGTTTGCCAACCCAGTAAACTTACCATCGAGGATTAAAATTGATTAGTAAAAAAACTTCGATACCTGCAGAATAATAACAAATGATTTTCTTTCCTGGTTGCCCAAGTATTAACAAATAATTTCCTACATTTTTACAAAATTCATTTTGTCCATCCAGAAACAACCTGGAACCCTATAGCATTCGAAATGACAGTCCAAAAAAGGCATCCTGCTTCATCTGCTTATCAGGAAGGATCCCAATTTTGTACCTTTTAGCGACCAAAATCTAAGATAGAGAATATGAAGTCGACCCAAATCGGGGAAATTTATAAGCAGAGGTGAGGTGACCACTGATTAGTTTCTCCATGAATGACATGACAATGGTCGTCTTCCTTGTTGCGGGACGCAAAAGAGCGCCAATCAACATTGCCTGATTGGTATGTCGACATTCTAGACGAAACAAATTATTCTGAGCTGCCAAAACCACATTGCCGCATTTACAAGCTCTTAGATTTGCAATGCAATGTCAATATATCTTGTTTAGAAGTGCAGTCAAAACTGTTAAATTTGCATTTTGTTGAAGCGAAGTGGTTTTGATTTTTTTCTCACCACGCACAGTGTGGTGGCTTGTAAAGAAAATAATTCCCCTTGGCAAATAATCCCCTAGTTTGGCCTCATTTTGTGAAAGCGAGGGTAGTTCACATGCATAAAACTCTCTCTGGACAATGGTGGCTTTGCAGGTCCCACAAATTCGAGTTGATTTAAATTCAACATCCGAAATATTATTTCATAAAACAAATTCCAGCAAAATTGGATGCTTTTAATCAGGCCGTTACAGAGGCCAACTACTCGTTGCATTCTTTAAAATTCAAAAGCACCGATTTATACGGAGGCTGATCTTGGCATGTGCAGTGGAGACTGATGTAGACCAAGCCAGTAGTTCTTACAACATCTGCAGCCTAGCCCCACTTTGTACTTAGGCCTCCCTTAGGACATCTTTGCAGAATATATATATTAAAAAAAAAAAAAAAAGATAAAGTTTGAATCATGGTAAGTCAATCATTCAAATATTTTCCCAATCCGCAATATAAAATAACAATAGGAATTTTCCCATCCCAATGTGCAAGTGACACCAAAATTCCAACGTAAGCCTGGTGGAACTAGTCTACATGCAACCATGTATGAACAGGTTCCAACTAAATCAACTGCACCAAAAAGAGACAAGACAAACAGTTAATTTAATGGGATGAGATGTTAAATCTTTAATCAAAGTTTGGATTCTAAATTTGGAAATAAAAAAGATTACATTTGAATCAAATTAGTTAGAATATGATTTTAAATACCTGTAATTTTAAATGAAAAAAAAAATACTAGTCAAGATTTCCATTTGCAGGATCCAAGTTGCACCACAATGCGGACAAAGACGAAATGAAGCAAATATTGTTCCCATGTTCCAAGAATGGATAGATTACTAGTGACAAATTAACAAAGCATAGCTAAGATTTCAGAACACAGATTCCAAGTAATACAAAAATAAAGACCAAAAAGAAGAATAACAAATGATGGAGATAGGTTTTTTCCATAGATATCTGCTCTATCTACTCATGTGGAGTCCTGGAACCGAAAATGGTCTTGAGGTCATAATCTGCAAAAAGCCAACGGAGGGTACTTCAGCGAAAAAAACTCTTATGCTCAAATTAGAAAAGAGTGACTATTGTGTATGGTAAACAGATAAATAAGAGTTCTCACTGAGGGATGTTAGTGTGTGGTATCAGTGTCCAGTTCTAGAAAACTTACCTGTGTGGCGGCCAAAATTCTGCTTATATACCTCCCTCTTTGTGAGGGATGTCCTAGGGTTTCGAGAGTCTTTCAACCCTAGTTCCCTTTCTGAGGATCAAGATGAATCCCGAAACTGCCGAGGTGATTGTATGAAGTCTTGCGGAAACATACCAATTTTATTGTAGGTCCGTAAACATGAGAACTTCCTTTCTAAGCCGAAACACTAGTTAGGGTAAGTTTCCGTATTTTGGGGCTGTTTAGAAAATAGAAAAGATTCCAATCTTCATGGGGGGAGTTTAAAATTGTTTGAAGATTTGTTTTCGTTACGGTCTACCCAAAGTCGTAGTCGCCTCTTTGACTACTCAGTCCACGGCATAGAGGTCTTTTTATCGAAGAGTAGGATGACTGAGGAATGGGGGTACCAAGGAGAGAGATAGCCAAGGAGCTGCAAAGATTCTCAGGCAAATGTCTGTCTTTTTGGAGGCCTAAAAGGTGAGGTTCTATTCTGATTGATTTCTGGGCTACTTAATGGGCCTTAGGACAGGTATCATTATTTGCCCCCAACTTCTAAAGTCAATTTTAGAAAGGTAACATTGGGAGTATAAAGGAGCCGTAACTTTTTGAGTATGCGAGATGAAATAAATGGGGAAGTAGAATAGTCAATCGACTCTTGGGTAATAAACATGGGAAGTTAATACAGATTGCAAAAGGCGAAAGGTTAGGCCATTTTTTGTGGTAATAGTGCGGCCATTCCTGTATTTAATGTGGACGTGGCCGTTTCGTTTGGAAGGACGTTATTAAAGATTTGGCTATAAATAAGAGGGATTCGTCATAAGATTGTGTAGGGTATGGTTTAGTTTGAGTTATGTTCTTCAAATGACAAAATAGAATGTAAAGGATAGGGTCATCTGGACATAAAAAGATTTCATTTAATGATCAAAATCAGCAGAGGCTTTTGGTGCTTCAGTAAGTGCAAGAGGAAAGATTTCGTATGGCGGTTTTTTTGTGCTTTCCAAATGCTATCGATACGAGATCCTATCAGTGGTGGGGACTGCCAATACGAGACCCTATCATGGGGTCAGGCGATTCGACTCTGTGGTGGCTAGTTTTTAGCGTCCTCAGATATGCCTTGCATCTAGCAGGGTTCCCCACCTTTTGTTTGTATTCCAAATTGGAGGGTCAGGGAATCCCATTTTGTGAGGTTTGGTCAAGACAATTGGTTGTGTTCGGTGTTGCTACCCCCTAAGAATGGAGAGAATAGAGGAGCCATATTCAAAATAAGCATCTCCTAAGAGGATGGGAGAACTTAATATTGAGAATAGAGATTCCTTCCTATATTTGTCTCCCTAACCATCGTCTATGTAAAAATTTAGAACATAGCATGTTGATGTTCTAATAGGAATATGTAAAAAGGCATTATCTAGCGATTACCATGTAATGATGTTATTGGAAAATAAATAAATGGAATTTCCTTTTTGTGTACCTTATGATTTTCCATGATTTAGTTTTTGGTCGACACATTTGATGCTCACTTCATTTCTTGTCCTCGGATCACCCAAGAATGTGGTTAGGGAATTTCGTTGCCGACCAAGAGGCTTTTAAGGTGCTTCAATGTGTCAGACATGTCTTTGGTAATTTTGGACGGTGAGTGCCCTAGCATAGCGCCGATCATACTTGGGGATGTCATACCAAGCATTGCGTTTTAGGAAAATCATGTGCACCTGGCGTTGCGCCAAGGGTACCTAGAGGCGTTGTGTCTTAGGAAAATGTTGTGCACCTGGCGTTGCACCGAGCATACCAAGAGGCATTGTGCTTTAGGAAAATCTTTCATACTTGGCGTTACGTCAAAAGTACTAGGGGACATTGCATCTTAGGAAAATCTTGCATACCTGGCGTTACACCGAGGGTACCAAGAGGCATTGCACCTTAGGGAAATCTTACATACCTGGCATTATGCCAAGAGAACCAAGAGGCATTGCACCTTAGGAAAATTTTGCGTACCTGGCGTTACGTTGAAGGTATCAGGAAACGTTACGCTTTAGGAAAATCTTACATACCTGGCGTTGCGTCGAGGGTATCAGGAGGCGTTATGCCTTAGGACAATCTTGCATACATGTTGTTACACCGAGGGTACTAGGAGGCGTTGAGGAAAATCTTGCCTACCTGACATTATGCCGAGCGTACCAAGAGACGTTGTACCTTAGGAAAATCTTACATACCTAATGTTGTGTCAAGATTACTAGGAGGCAATATGCCTTAGAAAGATCTTGCATACCCGGCATTACGCAGAGGTTACCGGAGACGTTACGTTTTAAGAAAATCTTGCATACCTAGCATTGCGCCAAGCGTACGAGGAGGCATTACACCTTAGAAAAATCTTACATACCTAGCGTTGCGCCAAGGGTACCAGGAGGTATTGCGCCTTAGGAAAATCTTGTGTAGCTAGCATTACGCCGAGGGTACCAGGAGGCGTTGTGTCTTAGGATCAGTAAGTGTCTCTTTTTGGTAACAAGTTGTATAGTTATAGAACATGCCAATTGCATCAAAAATATAATATTTGCTATTGATGACTCATCGAACAATTGATACTTGTGTTGAGAGTGTAATAGAGCTCATTGGTGATAAATGCGTAAGTTTGAAGTGTTCTAAGTGCAGGGTATGTTTGTGTCGTCTAACTGGCTGAGTTGGTAAGTCTCAGGCCAGAGTGCTGAACGAATCACATACGGACCTTCCCAATTGAGTGCAACTTTCCCCCCAGGTAGTGGTTGTCCAATTGCTTCTACCCTTCGAAGCACTAAATCCTCGGGTATGAATATCCTTGTCTTGATTCTCTTGTTATAGTAACAGGTCATTTGCTGTTGGTAGGCAGCTATTCAAGCAGAGGTGATATCCTTGGTTTTCAGTAAAAAATCCAGTTGTTCCTACTGGGTGGACTCGTTTGGTTCTACGCGGTTTTGTTCCACTTACAGGGATCGAATTCCTATTCCAACAAGTAAGATTGCTTTTGATCCATAAATTAGGTTGAACGAGGTTTCTCCGGTGGCTATTCTGGGCGTCATACAGTAGGCCCACAGGATCCCCTAGAGTTCATCTGCCCACTGACCTTTTGCTTCGTTGAGTGTTGTCTTGAGTCCTTGCAAATGGTTCGATTCGTTAGTTTGGCAAAGCCGTTTGATTGAGGATAGGTGACCGAAGTCAACCAATACTGAATTTCTAATTCTTTGTTATCAAACTGTCTTCCATTATCGGTGATCAAGGATCTGGGCAGTCCAAACCTTATAACCAACAATGACTAGATGAAATTTTGGATTTTATTAGTTGTGATCTGAGCCACCGATTTGGCTTCTATCCATTTGATGAAGTAGTCAATAGCGACAATGAGGAATTTTTATTGTCTAGTGGCACGAGGGAATGGACCAAGTATGTCTATCCCCCATTGTGCAAAAAGCCAAGGACAGTTGATGAGACAGAATTTGATAAAAGGTTCGCGGGGGACAGAAGAGAAGCGTTGGCATTTATCACATCTCTCGACAAAGGTGTGCGCATCAGCTTTCATCGTAGGCCAATAGTAACCCTGTCTCAGGGCCTTATTTGCTAGGCTTCATGCCCCTAAGTGGTTTCCGCATATTCCCTCATATATTTCTCTAAGAACATAGTCTCCTTCCTTAGGGGTCAGGCACTTGAGGTACGGATGAGTGAAAAAATTTTTTGTAAAGGGTACCGTTGATGAGGGTATAGTACATAGCTCTGTGTCTGACCTTGGCTACCTCTTTTGGTGGTTCGAGCAATTGCCCATCGCTCAGGTAGGCCTGTATGGGGTCATTCCAGCTTGGCAGTTGACATGTCAATAGGATTTGCTCAAGCTCCTCGATGCTGGGATAAGGAAGACTTTTGACATATATTGCTCGACTGTTTGCTACTAAATCTGAACTAGCCAACTTAGACAGTGTGTCGGGTTTAGCATTCTCTGATCTAGGAATTTGTTGTATGTCAACTATTTGGAATTTTTGAATTACTTCTTGCAATTTGGCTAAGTATTGGCCATCATTAGCTCTCTCATCGGTGCCTCTGACCTGTTTCAGCACAAGTTAATTATCTGTGAATACCCTTATCTCTTGAGCCCCCAAGGAGGACACTATCCGTAATCCAGCTAAAAGCACTTTGTATTCGGCTTGGTTGTTAGTAGTTTTGAATTCGAAGCGAAACACATATTCAGCTTTGAAATCACCGGGGCCCATGAGGATGAGCCCTGCCCCACTCCCTGACGATTTGGAAGATCCATCCACATTTAGTGTCCATGGTGGTAATGTGCATCCCTCCTGAAGATCATAGGGTGCTTGTTGGTCATCACTCGGAAGCGTACATTCCAAGATGAAGTCAGTAAGGGCTTGACCCTTGATGGCGAGCCTCAGTTGGAAGACAATGTTGAATTCTCCAAGTTCAACACTCCACTTCATTAAACGGCCTGACAAGTATGTTTTCCGTAATATTTGTTTTAATAGCTAATTGGTTAAAACCACAATGGTATGCACCTGGAAATACGAGCAGAGGCATCGAGCAGCTGTGACAAAGGCAAAAGCCATTTTTTCTATGAGATTGTAGTTTATCTCTGCTTCGTAGAGGACGCGACTGACATAGTACACAAGTTTTTGTGTGTCAGTATCTTGCTGAACTAATACTGCACATAACGTATGGTTTGAGATAGAAAGACAGAGATATAATTCTCACCGGGGATGGGTCGAGAAAGTAGTGGTGGGGATGCCAGATACTCTTTAAGATTGTCAAAAGCTGTTTGGTACTTGCTAGTCTATTTGAACCTTCAAGATTTCTTCAAGGCGTCGAAGAATGGTTTATACTTCTCCCCGACCTTGGACATGAATCGACTTAAGGCGGTAATCCGCTCCATAAGGCTCCGCATCTCCTTCAGTGTCCTGGGAGTGTCATATCTGTGATGGTTTGAATTTTTTCTGGGTTCGCCTCAATCCCCCTATTTGTGGTCATGCAGCCGAGGAACTTCCCTGAAGTAATCTCGAAAGTATACTTCGTTGTGTTAAGCCTCATGTTGTAGTATTCTAGGGTTGCGAAAGTTTCCTCCAAGTTTGCTACATGACTTTCTAGGCTGGTACTTTTAATGAACATGTTATCCACATAAGCTTTTACATTCCTGCCAATTTGATTGTTAAAGACCTTGTTGACTAATCTTTAGAAGGTAGCTCCGGCATTCTTTAGGCTGAAGGGCATAACCATGTAACAATAAGTGTCAAATTTCGTAACGAAACTTGTCTTTTCTTCATCTTTTGGAGCCATCCGGATTTGATTGTAGCCTGAATAAGCATCCATAAAACTGAGGAGCTGATGACCTGAGGAGTTGTCTACAAGCTTATGGGTTGCTATCCTTCGGGTAGGCCTTGTTGAGGTCGGTAAAATCGACACATATCCTCCATTTGCCGTTGGCTTTCTTTACCATTACCAAGTTCCCCAACTATTCGGGGTACTTTACCTCTCTAATGAAACCCGCTGCCAAGAGTTTTTGCACTTCCTCTTGGATGGCACATTGCCGTTTGAGAGCAACTACCATTTTCTTCCGCTTCATGGGTTTTCAGCTCGAGTCTACAATTAATTTATGAATGATTATGGAGGGATGGATCCCCGTCATATCTTTGGGTGACCACGCAAATACTTTAGAGTGATGGCAAAGACAGGCAATAATGGCTTCGCGTAGGGAAGGTGGTAGTTTGGCCCTGATTCTAATAGTCTTAGCAGGGTTTCGTTCGAGTGAAATTTCGTCCACCTCTTCGGCAGGCTAGGGCTTGTCCCTCATTATAGGGTCATCCCTGAATTCAACTGTTTCTATTGAGAGGCCTTCCTAATTTTTCCCAAGCGGGGGCGGCTAAGGTGCTAGGTCACAACTGATGGTTGCAATCCCTTTCGCTGTTCAAAATTTAATCTTAATGTATTTAGAACTGGGCAAAACCTTTAGATAATTCAGGTCGGATTGGCCAAGAATGGCATTGTATAGAGAGGAAGACTTGATGATGTTGAATACCACTATGGCAGACTGTAATTTGTAAGAATTCTGAGAGTTACGGGGAGTGATATGGTACCTTTTGGACAACGATTCTCCCAGAGGCTCCCTTATTGGAACCGTTTAGGGGTGTAGATCCATAGGAGTGAAGCCCATCTGTTAGAAGGCGTCCCAATAAAGGATGTTACAACCTAGACCTTGGTCGATCAGAACCCTTCTAACCATGTATGAGCCTATTTCGGTCCTTATAATGAGAGGGTGATCACGATCTAGTGAAACTCTGATTAGATCATCATCGTCAAAACCAATAAGTAGTCTCTTCCTTTTCTTTGGCATGTTATCTGCATTATTAAAAAGTTTGGATGGGGAGCAAGTTCCTTCTTAGTCTATTCCCATAGACAACGCCAATTAAATGGAGGTGGGTTTTCTTTATAAATATCTACTCTGTCTACTTATGTGGAGTCCTGGAATCAAAAATGGTCTTATGGGGTCGTAACCTGCAAAAAGCCATCAAAGGGTATTCCGGCGGAAGAAATTCTGATACTCAAATCAGAAAAGAGCGACTATTATGTATGGTAAATAAACAAAGAAGAGTTCCCACTGAGTAATGTTAGTGTGTGGTATTAGTGTCCAGTTCTAGAGAACTTACCTGTGTGGCAGCCAAAATTCTACTTATATACCTCCCTCTTTGTGAGGGATGTCCTAGGGTTTCGAGAGTCTCCCAACCCTAGTTCCCTTTCTGAGGATCAAGACGAATTCCAAAATTACCAGGGTGATTATATAAGGTCTTGCGGAAACATATCACTTTCAATGTAGGCCTGTAAACATGAGAACTTCCTTCCTAAACCGAAATCCTAGTTCGGGTAAGTTTTCGTATTTTGGAACTACTTTGAAAATAGAGAAGATTTCGATCTTCATAAGGGGAGTTTAAAGTTGTTTGAAGATTTGTTTCCTTTACGGTCTATCCGGAGTCATCGTTGCCTCTTTGATTACTTGGTCCATGGCGTAGAAGTCTCTTTACCGAAGAGTAAGATGACCGAGGAACGGGGATACCGAGAAGAGAGATAACCAAGGAGCTACAAAGATTCTCAGGCAAATGTTTGTCATTTCGGAGGCCCAAAAGGTGAGATTCTGTTCTAATTGATTTTTGGGCCATTCAATGGGCCTCAGGACGGCTACCATCATCAATAATACTAAATGAATCAATTCCGCTAACAACTATTGATATTCCAACATTGATGGCACACAGTCTCACAATCATCAAACTACATAAAGCATGCACCAATACTAGTCATAAGACATTGTTCATGCAACACACTAGAAATATTTCTTCATTGGATTCAGCTTGCTAGAGGCGTCTTCTAAACAAACATTTCGTTGGTCTAGTGGAAAAAATACTAAAACCTCATATCAAATGCTTGAATTCGAATCTTGATAGTGACAAAAATAACATTAGAAAAGTTCCTTACGATTGAAGACCCGATAGCGATTCGATTTAAATTAGTCAAAACGAAACTTCAAATACTAGATAGTGGACCAAGTCCAAAACAACAACAACAACAAAAAATAAAAAAAATAAAAAAAAAAAAAGGAGAGAGAGACGTCTCCTAATATCCCCCAAACTACCCCCAGGAAGGGATAATATTAGGCCTTAGATTTCCAAAGGTTTGGGGTTTAGGATCACTCAATCTAAAAACAATATATCATCAACACATGCTCAAACTGTTCAATTCCCTCATCGTTTCAACTGGAATGGTGAGTAACACAGTGATCTTTGTGTGCTATAAAATTACAGCAGTTGAATAAAAATGGGACCTTCTAGCTGTCAATAATAATTTTTAATTCTCAATTAAGAATGTCGGGAGTTGGTTACATCAGATACATGATACTTGACCTATCACTATGTACAAAGCAAGAAATGTACCACTGTGAAGAGGGGGGGGGGAGACCTGATGTCACGGCTCTGAAGATGGCTTTGGCAGATATTGGCGCCACTCTTCGGGTGTCCCTTTTCTCATCTTCAGCATCTTTATGGCAGTGCTTGTCAGGGGGATGGCAAGTATATCATACTCTTTTGGTGCCTGCAAGATCGATAAAATCAAAGCAGTTAACCATGAGCAAGATAAATGGCCTTCTGTTAGTTTCCCGAGATTTTCTTTTTCAGAGATCCTCTAGCGACTCATAAATAATGTTCTTGTTACCAGTCTTCGAACGATTGACCTTTCCCCACAAAAAAAGCTAAACAAGCAAAGCTGATGGTAACTTGCTCTTCCTGCAGATGATAAGATGAAGGAACGAGGACGTACCTTGGGGACTTTAAGAAGCTTCATGTTTGCTTCCTCCAAAGTCTTTTGCCCTTTTCTTGAGTTGCATTTGGCACAAGCAGTGACCTGTTACAAGTGAGAAACAAATTGAAATAGAATTATTTGATGTTGATGAATGCTGACAGAGTTGAGCAAAAATCATAGCCAAACATAGCCTCAAGAATGATCTTCCTCATTTTGATCCTCTCTACATGCTATTTCTCATCAGTCTACTTATTACAAACTAAACTGGCATCTATTAAGCACTCTCATTACAAATTTTTTCTTTGATTTGTTTTATATTCCAAAGAATCTAATTAGTTTGATGCCTGAGAAATCAAAGAGCCTTCTTTGGAACACAAGAGTGCGCTACTTATGTAGCATCCAACTTCCTTTTGAGTAATTAGGGGAAAAAATAATTATAATGATCCAACAGCCTTGCACTTTAAATCCTTCCACAGATAACAGTGGAGATCTTACTATAGACTATTAGTCCCAAACCCACAAGGTTGGTTGTGTCAATTTTCGAACATGTAAAAAAGGATAACCATCATCACCAAAATGTATGGATAACCAACTCTAACACCATTGCCCACAAGAAGTAGCTTCTATTTGGCGCTCTCTCTTATTGTCCTCCTTCTATCCTTTTCTCTTTTCAGAAGGAAGTGCATTCCAGATACGTTTTTGAACAGAAAAACAAACAAACAAAGCCCTCCACCATCTTTTTACATCTTCTAAGAAAATCCCTTTTAAATGACCTAACCACGAAACAACCTGGGGACACTAGAAATACAATCTTATCCCATATAAATAGACGATGCGAGTTTTGATTTTCAAAACCTTGACAATTCCTGTCAATAACAGACATTGTTATACATTTCCAAAGCAATTTAGCATCCTTATTTCTCCTAAGCCAGTGAACTTATGAGTAAAAAAATCCTATAATTTCTTTAACTGCATCAAAGAGCTTATTCCATAAATCCCACAATATTGAACAATAAATACGGTGATGATTACATGATTTGCTATTCTAATGATGCATGACATTGATCATAGAAGAAAGTGCCATATGATATTTCCTAGTCCACATGAAGGCCTTAATTTTATGGAAATTTGTCATTTCCATATAAGAATTAAAAAAAAAATGGCAAGGAGGGACTCAGTGAGTAAATAAGATGATCCTGATGAAGAAATCAAGGCCACACTAAATGATGATTGAAAGCCTCAAGTAAACGAAGACAAGGGAAATAAGCTCAAAAACCTCCCAACCTTTGAGGTTTGTGTGAAAATCAAAAAATGAATGGGAGGAAGCAAAATTTGACATAGAAGCATTATGTAGACAAGAGCTGTGAATTGGGCAAGGATATGCTGAACAATGAGTATAACTGATCCATTTCTTCGTAGAAATGAGTATGATAATCATCTTTCATTTTGAAATGAAGGATGCAGTCCAGTGCATGAGAAGTCTGCCATTGTAGGGGTCTGGTCTTACACCCACAAGCAAGCACTTCAAGCTAACATTAGGCTACCTTACCATTGTGCCAAGTACTCACCCTCTACTTTGTATTCAATCAAGAAAATCTAATAAAGTTTGAACAAATTTTCATAGATTTCCACAAGAAACATTTGTATTCACCTGGATATTTCTCCCATACAAATTAAATCCAAACTTACCCCGAATAATCTTGTGCCGGGAAGAAACAGACTTTAATAGATTTTTTATTAACCACTTTCTCACAAGAGCGATGTATTTATTAGCACCATAACTCCAAGACCTAGTCATCTTTGGACATGCTTTAAGAAACAGGAACAACCTACCAACTCACTATGGTCCATTTTCTTCAACCCACAAATAAAATTTTCACGGGTCTCTCAATATGCTCAACCAGCAGTCTTGAATGAGGGCAAATAATATAAAAGTATTCTAGGATGACAGGAAACAATGAAACTGTCTAAACAACTTCCAGCCCTTGGTAATTCAAGCATGCTTAGATGTTATGGTTGGGATCAAGAGATATACTGATGCTACATTTTGGCACATAAAATACAGAATCTAATACCAGATTTTCCCATTTCCATTCTCCACCCCTGGCAGTTGGCAGCACATGGTCAATCGTCAAGTTTTCATGTGAAAAGCAATACCTGTATGCAGAAATAGAATATAGATAAGCTCAATGCCAAACTATAAACCCAAGATCATATACCCATACTAGAATGCTACCATGCCTTATGAAGTGGAGGGAACAACATAATCTGCACCATATACCAAACTAAAAGCTCCTTAAAAAGCAAAAGCCATTAACTAGATTCAGAGAGAGAGAGAGAGTTGAACCATTTGACCAAACTATCATAGCTTATAGATGATAACGGCAGTTCCTATTGTTACTTAGACTTCTGTAAACAACAAAAATAGATAATGTATTAAAAGAGCACTTACTGACAAGTGAAACTGTCCCTATAGAATATATTTTTGCGGCTAAGAGTGTTTCTGACTCTTCTTCGCTTGACAACCTGCAGTAAATGCGGAACCTGAAAGAAAAACGGATGCAGGAAACTCAATAGGAGGGAGTAATCATCATTGTTAGCACAAAAGTAAGAGAGAAAAGGGTAATTATATCATATAACACCAGAAAGAGTTGAGGTTCAAAAGAGAATTGGAAAGGGTAGATTAAAAATATAATAAGCACAAAATAATACATGCCACTCCCATACCCTCAAGACAGCAGGGATGTTAAATGATCCAGTGGGGGAGTTTACAGTCTGATCATAGTATTCTAGGACATCGGCCTGCATAAACAAGGTCAACATGCATCAACTCAACTAACTTTTGTGTCCTAAAGTACTGAGGTCAACTACAAAATATATAGTTTCTCCATTCAGCCTAACTTGCTATTGTTTTTGTTGTTAAATTCTATAAAAATATATCACATGTCATGTCCAATCATGCCTTTTGAAAATTCTTTTTCAAGTCATCCTCAGCCTCAAGAACATTTTTAAAGTTGTCCGTTATTATTTCTCCTCATTAGATAACTAAAAATATCTTCTTCTCACATGGCTAAACCATCTCAATCAATAATCTTCCTTCCACTATTGAATGGAGCTAACCCAATTTTCTGCTATTACAATAATTTCAAAACTTTATCTTTTCAACAAAATCATCCATCACTGCAATTTTCTGTATATGCTACATTTCATTTGCCCATCATTTTACCATAAAGTAGTCTCAAGCTTATTGCAGATTGAGGGATTTTTTCTTTCGAAAATAACATTAATTGAACATAATAGTGCTTACACAGTGCATCTTTCTGTATTGCGTAGTCAAGAAAGGCAACATACAGCATAGACTTCAGTTGTGGATTTCCAGCTTTATTTCCTTTTTACTACCCTTTTCAGGTAGAAAAAGATAGATGTCAGAATGAAAGGAGGTAAGAGTGAGAAAGAAAAAATTGTAGCACAAAATCAGGATTATAATAAGCAAATTGAAAACCATGGCTTCCATACAATTGCATGAGGATTGAGAGGTTGACAGGTCCAATATGGTAGTATATTTGTTATACTCGAGCCATGCGTGGGTGTCTTCATGGCGTTTAAATATGTCTTCTCTTTCATTTTCCTTTTATTGTACCTCCGGTTTTCTTCCTTTTAATGAATGATTCTTCTAACTAATGAAATTAACTTGACCTTGAAAAAAGATATGCCAAGGAAGATTACAATTGTGTTCAAACATTTTATGGTGGATAGGTCATCCCTAACCTTCTCCATGAACTCCAGACAAATAGCCCGCTTCCAGCAGACAACGTTGACAGGTCTGGCAGAGAAAAAGGGCAACAAGAAATCAATTCCAATTCCAATGCCTCTTTATAATGGAAGAGGTTAGAAGTGCAATAAGAAAGATTATCGAGCAACTAAAAGAGGAGGAAAGGGGAGGGTGGTAATCGAAAGCAAAAGTTCTTCTAAAGCTAGTCGATGGAAATGGGATTGCAAAATCATTCCCTCAATATCAAACAAGTTAAATAATTTGATGTTCCCTTCCGCCCCGGGGCTTCGGGAGATGCTGAGATTGGAAATCAAAAGAAGCAAGCAGCCCTCAGCGACCATACTGGAATCAAAGGGTGTAAAATGACATGCTCCTATAAACCAAATAAAGATCCCACCCAACGAAGTGCACCCTCCTAGGCATTCCATTACATTCAAGAAGAACTAACAAAGAACCTGTAAGAGATGTCCAAAACCAAGCCCCTGAAACAGGAGAGCTCGTCGGTTTGAAAGTCAGAGAGGTCATCCTCATCAAAGATTCCATTCTCACGGGCACTGAGGCATGCCTCAAGGCAGCCGGCGGGCCTTCTGTAAAGGGAGACTCTGCCGAACCTGGAACCCCCAAACTTGAGTTTATTCCTCTTGTAGTGGGGCTGAATTGAACGAGTCCGACCACCTCTAAGTCCTCCAAGACCAAGGCCGACTATCTTAGTGTGATAATGAGAATGAGATAGCTCTCTCTGGGGCTCCGACATTCCATCTCCATTCAAAAGCACCTTCAGCCGGCCTTGTGCAACAAACCGCGCCATCAACTCTGATTAATTTAAACACCCTCCCCGCGGTAAAGGGTTTTCCTTCTACTCACTGGGGTCTCTCTCTCTCTCTCTCTCTCTCTCAGATTCGATTTCAACCCGTTCTGCCTTAATTTAATTCACAAACGGAGAGAGAGAAAGAGAGTTGCACATAATGATAATTTTTGCCGGGCAAGAAAAAGGAACGAAGAGGAAAAGAGCAACAGCTTCACGGAAAAATTCTATTATTTCATTGAAAATACCAACTCCGAGAGAGAAAGGGACTTTGTTTCTTCACTCACGCACACAGACACACCCCTCCGATCGAATCCACTTCACGCAAGGATCCCTTACCACATATTCTCTCCCGGCTCCTCTTTGCCTCTCTTTCCTTCAAGATATTTGCTGCTGTACCTGTTATGATACCGGGTAGTGTAACGGCTCGTGAAACTAACCGGTCAGAGCTCGGTCTCAGCTAGCTCAAGTCCGTGTCGGATTTGAAAGCATGATAAATTATTCTAATAATTATTATATTTTTTAAATTTTTTATATATTAAATATATAAAAATATTATCGAATAATATTATACACGATACTTTGAATTTGAATTCAAACTCGAAAAATATAAACATGAATCATGTTATCCAATAACATCACTCAACGACATTATTTATAATATTTTAAACTCAAACTTGAATTGAAAAATTCTAAATTTAGATCATATTATCTAATTATATTACTTGATAATATTATTTAATGATACTTCAAACTCAAACTCACTAAAAAAACACTAGAATCGAATTCGGATATCGTGATATCCAAACTCGATTAAGGTGTCATGAGATCCCTATTTGCCGTGCCGTGCCATGCCGTCACAGGCAACACGGCTGGCACCTGTTTTGACAATTTTACTCTTCTATTTTACGTGGTCTGTTTGCATTTGCTTGCATTACCCAACAATAGAATACGACGCAAGTTACAGGGCAATTTCTCACTGCCACGGCTGGACGGGGAGGGGAGGATACCCCCACCCCATATCACAACATTAGTCGGTTGTACTTGTACCGAAACACCATTTTCCATAATCATTAATCAAGTGGATTGACTTGTATCTCTTAAAATTTATAATTTAATCGATTGAATCATCGAATCAATAATTTAATTATTTATTTTTTTTATTATTTTAAAATATAAAATGTATATATAATTATATTATAAATTATTGATTCATTTAATAATCATCATGTTTTAAATAATGGGTTTATTTAATCTCTTAAAATATATACAATTATATTACAAATATAAAATATAAAAATATATAATATAATTATATTACAAATTGTTTATATTCTTTAAATAATTTTTTCTTTTAATCGGAAAGGAGTAGACGTGGCCCATTACTCACTCCCATTCCTTTTCTCGATTTTACCCCCTCCTCCCCTCTTTTTCTCCCATTCTCATTGTCTCGTGCATCACACCCTCTTCGTCTTCCCCTGCAATCCATGAAAAACCTCTCATTCTCTCTAAAATTCCCCCCCCCCAAAAAAACTCAAGTTTAAACCTTCCAAATTCATCTATTCTTATCTACAAATTTCATGTAAAACAACAATTTCAAATTTTATTATCGAAAAAATCTCCATTAAAACCAATAATAAGGTTTTTTTTAAAATTAATTTATAAATATAGATATTTTTAAGTTTTCAAATATTCGCTTCAAAAATTATTTTAAATAATAATTTTTTATTTGAATCTCAATTTTTGTGACTCTGTGATGATTTTTTTTTTTTTTTTTTTAATTCTTTAAACAAGACACATGATTTGTAAAATCCCATAGATGACATGGGTTGATGATTGATCCCCTATTGACCCGTAGATTTATACGGATTGAATATATAAACAGTCCGATTTATAAATCGATCCATAAAATATATAGATCACAGATCAACTCGATCTGACTGACTGATGGGTTTAATAACTATGCCATTTTCCTTTGTGCCCCGCACTGCAATTTTGTGTGCCGTCACTCTCGTGACTCGACTCGAAACAGAAACTAACCATTGTCCCACTTATTTCTTTTATGCAATGCAAAAGGCTTTGTCTCGCTCAAATACCGCCCTCTGCATACCCACCGCACATCGCAAATTTACGGTACCTTTCCCAGTAATCTCTAAAAGCAATGGTCAAACTTGAGGATCTAATTTCGCTGGCCTTGGTAGCCCAACTTTATTAACTGCATGATAAGACTAATAAGAAATTAAACTAACTTAATATCATATGCAACTGAACCCTGACATGCTTAAGAATCATTTCCCTTTTAAAAGAAGCAAAAAAAGGATTCTTAAAAAGATAATTTAAAGGTCATAGCTCTCTGAAAATTTTAGATCTAAATCACGAAAAAAGGGAAAGGCAAGGGAGATAGGGTGTTTTTTGAAAATGTTGCACATACATTATGGTTTAATATAAGTATTCACAATCCACAAATACCTAAAAAGTGTTTATATCTCTCACGAATCTAAAGAAACCAGAACTTGAATCCCATTAGCATGCCTTTGCAATACTTAAATAAAAAATAAAAAATAAAAAATAAAAAATAAAAAAAAATAATAATCCATTGATACAAGCGAGAGGTCCACACATCTCAATCATCTAGTTATTAAGATTTCAAAATCATCAAAGAATAATAGACTACTACCGTCCAACTATTATTAAATCTCACATCCATTCATTTAAATCAAAGTATAATATATAAATATGTAAATTCACCACTTTATCAACTAACTTTTAAATAAAAATATTGATCCTTCGTAATATGGTACTAAAACCAAGTTAAAACTCAAATTACACTTTAGCTCTCCCTGTGTTGCTCAAGGTTTTCAAACTAATCAAGAAGGGTGATATGAATGGTTTAACTAATCTAGAAAGTGGTACAAATGGTTATAAATCTTTAAGCAAATAGTTAATTTAGCCATGAAATAAATTAGTTATTAATTAGAATTTAGAAGAATAGATGAATGGTTGTAAATTTTCTATTTTTTTGGTACAAAAATGGTTATAAATTTTACAAAATACGGTAGTTTAACCATAAAATATATTAATCTTGCCTTAACCCAATTGTTATTGGAGTAAGTTTTCACACCCAAAGCCCCTTATAAGGCAAACAATGGAATGAAATGACTCTTTTCATTCATTTGGTAAGAAAAGAATTGTCGAGGGAAAGTAAAACTGAAATGAGAAAGTAAAAGTGGAATATAATCTCAATCATTTTTTTTTTTTTTTCAATTTTACATGTTTGTTTTAATGTTGACATATCCACACTAGTGTTGGCATAATCACACTTGTATTGACACAACCTCACTTATATGGACATAACCTTATTTATGTTGACACAACATCACTTATTTTGACACAATCACACTGTGTTGACATAACCTCATTTGTGTTGATACAACCTCACTTACATCAACATTATCCTTTCTTATGTCAACACAATCCTTTCTTATGTCGACACATTTATAGCACATCCACCGACATACCTAGTATTTATGTTGACATACGAAGAATTTATAATTAATAGATAAAATTATGTCGACTAAAGTATTCTTATGTCAATCAAAGTGAACCACTCATCACTATGGCAACCCAATGCATTTCACTATCAATGCAAGAAGGATGAAAAAATCACTTGTGTGTCGACCAAATACTTATATCAACAAAAATGAGGTTCACAAAAAACATTAGTCGACGCTAGAAATTTAATGTTTACACACACTCAAATTCTTTGTTTTGATGGTCAACATAGCAGTATATTAAGCTCATATGTCAACTTGATGGAGTCAAATGTCGACATATTAGCTTAATATACTGCTATGACAATATAAGAGTCTAGGCGTGTCGATACAATAGGTAAAGTACTAGTACTTTGCTTTGATAAATTGATTTATATACTCCTATATATCGACATGTCTACATATTGGTGTCGACATGTTAAAAGTATTTGAATTTCAAGCTCAAACTGATTTACAACATAGTAACAAATTTGAAACAACAGTAAAATGGATCACATAAATGATAAGGGAAGTAAAATTCTACTACAAGAGTATAATAGTAAAGTTAAAAAAATAAAGTGGTATTTCCTTCCACTTTTCATTCCAACCAAAAAAAAATACCGTCTATTTCCTTCAATTTCATCCCTACCAAACAAAAAAAAGAAGAAAATGCATTTAGGTGAAATAAATCTCCCCCTTCCCTTCCGCCTCCCCCCTTCCCCCTTCCCTTCCCCTTCCACAAACTATCATTTGCCTTAATCTAATCCTAGATTGTGTATCCAATGTAAATGGACCAAACACAAGGTAATAATTTCACTTGAATAAATAAAACCTTTAATTTCTCTCGATCCAAAATATAAGAATTTCACTGAAGGAAGCTTGCAACAAGACCTAACTTTATAACTCGTTAAATCCTCTTGTCAACCCTAGTTGCCATGCCATACCTTTATACTAGTCAGATGATAGTTGACACCTTAAACTACCGAGGGACCAAAGTAACTAGACCCAAGGTTTTGTTTAGATCTCTTACATCAAACTACCCGTGCAATTATAAAGGTATAACTTACAAAAATGGCCCTGTCTCTATACAAGATAGCAGTAGGTTTCTCTAGTAAGTTGAAATAGACAAGAATGGAAAACAATTCAAAAGCAAAGGCTACTTGGGAAAAAGTAGTTAGGTTAGTTAAGATCAAATTGAACTTGTAATCAATCCAATTGAAGTTGTTAAGGTCAGTTGGAAAATGTTTGAAGATGACTTTTATATGCATGTAAAGATCAAAGGCTGAGATATGAATGAGAAATAACAGCTTCTTCACTCCTTATTCTATGCTCTTCTTTCTCCCCCCTCTCTCTCTACTTATTTCTCCATCAATTCTTCTCTCTTCCTCTCTTTCTATCCAAATACTCTCATTTCCGACCATTTCTCGTGAACTCCATCACCATCCACAATGACATCAGAGCTCACTTCCCTTGTATTTTTGGCACTCTGTTTTTCTGTTCAAAATGAAATGCAACTAGTCTAAGCTTCAATTCTCTGTTATGAGGATTGGGTCATAACAAATTGATATCAGAGCAATAGAATCCTTGGTTCCCTAAAAGAATTCCATGGCAGAAGGCACTCATCAGAAGGTTAGTGATGACCAAATCAAAAGACCAGAAGCCAAGATTCAAGAATTGACAGCCGAAGTTAAAGAAAATCATTTACATGTTGATAAGAAACTAGAAGAAATCAACAAAACAATAGAAGCATTCATGACCAAGATTTCGGTCCTCTTGAAAGCACCTCAACGAGACAAAGATAAAGAACCCAATAATGATCAAATCTTGAGCTCACCATTGATACCTACACCAACTAAAGGCAAACTGAAAATAGATAAAGAATCCTTATTAATCAAGAAAGATCCAGATCCTTATGGGATAGTTCCTAACCCACCCAAGATTGAACTACCCTTATTCATCGGGAGAATCCTTGAGTATGGTTAAAAAAATATTATAAATTCTTCACTATGTATCAAATACCAAGCCATCAATGGGTAAACACATTAGAAATCTATTTAGAAGTTAAGGTTGAAATCTGGTTCCAAGGTTTGAAATTGATAAAGGAGGACATGAAGCCAATGAGTTCAATTCAAGTGGCACCTCTTTCACCCCCAGTCTCAGTACGTAACAAAAAAAAAAGGATAAAAGGAGGAAATGAGTTGGAAGGAGTTCTCAAGGGTGCTGTGCCAAAAGAATCAAAACAAAAGGATTGTAATGTGAAATAGAAGAATTCACAAATTGCAACAGAATGGTTCTCTAGCTGAATACCAAGAGATGTTGTTCCAAAGATTCGAAACCAAAGAATTGCAAGATAAAATAGAAAAATTCATAAATTGCAACAGAATGGTTCTCTGGTTAAATGCTAAGAGAGATTCAAAGAACTCTGGTTAATAATGCTTCACAAGAATCCAAAACTCACCAAATCCTATTTCATTTCTAATTTCATCAATGAAGTTAGAGAGAATATTAAACCCATGTTAAGAATGATGAAGCCAAGGATTACAAGATAAAATATAAGAATTCACAAATTGCAACAAAATAGTTCTCTGGCTAAATATTAAGAGAGATTCAAAGAACTTTGGTTAATAATGCTTCACAAGAATCCAAAACTTACCGAATTCTATTTCATTTCTAGCTTCATCAATGGAGTTAGAAAGGATATTAAACTTATTTTAAGAATAATGAAGCCAACCACACTCTTTCAGGTTTTTTGAAATTGTAGCACTGTAGGAACATTCTCTTGAATTGGCTAGTAAAGGAAGGGTTAGCATCAACAAATATTGGGATCTTGGGTAAAATTGGACTTTATTAGAGCTTAGTTTCCATTCTTGAGGTCAAGGATGCTTTGAAGGAGGGGAAAATTGTAACAGACAAGAATGGAAAACAATTCAAATGCAACGGCTACTCGAGAAGAAGTAGTTAGGTCGATTAGGATCAAACTGAACTTATAACCAATCCAACTAAAGTTGTTAAGATTTGTAGCACCGAAACAGGAAAAAAAAAAAAAAAAAAAAAAAAACCCACTTATTTTCTCTCCCCTCACCCCACTCACGCACACTCATTTTTTTCTTCCTTTTCTTTCTTTTCTTCTTCTTCCTTTCCCCTGTGCTCTCACTCTCTCTCGCACCTCCCCTATCTCACTCTCTCATCTCTCTCTCAATTTCACTCACTCTCTCCTGATTTTTCTCTCTCTCTCTCTCTTCCGCTAGCTCTCTTCTCACCCAATTCACACCCTCTCACAAGAAGCACAAATCTGGGGGTTGTCTCACGAGGGAGAAAATTAGGGTTTTTGAAAACCTTACTCCAAATTCCAATCTGATTTCGAATCTAAGGTAATTTCTGATTCTAAACTTCGTATTTGACGTCATTTATATTATATTAGAGTTTATTGTTAGAAATCCAGGGAGTTGGCTGAGGAACGAAAACCCTAGGCTAAAGAAATTATGTGGAATTTGGGAAAAATATTAGAAATTGCAATTAGGGGTTGCTAGTGATGTGAATAACCCTATAATGGAGCAATGAGAACATAGAAACGTGAATTTCCAAAATTTAGGGTCATGATAATTTAGAGAAAATTAGGAAAATTTAGGAAAAATTTCATGAACCCTAAAAATAATTGAGAATTAATAATGCATTGTGATTTGTTGGTTTAGGAAACTGAATGGAGATTGATAAAGAAATTTCATTGGATTAAATTTGAGGTGTCAAGAGTGAATACTCATCCTAAAGGTGAGTGGACGGTTCATTGTGTTCTTAAATTAATAACTTATTGTAAAATTATTTTATAAATGATTTTGAAAGATTTTTACAGGTTTTACATAAATTGTTTTGTGATTGTGAGATATCTGAACTGAAACGTGAAGTATGAATGCATCCAGTGTGTTTATAAATGTATATGTGTCATATGTTATTGAATATTATTTTATAAATTGTTATGGTATAAAATTGGTGATTATTTATTAGAAATTACGGCACATTATTTGTGAAATGGCATGTTTAAGAAATGAATGGTGCTGTAAGTTAATGGTTATAGTCATTCCCACCACGGAGTGACCAGATGGGATGGCGTGGTTGGGGTCTGATGTGTGGGGGAGATAGACGTCCCTCCTCTACCGAAATCGTACTATATCTGATTTGCACCCCGGTGAGGTACGAGTCATCGCCAAGAGAGGGGATAGTGTTTTGAAATATTTGATTAAAAAACTCTTAACGGGCTTTCGTCTGGATTCAGCCAAACATAGGACGGAAGTATTTTCGATATGATCTCATGATTTTCTGAAAGAATGATTGATGTGGATGCATGTTTTGTGAATTATCTTGATTTATTGAAAATGTTTTACATATATAAAGTGTTGTTTATGAGATATACATTGACTCCCCCACATTCATCCTTCATTTATGAACATAATCACACCTTTGCACTCCACTCACTGACCAATACTCACCTATTTTTTCATATTTTTTAGAGGATACTTAACTGAGAGACTGAATATTGAAGCTCGTGAGGGATTATTTTGCTGATTTACTTAGGTATTTTAATGATGTAGGGTTTATTTTGATTTGATATGTAATTCATGGAAAGGAAAACTTGTATCATTCTTTTGTTATAGATTTAATCGATACTTGATTCATATATAGGAGTAAGTATTAATAAAATCCTTACATTGTTTATGTTGGAACTTGTTCATTTTTGTTTAAACTCCATTTTTTTTTTATAAAAACTTATTGTTTAAATAGGATATTTGGATTTTATTTGATTTTGAAAAGTTCGAGATGGTCGGATGCGTGTATGTGATTTAGATTGGTCGAGTTAGCCTCATGTGTATACTGTTGGGATTTAAATGGACCGGTTGGTCCTTTGATTATTTGTTGTCAAATTGAATTATAAACAGATTGTACATAGTCTAGCGGTATCCAGGTACATAGGGAGGTTCTGTCCGTATGCAAAGACAATGCGACGGTTGTTGCGTGCTCGATCCAAGGATCGGGGCATGACAAGATTAGTTGAAAAATGGTTGAAGACAACCTTTATATGGATGTAAAGATCCAAGGCTGAGATATGAATGAAAAATAATAGCTTCTTCACTCCCTGTTCTATGCTCTTCTTTCTCTCGTCCTCTCTCTAAACCCCCCTCTACTTCTTTCTCCCTCAATGCTTCTCTCTTCCTCTCTTTTTTCCGACCATTCCCCGTGAACTCCATCACCATCCACAGTATCACCATCCACAATGACATCATAGCTCACTTCCCTTGTATCTTTGGTACTCTATTATTTTTCTGTTCAAAATGAAATGCAACCGGTCTAGGTTTCAATTCTCTGTTATGAGGATTGGGTCATAAGTGCCTGTTATTTGCGTGCAGACACAATTAATTGTCTCCTCCTTGTCTCTACGAGGACAGCAAAGTGTCAAATGCAAACTGCCTTCAACTACCTTTGCATGCACTCATTCACACGTGCAAACCCATGTCTGAGCTTGAAACCCGTCTCTAAGCTTTCCCATAAGCTTAAACCTGCACGGTTAGCGGACATCCCTAAAGTTTGCTTGAGGCCTTAGGATTCTGTACCCATAAGGATCCGTAATGGAACTTCCCAAATCGTTGTTTTGTCAAGCTGCCTGTTGCCCTTGGCCTTGGGTATGCACATTGATTGTGGCTCCATGCACAACCCCAAGTGTCAAGCATGAGACCAATCAAATAATCATGTCTATATGCCATTTGTTGGCGAAGGAGAGAGGGAGAGAAAGACACAAACTCTCCTCTCTCCCCTCAATCTAACACTAACAAGCCTACATGGAACTTCACCAACAAAGACAACCACAGCACCTCCGACCACAACTCCAATTGCTATTTTGTTACCCAATTCGATCCTTTGAAAACCCTAACCAACTCCAAGAAGCTCGTCTCAAGCAAAATGAATGAAGACATCTCAGGAAGATGAATAATCTCAATCCATCCCAATCTTATGACCCCACTAGTTCCAATATGAATTATGGTCTCAATCTCAGAGTCTGTTGCTAATAACAGCGAGTCGATGGCAACGGATGGCTTGGATAGATTCTGTAAAGAGCGTACCAGTGCAAATTGAATGGTGATTTGAAGAGATTGCCTTATGAACAAAGGCAGTTGCATTTCCCTCTTTATTTACCTCCACCTTTCTCCCTTCCTTTTTTTTCCCCATTTTCCTCTCTGTTTTTGTTTTCCTTTTTCTCTCCCTTCCTTTCCTTTGCCCGTCATTTGGCCCTTGAAATGTCATGTGCACTATTTAGTCGGCCATGGCCATGATCTCACGAGTTTGAATCGCTTTCTGTGAGCTTTTGAAGCTTGATTATGTCGTGTTTAAAGCCATATTTGATTAGAGAGAGACGGAGCTTGGAGGTTGGTTCAAAGGTGATTGGAGGTGGATGAGCACTGAATTTGAAGAAAATATTGAGGAAACGTGGGGAAATAGAGAATGGATTGTGGACAGGGATGTGAGGGTTGTGGGAGAGAGGGAGGGGAGGGTATCTGCTTTCTTTCTTCCCCGCGAATTATGCTATTTGAGGTTTTTGAGTAAGCCACGAGAGTTAATGGGGGAGATTTGGGCTCAAGACAAGAAAATCAACATGGGAGTGGAGATGGAGATGGAAATCCAGAGATTTGCCGTCATTATTGTTGGTTTTGTATTTTTGGGTTTAGGTTGAATTAGTTGCTGCCACATTCGAAGGAGATGGAAATTTAGATGAACCATTTGCAGATCATCACTCCCATTCCAATCAATTTCTCAAATTCGGTTGCTGAAATCCCATCGTAGTCGCTTTGACAAAATTTCACCTTCCAAGTTTTCGATAAAATTTCCAAACCAAAGGTAGCATGCGTAGAGCGTCGTGAAAAACAAAGGAGTGAATGTGATTTCTGAGAGTCAACATCGGGTCACGGTAAGACAAGAAGCAGGTCGGAGGACACTGTACTAGTCATAATCCATAGGGCGTGTTGAAGATAGAGCATCTCTAGTGGTGGTGATTGGCGGTGGTTCGACAATTTTTTGCCGGAGAAGAGATGTCATGGTCGAAAATTATGGGTTACACACCATCACCGTCTTCAACTCTCACGGATGCCGGATCATGGCTCCAACCTAGCGGGCTTCCAAATCCAAAGATTAAAATTTAAAGTAAATTTGTTATTATAATAAAAGTTAATTAATTAAAATTAATTTAAAAATAAATAAAAAAATTAATTAATTATTATTTTTTATCATAGTCACTTGTCTCCATGTAACTCTAATAATAGAATTCAGCAAAAACTTATTAGGGTATAAGTGGTTTGGATTAAGTCATTAATTTAAATTGAATCGAATTGAATTGAAATTTTTGATTTGGTTTGGTTTTTTCTTTAAAAAAGCATTTCGATTCAAACTGATCCAAACTGAAATTATTTCAATTCGGTTTTGATTTTATTTTTTAAATTCGATTCGGTTTGATTTGAACCGAATTAGTATTATTTTAATATTTTTATATTAAAAAATATAATTTAATTAATTTTTTCTTGTATTTTTATGATATTGAAATGATAAATTATGTTATATTATTTTTAAAAATATATTATTCATAATAATATTTTTTTTTTAAAACTATTCTTGATATGGTTTAAATTAAAAAATATTATTTTAAAATTTAAACCAATTTAAAACTATTCTTAAGTTAAAGGCTAAATAGTTCTAAAATATTATATTTGGACAATAGAAAAGGAAATTTATAGTTTTTTATACATTAATGGTAACTGATATCTCCTTATACCTAAAAAAGTAAGTGACAAATGAAAAAAAAAATCAATTTAAACCGAACAAAACCAAACTGAACCAAATTTTTTTTGTTCAGTTTGGTTTAAATCTAATTAAATTCGATTTAATTTTTGATTTAAATTTTTTTAAAATTTTGATTTTCAATGCGATTCGATTTGGACACTAAACTAAATCAAATCGAACCATTTATACCCCTGAACATGATAACATGACCAAAAGCGTTGCTATCCTTTGGAGGCTAGTTTATATTTCTCTGAAATTTAGAGGGTAAAATTATACCTTTTTCAAAAAGAATTAAGGGAAAAAATTAAAAAAAATTATGGAAAAAAAAGTTCGGGTGGTTATATAATAGTTATTCCTTCGAGAAAAAAACTATTGGTAGTTTCTTTATATATTTAAATGTCCATTTGCTTTGTTATTCAAAAAAAAAAAAAGATTTTAATATTTAAAAGCATTATGAAAAATAACATTTATTACGAGACGATAGAATTATTCTTTCTGTGATTTTGAGATTATGAATTTAAAATGTGAAAATAGTTGTTTTATAAAATATAAAGAGAAGATTACATACATATACGTTTTTTCTCTCTCTTTTTTTACATTAAGTCAGAAAATATTTTATGCACCAAATAAATTCTTTTCACGATGAAAACTAGCATGGGGACATTTTGAATGAGCATGAACTCGTTCCATTTATAAATAACTATGCATACACACTGTACCCAAAAATTATTGTCCCATCTTTTATATAACTGACAATTTGAATTTACAAACTGTGACTATTATAAATAATCTAGGAGCCCAATACACATTAAGTAACTACAGGTCTCTCCGGTCTCTAAGTTCACATAAATTATGAAGAAGCCTATGTGTTTCTTCGACAACACATTTAAATGAAAAACACTTCGGTTTTAAAACAAACGATTTATCTTATTTAAAATACTTTTGAATTTGAAAAAGTGATCTAAATCACAAAAATTCTTGACATAAAATGCTAGACACTGAGACACAAAATACTTATTGATACTAAATAATTTTATTCACTTCTTATCACATAGCATTTTTTTTCATAACATATTAAATTATTCAATAAACAAATAGATTAATGAATTAGAAAAGGTTATGAGTATTTAACCAGAAAAAAGATCAATATATATGTCTGTATTGTTGTTGTTGTTATTATTATTTTCTCACTCTTTTCTCTTATATTAGTCTGTCAAACAAACAATATTATCTTATATTAGTTTGTCGAACGATCAATCTCAAAATTTAAAATTAAAACTCAATTTGTTATTATTTATGTATTGGTATATTTCATGAACTTCGTTTGATTGGTTGAATTCAATTTTTACTGTATTTAAATTTACATAAGTAAAATTATCAATCGATCGCCAGTAACTATTTTTGCACTGAACTTTTTATTTTGTTCTCTGTAGCGCCTTGGCAACTTGGATTTGGATCCATATATTGGTTACAAATATGAAAATTTCAAATGCATTGATTTGAAGTAGTAGGCTTTTGAAATACCTGGTTTGACTATATTATATCAAAACCTTTGTTTTTTAAGTAATTATAATTTAGAAATTAAAACATTCACACTAGTTATGTTAAAATACCATATAGTTGAATATTTTTTACAAAGAAAAATAAAAAAGAGGTTCAAAGAGGGAGAATCAAATTGTTTTTTTTTTTCGTATAGCTAAAAAGAAACAAAAATTAAAAATTTTCTAGAGGGGAAGAGATTTTAAAAAAAAAATGGATTTAAGAGAGATTCTCAGAGAAATAGATATTCATAATATTTAATTATAATGATCATAAATGTGATTTTTATGATTAAAATATGAGCAGTGACTTTTAGAGTAAAAAATTGATTATTTAAATCTTACCTTGAAAGATTCATAATTTTACCATTAAAACATAAGAGGAAAAAATTTAAATAGTAGAATATTTAGTTCTCTCTGATACATGACACCGGTGACGGCGGGGGAATTTGTCCAAAACTCTCAAAACGGTGGGAGGGAAAGGACGGCGGGGGAATTTGTCGAAAAGTTTTGAAAAATGTAGGCATCCCCGCTTGCGGAGAAAAAGAAAAGCAGCTCCCCAAAGATTTAAGATTTGGATACGTAGACTCGCATGGTAAGGGAAAGCCCTTCCGCCCCCTTCCTCTTCTCTCTCTCCTCTTGTTTTTTAATCTCAGTCGATTCACAAACTCTGCGGAAAACACAAACCCTAAGAAAATTAGACAATTGGAAAAAAAACCCCTTTCTGCTCTTCATTTATTTCCATCACCAATCGAAACAGTACTAAGAAATTATCTCCCAGTGTCAATTAAACACAAAACCCTCCTAATTATGGTTGTTGGATGCTCGTGAGAGTCGGATTTGGATTCGGAGTTCTCTCTCTCGTCTTCCTTTGGACTAAACCTCCTTCTCATACATTTCTTATGTTGGTATGTATATTCATCTCTGGTCTGCTCTCCTCTGCATCAACTGCAAATTTTTCCGTTGATTTTTGCCAAATTCTCTTGTTTCTCTTTGCGTGTGTATGTGTTTAATCAAGATGGTAAAATGTTTTGGGTTGTTGTTTAATGATTAGTTGACGACTGGTAAAAAAAAATGAAAAAACAAGTAATATGAGGCAGTGTGATCCTACGTTTGATTGATGAGACATTGACAATGGTTATTAATTTTTGCCTAATTATATAATATGGTGCGATGCCCCCCCTTCAGATTTCAAGCCTCTCGAATACTGTTGCCCCAATTCTTCACATGCTAGCTTTCCAGTATCATGTGCTTTTGTGCTTCATGAGAATACCTTTGTTTAGAAAGAACCTAATCCCTCTAGATAGTTTGGGTTACACGCTTATGGGGAGTTATATTAGCTCCTCTCTTTCAGCCTAGCAATATATGACCGTGGCAAAAGGGGTATGTGTTATGACGTATTATGCATTTTGTTAATTAAGTTTCAAATCCATTTAAAAAAAAAAAAAATCTGCTTGTTTTTTGTTCAGTCGCAACTTCACTACTAAATTTTAGGGACTGCAGGTTGTATTTGCAGAATGCTCAGGGATTGATTTTTTCTTTCAGTTCAACTGACATTTTGAGCACAAGGTGCGTGAATCCTTCATAAATATGCACATAATGCACTGTTTTAGAATGAACATCTTTGTTCAAGTGTTCTAATTGTCACTTCAACACGTTCAATTCAATAAATGGTTATCCAATTATGCTTAATAATTCTTCAGGACTACGAAGAAATGGGAAGAAATCTGAGCCCAATACTAAGGCAGGAGCTTGCTAATCTAGCTAAAGATGCTGACAGCCGTAAGTCTGCCATGAGAAATCTCAAGTCTTATGTCAAAGACTTGGATTCCAATGCAATACCTCTCTTTCTGGCCCAAGTCTCAGAATCCAAAGAAACTGGCTCCTCATCCGGAGAGTACACAATCTCACTCTATGAAGTGCTTGCCCGTGTCCACGGAACCAACATTGTCCCCCAGATTGGCATTATCATGTCCACCATCATCAAAACCCTGACCTCAAGTGCGGGCTCTTTTGCTCTGCATCAGGCTTGCTCTAAGGTTGTCCCTGCAATTGCTCGATATGGGATTGACCCTACGACTCCTGATGACAAGAAGAGGAGCATTATTCATTCACTCTGCAAGCCTCTCTCTGATTCTCTCTTGGGTTCTCAAGAGGGATTGTCTTCAGGCGCCGCTCTCTGTTTGAAAGCTCTTGTGGACTCTGACAATTGGCGATTTGCTTCTGATGAGATGGTGAATGAGGTTTGTTTAAGGGTTGCTGGGGCTTTGGAAGAGAAGCCCACCCAAACCAATGCACACATGGCTTTGGTTATGGCTTTGGCCAAGCATAATAGCTTGATTGTGGAAGCCTATGCTAGACTGCTGATACTGTCTGGATTGAGGATCCTAAATGCAGGTGTTCTTGAGAAAAATTCCCAAAAGAGGCTTGTGGCAATTCAAATGGTTAATTTCTTGATGAAGAGTCTCGATCCACGAAGTGTCTACTCAGAGCTCAGCATGATCATGGGGGAGATGGAGAAATGCCAGTCTGATCAGATGGCTTATGTTAGAGGAGCTGCTTTTGAAGCATTGCAGACTGCTCGAAGAGTAGCATTTGATAAAGGATCTAGACTTGAGAAAGAAGCCGGCTCGATCACTGGGTCAAATTTCAGTGTTGGAGATGATAGTCTCAGGAGACAATCAAGCAGTGATGCAGATTTTTCTCTTGCATCTGTTTCACCTGAGTCCCAGACCCTTGGCTCCTTTGGTGAATATGATTCTATGGTCGAATCACCTGTTTCAACACAGAATATTCCACATAGCGTGGATTATGATCGTAGGAGTGTAAATCGCAATCTCTGGAGGTATGAGAATGGAGGGGTGGATTGGTCTTTGAAGGATGGTTTCTTCTCAGGGGTGGCAACCTCAGAGCACTCTGGGCAAGACGACACAACAAAGAGTGAAGATCACAGCGGTGTGTTTGCTGGATTCTTGAATGACAGTCCTACCAACAGAGTAACAAGAAGCACAACACCCACTCCCCAGGTAATGTTCACCAGTACTAAACACCTCTTCCCGGTTCCATATGGAAATTTATATTTGACCTTGATGATCAATCCAAAACTTGAAAAATAACCTATGCCCAGTAAGCAATAATCACCATGCTAGTAGAAAAGAGGCAAGTATTAACAAAGACATGGAGAGAACTTCAACTAAAACTTTCCCCAAGAATCAAAGCTTAAGCAGGTAATATAAATGATAATTCTGCCTCCTTTCATTGCTTTTCCAGTGCTTATTGTGAAGCATGAAGATTGATTTTTTTTTTTTAAATAGTTTACAAAATCATAAAAAGTTGAGGTTCATAAGAAAAATTATTAGTTTAGGCTCAAGTCTATATCCATTAAAGGGTATTTAAAAATAAATAAATAAATAAGCTTAACACTTGCAGGAATCAGTCATCTTGTGCGCCTACAAAAATGTTGTCTTCTATTGACATGGATGTTCATTGCCCATCCTAATATCAATATCTTTTATTTACTGAATATACTTCACCAGTTGAAGAAAATCCGTCCTTTTCCCCACATCTTAAAAAGTTTAATGATTTTGATGCTATTAGTTTTTGAAAAATACTAATTGTGATGGTAAACAAGTGCATCTCTCACTTTGTTTTTTAGAGGTCACGCTCTCAAGTGAATGTTGAAAATGTGAAAATCTTTACAACTCCGAGGAAGCTTGTCCGCTCTCTTCAAGATCCAAGTGATGCAAATCCTGAATCCTCTCAGATACTGGCCAGAAGGAGAAGATGTCCATTCTTGAGTGAATTTGAATACAGCCCTGGTCTGGAATTTAATCAGAAAACTTTTCCCCACAATGCAAATTATGAAGGCTTTGGAAATGGAAACTTGGCCGGTAGCATGCAACAAATGCAAGGTGGCTCTGAATCAGTATCATCAACAGAGGATTTTCCAGCCCATGAAGGTGCAGAAATGTCTCATGAGATAATTCCTGAAATCAGATCTGAAACCCAAAAGCTTAGTACTAGAGAGAAAGTGGGGAAGACTCGTATCAACTTGGTTTGTGGCTTCCTTCTTGTGCTTTTTGCATTCTTTGCATCTATGCTTCTGATTGAAGTCCAAGAAGAACGCTTCACCCTTGTTCCAACTTAATTTGTCTATTTCACATGTTTCATAGTCTTTTACTGTAGAATTAGATTGTCGTTGGATGTAAAAACCTTGATTTAGGTTTATTGCATATGGTATCTTGTGTTTCCTTTTTCCGTTTTTGCAGCAATTGGGGTGTTGGCACTGTCAGACTAAAGTTGGATATTAGTTCTCTTCCTCCATGTAATGAACAATTACGCCATTGCCAAGTGTGCTTTCTGTTATGCATGTTAGTTTTATTTGTGGCTCTACAACCAATATATAAGTTTTTTTTTTTTTGGGTAGAGAAATATATATAGGTTTTTTAAAGCACTATAATGTTGGTTGTCATCGGTAAAATCGTTGTTGAATGTTAAGGGAAACCAGTTGTCTTATATCAACTTAATAATATGCTTTGCCCTTCCTTTGGTTAGTGTTTTTAAAATCAAATTAGATCGACTGATTTGATCAGTTCAAATATAAATCATTTTATAATTTGATTCGATTTTTATTATTAAATCGGATAAAATTAAAACTGTTTAAAATTATTTAAAATCAATAAAAAATAATAAAATCAATGAACTGTTTAATTCAGTTAAAAGAAAAAAATTATATTATATAAATTATATAATATATAAATTCATTTTTTTTGTTAAAATAGATCAAAAAAATTATATAGTATAAAAATTATAATATATAAATTATTGTTAATCGAATAAATTTATTTTTTTATAAAAATATACGAATTTTATTTTATTTTAAAATATATAATATGTAAATAATATATATCATATCATATCATGTCATTCGATTTGTAAAACCGTTGTTTCAACTAATAAACCAATAAACCTAGTCAAGTTATTTATTGATTCGATTTTAAAAACATTGCGTTCGGTACAAATATAAAATAGGATGAACATGTCCTTCAGAGCTTTAAAGATTAGGGTTGTGTAGTCGCAGGCCTCCTTTCCATACTTCTCGCGGACCCACGACTATTGGTTCAAGCATGGCGGATTGGCCAATGCATACATAACTGTACTTGCCATAAAATTCATATTCTGCCCCAGGACTAAACATGTATAGTTCATCAAATCCTTCTCTTCCAACAACAATTGAGTTTCTTCTTCCCTGTTCATAAGAAGGCAAGATTCTTTAATTCAATTTAGATTCTAAGCAAAATGTGTGAAGTAAACTAATTGTTTAGCGCTGAAATTGAAATGATAAGTTTTTGCAACAACTGAGCGGCAAAACACCCCCCACCCCAAAGGGGGCAGCATATTTCATACCGACTTCATCTGCAAGCGCACTGGCATGGACTTTCCAGACTTTGTTTCCTTGTGTGTGAAGGTGTGAGGAGTGGGGAGGGGCTCCGATGATGTTCTTAGCAAAAGGAAGATAAATTTTGATATGAGGAGAAGAAATGGGTAGTGAATAAGACGATACCCTGTCAAGGACCGTAAAACTCCGGGGTGCACTTGTGTAAATTCTGCTCAGTCTATGAGACAGTTGCTTGTAATTATCTGTTTCTTCCCCCACCATTTCCCCAGACCCCTTTTTACTGCTTTCTGTTCCGCCGGCTGCAATTCCATTCTTAGAAACCCAGCCAGAAAATAAGCTATTTACCATTGTTTGAGCCCATGATTTCCTAGAACCTGGGCTTCTTCTCTCTTCAAAATCTGGAGGAATGATTACAAATTCTGCCGGAAGAGGTGGCTGGGTAAAGAAATCCGATCCCTCTAATCCAACAGCATAAGTTGCATCAGGTGTGCTTACCCTCAGGTGGCTCATAACTGAACCTATCAGCCGGAGAGATGAGGATGTCTGTAAGTTTTCAATCACAAGCTTTGAGCTTAAGAGGTCTGGTTGGAGCGTCACAATATATTTTATTTGAATCATGTCCTGAGAATCGGCGTTAATCAACTCGATCTGCAATTGTCAAGTCGAAAGTGTTATTTTTTGTGCCTAAGAGATTACATACATGAACTTTTTCAGGCTAAGCAAATGGCATTAATGTTCGAAGGGGACCTCAATGTGGTTTTTAGGACATCCTCTGACACTGTGAAGAGCCCAAGAGGTGGGAAACCATGGAACTTCATCAGCGGTGGTGCACTTAAACGCTAGTGAGACACCTCCTTGAATTATGGAAGCACCATCCTCTCCCTCCGAGACCAATGTGTGCAGTGTTTCAACCGTGCCTCCATGCCACATGCGTGCCTTATATGATGTGATCAAGCCACTTGGCAGAATTAGTGTTGCCACACTTCCATTTTCTAATTCCATCTTCACCACGCAGCTGTTTCCAATCCCTGAAAAGTTGACTCCATGCCCGCTGAACTCTTTCTCCAGGTAGTCCACATTTATCTGTGGATATGGAAAAACCGAAGCCTCTGCCGCAGCTGCAATTCGAAAATCCCTACTTCTGCTGTCAAATTGTAGACGAGGGCTTGGATTGAAGGAATAAGACTGAAAATATAAGAAATTTTTAGCGGGTCTTCTGAAAGACAAGGAAGGAATGGAGAAAAAGCTGCAGGCCATGGAAATGCTTACTCTTCAAATAATCACATACCTTTGAGTGTGTATGTGAGAGAGAGAGAGAGAGACTTATCGTAATTGCCTCAATCTGAATATGAAATTGTTGGCTTTTTAAATGGATAAGATTTATCTGGTTTCCTGTTTGGTTGCTACAGGTTTAGAAAGATATTTTGTGTGTTAGATATTTTTTGTATTATTTATCGTGCATCTTCTCACAACATCGGTGCCTTTCATTCAAGATGGGACTTTTTCAGAATTTTTTATTATAACCAGTTTTTGCGTGACCTAGATCACCATGCAAAAGCCACTATTTTTTGTGAGTTAAAAAGATTAAATGATCTATGAATTTTTTATGAAAATTCACCAACGACAAATTTCAATGGGTATTTGATGGTACATATTTCAATTGCTCATTACCACAAAATTAAAAAGTACCCGAATCCATTAGGTCATGAACAATCAAATACACTCTAGGCTTTTTGATTGACTATTCTAATTTATGTCTTTCGACCCTTTTAGTTTTACTCTTTTTGAGAAGCCAACTACTCTTTAACGTCACGATCATCCTAACTCTTGGCTCCCATAACTTAGCTTAAAATCATTCGACAAGAAAAAAAATATCTAACAAATCTAAAATTTCCTTAATCAGATATAAACCTCCCTTAGTCTCGGAGATTTCGATAGTCACTTCTGACAAGGTAAGGAATTCCAGTGATAACTTGAACTTTCCTTAACCGACAGGATTTTAAATTTTTTAGAGATTTTTGACTACTATATTTGTAATTTTGAAAAATTCTCAATAATCTTTTTATAAAGAAATTAGGGTTTCTACACCCCTAAAAGCATACGGGACTTGTCATACATACACACCATATATGATCAACATAGATAACTAACCAGATATATTTATTAACTCTACACTTTTCAAACAAAGACAATACATGACTACTCTATAACTCTTCTTAATTTGTTTCTCATTCTTTTATAACTTCTTTTTCCAGCTTGAGTGTCGAAATCTCTCCTACTAGATCATCCTCCAACAGTATTTGCAGGTCCCATCCTTCATAAAGTTTCGGAAGACTCCTCAACATTAGTCTCACACTAAGGTTAGCAAAGCAATTATTTGTGAACTAAAACCCACTTATATCAGTATTTATACACAAAAACCAATAGAAGGACCATATAGAGATGCTACTTTAGTTAGAAATTTGTGGAGTATATTATCTTGTTGAGGCTCATCCCTAAAAAGAACAACAAAGATCCATCTCAAGGCCATGTAGCTTTTGACTGCAAACTAATCCTTACAATCTATTGGAGGTGGGTCTCGCTCCATAAATAATAGCTCCGCTAACTCGACTGGGTGAATGTTGATGGACCTTCTAATTGATGGGATTTGAAAAATGCCGTCGGACGGTGTTTCAGTAGGGAAGACTCCGACACTCAAATAAAAAAATAGTTTAGAAAGAGAAATAGACTGAGAAAAGGAGAGTGAGCTTTATTTTTGCCTTTTGTGTGCTATGTGTAGAGTCAAGATAACATACTTGGCCAGTGGCCTTTAGGATGTGTATATAGCTTGCACGCCCAATCAGTTACATATGCCTCCAGGGTGTAAAAACCCTAATTTTCTTGTGAAAGTGTTCCGAACTTACGAGAATCATGGTAAATGATTCTCAAGAGATTTAGAATTCTATCAATTAAGAAATTTTAGGCTGTCGTAGAGATTCTTTCCTTATCAATAACAACTAAAAATCTCCTTCCTAATCGCGAAAGGTCATTTTCGCGATTTAGGGAGAGGTAAATATTGCTTTAGTTGATCAAATAGTAATACCGAGCACCGAGAAGGATTGTGTCAATAAGTACCAAAAGAGTGGGCCACGCCTACCCATCCAAGAGATATTTCGATATCGATGATACGTTTTGGTGTGCTTAGTCTATTGGACTATGGCTTAACGGATTCCAAATTTAAAGATAATAAGTCTTTGGATTATGCTCCATCACTTGTCCCCCACTCCTAGTGTCGTCGTGAAGGAATGGTTTTGGGTGTAGCGTTAACTTGATAAGAATTCAAAAAGATGATAGTACAATGCATTAAATGCGGTATCACTGACGTTATCGTTTCGTATTAAAGGTAGAGTAAATGTATTAGTAATTGGGAAATTCGAAAGGACATGAAGTCTTATGGGTGAACAGAAAGGATCTAATGGGAAGTGTTGCGGTTATTAAGTGCCAAACATTTCTATGATTTTTAAGGGGATTTAACAATACAGTTTCTACCTTTTGGTTATATAGAACACAATTAGAGGTTAGGTTTAAAACAGTCATTTGTGAGGAAAGAGTAAGGAAGAAAGTTCTGCTTTTTAAGGGGTTCAAAGTTTGAAAGAATTTTTTTCTTCTCTGTGGGTTTGGCTTCTAAAAGAGTTATGAGAGCGAAAGCCACGAGTAAAGAGTTCTGTCAATGTAGGAACCGCAGATACAGGGTTCCACTATGACAGTAAGAAAGTCATAACCTATTGTTGTGATGATCTTGTTTTGGTGTGTTCCATTTGGTTTTTTAAGCTTATCATTGCTCTTATGCTCTTTAATTACTAGAGCGAAGGCTTAGTTTGATGGGCTGCAAAGTTATTTCTGACTTTTGTTTATCATCTAGCTATTTCTCTAGTTTTAGTATATATCTGGGTGCTAAATTGGGGTCATTTTAGGGACTGTTTGGATAACATTTGGTGGCTTGCCGAAATGAAGGAGCAAAGATTTTGAGGGTTTGCATATTCGAGAAGGTAAAGGGTTTTGTTACTTCTTTAGGTTGTCTCTTTGGTTTTGCCTCTTTTGAGGCGATTTTCCTTTCGTGTAACCTAGTTAGAACATATGTCGATAAATGTATAAAAGTAACCCTTCTACTTCGTTGTATTCAACAATGTATTCTGATGTTTATTTATTGCTTTGGGATAAAAATTTAAATTACTTACTTGCCAATCTTGTCGTGGGCGAGAGAGGTCCATCTTGTCCATTAGTTGCTTAAAGGACTGATATGAAAGGTGTGTTACCAAGGAAGTAACTTAAGTGGTGAAGTAGTTGACTTTCCTAGTTGTCGAAAACAGCACCTTGTTCTTCTCGATATACTTCGATGTGTCTACCCAAATAAGGGTATTTTTTGACACGTGTCTAACCGAGTGAGTAGGCGTTATCTACCCGAATAGGGGTTACTTCCCTTATTGACAATATGTTTCGAAGTGTTTAACTGAGAGAGTAGGCTATGCCTAGGGGTGACCACGATTCGATTCGAATCGTGAACTGAACCTCCAAAAATTAAATCGAAACCACTTTTTTGTTTTGAGTTCAAAAACCGGAATTGGAACCAGAATCAAGATCAGAACTAAAACTGAGATTGGAACTGGAACCGAATATTTTTTTATGAAATCAGAATTGAATCTTTGAAAACAAGTGATTTTTGTTTTTGCACAAGACCAAAGTCACTTTAAAAACCAGATTAGAATCCATTGTTAAAGTAAGAGAGTTATAAATTTAAACAGTTAGTAAACTACGAGAGTTTTGATTCCTTTAAATCTCGAAAGGATAGTTAGGCAACTTAATTTATATAAATTAAATTTAAGCCCTTTTGTTTTTTAATTGTAAAAACAAATAATTAAATACGTGATATATTGTAATTATAAAAATGATAATTTTTTTTTTCATTTGGTAATGTAAATTTATTGATCAAATATATTTCTATGAAAATATTTTTATAATAAATGTTTAATTAAAAAAGTTACATAGAATAAATAAATTAACCTAGACCAAAAGTACACATATAAAACTTGAGTTTACACAAAATTTTAACACAAAACAACTTAAATTAATATAAGTCAATCGGATTAATAAATTCAAAAACAAAATAGTCAAGTCAACTATTTAAAGGGATGAGAGAATTTAAATTTTGGTTCCAAACGGTTTGAATCGAAACCGAATCGTGAGAACCGAAACCAAAATCGGAACATCGATAAGCGGTTCGATTTCAATTCCAGTGAATGATGAACCAAAACTGCCGATTCTGAAACTAGAACCAAACCTTGAGGAATCAGAATCGGAACTATTAGTAAGTGGTTTCGGTTCCAGTGGATGATGAACAAGAACTGGCAGATCCAGAACCGAAACCAGTGGTTCTGGAACCGTGGTCACCCTTAGCCGTGCCTACCCAAACAGGGATTACTTCCTTTATTGATGACATGTTTCGAAGTGTTTAACCGAATGAGTGAGCCATGCTTACCCGAAAAAGGGTTACTTTCTTTATTAATAACATGTTTTGTTTTGTAAAAGAAAAAACAACAGACTGGGGTTTATCGAGTGCTAAGGCCCAAACTACTCATTAGCTTAATAGTTTGTTAGTAACATGTGAGAAAAATATTATTCTTATTGATAAATTGAGGGATAACAAATGTCAAAGGTATTGAAAGTAATAAAAGTTACTGGTTGTGGATACGCAAGTTCGCTGAGTTCTACGCTCTCATCACGGTCAAATGGTCTAAGTGATTGAGTCGATATATCTCTGGACAAATTACTGAACGTATTTGACAAGGGTCTTCCCAATTAGGTACTAATTTGCCCTCCAATTGGGTTGATCGGTAGCTTCTACCCTTCAGAGAACCAAATCTCCTAGTTTAAATGTTCTAGTTTTGAAGAATGTTGTAATATTGTGTCATCTGCTACTGATAAGTGGCCATCTAAGTAGACGTAGTCTCTTGCAATTCTAAGAATAGGTCCAGTCGTTCACGTAATGCAGGTTCATTCAACTCGACTCGTATTGATCTACCTGAAGTGAGTGAATCCCGATTTCCACTAGTATTACCGCTTCTCAACTATAGGTTAGACTGAATGATGTTTCTCCTATTGTCTTTCAGGGTGTTGTTCGGTATGCCCACAGGATGCCATAGAGTTCATCTACCTAATGACCTTTGACTTTGTCTAACACTACTTTTAGTCCTTGTAGGTTTGTACGGTTTGTTACTTCAGCAAGGCCATTAGTTCATGGGTTTGGTGAAATGATGCTGGATTTCCAGTTTGTTACAAAAGTTCTAAAAGCTCTTATTGTTAAACTATTTGTTATTGTTGGTAATGAGAATATGAGACACACCGAATCTAGTGATGATAAATGTCCATACAAAAGTTTATATTTTGCCGGTTGTGATTTGGGCTAGCGTTTCAGCTTCTACCCACTTAGTGAAATAGTCAATTACCACGACTAAGAGCTTCATTGTCTAGTAGCTGGTGGGAACGGACCAAGAATGTCTATTCCCTACTACACGAACGACCATGGGTTTGCTATCGAGCAGAGCTCAATGGAGGGTTGACGTAGTACCAATGAAAATTGCTGGCATTTGTCACACTTTTGACATAATCTTTCATGTTGGCCTTCATGGTCGACCAAAAATATCCTTGTCGTAGGGCCTTATTGGCCAAATTTTAAACATCCAAGTGGTTGCCACATATCCCTTCATGGATTTCTTTGAGCACGTAATTTCCTTCTTTAGGTGTCAAGCATTTCAGATATAGATGGATGAAGGATTTCTCGTAAAGGTGCCCATTGATAATAGCATAGTGAGCAGCTTTACGCCTTAGTTTAGTTGCCTCTAAAGGTGGGCTCAGTAGTTGTCCATGTTTTAAATAAGCTTCTATGGGGTCCTTCCAACTTGGTGAATCATTTGTCGATAGGATTCGCTCAGGTCTATCAATGCTCGGGTTTGGCAAGCTCTTGATATAGACTATTTGGCTGGTTGCAACCAACTTGGTGTGTTCTCCGATCAAGGAATTTGTCGAATGTCCACCTAATTGAATTTGTCCATCGCTTCTTGTAACTTGAATAAGTATTTTACTATTATCAACTCCTTAGTTTCATAAACTCCTTTGACTTGTTTGACAACCAATTGACTATTAGTGAGGACCTGGATGTTTTAAGCTCCCAGTGATGTTGCGATTCATAGTCCGGTCAGGAGTATCTCGTATTCAGCTTGGTTGTTAGTTACTCGAAAGTTAAAATAGAGTTGTACTCAGTCTTAAAATCGTCCGGTCCCATGAGTATCAGCCTGATGCCTCTTCCTAAAAAGTTTGATAACCTGTCCACGTGGGGTGTCCATTCCAATAATGAGCATTCTTCTAGGTCATCAACAAGGCCTTGCTCAGAGGAGGTTGGGAATGTACATTCAAGAATGAAATCAATGAGAGCTTGGCCTTTGATTGCTTATCTCAGTTGATATTTAATATCAAATTCCCCTAACTTGATACTCCACCTAATGAGTCGACCTGAGTTATCCCTTTTCTGTAAAATCTGTTTCAGAGGCTAGTTGGTCAATACCACAATAGTGTGGGTTTAAAAGTAAGGCCGAAGATACCTGGTGGTAATAACTAGGGCAAACGCAATTTTCTCGACGGGTTTGTAGTTAACTTTCAACTTTTGAAATATACGGCTAACATAAGACACCAGTTTTTGTGTGGCAGATTCCTATCTCATAAGAACAGGGCAAAATGCTTTGTCAGAAATGCAGAGGTAAATATAGAGTTTCTCACCAAGAACAGGCCAATAGAGTAGTAAGGGTGATGCAAGGTACTCTTTGAGCTATTCGAATGTCGTTTGACACTCCGGTATCCATACAAATCTCTAGGACTTCTTCAAAGTATCATAGAAGGGTTTGTATTTCTCCCTTACTTTTGACATGAACCGATTTAAAGTTATGATCCTCCCCATGAGGCATTGCATTTCCTTTAACGTTCTGGGCGGTGCCATATCTAGTATTGCTTGTATCTTCTCTAGATTTTTCTCAATGTCTCGGTCGGTAATTTGAAAACCTAAAATTTTCCTGATGTGATCCCCAAGGTGCACTTTGCTGGATTCAACCTTATGTTATAATGCTCTAGCATTTAAAATGTTTCTTCCAAATCTGTGAAGTGATATTCGATAGTAGAACTATGACGAGCATGTCATCAACATAGATTTCTACATTTCCGCTGAGTTGTCCACAAAAAACCTTGTTAACTAATCACTAAAAAGTCACCCCTGTATTTTTTTAAGTCAGAAGACATGACCTTATAACAATAAGTGCCAAATTCTGTGATGAAACTACTCTTCTCCTCATTTTCTGGGGCCATGCATATTTGATTGTAACTGGAATAAGTGTCCATGAAACTCAAGAGTTGGTGGCCATCAACATAGGCTTCTACCTGCCGAGTTGTCCACAGAAAACCTTGTTAACCAATTACTGAAAAGTCACCCCTATATTTTTTAGACCAAAAGGAATGACCTTATAATAATAAGTGCCAAATTCCGTGATGAAACTAGTATTCTCCTCGTCTTCTGGGGCCATGTGTATTTGATTGTAAATGGAGTAAGCCTCCATAAAACACAAGAGTTGGTAGCCTGATGAGTTGTCCACCAATTTGTTGATATTAGAAAGTGGGTAACTATCCTTTGAATATATCTTGTTAAGATCGTGAAGTTTACGCACATTCTTCACTTGTCATTAGCTTTTTTCACCATAACCACATTGACTAATCATTAGAGATATTTTACTTCTCGAATAAATCTTGCTGTTAGAAGCTTTTGAACCTCCTCTTGTATTGCACATTGACGTTGCAGTGTGAATATCCTCTTTTTCTGCTTTATAGGCTTACGACTCGCATCTACAGTCAGTTTTTGAACTATAATTGAGGGGTCAATACCTAGCATGACTTCAGGTCTATGCAAAGACTTTTAAATGTCGACAAAGACAGTTCACTTTTTAGAGAGATGGCAGTAGGTGGTCTCCTACTTGAACTGTCTGTCCAGGTATACTTGTGATGGGAACTTCTATTACTTCTTCTCCAGGTTGAGGTTTTGATAGTTGGTCGGCGTTATCTCTAAGTTCCAAGGTTTCTATTGAAAGAATTTCTCTTTCTTTTCCGCCACGTGGATGGTTAATAGGTCAGGGTCGGCATGGAGCATCGCGACCCCGAGACATGTTCTAAACTTGATTTTTTTGTGCTTAGTGTTTAGTAATGTTTCTAGATCATCTACACTCTGACGGTCTAGGATGACATTCTAAGGAGATGGGAGTTTGACCATATGAAAAGTGATTGTGATGGTGGTATGATGGGAAGGTATCCCTAAAGTTACAGCAAATGAGATAGTATCTTTCGAAAGTATATACTTATCGAAGAGTCCCTTTAAGGGTTGAAGGTGAGACTGAGTGAGATCCATTCGTTGGAAGGCATCCCAAAAGAGGAGATCTCAATCTGCTCCTTGATCAATAAAAGTTCTCTTAACAGGCTACGATCTTGTTTCAGTAATAATGTCTAGCAGATCATTTTAGTTGGTGTCGACTCCAACAAAGTCGTCATTATCAAAACCGATCATCAGTATTTTCCTTTTAATCAGTGCCATGATTGCAAAAGGAGGAGATAGAACAAGAAGCACATTCAGTTGGGAAATCATTCTGTTTCTCATGGACGGTACCAATATATTGAAGGTGGATCTCGCTCCACAGATAATAGTTCCTCGCTCTACATATAGTAGTTCCGTTGACTCGAACGGGTGAGTGGTGATAGACCTTCTGATTAATAGGACCTACAAAACGTCACCGAAGGGTGTTTCGGTGGGGAAAACTCCAATACTCAAGTTCGAGAATGGTTTAGGAAGAGAAACAGACTGAGAAAAGGAGAAAGAGCTCTATTTTTGCCTTTTGTGTGCTATGTGAAAAGTCAAGAGAATATATCTGACTGGTGGCCCTCAGGATGTATATATAGCTTGCATGCCCGCTCCAGGTCGTAAAAACCCTAGTTTTCTTATAAAAGTGTCTCGAGATCATGGGAAGCATGCTGAAATATTCATAAGAGATTTAGAATTCTATTAGTTAGGAAAGTCCGAACTTTCGTAGAGATTCCTTTTCTTATTGATAACAACTTAAGATCTCCTTTCTAATCATGAAAGATCGTTTCCGCGATTTAGGGAGAGGTGAATATTACTTTAGTTGATCAAATAGTCATACTAAGCACCGAAAAGGTGTTGAAGCCGATCAGCTGACTAACTGAGAAGAATTGTGTCGATAAGTTCCGAAAGAGTGGATCGTACCTACCTGTCTAGCAGATATATCCATATCGACATCACGTTTTGGTGTGCTTCGTCTATTAAATTATTGTTTGATGGATTCCAAATTTTATGATAATGGATTTTTGGACCATGCACCATCACTGTCCTTTCTGTAGAGTACGCGTGCAGTCTGTATTTTCAGGTTATGCTTCTTTTCTTGCTTTAATATTAAAAAGCTCATCTCCGTTTAGGAAATGGTTACATAATGACCTATTGGTTACCAACAATTTTGTAGATAAATAAATTCCATAATCTGAAGAAAGTATATAAAAACAAAAAAGAATAATGGCATTACATTTGCTATTGTGATCTTCTCTTATGATTAGTAATTACAAGTTATCGTGCTCAATAACCTAAGCCCCTCTCCACTCATCCCCGGTGTTCACAACAATTGGGACCAACATCGAAGCAGAGCCAATGCAAATAAAATAGTCATTCCCATACTTCTCCGAGTGGGAACCAGGACTGGATATGTAAATGACATCAAAACCGATCATTGAGCTTTTGAATACTAGCTCTCGCCCCGGGATATAAGTAGGAAAATTGGTCAAGTTTAAATGACAAGAATGAATTTTTGAGGAATTTAAGAACAAGTGAAATTTCAATAAGATATGCATGCCATATTTCAATTGTAGCATCAAACATAATGGTATGTCCTCTTCAGTTTGTTCCATGTGAAGATGAATTCCTCTGGTCAAGGACAGCAGCAATCGTCCAGTCCAAGATGGTGTAACTTTCTTAAATTGAGAAGCAAAGAGGAACTAGACTACAACATTTTGACAGGGATACAACGGCTGTACAAGAAAACAATAATGAAGCATGGATTAATTCCAAATCTCATGTCTCTCTTCCTATTATGGAATCAGTAACTATACAAGTTCTATCACGGCCCGACCCCTTAGTCGAGTATGCGACAACAGTCGCGTTACCCCCAAACACGTGTGATCCCACTCCGTGTCTTGAGGTACTGCGAGGCATCCCAATATTTCAACTATTTTAAAATAAACTCAAATCATCCATCAAACCATCCAAACGTCCCAATAAAAATAATAAGTCTTGCAAAAGACATTTCCACATCAAACAAGAGAAATTCCAAAATAAACAAGTAATGGTTCTGCAACACTAAATAAAATGAACAAGAAAGTATTTAACAAAACTAAACTTTTAAAAATTTAGAAAAACTCCCTCTGTGGATCTAGTCCACATAATTTCCAAAACTAGTACCTAATGACGATTAACCAAAAGTAATTTCGTCTGATCAGCAATCCGATGACGACTAAGTTTCTAAACTATCTTCCCCTAAAAAGAGATAAAAGAATGGGATGAGTATAGAATAATCAGTGAGTGTAACGGTATATTGAACATAGATAAGGGGTGAGGGTGGTTATGCCAAAATGAACATACCAAAATCCTGTAATTGCAATGTTATAAGTCATTTGCATGAAATAAATTTAAAATAAATCTTCCATGACTCAATTATTTCGATCAACAAACAATTTCATCTTTCATTCAAACTTTTCTTGGGGTTTGTCAAAAACTATTATTTTACTAATGGCCGTTGGTAAAATCCGCTAAGAGATTTTTCTATGATTTCCATAAAATAATCCACTACCCATTGGCAGTGGTATTGGTCCAGAGTTTTCGTGGAGTGTAAAATTATGTCATCACGGCCAGTTTGAGTGGCTCTCCATCCCGCCACTTCCAAGCCAATAATTAACTGAGCCATTCCACGCCGCCCCGTTGGTCTCAGCCTATGAAAGACTCAATCATAGACTATAATCTTTTACCATGCACCAAGTTACAAAACTCATTTCACATTTCAGTTGTAACATGATACTAACAATGTAAAAAATCGAGAATAGATTCATGGATTTGTCAATCTATTTAGGGGACACACCATAATCACAAAACATTTCAAATCTAATTCAAAATTCATTTCAAAATAAATTTCACAAATCACAATTGAAAACATTTATCATTCATACTCAATATAACCATTCACTCGCAGTGTAAAGGAGGGTAGTCACTCGGAGATTTCTTCACATTAAGAGCCTTACTTGATCAACTTTGTCCAGCACCTACAGGACATCATTAAATAACCGAAATTATCAATATTTATCATCTCATGATAACTCAAAATTTTAACATTCAAAATCCTATCTTTTTCTCACTTATAGTGGTTCAAGTTCCTCAAAATTTAGTCCGTCAAATTTTAATATAAAACTCCAAAGTTGTCCAGCTCCTACAGGACATTATTAAGTAACCGAAATTATCAATATTTATCATCTCATGGTAACCCAAAATTTTAACATTCAAAATCTTATCTTTTTCTCACTTATGGTGGTTCAAGTTCCTCAAAATTTAGTCCGTCAAATTTTAATATAAAACTACAAAGTCATAAATGAGAAAAATAAACCAAAGTCAAGAATAAGAAAATTATCTAGATTTTTGTCACCACTTTTACTGCAAGTCAAGCCATCGTCATACCCTAAGTTTCCTCTTTCCAGAAAAATCTCAAATCTCTCACTAGTTTTAACTTGCTAGAGATTGAGTTATGAGTTTTGGAGTCTTTAGAGTATGGGTTTTATGATATTTTAATTGATCCTCGATAGAAACAAGAAGAGAAGAAAAGAAGGTGTATGTGTAGAGAGAAAAGAGTGAAAGAAGATGTGAAATTTAGAATTCGTAGGTTCTAAAATTCTATCACTATTTGTTATTTACAACTCATTGCTCCTATTTATTTAATTGTTTTCCTTCTCTTCCAACTTATACAAGTGCCCAGTATGTCCTTTTTGATAATTTGAAACTCAACCCAATGAGTTTAAGTACTTAGAGTTTTTTTTTTTTTTTTTTTGAGAGATGAATGATCGGTGATGTGCAGAGGAGGTTGAGAGGAAAAGTGAAAATTTTATGAGAAATAAATTAAATTTATTAAAGTAGGATACATTCATGAATATTATTACAATTGAAGGTTGGTGATGTTTGGGTTCAATTCCCATCGGTTACCGAACAGTGAAAGGCAATTATTCTAATGTAAAATAAAAGGAAGTGTCATTCCATAGTCACATTTGCTGCATCACATTTTGAAGAAATATTTAGTATGGAATATAACATATATTAAATGTATTATAAACAAAGTGTTTAGGCGGTTTGGTGGCAAATAACTTTTTGGATGGCTTGTAGGTAATGAGTTCAAGTTGGGGTACCAAACAATCACCGAAGAGGAAGAAAATTGGATGTTATGTTCTGTCAATGTGCTGAGACTTTGTTTGTTCGGTCAAGTATAAATGTCATTGGGTGCAAGTAATAAGTGTTGTCGGTCAAATGGAAGAGGATGGAAGGATACATTGAAATATTGTGCCAAGCAGGTGACTAAAGGAAATGTCCAGCAAGAACACCGATAAGGCGAGCTGAGCAAAATATTCATCAATACCGATTGGATTCTCAAATTCATAGATTAACATCATATACCAAAGAGGTATTTGGAAATGTTAAGTATACGTCCGTATGCTGATAAGAAAAAGGTATATGAATGAGAAGAAATATATAAGTGTGATGAGTGCCGATGGGTTTATGGAAATATTCCAACACCCAAAAGGCTAAGAGACATTTGACAGCCATTGTTATACAAGTACCGACAAGAGATTCAATTGTCACCGACGATAATATATCGAATAGTAGAAATAAATTAATGGTCAGGAGGTAGCAATCTTCCAGAAATAGTCTCTACCAAATACTATCATTTTAATAACTGAACACTTAAAATTTAAAAGTTTACCAATCAAATGTTTAAGGGACATTTTGAACAACCCGAAAAGTAGAATTTCACATTTATATCAAATTGATTATTTTCTCCCATACTTTCATAAAAATATAATTTTTTTTTATTTTTCCATTTCAAAAGAAAAATCAAATTTCGTACTTATCCGGTATTATAATTCTTAACCCCTTAAAAGAAAATTTTGTACTCAAAATTTCATTACCTTATTAGTCCTCAAACAGCTGGGGATGTTACTTCCTTATTGTCTCTAAAGTTCCCAATTCATCACCTCAACATGGTTACTCTTCCACAGCACCTTGAAAATTGGAATCTCTTTCTTCCTCAAACCTTTAACTTGTTTCTCCAGAATAGCCACCGGTTGAACTCCAAAATTTAAATTTTCCTTCAACTCAATGGGAGGAGCCTCAAGAATATGGAAAGAGTTTGGCAAATACTTCTTCTACATAGAAATATGAAAAGCATTATGAATTCTCTCCAATTCCAATATTTCAAACCTTTAAATTGTTTTAAAATAAGTTAAAACATCCATCAAATAAACTCAAGTTCAAACCTTTAACTTGTTTTAAAATAAGTTAAAACAACAATCAAATAAACTCAAATTAAAATAAACTCAAATCATTCATCAAGTAATCCAAACGCCCCAATGAAAATAATAAGTCTTGCAAAGACATTTTCACATCAAATAAGAGGAATTCCAAAATAAACAAGTAATGGTTCTACAACACTAGACAAAATGAACAAATAAGTATTTAACAAAACCAAACTTTTAAAAGTTTACAAAAGATCCCTCCGTGGGTTTAGTCCACATAGTTTCCAAAGCTAGTACCTAATGACGATTAACCAAAAATAACTTCTCCTGACCAGTAATCTGATGACGACTAAGTTTCCAAACTAGCCTCCCCTAAAAAGAAATAAAAGAGTGGGTGAGTATAGAATAGTCAGTGACTGTAATGGCATATTGAACATAAATGAAGGGTGAGAGTGGTTGTGTCAAAATGAGCATACCAAAATCCTATAATTGCAATGCTATAAGTCATTTGCCTGAAATAAATTTAAAATAAATATTCCATGACTCAATTATTTCAATCAACAAAGAATTTCATCTTACATTCAAACTTTTCTTGGGGTTTGCCAAAAACCATATTCTACTAATAACCATTGGTAGAATTCGTCAAGAGGTAATTTTCATAAAATAATCCCCTACCCACTGGCGTTAGCTCGAAGTTTTTGTGGGGTGTAAAATCCCGTCATCACGACCAGCTTGAGTGCCTCTCCATCTCACCACCTTCAAGTCGATAATTAACTAAGCCCTTCCACGCTGACCATCAGTCTTGGCCCATGGAAGACTTAATCATAAACTATAGTCTTTCACCATGCACTGTATTACAAAACTCATTTCACATTTTAATCTCATATCAATTTACAATGGAATGAAATTTCACAATTCACATTCATAATTCAGTTATAACATGATGCAAATAATATAAGAAATCAAGGATAGAGTCATAGATTTGTCAATCAATTTAGGGGACACACCACAATCACAAAACATTTCAAATCCAATTCAAAATTTATTTCAAAATAAATTTCACAAATCACAGTTGAAAATATTTATCATTCATACTCAATATAACCATCCACTCACAGTGTGAGGGAAGGTGGTCACTCCCAGATTTCTCTACAGTAAGAGCTTTACTTGATCAGCTTTATCCAGCTTATAAGGGACATCATTAAGTAACCGAAATTATCAATATTTATCATTTTATGGTAACCCAAAATTTTAACATTCAAACCCCTATCTTTTTCTTACTTACGGTGGTTCAAGTTCCTCAAAATTTAGTTCGTCAAATTTTAATATAAAACTCCAAAGTCATAAATGAGAAAAATAAACCTAAGTTAAAAATAAGAAGATTATCTAGATTTTTGTCACCACTTTTACTGCAAGTCAAGCCATCTTCAAACCCTAGGTTTCCTCTTTCCAGAAAAATCTCAAATCTCTCACTAACTTTAACTTATTAGAGGTTGAGTTATGAGTTTTGGAGTTTTTAGAGTTTGGATTTTGTGATATTTTGATTGATCCTGGATAGAAACAAGAAGAGAAGAAAAGAAGGTGTGTGTGCAAAGAGAAAAGAGTGAAAGAAGATGTGAAATTTAGAATTAGTGGACCTATCACTATATGTTATTTACAACTGATTTCTCTTATTTACTTAATTGTTCTGCTTATCTTCCAATTTAAACAAGTGCCCAATTTGTCTTTTTTGGTAATTTGAAACTCAACCCAATGAGTTTAAATATTTAGAGTTTTTTTTTTTTTTTTTGAGAGATGAGTGACCAATGATGTGTAGAGGAGGTTTAGAGGAAAAGTGAAGATTTTATGAGAAATAAATTAAATTTATTAAAATAGGATACATTCATGAATATTATTACAATTGGAGGTTAGTGATGTTTGGGTTCAATTTTCATCGGTTACCGAAAAGTGAAAGGTATTTGTTCCAATGTAAAATAAAAGAAAGTGTCACTCCAGAGTCACGTTTGCTGCATCACTTTTAGAAGAAATATTTTAGTATGGAATATGACATATATTAAATGCATTACAAACAAATTGTTTAGGTGGTTTGGTAGCAAATAATTTTTGGGGGGGAATTAGGTTGGGTTCAGTCCAAAGAGGGGGGGAATTTGGGGGTTTGGGGGGGGGAAAAAAAAGGGGGGGGACAAAAAAACACCCGGGGGGGGAAAAAAAATGGGGGGGGGGGGGGGGGGGGGGGGGGGCAGTTCGGTCAATGTGGGGAGGTTCAATTCAGAGTTAACATCATATACCGAGGTGGTTTGGAAATTTAGTAACCCCGAGGGGGGGGGGGAAAGGGAAAAAAAAAGAGGAGAAAAAAAGGGGGGGGGGGGGGTGGTTCATGGAATTTTTCCAAACCCAAAAGGTTAGAGGTTTTTAAATATTTAGACAATAAATTAATTTTCACCGGGGGTTTTTTTCCGGTTTGGGGGAATTTTGTTTTTGGGGGGGGGGTTTTTTTTTTTGAGAGATGAGTGACCAGTGATGTGTAGAGGAGGTTTAGAGGAAAAGTGAAGATTTTATGAGAAATAAATTAAATTTATTAAAATAGGATACATTCATGAATATTATTACAATTGGAGGTTAGTGATGTTTGGGTTCAATTTTCATCGTTTACCGAAAAGTGAAAGGTAATTGGTCCAATGTAAAATAAAGGAAAGTGTCATTCCAGAGTCACGTTTGCTGCATCACTTTTAGAAGAAATATTTTAGTATGGAATATGACATATATTAAATGCATTACAAACAAATTGTTTAGGTGGTTTGGTAGCAAATAATTTTTTGGATGGCTTGTAGGTTGTGAGTTCAAGTCCAAAGAGGGAGAAAATTTGGAGTACTATGCTGAGGAATATTACAATTGGGGTACCAAACAATCACCGAAAGAGGAAAAAAAATTGTATGTTATGTGAGAAAGAAAATTGTATGTTATGTTCGGTCAATGTGTTGAGAGTTCCGTCAAGTATAAATGTCATTGGGTGCAAGTAATGAGTATTGTCGATCTAATGGAAGAGGATGGAAGGATACATTGAAATATTGTGCCAAGCAGGTGACCGAAGGGCATATCGAAGGAAATGTCCAGCAAGAACACCGATAAGGTGAGCTGAGCAAAATATTCATTAATACCGACTGGACTCTCAAATTCATAGATTAACATCATATACCGAAGAGGTATTTGGAAATGTTAAGTATCCGTCCGTAAGCTGATGAGAAAAATGTATATAAATAAGAAGAAATATATAAGTGTGATGAGTACTGATTGGTTCATGGAAATGTTCCAACACCCAAAAGGCTTAGAGGTATTTGACAGCCACTGTTATACAAATATCGACAATAAATTCAATTGTCACCGACGATAATATACCGAATAGTAGAAATAAAGTTGTTGGAGGTGGATTTTGGCTCCACAGATATCAGCTCCTTCTTGACCCGAACAGTAGCCGTCGATAGGTGGATACACCTGTAAAAATCATCGGATGGTGCTCCGACGGGGAGACTCCGACGCTCAAGTCAATGAATAGCGGTTTTCGTTTGGAAGAAACAGACCGAGAGTTAAGGGAATGTCGTTCCTTGTGATCAGTGTGCCCCCTGTGTTAGGCTTAGAGAGCGTATCTTGTTATGAGAGTTTTGGGATTACTTATACCTCTGACAGACGTGCCTCGCTAGGGACTCCAACCCTATCTTTCTTCTCGAACTGATCCGGGAATCTCTAAGATAAATATTATGAGTTGATTACGATCATTATTTATTGGAAGAGCTACCATTTTCGGAAGGGGTGCTTTCCTTACTTGAAAGATCCGGGATTTGCCGTTATGAAATGGGAGACTGAAGATAAGGAAACTCTGACTTTTCTTAGAATCACTCGATCAATTGGGGGGCTTTCATGATTCATTCGTTTGAAGAGTCGATGTTGGCTTGCCCGATCGGGGGATTACCTTTTGGCTAGTTATCGTTCGACTGGCGGGGCGACTGAGACCCTATCGTTCGGTAAACTCGGGCGACTGAAACCCCTCAGTAGATTATCTGGGCGGTTATGACCCTTCGGTAGATTGTTATGACGGTCGTTAGGTACCGGTCCGTAGGTACCTTTCGTGGGCTCCTTGAGAGTTGACTCTTTTGGTCTGAGTTTTGGGTCATGTCCTATCATTTGCCCCCAACTTAAGGCTTTCTTGGAAAAGAAAAGTCATAAGTTAAGGTCTGTAAAGAGTGTTTCATACGTTATGAGTGTATAGGGATGCTTGGTCCACTCTGATTCGTCCTTTTTGTATGCCAGGAGCGTGAGTGTGTCTCTTCAGATACGACTTTCTTCATGGGGAACCGAAGACAATTTATTTCGACATTTACGACTTGCGCTTGTGTTGATCCGCTTCACCTTCTTTAAATTAATTGAGGCTTCTCCTTTTTACTGTTATAAATAGCCATGATATATACCTATTTTCTTTCGCTGAGAATTAATACTCCTCCTTCATGGTTGTGCGGCCAAGGATGGTTCCTTCCGGGGGTCGATTCTTAGGGTACTGTAACGTGCAACGCTTCTTGGCTGAGGTGACTTTTGCTGGAATGAGATCTCATTAAAGAAGAGGACTACTGGAATGAGATCTCATTATATTGGCCGTTCACTTTAGTTAGCATAATCTGATCTCTTGCCACCGAGGGGGTGTATCTTGTATCGCCTTGTATGATCTTCTTCGGTCGGTCCTCACCCTTTGGACGCGGTGGGGGTGTTTCTCACACCGTCTTTGGATGGGTAAGTTGAGTCCGGGCTGTGTTGGGGGTGGCAAAACCCGAACTCGTCTTCTCTTGTCCCTAGCACTACATTTTTGCATTGTTCATAGGGATCATGTTCTCCCTTGGTTTTTGGATCATTTTCTTGGTCCATAACAATTGCTGAGAATTGCTTTTGGAAGGACACTACTATGTATTTCTCGTAGTGTAACTAGCCCAACTTAGTGGCTTGTGTATGTTCTCTTATAACCGAATGTACTATTTCACACAGGTATAAATGAAAAAGTTACGCTTTACTTACTTGAGTTTTGCTTCTTCTCTTTTCTATTCCTCGTCCAGTTGCATGCCTTTCTTCAGTCTTTGTCTAAGTGGATCGATAGGAACTGAGCGACTGAGACCCTTTGAGCGATAGAAAAAATTTTAAGTTATGGGCCGCGTCCCCCCGTCCGGGGAGTTATATCCCCTATTGACGATGTGTACAATCAGTAGGAGTTGGGCGACTGAGGCCCTCCGAGCGATAGAAACTCGAATAGAAAAATTTTAAGCTGTGGGCCGGGTCTACCCGTCCGAGGAGTTACATCCCCTATTGACAACGCATACGATCGGTAGGAGCTGGGCGATTGAAGCCCTCCCAGCGATAGAAAAATTTTAAGCAGTGGGCCGCGTCCACCCGTTCGGGGAGTTACATCGCTTATTGACGACGCGTACGATCTGTAGGAGTTGGATGACTGAGACCCTCCAAGTGATAGAAAAATTTTAAGTTGTAGGCCGCGTCCACCCATCCGAAAAGTTACATCCTCTATTGACGACGAGTACAATCGGTAGGAGCTGAGTGACTGAGCCCCTCCGAGCTATAGAAAAATTTTAAGCTGTGGGTCGCATCCACCCGTCCAGGGAGTTACATCCCCTATTGACGACGGTACGATCGGTAGGAGTTGGGCGACTGAGGTCCTCCGAGCGATAGAAAAATTTTAAGCTGGCTGAGCAAGACCTTTTGACTATTGAATAGCGCTGAGACTCATTGATAGTATAGGCGTAGGTTCTCTGAGTTCCAAATCCTAGGACCTTCCCAATTAGGGGCGAGCTTACCCCCGGGCTGTTGTTGACCAGTAGCCTCCACTTTCCGTAGCACCAATTCTCTAGGTTTGAACGTTCAGCTTCTAACCTTTCGGTTATGATACCGAATCATTTGTTAATGATAGGCCGCCATTCGTATTCATGCAGATTCTCGCAATTCTGAAAATAAGTCCAACCTTTTTTGTAAGGTGCGTTCGTTTTGCCCGGCATCGTAGTGAGCTACTCGGAGCAAATGAATGTCTATTTCTACGGATATGACTGCTTCGCTTCCATAAGTTAGACTGAAAGGCGTTTCTCCCGTTGCCCTTTGAGGGGTTATACGATACGACCAAAGAATATCGTAAAGTTTTTCAACCCATCACCCATTGGCGTCGTCTAGCGTCTTCTTTAGTCCTTGCAGGATCGTTCGGTTGGTTACTTCAGCCAGTCTGTTGGTTTATGGGTGAACAACCGATGAGAATCTATGTTGAATCTCCAGTTTCTCGCAAAACTCCCAGAAGCGCTGGTTGTCGAATTGCTTCCCGTTATTTGTGATAAGGACATGTGGTATACCGAACCTGGTGATAATATGAGTCCACACAAAGAATTAGACTTTTGCGACCGTGATCTGGGCTAAAGGCTCGACTTCCACCCACTTTGTAATGTAGTTGATCGCCACAATCAAGAATTTTCGATGTCCCGTGACTGGGTGAAATAGCCCGAGGATGTCCATGCCCCACTGAGCAAATGGCCAAGGGCTGGATATTGGATTAAGCTCGGTTGAGGATAACTGAGGAATCAATGAAAAGCACTGGCATCTGTCGCATTTTTTGACATAGTTATTAGAATCATCCTTTATGGTTGGCCAGTAGTATCCCTGTCGAATGGCCTTATAGACTAAATTTCGAGAGCCTAGATGATTGCCGCAAATTCCTTCGTGAATTTCTCGAATGACGTAATTTCCCTCCTCGGGAGTTAGGCATGCAGATACGGGTGAGTAAACAACTTACGGTAGAGAACCTCATCGATTATGGCGTCGTGTGTAGCCTTTCGCTTCAGTTTTGTTGCTTCCCCTGGAGATTCTGGCAGGCGATCATGTTTTAGGTACTCTTCTATAGGGTCCTTCCAATTAGGCGATTGATCGACTGGGAGGATCTCCTTAGACTCGTCAATACTAGGATACGACAAGCTTACAATATATACTGTTTGGCTAGAGACAACTGAATCAGAACCAGCCAGCTTCGACAAGGTATCAGCTCTCACATTTTCTGAACGAGGGATTTGTTGAATGTCTACTTTGCCTAATCGGTCCATCATCTCGCACAATTTGCTTAAATATTTTGTCATAACTGGGTCTCTAGTTTCGTAAACTCCTTCGATTTGTTTCACGACCAACTGGCTATCCATAAACACCCTAACATTTCGTGCTCCCATATCGGTGGCAATCCGAAGACCCATTAGCAGAGCTTCGTATTCGGCTTGGTTATTGGTGGTTTGGAAATCAAAGCGGAGGCGTACTCTACCTTAAAATCATTCGGTCCTACCAATATGAGTTCGGCGTCGCTTTCTGAAGAGTTTGACGATCCGTCTACATGAATAGTCTATTCGGGGGTGACCCACTCTTGCTGATGGCGAAAAGGTTGCCCTTCAGATGCCGTGGGCAAAGTGCATTCAAGAATAAAGTCGGCCAGTGCTTGGCCCTTTATCGCGGGTCTTGGTCGGTACTGGATATCAAATTCGTCTAGCTCTACACTCCATTTGATGAGCTGTCCTGATGTATCCCTCTTCTGGAGGATTTAATTCAATGGTTGATCGGTGAGTACCACAATAGTATGGGCCAAGAAATACGGTCGAAGACACCTCGCTGAGACAATCAAAGCATAGGCTATCTTCTCAATGGGCTGGTAATTAATTTAAGAATCTTTCAATATTCTGCTGATGTAATAGACGGGCTTCTGGGTGGTGGACTCCTGTCTCACCATTATGGAACAGAGTGCTCTTTCGGAGACAACTAAATACATGTAAAGTTCTTCCCCGAGAATGGGCCGCGAGAGCAGCGACAGTTGCATCAAATATTCTTTTAGCCGTTCGAAAGCCGCTTGACACTCGAACGTTCATTCGAACCATCGGGATCTTTTGAACGCGTCAAATATGGGTTTGTACTTTTTGCCAACTCTGGACATGAATCAACTAGTCAGGCGTTGCACTTCCTTGAGTGTCTGAGGGCTGTCATGTCCAATATTGCTTGTATTTTTTTGGGATTTGCCTCTATCCCTTGATCGGTAATCATAAAACCCAAGAACTTTTCGGAAGTGATCCCGAATGTACATTTTTCTGGGTTTAGCCACATATTGTACCGTTCTAAAGTCTGGAAGGTCTCTTCGAGATCTGCGACATAAACCTCTGTTGTAACACTCTTTACGAGCATGTCGTCGACATAAATTTCGACGTTCCTTCCTAATTAATCCTTGAAGACCGTATTGACCAGCCGCTGGAAAGTTGCTCTGGCGTTCTTCAGGCAAAAGGGCATGACCCGGTAACAGTACGTACCGAATTCGGTAATGAAGCTGGTCTTTTTTTCGTCTTCCGGCACCATTCTGATCTGGTTATAGCCAAAGTAAACGTCCATAAAACTCAAAAGTTGGTGTCCCGATGAGTTGTCTACAAGTTTGTCAATATTTGGGAGTAGATAACTATCTTTCGGACACGCTTTGTTGAGGTCGGTGAAGTTTACACACATCCTCCACTTGACATTAGTCTTTTTCACCAAGACTACATTAGCCAGCCATTTGGGATACTTGACTTCGTGGATGAATCCTGCTGTCAATAGCTTGCCTCTTCCAGGTGGCGTTGGGGCGAGGAACCCTCTTCTGGGTTTGCGTTCGGGTTTGGGCTTTCACCAAGACTACGTTAGCCCTTCGGGCTTGCTTCGTGGATGAATCCGGCTTGAACCTGGCGCGTTGGCATTAACAGTTAGCTTATGGCTATGACTGACGGGTCTATGTCAAGTATGTCTTCTGGAGTCCATGCGAAGACTTTTGAATGTCATTGCAGACAGGCGACTAAGGCCTCTCGTAAGGGAGGTGATAGGTTGGCTCCTATCCTGACTGTCTGACTGGGGTCGTTTGTCAAAAGGACCTTAATCGTTTCTTCGCTTGGTTTAGGCTTAGCTCTCGGCTCAATGTCCTCTCTGGGTTCTAGAGTGTCGACCGGGAAAACTTCTTGTATGTCTTGTGTCGCGAAAAGGACATAGGGGTCAGGGTGCTTTTTATGGTAACCACCCTAGCAGTGTCCTGAACTTTACTTTCATGTGTCTCGTACTCGGTAGCGCCTCTAGGTCATCCAGGCTGAGCCTGCCAAGTATGGCGTTGTAGGGGGAGTAGAGTTTTACCACATGAAAGAGGACGGGAGCGGTTGCGTGATTGGGGGGTCTTCCTAGGGTCACAAGAAGATAAATGATGCCTTTAGGATAAGTGGGTTCGTCCGAAAACCCCTGGAGGGATCCGGTAGATGGCAAAAGCCGAGAGGGATTGAAGACCATCCTGTAGAAGGCATCCCAAGTGAGAAGGTCACAATCAGCCCCCTGATTAACAAGGACCCTTTTTACAGTGTAAGAGTCTATTTTGAGGGTGATGACTATAGGGTCATTACAGCGAAGACTGTTCCGGCTGGAAGGTCATCATCATCAAAACCTATGATTGGCCTTCTTCTTTTGGCCAGTATCGTGTCGGAGATGACCGTAGCGAGCATCGTCATAAGATTTTAGAGAATCAATCTGTTCCCACAAACGGCGTCAATCTGTTGGATGTGGGTTTTGGCTCCACAGATACCAGCTCCTTCTTGACCCGAATAGTAGCCGTCGATGAATGGATACACCTACAAAAACCATCAGAGGCGCTCCGACGGGAAGATTCTGACGCTCAAGTCAGTGAAGAGCGGTTTTCGTTTGGAAGAAATAGACTGAGAGTTGAGGGAAAGTCGTTCCCTGTAATCAGTGTGCCTCATGTGTTAGGTTTAGAGAGCATACTTTATTCTGAGAGTTTTGGGATCACTTATACCTCTGAGAGACGTGCCTCGTTGGGGACTCCAACCCTACCATCCTTCTCAAACTGATCCGGGAATCTCGGAGATAAATATTATCAGTTGATTACGATCCTCATTTATCGGAAGAGCTACCATTTTCGGAATGGGTGCTTTCCTTACTTGAAAGTTTCGGGATTTACCGTTATGAAATGGGAGACTGAAGATAAGAAAACTCTGATTTTCCTTAGAATCGCTCGATCAATTGGGGGACCTTCATGATTCATTCGTTTGAAGAGTCGATGTTGGCTTGCCCGATCGGAACGATTATCTTTTGGCTAGTTATCGTTCGGCTGGCGGGGCGAGAGACCCTATCGTTCGGTAGACCTGAGTGAGTGAGGCCCCTCAGTAAATCATCTGGGCGGCTATGGACTTTCGGTAAATTGTCATGACGGTCGTTAGATACCGATTCGTAGGTACCCTTTGTGGGTCCTTGAGAGTTGACTCTTTTGGTTTAGGTTTTGAGTCATGTCCCATCAAAAGTAATGATAAAAAGGTATCAATCTTCCAAGAACAGTCTCTATCAAATATTTTTATTTTAATAATCGAATATTTAAAATTTAAAAGTTTGTCGATCAAATGTTTAAGGGATATTTTGAATAATCTGAAAAGTATAATTTCATATTTATATCAAATTGATTAATTTTTTCTATATTTTCATAAAAATATAATTTTTTTTTCCATTTGAAAAGAAAAATGAAATTTCGGATTTATCCATTGTTACAAGTTTTATCCGTTGTTATAAGTTCCCCATTCTCCGGTTATCCTTCCTATACAAAACACTCTTATCATTATGACTTGTTTCTTCCGGTACTTTGGTGATTGTCTTTTCCCTTTTTTGAAAAAAGAAATGGTGTATAAAAAGGGAAGGAAAAGCCTAAAGGTCATCTGATCGATAGTTTCATACTTGGATGACCCCGTGTAATAAAATCTCTTTTATCTTTCAGCTGGAGGAGCGGAGTACACTCTGCTGAGCTTATGCCTCAGTATGGTAAATGGCTCATCTTGCACGGACCAAGTACCTGGCTTTTTTCAGGCTCAAAACCAAAAGAGAACCAACCAGGCTCCTCTTATTTCATTGCCTCTGACGGAGACAGAAGTCGGAAAGGGGAAGACAATGGAGGATGCGAGCAGTAAGAACAGCCCTTGGGGGCTTGGATTGCAGCTCCACGCCGACTTTTAAACTTGAAATGACTGAGAACGGCACTTGTAAGACTAATGGCTTTCCGACTTGTTCCTTACGATCACTGCTGTTGCCATGCCCAGCGGATAAAGTGAAACGATGTTGGTTGCATCTAGAGGTCCAGCTGTGCAGCTCAATTCAACCTGTAACAATGGAGACCGAAACTGATTAAAATAATATACTCCTATAAACATAGAATTCCATCCTTTCAGTGGAACACAGTCAAAGTAAGCCCAAGAAAGAGTTCTCAGAGCACTATATAAACCATCAGGCATAAAATGTAAATATCTTTGAAAAAGAGAAAGGGTTATTGAATATGTTGGAATAACAGAGCCAACATCCATGGCTTCTGAATTCTGATCTAGGGCTTCCTTTTGTATTACAAATGTATAGTCTCACCATTCACCAGAGAAATCACTCACAAAACAAGTTCCTCCCGGAAAGCTGTAGTTTGTTGTTGTATTTTTATTTTTATTTTTTTTTCAGCGTCAGCCAAAACTTTCACAAAGAAAATCTGAGCTAAATTCAGGCACATTCCATGTGTCATGTCACAATAAATTAATGTTAAACCACCCCAATCCACGGACCTTTTTAATAACATTATTCTACGTAATATTAAATAAATGTGTGCGTGTGTGTGTGAAGTTCAAAGAAAACAATTTAGCCAATGAGCAGCAAAAGCACCACACGTTACACTAAAATGTGAATGGAGGAATGAACAAGAACACGAAAAGGAGAGGTGACCTGGCCTCTAGAGCATCAACGGAATCAGAATCGACCTCCTTGAGGGCCCAGCGGGAAAAAGAAGAGAGGTGGAAATCTTCTTTTGAAGAGAGTCGGACGCTTCATGTTCTTCATTGTGGACCAAACCAATTCCGCCCTTGTTAGGAGCGCACCTGTGGAGAACCTCCTCAAACCCATCATCTTTCCAGTAGACTTTGGGCTTGTAAGAATTGACCACGGCATCGGGTATTTGAAGCCTCGAAGAACTCCCATTCCGAACTCTGAGCTCAACTGCATCCAAGCCCCCGACCCCGATTGAGATTCCAAGAATTTAATACCTTTCCACGCATATCTCTGCTCTAAATTATTAGTCTCCCCGCCAACTACAGCGGCGGAACCATCGTCACCGGTTGCAACGAGTTGCTGTTGGGCATTGCAAGGAGGGAGAAGGACATTGAAAGAGAAGCCATCTTCGGTCATTCAAAGGAGATTCCTCTCGTCACAATGTTGTGGAAGTGGGTGAGGTCTAATGTGTTTTCAGTATCAGCAGTTAAGTGGTGGACAGAGCACGCTAAGCTCATCCTCTCTCTCTCTCTCTCTCTCTCTCTCTCTCTCACAATGTAGGGTCTGTATTTTGTATCTTGTGGAGCCGTTAGGAGCTTCACTCTATCTATTTCTTATCTTGTTTTTATACAGCGAGCGCAAGCATACCATACCTCTCCCCAGCGTAGGTCGTCATCCAGATTATCCAACATTCTAATATTATAAAACCCAATTTAAGAGCAAACAAGCCTGTTGTTCCATTCCCATTACTCCACTTCTAACACCCCAGTTCTCCTGCTCCTTCCCAGCATCAATAGCGCACACTCTATAGCCCCAAGAATTCTCAAATGGGGGAAGAATCAAATTTTAAGGCTCCTCCCAACATTTAAGTAGATAAACCCTTTTTTTTTTAAATTTCTTTGCTTATATAGTCGTATCTCAAGAAATCGACCAAATAAAAATTTCACTTGGTATTTGTTCAGCGAAACCATCTCACCAAACAGTTCCTTGATAACAGCCAACCAAACTTTTCAAACTAACACCAACTCGAGTTTAATGGTAACCAACACTCATCGGCAAGGCAAGGTCAATGAGTAAGCAAAATTTCCTCAAGTCCATATATGAACTACAAAAGGAGAGGGTTAAAAAAGGGAAAAGAAGACTAATGTTTGGATATGGAATCCACCTATGAAAAATACAAGCAAAACTGTAAAAACAAGTTTCTGTTGCACAAAAATCTAGTCTTCATCCATTCCTGCCGGTGGATCTCTCTTTGGGCCACCAGCCTGTTTTGCCATTATAATCTGCCAAGCAGAAAAAACACGACAAAGAGTGAACAATGTATGGAAATCCATTTCCACAAAATGCAGAATTTTAAGGTGGCCATATTAGGACAGGAAGAGAGAATTATTGGTCGCAATGGAATCTCATTCAAGCAACTTGTATACTAGTGTAGTCAATTACACGCTCTACAATTCAGCATTCAAAAGCACAAATAGAATCAAAAGACAAAGACAAACTATGCGAGGTACCAGCTAGTATATTTCACAGGCAATACGAATTCAGAAATTACAGAGAACAAAGTCTTCTACAAAGGGCAAATAAAGTCTAGTGGATGCATGATGCTTCTCATAGACACTCAGAACACTAAATTTTAGCAAACCAAAAACCTGCTTATGCAATACTTGCAGTATTCTTCCACATCTATCCAAGCTACACTTGAAATAAACAATGTTGAAGGTTCCTCCAGCATGACTTGCACTAACCACATAAAGCTCCATTTGTATCATAAAAATCTAAATTAATGGAAAACATGCTACCCTTGACTACTTAAAAAGCTTGGCCATGGAAAATATTTTCCATTTTAACATATAAATATAATACTAATAATGAATATTTCAGGGAAATGACTTCAAGAAATCATAAGTCATTTGTGGCAATAAAATGTTTTGAGTCTTATATTTCCACCAAACAACAAAATTATGTTTTAGGAAAATGCTTTCCTAGAAAAGACCATCATAAGAAAGTATTCTTGAATGACTCTACAAAACAAATGGGAATGCGTACAAGTGCTTTAAATATAAGGCTGTCCATCTTCGTTTAAGTTATCGAAAAATTCACCGGATACACATACAAACCTAAAGTATCATATGAGGAAACTAGTTTGTCAGAGAAAAATATTTCCCTGCAAAGCATTTTCCCTCCTTTTATTGGTTGTATGGAAGAAAGATCAAATAATAGTTGTTAATCAATTGGAAAACAAGAAAACTGTGTCAAGATCACAATAATGGTGCACTAAAATTGAGAAAATAATGGAATCAACCAGAACGAAGTACCTGGTCAACCCGCAGCACGGTGCAAGCAGCATCTGTAGCATATTTCAATGCAAAAAACCTGAAAATCCCAGGAAATTCCAAGTTTGTCCATCAAACAATGAAAAAAGGTCAAATTATAGTTGGAGGGTAAAAACTTTCAATTCCCACATTTGCACGAGAACATCAACATACTAATTTCACAGACTCCACAACTTAGAAACACATGCTTTACATGTAAAGCATGATAGCCAGAAGTCAAAGCCAACCATGTTTTATATGTGAGAAATAGAAATTAATCAGGGCATACATGCATTCAGTGTGACTGTTGACAACAACACTCTTTGGATTTGCTACTTTGGGGCAACAGTACATAATAATAAATTAATTCACAGACGATCACTTTTATTGGAATTGATAGAAGTTTGTGGAAATTCGTTAGGCAAGAAGACTCAATTCAATCCAAAACAAATGTGAGAGCAACACACCAAAAGTACAAGATACAATAATCAAATGTAATGAATATGAAATTGTAACATACAATTACAGCATCACAGTCTAAGATAATCAAAATGACACTTGTAACACCTCAAACTATAAACTATACACTTCACGCACAATAAAGAAAAACGACAATATATTCCAAGACAAAAGAATGTACTTCTGAAATACTTGGTAGCTGCTTACTTGGTCAAATAGAGATCCCAAACTGTCATGGTTGAGACATCTTTACAAACACCTTCTTCCAGATCAATGCCTACTCTGGAGTTTCCAGATGCATGTTCTGCATATAGGGAAGATATGATCTCCATTGCATTGAGCCCAGCATTCTCAGCTAGTGTTTTGGGTATCATCTCAAAACTTTCTGCAAATTTTGCAATTGCATATTGATCCAATCTACAAGAAGAAAAATAAAGAACCATACTTAAATCCTATTTATAGGGGGGCCTAAACCGTGGACTTACTACAAAACAAAGTCAAAACTGCCAGTTCTTAAGGATATATAACAATAACAATCTAAACTTTCGATCCCAAAATTTGAGATCGGTCATATGAGAGACAAATATTAAAGAAGATAAGAGGAAAGGAAAAAAAGACAAATAAATAAATAAATATATATATATTAAAAAAAAAAAAAGAGTTGATTTAGTTTGTATGGATTATCCTACGTCACTCATTCCTATCTAAAACCATCTCTTCAACTAAATCCATAACTACCATATCTTTACGAATACATTGTATCCAAATTTTAACGGTCTACATCTATATTTTATTAAATCTCCTACATTTAAGTTCTCGATTTTCCTAACGAGTGCGTCCTTAGGTCTTCACTGCACATACCCATACCATATCAAACGATACTCTCGCATCTTATCTATAATTGAACTAACTCCTAACTTATTACATATCTCGTCGTTTCTAATTTTATCTTTTTTAATTTTGTCACACATCCACCGAAACATTCTCATTTCAATTACAACCATTTTTTGCTCTTGTTGCTGTTTAATGACCCAACACTAAGTGTCATACAATAGTACAGGTCTTACTGCGATTTTATAGAATTCTCTTTAAATGTAATGGTATCGTGCGATCACAGAGAATTTCGGATGTCTTTCTCTATTTTATCCAACCCGCTTAAATTCTGTTATTCGCATCCACATCTATATTATCATCGTTCTGAATGATGGAACCAAGATATCTAAATCGTTCACTCTTTGAGATTTCTCTTCCTTCTAATCTAATCGTTTTTTCAATATTCTGATATTTATCACTAAACTTACATCTCATATACTCAATTTTAGATCTACTCAATCTAAATCCTCTATATTCTAACATATCCCTCCATAATTCTAATTTAGTATTTATACCCTCTCTAGTTTCATCAATCAAAACTATGTCATCTGTGAAGAGCATACACCATGATATTTCATTTTAGATATTTTTTTTGATTTCATCTATCACTATTGCAAATAATATGGGACTCAACACCGAGCCTTGATGGAGCCCAATGTTAATAAAGAAGTTATCGCTCAGCCTCCCACAAGTTCTTATATTAGTCAGAACTCCTTCATACATATCCCTAATAAGGTTAATGTATTTCAAAAAGATCTTTTTCTTCATCAGCACCCACCACACCTCTTAAAACCCTATCATATGCTTTTTCAAGGACAATGAATACCATATGTAGATCTCTCTTCTGCGCTCTAAATATCTCTATCAACTGTCTTAGCAAGTAAATTTCTTCAGTAGTAAATCGTCCTGACATAAATCGAAATTGATTCTAAGGCACATTTATCTCCTGTCTCAATCTATGCTTTATCACTCTCTTCCATAAGTTCATCGTATGACTCATGAGTTTAATTTCTCTATAGTTAGAACAATCTTGTATGTCCCCTTTATTCTTATACAGCGGGACAAGAGTGTTCTCCCTCCATATTTGGAGCATTTTTTTTGTTTGTCAAATTTTGTTGAAAAAAGCCATTAGCATTGTTACGTCGAATTCACCCAAGCATTTCCACACCTCAATAGGAATGTCATCAGGTCCTATGACTTTGTTATTTTTCATTCTCTTTAGGGCCTCCTTTACTTCATGGGATGAATTTTACGTCTAAAATCTCTATTAATCTCTTTTATAGATATCTCGATATTTTTTATACTTATTGTACTCTCAATATTAAACAAATTATCAAATTATCAACATTAAACAAAATATTTTCTTAAGGATATCTCTTTAAAAAAAAATGGACAAGAGAAAGCTCTATTAAACAAAGAAAGGGAAGGGGAAAAGGGAAAAGCAACAAGGAGGTGCAACCCCAAGAAAATACGATGACAAGGAATCTACAAAATCAATTACTCATTTCGACCAAGACCACCACCTCAAAAATATTTTGATTTTATTGCCTCCTAACGGCCCAAAGCAAAACCAAAAGAAGCTTCCAAAGAACCCTCCTTGCTTTACAAACTCTCAATCCCCTCCAAGACTAAAAATACACACCCCATAAGGATATCAACAATGCGTAGTAGATGTCCCAAGTGATACAGATATGTTAAAGAGGCCCCTGTTATGGATATCATACTCTTAACAAATTCTGACTAATTAGAAGATCTCTTCTTGTTTAATGCAGACAGCAGAGATCTAGCTCAAGCTTGAAGATATGGTTAAAGAAAGAACATGGCTACCTATAAAAAAGTGTAATGGAGAGCTTCAGCAATATTGACACCACAAAACCATGCAGAGTTAAAAAGCAATCTTAACAGATAATTGTGCAGCTGAAGGGCATCAACGATCAAACAGTAGATGACCATTTTCCTTTCCAATGATAAACGAGAAAAACAACGTCGTCTGAAAATGGCACTCGATTCATCTGCCGCATAGACCCAAAAAACATTATAATTCTGCACAAAACCCAGACGCACACATTTCAGGTAACCAGCTGTAACATTCCATCCTGTTACAATTATGACTGCCGCTGCTTTTCGCATCTATGGTTCTGTACAGTTGGTTAAATGGAATGTGTGTGTGTGTGTGGTTTTTGTGCACAATTACAATGTTTTCTGCATCCATGCGGTGGATGAATTGGGCGCCAATTTCAGATATTGTTGTTTTTCTGGTTTATTATTGGAAAGAAAAATGTCACAGCAGCAGGACAACGACAATTGCCCAACACTTTTGGGGCCAACGCCATGCTGTGGTGACATTGTAAACCATTGCAGACTGATACGTTGCAGTAAAGGACTTGACAGTTATGGGCCATTAGGGCCTTTTTCCTAAATTCTTCACTGCAAGATCATATTTGAACACTATAAGTGGGGAAAAATATAATCTAGGCGCCCTAGCCTACAATATGGGAGATCTACCACTTTGACCAAGACAATGTCAGGCATGTACTGGAATATACACATATATAAACATAAAAAAAAAGGCAGAAAGTGAAGAAACTTAATATATATATTAACAACAAATAAATTATACCCAATTTCCTTAAAAGAGAACTCCTTCAGTTGTCTAGCTAATTCAATTTCAGTGGCTGCTGCTCCAGGTACTATCCGACTATCCTTGCACATTGCCTGACACAAAAACCGATTAAGAGCATTAAAAACTAGATTACAAAGATATGATGCAACAAAAGTTGAAACCACCAGAAGAAGATCTTAACAATCTAACAAAATCTAAAAGATGAAATCAACTCAAATGTACCAATAAATGTATGGTATCACAGAACTTGCCTTGTAGGTGTTGACGCCATCATCAACTGCCCTTTCAAGATCATCTAGAATACTGTCAGTACTGCCTCGTAAAACCACTGTAGCTACAGAGTTTCCACCTTCTTCATTTCTCACAATAGTGACCTATTACAAGCATTTGAGAAAAGAGAGTGGGGGTAGGGAAAGGCAGATGAATGCAGATAGAGGAGAAAGAGAATGGAAAATTCTTTTGACATCATAATTTTGCATTGAAAAGTGACTTTGGCATACCCTGACTCCACCAATTTCCTCCACAGATACAGAGTCCACATGACCCAAATCATCTGGATTGGGCTTGCTAAGCTTCAACTGTGACCAAAATCGAATGTATTTTACTAGGAGCTGAGAAAAGGATTTTTCAACAGTAACACTTACAAAAGAAGCTTACAAGAGCGACAGCACCAGTTGTGCGGCAAAATCGTCGCAATTCAAATTTTGAGCTTATTTTTAAAACCATAAGCCTGTAAGCAGAGAAAGTTTGAAACCAGATTCAATGACATTCAAAATGAATAGTGTAATATTCGGGAAAAAATAATCTAGAGAAGAATTTCACGATCAGTTTGGTGCAGCATACAGACATCTGATATGCATGCCTGCATCATAACTGATTTAAGAAACTCTTCTCACTTTAAAGCACACAATCAAGTATGATCACATGCAAAGACATAAATATAATGGTAGAAAACAGTTACTACCACCCTACCCCTCCAGAATTTCTCTTTATGCTAGCCAATTGGATAGTCCCTTGGTCTAAATATAAATAGAAACACCAACCCCCATCATCAGTTCACCAGCCAACCAAAAGTAGACTTCCCTTGTATATGACATGGCTTAACGTTGCACCTCGACAGATCTTATAGAAGTGTTCAACCATATATAAGGCATCATAAATTAGAGCCTCACATATGACTCTCAAGCATAAATCCAGAGTCGATATCAATAAAGAGGAAAGAGATCAAAAAGGGATGATAGAAAGGCTTAACATACTTATAACGCTCACAAAAGTGTAGTGCCATCTCTCCAACTGCTCCTCCACTAACAATAACTCTGGCACCGGAGTCTGCAACTGATTTGATGAGCTCCTCAATTTTAGCCTCCTCAGTTTTAGAGTAATTCTCAAGCTGCAGAAGGCCAGGAAGACACCCAAAAACATGCAGTCAACAAGCTCAGAATTAGACAACAAACAGCTAAGAAATTAAAGGGCATGTGTTGGATGATGATGATGATGATGATAATCATAAAAAGAAGATATGGCAAGATAAGACATCATACACATTACAAGTTTAAATGGATTAGCACCCAGAATGAGAAGAATAAGAGGCCACCAACCCTGATCCAGAAGGCATTCCATTGAACGAATAACAAGATTGTTGATTGTAGTAGATCTGAGTAAGCTTAGAGAGGCATACCTATAACTGTGGACATATGAAGCGAAATGTTGAATTTCAAGTTGCCTGCCACGATGCACTATTCTTTAATAGTGTGGGGACCCTATCCTTCCTAAAAGTCATAACTACATAGTATGTACTTCTTACATTATCCTATCTCCTAATCCTCCATACTGTGGAGCCTTCAGAATAAAAGCTGGTCACAACTGGAAAATTCATCAACTGAAATGCATTGCACTAGAACCCAACTTCGATGAAATTTTCCCATACCATACTTCAGCTCTTTATGCCTTAATTCTAATGCAGACAATGATTGCATAATAATTCACCCAAATAGAGGCAACTATTTTGATATCAGAGAAAATATCCATTGATAGAAAATGGCCTCGGAAAGGTCTACTATGGCCAATTAACCATGTCACATGGTTACAAATAGAAAATATGAACTCAGCCAGAATGAATGATGCCAAGGCTTGTGTAAGGGTAACTCATTGGAGTCCCTAAGAGTTTATCCTCGGATGCAAATTCTTCCCTTCTTATCCTTTCGAGCAGGAGATGCCTCCCACAGCTAATTTGAGAGTATGTTTGGATTGAAGATGCCCCTTTCCATATTGCTTTCCCCCACTTTTATCAAATCTCTACACTTCACATTGCTCCTACAAATGCCTTACACTCTTTTCTTGCAAATTTCGTCCTTTGGAATTTTCATTTCTTTAAAACTACTAATGATAGGGAAGCCCTAATATTACCTCTCAAATTACCTTGCTTCAAGGATTACATATCTTTTGAAGCTTGATAAGAGAATTTGGAACCTAGATAACTCTAGTTTCTCATGCAAATCTTTTGTAATGATCTTATTTGAATTCCAATTGCCTCTTATTTTTCCGCCATAAATTTTCCTCAAGAAAACCAAAATTTCTTCAAAAGCTAAGACCTGGTTTTTGATTCATTGCAAAGGACAAGATCCTCCATAGATCCTTTCTGCAATACACATGTTATATGCCAGAATTCTAATAAATCTAGCAATCATTTATTCTTCCACAATCATATAGCTCTGGAATCGTGATGTAGATTATTCACTCTCTATCCATGAAGGGGGGATACAAACACAACAATAAGTCACAGACATAATAACATGATAAAGAAAAAGGTTTACTATGCAAATGTTGCATGGTGTCATGTCTAAAGATGTGATCAACAAAACAAGCTCTTCTGTAATAGCGTCAATGATTAGCTTGCAAAAGAATTTCATGGTTTTAGGCTTGCTCACTGTGGAAGAAGACCAGAATAGCAATTGTTTAGCATATTGAGAAAGAAAGAAAAGCTAAAGATCTTTTGAGATCACTTTGTCCCAGGGACAAAGCAAAAGATTATTTTAGGTTGGAGGACATGAAGTGGGCTGCAAAGCAGTTGCTTGTTAACGTTCTCATTTTCATTTTATTTCCATGAGAACTACCAATACTCTCTCTTTAATATGCTTCTGCTTTTAATTTTCCATTCCCAAAAAAAAAAAAAAATACCTCGCATTTTCATTACTTCAAGCCTCCAAATTCTAGATAATAACACCAAGAGCAACAATGATCACCTATGCAAATATCTTGACCATCAATCTACAAAACTCCGTCATATAAATTCAAACTTAACATTTTAGAAAGTTGTTTCATTTCTTTGTCACCAAAAGGGGGAAAAATCCCAGTTTTCTAAAGCTAAGATAAATTCAACATATGCAGAATGAATCTTATGAAAAGGGTTTCAGCGAAGTCTTTTTAATAAAATAAGTACTTAAAGTAGAAAATGTCCTAGGTAAATATTTTAGAAAACTAACCGCCTCAAGAAGCGGTTTTACTTCAGGAAGCTTTTTTTGAAATGTTTCCAGACCCCCCCCCCAAAAAAAAATCCTGAATAGAAAAGTAGTTTACCACTTTTCTAATACATATGCGAATTTGATCACCCTCATACATGACCACCAAACTGTCATCCCCAATATGACCTCATACTGCATGCATCACACTTGAGCATCATGTGTTGGTTGAACGGATAGCCAGTTCCAATAAATTAGCACCACATGTTGGTTGAACTGAGTAAGTAATACATGAAGAAGTAACAAGTTTTGCATTATATTTTGGGGAATCATGTTTTGCATTTCACCTCGTTACTCCAAAATGCAATTCTTTTTTTTGCTGAAACATACACTCTCTTGACATTTGTTTTAACATTTTGAGATCATCTTAACTACTACATCCTTGTGTCCCCAAAACACAAAACTGAGCCAACAAATTCATAAATTCGTTAATTACATTCACAAAACATAATGCAGAACTTAAAAAAAAAAAAAAAAAAAAAAAAAAAAAAAAAAAGAGAGAGAGCAGGCTTACAGGCCCCCAAATGTCAACATTAAGCACCAGTACAGGATATGGAACACAATGTGACAAATGTTTTATAAGCCTTGCACTCTTTTGAGTTACAATGTGATATATAGTGTCCAAAGATGTGTTCAACAAGGAGACAAGGACTCAGCCACACTGCCTAAACATTTCAAAGGCGTCTGTCAAACACATCCCAACCACATTCACTCATTGTTTATAATTTTTTCCTTCATCAAGGCATTTCAAAAATTCTTCACCAACACTTCTTGTGCGCACAATCAACATATTCCAAAAGAAATACTAGCATTTAGCAACTGCACTATGAAGGTTTGTGACAAAAAGCAGATGAATAATGGGTCTATCTAAAACACATTATATAGCTATTTACTGCAAATAAATAGATATAATCAAAGCCATTAAGATAAATGAGCAATAGGAAATTGCATTTTTTACCTGCACAATATATGGGTTCCTCTGGCTTTCACATATTACTTGGAAGTCAGCAATATACATGCATGTATCTAGACATACAAATCTATACATATATATCTCTAAATTTCTAAATTGCATGTCTCCCTTATGCATATGCAGCCTTTTCTGGCTTTCAGTTACGGTGCTTAAAAGTCTTAAGTGATCTGAGTTGAGCCAGCATGTCATACCATGTTCATATTTCATATTCTGTCCAAGCTTTAATAGAATAGGAACAGCACAAAAAATTTAAAGAAGAAAATGTCAACCCAGACTCCTGGATAAGACAACTGGCAGCAGGAATTTCCAAAAGATTTACCTGCTCAGCTGAATGAATCAGAACAGTCCCTTTAGTTTCAGTTGCAGAGGTATCAACTCCACTGACAAACACAGCAACCTAAAAGTGTACCAGGAAAGAAATTAGCTCAAGGAGAAAAATTGAGACCGCTATTAGTTATAGTCACCTATAAAAAGGAGAATAGTTCTGTTATCGTAAAACTGATAGGCCGGAGAAAAGGAACTATTGATACAAAAAAGGGTTCTTAGTAATTGGGATGCAGGATGATCCATACTTACAACGGCCCTAACTTGATGATCTTGGAAGACTTGTCTTATACTAAAAAAAGATGTATTTCCCAACTAGTGTGAAATCTCTCTTACCAAAGAGATAGAAAAAGATTAATAACATTGAGCAAAGATATTGTAAAACATCCAAAAAAAAATACTTCACCAATGCTTCATTGAAACTTAAATGCTACACCAACCCTGTAAATTGTTAATTAAAATGAATTTAAATATTCACCAATCTCTACATCCACAAACAGCATACCAAAAAAATTAAGAGCTAGAAAGAAATAGCCAAATACAAACATATACACCTGGGGGGAAGAGAGAGAGAGAGAGAGAGAGAGGTGTCAGAGAGAAGAGATAGTAGAGAGACCAAACCAGAGAAAAAGAATTAAAAGGTCACTCTTATTGGAGTTTGACAACGATAAGAAACAGATATGACTAGTAGATCTCCCTATCACCCCCTTCATCCCTCCTCAACTCCATGATCATTGCTGTCATACTGCATCTGCATAGCATGTTTACTTTAAGATTGAGGACCTGTCACCCTGTTGCTTCCCTCTTCTTCTCTACTCTACTCTCATTCGGTATCATCTCTCTTCCCCTTCCTCCCTCCGCGCTTGTGTTCCAAGTTTTCATCGATGGATAAGAAAAGGTTTGAAGAGCATCTTTAATTAAAAGCCCTCACTTAGGTTTTTGAGCCTCTCACTTGTTTTTTTAATTTCACCAACAAATTTTCTAAGTTCTTCATTTCAATCCCATCCTTAAGGGGAAAAAAATTTCAATCCCTGTCGCATGCCAAATCAGTCATCCATGTACCTCCATGGCAACCCTTGCATATCCTATATTTCATCAATAATAAAGTAATTGGATATGACACCTAGCATATCCAACGCAACATGTCCCCTGTGCACCACAACAAATTGATTAGTTGGATATGCCATATGTTACACATGCTTCCTAGTATGCATGGGCATGGACCATCTTCAAAAAAGTCCAGTCAGAGAAGTTTCTTGCAACCACAACAAATTGTCTTTGGTCAGAAGACAAACCGATTCCTTACAATAATTTCCCCAAAAGTTCCAATAGCATGCCATATGAAATAATAAATGGTAAAGTATAATGAATACACCACCAAGAACTATATATTTTACCATGTAATTTGAGAATATGCTTGTGAAATTTCCTAAATTTGCTATAGTTATAAGTTCTACTACATCCACACAAGCAACTTATACAAAAATGTGTAAATGTTTCCCCTTTGCAAAGGAAACATAAACTAAATGAACTCAAAGTTAGGCTAGATAAAAACATAACTTCACAGGATAAGGCATCATCATAAAATTTACCTTGGCCTTTTCCAGTCTCTTTATGCTTCCAATGGCATCTGACTTTAGGACCATACCACGGACAATGGAAGAATCATGCAAACCTCCTCCAACAAGCTTTGCGACACGAACATTATCAACATTGAAGTTGGCTGGGTTGTTTGGGCATACTTGGATGCATGCCTTGGATGAAAGTGTACCACACTTAAGTAACACCGGGTAAAAAATAAAACTGAAATGGTAAGAACAGTGAAACGGACATTACTTCAGCTATTAAAGGGCACAATCTGTCTTCTTGACCAAATTGCTTGCTGGCAACGGAAGCTCTCATTCGGGAAATGACTTCCTCTTTATTTCGAACATCCATTGTTCCAGAACCATTCTCCACCAATCTCTCTAAGATCTCAATTGTCTGAAGACAAGAGGAGGAATGAATAGTGTAAATTGCAAATTTATGTAAAGCAATTATTCCTTTCAAATAAAACAATGCAAGTCATTGCAGATGGCAACTAACCTTATTAACTGCTTTAGTGTATCCACTAATGACCTCACTAGGATGAAGGCCCATCCTGATAAGCTCCTCAGCATTTCGAAGGAGCTCTCCAGCAAAAGAAATCGTAAGATTAGCTCCATCCCCAATTTCTTCTTGCTGAGCCTTTCCTGCCAAAACCAATATCTTGGCAGCAGGATGCTGAACCTCTAGTTCATTCACAATGGTGGCAGCATCATTTGTAACAAAAAGCTTGTCCAAGTGATTTATAACCATCTTATTCATGCCTGGAAAAAGATAAGACAAAAGATTGATAATGGAGAATTAATGCCACATTCTGTTCATAATAATAAGAAACGCATCTCTGTGTTTTTATTTTCTTCCATTTGTCCACTTCCTTAATAAGCCCCAATGAGCTTTGTACAGATTTGGCACTATTTAAAAAATAAATAAATAAATATATTAAACAATACAACATGGGAAATAATTTCAAAATTGACTCACATGTCGAATCTTGAAGACTTAACATATACAGTTCATACTCTACATATGTCGAGTGATCAAAACTTAATATGTATTGTTCATGCATTATATATGTCGAGTCTTCAAGACTCGACATGTACTGTTCATGAGTTTTTTTACAAACATCGAGTCTTGAAAACTCGACATGTACTGTTAATGCGTTTTTTTTTACATGTGTCAGAGTTCTGAAAACTCGACATACTATATCGAATCTTCAAAACTGGACATATGTGAGTCAATTTTGAAATTATTTCTCACATTATGTTGTTTTAATTTTTTTTTTGTAAATTAATGTTAAATCCGTACTTGTCTCAAGCCCCAATACCATTTTTGTGTCCCAACTTATTTTCTTTTTGTAACTTATTCTCTTTTTTTCTTTTTTTTCCCCCTTTTTGGCTCTCTATAAATAATTTATAGATAAGTGGCACAATATGGCAAAACCCTAGGAATCGGGAATATCAATTCAATTATAAGTAAACCGACACAGAAAGCAGGGCAAAAGCAAAAAGAGGACCATTTGGACTGAAATCGACTTTTGCCGAGAGGGAGCAAAGTATATTGTCAAAGATTAGGTTCCAGTTGAAAAGTATCCAGTCGATATGTCTACTACGAAAAAAGTATAGCAATAAAACCAAAAGATCAGGAAATGAAGAAGGAGGAGAGGGGAGACAAACCATTAGGACCGAGGGAAGTGCGAGTAATGGCAGAGAGCTCTTCGCAGGCATTGATGTTCTTGACAACGGCTTCGTCGAGGCCTGAGAGATGCCGATGTCCTTCTTTGAGCATGGATTGAATGCCATATGGTTGCAGTTGGAAACCCATTTGTCTCTTCTCTCACTTAAAACCCTAACACCTAACCCTGGGAGATGTAAAAGGGAAAGCGGGGCGCTAGTGACGTGTTAGTATCTGTAAGAGAACTGTTTTTGAATTAATGGATGAATAGAGAGAGAAGGAAAGGAATCGCGAAAGCCCTAGCCCGAAGCAGAACGGAGCAGTACACGAGTTCCCTTCCGGGTTATATGTATGTCTATATATATATATACCAGGTGTTGTCTAGTCGCACAAAGTGCGATCCATGTGAAAAAAATGATTTTTAGTTGAATTAAAAATATAAATTTAATTAATTATATTTAGATGCAACCATAGTTAAAATATTAAATGGTTAAAATATATTAAAAATATAATATTATCAAGAAAAAAAATAATAAAATAATAAAATAATAAAAAAAAAAGTTCAACAAAGGAGGGGGGGGTTTAAAAAAAATTTTTCGGGAAAAATAATAAAAAAAAAAGTTCAACAAAGGAGGGGCGGTCCACCGCCCCTCCCTTCTTGATTTGATTTTTTATTTTTTTGATTTTTTTTTTCTTTTGTGTTTTTATACTTTTGTTTTTTTTGTTTTATTTTATTCTTTTATATTTTTATTACTATCATTATATTATTAGTGACTAAATTTAATTTCAATTGAAAAATATAAAAGAAAAAAAACAAAAAAGTGCTATCGACTGCTCATTTTTGCAGGAGAAACAAAAGAACAAAAAAAATCAAAAGAACAAAAAAAAAAACAAAAGAATAAAAAGACCAAAAAAAAAAAACTCAACATAGTAGAGGCAAAAAATAAACTAATAAAAAATTAAAAAAAGAATAGATAAATAGAAAACAGAATAAAATAAATAAATAAAAAATGATTCAACATAGGAGGGGCGGTTCCACCGCCGGTGGAATCGCCCCTCCTATGTTGATTTCTTTTTTTGGGGTTTTTTTTGTTTCTTTTTTTTGTTTTTTTTGTTTTTTTTTTAATTTTTTTGTCACAAGGTGCAGTTGAGACTAAAAAAATTTTCTAATTTTATAATATTTTTATTTACACCCAATGATTTATATAATATATTATTAAGTATAATTATTTTTATACAATATAGTAATTAAATAATATTTATAATTCTTATAAAAAATGTTTATTGATAGTAAACGTATTTTAATCTTTTTTTATAAACTAATTTTATCTTTTTAGTAAATTTAATCTCTTTCTTATTTATGAATTAAATAATATATATACGTATACATATATATAATATATAACTTTAGAATTTTTTTAAATTATTAACATTTAAATATTTTCTTATAAATTTATTATATTTTTAAATTTTTAAATTATTTTCATTGAAAAATTTTAGTACGATTTAATTTTTTTTATTGAAAAACAAATAGTTGCTATTTCTTTTTAGTAAACAAAAAATGGTCGAATTTAAAATTTTAAGAGAAAGTAAATAGTGTTAGTTGAATTATAACTCATTAACAAAATATGTAAATACAGTATTACACAATAAAAACGAATTTTCTAATAAAATTATTAAATAATTTATAATTGTTATTAGGATTTTAAATTATTTTTTTAAAAAAAACTATTTAATATATTTCTGACTATGTATATTTGTGTGTTGATTAAAAATTTTTAAGATTTTGTAATTTGTTTGGAAAGAGAGGCTATTTTTTATAACTATTATTGTAGAACATAACTTTAATTATTATTAATTAAAAAAACTTATTGATATAAGTTTTTTTTAATCAAATAAAATTATAAGATAATAAATTTTATACTTTGTTTCAAAGTACAAAAGATAAAATATATAGCGATTTACTTTTATTTGTTTGATTTGTTTCTTGTCAAACAATTAAATAATTTACATCGTTCACTGTTTTTTATAAAGTCATTCTAATTGTTTTTTTGTATTTTCAGACCATATATTAAATTTACAAATATTACATTAATTAATCACGAGTTTTTCCTTTCGTAAATTATCACCAAAATTTAATTTAACAACAATTATAGTTTAAATTATACAAAAATAAGTCAATATTTATGTTAAAAAAATTTATTTATTTATTTTTTAAGAAATCAAGTTAAACATTTAAAAATATTATTTATGAAATTATTTTTTTCACTACTAAACGATGATGTTATAAAATTGTTAACATGAAAATATTTGATATTCACTGTATATTAAAATAAATTTAAAAAAAATATATGTTTTTTATATATTATATTAAATTAAAAAACAAATTAAATACATATTAAAAAAAATATGTCCAATTTAGTGGGTTAAAAATAAATTATTTTATCTCAATATTTGCTGACGACTGTATATTAAATTAAGTTAAAAAAATATGCATCATTTATCGAGTCGTTTAAGTGGAAAAGTGATAAAAAAAATATCTTTTAATTCTCTTCCATTTTTTTATAACTTTACTGGCCACGTGTCACATTCCAAGAAGACCACATGGTTAAAATATAGAAGTAGTTTTCTAATTTTTTTATATATATGTGAAAAAAAACGAAAACAATGAAACCCACAAAAAAGAAGTGAAAAAAAAAAGTTGAAAGAGGAGAAAAGATGGATTAATAAAAGAAAAAAAAAGAAAGATGAAGGGCGAAAAAAAAAGTAAAAAAGAAAAAGAAAAAATAAAAAAAGAAGTTAAAAAAGGAGCATTAGCAAACCAGAAACAATGAAACCCAAAAAATATTTTAAAAAAAAAAGAAAAAGAAAAGAAGTGAAAAAAAAAGAAAGGTGAAGGGTGAAAAAAAGAAAAAAAAAGAAGAAAACTAAAAATAAGTATAAAAAAAAAAAAAAAGAGTGAAGGGTAAAAGTAAAAAAAGAAGCAAAAACAGGAAGAAAAAAAAAAGAAGGATGAAGGGTGAAAAAAAAAAAGAAGTAATCCAAAAAACAAGTAAAACAAAAATAATGGTGAAGAGTAAAAAAAAAAGTAAAAAATGAAAGAAAAAAAGAAAGATGGTGAAAAATAAAAGAAGTAAAAAAAAAAAGCATAAACAAAACCGAAAAAGTAGCAAAAAAAAAAAAAAAAAAGAAAGATGGGAACAGTAGCAAACTGTTCCCATCCTATGTGACAGCTCCTCCCACTTCCCTCTTCCCACTTACATTTTTATAATATAGTAAGATATATATTATCATATATATATATAAAGAGTCAATTGGGATTACCGTTCACATACACTATTCATGAACAGTACCTCAAACTCAATTATCAAAATACCCCTTGTTATCTTCTTTTTTTTCTTTTCTTTTTTTTCGTTTCGTTTTAATCCTTGCTTTTTTTCTCTTTTTTTTTAATTTCATTTTAGTCCTTGCTTTTTTTGTCTATTTTTTCACTTTGATCCTTTCTCTTTTAGAGAATGCTATGTTTTTTTATCCTACAATTTTTTTTCGTTTCGTTTTAGTCCTGGTTTTTTTTTCTTTTTTTTCGTTACATTTTAATCCTTGCTTTTTTTTACCACAAGTCCAATTATCAAAGTACCCCTTGTTATGTTCTTTTTTTTTTCTTTTTTTTTTTTTTCATTTCGTTTTAGTTCTTGCATTTTTTCGTTTCATTTTAGTGCATACTTTTTTTGTCCATTTTTTTATTTTGGTCGTTTCTCTTTTAACGAACGTTATGTCCTTTTTTTATCCTATTACTTTTTTTTTCCATTTCGTTTTAGTCCTTGCTTTTTTTTCTTTTTTTTTTTCGTTTCGTTTTACTCCTTACTTTTTTTGTCCATTTTTTCGCTTTGGATTTTTCTCTTTTAGAGAATGTTATGTCTGTTTTTTTACCCTATTATATAAAGTGTCAATTGTGGATATTATATACGCTACTGTTCATCCATCTCTTTATGAATGACCAACTGTTCATGAACAGTACTCCAAGTCCTATTACCAAAGTACCCGTTGTTATCTTCTCCTTCTTTTTCTTTTTTTTGTTTCTTTTTAGCCCTTGCATTTTTTTTCTTTTTTTTTTCTTTTCGTTTTAATCCTTACTTTTTTTTTGTCTATTTTTTCATTTTGATCTTTTCTCTTTTAGAGAAAGCTGTCTTTTTTTTTACCCTATTATATAAAGCGTTAGTTGGGGATACTATATGTGTTACTGTTCATCCACCTCTTTGTGAATGACCAAAGTGCCCCCATTGCTATATTTTTTTAATCAATTCCCTACATTTTTTTGATTGATTCTTTTCTTTCTTTTTTTTTTTTTTTTTGCTTTTGGGTCCTTTTTTTAGAGGACCATCTTTTTTTTTTCACTTAGAACTCTACAGTTACTGCTCATGCGCTTGTTACTATGCGCTACTGTTCATCCACCTCTTTGTGAATAACCAAAGTATCTCCATTGTTATATGCATATGCATAAATATGTATATATATATATATATATATATATATATATATATATATATATATATATCAATTCAACTCCTAACATATTTTTTGTCTTATTTCTTTCCTTTTTTTTTCGCTTGGATCTTTCCTTTTTTAGAGGACCCTCTACTTATTTTTTTCCATTCAGGACTCGACAGCTATTGTACATCCGTTTTTTTTTTTGAATGACCAAAGTACCCTCATTGCTATCTTTTTTTTTTATTCAAGTTCTTGTATTTTTTTACCCCTTTTTCTCATTTGGGTTCTTCTTTTAGAAGACTCCGTTATATATTTTTAATTTAGGATCCCGCAATGTTTTCCTATTGATTTTTTTTCTTTCGAATCCTTGCATCTTTTTATCTGGTTTCCCTATTTGTACTATTTTTCCCTGTTAAGTTTTTCATTCAATTTCTTGTGCTTTTTTGTACTTGCTTTCTTTTTCTTTTCTCTTATATCTTTCGTCTTTTGGGAGAATCTCACTGTATTTCTTTTTTCATTTAGCACCTGTTATTTTTTTCGTTCAAATCCTTTCACTTTTTTTGGCCCGATTGTTTTTTTCTTAGGTCTTTCGACTTTTGGGAAATCTACTATATTTCTTTTATTCAGATTCTTGCACTTTTTTGATCCATTTTTCTTTTTTTTTTTTTTTGGCTTAGATCCTGTTTTTTTGAGACTGCACTTTTTTTTTTTAATTTAGGTACTTATGCTTTTTTTTTTGTTGGGATATTTCATCTTTTTTTAACCACTTGGTGTTTTTCGATTTTTTAACCCTCTTTTTACTTAGGTCATTTGTCTTTTTATGACATAGGTTTTTTTATTTTATTTTTTAGCACCACTAATAATCGTTCCTTTATTTTTAGTTTGCACATTTTTAATTTTTTTCTCATTCAGATTGTTGCTCTTTTTATTTTTTTAATATAGCTTTTTTTTCTCTTAAATCTTTTATTTTTTCAGATATAAGTTTTTCCCTTTTGGCTTTTCGGTCTTGTAGATGGTAATCCCTTTATTTTTAAACTATAATTTTTTTATTCAAATTTTTGCTCTTTTTTTAACCATGTTTTTCCTTTAAGTTGTTCGTCTTTTTTAGATATAAGTTTTTCTCGTTTTAGGCTCCACTTATCCATTCAAATCTTTAGTTTTTTTATCCATTTTTTTGTTTAACTTTATTCTTTCGACTTTTTTTAGCAAAGGTTTTTACTCTTTTATTTTTTTGACACCATAGATAATCGTCCATTTAGTTTTAAATTAAAGTTTTTTATTTTTTCCATTCAAATCTTTTTTAACCATTTTTTTCTCTTAAATCGCTCGTTTTTTAACATATGTTTTTTCTCTTTTATTTTTTTATAAACCCATAGATGGTCATTTCTTTATTTTTTTACTTTTTTACTCTATATATTATCTTTTTTTATCTCATTTATTTTTTTAGAGATACAGTGGTTAAATTCTTTTTTTTTCTTATCACTAATATACGTCATATTTTTTATTGATTTAAAAAATAATTTAGTTTAGATATTGAATTAATTATAAATCTAATAAATATTTATATAGTAAAACAACAAAATCCACATATTATGGGCATCTCGCACATTAGCGCGGGCCTAATCACTAGTATATATATAATGAGTTGAGGGTTGAGAAGTGAAAGCTGCCACATTACGTTTAGATGGATTGATACATTGATTCAGGATGAAAAGAAGTGATTCGAAAGAATGATTATAATTTTTTTTATTTGATAGTTTTATGTAAAGAAAAAAAAAATCGATTGATTTTTTATTCTCAAAAAAGTGAAAATTTTTCTTCTCACTTTTCAAAAGTGAGAAGAAAAGAAGAAAAGAGAAAATTTGACTCACTCTGACTTTTAAATATATTAAATTTACCCTTAAAAGGGTAATAAAGATGAAGATTTTCATACAAACTAATAAAAATATTTCGTAAGCAGAAATTTCGAATCTAAGTTGGGTTAGAATCATTTATCTCTTTTGACAAATGGATATTCTAAGTCAAAAAAGTGTTACGGATTCGGAACACTCCCTATTATTTATAATGCAAATGTTTCAATGGTGAAATAATGATCAAATTTTGAGCCTTTTCTCTCTCCCTTTAAATGGTGGGAATTTTTTCTATATTTCTCACTCTCTCCTTTTTTGTTTCTTTTTTTTTATTCTCTAAAGAAGATTGTCTTCCAGTTCTTTTTTTTTTCTCATTGTATATGATAATAGAGAAGGGAGTTGATAAGAGAGAGAGAGGGGGAGTTTTGGGGAGTTGAGGGGTGGTTGTCAAATAACCACCCCCTCCCTTCCCCTTTTTTATTCAAAATTTAAAATAGAGGGGGTAGGTCTACCCTCATGAGCATCTCTCAACTTCTCTCACTCGTTCATGATGGTTAGAGTCGCACATAAATTGTTCATTACTATCGAATATCATCAATTTCATACAGGCAAATGGATAATGTGACCTGCGAAAATACCAAGAGTTCTAGAACTATACACCGGTTAAAAATATATAACAACTCATCGTCAATGTAGTGTCGAGAATATCGTATCTCGCTATACCTCATACCTCTTTTTTATTCGACACAGTTAACATATCTCTCATCCCTCAAACAATCTAAGGGTATACTTGACTCAAATCTAATCATGTATTTACAATTATGTCTCTAAACACTAAGTCACAGACATAATTGGTCGATTTGTAAATACAGAATAACGTGTCAGTCAAAGACAGATTTCCTTTCATGCTATTAACTTTCAACTTTATTTTAACCGCTTTCCTAGATATATACCGTCAGGGTGAATCATCCATTCCTTCTTGGTAACATGTTAAAATAACAATACTATAATAAAATTTCAAGAGATAAACGAAAGTCCTAAGCATAAAAATTGAGATTAAGTATAAACTTTCGAATCTCACACAATGAGATGTACGCAATAAGATGAAGAGGGATGCATTATCTCATTATTCATATGGTCACATAAGTACACGTGGTATGAAACACGTGTTACGATATTTTTTCTTTTCATTTGAAAGCTTATGTCTTCTTTTCTAAAATAACGTATCGTACAGGTCTTAATTCAAGTGTACACAACACTTTATCTGAGTTTTTCTTCTTACATATCCTCCAAAATTTCACAACGTCAAGCAAAACACACATTTGGCTATTCGACAAGTTTAATGGATTATGAGGAATCCATTTCATTACCATATATATAATATATTTAACCGATAATCTCATCTTAGTACTTAACTAAGGTGGTTTATATGTGTGTTAATCCAACACAAATTAACACGTCTCATCTCTACATGTCACATAGACATTAAAGGCAATTGCTCGTGTGAGAGAACCAATCTCAAAACTTGTTTAACATATTTTCAATTCCAAATACAAGAATTTTGGATACAAAAACAAAATTCAAATGTTATCGAATATGAGCATTACATCATATATACTCTCTGTATATAATCATAATTACAACCACAGTAACAAATACTATCACAATCTATGCAACCCATGTCATCTAACATGTTTCACAAACATATCTTTATGTATTGGATTCTTAAAAAGGACAAACCATTATCAAATGCGTAGTAATATATTTCAGTGTCATTTTTCTCTTTTCAATCATGTATCTGACAAGATTGATCTTTTTGTTTATATTTGGTTTTGCTATAATATTTAAAGTCTCTAACATAAGCAACAGCTAACTAATTGTTACAATAGATAGTCATAACTCCTACTGAGTTGCTTACTACTCTCCAATATTGTAAAATTTTCTCAACCAAACTCATTCTTAAATTGTGGAAGCATAGGCTAAAATTCTATTTCCATCGTAGAAAGTGATACACATGTTTGTTTCTTATTTTTCCATGAGATAACACTAACATTGAGAAAACAAATATAATTAGAAATAGATTTTCTCTCATCTAAATCATATCTCCAATCAATATTCGTGTATCTTTTTAAGACTAGATCATTTCCTTGATAGTGAAGGAAATTTTGTAGTTTCGGTGAGATAACCCAATATCTTTTTTACAACGATCAAATCACTTTTCCCTGGATTGAACAAATACCTGCTGACCAAACCCTATAATATGACAAATGTCTGGATAAGTACTTATCATAGTGTACTTCTAGTTTCTAACTGTGCTAGAATATAGTATTTTGGACATTTCATCTATTTATTAAGAGTTCTGGGGCATATGCTATCGGTTAAACTATTGCCTACAGTACAAAAATATCAACGGGTTTGTAGTTTTCCACTTGTATCATTCCAAAACCTTTATAATATAAAACTCCTGAGATAATTTCATTAATTTCTTGGAACGATCTTTATGGGATTCAATTTTCAATCTGTCTCACACATATCCTTTATCTTAAAAAATTGAAAAACAATCATTTCAAGATTTGAAAGTCATATTTCTTATCATTCGCAATTAACAATATGTTCTCGATATATAGGGATAGAATTACAAACTTGTCAATGGATTTTTTAAATAAAAACAATGGTTTTCATCTATCATGACGAAATCATAAGAGATCACATCTCTGTAAAATCTTAAATACTATTATCTCGAGAATTGTTTAATACTATAAATTGATCTACTCAATTTACTCACTTTGTTTTCTTGGTCTTTAATGACAAAATCCTCTGGTTGTACCACATAGACTTCTTCCTCAAAGAAAAACAATGATTTTCTTTTATCATAATGAAATCATAAAATATCACATCTATGTGAAATCTTAAATACCATTATCTCTAAGACTGTTTAAGATCATAAATTGATGTACTCAATTTACTTATTCTGTCTTATTGATCCTTAATGACAAAACTCTCCGGTTGTGTCATATAGACTTCTTCCTCAAGTTCACCACTGAGGAAGGCAGTTTTCATATCCATCTGACATAATTCTAAATCTAAATTGGAAACTACTACCAATTGTTCGCTAATAGAGATAAATCTCACTATTGGAATAAAAATGTTTTCTCATAAACAACACTTTTACTGAGTGTAATTTTTTGCTAACAATTGAATCTTCTATCTCTTTATAGTTCTATCTGCTCTACGCTTAATTTTGAGAACTCAATTATTCTCAATAACTTAGCATCTTAGCAGAAGTTCAACCAATTTTCAAATATGGTTGGATCTCATTGACTCCAATTCTTTCTTCAATTGCCTTTTTCATTCACCCTTGTGGGATAAGATAGTCTCTTTTATATTCTTAGACTCTTCTTCATCTTCTAAAAAAATAACAAATATATGTCCTTCAATCTCCAAGTGACGTTTGGGCATGGTTTTCTTAACACTTTTCTGAATCTGTAATTTAGTTGGATCGTTAGAATTTAAATCACTTCCACTGGGATCAACATCATTCCAATGATCCGCAATGGATAGAGCCACCTTCTGAATTAACTAATTCAGATAAAAGGCTCTATGTCCTTCAAGTCACCTCTACTAGGAAAATCATTCTCCAAAAATGTGACATTCTGTGATTCAATTTTTGTTGTAGTTTCATCATTTTGTTCACTAATAAATACTTAACTTTTACACTGATTAGCATATTTTATAAATATACTCTTACTTTCACAGAGATCCAAATTTTCAAATTTATTGAAAAAATCTTGAATACAAGCTACCAATCCCCAAAATTTGAAGTCACTAAGATATGACCTTCTACCAATCCAAAGTTTATATCTTATCATTGGTACCGATTTTGAAAGCACTTTATTTAAAAATATAAGTTGTAGTCAACGAGACATCTCCCTAAAAGAAAAATGACAAATTAATCTACGCCATCATGGATCTTGTCATATCCAATAATATCTTATTCCTTCTCACTACAACATCATTTTGCTAAGGTGTATTAAGAATGATCAAATGTTGAATTATGCTTCTTTCATTACTCAGATCTTTAAATTGATCCGTTAGATATTCACTCTATTTATCCGTTTGATTCTCTATCTCGCTTATATGATGTTTAAAGCACTCTAGTGTTTCGGATTTATGAGAAATCAAATAGATATGGTCAAACGCATGAAATCATCAATAAACATAATGAAACATGAAATTTCATATCTAGTTTTCACATTTATTAGATTACGAATGTCCGAATGGACTATTAACAATGGAAATACAACCCATATAGATTTTCCAAAAGGTTTTCTCATCATTTTACTGGCAAAATAACATTCATATGATGTTAAATCAATTTTTGTGAGTAAACCCAATGGTTCTGTTTTTACTGGTTGATTCATTCTGTTTTACCCTAATGTGACCAAATCTATCATCCCATGTCATATTATCAAAATTTACAAAAAGATGAAACCATTTACAAGCTGTCAAGAACCAATACACATGTTATTTAAATACAAATCAACCTTATATCTATGAAAGTTCAAAACATAGTGAAATTTTAAAAAAATAAGAACATATAAGATTCCGTCGAATTTCTAGCAGCTAGAGAATATCACACAAAAGGAGAGTTTGGCTACTTGTAATTGCAGTTTGTAAGTGTCAACTCTTCTAACATATACTCTTGTATTGTTCTCCACATAGATCTATTTTCTACCAGAAGGCACTCGACGAATCTCTCAATCTATTCTTATATCCAGAGTCGTTCTTTTGTGATCCGTCTCTAGTCCTCTTTTTTATTTTGCTTTTGTTTTAGTTCCTCGCAGATTTAGGGTTTGAAACTCTCTTGGAACTAGAATCTACAATAAAAGTATTAGTTACGGATCTTGCAGTACCAAACCGCTTATCCTCAAGCTCAACATAGAGAGCAACGTCTGAGAAAGTTTTCACACTGTCATTGTGAATTGAACTGACTTTCAGGTGCTCTCACTTAACAGAAAGGGATCGGATCAAGATTTGAATTTGTTATTTATTAGAGAGGATATGACCAGCTGACTGTCACTCTCTAATCATATTAGACATGACCCTTAAAAGGTTATTTGACACTGTGGCCGCTTTACTTTTATTCAATATCAAAATTTATGGCCATTCGTCTAAGATGAGTCACCGATACCTCTATATTTCTCTCTGAGATACACCCAAATATCATGAACAGTCATATATTACTCACACTTGAGTATCATATCATCAATCACAAAACTAACCAAAGTCACTCCAACTGTGAAATCTATCTTTTTCCACGTCTAGTAAGCATCTTGTTCTCTCCTCTACGAGACAACATTGTTTACACCAAAATCCTACATGACATGTTTGATACCTTACAAGGCATCTAATTCTTTCAGTACATTTCACATTTTATGGCGTCATATTTCATGATCATCGCCATTTAATTTGTCACCCCTATTTAACTCCGTGAGAATGAACTTTGATGCTATGGTTTAGTTTTTCTAAGAGGGTTGACACAAGTATTAATACTCATATCATACACATAATTTTGTAATTCAAAATTAACATTTATGATAGGTCAACATTAGGTATAGAACCGAAAATTCAATAGATTTCCAATCATCATCTATAGTTTTAATGTATTATCATCACAAATTTAAAACCATAAAATTCTATAAGTTTTACGTGAAAATTATTTAAATTTTTCCAACTTAAAACTTCCTACTTAAATACACAAAGTATTATAATTCTGGATGAAAATTACTCAAATTTTATCAATTCAAAATTTTCATTTAAATATATAAAATATTTAAATAATTTTTTAATTTTGGATGAAAATTACTTAAATTCTACCAATCCAAAATTTTTATCAGGAGACCGTAATTTTTTTTTTGCATTCATGATCATATGAAAAAATAATAAATATGGTCAATCATATTTTTAATAGAAATTTTGTACTAAAAACTTAAAAATTTATCTATTATATGATTACGGTCCTAATCGACAATCATAGTATGCAAAAGAAAACATACAGGTATATTATTTCAATTCAAAAATATGTCCATTTGAGTAATCACATTCACTATTTTCTTGGATTATCTATCACTAGGAGAAAAAATCTCCTTATAGCATATGGGTCGGTGCTATTTATACTATGGGATTTGTGTCTCTAGGTTCTTGACCCTCTATATTTCTTTTAATATAGGTCTAATCCTGTCAAGAATCATGCTTTCTCCCTCGGTAATCATCTCATCAATCATGCTTACCCAATAAAAAGTCAGAGAATTCTTTAAAATATATATATGTCATTTTTCCAAAAAGAATGATCTAATTCAAGAAGTTCTAGATGTTATATTTTCATGATCTCTAAATGATCCGATAAAACATTAGTTAGATCTATCTTATAAATTAATATTTGACCCGACTTCATTATACATTTCGAGCTTCATAATGTTTTAGTTCTCCTCCGGTGAACTCCAACATTCCTTCCAAATATCACAATTACTCTAGAAAATAGATATAATATTAGATCAGACACAAAAATAACCATAATATTATAATAAATTTCAAAATTATTTATTTCAAATAATATGCTCATTTTTTAAATAATTTTATATTTAAAAAATAAATTTTTTCATATATAAAAAAGAATATAAAATCAGAATATTATAAACAATTTACATTCAAATAGTCAAAATTAAGAAAATAATTTTTTAGACCCACAGAATTTTTTTTCAGAATTTTTTTTTTTTGGATAGAAAAAATGATTTTCTGTAATTTTTTTAATAATTTATTGATTATTAATTAATAAATAATAATTTTTAAAACTAGAAAATAAATTAAAATTCACTGAAAAATCCAAAATAATTTTTTAGACTCATATAAAATTTTTATAGAATTTTCCAAACTGAAAGATATTTTTTTATTATTTTCAAACAGTTTATTGATTTAATAATCAATAAAAAATATTTTTCATATTCGAAAAATAAATTTTAAATTACAGAAAAATAAAAACAGATAAAATATTTATTTCTGTAAAAATTCTGACCAAAAAAAAAAAAGAGTTTCATGTGCCTCTACACACCGCCAGGAACGATAGTGCAAAAATTAAAACAAAACGGCCATGCTCACGCGCCACCGCGCGGCGCATGATTCTTTTGCGCTACCTTCCCGACGGTGGAGGACCATGAAATTTTGGCTACTCCATCGTTTTTTATATCTCTGCATTCAACGGTGGTCTCTGTTTTTAGATCGGAGGCCCTGTCATTGGAAGTGGGCTTCACACGCCCTGTCGAGAGTGGGGAAGGACTGTGCGTTACTGTTCATCATATTTAAATTTTTGATTTTCAACCCAAACTTCGAATAACCATATTTCTTTTAATTCTTAACCATTTTTAGCGATCTTTATATGGTTGGAAAGAATTTTTTTATGATAAATCTAACCATATAAATTTTATATCGTGAAATATAGTATTTTGAAAATGAAGAGTATATTAAGTTTCGATTAGGGTTTGTGATATCTCTTAATGTTCTTATCGGATGCATGCCAAATTTTGCGAATATAATCCTCAAACCATAAGTATGCTATGGTATAAAATTGAGAACATTTCATTAATTATTTTACAAGTTACCATTGATGAACATCCAACATTATTCATGACAATTTTAATTTTTTTTTAAGACCCAAATGAGGCAGGAAACAATATATGTATGCTCTGATACCAATGAAAGTTTTCATACAAACCAAAAAAAATATTTTGCAAGCGGAAATATCGAATCTAAATTGAGTTAGGATCACTTATCGGTATTCTAAACCGAGAAAGTGTCGTGGATTCAAAACACTCCCTATTGTTCACAATTCAAATGTCTCAATCGCGAAATGATGATCGAACTTTGAGTCTTTTCTCTCTCCCTTTAAATGGCGAGAATTTTTCTATATTTCTCGCACTTCTCTTCTTTTTGGTTTCATTTTTTTTTTTATTCTCTAAAGAAGATGGCCTTCCTATTCTTGTTGCTTTTTTTTTTTCCTCATTGTACATGACAATAGAGTACCATTCTAAATTTAAAATAAAGGGGGCGGTTCTACCCTCATGGGCGGACCCGCACCCCATCTTTCCAGCAAAAGAAATATTTAATTTACAATAAGTTTCACATCATTTGTAGCATATTTTGTGGCTGCTCGATTAATTGATTTTTCTAATCGGTTTGCAGCTGCTTGGTTGGTTGGTTCTTCCAGTTAATTGACTGGGCAGCTTCTTATAGCTCCTCGATCGGCTGGTTCCTCGGTTGGTCGACTAGGCAACTTCTTATAGTTGTTCGATTGGTTGTTTCTTCCGACTGGTCGACCGGACAGCTTCTTATAGCTGCTTGGTTGCTGATCGATTGGCTGGTTCTTTCACTCATCAACTAATTCTAATGTGTTTTTTGTCAAACAATTTAGGAGGATACTTTTGTAAATGTGTGAGAATAGAGTATTTGGTTAAAAGTTATGAGTTTCAGGAATGAGAATGAAACTCATATCATTTGTTTGGACTAATGAAATGAGAATAAAGGTATTTGAATAATTTTATCCTTAAAGGACTTCACACACTTGGTATTTGTTTGCATCCTACATCCATATGTGTTGGGAAGAATTTTATCCTTAAAGGACTTCAACGGCTCGATTCGAATTAATCGAAACGAAATTTTGAAAATCCGGTGATGAGCCAAGTCTAGAAAACGAAATATATATATATATATATGAATCCTAAATCCCTTGCACACACTTCTGCATCAAGCTGCAAAGCCTCTTCATGCTCTTAATGGGAAAAGAAATCACGCGGAATAAAATTCTATTGAAGGACGACAATATATTGATTGAATTCATTGTGTTTGTCACTGCGCTTAAGGGACACAGGGTTCAATGCGGACTATAAGAATAGGAAGGAAAGGGGAAGAACATCTGCCCTACAATCTTGAGGACAATATGTTGATTGAATTTGTTGTGTTTGTTAGCGTGTGCAAGGAATAGTGGGTTCAATGTGAACTATAAGATTGGGAAAGAGACAGAGAGAACTTCTACCCCACAATCTTGAACTCATCTTTGAAGGACTCACGCGGGTCTTGTACTAACTAGATATTCTAGAGAGTAACATTACTCTACTTTGGAAAAATTCCATAATAATACTGCTTTACTCATGATCACTGAAGCCACTGAAACCAAAATGGAAAGACTTTATGTCTTTGCAGACTGACAACAGCCTTTAATGTGCAGACACCCCAACATAAGCAACATATACAAGAAAAATAAGCAACATATCCAAGAAAAACAGCGCACATGCATGTACCATCGGATTTTGATATGGTTGGAGGCTAATATATTTTCCGGAGGCAACATTGTTCACATGTGAAAGTCGAAAAGAGACCATGACGGTCGTGGCATGTTTTTCCAGCCTATGGGGAAGTATTGACGCACCTGTGAAGGGGGTTGGTGACTGAGGCCCGTCGATCGAGAGAGAAAGACAGAGACCGCAACATATGGTTGCTCTCTTCCTTTCTTTCTTTTTCTTTTTTATTCTTTCTTCTTTTTCTTGAATTTTGATTTTCTTAAAGTTGGTGATTCAAAACATATGGCACCTTAGCTTCTCCGAAGCCTTACGATACGAAGTTAATACGTCAATCGTTTCTTCATTTTACTTTCTTTCTTTTTTCCTTTTTCCTTTGGAGGGGGGGGGAATTAGAGAAAACGTCCCGTAAATGTACCACAAGCTTAATATTTTTAATAAAAATAAAACTTTGTACAAAAATTAAAATCTTTATCCACTTTTAATCGAAATTAATACAACTTCTCAAAATAGAGTTCAATGCCGCCGCGCTCCCAAATCAAGCCTTCATTTTCTATTTTTCTGGCACCCAAATCGAAATTTATCTTCTTTTTTGTTCTGTTTAGTATTGTTTTAAATCCTTTCATTTTCTATTTTCCTAGTTTCCTCCTTTCCTCTTTTGGAAGACGACCTTTAAATCCCTGAACAAATTGAGGACTCCACTCTCATCTCCCCTTTACGGCACAGATCCCTCCAATCTGAACAGCACTTGCATTGCATTTAACCTTTTTGATCATAAGAGGAAAAAAATACAAAGGTAAGCCTGAAATGCAAGCCACACCCATTCCCAGGTTATGTATGGTCTTGGTGGAGTGAAACACTCCCAATCTATCTCCAAAAAAAAGTCTAATAGTTATATCATTCTCCCCCAACTTCGCGATTAGGGATTCGAATCTAGTTGTAACAAAAAAATAAAAAAGCACTCTGGATCTCTAGCCTAGTGGTTGGGGGTACAAGCTGAAAACCACCACTCCAAGACGCCAATAGCAAAATTCACAACACTCGCATTCCCCCACACTTCCTGCCGCTTCTCTTCGGAAGCTATTTTCAAGATGCATGTGTTTCTTCTTGACAACAGCTGGCGACACAACACATATTTGTAATACCAGGTCAATTTATTTACTCAACAACATCAACCATATATGAGACCTCAGCCAGTGATGTATGACTTACTCTAGCTGTGCTGCTAGCTTCTCTCAGGCCATTCCTATTACAAGTGTATACATCACGTAGCAGCTCCAAGGAGTGGTATGGAAATAAAACCTCATTTTATTTTGGGACAAATCTCCCCAGTTTATTAACTACACCTTTTGTTTCCGACCCTAGCATGCCCAGCTCGGCACAGTTTGGACCTGACTGATAATCTTATACATCAGACACATGAAACCGATGCTTCATCACATAAACAATGGCCATCATTGCTCCAGTAATTCCTTCTAATTAGATGTTAGTCAACGTAAATAAGATGCTCCAACTGCACTACTTTATCCCTACTCTGGGACATTTACTTTCCTCAAAGCTTCTGCAGCTTCCTCTGGGAACACTGGATTAATGTAACATCCAGTTGCAATTTCAAATCCTGCAGCGACAGTTAATTGTGGCACTATCTGTAAGAACCAGTGCGTGTACAACAACTCTGAGTCTGTAATTTGTAAGGGAGAAGTTTGAATCATGAAATTGAATGGTGGATCATTCAACTGGAGGGACATCTTCCGAAGCATGAGTTTCAGTAGACCACCAAGATCCTTGGCCTGCATAAGTTGCAGATTAGAGAAAGGAAATTACTTATACAACAAATAACGATGTCTAACATAACCAAAATCTAACTGGGGCACTAGCACCCAGTCACTACCATATAGCCAAGTTTATTCTCTCTGAGTAACTCAAAGCAATAACATGCAATAAAATGTCTCTTACTAATGTGTCAGTGTTTGACTATTTTCCGATTTATCTGATATTTATAAATTGTAACTGCAATTACTTCTCAATAACATACATGTCAGCCAAGCTGAATGACATAATTATACAATTTCTATCAACAACTGTTCTTATTATTTGTTGATAGTTTCATTTGATAAAGACAATACATGCAAATAGCATGAGAAAACAACTACAATAATTATTAAAAATATTTTATTCATAACAATGGCATTCACATGTGACAGTAACAACACCTAGCAGCAAGGTTCTAGTAATTCATTTTTTCAATAGCACCTGCTGCCATAAGTGTATCTGTCACTAATTACAACAGGAAGAGAAACATGCATAAGAGATCTAGAGAGAGCGCAATTTGAGACAACCTGCAGTTAAATATCAAAAGTTTATAGAGTTGGCATAACATTTGATATAGGGTTCCCCCCCCCCCAAAGGGAAAAAAAGGAATCACTTTGTTGTCTGATGATTATGCCCCAAATCACTCCCCCCCCCCCAAAAAAAAAAAAAAACTGGTGGGTCCATTCCTTTACCAACCCAAGGAACTGAGGAAATTTTCAGCAGTCAAGGAACAAAGCCAGAATTTATGAACTATTGTTGAATGTTGAAAACATTCCTATAGATCGTTGCGGACCATTACCAGCCAAGATTATACAATTACTAAAGTTGATTGGTCTTTTGTACAGTGGAGTTACTATTGCATTCAACAGTAGTGATGCGATCATCAAGCCTGCTAGGAATTCGTATGATCCAACTCAAGTTTCAATTGGGTTTGTAACAAAAGTTCGTGTTAAAAGGTTCGAAAAAACCCTAAATAAATTAATTCAGAGGGTTTTACAACAAGAAATTGGAGGCCAAATGAATGAAGAACCAAAAGGGGCCTTAATTATGCTCATACAAGCCCAATTGGAAGAATAAATGGTTCTAAACTATCCAAAATCAAGGCATGACAAAAATAGAAAAAAAAAATTTATAGCAAAGATTTGATCAAAATAGTTGATTTACTTTATTTAGTTTCCTATTTTTTTTTGTAATTTATATTTTAGTTTCCTAATTTATAATTATTTAGGGAGTTACTAAATTTTTAGTTGCTAATTTAGTTTTTACTTTTAACCTATAAATAAATCATTACACATTGTGTAAAATATAACTTTTGACAACTTTTGAGAAAATTAATAAAATTGTGAAATTTCTTCACACGTTTTGTTCTTTTGAGAACTTTTGAACTTATTCAAGATAGGAGTCTTGTTTAGTTCTTTGACTTATCAATCTAGACTTCGAACCACCTAGGTTGTGGCGTCATTTATTCCATCTTTATACCAAGGTTTTTGTTCTAGTGAGAAACGAGTCTAAGATCATATACCTCAGATTCTTCCTCTTTTAGAGCAAGGGTTGAGATTTTTAATTCCACCTGTTCAAATAATTCGTTGGGACTATTTTTTTGGATTAAATTAACTTGTTCGTGGGTTCTAGGGTTTCTATACCCGGGTTTGCATTAGTTGATATCAGAGCTCACGAACAAGTTAATTTAACTCAAAAAAATCATCCCAACGAATTATTTCAACCAGTGGAATTAAAAACCTCAACCCTTGCTCTAAAAGAGAAAAAACCTAAGGTATATGACTTTAGACTCGTTTCTCACTAGAACAAAAACCTTAGTATAAAGATGAATTAAATAACGTCACAACCTAGGTGGTTCGAAACCTAGATTGATAAGTCAAAGAACTAAACAAGACTCATATCTTGAATAAGTTCAAAAGTTCTCAAAAGAACAAAACGTGTGAAGAAACTTCACAATTTTATTAATTATCTCAAAAGTTGTCAAAAGTTATATTTTACACAATGTGTAATAGCCTATTTATAGGTTAAAGGTAAAAACTAAATTAACAACTAAAAATTTAATAACTCCCTAAACAATTATAAATTAAGAAACTAAAATATAAATTACAAAGAAAAAATAAGAAACTAAATAAAGTAAATCAACTATTTTGACCAAATCTTTGCTACTAACTTTTTTTTTCTATTTTCGTCTTCCCTTGATTTTGGATAGTTTTGAACCCTTTATTCTTCTAATTGGGCTTGTATGAGTATAATTAAGATCTCTTTTGGTTCTTCATTCATTTGACCTCCAATTTCTTGTTGTAAAACCATCTGAATTAAATTATTCAGAACTTTTTCAAACCTTTTAATTTGAACTTTTGTTACCGACCCAATTAAAACTAAAGTTGGATCATACGAATTCCTTGCAGGCTCGATGATCGCATCATTCCCCCTTCTTGACAATGATTTGTCCCCAAATCGTCACCTGTATGAAAGTGCATCCGCAACCGCATTTTGCTCGGAAAAAGTCTCAATGTATTCAATCTATCCAGCATATCTCTTACCATCTTTATGAAATAATAACTTTTTGAACTCAACTCAAAAATAATTACTTTGTAAAATTCAAAAATTTATATGAAAGAAAGGATAATAAAGGAAACAAAGGAGGAAAGAAAAGAAAAGTGAGAATAAGGAAAGTCACAAATTTGAAAAAAAAAAATTGGAGTCCACGAACAAAGAATTTTGTTCTTTGTGATAAATTGAAATTGGAGATAATCTCAAAACAAAAACACAAATAAGAATAAAGAAAGATGAAAAAATTATAGACAAATATAAACAATTATAGACAAGTACGAACAATTCAAAGGGTAACCCGAAATGGCTCTGGTACCAACTGATGTGAACTCGAAGGGTATAAAATCCCTAAAACCCACGAACAAGTTAATTTAACCTAAAAAAATCATCCCAACGAATTATTTGAATCGGTGGAATTAAAAACCTCAACCCTTGCTCTAAAGGAGGAAGAACCTAAAGTATATGATTTTAGATCCGTTTCTCACTAAAACAAAAACCTTTATATAAAGATGGAATGAATGACGCCACAATCTAGATGGTTCGAAACCTGGATTGATAAGTCAAAGTACTAAGCAAGACACCTATCTTGAATAAGTTCAAAAGTTCTCAAAAGAACAAGACGTGTGAAGAAACTTCATAATTTTATTAATTCTCTCGAAAGTTGTCAAAAGTTATATTTTACACAATGTGTAATAGCCTATTTATAGGCTAAAGGTAAAAACTAAATTAACAACTAAAAATTTAGTAACTCCCTAAACAATTATAAATTAGGAAACTAAAATATAAATTACAAAGAAAAAATAGGAAACTAAATAATGTAAATCAACTATTTTGATTAAATCTATGCTACTAATTTTTTTTCTATTTTCGTCTTCCCTTGATTTTAGATAGTTTTGAACCCTTTATTCTTCCAATTGGGATTGTATGAGCATAATTAAGACCCCTTTTGATTCTTCATTCATTTGACCTTCAATTTCTTGTTGTAAAACCCTCTGAATTAAATTATTCAAGACTTTTTCGAACCTTTTAACTCGAACTTTTGTTACCGGCCCAATTGAAACTTGAGTTGGATCATACGAATTCCTTGCAGGCTTGATGATCGCATCAAGTAGTGTGCTCATTTTGGAACGCGGTGTTTTTGAGAGTGAAGGTTGGAATAGGCACAGTGTGGAGGTTTAGAGTACATTCTCAAGTGCACCCTGATGTGATTTGTAGGCTTCTTAGCCTGTGGGTCAGCTTCCAATGCATAAAGGGAGGTAGCCCCCCCCCCACCCGAGGGGTTTCCTTTGCTTTTATAGTGTGTAAAATGCTTTGTTCTAACTGAACCTACTTTATATTCAATTCATATATTAACACAAACAATAACATATTTTCAGTTTTACATCAACACTTAACCAACTGAGCGTTAACCATGAGCTCGTAGATCAATAAATGACCAAGATTATGCTTTACAGTTTGCCTATGGTATGGCTAAGGTCCACACGATCCATTCCCCCAGCCCCCCAGCCCTAAATGCAAACAAATTAAGAGAAGAAAAGAATCAATTCAGTGCTAATTTTCAATGTATGAAATGAGCCCTTACTTAGTCATTCACATGGTATATTCATTTGCAAGCGTATTTTTGTTGCAGGGCATTCTTGAAGCTAAATTGCACGTGCATTTTTTCTATCTTAATTTTCATGACAATCATATATCAAACTAATTAATTATTTATTTTTCCTAATATCTTCACATCAAATGTGTTATCAACTAGAATAATTTTTTTGCTTGTATCGATCGTTTGTCTTTAGAGGCACAAATAAAGTGCAAGCAAAGTGCAGAAGACTATTTCCTATATTAGATATTACGAACTAGATTTCCCAATGCTATAGGCTTAGCCCAGCCCCAGTAGATAAAACATAAGGATATCCTCCATGATCCGCATCAATCATGGATTGTAGCAGGCATGCTTTGGACAACACCTTTTAGCATATCTTTCCATGCACAACCACTTCCAATCCTTGGTCTGCACATCAGTCTTGAATGGAGCAATTCAAGACACCTGTTGATCAAGAAGCATAATAGTTTCTACAGATGGAATTTCGAAAGGCAGCATGGCAGATCAAAAAAGCTTCGTACCACATTACAATATCACCAACTTCATTTAAATATCATCATAGAGGGGTTTGGTTCACTCAGGGAGTAGATCAGACAAAAATTAGTCCAGGTATGCAGATGGTAATTCATGTGGTATTTGCAGTAAACTAGTTTCCTAATTTATTTAGATGTTATGACAACAACACCAAATTAAATTAGTTTTCATCTTATCATAAGGTAAATTTTAAACTCTAAAAAAAGCTTATATCAGAATATTAGATTTAAAATATTATCATTTAAAGGTGTTAAGAAAATAAAATTAACTAATAAAATAAAGGAGGAGAAAAAAGAAAAAAAATAAAAAATAAAAGCACACAACCAAAAAAAATAATATTAAGTTTAGTGAAAAAAAATAAAAGGCCGACCCCAGAGTCTGGGATTAAAGCTTAGGCTGTTGTTGTTAGTGAAAAAAATAAAAGAAAAGGAAGAGAAATATCTAGGTGAGAAGATGGTACAAAAGGACACAGGATTTCTCCCTCTGCCTGCCCCTCTCCCTACCCAAAATCAAAACCCTAATTTCTGAAAGCAGCCAGAGTGATACAGTCTCTTCCAAGAGAGATTATTGTGCAAATACTTGTCTAGTTGCCAAGAGGAATGGTGTCAAAGTGCAAGTGTGTGTGCAAGGAATGGTTCTCTCTGATCAAAGACCCTCAACTCCTCCGATTCTCTCTCTCTCCACACCACTTATCGCATCAATCACCATTGCAGAGATTATTTTTTCAAAATACGGGTCTCCGAATTTCAACCAATAAACAGACACTAACAAAGAAGACTATGTTCCCCATGTTTCATACCTACAGCCTTGGGTGAAGAAGCCCAACAAGCATGTGAATTTGAATTTTTTTTCCCTCTCTCTACTCCCTTTATTTTATTAGTTAAATATTATTTCTTACTACTTTTAAAAATATATTACGTTTGGTGAAAAAAATAAAAGAAAAAGAAGAGAAATATCTAGGTGAGAAGATGGTAAAAAAGGACACAGGATTTCTCCCTCTACCTGCCCCTCTCTCTAACCAAAATCAAAACCCTAATTTCTGAAAGCAGCCAGAGGGATACAGTCTCTTCCAAGAGAGATTATTGTGCAAATAAACATCAAGTTGCCAAGAGGAACAGTGTCAAAGTGCAAGTGTGTATGCAAGGAATGGCTCTCTCTGATCAAAGACCCTCAAGTTCTCTCTCTCTCTCTCTCCCCCCCCCCCACAACACGCATCAATCACCATTGCAGAGATTATTTTTTCAAAATACAGGTCTGCAAATTTCAATCCATAAACAGACATAAACGAAGAAGGCTATGGTGGTGTTTGGTTAAAGAGAATAGAAATCATGAATAAGATTGAAACCCATATGAGTTGTTTGGATTAATGAAACGGGAATAAAAATTTGGGAATGAAACCCCCCAAAATAAGGAGTTTGTGAAACCCAAATAAAATAATGGGTTTTGGCCAAAACCCATGTCTCAAACCTAAGAAAAATTACTAGCCACTAGGACTACTAGTGGTTCAGGTTAAACCAATAACTTGAACCGAACCAAACCGAAATTTTTGGTTGGGTTCTTTTTTTTAAAAATATATATATATATGTATATATTTTGTTCAAACCAAACCGAACTGGAAATTTTTTTGTTCGGTTTTGGTTTAATTAAAAGAAAAATGGTTCAATTTGGGTTGAACAAAACTAAGATGAATTTTTTGGACGAGAGCTGGAGCCTCTTTCTTTTTTGGGACGGTACTTTTCATCAATTGTTACACTGAGTGTGTGTGTGTGTGTGTGTGTGTGTGTGTGAGAGAGAGAGAGAGAGAGAGAAAGAGAGAGAGGGAGAGAGAGAACAGTTTCTTTCAAAGGAAAAGCACAAGCCATGAACCGGCAAGAAGTAAGGTAAGTTTTTTTTTTTGGGGGGGTTATGAGATTTTTGATTTCTTTTTAGTTTTGAGACTTTTGATTTTACCATTTCTTCCTTTCTCTTCTTCGCCATCTCCTTTCTTTGCACATTCGATTTACTTGTGGTTTCGTTGTGACCTGTGAGATGGTTCCCTGTTGAGAACTCAAAGAAGGTTGTTGCCTCCGCTAGTTGTGATGGCTTCCTTGGGGTCGCGAAGGAGAGGAGGTGGAAAGAAATGAAGGATGGCAGGTAGCAGTGATGGTGATGGAAGGGTTTCATTAGGGTTTGCAGGTGGGTGAAGAAGGAGGGCTTGGAGAGAGCCACTGTCTGTCGAGCACTGTCAGAGCAGAGAGAGAGAGTTTTGTGCGAAGGAGAGGACTTTCTGCGAAGGAGACTAGGGTTTTGATTTGGAAAAAATATTGCAACTTCAATTTTAAAAAAATTTAAATCGATTTAAACCGAACCAAACCAAATTTTTTTAGTTTGGTTTGGTTTAAATCGATTTAAATTTTTTTAAAATTTCGGCTTTCGATTTGATTCGGTTGGCCACTAAACCTAACCAAACCGAACTGTTGACACCCTTACTAGCCACTTCTTTGCCCTTCCATTCAGCCAAAGACGAAAATAGAGATGGAGGACGTCTCCACCATCGACGAAGATCGAGGACATCGTCGCCACCGACGCAGAGCTCAAATGGTAATTGAATGAACAACTGAGGACGAATTCAAAGAATTCAATGGCAGAATCTGAAAATGACTGGAACAAGCAGTGGCAATGACAGCTTAAGGCAACAATAGAGAGCAATTGAATACTGGAGATACAATCTGCGACAGAATCGAAAACCGAAAATGATTGAATTTTCGGCAGTGGAATCACAAGGCGATGATGAAGAACTAAGACTGAGACGAATTGAAGTGATTGATGATGATGGAACTATAGAAGCTTGGCGATTGAGGATTCTAGGGTGATGAAATCTGGCAATTGGTGATGAAAAGGATGCGCGATTGGTGATGCTAGTACTGGAATTGACAAAAGGATTGAACAGCGATGATGGGGATTGAAGACTGGTGATGTCACAGTGAGGCAAATTCGAACAAGGGCAAGTCAAAGGCAAAGACGCAAATGAATTTGAAACTTGAATCAATGGTGATGAAGATGAATGATGTTGACTGAAACTGGGTTAGAGAAGAGGTGATGGAAGGTTAAAGACGACGCATGAAAGCTTGAATGGAAGTTGAAGATGATGAAATTTCTTTTTTATTTGAATTTAATATAATTATTTTTTGTTATAAAATCATCTCGTTGGATGCAATAACCAGCATTCTTTCTATTTCTTTAATTAAAAAACATTTTTTATCAAGAGTAAAATTGATAATTAAATGATTTCAATTCCGAAAGATATACAAATCAAACATTAACAATAGTAATCATATCCATTCTAGAATTTAAACCAAATAATTGATGTTAAAATCAATTTCTTCGTTCGTTCCCAGGTCTCTAATTATGAAACCAATTTCCATTCCTGGGTATGAGCCAAACGCCCCCGTGTCCCCCACATTTCAAACCTACAGCCTTGGGTGAAGAAGCCCAATGAGCATGTGAATTGATTTTTTTTTCTTTTTGTTAATATTATTTCTTTACTACTTTTTAAAAATACACATTTAAATCTAATATTCTAACATTAACTTAAAATAAAAATAAACTAAGAAGCAAGGTTAGATTACCATGAGGGTGTCTAATAGGTGGAAATGGGAAGCGTGATGGCGAGGAATGATCCAAATCTCAAAAGGAAATGAAGCGGCAAAGGGAACTACGGAAAGGAAATGGGCAGACTCATGGATTAACAACTCATTCCCCTGCCCTTGAATGACTTCACAAATGCTGCATTTCCCAATGCGGTCATAGTTCTCCTTCATGCTGCGAAGGCGGGAGGTCACGCTTGGAGGAACAATGGGTAGCGCCATTATCTGACTGTGGGAATGACTCAATGAAGCTCCGGCAGAAGCCCCGTGATTCTTGAACACCTAATGCGGAAAAAAAGAATCAGCGGCCAAGTCTATTACAATTACAATTATCTTAAACGTAGGGGGGAGGGAGAGAGAGAGAGAGAGAACCTGTACATATTTGATGGATTCATTTTGCATAAGCTGCTGGATCCTCTTCTTGAAGGCAAGAATAACGTCGCCGACTTGGGAAGGGGAGAGATCGGAGAGGTGAAGGGAGTGAAGCGGGGATTCAATGACGACGTCGTGGAGGCCGAAGCCACTCAATCTGGGATAGGGGTTGTTAGGGTTCTGAGGGACAGGAGGATCAATGTCCCTGGACAGAGCAGGATAGAGGTTTTGGATGACCCTGATCTTCCAATCGTCCTCGTTTTCGGGAAGACGAAAGATTTCGGGCGCGCACTCGTGCTCGTGGCCGATGCAGAAGGGACATCCTCCTCCTCCTCGGGAATTATTAATATCATTAGGGTTAGCAGGGTTTTTAGATTTGAAATCGGAAGGTCTGCGAGCTCTGGCTGGAGAGAATATCACCCACCGCTCCGTCACCACATCCATCCTTAGCTCTGGCTTTCTACTACTCGAACCCATATTTTTTTCTTCTTCCTTCCTCTTCGTCTTCCCAAGCCCAACACTCCTCCTCCTCTTTCTTCCCTTTGCTCAAGCCACACCTAACTCGCCTCGGATCCACATTTTAATCACCTTTTCTTCTTTTTAAACGCATCGCTGCCTCTTTATATAAATCAAAATTTTATTTTGATTGTAAGATATTTTTAAAAGGGAAGAAATTGATTTTATAACTTATTATTAGAAAGCAAAATTTATAATATTCTTTTATTTATGGTGTTGAAGGTAGATTATGACTCCATAGATATTGGTTTCTTATAAAAATTTGAACGATTGCTATCAGAAGGGATGTAATATCTGTAAAAATCGTCGAAAGATATTCCGATTGAGAGATTTTGATACTTAAGTCAGAAAGAGCAATTTTTGAATGAGAAATAAATAAATTGAGAGTTTAAGGGAGTGGTTTTCTATGATTAGAGTGTCAAATGTGTATGACCGAGAGAGCGTACTTGACTTGTAGGGTTTTAAGATATTTTATACCTATGAAAGCCGTGCATCGTTGAAGTGTTTCAACCCTACTTTTGTTATCGAATCAATTCAGAAATCTCGAGAATTCAACATTTCGAATTGATTATGATTCTCATCATTTGAGAAAATTTTGTTTTATAAAGGGATCGTTTCCTTAACCGAAAGATCCTAAAGAGTCTGCTCTCAAATAAGAAGTGGAGTCATTAGAATACTTTGACATTCCCTTAAAATCATTAGAGTCGTTGTCTATCGATCGGTCATTCGACTGATGAAGAATCTTCAGAACTCGCTCGCTTGAAGGACCGACGGTTGAATACGCGATCGGGACGGTTACCTTTGCTTGATGAATCATGTTCGACTAACGGAACGACTGAAACCCTATTATTCGAGAGATTTGAACGACTGAGACCCTTTGGTAGATGATCATAATTGAATATCGATCAGTAGTCATTCGTTGTGAACCTTTCACGTGAATTTTTTAAGAGCTGACCCCTCCAATTGGACCTTAAGATCACGTCCCACCATATGGAAAACAAAAATCTCCTCTTAGCTTTATTTAATTATTTTATAATTAATTTACCGATGCAATAATTAAAATTTAACATGTTAATTTTTTTCGGGGTGAAATGGGTATTTTGATTTTTTATATTTATAAATTAAAATGTTTACTTTAATATTTGATAAACGCCACAATGAGCATCGAGTTGACTCAGATCTTCTCAACTTGATCTTTTCAATTGTATAGGTAATACATTTTCCTCCATGGTGGAAGCTTTTAACGCCTTGTTTCTCATTACGTCCTTACATTACATTACACCATGTCATCACCGGCTGAACTTTCAGAATGCAACAACACCACGCAGGCCTTCATTAGCTCCCCTACACAAAATCATTACAAATTAAAATCAATTCCGCTTACATCTTGAAATGAATTTGCCTTGACATTCAATGTACGTTGGGTCCCACGCCCATTGCCGACCTTTTCATCCAAATCCGCTTGATTTCCTTACTGCTACCATGTTCCCGCCCCACCCGAACCTTGCTTGAGAAGGAGGATTTTTGTTTTTGTTTTTGTCCTAGTTTTTTTGTTTTTTCCGCCGCCCCCCAGGGGGGAAGGGCGCAAAAAGAAAAGGAAAAATATTTACCTTAACCTCACTCGGCTCTTTAATATTTTAGGGCGTTGAAGATAGGTTGCGATTTCATAAAAATCAATTTTTTATAGACTTAAATGGTTGCTATTAGAAATTGATGTAATATTTATAAAAATCGTTGAAGGGTACTCTGGTAGAAAAATTTCGACACTCAAGTCAGAAAGAGCAATTTTCGAATAAAAGAAAAATAGACTGAGAGTTCAAGGGAGTGGTTTCCTGTGATTAGAGTGCCCGATGTGTATGGACCAGAGAGCGTACTTGGTTTAGAGAATTTTAGGATATCTTATACCTGCGAGAATTGTACGTCGTCGGGTGCTTTAACCGTACTTTCCTTATTGAGTCGATTCGAAAATTTTAGGGATTTAATTCTCCGAATTGATTGTGATTCTTATCCTTTGGAAAACTTCCATTTTCTGAAAAGATATTTTTTTTTAACTGAAAGATCCTAAAGATACTACTTTGAAATAGGAAATCGGATCCATCAGGATATTTTGACCTTTCTTGGAATAGTTGGAGCCGTTGACTATCGATCGGTCGTTCGACCAATGAAGGTTTTTCAGAGCTCATTCGATTGAGGGGCCGACGTTTGAATACCTGACCGGATCGATTACATTTACTTGATGAGCCACGTTTGGTTGGCGGGGCGACTAAGACCCTATTATTCGGGAGATTTAGACGGCTGAGGCCCTTCGTTCGTGAGGTCTGAGCGACGGAGACCTTTCAGTGAATAGTCATAATGTTTAAACATTGATCGGTAGTTGTCCTTCACGGGCTTTCAAAAAACTAACCATTCTTGCTAGGTTTTTGACCATGTCCTATCATTTACCCCCGACTCATGGTCTTCTTGGTAAAGAGGCATTATGAGTAATGATTATTGGAAAAGACACAAAACTTTTTAATGTGACTTCTGTCGTTTTGGTTTTCATAAATCGTCTTTTGTACGTTTCATAAGATTTCTTATTCACGAGAGGATCACATATCCCAACATTTTTACTGCCCTTCTAACCTTCCTTCGAAGAACCTCTTCTTGCAGACAAAATGTCGAAAGAATCTCCCTCGTCGCGAGGTGTAGACAGCATTCAGAGTACCATAACCGAAGAGGATCTGATGGAAGTCCAAAAGGAGATGTTGCTTGGGAGCGACTTCGAATTGGTATTGCTCGGTGAAGGGGACAAAGCGAACCATGCCCCCAAGGGTTGCGTTCCGGTGTACAAATAGTGTGTCAAATACGATTTGAGGATCTCGTACACGGACCCACTGGCGGAGGTGATTGTCTTCGCTGTTTATCCAAAACGCTTGGCGTTTTGTGATTGTCTTGATTTTTCTGTTATGGATTTTCCGTGTTCGTTTTGATTTGGAGATTTGGGGGCCCTTTTTTCTTTGGGGCGATGTAGCTCAAGAGGTTCTACCCATGGTTGGTATAAACTCCAAACTTGTCAGGAGTCTCGTTGGAGGTTATTCTATAGTGAATCTCAAGATAAATATCGGATGTAAAAGTTCTTATTCGTAAGATTTCCGAATAACGACCTCTTTCCAGTGTTTTCGGATGCCAACCAAGCGCCTTTCTTAAATATGAAGATCCCGGATCTCCTTCGTCATTCTCGTTTTCTACAAGTTATCGGTCGCTATTGTGAGGCTCATCATCGGAGCCTTTGGGTAGATCTTTTGATAGAAGACAAAATATTGATGTTGTCTGACTTGTTGGTGGATGAGGCGAGACCGATCCCAAGCCTCTTTTATTGGAGCGACAAGGAATGGAGTTTGTTGATTCTGTAACGGTTGTGAATGTTTTTCTTCTTAATGAGATCTCCACTGAGCGGGAAGTGCGGCCAAACGCAAAGAGGAAGACAGTTGGTAGCTCCCCTAAGTCCCAGCAGAAAAGATCAAGGACCCTATCACCTGGCCCGCTCACTAGTGAGGAGGAGCCGACGGGAACTAGAGAACATGAGCCTCTGCAAGAACACTCCAAAACAGAAGAGGCCAGGGAGGAGGACTTTTGGGATGAGAAATTCCTTGTGGCAACTAGGAGTGCTCTAACTCAGGATTCACGGTGGCGAGAAGAGGCCCCAGCAGTGCACGCTTCTTCTCTCGCTCTAGAAGAAGCATCGGAACAGACTCCTCAGAGATCCCAATGTCTTTTGCAAGACATAGAGGATGCATACAGCATTCAACCACCTATTCTGGTTGACTCTCTCATCAGAGAAGAGGATGATTTTGAAGAAGGATCAGTGACGATCTATGTGGAGGGCTGTCAGTTTAACTTCATTGATTCACAAGTGGCACTGCAGTTGACTGAATGGTTTGAGTTTTCTCCAAAACTCGCCCTCCAAATGATGCCTCCGGATTGCGTTGACAAGGTCATTCACTCTCTTTACCTTACGGTAAGCATTCTCTTTGTTAGAGCTATGTTTGGTTTTATCATCTTATGGTTCTGACAAGTATATTTCTTCCCAGGCTTCGGCCTTGACCGACCTTGAAAGGAGACGGAGAAAAGAGCATGATGAGCAAGCTATTCGCTTGAGCAACCGGGTGTTAGCTCTGAAGGACACTCTGGAGAACCAGTAAAAAAATATCGAAGATGAGAAAAATAGACAGATCGAGCATCTCCAGGGGGACCTAACTTTGGCCCGAGAACATTGTGAAAAACTGGAGGCGGAGGCATGCATTCGGGAGGCAAGATTAATAGCCGTCGAAACGTTAGCTCGTCTTTGGGAGGAATCTCTTCAAAGTACTGAACGAGAGATGACCAATCTCAATGTATCTGTTGCTAAAGATACTGCTTACATCCATCTTTCCCAAATCAGGCTGTTTGAGCGTTTGAGGTGTGCAAAGGAGATCTTTCGACATGTTGGCCAGTATGAGGCTTTGCCTCCTCTTGAGGGATCAGCGGATCCGGATTTCGCCTCGATTACTTCTATCATTTCTTCTACTCCCTTGTAACTTTGCATTGTTCTGATATAAAGAAATTTTCTCATTTTGTCTCATGTTTCATTGAGGTGTAATAATTTTCTGCGATAGAAAAACTTTCAAATACTTTATCCCATTCGCTTAATGAGGTCGGGGTGACTTGGACCCGTCGTATATTAAATGACCTTTGGTATCGAGACCATATCCATTTGCTTGGGAGATTCATCCCATCTTGATGACATGCCTGATTGGTTAAACCAGGGCGTCTGAGATCCAACGTTCGATTGGGAAATTTCAAAGGTTAGGGTCGTGTCCGCCTATTCGACACATTCGCTTGGAAGGACCTGGGTGTCTGAGGCCCGACGATCGATTAAAAACTTCAGAGGTTACGACCGTGTCTACCCGTTCGAGGAGTCTCATCCTATCTTAACGATACATTCGTTCGGAAGGATCTGGGCGCCTGAGGCCCGACGATCGATTAGAAACTTTAGAAGTTAAAGCCAAATCTACCCATTCGGGGAGTTCCATCCCAACTTAACAACACATTCATTCGGAAGGATATGGGCATCTGAGACCTAACGATCTATTAGAAACTTTAGAAGTTAAGGCCGTGTCCGCCGTTCGGGAAATTTCTTCCCAACTTAATGACACATTCGTTCGGAAGGACCTGGGCATTTGAGACCCGACCATCAATTAGAAACTTTAGAAGTTAGGGCTGTGTTCGTCCGTTCAGAGAGTTTCATCACAACTTAACGACACATTCGTTCGGAAGGACCTGGAGGTCTGAGACCCGACGATCGATTAGAAACTTTAGAAGTTAGGACTGTGTCCGCCCGTTCGAAGAGTTTCACCCCAACTTAACGACACATTCGGTCAGAAGGATCTGAACATCTGAGGCCCGACGATCGATTAGAAACTTTAGAAGTTAAAGTCGTGTCCGTCCATTCGGAGAGTTTCATCCCAATTTAACGACACATTCGTTTGGAAGGATCTGGGTGTTTGAGACCCGACGATCAATTAGAAACTTTAGAAGTTAGGACCATATCCGAACGTTCGGAGAGTTTCATCCCAACTTAGCGACACATTCGTTTAGAAGGATCTGGGCGTTTGAGACCCGACGATCGATTAGAAACTTTAGAAGTTATGGTCGTGTCTGCCCGTTCGGGGAGTTTCATCCCAACTTAACGATATATTCGTTTGGAAGGATCTAAGCGTCTGAGCCTGACGATCGATTGGAAACTTCAGAAATTAGGAGGGGTGCTTTCTCCGTAGGTCATTAAGAATCCCTTGTTGCGAGCTATCGATAAGTAACAAGAGAACGTCAAAAAATTTAATAAAAAAAAGAGTGGGGGATAGGGGGGGAATTATGAAAAAAAAAATAGGGGGAAAAAGAATATATTCGCGCTATCTTCACCACGGATTTGGAGAATCACCCTTCCTAATTCATCATGCAGCGGCCTGGGATCTGGTTTATCGGGCAGCTCATTCTCTCGCGATGCATTGCGTCTGTCGGGGGAAGGTAGATTCCTTCCTTCTATACTGATGAACTTCTGTAGTTTACCATTGCGAACCAAAAACTTCAACTCGTCCTTAACCTTTTGCACTCGTCGATCGTATGACCGTGGAATGGCAGTACTTGGATTTGTCTTTCTTAGGATCTGCTTCTGTGGGACGAGAGGGTCATCTGACGTATGATTTGTTTTTTATCTGGTATAAAACCCGACTCGGGGTTTCGTTCAGCGGCGTATAGACGCTGAACCTTCGCGAGGGTAGAGCTCCTGGTTTGCTTCTCTTCTGAGAGGGCTGGCGAAGCGATCGGCTGCGTTCCTTTCTGCTAGGATGGTTCCTTCTTCGGTCGAAAGCCTCCGCTTCCTCTGCCACGATATACTTCTCCACTCGAGAGTAGCATTCTTGGATGGTTGCTGGGGTTTCTTTGTAATAGAGACTTTCATGTCAAAGGAGTGCAAACTCATTAAGAGAGCGGTCAGTGCGATATTATGGTTTAAAACGGGGACCTTTAACATCTCTGTCTTAAATCTTTCCAGAAAATCTCTCAGAAACTTTTCTTCATTTTGCTACAATGATAGCAAGGAAGTGGATTTACGTTTGACTTCCCGATTGATTATAAAATGAGTCTTAAATTGTTGTCGAAATTGGGTGAAACTCTTGATACTGAACGACGGGAGAGAGTTAAACCATGGCAGGGCATTACTCTTGAGAGTAGTGGAGAAGTGCTTTCACATCGTTGTGTCTGACAGGTCTCTGGAGACAATGACTGTTATGAAGTGGGCGGCGTGATCACGGGGGTCAGTTGTTCCATCATATCGCTCCATGAGAGGTAAAAGGATATCTCTTAACATTGGTTTTGATGAGATCTTCGAGTCGAAGGGCGATTCACTTAAGGGGTGCAAGGGATCTTCCCCATTTTTTGCATCCGCCCTTTTAAGCTCGGCAGCCACAAGTTATTTGACTTGCCTTTTTAGATCTTCGGGGTCATATTGAGAGGTCGCCGAGGGTTTATAATTAGTAGGAATTTCTCGTCTCGGTGGTCGCTCATATTCAGACTCCGCTGCGGATGAGTGGCCGTCTGGCCCGAGGGCTCGACTGAGTCCCTTCAGTTGTTTACTCATTCTTTGGAGTTTCGACTCCAATCTTTCCATTTGGGGCTGGTTCGCCTGCTCTGACGCTGAGGCCATGACTGGCTGTCCTTGAAACGCAGGTTGTAGGATTTACTCTAGATGGGACGGTCAGGGAGAAAGCATATGATCATGAATTGAATGATTGGGTGTTAGAGGGATGATAGATTCAGCAAGTATAGGGGCGTGCCCTTCTATGGTGGGGGCGACTCTCGAGAATGTTTTAGTTTTTGGAGGCATAGTTGTTAGAATAACAGAAGTTGCTTTAATCTGTTTTCCACGGACGACGCCAATCTGTTAGAGGTGGGTTGCGACTCCACAGATACAATCTCCTTTTAAACTTGAACGGATGCCGTCAGAAGGGATGTAATACCTGCAAAAACCATCGGAGGGTGTTCCGATTGGGAGACTTCAACGCTCAAGTCAGAAAGAGCGGTTTTCGAATTAAAGAGAAACAAACTAAGAGTTCAAGAGAGTGGTTCCCTGTGATTAGAGTGCCGGATGTGTATGGCCTAGAAAACGTACATAATTTAGAGAATTTTAGGATATCTTATACATGCGAAAGTCGTACGCCGTCGGGGTGTTTCAACCCTACTTTCTTTATCTAGCTGATCCGGAAATTTCAGAGATTCAATACTCTGAATTGATTGTAATTCTCATCTTTTAAGAATTTCCATTTTCTGGAGAGATACTTTCCTTAATTGAAAGATCCTAAAGATGCTGTTTTGAAATAGGAAATCAGATCCATTAGGATGTTTTGAACTTTATTGGAATAGTTAGAGCCATTGACTATCGATCGGTCGTTCGACCAATGAAGGGTTTTCAGAGCTCGTTCGATTGAGGGGCCGACGTTTGAATACCCAATCGGGACAATTATCTTTACTTGACAAACCACGTTTGGTTGGCGGGGCGACTGAAACTCTATCATTCAGGAGATCTGGACGGCTGAGATCCTTCGTTCGTGAGGTCTGGGCGACGGAGACCATTCGATGAATAGTCATAATGTTTAGACATCGATCGGTAGCTGTCTTTCACGAGCTTTTCAAAAGTTGATCATTCTGGCTGGACTTTTGACCATGTCCCATACGAGGGTAGAGTGATACACTTAATCCATTCCCCATTGCCGATTCATCTCTACAGTTATATTCAATTCTATATTATAATTTTAGAGTTCTCACATCTAAAAATAAAAGGAAAAAAATACGATTTTTTTTTTTTAACTCAAACAACTATGTTATCATAATTAAATATATATAGATTCGGAAAAAAAAAAATAGTACCCTCCTAGTCCCACGGAAAGAGATTTCACAATTGATTTTGTTCTTATTTTTGGTTGCATAGTCTATTAAATAATGGTAAGTGATCACACTGATATAAAAATCATGTGCATGTTTATATGTTCACTCGCCGGATGTGATGGGAAATCTTCCTGCTTGCCCATTGCAAAAGGGTTATTACTTTTGGGTCACATTTCTTTGTCTATCAATGGACGTGTCTCTAGGTTCAAAGGGATATCAATATTACACTCTTTTATTTTTTTTTTTTCCTCACGAGACTCTTTGGATATCTTTAAATATCCAATATTAGAGGCACATAAAATTCACTTCATGAAATTCCCTAAAAATATATTCGAAACTCTTTTATCCATCTTATTCCCTTATCTATTTTGGATCATCTTATTTTATCATATTTCACATGCAATATGTTTCGATGGTCTTGCACATAAAATCAGTCATGGTAGGTGAGAAATAAAAAGTAATATCTTTTTTTTTTCAATCTCGCATTATGTTAAAATATAATTTGAGGATAAATTTTGATACAACGGTAGAGTTGTTTATTTGATTATTTTGAGGTTATAGATTTGAAATGTGAAAACAGTCTCTTTATAAAATACAAGAGAAAGATTGCGTACATATATGCCTACATTCTCCGTACCCCATTCTAAACTGTGGAAATGAAACCTTTTATATTAAAATACAGTACCAAATTTTATGAGAATTAATCGATTTTATGCCTTAACTCTGATTTTATCGGAGTGAATGCATTTCGATTAACCAAATGATGGCTTCTAGTTTATTAATTTTTACCATAGTTCTGTCTTTGGTGTTCAGCGTTGTTGGCAAACGTGATCAAGATACAAGAGGAATATCACCGCACCACCCTCGCGGTTGGAATTGGCTTGTGATTAAATCCTTATTTCCTGCTAATATTGTAGGAGGAATTCTAATTTCTATCCCTCAATTTCAAGAAGATGACAAGTTAATTTGGGCTCCAAACTCCTCAGTGATACTTTCTGTAAAATCAACATTTAGATGATCAGAAGGAGAGATTTAGTGAGAGGAATCCCATGTCGATTAACATATGGTCAGCTAAGCATGAGACAAAAAAGTTATTTATTTGGAGGGTTGCAAACAACATCCTTCCTCTGAGAAGAATCTTGAAGCGAAGACTAAGCATTGAAGATTCGAGCTCCTCGCCCCATGGCATTGCAAGAAAAATCAACACGTTCCACACATATTCCTTCATTGTTTTGTTGCAATGGGAATGTGGATTGATTCTTGTTGGAGCTCAAACCTTACTCCATTTTTAGATCGATCAATTTTCAGATAAATATTTCTTATTTTAAAATTTTTATGTATACAGAAACTATCAGAATATTTAAAACTATTAAGTTTAATTTATGTATTATTTGAACTATCGAAGGTATTTGGAATGCTAGAAATAAAATTATTTTTGTTGTTGAAATGCTAAACGTAAATATTTTAATAAACAAAACAATCATTGGAAGAGTTCTTATTTAGAAATTCAAATGAAACTGAACTTCCCGATAAAAAGATCGAGGACTAACATCCTTCTCCTTTCAACTTCAAATTCTTCTTTGATGCTGCTGCCAGGAAATCTTTATGTTTTGCTGCTATGGTATTAATGGATGGCAATAACTCTATCTCGGGAGCATGGACATCTGTTTTCTCTATTTTGATTCCACGGAAGCTGAAGCCAAGGCCTTGAAGCTAGCCGTCGCTATAGCTGTGGACCTCAGGGGCATATTTTTTTGGTGATGCCCAGTCTGCAATCAGCCCTTGTGCAGTCGGTCAATCTCCCCCCAAATAGTCCATTGAAGCTTTGATCAATGACTCCATGAATGGGTCTTTATCCCCAGTCATAGAAGCCTCGATGGTCATGTCTAGTGGGGCATCTCTATGAAGCACAATGGCACTATTTCCTTCTCTTCGGTGGGTTCTTCTTTGACCGTTGTTTTGGGGTATTTTCTATTGCTTAGGTGTTTTTTTTTTTAAAAAAAAAACTAGCAAGATGTAGAGCAAACTACAAATAGGCACATGTACAAAAGGAAAGTCATAAAAAGATTCTCAACTTTATATTTGATCACCAAGTAACGTGATTATTCATTTATTTTTCACCATAACTCATTTTAATCAACATCATAGCTTTTTGATTTTCCTTTACGGGGTTCTTTTATTTATCTTGGTTGCTTCTATAGATGGTATAATAATATATATATCTTTTAATTTTGTGCTTCATATTCAAAAAATGAGATTAATTTGTCAAAACCAATTATAGTCTCTTTACAAATTACCTTAAAAATCACACACACACACACACATATATATAAATATGTCGCACATACTAAAAATACTGTGTGCGCATATTATAAATAATTATTTTTTTCATGATATATATTTCGATCAAGTGGTCATAAAAATCTTTATGATCCTCAGCCTGAGTAATTCGCCCGCTTGCCACCCTTAGGCATTGAGCAAGAAAGGTTTCCCAAAGGGGAAACATAAAAAAGCATTAAGAAAAACAGTGCAAATAAGAGACCTATGAATTCAACAAAAAATATATGACTTATGCATTAATCCTGAACAAGGTAAAAGAGAAAACTCTTTCATCTTGCATTAATCCTTAAAAAAAGTAAAATTAATTTTATAAATAAAATTTATTTTTGATAAATATTATAAATATAACAAAACAAAATTTAAATTAATAGAGGAGGTAATCAAGCCCTACCCCCAAATGTATTACTCGCAAAACCGCTAGAGCTCCTCTCTGAATTTCGAGCTTTCCTCGTTTACAGTAATATGGTAAAGCAAGACAAATCGAGAGATGGGCTTTGTGCTGGTTATATGGATCGTTCTCCTTTAATTTCCATAACCTGCGATATGAAGAACCAACGGCAGAGATTGCATCTCCCACCATATATTAAATTAACACAAATACGACATACTGATTTAAGCAGCATTATTATTATTTAGTAAGGGGGCCGTGGCAATGACGGCACCATCGCAAGGACATAGACAAATACCCTTTCCATTCCATCCATCCGCATAATGGCAAAAAGCCCGTGGTTTAGACTTTAATGGAGGGGTAATATCGTCCATTAGCATAATATTTTCGAAATTAATAGGTAATACACAGTCATCTCTCTATTCTCATACATTAAAAAAAAAAAAGAGAGAGACAATAAAAATCCCTTGGTTATTTACAAGGCCACATTGCATGTTATTATTCTTATTATTTCGTATAAATACAGGAGAGGTTTCGGACGTCGTCTCTCTGGTCCAGAGAGAGAGAGAGATAAAAGAGAGGGAGAGAAGGGAAGAAGAAACAACAAACGCAGACACAGAACGAGCATATCACCAAAGCATCTATATCTTCATTATCATCATCAAACAACATCTACATTACAGACTATGCCCCAACTCCACCTAAATCGCTTCTCTCCTAACCCTAAATTCATCGCAGCTCTCTGCCTCTAAAGATCCCCTCCCCCCCAAAAAAAAACCAATAAAGAAAACACCACCACCGCCACAACAACATCAACGCCACCAACAACTCTCTGTTTAGCCTTTCGCAAACCCAAACTCCATAGCCCCCCCCCCCCCCCCCCAAAAAAAAAAAAAACAAGAAATGTTAAGACAAGTGGTGGTGCTGGTGGTGGCGTAGACGTTCAATCTGCAGAAGAGAGGAAGATCTGAAGCCGATCTTATCAAAGCCTTCATCCTCCGCCTTCCGATCCTTCTCTCGTTTGTACTGTTTTGGTCCATACGATCTGTGAGTGACTTTTCTTCTCTTCTCCCTTTGCTCTGCTGCCTTCCCCCCTTCTTCTTCATTCTCTATCATTAGTTCCATGATCGCCTCTGTTACTCTCTTTGATTCTTATGCGTTCCATTCTTGCTCACAATCATCGCGTATGACCGACCATGTTTTCTAGTCATTTTCTTTTATCAGGAAAAGAACAGGGAATGAGTAGAATCCAATGACAAAAAGAAAACAATCTTTCTTTTATTAAGAAAATTTTGGAATGGAAATTTTCATTTTTATTATTGTTGCTGGAAATGAATTTACTTAGATTGCGATTGACTATTGATGGCACTTTTTTTTTTTTTTTTTGGTTGCTCATTGGATACAAATATTTTCATATTTGATATTTCATCAGCCTTTGTTTCTAAGCTTTTTCTTTTTGTTCTTAATAAGATTAGTGTGCGTTTGTTTTGTCAACGATGATCAATTACTTTTTAAGGTTTAAAGACTATAACTATACTAGTAATTACTCCAGCTACACTTTATAGCTGTCTTTCTTTAGTGTTAATGGATTTGCTTATCTTCTTCTTTTGTTTTTGCCTAAAATGGAATACCCATTGTCTCTTATCTATTAGAAAATGTTCCATAAGTAAAGTGCGTTGCTTGACTACAAGAATATATGGATTATTTGCCCAACTAAACCGCAAAAAGATTTTCATTGACTCATGTTGTTATAAGTCAAGGGAATGGGATCTATGCATCTGAATATCTCCGTATGTATAGTTTCTACAGTGCACTGTCTTTTCAAGCTATTTTCCTTTCTTAGTTTTGATGTAATGTCTCATTTCGCCAGTAAAATATATTGCCTGATTCGGTCATTGCAATATTCATCTGCACAGTTTGGCTCTATGTTTATTTTTAAATCAGCACATGTTTATCCAGTCTCTCTTATTTTCCATCTTCCTAATTGAAACATGTCTTAATTGCTCATTTTACCTCTCTCGCAGGGTGCACAGAGCAGATATCCAGGTACTTAACTGGCATGTAAATTGTATGGGGTGACGATGCCTGAGCTGAGAAGTGGAGCCCGGAGGTCGAAACGGCTTGACGATCTTCAGCCCTCTCCTCAACCGGTGGTGCAAGCAGAAAATCGGCCACTGCCTACCCAAAATAGAACCAGAAGAAGAGCTGGTGGAAGAGGAAGAGGTGCTAATGCCACAACAGTAGCCAAGGGGCCTTCTCCAGTGTTACAAACAAGGGCCACTGGTAGAGGCAGGGGCATTAGGTTGATAGATTTAGACCCTGAACTTCCTTGTGACGTTCTTCCAGAAACTGTTGCTGCGGAGCGCGCTGAACCAGCTTACAATCGGGTGGAGGGTGTAGCAGAGAAAGATATCCTGATGGAGGGCGGAAGTGTGGAGAAGATTATGGGAGTTGAAGAAGAAGCAGGGACAACGCCGGTTCCCGATCGGGTATAAATGGATTATCTTTCTTTATTTAAAACTTGTTCCTTATTTGGACATAATGCAGCAATCATGGGCATGTGCCCGTTTAGTGAGAGTATCATTCTCTTAATAATGAGCAGTATAATTCTCATTGCCCTTTCACATTTGGATTTTGTTATTGCATTTGAATTATCAAAATGAAGCAATGATTAATAGACTGCTTTTTTATTAAGAGAATCATTTTGCTATTTCTCTTTTCTAGAGCTACAGACAAAAATAAACTTTTGGAACGAATATATGAAAACTGATAGCATTTCCTTTGTTACCCGTAGGTGCAAGTGGGTAATTCTCCTACGTATAAGATAGAAAAGAAGTTGGGTAAGGGTGGTTTTGGACAAGTTTACGTTGGCAGAAAAGTGGGTGGTGGTACGGAGAGAACAGGACCAGATGCGGTTGAGGTAATATCTGATAGTTGTGCCTGCTTTTGGTAGTTTTGATTGGGCGTGGGATCACTAACAATTCCATACTTTTTTCTAAACTAGGTTGCTATAAAATTTGAGCACCGCAACAGCAAAGGCTGCAACTATGGCCCTCCTTATGAGTGGCAAGTGTACAAGTAAGCACAAAATGTTTAAGGTTCAGAGTAACAGCTTATGCTTTCAAAATTGTGGACATCTCAAAATTCTTTATTAGTTGACACCCGGCTTTTTGCTTTTTGACATTGAAGCACTCTCAATGGATGCTATGGAATTCCCTCTGTTCACTATAAAGGTCGCCAAGGGGAATATTATATCCTGGTAAGATTGAATCTGGGGCTCTCCACAAAATTGACTTGCAAACTTTCCTGTTGTAGCTGAATATGATAAATCTATTTCAGGTGATGGATATGCTTGGGCCTAGTCTTTGGGATGTTTGGAATTCCTTGGGCCAGTCGTAAGAAATAGAAATTCTCATATTCTCTCTCTCTTTTAAGTAGTTTTTAATTTGTCAATCCCTCTGACAGGATATCACCAGGCACGGTAGCTTGCATCGCAGTGGAGGCAATATCAATTCTTGAAAAGCTGCACTTAAAAGGGTATTTCTTCAAATAAAGTATAGGCTTCCTTTATTTCTTCGGTGCCTATTTTAGTTGTTTGTTTCCTAAATGTTGGTTCTCTTGTTTTTGTTATTTTTGTCTTTTAACAAGCTTTGTGCATGGAGACGTGAAACCGGAGAATTTCCTACTTGGTCAGACTGGTACACCTGATGAAAAGAAGCTTTATCTTATTGATCTTGGATTAGGTATGCTGTCCCTTGCTGCATTCTGAAGCAAAAACGTATTTTGCATGAGTCTTGATCTTATTTCCTGTGGCATATGTGCGGAATTACTGACATTTATTTCTGTATCATAAATTTCATGATAGTAGATAGATACAAGGTAAGGCTGATAATGGGTGACAATTGTGTCAGTATTAGTGTTTATACTTATGGAAAAGTACAACTCATTTAATCCATCTTTACTTCAGCTTCTAGATGGAAAGATGCATCCTCCGGCCAGCACGTAGAATATGATCAGAGGCCTGATATATTCAGGTTTGAATTTCCAACACCGATTGCTTAACCCAAAATTGTTGAACATTGTGCTGATGGCCTCTTTTGGCAGGGGAACTATAAGATATGCAAGTGTACATGCCCATTTAGGTCGGACTGGAAGTCGGCGGGATGATCTTGAGTCATTAGCCTACACATTGATATTTCTTATCAAAGGAAGATTGCCCTGGCAAGGCTATCAGGTTTGTAAATAATTGCAATTAATTGCTGCTGAGATTCCATCATCCTTATTTCATCTGAAATGTACATTGTTTCAGGGGGACAACAAGAGTTTTCTTGTTTGTAAGAAGAAAATGGCTACATCTCCGGAGTTGATGTGTTGCTTTTGTCCTGCTCCTTTCAAGCAATTCCTTGAAGCTGTGACAAATATGAGATTTGATGAGGAACCAAATTACGCTAAATTGATATCCTTTTTCGAGAGCCTGATTGAACCTTTACCTTTGATGCCAATTAATATTGACAGTGCTCTTAAGGTTGATATTAATCATTTCTTTTGGTGAATAGGGTATGAAGTGGTTTGGTTAAATCTTTTTGTGATTTTCTTGTAACAGGTCGGTCAAAAGCGGGGAAGATTGCTAATAAACTTGGAAGAAGATGAGCAACCAAAGAAGAAAGTGCGATTAGGTAGTCCTGCAACCCAGTGGATATCTGTCTATAATGCACGTCGCCCAATGAAGCAAAGGTAAATACATGCCTTTAGTGTGGCATATTATGATGCGTCCTTTGACAAGACCATAGTGTCATCTTGTGTTGGTTCCTTCATTTATGTCTGGTAACTTTCTCAGTATTCTAGCTGCTGTCCCTTCTCTCAGTCTAATTAATGCCTATAATATGTTTTGCGTGCAATTAATCTATTGCTTGTTTAATTGAAGTTTGGTTACCATTTTGAAAGGATGGGCATATGTTCAATTGAATGGCTTGTTCAGCCTCATTTAGCTTCGGTTGGGCTATAATCCTTCACATTCTGTGTTTCATTCTACAGCTGGTGGGAGCTTGCTCATTTGAGGTCTCTAGCAAAAAGAGTGCACCTTTTAAAATTTGGCTGTTCTGTTGATTCACTTGATCGTTCAGTTACAAATGGAACTACTCTACTATTAATGAATAAATCGACTATAAAGCGTTTGACGACCAATGGATTTTGGTATGCTAAGTAGTATAATGAAGGGTGAGGAGTATAAGGGTATTGATGAGAGTAAAAAAAAAAATCTTTTATATCTCTGGGACTTTTGGCTTTGTCTCTACATTTTCAATGTTGTCCAAGGCTCTTCTTCATGTTACAGATGTTATTGGTATTTTTAGAGTCTATATCTTTCCTGCAAAGAGATTTCCCTGGAACTATGCTCACACTATCTTGGTGCTTTCTGTGATTCTTCTATCCACAGACCAAGGAGTTGGGTATCTAAACAGAGATTATATATGAGATCTTGGTCTTTATATTTATATGTTTCGGCAGCAGAATAAGTAAGATAATGTTTCTTTTCTCTTGTGATTAAGTCAAGAGAAAGTAGATAACGTGTGGATCACACTTGATATTAAAAGTATGGATCTCTGGTGCAGGGGTTGATCGGCCCCTCTTTTCTACTCAACCTTGAAGAGTTCAAATGATAAGTTTAAATATGTCATAGAAGTGTGTTACCTTTTGATATTCAATAACAATGTTTTGAGAAGGCTTGAGCATGGGACATCAGCAAAAGTACTTGTATTGTTGTACGAGGTTTTTGTATAGTTGAATTATTTTCATATGCATTTTCAATTTCTGGAACATTCTAAACTCTTTCTCCACTGAACTAAATTCCTATTGTGGTCTAGCTAAGCTTTCTTTTCATGGGTTCTTATTGAGGTATTTAATAAGTTGAAAAAAGTAAAATAAAAAACTTAATTAGTCCTCTTTCAAGTTAGATTTTATATGGAGAGTGATCAATATGCTTTCTTGCTGAAGGGGGGAGTGCATGAAGTCAATTATAGGGGTATCTGATAAATTGGAAAGTAAAGAAAATAACTTAATTAGGCATTCTTAACTTAGGTTGTATGTGGACTGTGATCAATAAGCTTTTTTGACTAAAAGAGGGAGTGTATGAAGTGGTTGTTATTGGAGTATTGCATCTCCTTTTTTAAAATGTTTCCAGATTTTAAACCACTATAGTGATATTGGACATTATCCTAGAAAAAGGTGCATGAGAGGACAATGTGGACTGCTGGAATGGTGATGGGGTGGTGGGTATTCTTATCCTATTCCTGCACTTCTCGTGATACCTCAGGCCTTAGTCACATATGCTTCTTTGTTTCTTTTTTTCATGTTTCTGCCGCTAACTGAACTTGGAGCAGGAAGAGTGCCCCCATTTCCTATGCTCAATTAAAGAAAGAAGAGATTGAAAATTTTCAGTTGAAGATAGAATTTGGGGAAGTCAGCTGACCATATATTTGGTCAAAACAGCAGAAATATGCAATGGTGATCTCAACCGGTTGATGTCAGTGGCCAAATACAAAAATTTAAGTGGGTTTTGGCTGTGATTCTAATGCTGCGAGAATCTTTTGAGAAAGTGACCATTGTTATTCAGATCTGAAATATGAACACATAAATGGATGTACATGATGACATGATGAAGTCGGAAAATTTTATACTATTGTAAGTTAAAAGAGTGTTATTTTGTATTGTATCCAAAGGATTGGTCCATCTGCACTCTCTAAAAGTATCTGCGCAGAAAAGCTATTGAGGAAAAGGTGATAAAGAAAATGAGGAGAATTATTGGTGTAGAAAATTTCTAGAGGCAACTTTAGCAATGGTGAGCACTGCAGACTCCAAGGTTTAAAAGTGGGGGAGGTTGCACTGGAAGGACTTCAAAATTAATTGCATGCTTGAAGAGATAAATACTGACATTGTAAAATTCTTGAAGCAGTGGTCCTGTCTAAATTAGCTGCTTCCCAAACTTTATATACCATTGGTTGTATCTTGATTGTGTTCTTTTGTAGTAGACCTCAAAGGGAATCATTCAAATTTGTTTCTCATGAGTCTTCCTTTGAGCTTCAATTTCACTGGGAAAATCATTCTGAGATCATAAAATACTTGTATCGTGTTGTGGTCGGCGTTGATGAAAAAGGGGATCTCTTTGAAATATATTAATAGGAATGTGTATGAAGGAGTTGTGACCAGTGTAAGAAGTTGCAGGGGTCTTAGCGATAGCTTTCTTATTAACATTGGCCTTTATCAAGGTTTGACATTAACTCCCATACTATTTGCAATAGTGATAGATGAAGTCATAAAAAATATCCAAAATGAAATATCATGTTGTATGCTTTGTGCAAATGATATAGTATTGATTGATGGAACTAGAGAATGTATTAAGTATTAAATTAGAGTTATGAAGGGTCACATTGAAATCATTCAAATTTGTTTCTCATGAGTCTTCCTTTGAGCTTGGATTTCATTGGGAAAATCATTCTGAGATCATAAAATACTTGTATCGTGTTGTGGTCGGCTCCGATGTAAAAGGAGATCTCTTTGAAATACATTAATAAGGATATGTATGAAGGAGCTGTGTCAGTGTAAGAAGTTACAGGGGTTTTAGCGATAGCTTCCTAATTAACATTGACCTCTATCAAGGTTTGGCATTAACTCCCATACTATTTGCAATAGTGATAGATAAAATTATAAAAAATATCCAAGATAAAATACCATAGTGTATATTTTGTGCAAATGATATAGTATTGATTGATGAAAATATAGAAAGTATTAGTATTAAATTAGAGTTATGGAGGGTTATATTGAAATCTAGAGGATTTAGATTAAATAGATCCAAAACTGAATATATGAGATATAAGCTTAGTGGTAACTATCAGGATGATAAAAAAACAATTAGATTAGAAAAAAAGAGAAACCAAAAAGTGAACGATTTCAATATCTTGGTTCAATCATTCAAAATGATAGCAATATAGATGAGGATGTAAACAATATAATTCAAGCGGATTAGATGAAATGGAGAAAGGCATCCGAAATTCTCTACGATCACATGATACCATTACATTTAAAGGGAAAAATTTATAGAACTGCAGTAAGATCTGCGCTATTATATGACACCGAGTGTTGGATCATTAAATAACAACAAGAGTATAAAATGGTTGTAGTTGAAATGAGAATGTTTAGGTGGATGTGTGGCAAAACTAGAAAAGATATAATTAAAAATGAAGAGATACGTAATAAGTTGATAGTTAGTTCAATTGTAGATAAAATGCGAGAGTATTGTGAAGGTGGTTTGGGCATGTGTAACGAAGACCCAAGGACGCACCTGCTAGGAGGATCGAGAATTTAAATATAGGAGATTTACTAAAATGTAGAAGTATATTGTTGAAAATTTGGATCAAATTATCCATAAAAATATGATAGTTATGGATTTAGTGGAGAAGATGGTCTTAGATAGGAATGAGTGACGTAGGAGAATCCGCACAAATTAAATTAACACTTTTTTTCCTCGATATTTATCTCTTAAATGACAGATCTCAAATTTTGGGATAAAGGCATAGGTGGTGGTTATTGTATTATGTGTCTGCTAGTACTTGCCTACTAGTATATCCAGTCTGGTGGCCATATTTCCATGTTTTATTTTCATACTTGTACCACCCTTATTTTAACCTAGATGTTAAATTTGTAGATATCATTACAATGTTGCGGATACAAGGCTACGTCAACATGTAGACAAGGGTAATGAAGACGGACTGTTCATCAGTTCTGTGGCATCTGCAGCCGATCTTTGGGCCCTTATAATGGATGCAGGAACCGGTTTTTGCTCACAGGTCTATGAGCTGTCGGCTGTATTCTTGCATAAGGTAAATCAATTGCTGTCATCTTCTGCCCTTGGTCTTCAATAGTGTGCAATAGTGATAATATTACTGAATGATTTAATATCTTCTCAGGATTGGATTATGGAACAATGGGAAAAGAATTTCTACATTAGTTCAATAGCTGGTGCGACTAACGGGAGCTCCTTGGTTGTTATGTCTAAAGGTTGGTTAGATAAACTGAGCTGACTGCCTCATTCTCATATGTATTCCATAATTGTGAATTGGTGTATTTATTTCCTCATCTATATTTTTGTTGTTCTTGTGAACTTAAAAATACTACTGGTAAAAGTTGCTACTCTGCAAGATGTTCTAAATACACATCAAAGTTTAGATTATATGCATGCATAGAGGTGATTTGAAGTCCTTGTTTAGCTTGGTAATGTTCATAACTTTGTTCTATAGATCCTTTTTAGTGGTGCAGTTGGTGTTCTGACTGGCATATCACCAATTTTTGTCATACATTTGCTGTCTTAGGTGTGAATTTATCTTGGATTTTGTTATGCATGTTGTAGTGGTGTATGTCTTGCTTGAATAATTTCATAATGTAATCATGCTCTTATCCATCATCATTTTATCTCATTTTAGTAATTTAACGTTATATGGTTAGATCAGATGAGAAGATCAAAAGTTTCAATTTCAACTGAATCCTCTGGTTGTTGTGAAGAACTGTGCCACCTATTTTTTAACCAATGGAGACGGCCAATTCTATGGCAACAGCTCCATATATTTTAACCAATGGAGTTTCTTGTTCTTTGATATTTTTTTTTTAAACTTTTTATTTTCAAAGAAACTTCATCATGCTTATGAAAATGTTACCTGGTGTTGAGAAGAAGTGAGGAAGGATAGACAGCTATAGTCTGTGTTCCCCTCTGTGTGTGTGTGTGTGTGTGTGTGTGTGCATGTGTTTTTTTTTTTTTAATTTTTACTTTCTTTTTTCAATAGATCATAAATTCTTTTTGTTTTGAATCATTTAGGAGTTACCAAGAGACACTTTTGTTGAGTTCAATATTATATATTTGAATTGCTCAGGGTTTATCATGTGCTCTATTATTGTCAGGAACTCCATATACCCAGCAGTCTTACAAAGTGAGCGAATCATTTCCGTTCAAGTGGATTAATAAAAAGTGGAAAGAGGGTTTCCATGTTACGTCCATGACTACTGCTGGCAGCCGTTGGGGTGTGGTGATGTCCAGGAACTCTGGTTACTCTGATCAGGTATCATTCTTATGTTGTTGACTTGATTACTTGCTGCTTTAGCATTCGTATTAGTATCTCCTCGGTGTCTTGATTTCCATTTTCTTTCTCCATTTGACTTGCCGGGACAAGGTTGTGGAGCTTGATTTTTTGTACCCAAGTGAAGGAATACACAGGAGGTGGGAGAGTGGATATAGGATAACCTCTATGGCTGCAACTGCTGACCAAGCAGCCTTCATATTAAGCATACCAAAACGCAAAATGATGGATGAAACTCAAGAAACTTTGCGGACTTCTGCCTTTCCGAGCACCCATGTAAAGGTAAGTAAAAATACAACTTGAACACGTTTGGTGTGCACTGCTTCCATGACTTGGAAAAGAAACCTAAGATGTGGTGCTTTTGTTATGCCCCATCTGTCAAGGCTGCTAAGGACCTTGACTCAATGCCTAGCTTTCTGCTTCCAGTTTGAGATGCATACATATTATGGCAATAGATACTCTGAACATCTTTATCTTCGATATCATAGATCTTATGGCTTACTTATGGTTTCCTTTTCGAGAAACTCATTTGTTCAGTCTGCTCGGTTATATTCTGCAGGAAAAATGGTCAAAGAATCTGTATATTGCATCCATTTGTTATGGCCGAACTGTGTGTTAAATGCGTTGTCAAGAGCACATCCACCTCTCAGGCAACCCAGGAATGATGTGATGCTGTATTCCTGGTTGGTATTCAATCTTTAAAGTGAATGAGAGAGACTCTCGGGCTTATATTTAGACTGCAAATCATTTCCCTTGTGACTGTTTGAAAGGGAAAACAAGAGACAAGTGAAATTCAAGATTTCCCTTGTATGGTTCTTTTGGGGGAGGGGAATCTGAGGCGGGTTTCCTTTTTCTTCTTCTTCTTCTTCTCTTTTTTTGGATGGGGGGTTACACTCCTATATCCTTGATAGTAACAAGGCAGACAAATTTCTAAGTGATATTCTAAATTATTTACAATGCCAAGGAAAAAAAAAAAATCTTTTCTATGATGATATATTGGATTGGCTTGCTAGTGCTGTACTTGCCTTCAAAGTGGGCATGTTAATGGGGTCTGGTTAAATGATCTTCAAAGTGGAATGGGGTGGTACTTGCCTTCCCACCTGGTTGAGGAAAAAGGGTGAACTCTAGCGCAACTTCAACAGTCACTTTGTATTTCCTTAATTTTTATTTAAGTGAGCATTTGGGATCACTGTTCATCTTATTACAATCAGATAAAATTATTATTATTATTATTTTTTCCTTTAGAATGAAACCACGAGATTGTTGAATTTCCATTGTTTAGTGACTGAAAATTCCGCATCAGCATATTATTAACAGAAAATTCTATATCAGCCTTTCCTAATGACATGGTGTTGCCGCATAAATATTGGAGCCTTATAGTGGTCAAACTAACAGAAATATATTAAGTGACACTCATGCTCTTTTAACCATTGTTGTCATGGTGTAGTGGTTTGATGTTAAATTTTTTAAATTAAAATATTGAATTTGAATTTTGAAAATGAAAAGACAAGCATTGGAAGAGTTAATCTATCAATGACTTGTTCAATCAGATTAGTTGGGTTAAATTTGAATATCGGTCGGTAGTAAATATCCATTTTTTTTAAAAAAAATTGATAACTTTTATGTAATTCAGGCGGGTTATTGCTAAAAGTGCCTTCTAAAGTTTTGGAGACGAGTATAGTTTAAATATCATAGAGGACTTGCATCATTGAGCAAAAGGCACCGGTAGTTATAGCAGAGCATACGAGGACCTGAATGAGAAGAGGGTCTTCCTTTCAGCACATTTTGTAGCAGTGGGAATGGTTTTGTCAACCATTAATCAAATATGATGTTTGTAAAATCTTGAGGTGCAAAATTGCCTTAAATTCGCCGTTCAATCCTTTTTCATTTCAAGAGAGGCTCACGAGGATAATCTAACCGCCGCGGATACGTCTATCTATATATCTACTTTATATACTTGCATATTTTATCTACTCCACTACTTTCTAACTTATCGATAAATTTTTATTTTTGTCAAACAAGTTTGGTCTAATCTTTTTTTTTTCTTTTAAATTTTAATTTAATTTAATTTTTTTCTCTCTCTCGGGTATTGATCTTTTAAATGATTTATTTTAAAATTTAAATTTAAAATTCAATTTATTATTATTTAAAAAGATAGTAAAGCTTAATGTTATAAAGATTAAAATAAAGATAACAATGACAATAATAATCGAACCGGAGGTCTCTCAAAGATAGCTCAAATGGTAAAATCTTTTCATTTTCATCATCCTTTTTTCTATTCAATTTCATTGATTTGCATTACCTTGTACCAAAAAAATAATAATATAACCGGGAGAAAGTCGCATTGGTGATCGGAAAAACACACAAGGGATAGAAGAGAGAAGGAAAAAGGCAGGGGTGTGATCATATCAGCACTAATGCACCGGATCCTATCAGAATTCCATAGTTAAGAGTATCAATGCTTCGTTGGTCTAGTAGGAATGACACTAACACCTCACACTCAAAACCGGAGGTCGATTCTTGATAGTGGTAAAAACGATATTGGGAGATTTTCCTCCCTATAGTGGACCCGATAGTAGTTTAGTCGAGATTAGTTGGGACAAAATTCTGAATACTTGGCGGTGAACCAAGTTCAGGATACCAAAAAAAAAAAGAAGGAAAAAGGCAGGAGGGACGAAATTGAACTAGGCATGAAGCTACAAGGGCCAATGGGTGATTAATTTAAATTAAAAAAGGAGACATGTATCGATTTATCTTAAAAAAAAAAAAATTTAAAATAACGTTGAAGGGAAAAAATTCTAAAAGTAACACCTAAATATCACATGTTGAAAATGTGACAGGATTTTCAATATGCGACATATATATGTCACATTTTAAATCATTGATTAAAGATGTGACAGGGTATGTCGCATCTTCAACATACAAATATATATATGTCGTATCTTGAAAACGTGACATAAACTATTCCCAACCTTTTGGTTGAATTGATCCTTCGAAAGTGACTCACTCCTAGCCAAATTGAGAGCAGGCTTCTAAACAGCAGCAGGCTTCGTAGGGTTGAATTGATCATTCGAATAGCAACAACCAAATTGAGAGTTGTTGTTTGAGGCTTTCTTGGGTGGCAGCAGCTTTCAACGAATGAAGCTTTCTAGTCTAAGTGTTTTCAAGAGGAAGCTTCGCAGGAAGTTTTCTAGGGTTTCTTCGAGCAACAAGCAAATCCGTCCATTGATGTTGGGGAATGTTGCATGTTGAGGACGTGATATACCCTGTCACATGTTGAAAACGCGACATACCCTATCGTTTCAACCTGCAATATTTGAATGTTATTTCTGGTATTTCTTTCTCCTTGATGGGACATAGCCCTAAACCCAATTCGAAGGGTCAGCACTTGAAGGGCCCACACAGGAGATCCACAAAGGACAGCTATCAACCAACGAGTATGCACAAATGACTATTTTCTATGACAATTCTGCCGAAGGGGCTTAGTCACCCCGTTTCCCGAATGATAGGGCCGTAATCGTCCCGACCATCGAACAAGATTTGCTAAATGGGATTTACCCCCCGATCGGGTACTCAACAATTGGTTTATCGAATGAACGAATCTTGAAGACCTTCCATTGGCCAAACAACCGATTGATAGCCAACAGCTCTATCAATTCTAAAAGAATGTCAAAACATCATAACAACTTTTATTCTCTACTTAAGAATGGCTCCCCCGGGATCTTTCAGCTAAGGAAAGGATCTCTCCAGAAAATAAAAGTTCACATATGATAAACATCATGATCATTTTAGAATATTAACTCTCAAAATTTCTGGATCGACTCGATAATGAAAGTAGGGTTAAAACATCCCAACAACATACGACTCTCGCATGTATAAGATACTTTCAAATCCTCTAAATCAGGTACGCTTTCTTAACCTTTCACATTGAGCACTCTAATTACAGGGAACCTTTCCCTCTTTGAACTATTAGTCTGTTTCTCTTACATTCGTTCTGATTTGAGCGTTGGATCCTCCCTCGCCGGAACACCCTTCGACGGTTTTTGCAGGTTTTATATCCCGTTGACGGCAACCGTTCGAATTAACAAGGAGCCGATATCTGTGGAGTTGTAACTCATCTCCAATAGATTGACGCCGTCTGTAGGAACAGACTAGAGCAACTTCTGTAATTCCGATAACCATGCCTCTAAGAACCAGAGCATTCTCGAAAGCCGCCCCTACTATAGAAAAGTGCACCTCCTATACCCGTCGAATCTGCCCTCCCTCCGGCACCCGATCATTCAATTCATGATCGTATGATTTCTCCCCGACTATCCTATCAGGAGCAAGTTTTACAACATGTAGCTTAATAACAGCCGGTTGTGCCCCCTGCTCCAGAACAAGTGAGCTATCTCCAGATGGAAAAACTGGAGTCAAAACTCTAAAAAATGAGCAAACAACTGGAAGGACTCAGCCGAGCCCTTGGGCCAGATGGTCACTCATCCGCAGCGGACTTCGAACATGAACGTCCACCGAGGCAAGTACTTTCTGCGAACTATGAACCATCGGTGACCTCTCGTCATGATCCCGAGGATTTGAAAAAACAAATCGAGTAACTTGTAACTGCTGAGCTTAGAAAGGCAGGCGCGGAGAAAAATGAAGACCCCCTTCACCCTTTGGGAGTATCGCCCTTCGATCCAAAAATTTCCCTGGAACCGATGTCAAGAGACGTCCTCCTGCCACCCATGGAGCGATATGATGGAATAACTGATCCTCGCGACCACGTTGCCCACTTCATAGCAGTTATGGTCTCCAGAGACTCGTTGGATACAACGATGTGCAAACACTTTCCCACCACACTCAAGGGAAATGCCCTGACATGGTTTAATTCTCTCCTGCCATTCAGTATCGAGAGTTTCACTTAATTTCGATAACAGTTCGAGACTCATTTTATAATCAGCAGAAGAGCCAAGCGAAAAGTCCACTTCCTTGCTATCGTTATGACAACGGGAAGATGAGTCTCTGAGAGATTTTCTGGAGAGATTTAAAATAGAGATGTTAAAGGTCTCTGCTCTAGACCATTCCATCGCATTAGCCGCTCTCCTAAAGAGTTTGTGTTCCTTTGATATGAAGGTCTCCATTATGAAGAAACCCCCTGTAACCATCCAAGAATTTTACTCCCGAGCCATGAAGTACATTGCGGCAGAAGAAGTAGAGGCGTTTGACCGATGAAAAAACAATTTTAGTAGAAAGGAACGTAGCCGATCGCCTTACCAGTCTTCTCCAAAGAGGAGCAAACCAGGGGTTCCGCCCTCGCAAAGTTTCAATATCTACACTCCGCTGAACAAGACCCCAAGTCGAGTCTTATATCTAATAAAAAACAAATCGTATATCAGGTGGTCCCCTTGTTCCACAGAGGAAAACCCTAAGAAAGATAAGTCCAAGTACTGTCATTTCCGTCAGGACTACGGTCACATGACCAATGAGTGCAAGAGGCTCAAAGATGAGCTGGAATTCCTAGTTCACAGTGGCTGATTGCAAAGGTTCATCAATACGAAAGGAAGGAATCTACCTTCCCCAGACCGGCGTAATCCACCGAGAGAGAATGAGCCACTCAACTGACTAGATTCTAGGCCACTGCACGACGGACCAGAAGGGGTGATTCTTCAGATCGATGAAAAAGGCATCTGGCACGAACCCTATGTCCCCACTAGTGTCTGTTCGGTGTACGACCCGGAGTTTTCCGTGCTCTTTCCCTGAAAAGGGGTTCTACACCTCCTCATTGTTTAGTGATCATTCCAGTGACGGTTTGTGACACGAGATCTCCAGTGATTTATGGAATAATCACCTCATGTCTAAAGTTTCCTATCGTACGTTGAGTTTCAGTTACCCTGATCCTATCGATCGATCGTATCATTAAAATGAGATGGGACTTCCCGAACTGATGGACACGGCTCTAACATCTAAAATTTCCTATTGTACGTCGGGTCTCAATCGCCCTGATTTTACTGATCGAACATGTCATCAAAATGGGATGAGACTCCCCGAATAGGTGGATATGACCCTAACATCTAAAGTTTCTTATCGTATGTCGGGTCTCAGTTGCCCTGATCTTACCGATCGAACGTGTCATCAAAATGGGATAAGACTCCCCGAATGGGTGGACACGATCCTAACGTCTAAAGTTTCTTATCGTACGTCGGGTCTCAGTCGCGCTAATCCTACCGATCGAATGTGTTATCAAAATGGGATGGGACTTTCCGAACGGGTGGACATGGCCATAACATCTAAAGTTTCCTATCTTATGTTGGGTCTCAGTTGCACTAACCTTCCCAGTTGAACGTGTCATCAAAATGGGATGAAACTCCCCGAACAGGTGGATACGACCTTAACATCTAAAGTTTTCTATTGTATGTCGGGTCTCAGTCGCCCTGACCTTGTCGGTCGAACGTGTCATCAAAATGGGACGGACCTCTCCGAACGGATGGACATGACCCTAACATCTAAAATTTTCTATCGTACGACAGGTTTAAGTCACCCTGACCTTATCAAATGAACGAGACTCTCCAAGCCGGACGTAGCATTCTAAAGGCTTCCTTCGCAGAAGATCATTACACTTTGATGGAGCATTGGACAAATGGCTCAAGCGGTATTCTCAGGCAGACACACTCAATGAAGAAAATTTTTCATTATCGAAACAATGTAAGATTACAAGGGGTTGAAAGGAATAACAGAGGTCACTGGAGCAGGGTCCTGATCCGCTATCACTCTCTCGACTAAACCCTCAAGGGGAGGTAAAGCCTCATATCAGCCAACCTATTGGAGAATCTCCTTGGCGCACCTCACGCTCAAGTAACCTACGCTGACAAAGCTCGAGGTTGGCAACATCTTTGGCAACAGACACCTTGAGGTCAACCATCTCCTGCTCAACATTCTGAAGGGATTCCCCCCAAATATGAGCTAACGTCTTAACAGCCATTAATCTCGCTTCTCGTATACGCGCCTCAACTTCTAGCTTTTCACAACGCTCCTGGAATAGGTCCAAGTCTAACTGAAGACAATCAATTTGCTTGTCTTTCCCCCCTCGGTGTCCCTTTCCTTGTTCTCCAGAGCGTCCTTCAGCGCTAGCACTTGATTACTCAGACGGACAATTTACCTCTCACGCTCTTTCCTCCGGTGCTTTTGGAGTTCGGTCAAGGTCGCAATCTGGGAAGAAATACCATTGACAGTCAAAGTCATATAATAATAAATTTGGATAGAGTTTAGGCAAAAGAACATTTACGTAAGGCAGAGAGAGTGGATAGCCTTGTTAATACGATCCGAAAACATTGTCTGGAACACGAGTTCCGTGCAAAACTCGAACCGTTTGGTTAGCTACAGTGCTTCTCGCAAATCGATAAAATTATATTGACAATCCCCCACATAGATCGCCACCGACCTTTCTTCTAGATCATACTCCTCTTCGTTGAACGACTCAACCAAAATAGGAGGTGAAATGCCAGCCTCATCCTCCACATCTTGCAGGAGACATTGGAATGCTTGGGGTGACCGTTTATGTACTTCTCACAAAACAGGAGCAAAAATGTGTGTCATTGAAGGCTTTTCCTGCTGTCGTGGATCCGGAGCCAGAGCAATCCCTGTCGTCTTAGGGACTTTCTCATCCAGAATATCCCCCTCCCTGTCTCTGAGGGACGTATCAACAATCATCAGGAGAGTAATCGACTGACCCTCTCTCATCTCGACATGCTCCCGTGGAGACTCAGGTTCTCCAGTTTCTGCTAACCCCTCATTGACAACAAGCGGACTAGATAATCGAAACCTTGATCTCTTCGACCGGGTCTCGAGAAAAGTATCAACTGTCTTCCTCTTTGCATTCGATCGCACCTCCCGCTAGGTCGAAACCTCTTCCAGAAGCAAAGCATTAACGGACGGCAAAAAATCGACCAATTCCTTCTTCTCCTGCTCTAGTAAAAGAGGTTTAGTAATTTGCCTTGCCTCGTCCACTAGCAAACCAGACAATAACAATATCTGGTCCTTTATTAAAAAATCTACCCAAATACTCCAATGAGTAGACTCACAATAACGGCCAACAAACCGCAAAAGGCGAGAATGACAAAGGAGGTCCGGGATTTTCATGTTCAAGAAGGGTGCTTGATCAACATCTGAAAGTATTGGAAGAAGATCCTTGTTTAAAAATCTCACGTAGAAGAATTTTTGCATCCAACGCTTGTTCTGAGACTCACTGTAAAAGAATTTCCAACAAGATTTCCGACGGGTTTGCAATGTATACCAATCATGGGTGGAAACTTGGGCATTGCACTGCACCAAGGAGAAAAAGGCCCTCCAAAATTTCCAAATCAAAGCGAATGCAAAAAAACCTTAACAAAGAAATCAAGACAATCATAAAATGCTAAGAATATGGATAAGCAACGAAAGGTGGATATTCCAATATCTCAAGACTTCTGCTAGTGGGCTTGTATAAGGGATTCTCAAATCTTACTTCACGCACTGCTTATATATTGGGACACAACTATCGGGGGTATGATTCGCTCTGTCTTCTTCACCAGACAACACTAGTTAAAGTTGCTTCCGAGCGACATGTCCCTCCGGACTTCCATCAGTTTCTTTTCAGTCATCGTGCTCCGTATGCTGCCTATACCCTGCGACGAAGAAGAACCTTTCGACATTTTGAAGAAAAGTTTTTCACAAAAGATTAAGAGAGTAGCAGACAAGAATACTGGGGTATGTGATACCCTGACGAACATGAATCCTTATAAAGCGTACAAAAGACGGTTCCAAAAAATCGAAACGACAAAGGTCACGCTCAAAAGTTTCGTGCCTTTTTCAATAGTCATAACTCTTACCGCCTTTCCCGAGAAAGAGTGCCATGAGTCGGGAGCAAATGATAAGATATAACCCTAGACCCAATTCGAAGGGTCAGCACCTGAAAGGCCCATATAGGAGGCCTACAAAGGACAGCTACCAACCGACGAGTAACCACAAACGACTACTCTCTATGATTATTCTATTGAAGGACCTCAGTCGCCCTGTCTCCTGAACGATAGGGTCGTAGTCGCTCCGACCATCGAACGAAATTTGTTGAATGAGAATTACCTCCCTGATCGGGTATTCAATCATTGATCCATCGAATGAAAGAACCTCGAAGACCCTTCATTGGCCAAACAACTGACCGATAGCCAACAACTCTATCAATTCTAAAGAAAGGTTAAAACACTCTAACGGTTTTTATTCTCTGTTTAAGAGCGGCACCCTGAGATCTTTCAATTAAGAAAAAATCTCTCCAAGAAACGAAAATTTTCATACGATAAAAATCACGATCATTTCGGAATATTAACTCTCGAAATTTTCAGATCGATTCGATAAGAAAAATAGGGTTGAACACCCCAACACTCTCGCAGGTATAAGATACCCTCAAATCTTTCAAGTCGGGTACACTCTCTTAACCTTTCAAATTAGACACTCTAATCACAAAGAATTTTTCACTCTTTAAACTCTCAGTCTGTTTTCTTATATTCGAAAATTGCTTTTTTGATTTGAACATCAAAACCTCCCCTGCCGGAGTATCCTCCGATGATATTTTTAGATTTCATATTCCATTGATAATAACCGTTCAAATTAATAAAAAACCGATACCTAATCCATCTCAAACATTTTTCGGTGTTGTTTTAACTTATTTTAATTTATTTTTTATTTTTAAAGATAGATCGGTACTTGACTATGAATGAAGGTTGAAATTGGTGTAAGCAGCAGCAAACCATCCCTCCTCTAAACCCTAATATAAACCCTGAAAAGCCCCCCACAACAAAGACGCTCAACCCCGGCATTTTCTATACCGCTCACCGGAGAAACATGAGACCTCCAAGAGGCCTCGGCGGATTTCAGGGAGGACGCGGCGGCGGCGGAGGAGGAGGCAGGGATGGAGGTCGAGGTGGTACAGGCGGAGGTCGCTTCGGAGTTCGCGGCGGTGGCGGATTCCGTGATGAAGGTCCCCCTGCTTAAGTCGTCGGTAAGTTGTATTTCATTATGGACTCTATCTCTCCGTTAGGAAGACCCACTATCTAGAGGCATTGAAGATGAGGAAATATCGTGCGTAGTATATATCTATATTATATGGGGTTTAGGTTTATTTTGTCATCTCTCCTGTGTGATTATTGACTGGTAGCTTCTTCAATCATTATGATGGGGTGGACCAGGTCTCTTTAAAGGTTTTAGTTTCGGGGTTGATCGACTGATTTGATTTTCATGCAATTAAAAATTGCATGATTATGGAATTGTCATCCATGAACTAAATTAACAAATTAGACTGAAACACTTGGATTAATTGAAGGGATGAATTGGTGCTGTTCAATTTGTTGCTGCACGCAAGATACTGCAGTTGTGAAGTCTACTGTTGTATTTCTCATGACTTCATCATTATTGTGATCTCTTTGATACAAAATTTCTACAATTTGTTGATTCTATCAACACTCGTATGTGGCAGAATAATGTTGGGTTGTAATTTCACACGGATAGCCTAACATACGACCTAAGGATACTTTAGGCTAGCCACATATTATTTATTCTATTGTGTTAGGGTTTGTTTTATGCCCTGAGGCAAGGAGAGGAAGGTTAAGCACCACAACACTTGTTTCTACACAACGTGTTTGACTTTGCAAAGTAACACATTGTTTGAAAAGAATTCTCTCAGAGGTCTCATGTTATTCATTAAGCTTCATTCTGGAATCTCTTTCTCTCATGCTTATGTGTGTATCTTATCTGAGGGGTTTGTTGGTTTTTATGGATGTGTGTTCGTAGAGGTGTTGATGTTTGTACACGCATGTGAGGGAGATGCAGTGACGAAGCTCACCAGCTAGAAGATTCCCTACTTCAATGCTCCCATCTATCTCCACAACAAGACCCAGATTGGCAAGGTTGATGAGATTTTTGGCCCCATCAATGAATCTGTATGCTCGCCTCCCCCTCCTCATCCCCCTTCCCCTTGCTCTCTCTCTCTCTCTCTATTTATATATATATATATATATATATGTATGTATGTAAGTATGTTTGTATTTCAATTTTCTATATTGCATGTTTCAGTAGTTTTCTATTAAAATGATGGAGGGAATAATAGCAACATCATACTCAGCTGGTGATAAGTTCTACATTGACCCGGCGAAGCTCTTTCCCCTTGCTCGCTTTCTCCTCAACCCAATTATATGCTTCTTCCTTCTTTTTCTCTCTATTCAATTTAATTCTCTAGGTGTTTTTTACCCATCATTTTATTTAATTGGGTTTTGGGACTGAAGGTTTTTCCCCCACAATTCTCTTGGCATAACCTTCTCCACCCACTTTTCATGGATTTCATTGAGTTATCCCGTTGTATGCTTCGTTGGTCCTTCATGCGTTTGGTTTCTATCCAATGTCGACTCCAGTCATGTAGAATTTCTACAATCATCAACCTACTTAAATTTTACATGATTTTAAAGGCATTGTTTCGGGTTATGAGATTTAGTAATATATATTATTTCTATAGGCAGTCGAATATAATGAGTCTTGCAAGAATTCCTAATTTTGTATTTAGAAGCATTAATGAGCTGCCAATGTCAAGGAGTTAGTTTGTTGTACCAGTGACAAGTTGTATTGATAGAGGTCCTCCATCCCCTTTTTGAATGAAGGGGCACATAACAAACTTGTTCGATTTCCTTGATTTGTTGGAAAACAAAACGTGAAGCAACTATTTTTGTGGCATCAGACTGGATTCTGATATAAGGAGGTGGAATCTTTCCCCACTTATAAATCATCATCAATCTCCCACAATTTAGCTAATCTCTTCTAGCAGCAAATTACATACTGTCCACACTCATAACATCATTTAATTTGAAACCTTTTTCCTGGCTGCATCACATTGAGGCTTGTATTTGCCATGTTCCTTTATTAAGCAAAACCAAGTTTTAAACATATATTTTTCACCTTCAACAATGGAAAAGGCAAACCAAACACTAGATACTTATTCAATAAAAAAGGCAAGCTCGAAAACAGGTATTTATTTAGCTTTTTCATATGCATCTTTACCTCTAAGAGTTGCAATTTTCAATACATGTTTATAAACAAATGAAGAAAATCTGGATGTCCTTTTAATGATACTCATGATATTGGTAATCTATTTGTCTTAAGTTTTACCCCAAGGAGAACTGACCGCAGAATTAATATAGACAATGCTTAATGAAATTAAATTGTGATATTTCTCCAATTATGAAATGAATGAAATACTCCTTTTCAAATTGCTTCACATCATTAATGTGTTGAACATACAGTTCTGTATTCTTATGGGAGCTTGAACCATTAATCTGCCAACTACATCTTTTGTTTATTTATTTATTTATTTTTTGTGGGGATCTGGTTCTAAAACCCATGAGTTCCCCATATTGTTAACTTCTTGACTAGATGTGCTACAGGAGAGAAAAACAAGTCCTTGCTTTCCCACTGGAGTAATAAAGAAACCTTGGAGTAATAATTGCTGCTGCTTTGTGTGTGTGTGTCTCTGTGTGTGTGTGTGTGAGAGAGAGAGAGAGAGAGAGAGAGAGAGAGAGAGAGAGAGAAATTTCTTGCCAAACGTCAAATAAGAGACCAGATATGTGTATATTGGACAATGTTTGAATATCTAGGATAATGTAAAATTGCTTACTAGTTAACTTAGCAAGTTTTCGGTTTATCAAATTAAAGTAGATGAGCTAAATTGTTAAGAAATTTGAAGCTGTGCTTACATTCTTTGGACTCACTTTTATGATTTCTTTGTGTAATACCCTTCCAAGAAATTGTTCTACTTATTTCACATTTTTATAGATAATTTTGCCGAGTGTCAACAAATTCCCTTTGATTGCAGGGGGAAATCTCAAGCTGCTGCTAGAGGAGGCCGTGGTGGAGGAAGAGGTGGCAGTAGGGGCGGTGGTCATGGGGCTTTCCATGGTAGAGGTGCTCCAAGGGGTGGTCGTGGTGGTGGCTTCAGGGGCAGAGGAAGATTGTAGACCATAGGGTAGAATATCGCATTTTGGACTCATTTATGGTTCTTAAAGGTTGCAACTTAGTGACAAACACATTTCGGATTCTAATTTAGGTTTCTGTTTGTTAATTATGCAGGATTTTTTTTTTTGGGGGGGGGGGTAGGGGATAAGTCTCTCAGGTTGCAACTACCTAAGTTGTTTTCAGGTTTAGCTTCGGTTGGGGAAGCTACTGTTTAAGCCATTCTCAGCTAGAGTTGTTCTGTTTTGGGTAGAAGGATTGCAGGATAATTGTGGTGGCAGATGTGGGGTGTAGGGATTTGCATTGTGGTCTAGTAACTTGTGCTTCGGTATTGTGGCAAAGTGCTTTAGGGTCTCTTTAACAGGTAATTCGTTTTTGTTTAGTGAGATTGATCGAGTCTGTCGAATTTAGGGGCGGGACTGAGAGCCTAGCTTAGGCTGACCTGACACGAATTTTGTTTGGCTCATGGCTTAGTCTATTTTTTACTGGCCAATTTATTAATTCATTCATTTATTTTTTTTTTCTCAGCTCGCTCATATTGAGTGGATGAGAGACTCAATGCGGCTGATAGTGAATAAAAACAATTCCACGGAGGATAAGAGAAATTTCAATACAACCGATGAAAGCCTTTTTTTTTTTTTTATTACAAGGAGATGTAATTAAGTGAGATCAAATCAAAAAAGGAAGAATAGAAATATACCGCTTATAGGGTTCCTAAGGGACCTGATGAAAGCTTTCAAATACAGTGAGTGAGAACCAAGTACCTGTCATGGTCGTTGCGCCTCAAGAGACCAATAAAAGCTTGCAACCTTCAAGAGACTTCGGACTTTTTTTCGAATTTGTATTGTGGCGTTTACTCGCGCCCCCCCCCCCCTTTCCCATGCTGCTAGTGATAGTCCACATTATAGCTAAAGAAAACTTTCGAAGTTCCAGAGACACCGTGTCATCCTCGTCCTTTACTGTTCGGATGTTGACGATGAGTACTGCATTTAGGCGTGCCAAAAAATAATTTTTGGGCATCTGATTAATATGAATCAGCTTCATTTAAATAATCGGAGTTTCTGAAAATGAACAAGAAAGCCATTGTTTTTTTTGGGGGGGCGGGGAAGCAGCAGCGATCCTCATTCATTTACAAAAGAAAGATCAGCGGTTTAACCACAAGAGGCCGACCAATCAAAATAATGGTGAGGTGGCCTGGCCCAAAGAAATCAAATTCGCAGAAGAGTATGCAGGAAATCAAATATCAAGATCGCCCTCAAAAGGTTTTAATTTGACAAGCTAAACAGGAAAAAAATGCAAATATTTTAGAGTCACAAGAGACCTGCAATGGAAGCCTACACCTTCTGAATACCTGCAAAAGAAAAACAAGGAAAAGAACTTAAATAAACTATATAGCACCCAACAGAAGATCGAGGTAATTGATTTATAGGAGGTGAATGTGAAGTTTGCACTGTTTGCAGCCCCATTTGATGTCATTCACAGGTCTGCAAGGAGATCTTCATATGCTTCCTCACATTGCAAACCTTTAAAATGCATAACATAAGGTGAAAAATTGGTACTTTCTATGAGTGCTCAAATGGGACCAATCTACTCCAACCAATTCTTTTATTATATGGCGAATCCCTTGAGCAAATAAAATAAAACAAAAGGGGACGCCAAAACTCACACAACTCAAGACTGCTTAAAAACAAGAGTACCGCATTACATTTAAGAAATTAAAGACCATACCCCAGTCATGAGATTCTCATATGCACGGGATGGTCTCAAAAAGATCAGACATGTGAATATGATAAGGGCAATGTCAAAATCTTTGACTTATTTGAGCAGCCAGATCCTTTAGGCTTCCCAACCTCTGAGAACAGTAGCCCGAGCAACACGATTAACTCCAAGGGTGAAGGCTCCCATTCGTAGATCACAATTATGGGTCTTGCACATCTCCTTTACATCTTTGAAACCTCTAGTCATATAAGTTTTCAGCTCACTGTTCACTTTCTCCTCATCCCACATGAAGCCTTGAATATTCTGTATGCATAAAGCATGAAAACATGCTACTGGTGAGATAAGATTTGTTTTGATCTTTGGCACATTATATCAAGGATTCATGCCTAACAAGAATACAGAAAACTAATCAAATGCAGAAACAGTATTTTGATCTAAAATTTTATCACTAGCAATGCATTTCATTAACATGCCAATATCACACGTTTGGAGCAAGATCTGATCGCTGAGTAGAATGCTTGAGCATTCATGTCTTCTTCTCAATTATCCACCCACAATGACTTTGGTCAATGAATTTTCATAGTCATCCTTTGAAGCAGATAAGACACCAAATAAAGACTCTTAGCAATCTCTGCTCTTCTGTCCTTGACGATGATAAAAAGGTAAAAGAAAAAAAAATGCAGTTAGAAAAGTGGTGCATTCTCCCAATCCTTCACTACTATTCTACTTATGGTGGAAAATTATAGTAGTTGAAAGTGGGAATTGCGTGACTCCTATTCCATCTTATCAGTTATCTCAATTTACTTACAGGAGTAGAGCATCTCAGCTTGTGCCGCTCTGCACTACCATGTGATATTTTGCTACTTAAATTCGTAAAGATCATATTTAAGAACCGCCACAAGCTTAGTAAAAAAGATGTGGAAAACAAAAAAGAATTTTTTCAGAAATTTTGTAGATTTTTTGGCAATGCATACCCAAGACTTAGCTACAACTATCCCACATAAATATGGATATAGAAACATCACAAAGCCAAATATACTGCTCAAGGCAATATTCCTTCTTTCTCATCTTTCACGCAGGAAAAACGAGTGTAACTGATTCTGTACAAAACAAGGGAACACAAAGCATATGAAAAGTGAATATTATATTGCAAAAGTTGGATTTTATATGCTCCAAAGTGTCAATAAAATAAAAGTTCAAAGATATAAAGGAAAATAACAATACTGGCAGCATTATCTTTCCAGGATGAAATATGGAACAGGTTAATACCTGAACCCACTCAAAATAACTGACAGTAACTCCACCCGAGTTGGCATATATGTCTGGAAGAATAACAACGCCTTTCTTTGACAAGATCTGCAGAAGACCAAAATAGAATTAAGGCATTCCAAGTCAATTAGTTCTAGGTGAAAATATCAAGTATGCACAGACCTCATCAGCCTCCGGGTCAGTTGGATGGTTAGCAGCCTCAATAATAAATTTGGCTTTGATATCATTTGCATTTTCCCTACAAGGAATAAACAATATTGAGTGGATAAGCATCTGAATTATAAAATTCTGCTCATATGGTGATAAAGACATTCTTAAGACATGATTGTCACATTATGCACATGCAATAGGTGTCAATAACCTTGAATAACAAAACTTGAATACTGTAAACAATGTTAATGAAATTTGGTGACAAACGGACCAGAAGTGAACCCAGGACAAGAGTAGAAAAAGCAGCAGCATTTTGAAGAAGTAAAGGAAAATTATTTGGATGCTTGGTTTACCCAGCTTCTGCAATTGTTAGCGGGAACATTCTCACCTCGTCTATAAAAGATTTTATATTCTTATCAAATGCATAAAGATCCAAAGAACGGTGCAACAGCAGAGATGCAAATGACAAGAACCTATTAATCACACCACCAAGGGCCGCTGGGATAAGAACATCACATTCTTCCATCAGTATTGATTTTGGATCTACGGCATCCCCACCATGGAAACCTTTTATCCCACGATTTTCTTTGGCATGCTTTAGTAGGCCTGGAATATCAATCCCTTTGCTGTTCTTTATGGCTCCAGTAATGTCACTTATAGCAACAATTTTCCCACCATTTTCACTAATCAGTTGGGCAGCCCAGGAACCAACATTTCCAAATCCCTGAGATGATAAGAAGATCCAATCAGTCAACTTCTAAAGATCAAAAACGAAATTTTTTTTGCAGCGTCTTTTTTTTTTTTTTTATTTAAAACAAACTTCTTTTTATTGATCCAGGACAGAATATAGCTCTAATTCAGAGAAACTCTAGATGAGTGGAAAGGGAATATCAACTATTCCACCATCTTAGCACAAATTTGTAGTACAGAAATGTTGGTTTTTGAAACTAGAAATTCCTGTCTCCAAAAAGATTTCCTGCAAATCACTTCAGCTATCTTATATGGACCAGGACAATGATACAGGCACATGCAGGACATGAGTATGTGCCTCATGTTGACATTCCACTAAGATGAAGTGTTTGGCTCTCATACTCTCACACCCTTGTCATGTACCATCAACACAAGTACAGATGGGCAAAGAGAAGTCTACATGCAACATAGGATTCAAGAAGATGAAAAGAGTAGTCCAGTTTGCTAGGAGCTGATCTATGGGTCATTGCTGGAAGACATTGCACTGGTTTGCAAGGGCTACAAAATGTCCAAATATCGTACTCACAAATAAAAGTGTATAAGCTACTTTAAATTTCTACTTCCAGCAGCGGGAGTTGGACCAATAGACTAAATGGGTAATAAAATAAAGAAAAGAGAGGTGCACCTGTATCACAAACCGTTGTCCTGAGATGCTATTTCCATATTCATTCAGCAAGGCCTCTGTTGCAAAGAGTACTCCCCTACCAGTGGCAGCATCTCTACCCAGAGATCCACCAAGATCCTAAATAGAAGAATATGGGGCTGGTTAAGTTAGAGAAACAAGCAGATGCCTTTTAACCAATATAATGACACGTATATATGGCAGAGTTCGTTCTTTGACGCAAAACAGTCAGGCAAAATGACATTTTCCTAAGCAAAGCATGATATATTCTATCAAATAGTCAGAGCATAAAACTGTTATGCTTGTAAGAAAACTAGGAAAGCTCTAAAATAGCCCCTCAGACCAAGGTGTATATGGAACATAAGCATAATTATAAACATCTCAAGGTGACCTTACATAATTAAAGGACCACACTTACAATAGGTTTTCCAGTCACTACTGCAGGTGAGTAGCCATGAAACTTCGAGTACTCATCCAGAATCCAAGCCATTGTCTGTATAAAAATAAAGTAAATAGGAGTAAGTGCCAGATTTAGAATTTCCTAGTAGAGGTCCTGTATTATATTCAGCCAAACAATGCAAAATGCAACAAATTTGTTTTCTTTAGACTGTAAAGAACCTTAAAACTAAGTGGTTTCAAGTTCCAAAAGAATAGAAGAGTGAAGTACATCTGCCATATATAACCTGTGGATTAGTTCCCATATCTGGTGCCGGAACATCAGTGTGGATACCGATTAGATCATGTATCTTTTGTGTGAAAACCCTGGTAAGTCGCTCTTGCTCAGAGATGCTTAGTTCTCCGGGATCACATCCTATTCCTCCTTTGGCCCCACCATAGGGAATATTTGCCACTGCTGTCTTCCATGTCATCAGTTGTGCAAGAGCATTCACCTCATCTGGGTCAACCTGAAATATGCAATAAATTCACTAAATTGAAAATGAAAACGTGGCTGTAATACAACTTGACCCTCTCTCTCTCTGTCTCTCTCTCTTTCTGGATGAACGCATAATAAGGATATGCTGATCACTTGTGTTTCGTATTGGATCGTACATTAGAAATGTGATATGGATGACCCCATTAATGACAATTTGTTTAAGGAAGAAGAAAAGGAAAGAGATAAAGTAGGGAAAGTGAATGGAATATCTAACGGTGGTTGTTTTATAAGATGAAATAAATTTGAAAATGAAAATGGTATACATGTATTTTCATGTCAAGATAATGCCATTGAGCCCCACAACAACAAAGCCCTATTAAATCTCTTGTCGATGGAAATCACAAGGAGTAGAATATCAAAACCTCAGGATGATATCTGATCCCTCCCTTCATGGGTCCTCTTGCATTATCATGCTGAACCCTAAATCCAACAAAAGAAGCCAAAGTGCCATCATCCTTAGGTATGGTGCATTCAACCTGAAATTATTACACAAAATAAACCAAAAGAGCAGGTTTAAGTAAGTGGCTATCGTCAAAATTGCAAAGCCAAAACTAATCAAGAATAGATCACTCGATGCTTCATTGGTGCTAATAGTTTTTAATTAAGAATGTCAGACTCGGAGGTCACTTAGCTTAAGCTCTTTAAAATAAAATTGATAGGTTACTTGGATTATATTGTTTTTACCAATTTTCCTGAGATAGAGCAAGTGGGAATCAATAAAATGAGGGACTCGTGTCCTAATGAACCGGACCATGGAACCACATTGCACAATTTGCTTTGATGAGTTCTATGCTATGTCATCCTGTCAATTTAAATTGGCATGAGAACAAGACCCTGAATTTTCACCTGAATTTTCTTTCTTTCTTAGTAAATGCTATTTATCCATACCACTTGAGGACACATGGAAAGATGCATGAATTGAGATGAAAGGAAAATTAAGAATGATGGTTGGAGGAGGAAAGGAAGGTGTACCTTGATTTCCCTGAATGGAATAAGTAAACTTCTTTCAAGCTTCGAGTCCAATCCCAAAAGGCGTGCTGCCAACTTAAAATTTCTGTTGGTGGCCACTAGTGCATTCATTTTTGCTGGTTAACTATCTTCAAAGGCAAACCCACAACAAAAGATCTCTTTTTAATTTAGGAGCTAAAAATGCAGAAAACAAGTCAATGAGAGCTACTCGACTCAATTGGAATGAGCACAAGTACACAGCAACAGATATAACTCATAAGTACTGTGCCAATTGTCCATGAAAGGAAGGTAGTCAAAGCTGGGTCAAATACCTAAATATGCATTAGCACATGATATCATGATTTGTTGTACACAAAATATGGTAGCTCTTGGCATGTAAACAAATTGATGAGGTCATTGCTAGTAGCCAAAGCACTAAATATGAGCTTGTTACATAATGTAAAATTCTTCAAATATAGGTGACAGTAATACAGAAACGATCATCCAAGAAGTTTGAGATCTTCTGGACATCTCTTAAGGTTAAGACAATATGTAGGCTGATAACTGCAGAAAGTTAAACAAACTACTAATTATTTGATGTTTAAATGGCTGGCTGTCACCTAATACTTATTACAAAATGTCTTAGAAAAAACATGTTTGTCACATGGCTAATTTGTGAAAACGACAGTTGAGACCAAACATAAGTTATTAGATGTTTTCTGTGAATTTTATGGAAAGAGAAAAGACATTCACCTTAAGTTCAAAAGAAAAATGTAGAATGCTACATGCTAAGAACTAAGTGCTATGCACAAGTAACTTAAAATTGGGGCACACCACAAAGTGAGAAATAACTAGCATTATAATGGGTAAGTTATTAGCTCCCAAAAACATCGACTGCCAGTTAGTGACACTACACAAGTAACTAGAAAGACTCTTCAAGTTTGTGATTTCAAATTATAACCTCCCTCTCCCCCCAACCGAAAAAAAGGAAAATAAATAAATAACTTATTTTAAACCCAAAGTAGGGTCAAGCAAAAACCTCGAGTCCTACCCAATTTATACAGATTGGCATATCAGGATATGAATATAAAAAGATGCACGCATTTGCATAAGTTATCTTGGGACCATAAGCAAAGTCATGTATTTTCTGGTAGTATACCATAGTATCGCTAGCATTGCATTTCTCTATGCATTGACTAATAAAATTCACTTTGATGCCATTGATAACCCCAAAAAAATAATTATCAATCACTCTAATAATTAAAAAAGTTATTAATTAAGGATCATAAATTAACTAATTACTTTTACCAATCCAGCTGCTAGCCTTTTCTGCATATTTTGTGCAGGGGGCTGCACCGCTTTGGTGTCTTTATTATCAACCCATCCTGTGCTTCGAAAACAATATATTTTTGCAACTGAATCCTTCCTACTTTCTTTGAGATAGACTTAAGTTGGGAATTTAGTCGACATTAAATAAGTATAATGACAATTAGAGACCTATTGAGGGAACATTGCTGAGAAACATCAATCCGCTGGCCCACCCAGTGGAACAGGCATGAAAAAAACTGGAGCCTAGCTGTTAGATGGCGCTAGGCCAAAAATTTAGTCCTTAAGACATTAAATAAGTACAATGAGAATTAGAGATCTATTGAGGGAACATTGCTGAGAAACATCAATCAGCTGGTCCACCCAATGGAACAGGCACGAAAAAAATTGGAGCCTAGCTGTTAGATGGCGCTAGGCTAAGTATATTAACACTATTAGTTCAGGATAGGCTGAGTCTTTGGGTGGTCTTTATTATATAAGTAATGGACCAGGTCACTTGTGCCTAAGGGTGTAAGTGACTCAAGCTACTCGCGAGTAGCTCGAGCTCGATTCGAAGCATACTCGAACTCAGCTCAATTTAATCGAGTTTTAGCCGAGTTCGAGTATATTAATTTAAGTATCGAGTCGAATTCGAGTATTAAAATACTCGACTTGAAATGCTCGCGAGCCTAATCGAGTTTTTATATATTATATTATATTTTATAATTTTTAAATTTTAGTTTACATTTAAATTCGAGCTCGAACTCGATCTCTATAAGTATTCGAGTCAAATCGAGTCGAGATTGAGTATTATAAAATTTCTTTTGAGTCGAGTTCGAGCTCGAAAATTCAAGCTCGATCGAGTTCAAGTCGAGTATCGAGTCGGACAATTTCTAATCGAGTCGAGTTCGAGTAGTGTAATGTATCGACTCGACTCGGCTCGATTACACCCCTTTGTGCCCAACCTAAACATAGCAATATGAATTAATAATAGCGTGATTGGACTATACATATGCATGTTTATATCTAAAGTAAACATAGAAAATGGAATAGGGTTTAGGGGAAACCAGAAGAGAGGACACCTTAAATGGTGTGACCGAGTAGTTGGCCAATAGCCGGATCTATGGGTAAAATGACAAAGAAGGCCCTAAAATAAAAGGACGACTTTTTATAATCTCATTATAAAGGTGGCACAACCCTAAAATGCATCTCGGAGGGTGCATCTGGTCTGCTTCCTACGAGGAAGAAACAGCTAGAGCACACTGATAACAAGTCATGAGAGCATTTGAAAATTAACACCTATCATTCAGGTAAAAATAAATAAATAAATAAATAAACTGAAGAACCACCAGCCAATCCTAAACAGCGAAGTTTAGATAAGAAAGGGACAACATTAAAGAAAGACCCAGTAAGTCAAGAAAGGTCAATGTCCCAAGAGCAAAAGAGAAGGGCACCCACACCCCCACCAAAATCTCATATTGTTTGAAATCTGAGACAGCTTAGAAAGGACTTTAACAATGATGTACCCACTTCAAAGAAGAATAGTCTCCTAAGAGACAAAACAAGAAAAGGTTCGTAGCTCCAAAAACAAGGAAAAAAATTGGTCCTTCCCCAGAGAAGAGCAATAGAATAGAAGAAGTTATAGTTAACCTGGCTTGCTTATTTAATCAAAACACGACACAAGTAAAGAGTTTGAATAATTTGGGTAAGTTAGAAGAGAAACTGATACATACCACAAAAAAAGAAGCAGGACGATGGAAGGGTATAATCGTGAGTTAGCCTTCAGGGAGGTGAGTGAATTTGAATCCCAGGCTCTCAACCTCGAATCTATATAGAAGAACAAGAAGAGAATCAGAATCAATTCAAGAATCTATCCATAAACAAAAATCTCCTATTCTAGGACTAGGAGAGGGCTATGTGTGTGTGTGTGTGTGTGACTATATATTATATGATATGATATGATATGAATGCAAAATGGAGATGGACGTCAGAAAGAAAAAGAGGAAAAAGAAATGTCTGCAAAAGAAGATGAATATGATGCGGATGCTAGTGTCATTGTAACTTGCGTGGTATGAGGTCCCTACTAAAACCGACAAATTTCAAAGCAAGCTACAGTAAAACACGCGCGCGCGTGAGAGAGAGAGAGAGAGAGAGAGAGAGAGAGAATAATCAAACGTGGGTAAAAAGGCAAATTGAAGAAGAAGTTCGTGAATCCGACGCGAACAGCACAAGCACAATCAATGATGCATTCATGAAATGCTTGCTGAAACCTCTTCTACTTGTCCATCTAGTCCAGAGAGTTGTCTCAGTAAAAAGGCATTAGATTTGTTTCTCTATTGTTGTCCCGGGGGCCGTGCCTCTCCAAAGCTCTCTAGGGATTTGGTGGGTCTTTTCTATTCTGTGATTTTTTGTACCAATTTCTTGCCTCCTCTGCACTTTTTTATAGCTACCATCCTCACTAAGTAGTCAGTACTTCGGTAGGTAACAGTAGACTCTCTCTCTCTAAAAGAGATTCTGGGGGTCGGGGGTCATCTAGGATTTTTGAAACGTTTGCCTTTTTCGATCGTTTGGGATTTAATTTGCACCGAACGATAAGTGTTCTCCTAATGAAAACGCAAAATAAAATCCTATAGATAATTACTTCATTACATCCGCACAGTCACCGCAATGCATCGATTTCGGTCCCGACAAAATTGTAGCCATACATCCTAAACCTAATACTATCAAAATTCTTTGGTTTTTTATGCAACATGGCATGGCCCAATAAGAGAAATCAATCGTTGAAGAGCCCATTAAGGATGCCTATCGATCGATACCTGGTGATCGCTACTAAAATCTATCGAAAGGATTTAACCGTTAAGATCTCTCGAATGACAGGAGTTTAGTTGTCTTGCTAACCAAACGTAGCAAGGGTGAACATCACGATCGGGCAATCAAGCATCAATTCTTCAACCGAACAAGACCTAGAGACTCCTCAATAGTCGAGTGACCGATCAATAACCCACATCTCTAACGATTTTAAGGGAAGACTTGAACATCCTAATAACCCTAATTTCCTATTTCAGAATGACATCTCTGAGATCTTTCAGCCAAGGAAAGTATCCCTCTCGAATACGAAAATTTTCTAAAGGATGAGATTCGCAACCAACGTACAATATTGAGTTCCCGAGATTTTTGGATCAGCCCGATAAAGAAGGTAGGGTTGAAGCTCCCAAGTGGCGCACGACTTTAAAAGGTATAAGATCTCTCAAAACTCTCCAAACCAAGTACGCTCTCGAGGCCAAAACACATTGAGCACACCAATCACAAGGAATCACTCCCTCAAAGTCTTAGTTTGTTCTTTCATTCGAAAACCGCTCTTTACTAACTTGAGTGTCGGAGTCTCCCCACCGGAGCACTCTCCGACGGTTTTTGCAGGTGTTTTCCTCTTCACTGACGGAAACCGTTCAAGTCTACAAGGAGCAGATATCTGTGGAGTTATAACCCACTTTCAACAGATTGGCACCATCCATGGAAATAGACTGATTCTCTGAAAACTCACAACGATGTCTACCATGACTGCCCCCGACACAGCACCCGTCAAAAGGAAAGGCCAGTCATAGGTTTTGATGATGATGATCTGCCAGAGATAGATCCCTGCCGCGACGACCCCATCGTCCTAACCCTCAAAATAGAATCCTTTACCGTGAAAAGGATTCTCGTCGATCAGGGAGTCGACTGTGATCTCCTCACATGGGACGCTTTCTGCAGGATGAGCTTTAATCCATCTCGACTTCTGCCACCCACCGGGTCTCTCAGAGGACTTTCGAACGAGCCCACTAATCCCGAAGGTATCATCTACCTTCTCGTGACTCTCGAAAAACCCCCTCATCATGCGACTGCCCCGGTCTTGTTCTATGTGGTGAAAATCTACTCTCCCTACAATGCTATTCTCGGCAGGCCCGGCTTGGACGACCTAGAGGCACTGCCGAGTGCGAGACACATAAAGGTGAAGTTTAGAACACCATTTGGGGTCGCCATAGTATGTAGCGATCCTGATCCCTATATCCTCTTCGCGGCACAAGGCGTGCAAGAAGTTTTTCCAGTTGATGCTCTGGAACCTAAAGAAGGCATCAAACCAAAAGCCAAGCTTAAACCAGGCGAAAAAACAATCGAGGTCCCCTTAACAAACGACCTTAGTCAAAACATCCGAATAGGAGTCAACATATTACCTTCCTTACGAGAGGCCTTAGTCGCCTGTCTGCAGCGACACTCAAAAGTTTTCGCCTGGACTTCAGAAGACATGCCCAATATTGATCTGTCGGTCATAGCCCATAAGCTAACCGTTAATCCCGATTTCAAACCAATTAGGCAGAAAAAGAGGGTGTTCGCCCTCGAACGCCAACGTGCAATCCAGGAAGTTGTTAACGGTTGGGTTTATCAGGAAAGTCAAGTACCCCGAATGGCTGGCTAACGTAATTTTGGTGAAAAATGCCAACGACAAGTGGAGGATGTGTGTGGACTTTACCGATCTCAACAAAATATGTCCAAAGGATAGTTATCCGCTCCCTAATATTGACAAGCTCGTGAACAACTCCTCAGGACATCAGCTTTTGAGTTTTATGGACGCCTACTCTGGTTATAATCAGATTAGAATGATGCCTGAAGACGAAGAAAAGACCAGTTTCATCACTGCGTTTGACACATATTGTTACCGGGTCATGTCTTTTGGCCTAAAGAATGCTGGAGCAACTTTTCAACTGCTGGTCAATACGGTCTTCAAAGACCAGTTAGGCAAGAATGTTAAAACTTATGTTGACGACATGCTCGTGAAGAGCGTTACAGCCGAAACCCATGTTGCAGATCTTGAGAAAACCTTCCAGACACTAGAACGGTACAACATGCGTTTGAAACCGATGAAGTGTACCTTTGGGATCATCTCAGGAAAATTCCTGGGGTTCATGATCACCGACCGAGGGATAGAGGCCAACCCTAAAAAGATACAAACAATATTAGACATGACACCTCCCCAGACACTCAAAAAGTGCAACATCTGGCTGGTCGAATAGCGGCTCTAAGCCGATTCATGTCCAGAGTTAGCGAGAAGTACAAACCCATATTCGACGCGTTGAAGAGATCCCGACGGTTTGAATGGACGCCCGAATGCCAAATAGCATTCGAGCGACTGAAAAAATATCTAATACAACTGCCACTGTTTTCACGACCTGTCCTCGGGGAGGAACTCTACTTGTATTTGGCCGTCTTAGAGTGCGCGCTTTGCTCCGTGATGGTGAGACATGATTCCACTACTCAGAAGTCAGTCTATTACATCAGCAAGATATTGAACGAATCCGAGATTAACTATCGGCCGATTGAGAAGATAACATACGCCTTGGTCATTTCAGTGAGGGGCCTTCAACCGTATTTCCAGGTCCATACCATTGTGGTGCTCACTGACCAACTGTTGAAACAAATCCTCCAAAAGAGGGACACGTCTGAACGGCTTATCAAATGGAGTGTGGAACTGGGCGAGTTTGATATCCAGTATCAACCGCGGCTAACAATAAAGGGCCAAGCACTAGCCAATTTTATCTCGAATGCACTTTGCCCATGATGCCTGAAGAATAACCTCTTGACCATCAAGAAGAATGGTCGGCCCCAGAATGGACTATCCATGTGGACGGGTCATCAAATTCTTCAGGAAGTGGCACTGAACTCATACTAGTGGGACCGAATGATTTTAAGGCAGAATACCCCATTCGCTTCGATTTTCAGGCCACCAACAACTAGGTTGAGTACGAGGCCTTACTAACGGGCTTTCGGATTGCCACAGACATGGGAGCGCGAAATGTCAGGGTATTCACAGACAGTCAGTTGGTCGTGAAGCAAATCGAAAGGGTTTATGAAACCAGAGACCCGGTCATGACTAAATATTTAAACAAACTGCACGAGACGATGGACCAGTTGGGCAAGGTTGACATCCAATAAATCCCACGTTTAAAAAATGCACGAGCTGACACTCTATCGAAGTTGGCTAGTTCTGATTCGTTACCTCTAGCCGAATGGTATACATCAAAAGTTTATCGCATCCCAGTATTGACGAGCCTAGGGAGCCTTTGCCTATTGATCGGTCAACCAGCTGGAAAGACCCCATAGAAGAGTACCTGAGACACGACCGTCTGTCAGAGTCCCTCACAGAAGCGATGAAACTAAAACGAAAAGTAGCACATTATGCCATAATTGATGGGATCCTCTACCGCAAATCGTTCACCTATCCGTACCTACAGTGCTTGACTTCCGAAGAGGGGGACTATGTCCTCCGAGAAATCCATGAAGGAATCTGTGGTAACCACTTAGGCACTCGAAATCTAGTCTATAAAGGCTTTCGTCAGGGGTACTATTGGCCAACTATAAAGACCGATTCTGATAGCTACGTCAAACAATGCGACAAATGTCAGCGCTTCTCCTCAGTGCCTCGGCTACCCTCCACAAAGCTTAACCCCATATCTAACCCTTGGCCGTTTGCTCAATGGGGTATGGACATTCTTGGACCGTTCCCCCCAGCCGCGGGACAACGAAAATTTTTTATAGTGGCGATTGACTATTTCACCAAGTGGATGGAAGCAGAGCCTCTAACTCAGATCACGACAGCCAAAGTCCAGTTCTTCGTGTGGACTCATATTATTACCCGGTTTAGCATCTCATCACGGACAATGGAAAATAATTCGACAACCAGCGCTTTCAGGAATTCTGTGAGAAACTCGAGATTCAACATCGATTTTTATCAGTCGCTCACCCATAAACCAACGGGCTAGCCGAAATAACCAACCGAACGATCTTGTAAGGACTGAAGATGACACTGGATGACGCCAAGGGACAGTGGGCCGAAGAGCTTTATGGAATTCTCTAGTCATATCGCACTATCCCCCGAAGAGTAATGGTAGAAACACTGTTCAGTTTAACTTACAGAAGTGAAGCAGTCATATCCGTGGAGATATGTATTCACTCACTTCGGGTAGCTCAATATGATATTGGGAAAAATGAGCGTATCCTACGAGAAAAACTAGACTTGCTTCCAGAACTATGAGAGTCCGCATCGGCACGTATGACAGCCTATCGATAGTAGATGACACGATATCTCAACCGAAGGGTCTAGAATCGAGCGTTCAGACCTTGCCAACTGGTACTAAGGAATGTGGAGGCTACCGGTAAACTCCACCCCGGGGGCAAACTCGCTCCTAATTGGGAAGGTCCATATCGAGTACGTTCCGTGGTTCGACCGGGAATGTACCGACTCGACAATCTAGACGGATCGGTAGTGCCTAGAATCTGGAACTCGGAGAATCTATGCTTATACTATCATTGAATTTCAGAGCTATCTCGCGGTCAGAAGATTTACTATCATTCGTACGTATCGTCAATAAGGGATGTAACTCTCTGGATGGGTGGATGTAACCCACAACATGAAAAATTTCCTATTGATCGGAGGGTCTCAGTTGTCCAGCCTCTATTGTTCGTACGCGTCGTCTATAGGGGATGTAACTCCCCGGACGGGTGGATGCGATCCATAACTTGAAAATTTTCCTATCGATCGGAGGGTCTCAGTCACCTAGTCTCTATCGTTCGTACGTGTCGTTAATAGAAGATGTAACTCCTCAGACAGGTGGATGCGACCCACAACTTGAAAAATTTCCTATTGATCGGAGGCCTCAGTTGCCCAGTCTCTATGTTCGTATGCGTCGTCAATAGAGGATGTAACTCTTCGGATGGGTAGACGCAGCCCACAACTTGAAAAATTTCCTATCGATCGGAGGGCTTCAATCACCGAGTCTCTATCGTTCGTATACGTTGTCAATAGGGGATATAACTCTCTAACGGGTGGACGCGGTTCAACAACTTAAAATTTTTTTTATTACTCAGAGGGCCTAGGTCGCCCAGTTCCTATCATTCGTACAAGCCACATGGAGTCTCCTAAGCAAATGAGTACGACCCCCTAAACCCACTGATCGTCAATTCAGTAGTCTGAGAGGCCGGTGTTGCTCAGCATTTCAAGGAGGAGCCTAAAAGATAGACCTACTTAGACGAAGGTTGAAGAAAGACGTATAACCAGACAAGGAATTGGAAAAAAGAATGGGCAAAATTCAAGTAAGTAAAGTATAACCTTTCATTTACATCTACGCGAAATAGTACATTCGGTTACGTAAAATATATACATAAGCCGCTAAGTTGGGCTGATTACACCAAGAGAGATATACAATGGGGTCATTCCTAAAGAGGAAGAACACAATCCCTATACTGAAGAGTGCAAAAATATAGTGTTAGGGATAAGAGAAGGTGAGCCCGAGTTTTGCCACCCCCAACGCGATCCGGGCCAGACCTACCCATAAAAAAAAAAGGACGAGAGGTATCCCCACCGTAATTGGATGGTGAGGACGGAACCTAGACAAATCATCTAATGTGGTACAAGACGCACCCCCTCGGCAATGGATGATCTCACGGTGTCGGCCTAACAACGGCAGACGTAATGAGATCTCCGTCCAGCAGTCCCCTTTCTTAATGAGATCTCACTCCAGTAGAAATTTTTCAAACCATAAAGCTCCATAAACCCAAAGCACCTCATGGGACAACTCTCGAAAAGAAGCAGCCCTGAACAAGACTCTGCAAGAAAAAGGAAAGATTCGATTCTTTACGAAGGAAAATGAGCGTACTTCATAACTACTTATAGCGGTGGAAGATTAAGCCCTTATTAATTTGGGGCAGATGAAACGGATTTTGCCATGAATGGGGAAATAAATCGTCTCCAATTCCTCATGAGAAAATCACTTCTGAAGAAACATATTTGTACTCGTGGCAAGAAAAGAGGATGGATTGGGACGAGCTTAGCATCCCTACACTTTCGTGACATATTAAGCACGCCTCATAGGTCTTTACTCATGGCACTTCTTTCCCAAGAAGACCATGAGTCGGGAGCAAATAATGGGACATGGCCCAATCAAAGAAGTCAATCGTTGAAGAGCCCATTAAGGGTGCCTACCGACCGATGCCCAGCGATCGCTACTGAAATCTACTGAAGAGTTTTAGCCGGCTAGATCTCCTGAACGACAGGGCCTTAGTTGCCCCGCTAACCGAACGTAGCAAGGGTGATCATCCCGATCGGACAATCAAGCGTCAATTCTTCAACTGAATAAGACCTAAAGACTTCTCAACGGCCGAGTGACTGATCAATAGCCCACATCTCTAACGATTCTAAGGGATGGCCTGAACATCCTAATAACTTTAGCTTCCTATTTTAGAATGGCATCTCTGGGATCTTTCAGCTAAGTAAAGTATCTCTCTCGACAACAAAAATTTTTCAAAGGATGAGAGTCGCAACTAACGCAGAATATTGAGTTCTCGAGATTTTCGGATCGGCCCGATAAGAAAGGTAGGGTTGAAGCCCCCAAGCGGCGCACGACTCTAAAAGGTGTAAGATCTTTCAAAACCCTTTAAGTCAAGTACGCTCTCGAGGCCAAAACATATTGGGCACACCAATCACAGAGAATCACTCCCTTAAAGTCTCAATCTGTTCTTTCATTCGAAAACCGCTCTTTACTAACTTGAGCGTCGTAGTTTCTCCGCTGGAGCTCCAACAGTTTTTGCAAGTGTTTTCCTCTCCACTGATGGAGACGTTCGAGCCTACAAAAAGACGGTATCTGTGGAGTTATAACCTACCTCTAATAGTTTCAAAGTAGGAAATTATCATGTCCTGCTTTCTCATAGAAAAAATATATTGGTAAATTTTCAATAAAATATATATATTAAAAAAAGGTGTCATCTTTATTCTGGTGAAAAAGTTATCGAAAATCACTTTATAAATAAAAGTGAAAGAGATTGAGCTATTCAATGAAATGAGATTTGCAGAACAAATGCTAGGGATTCATCTCTCCATGGCTCTGCACATGAATTAACGCCCAGTAAAGTGGGTTTTTAATAATGTTATTAAACTATATAAGCCCTCGTATGGTTTAGTCTAGACCAGAGAAGAGATTAATGCACTCCTGTAGAGCAGAGCAGGTCGTAGCCACTCTGTATTGGTAGAGATGCTAGCTTGTATGTACGGAGGGTTATGGTAAGGGAGAAATGCTACAAACTAACGTAGAAAAAAAAAAAAAACTAGAACCAAATGGAAAAAAAATTCCATTTTTAGCACCCACATATCGGGTTTTGAAAACCCTATATGCACTATTCATGTGAACAGTGTCATGATGGGTTTTCAAAACTCGACATGGATACTGTTCACGCATTCCTAATGTCGAGTTTTGAAAACCCGTCATAACACTGTTTATGTGAACAGTGCATAACGAGTTTTCAAAACCCGATATGTGAGGTGCTAAAAATAAAATTTTTTTCCATCTAATGTTATTTAAATTTTTTTTTCTCACGTCAGTTTGGAGCATTACTCTATGGTAAGGATCAGAGAACAAGGAACTTTTTCCCCTGTTTTTTTTTAATGATTACATTTGAATCTTAAATTATGAGATTGAAAAAAGAAGTCAATAATTACTAAATTGTCTCCTTAAAACGAAACAAGAAACTTCTCAACACCATTCTCTACAACCATTTCAACTTTTAAAAAATTGGCAAGCTTAGTAGGCAAGAATGTCCGGTTTCCAAGCAGATTAGCCCTTTAAAGGTCTTGTTTTGAATTTTTCAACTTACTTCAATATGTTTCAAACATTCACTATATCGTCACTATTACTAAATACTAAAAGGTTCCATATGTTTTGATACTCCCTATCCCAAATTATTTTTAAGTGACAAAAGTAGTGATTTTTGACCAGAAATGATGAGACTTGACCCAAAAGTCCGTTATAATAACATTTAGTTTTATAGACTCATGATCCAACAAGTATCTCACACCCAGACGTGTCAATAAGTGAGCATTTATCTCCCCAAATGGTGAACATAATCTGACACTCTGGATAATCTCTATCGGTAGTGATCTAATCGATCCGTGGCCCTCAAAGGCATTTGGTAAGTTCAAGACGATACTTTCTCTTTAGTTGATGATCGATAATTTTGGTAAAGAACTGATCGTTTACCCTCATCAGTAAGAGATAATATTTAATTTCGGGCATATCTTTTGGATAAAGAAGGAAACCTTTGAAATCTAATTGATAAGGAAATAATTTCATTGGTTCGGAAAGTGATAAAGATTTCAAATTTTTTGAGAATATTTGACTAAAAAGTTATGAGATTATAGGATAATTTCATAAAGAAACTAGAGTTATAATATTCCGAATGCATACCACTCATGGGAGACTGATATATAAAGGCATCTAGCATGCCACATCTTAGGTATGCTCTCTTGATATAATAAATCCGGTACACAAATCACAGGGCTCTCATCCTCAACCCTCTCTTGCTCAATCTGTTCCATTCTTATCGAAAACCACTCTTTCTGACTTAAGTGTCGGAGTCTCCCTGACGGAGAGCCCTCCGGTGATATTTTGCAGGTTTTATTTAATCATTCGGAGCACTTGTTTGAGTCAAAAGGAGGTGGTATCTGTGGAACTGAATCCCACCTCTAATAAATTGACGTCGTCTATGGGAACATACTAGAGCAATCTTAGGGAACATCTCGAATTATCAAATAACAATGCCTTTGAAAAGAAAGACCAAAACCACCTTGAAGGCCATATCCGCTATAGATGGACATATCGCTATCCCAACATACATTGTACTGTCCGCGACATCTGCTCACTTTGTCAACAACCCTGCCACTCGCTCTCAACTCCCTCACCTAGAGGAGTCCTCATAGCCTGCTCCTTAGGGACACCCAGTCGCACCCCCTGTGCCAATATTCTCGGAAAGAGCTATTTGTCCTCAACTAAAAAGATTAGAATTCAGAATACATAATATAAGTAAAAAGTTAGAAGGACTCAGCCATGCCATTAGACTGGAGGGACAATCTTCTTCAGGAGGGTTATGGCTCGTGCCTCACCTGAACTATGAATCATCAGTAACCTCCTATTATGATCCTGATGATTTGAGGAGATAGGTCAAGCAACCGGTTGCCAATTAACTCAAACAAGCCAATGCAAGGAGGAACGAAGCTCCCCTTTATCCATCCAACATGTCACCTTTCGATCCAAAAGTCTCATCAGAACCAGTAACCCGTGACATACTTCTGTCTTCCATAGAGAGGTATGATGGTACAATCGACTTTTGTGACCATGCAGCTCATTTTGTAACAGTAATGGTTTCGAGAGATATGACAGATGTTGCTATATGTAAATATTTTTCTTCTACCCTCAAAGGCAATGCATTAACATGGTTCAACTTACTTCCACCACTTAGTATCAAAAGTTTCAAAACTTACTTCGTGATCAGTCAGGGAGCCAAAAGAAAGTCTACTTATTTACTGTTACTACAGCAAAGAGACGATGAGTCTTTGAGAGACTTTTTGTATAAGTTCAAAACTGAAATGATGAAGGTCTCCACTTTGGACCATTCCATTGTGTTAGCCACTTTGCTTATGAAGTTATACTCTTCGGGTATGAAAACATCTATCATCAAGAACCCTCTTTTACCATTTAGGAGTTCTACACCCACACTGAGAAGTACATAGCGGCTAAAGATGTTAAAGCATTTGTCACGCCCCGACCCACCCCCGGGCTGAGCACGTGAACAACCGCCGCGACACCTCGATACACGGGCATAACCCTCTGAGACATCAAGGCATCGTAAGGCTAAAAACACATATGTCCAAATCAGTTTACAAAATCACATGAATTCCCAAGTGATAAAAGTAAAATATCTTATTGTGCCTCAAATGCATGAATATACAATCATAAGATGAGAGTTACCATTTACATGTACCAAAAATAATATACAGTCATCCCAAAGCAAATAAGTACAATGGTCAAACTAAATATTCCAAAATAATACAATAACCTCATATGAATATAGCGGAAGAAACGGGTAACCATACCTCAGCCCAGTCTCTAATATAAGTCCAACGAAATCAAGTCTCTACCAGCCCCTCAATCCAAGACTATACCTGTGAAAGGGAAAGTGAGAGGTGAGTATCTATGGGAAGATACTCAGCAAGTGAGGGGATTGACATCGTACTATCAATATCAAGTGTGAACTTGAAGTGTCAAAGCATATATCAAATATCAAGTGTGCAAAACCAAACGTGCTGTTTCAACCAAGCATTTCTCGTGGCACACATCAGGGAATAACATATGCATCCAACAATGTATCATATCATGAAGAGTCGACCGATCAAATATTCCCGGCAAGGGTCTACCTTGACCAATGACGGGCGCATTGAGGATTTTCATAATGTAAGTATCAATAGTGGCTCTCTACCCCAATGTTGGCCACAGGCTACTCCAACTAGCCTGTAAATAATAATATATATATATAAATTGTCGGCCGTGTATGGTACCCTGTCCAGTGCTAGATAGAGGTAAATTCACGTCCTTCCCGATGAGGGTCAACCTGGGACAACCATACACATGACAATTTGGCGGATACCTCTGGCCGAAATGTACCCGGGCACAAGGGGTGCCTCTACCAAATGTCATTTGTAGCTACGGAATGCTAGAGGAAGCATATCACAATATCATCAAGTCAGCCGGGCACGTAGCCCCATGCATCACATCCTCACGTCGGCCGGGCATACAGCCCCATGCATCGTATCATAACGTCGGCCGGGCATATAGCCCAAATAATACATATAAATTCATTTAAAACCATGTGCCAATACCAGTGGAAGCATTAAAACATGTCAATATGTCAAAGAAAGGTGGCACAATATCCAGTTATAAAACTCATGGATGCATATCAATAAAATCAACAGTTGGGACACTCCAATGGTCACAAAAATATGTACATATACTTATCAAAATCCAAAAATTCAGTTTTCACACGTATAGAAACATGTCGTTTGAAAATCAGTTAAAACATATTTTGTCAATCAATAGTAGATATCAAAGTCCCACTCACAATATGGGGGAGGGTAGATCACTCCCCAAAGTACAACTATAACCGACAAATGGAACCCCCTCGAATCGATCACCAATCACGTCACTACAATGATCATATATGCACACATATGTCACTATAGGAAAATATATATAATAAATTGTACTTAACAATTTCTTAGTCTAGGGCCAAGTTCTGGGGCATTTTAAATAAATTCCTAAGTGTATTTGTATAAAATACCTAAATTTTTTTCAAAGTTTGGCTCGGTCAAAATCACTGCACGGACATCGTGCTCACGCAGCGCCCATTGCTCATAACTCCTTACCCAATTTCAGTACACATGTTCACACAATGTAGGGCACATTTCAACACAAAATAGTAATTTTCCCAAATCTAATTCCTTGGCCAAACATCACTAAAATTTCCATACACTAACCTCAAATTCTCCCCATTCTGTCATGTGTTAGAAATAATACAATAACGTTTCTTACACAACTCCAATTCAAGTGAAATTTTGATATGTTGTAGGTAACTTCATGACCTACAACTTTTATGTTATGAATTTTCTCAAAATATCATCATAGAATTTCCAAAAATACTCATTTTGTTTCTATTGCGTTTTATATTCAGATTCTGTCCTATTTTTGTGCAGAAACCATGAGTTTCACCATACTCGTCCAAACTTAATGAAATTTAACATGTTATACATAAGACATAGATCTACAACTTTCATGTTTTGACTTTTACTCAGTTATGCCGAGAAAGGGATTAAAATAAATCATGATCATAACAGACAGGTTTCAATTGGAAACAAGGTTTCTGTCAAAACTTCTTTAGGAAAAAAGGTATAACTTTTGATTCCCTCGTGCGAATTGGCTAAAATTTTTATATGTTGTAGACAAGAGTGATAACTACAACTTTTATACTTTGAGTTTCTCCAAAATAGAACTGAAAAAGGGTCGTTTTTGCACACTGTTTTTATGGTCCGAAACAGAACAACTTTCTGTCGCGTTTTAGGAAAAATGTTATAACTTTTGGCACAGGTATCAGATTAAGGTGGTTCTTATCTCGTTGGAAAGATAAGACCTAGATCTACAATTTACTTAACTAGAGCATTTTCTAATTCAGATTTTAAGATGCATCAAAACAAAGGCAAAGTCACTGACAGAACTATTTAAAACAGGATAGAAATTTCTTTATCTAAAGCTTGGAATTTTAAGTCCACAAATCTTCACCTCAAAGGCCCTTTCTTCCTCCTTTGTGACTTGATTCGGCCTTCATTAAAATCATGAGTTAAGGCTTAGCTTGGCTTAAATCGACATGTGCTAAAGAAATTGGAGAAAGAATATCTTCTTGCCTAAGGAGGCTTGAAGAAGGGTTGCTGAAATTTCAAGATCTTGTCTCTATGAGGCTCTCGGTTTTGCTCTTGTTCTCACTAACAAGTGTTCTCTTTTGGTCCTAGCCCTGTAGTATGTTGTTCTAGGATGAGAATAGGTGGGATTAATGTAAGAATATGGGTGGCTTTTTGTAAAGAGTGAAGGCTTCTTTCTCCCACGGTTTGGACAAGGAAACAACAAGGCACTTGTTATGTTAGCTTTAAATCCTAATTGCACTCAACCATGATCTAAGGTCCACAACTCTTGAACTTCTCGATGCAAAATCCTTGCCCTTGATTTGCTTCCATACTTTAATCATTGGAAAGGTCTTATTATCCACTATCTCAATCCAAGCACTTACATTTGCATGCAACTTCAAGCAAATTTTCTACCCTTGGATCAAGTTTCAACAATTCTCATTTCTCCTCTCAAATTTGGCCAACCACTTGTCCTCCTTACTCTAACACTTGTTCAATTTATTGTTTTAATAGAATACACTTGTCACATTTCATTTAAGTTTTTATTAATTGCTAACAATTCCTTTAAATTATAAAAATTCAAATTTGTCCCCTAAAAATTTTTATAATTACACATTAGACCCAAAATTTTATGTTAGGCCTAATTAAATTTATTTAATGTGAAGTTAAGGTTATTGAGTCTCTTTGAGTTAAAATTGATGCGATTTGCATTTTACTGGTAAATTTATGGAGTTTTGCCGATTTAACCCTAGAAATTTATATTCACTAAATTTATTTATTTTATTTATTTATTTTTTTACATTCTCCAAATCCCTATTATCATCATAGGACCATTTGTGGTCATTTCTGAAAATATTTACCTTTGCCGACAATCGGGGCAAAAATTCTCTGGGGTCGTTTTATCAAAAAAATTTCTTATTGAAAATTCATGAATGTAGTCATCCAAAACATCATATATATATATATATATATGAATTTGAATATACCATAGGATACACCGAGGGTCGGTGTTACAGCATTTGACAGATGAAGAAATCGGTCCACCTGGAGAGAACATAGCTGGTTATCCCGGTAGCTCTCACAGAAGAAAAACCGATAGGGACCTCAGCCTTAACAAAAGTTTAACAACTGCACACCTCTGACCGAGCCCCTAGTCAATTCTTACTCCAGATCAGAAACAAGTCACATGTCAGGTGGCCTCCCCGCTCCATGGAGGACGACTCTAAGAAAGATAAAACCAAGTACTGCTACTTTCATCATAATTATGGTCACATGACGGACAAGTGCAGCAAGCTCAAAGTCGAGCTGGAATTTTTGGTTCAAAGTGAAAAACTACAAAAGTTCATTAGTATGGAAGGGAGGAATATACCCTCTCTTGATTTGTCACGCCCCGATCCCCGATCCGAGGCCGTGAATAGCCGCCTGTCACCCCGTATGCTGCCACCACTCGATACGCATACCGAGATAATGAATGCTAACACCAATACCTGTATAAAACTTGTTTCCTCAAAATATCATTTCCCAATTAAAGAATGTAAAATATAAAACATTTGCCTCAATGCATAAGTATACAACATATCTGAGAGTTTCAATTACATTACACAACATAATTACAGTCATCCCAATTAATGTATACAATGGTCATTACATAGCTCTCAAATGTACATATATATATATATTATCCAACATCCTCCAATATATCACTGCGGAAGAATGGTAGATACCATACCCAAAGTCCAAGGTTTTCAATACAAATCAAATATGTCGAACTCTCTTGACACGTTTTCCTATCAATCTATCTCTGAAATCAGGAAAAAGTGAGGGGTGAGTATTATGGGGAAATACTCAGTGAGTGAGGGAATCGACAATATGTTCTCAATAATAAGTATGAATATGGAGTGTCAAAGTATATTTCAAAACCATAATGATATCAAAACCAAGCACATCATTTCCAGAAATCAGGTGATCACATATCACACATCATAGTATCAAAGTATGCATCCATTTACATTTCCAAATCATTTAGAGCTTGCCAATAAAACATTCCCTATAGTGGTCTACCTCGGCCAGTGAAGGGTGCATGAGGGGTTTTCATATGCAAATATATAAAATTAGCTCTCTACCCCAACGTTGGCCACAGACCTCATCAAGTGCTAGACAGTGGCGTAACACATGTTCTCCCCTCATTTGGTTCATTCGAGTGCAACTATACATACCCAACAATCAAGTATAGTACCTCACTTAGAGCTAAACTGTAGCGAAATACACATCCTTCCCAATTTGGTTCATCCGAGCGCAACTATATGTATGGTATTTCGGGGACACCTCCTGTAGAAGAGTATCCAAACACAATGGGTGCCTCTGCCAAAGCCCTTCGTCGTTACGAAAATCCATCAAGGATATCATCATATCATCATATCACAGGTAGGCATCCAACCCACACATATCATCAAATCATATCAAATCCGTGTGCCAATATGTTTCATCAAAACATTTCAAATCAGTGCCAATGCAATGGTGGCAAATAAATCATATCAATATTTCAAACAGTGGCACAATATCATTTCATTTCAAACCGTGGATGCATAATCATTCGAATTCAATCATTTGGGACACTCCAATAAATTACAAAAGAATATTTATAAAATATAGTTCAAATCTTCTGTTCTCACACATACCATGAAACATGTCATTTGGAAAGCTGTAAAACAGGAATTTGGTTCAATCGAAAATATAGCATCAAAGTCCCACTCACTGTACTAGAGATGATAGTCACTCCCGGACATCTCTGTAGTGAAAGTCCTGCCTTGTTCAGCTTTCGAAAACTCCTAAGGGACATAACCAAGTGTCCACCATCATCAATATCAGTTCTTTCAAGAAAACCCAAAACCCTAACATTGAATACTCAAACTTTCTCTCACGTACGGTGACCCAAAACCCACCAATTCTTTTTCATCAAATTTCCATATAACTTCAAAGTCATGAAAGAGGAAAAATAAACCTATACTAAAATTAAAAATATTATCAAAATTTCAGTTTCCGATTTCGCTCCAAGCTGAGTCACGATCAAACTCTAGATTTTCTCTCATTAGAAACCTCAACTCTCTTACTAGCTTTAACTTGCTAGAGGTTAGGTCATGAGTTTTGGAACCTTTAGAGTGTGGATCTAGAGATATTTGGATTGATCTTTGGAAGAAACAAGAAGAAAGAGAGAGAGAAAGTGTGAATCGAGAGAGAAAAGGAAGAAGAAGAGAAATGAAGTTTGGCCTTCGTGGGTTCTAATGCCCCATCACTATACTTTATTTATAAACTCATTTTCATGAATTTACTTAGTTGTCCATTTCTCCCCCAACTTATACAAGTTCCCAATATGTCCCTTTTTGTAATTTGGTACTCAATATAATGAGTTTAAATATTTAAAAATTTTATTTATTGAGGAAAAGTATGATTTGTGATGTGTCTGGATCAAGTCTCATCGGTCTAACTGATCATCAGTTTAAGAGAGAAAATGTTGTCCATGAAGACTGATCGGGAAGGATGACCAGATAGGTTGTCCAGGAAGGCTGATCAAGAAGGCTGATTAGATAGGCCGTCCGGGAGGCTGATCAGCTAGGTCGCTCGGGAAAACTGATCAGATAGGTCACCTGGGAAAACTGATCAGATAGGTTGTCCGAGAAAACTGATCAGATAGGTCACCCGGGAAGGCTGACCAGATAGGTCGTCCAGGAAGGCTGACCAGATAGGTCGCCCGAGAAGGCTGATCAGATGGGTCGCCCGGGAAGGCTGACCAGATGGGTTGTCTGGGAGCGCCAATCGGGAAAAGGTAAGCAGTACAAATTTATAGGAATTTAACCATGAGATATATGTGAATTTTGGAATATTCTAAAATTTAGGTTATAATATAAATGTAAGGTGTTATGATTAAATGAGTTGGGTGGTTTGATGACACTAATCTTTTTGGAAGCCAATTCCATGTGCATGCAAGGACGGCAATTTGTTGGAGAATTGAATGGAATTTCAATTTTTAAACTTGTGTACATGACCGATGGATGTGGAAAATTGGTGGAAATGGACCGATCAAATGGCAAGCAACATCCAAAAGCAAAAGAAAGTGTAAATTAAAGGGAAGTGGAAAACCGAAGGCAAGAATAGTTGTGTGCAGGTGAAGACCGAACAACATTTTCTCAAGTGAAGGCCGAAGGAGAAACGACAAAATGGCAAATGGATAGACCGAAGATGCAAGACATAGGTGACGTTCGGTTACCGAAGGCAAAGTGAAATTCAAAATGATTGCACATGTTGAGCGATTGTAGGTGGAACAAATGTTGAGGCAAAAATTTTCATACTCACCGAACGACTAAATGAGCACCAAATAGGAAAATGGAAATTTTCATAAGTACCGAAAAGGATTGGAAATTTGGAGAGATTATTCCGAACAACCAAAAGATGGTAAAGAAGTCTCACCTTATCGATGGTGCACATTACCGATCATAGATACATAATACCGATCGGTAGCAAAATAATCATTAGGAAATTTATGGGTATCTCATAATAATAATAAAAAAAATGGGAATTCAAAATTTGGTGTCATCAATCGGATGAGGTAATACTGTGAGATAATATGAATAGAATGTCTTATACCGAACGGTATATAAAAATTGGATATACCAATATACATATAAAATTATAAAAAAATAATTCTACTCAAAATTACAATTTCCTCTATTTACCGATGGGACCTAATTGTATTGTACTGATGATAGGGAAATATATTGACAGTCAAATCATTTGTTTCACAATTTTAATACCGACGGGGTCTCAATATCAACCTAACAGATGGGTAGATGACGAACATGAATTTATGAACTTATTACCGACAGAGAAATAGTGTACCGATAGACTATAAATTTTATCTTCACAATACCGATGGGTGTCTCATAATTATTGATAAACAGATGATTACCATTGATTATTGACTGGGAAACCAAAAATTTGAGGAACTGTCCACTGAACTTAAATCTCTACCGAACACTAAAATTCCTCTGAGTACCAAACGGTTAAAATTCACAAAGTAATGATTGTCGAACACCCAAATAACCAATGGCTCTAGTGATCAGGACTCCAATGATCGATAACTTAGAAATTTTAAAATCCATCAACTAAGTGTTTTAAAAAGTTCTGACCATTCTGAATAACAAAAATTTATATTTTTATTTTGATAAATTATTCTTTCATATTTTCACATATATATAAAAATTTTCCAATTATCCATTTAAAACAAAATCACAATCCGGACATGTCCGGTGTTACATGATTGGCATGCCTCCCCATGGGAAAAACGAACCGTTTGAATAACCGATCGCTCAATCAGTACACAACTGACCAGGTGAAGTGATCCTCTAGATCCATGACAAACGATCTCTTCACTAGCCTTACATCCCTGCCAGTGTCATTCATACATACAATTCAGGCTCCTAGAATTAACTCATGGAGGGATAAAACCGAACACACGATCACGTCCAACTTCTACATTGCAGAAACATCTCTTCCTACTCCTCAAGAGATACTGACAACTCACGTTTACAAGCAGTCTAAGAGAAAAAGACCAGTTATTAGCTTCACCGATGAACACTTCGAAGGGTTTGATCCCAATCGTCATAACCCCCTCATTATTACTGTCAAAATCAGGCAGTACCAGATCAGAAGGATTTTCATTGATCAAGGAGCAGAATGTAACCTCCTCTGTTGGGATACCTTCCAATGAATAGGTTTCGGTCAGAAGCACCTCCAATCCCATGTAGGACTGGTCAAAGGGCTCTCTGGAGAATGGATATACTCTAAAGGCATTATTATCTCACTCCCGATCACTTTTGGCTCACCATCGAACTATGCGACGGATACCACTGTATTCAATTTGGTCAAATTTCCTTCGCTCTACAACATAATTTTAGGCAAGTCAGGCCTAAACGCCATGGAAACCCTACCTAGTACCAAGCACATGAAAGTTAAATTTAGAACTCCCCTCGGTATCAAAACACTATCTCGCGATTCAGAATCTCCAATGTCTCTTTCCAAATAACTGTGACTCTCTCGTGATCGCAGGGTATGCCTTAGTTTTTTTACATTATTGCAATAGTATTTTTTATTCCGTAACTAGCATATGTGGCATCTTATTATTTGATTCGTAGCGAACGAAGTATCATCAATAAGGGACATGATTTCTAGAAGGGTAGGCACAGTCCATCCTAACATTTGATTCCTAAAGAACGAAATGTATCGTCAATAAGGGACATGACTCCCATAAGGGTAGGTATGACCTATTCTATCGTTTGATTCCTAATAAATGAAACATATCGTCAATAAGGAACATGACTCCCAAAATGGTAGGCACGGTCCATTATAATGTTTGAATCGTAACGAACAAAACATATTGTCAATAAGGGTCATGACTCCCAGAAGGATAGGTACGGCTCATTCTAACATTTGAATCCTAACGAATGAAACATGTCGTCAATAAGGGACATGACTCCCACAAGGGTAGGCATAGCCTATCCTAACGTTTGAATCCTAACGATGAAACGTGTCATAATTTAGGGATATGACTCCTAAAAAGGTAGGCACGACCCATCCTATTGACTGTTTCCTAACGAATGAGGCATATCATTGGAAAGGGACATGTCTCCCAAAAGCATAAACATAGTTCGCCCTATCGGTTGTCTCTTAGCGAAGATAATGTGCCCCCTGGGTAGGCAAACATTTTTCCTCTAGCCGAGCTATCTAAAACAAACGTGTATGACATATGACTTAATTGGATCTCTCAAATGAATCCTATCGAAGACATACAAATAAAATCTATTTTCACTACTCGGACGACTAGGGGAATATCCCCCTGTGATAACACATACAAAATGCAAACAACATATAAAGTTCTTCATTAAAGATTCAACAGTATAGAAGTTACACAGAATCAAGGAGAATAGGGGAAGTGCCAGGACCGCCCGATAAGGAAACTTTACGATAGTTTGGGCCACAACTAACCTAGCAGGAACACAAACAGCATCAACGGGGGCCAGGTCTTGGCCTGATGTCTCTTGACCGATAACTTATTCGCCAGGGGCCAAAGCTCCTTCCAAACTTGCTCGACGAACTACCTCTTCGACACATCTCAGCCTTTCAGTCAGCTTGTGCTAGGAATGCCTAAAGATTTCAGTATTCTTGGCGAAGGACTCTCCGATCTCGGTCACTTTCTACTCTGTAGCTTGAACTGACTCCTCACACATTTGAGTCAACATCTCGACAGTGTGTAGTCTTGCCACGCAAACCTTCGCTTCGGCCTTTAGCTCCTCGTAACGTTTCCGGGATAAGGCTAAGTCAAGTTGTAAACGCCTAATCTCTTTATCCTTCTCAGCAAGCAAGGCTCTAGATGTCTTCCCTGCTTTCTTATCTTTCTCCCTCTGATTGAGGGCATCCTGTAGTACCAAAACCTGACTGTCCAACTGATCGGAATGCCTCCCCAAGTGTCCTATTGTCTGCTTTCTCCATTACTTCTGGAACTCTGTCAAGACCATTGTCTACAAAAGGGAACTAGATCAACCGAAAATAAAGTAAAGTAAGAAGTAAAACCAGACAAATATGGAGAAAAGTGATACCGCTAAGTTAAGAGATTAAAGAGCCTCATCAATCTACTATGGGGACATCCTGTTCAACTCTTGCTCCAAGTGATGAAAATCAAATCGATCGGTTATCTGACTCGTCTCGATTATATCGATATAGCTATACCGATTATCCTCCACACAGATTCTAACTGTGCCTCTTTCTCTCGAGCTTTTTCTATCATCAAAAGACTGGATAGGGATGAAAGGAACCAATGTTGGTTGGCTCAGCTGGAAGGGACCTGAGTTACCTTAATCATGGTCGTGAGTTCGACTCCCCATGGGTACGAAAAAAATCACGTTGGGAGACCTCCCCCCGAAAAGGACCTGATAGTAGGTCGATTCGGATTAGTCGGGGCGAAACTCCAGATACCGGGTGGGAAACCAAAAAAATAGGGATGAAAGGAGGAAGAGCAGTTCCATCAACTATTTTGCGTTTCCCCTTGCACGGGGGTCACAAAGGGATAGCAAATAATAGCCCAGACATCCCTTTCATGGCTATAGCAGTGACACCTGGTTCCTTCGATGGCCCTACCTCAATAGTCGTTATGGAGACATCTTCAAAGTCCTCCACTTTAGGTGCCTCCCTCATCGAGACATCTTCATCAGCCTCACTAACCGATGGGGATGCATGATCATCAGATGCCAAATTATCGGTCCCCTCTAATCCAATGGCCATCGCTTCGGAATGTCTTGTTGAAGTAGGAGACGCATGCACTCCGGCCTCCTCAGTTCCTTCCCCTTCTCCCTCTGTAGAAGACTTGAGTTGTTGAACTTTCCTCCTCTTTGACAAAGGAGGCATAACTTTTGATGACCGAGGTCTAGGTGACCTATCTGCTTCTCTTGAAGGCCTCTTCACATTCGGTTTTACCTACCTATCGGTTGTAACTTCTTTCAGAACGGCATCCCCAGGAGAAAACAAAACATCAATGAGCTCTTTCTTTCTCCTCTCAACCAGAAGGGGTCTATCGATCTTTCTCTTCTTCCCGATCAACAGATTCGCCAAGGACAACATTTGGTCATCTACAAGAGAAAGCACCTAGATATTTCTTCAAGTAGGTGAGCTGTAGTTGCCAACCGAACGTATAAACCGGGAGTGATGAAAAGGAGTCGAAGGCTTCGACCCAAACGATGGCTACTCATCAGTGCTAGGCAGTACAAGCATGGGATCTCTATTCGAAAACTCTACAAAGAAATACTTATGCATCCAACTCTTATCGATTAACTCTTAATAGTAAAACCCCTAGTTGGATTCGGGTTAGGTTTGCAGCCTATACCAACCTCGAGTAGAACCCTTATTTCCACATCTCTTCAGTGAAAAGATGGTCGTCAAAATCTCAAAATTAAAACGGAGGCGACAAAAACCTAACAGAGAGATCACAACAACAACCAAACGCTAGGTGCTAAGGAGAAGTAGCATCGAAAATATGTTCCAACGAAGTAAAAACCTCCCCGATCGGACTAGTATACGGTATTTTCAAGCCGTACTTCATTATTTCTTTGTACATCAAAATAAGGCCCTCCAGTACCCTGTTAGCTCTACTCTCATTTATAGCTGACACTAGAGTGTAGTCATTTCTTACTAGCATATCAGTTTGAACTTCTCAGAGTTCTTGCTCTGTCATCATGCTTCTAATGTCGCTAATGCACTGATGAGTTTGAGAAGGAGAACCTTTGGCCATTTTCTGAAGAAAGTTTATTTATTTATTTTTTTTTTACGAGGGGTTGATTCACCAGAAAACAAAACTGTTGAAAGAAAAGTGCAAAAGTGCCTAATCCACTCGAACGTCTAGCTTTATAAAATATATTGAAGATGATTTATAGAACCTGAAGTGGCACATGCAGCATTAAAAATTTTGCACATTTTCAATAACCATTACTCATGACGTCCTTCTTATGAAACGACATCATGAGTCAGGGGTAAATGATGAGATATAACTCAAAGATCTGTTATGATAACATCCAGTCTTCTAGACCCATGATCCAACAAACATATTATACCTAGATGTGTTAACAAGTAGGGATTTCTCTCTCCAAAGGGTGGATATAACTCGACACTTTGGATAATCTCTATCGGCAGTGACCTAATCGATCCGTAGCCCCTCAAAGGCATTCAGTAATATCAAGACGATAATTCCTCTTTGGTTAGTGATTGACAGCTCTGGTAAAGAGCAGATCGTTTACCCTCATCGGTTATAGATAATATTTAATTTCATGCATACCTTCTGGATAAGAAATAAAACTTTTGAAATGTAATTGATAAGGGAGGAATCTCCTTGGTTCGTTAAATTTTCAAGTGATAAACATTCCAAATCTTTTAAAAATATTTGACTAAAGAGTCATGAGATTTCAAAACAACTTCACAAGAAAACTAGGATTATAACGTTCTAAATGCACACGACTGATGAGGGATCGATATATAAAGGTTTCTAGCATGCCACATCCCAGGTATGCTCTCTTGATATAATACATCTGACACACAAATCACAAAACTCTCATCCTCAACCCTCTCTTACTTGGTCTATTCTATTTCTATTGAAAATCGTTCTTTCTGAGTTGAATGTTGAAGTCTCTTATATCGGTCATCCGGTGGTCTTTTACAGATTTTATTTCATCTGTCAAAAGAAGTCGATATCTATGAAGTTGAAACCCACCTCCAACAAGAAGATTTATGAAATTTATAAAACTTCGATTTAGTAAATTTTGTCTTCACATTATTCAAACAACTAAAACTCTCTCCCTAGGGTGACGTAGGTTGGTCGTGCCTCTGGAATTTTTTACCAAAATAATATTTTTTAATTAAAATTATTTAAATATTTTTTTCCCAAAACTAGAAAAGTCGAGATTGGGAATCTTGACTTCTTGAAGTCAAGATTCTCAATCTCGAGTTCAGTATTTTTTTAAAAAAATTTAAAGTCTTTTTCCAAAATTAAAAAAATAAATTATTTGAAAGCAAGATTAGAAATCTTGCTTTCTGAAAGCGAAATCTCAGATCTCGCTTTTAACACAAATTCAACATGCCTTGAATCACGAGAAAATATTAAAGAAAGCCACCCCTACCATGTGCGAAAGCATGTCTGTTGAAAGCCAGATTCCAGATCTCGCTTTCGAATAATTTTTTTTTAATTTTGGAAAAAAATTTTAAATCTTAGAAAAAATAGTAAACTCGAGATTCCCAATCTCGACTTCGAGAAAAAAAACAACACTATTTAAATAATTTCAATTAAAAAAACATTATTTTGGTTAAAAAAAAAAAAAAGAAAGACACCATGCCTTTCGGACTGTCTTGGTATCCTCTCCTTTACTTTTCATTTCTTTAATACTATAATTTTTTTTTTTTTGTTATGACAGACCATGTTACTCTTGTAAGTAGAGAAATTTGATAATTTTTTCAAAAAATTTATACTTTTAAATAAAAATTTTTAATCATTGTTGAGAAATATTATAAATAAAATAAAAGAATAAAAGAACACAAGTTAAAAGGCCACTAAGAAACAAGTGAGTATTCAAGCCAAAGAAAAATGAGGAGAAACCAGTGAGGTACAAAATTCGGTTGGTGGTAAAAGACTTTGCTAAAAAAGGGGCACAAATTTTGTTGAGATTTTTTTCACAAGTTGTAAAAATGAGTTCCATTCAAGTTATACTGGAATTGACAGCTAGTTTGAATCTTGAGTTTAAGCAATTTGATATTAAAACTGCATTCTTACATGGTAATTTGCAAGAAGAGATATACATGAATCAGCCAGTGGGTTTTGAAATGAAAGGAAAGGAGCACGCAGTTTGCAAATTGATAAAAAGTTTGTATGGGTTGAAACAAGTTCACAGACAGTGGTACAAGAAGTTTGATTCTTTATGGTGAAACATTTTTATAAAAGAACGGGTATAGATAATTGTGTGTATGTGAGGTTATTTCCTAATTGTAACTTGATCATTCTCCTATTGTATGTTGATGACATACTGATCGTAGAACAAAATGCTAAGATGATTCGCAATTTGAAAGATGATCTGTCTAAGTTTTTTGAAATGAAGAATTTAGATCTAGCCAAACAAATTTTGGGAATAGATATTATCCATGATAGGAAGGTTGGAAAGTTTTGCTTATCACAGGAGAAGTATGTTGAATGTGTACTCCAACGGTTCAATATGCAGCATGTTAAGTCAGTTAGCACATCTTTTGCTAATCATGTCAAGTTGAGTAAGAATCTTGTGCTATAACTGAATAAGAAAAGCATGCTATGTCAATTATCCCTTACTCCTCGGTGGTCGGTTCACTAATGTACCTCATGGTTTGCACTCGGCCAAATATAGCTCATGCAATTGGTATAGTGAGCAGATACATCTCTCATCTGAGAAAGGATCATTGTGATATAGTGAAGTGGATTTTCAAATACTTGAGAGGTATTTTGAAGCTGTCCTTGAGTTTCGGTGAAGGGGTTACTAATGCCGACATGGTAGGCGATCTTGATGGAAGGAAATCTATTTCTGGGTATTTGTTCACTTTTGTAGGGGGAGCTGTATCTTGGCAATCTAAATTATAAAAGTGTGTTACCTTTTTGACTATAGAGACTGAATATATTGCAACAACCAAAGTAGGTAAAAAGATGCTTTGGTTAAGAAGGTTTCTTCATGAACTAGGGGTGAGCTAAAAGGAGTATATGGTATTCTATGATGGCCAAAGTACTCTGTATTTGAGTAAGAATACCATGTACCATGCAAGGACTAAACATATCGATATTCGGTACCATTGGTTGCGGTCTATGATTGAGGATCACATGTTAGAGTTGAAAAAAATCTACATCAACAAGAACACTACAGATATATTAACACAGGTGATTCCCAGAGAAAAACTCGAGTTCTGTTGCAACTTAACCTGAATGAGTATTTTGGCCAAGGTAATATCCAAGTAACAGAACTGAGAGATTGATCTCCTCTCAATGGAACTGGAGGGGGAGATTGTTAGGGTTATAATAAAACATAGTCGTCCAACCCCATTTGTTTTATGTTTGCTCAGTAGTCGGTTGAGTCTCCTATCAGTGTCTTCCCGGTGTAAGCCACTCAGTAGTATTCGATAGCCGTTGAGCTTCTCGGTAGTGCTTGGTAGCCTGTGCACATCTTCCTATTGGATGTGTGCTTCTTGGTTGGGTCTCTTGGTAGACTTTATCTTTCTCGATATTCCATACCTATGTCCGTATTGCAAGCCTCTCGATATTTTTGTTGGCTTCTCGACTCTTAAGAGATAGTCAAGCATGGTAGCATTTAATGCTTACATGGGCAACATTTAATGCTAACTGGACTTTGTGGTGTTACTTTAAAGAAAAGGGGGTGGCTTCTTGAGAAAGTCACCCAAAACACAAATAAAGTAAGTATATGAGAGAGTAAGAAGTAGGTAGAAGTAGCATGGGGCACCATTCTGCTTTTGGTGCTTAGACCAAAAGTGAGTGAGCTTCAATGGATTAAGCTAGAGAGAGTGAAAGAAAAAAGAGTTTCTTGTTTTACGGAAAAAGCAAGAGTGAGAGATAAACTTATACAACAATTGGTTTTTTCTTTGGAGTTAACTGGTGAGTTTTTAAAGGGGTATAATACTTGCAATTTTTTCAGTTTGTTGTGAATTTCAGATTTTGGGCATAATTCTGAGATATTAAATATTTGTAACAGTTTATTTCTCATAGTGGATCTTTTATTCGATTGATCTCGTGATTTTTCCCTTTACACTAGAGGGCTTTTCATATAAATTTGGTGTTCTCCTCTCTTTATTTTTTTCTTACTATATCTGCACTATTCTTCTAGTTGAGTAAATTGTTGTTTTTAGTTATTGGCTTGTGAGCCCTTGGTTTGTGGGCATTCCGCTGTACTAGGCTCTCTCTATCCCAACAAATCATATAACAAAAAATGCACTAGTTTAGTGTTTTAGAATACTATTTTGTTGCCATTATAAATGTTAACAACTTATATTGAGTGAATTTCTGATATTTTTGGTTTCTTTAAAATAAAAACATTATTAGCGCTGCAAATCAACCACATTAGTTTGTAAATACTTCACTTCTCGACTTGTTTAACATAATATTTTGTCTCGTTTAAAATATTAGTAGATGTTAGATGACTTGAATTTAAATAAAATTTTACATGATGTGAGAAAAACATTTGAAAATATATTAGAAATGGTTGGAGTTACCGTTGCCACAAGAAGCAAGGACGTTTAGTTCCCATATCTTGGGGTGGAGGAATATAGGCTCCACTTCCTGGAGGATTATGATGCCATATGCCCCTTCCAGAAAATTGATGTCATATTCAATTGAAATCAGATGCATTTTATAATATATGAGTGTTAATTTGACTTTTATAGTTATAAAACCTTATGTTCACAGCTAGTTGAAATAGAGGGAAGAATAAGGTTATCCGAGTAGCAAATAATATCATACAAACTCTAACTGATATAATAAGCCATTCTCAATTTCAGAGGGAAGAATAATTGAGTAAACATGAAAAGGATTCCCCAAGGGAATCTTGTGATGGAAATCCAAATCAGAATCTTTAATATTGTACCCACTGCACTACACCACCACTAACCCAACACAACAAATGGGTTTGGTGGTGGCCCTATAACGTTTGATTCCATTGTCGTTTGGATGAATTGAATTTTAAGAAAGCACTTATTGCTTTTAAAAAGGTTATTTAATGATCAAAATTCCCTTTTCCAATTTTATAATTTGAGATTCAAATATCAATAAAAAAGCACTTATACAATTAAAGAATCACTGCGTTGTCCCCCCCACCCAACCCCAACCCTATCCCATGAACGTTGCGGCATTTCCTTTATGGATAGACTTGGTTGGCATTATCCGTGCTCGTGCCTAGTGTAATGCACGTAACTAAAAGAAAAGTCACCACGGGAGTTGGTGCGGCCTAAGAGTAGGAGCACATCTTAGAAGTTGCACCGAACTCTTACTACAATTTGTAATTTGTGATGTGATTTGAGGTAATTATAAGCGAAGGTGGCGTGTGTAGAAGGTTGGGTCTAATGCATATGCTCCGGCCCCATATGCTTCAGTTGGAACAGTCGTGGCTAAAACGAAAACCAGAACGTGGGGGCTTGTTAGACATAATTAGAAATGGGATGCCACTCGGTCCACCAGCCCAGACCCCGTGGAATGGAACCGGTAATCTTTTTGGCAGAATACCATTCTCACGTATCACATTGACCTTTTGTCTAGCGCCTAGGTGTATGTAATGTGAAATGGAAGGAGTTGGTATTGCTAAAATCTTTTTTTTTTTTTTGACTCTGCGAACAATAATAATAAAAGAAATAGCAATTGACCAATTCCATTTCCTACCTAAAACGCGTTTTTTTCTAAAATCCGCCCACCCCACATTGTAATAGAAAGGGAGCTTTACCCAATCTCTCAACCTCAACACGAATCGAATTAGCATCCCGGCTTCTGATTCTGCTTTTTGCTTTTCCTTCCCTCCATCGGCCATAGACGGTCCCCTCTTTCGTTTTTCTTTCTTCTTTTGCACGACCACGAGAGAGATGTGTCCTTTGCGGTTTATTTTGGTGTTCCTTTCGGTGGCTTTGGCTGGTTATTTTGCCTGGAGAACCGCCGCTCCCTCTCCTCCCGCCACAGACGTAGATAGTGATGATATTAACTCAGATACTCGACCTCCCTTCAGATACAAACAGGTACTCCCTCCTCCCCACCCACCGCATTTTTTTTCAGTTGTCAATCCAATGCCAATCTTCTTTGCAGATGATTCAAGACGGCTTCTGGGTTTTTCTTGACATGGCTAGCGGCAGGTATCTGTGGAGGAACCTGAGAGACATGAAGATGAAGAACCTCTACAATTCAAAAGAGCTACTAAGCTAATTATTGGATTCTTTCCGGTTCCCCTGGTGGTGATGATGATGGAGGGTATCGCCCTCACTTGGCCCCTGCCATAACAGGTTCTTTATTTTGTAAACAAACAAATGCCATGTAATGTAACTAAACACTTGCTCATTAGCTTGGATTATCACAGCGTTTAATGCCATGCCCATCATTTATGTACAACACAGACCTAGCTTCTGAAACCAAATTCCTGGTTCCAACATATAAATGCAATACAACGCAACACATGACCTCCTCTCACAAAACGAGTTCATTTAATATATTCATCTATCACCAACTTATTAATATGTCCAGAAAAGTGGATCATCTTTCTATTTAGCATCCATACCGACTGGTGGTAGTTGCAACATATATACATCTTGAACAGAGTCCAAGGAAAGAAATCACTACTCACTAGAGAAGCAGCATATTTACAAGCAGCTCATACCCAGCTTGTAGTTTAATAAACATCTTTCTTCAGCTCATATCAACTTGTAATTTAATAAACATGTACAAAAGTGTAAGTACAGCACCTTGGGGAAGTGGAGCATATCTAGCAAGATTTGAACCAACCCACATGGCTACAACCACACTGCTGCTGGTTTTGCTACATACCCAGCTTGCAAACGACAGACACAGGGTAAGCAAAATACCACCTCTTCCCCCCCCCCCCCAAAAAAAAAAAAAAACAAAAACAAAAAACCGCGCAAGTATATATCCCACCTTATATCCAGCATCCAGTTTCTTATCAACCAAAGCCATCAAGCTAGTAAATGCAAGAGATAATTGAAACCCAACAGTCTGCATCAGGAAAAGAGAGAGGAAGGCAGATTTGAGCACTTCAATGAAGGTGCCCCCAACTTCATCAGCAGGCTCTTCCTCAAATTCTTCGTATACTCCTCCATGGAAAGAAAAATCATCCTCATAGACATTGTATCACTCCCAATATCTTTCACGTTGCATTTTCCTTCTCAAGTCAGCCCACTTGTAGATCCTCAACCCATCATAGTCTGAGTTATATCTGCGGCTTCCCCTCCATGGCCTGCTGGCATCATCTTGGAATTTGAGTTCCTCATCATACTTAGATCTTGTTGCTTCATTGGATATTGTCTGTTTAAGGAGGCAATATTTGATTTCATGCTTCTAGGCAAAAATTACAATTTCAAACCACACAGACCTCCCTCCTATCAACCCAAACAACAGGACCTAAATCAACGAGTACATTAAACACGATGTTTCTCCCTATCAAACCAGGTTCACTGTAATTAATATTATTATAACCACAATTTAGTGCAGCTTTCAGACCTCCTTTAGAGCATCTAAGTAATCAGTTCAAAAAGGCTTACATGATTTAACGTGCCCGGGCTTAAATTCCGATTGACAAAAACAATTTCAAGGAAGGTCAAAAAGATGTTGCAGTTTAGTCTTTCTTGCTTACATAGATTATGAAAGGACTCCCAAAAAATGTCTCCTCCAACATCTATCTTTCATCCACAAACATTTTCAGTGCTGAGGTTGTTCAGAATTCTGTGTCAGGGAGCAATTGCAGGCTGTGGAGGATCAAGTGACTGGCAAGGCTATGATTGAGATCACTGAAGACTACCTGAAGGCCGGGGAGGAACTAGTCACTACTGAGGAGGATGTCAAAGAACAAGTTTGATGGAAGCCATTTGGACAATGAGGTGGCTGAGGGAGAACAAAGTGGCTGTTGAGCTGGAATCCAAGAAGTTGAAAGTCTATCAACGCAAGAAAGGGCTGCATCAACCAATTGCCTAAAGGAATCTAGATTTGTTATGGGTAACCGTGGGCCGCAGAGAGAGAATAAATGTGGGGATAGTGTGGTGAGCAAGGGGAGGGAATTTTATTGTAATTGGGCAGCTCTAAGCTGAGGGTAGAGCCTTGGCTCTGCAGCTGAACTTGATTGTAAAGGATCTGGTTTAATCAATGAGAGTTGTTTTTCAGTTCATCATCTTCCTCACTCTCTAATTCAAATATTAGGTCTAACAATTGGTCCGACGTGCCATCTCTTCCCCCCCTCTCTTCTCCTTCTTTCCTCACTACACTTTGCTTCTCTCGAAGCTCCATCAACATTCATGACTCAAACAAGAATGGATGCAAAAATTGATTCATTGGAGAAGAGTCTTACCGAGATTGGGAAGAGTGTAGCTACCTTGATCAAGGAAATGACTCACCACCGCACTAAGATGGAGAAACTGGATTCGTTGGAAGATTTGGTATTTGCTCTCCTTCGTCAGAAACCAGAGGGCCGTGACGAAGCAGGTTCTTCGTCCTTGAATCCTCCTGTGGCTCCTAGCACTCCGTCTCTCAAAATTGGCTTGATTCCCATCCTCGGGACTCAATCTCATCCCCAACCCACATTTAAGCTCTCCTCCACTGACAACCTTCCTCCAGCAATGAGGCGAATTGATCTTCCTTGCTTCGATGGCCATGATCCAGTGGCGTGGGTTGCGCGCGCCGAGCAATTTTTCTCCATTTATCACGTCAGCGACGAGATGCAGGTCTCTATAGCCAGAATCTCCATGGATGGTCTGGCTCTCCACTGGGATCAGTGGTTGTTCGGCCAAAACCCTTCTCTTACCTGGACCGAACTAACTTCAGAACTTTTCGATCGATTTGGTGGTGGCTTATCTGCGAACCCTTTTGAGGCTCTTGCGTCCACGAAACAGGAAGGATCGTTCGATTCCTATATCGACGAATTTGTGACCAGAGCCGCTCTTGTTAAAGGCCTCAGCCCATTGATTCACTATGAGCTTTTTCTCAATGGCCTCAAGGATGAAATTCGCGTCCGCATCCGCTCCCACGACGCTCTCTCCCTCTTCCAGACAATGAAGCTCGCTCGCGAAATTGAAAGAGAGAATGAGTTCTTTAAGTCTTACTCTTTCTCAGGTAGGGAAGACACCAACCGACCTTCACTCGGGTCGGGTAAATGGGGTGGACCAAACCTGACCCATGGGGGCTTCGACCCTCCTGTTAACCCGAGAAATCCGACCCGGGCCCAACTGTCTTTTAACCCGCCTCAGATTCAAACTACCCCGCCTCTCTTCGTTCCGCTTCTTCATCGACTTCCATGGCGACTGGCTCTCCACAACCTTCCCGACCATTCCAGCAATTGTCTCATCAAGAGATTATGGACTTGCGATCACAAGGTCTGTGTTTCAAATGTAAACAACCATATCACCTGCTCCACAATTGTCCTAGCAAGACTCTTCATGCACTCATCCTTGGTGATGATGAAGTTCCCATCACAGAAGAAGCTGCAGCAGCAGAACCACCTGCAGAGGACCTCAAGCACGACAGTGGCATCTCTCTCGCTTCCCTTGAACTTCCTTTGTTCTCCGTTGGTGGTATTTCGCACCCTAACACAATGAAACTTCAAGGTACTATTCTTGGTTGCAACCTAACTATTATGATTGATAATGAGGCAAGCCACAATTTGTGGCTAAGGACACTGCTCGTTGTCTAGGACCTCGGGTGCAGCCCACTGAACCATTCTAGGTCCGATTGGGTGATGGGAGACGACTTGTCTCCTCTGGTGTCTGCAATGGTTTGCAGGTTGACTTGGGGTGTCTCTCTGTTTCCATTAACTATTTCTTATTTCTCTTGGGAGGGGTAGACATCATCCTAGGCATCTCTTGGTTGGCCACTCTTGGCGAGGTCAGGGTCAATTGGCAATTGATGACCATGAAATTCCTTTGGCATGGACACATTGTGTGCTTGACGGGGGATCATGCCTTGGTTCGAACCTCCTCCTCTTTAACCTCCTTAAAGAAGCTTTCTCAGATGGAATTCAGTGCTTGGTTGTGGAAACTGCACACTGACACCAACTCTCATCCGCTAATTGCGGCCATCTTATCCTCTGCACAACAAGACCAATTGAAGGCTTTACTTGTTCACTATGAGCATGTCTTTCAAGACACTAATCGGCTGCCCCCCTACAGACCTACAGATCATCAAATTCCCCTGCTTCCTAAGTCTGGTTCTGTCAATGGAAGACCCTATAGATACAGTTTTGAGCAAAAGAATAAGATAGAAAAGCTTATAGTAGAGATGTTGATTGTGGGAATTATTCATCCCCGTGCAAGCCCTTTCTCCAGCCCTGTTCTGTTGGTTCGAAAGAAAGATGGCAGTTGACGATTTTGTGTCGATTATAGGGCTTTGAATAAAGCAACTATTCCAGTCGAATATCCCATCCCGATAATCCACGAGTTGCTTGACAAGCTACATGGAGCTTCCTACTTCTCTAAACTTGATTTGCGCTCGGGCTACCATCAAATTCGAGTTAAGGAGTCCAATGTCCCTAAGACAGCTTTCCGGACTGATTCGGGCCACTATGAGTTCATTGTAATACCCTTTGGACTCATGAACGCTCCGGTAACATTTCAGGCTACAATGAATGACGTGTTCCGTTCCTATCTCCAGAAATTTATTTTGGTTTTCTTTGACGACATCCTGGTCTACAGTTCTAATTGGGAGGATCACTTAAGGCATTTGGAAGTAGCCCTCCAAGTTTTAGACACCAATCAGCTGCCGGCCAACAAATCCAAGTGCCAATTTGGACAACGGAATATTGCTTACTTAAGGCATGTACTCTCCAGCGATGGTGTGATGATGGACCCGAACAAAATATCGTGTATTCTAACTGGCCGACTCCTCACTCCCAAAGAGATGTTTGTGGGTTCTTGGGACTCACCGGCTACTACAGGAGGTTTATCCATGATTATGGAAAGATCGCTCGGCCTCTAACCGAGTTGTTGAAGAAGGGACAGCCCAAGTTCGTTTGGACATTGGAAGCCCAACTAGCCTTTCAATACCTGCAAACGGCGATTACTCATGCTCCGGTGTTAGCCATGCCGAATTTTACTCAACCATTCTCCATTGAGTGCGATGCTTCTGATAATGGCATAGGTGCAGTACTTTTGCAAAACGGACGTCCCATTGCCTTCTTTAGTCGAGTCCTCTCCGAGAAATCCTTATCCAAATCAGCCTATGAGAAAGAATTAATGGCATTGGTTCTTGCAATCCAACATTGACGTCCATACCTCATAGAAAGATCTTTCATCATTAAGACGGACCAAAGAAGTCTGAAATTTCTCCTAGAATAGAGGATCACAACACCTGCATAGCAGCATTGGCTCTCTAAACTGCTTGGGTAAGATTTTCAGGTGCAGTACAAACCAGGTAGCACTAATCGAGTGGCTGATTCTTTGTCTAGGCTGCATGAGGGACCCGAATGTACTGTAGTCTCTTGGCAGCTGTGGAAAGATTGAAAACACATTGCTGAGGAAATCTCTGCAGACCCTAAGCTGGCTGCACTTAAGCTTGCAGCTAAATACTACGGACCGTTCCCTGTAGTTCAATGGATAGGGGTTGTTGCTTATAAACTTCAGTTAATTGAATGCTCTCGCATCCACCCCATTTTCCATGTGTCTCAATTAAAGAAGATGATAGGACAGCACATCCCAGAATCAGCCCTACCTCAAAAACTAGAGCATGCAGTCCGACCCTACAAACCAGCTGAGGTTTTGGAAGATCGAATGACCACAACGAAAGGTCAGGTTACGCGTGAATTGTTGGTCCGATGGGAGGGAGGTACCAAAGAGGATGCTACTTGGATTGACCTCTCTGACTTCTTAGCACAGTGTCCGGATTTCAGCCTTGAGGACAAGGTTGGACTTTCAGCAGGGGGCAATGTCAGGGAGCAATTGCAGGCTGTGGAGGATCAATTGCAGGCGAAACTATGATTGAGATCACTGAAGACTACCTGAAGGCTGGGGAGGAACTAGTCACTACTGAGGAGGGTGTCAAAGTCAGAAACAAGTCTGATGGAAGCCATTTGGACAATGAGGTGGCTAAGGGAGAACAAGTGGCTGCTGAGCTGGAATCCAAGAAGTTGAAAGTCTATCAACGCAAGAAAGGGGTTCATCAACCAACTGCCTAAAGGAATCTAGATTTGTTATGGGTAACCGTGGGCTTCAGAGAGAGAATAAATGTGGGGAATAGTGTGGTGAGCAAGGGGAGGGAATTTTATTGTAATTGGGCAGCTCTAAGCTGAGGGTAGAGCCTTGGCTCTGCAACTGAACTTGATTGTAAAGGATCTGGTTTAATCAATGAGAGTTGTTTTTCAGGTCATCATCTTCCTCACTCTCTAATTCAAATATTAGGTCTAACATTCTGGTTCACTATTAACCAGATAGCAAGCATATAAAAAGCAAGGATCATAAGAATTCTTAATTTGTTTTTGATAATTTTTCCAAATGAACAGGGTATGCGTCTGGTATTTCCTGCAGACAGAATATCAAAAACAAAGAAATCTGCTAGTTAATTTTACTTACAATATATGCAAGATGAATGCTTTTGGATACCTCACCAGCTTTAGAATCCTTGCAAACATCGGGATAATACTGCAATAGTGATACAAGAATTTGGATTGCAGACCTTCTTCCAACCAGGAAAGTAGCAAAAATGAAAGCATCCCTGGGGCCTATTACTGTCTTAAAAATTCCATTTAGCATGAGAAATTGGAATTTTGCACCATCAGCATGGGCAATTCATCTGAAACCTTGGATACACAAGGCTCAAGAAAAGTCCCACGGTCAAAGAAAATGCTCCTAAGTTAGAACTAACAGAAGTGCCACCCACTACAAACTATTATGCACGAAATACACTAGATTGAAACAATGGTTTTAAAAGAACTATTTGCTAAGCTGTGTCAGATTTGTAAGAAGTAACGTGGAGGCAGGATGTATTCTCATTGTAGTATTGCAACTGTCCAATGCCAGTTTCTACGAACAAGGAAAAACAAGGCTGCTATTTGCAAATTCATCACAATAAAAAACCTAGGCACTTGATAATTATATAAGAAAATTACTTAGCATTATAAGAGTTGGGCCTCAGGAAGCCATAAGCACATCATTCCTTACTCACTTTCCTTATTCACATGGTTCCTGCAATCCTCGTTCACGAGATGTGTAGATCGTAATTTACTAAAATCTTGTCCCAAGTTCATTTGCTCATTCAAGATTTCAAACCATTGTAATTCTGTCCTAGGTTAGAAGTGGCACAATCTTCTTCTAGCATATCTATTATACAACAGAAACATGGTATGGATTTGCAATATGCAACAAAGAGAATGACCTTTTTGCCATGCAACAAAAGCTGTCTTACACCAATTCAGGACTGGGGACTAGTTGGTCATCTCCTCTAACCAACTATTACAAGGCCAAAAATTACCTATCATGTTCATGTGCTTTTTATTAAATCATGCAAGATCCTAAACAGGAAGATCCAGAAGTGGATGGCTATCTTGCATTATCTGAAGTCGTGTCCTAGGCATGGTTTATATTCTTTTTCCTTCCACTAATGATTTTCAATTTAAGCATACAGCAGTTCTAGTTGGCAAGCTGTCCATTCTACTGTGACATGGACCTTGTGTGAAGGACATAGAGAGTGATCTTTTAACTTTCTGTACAAACATCTTCAATCCATACCATATAAACTCAATTCAATCAATCCTACCATGCAACAAGTTATAGATCTTCCCTCTAAGGCTTCTGGATGAGACCAACTTCATTGCTCACCTTCTTAGGCAAGTTGGGCTTGGTGACCATTTCAAATAAAGGAGGTAAGAAAATCTTCATTCCTAAGTGTAACCATATGTATTTTTCCTTTCTAAGTTAGTAGTCTCGTAAGTCTTTGAGACTTGCCAATTGTTGGAAAGATCAAAATGATCCACTTCACTTACAAAGCCTTGCATGTATGCTCAGGCAAGCTCGTATTTCCAGGTACACGGACTTAGAGAAAGATCTTTAAGTTATCCATGAATCCTGCATGGTGAGAAACTTGGGCGCCAGTGGATGGATCTCCTAGATCTCTCACAAGTAACCATGTTTGGAGTTGGAATTCTTTTGTCTAGTAATAGGCTATCATTCAATTTTGTTATTTCACCAAATATACTTTCAAGTTAAGATGTGTGTTTGTGTATGAGGAGGTATTCATTTACAGGTGTAAGTTAACTAAGACTTTTACATTGTTTCTTAACCTTATATTCATTCTATATCTAACAGTTATAATTATTGTTTGGAAACTTTACAAATATCTCTTATTGATGCTTTCTTGTATCTCTCTTTCCATTTTGTGCAACTAAAGAATATTTAGCTCTCTCCAACCCTCTTTCTTCAGATATTAATAAAAAAGGAAAAAAATGAAAAAGAGTGCATTAACAGTATCCCATATCTGCACTGAAACAACTAGGACTGAAAACTCTACTAATGTCTCAACAAATAATCTGCATGGTGTTCATTTGCCAGTCAAAGCTGGTTTTTGATAAAGGATGAAAATAAGGGGGGACAAAAAACCTTAGTCTTCATTCACATATTTTCCTAACTATTGGGGCTATATACAAATAAGACAGAAGCTTTTTCTCACTACAATTTATTTTTCAAGGGCATTTTTTTTTTTTTTTTTTTGTAAGTTTGCAAGCTTTTGATTGTATAGAAAATCTTCAAAAAGAAAGGAAGTTGATTATGCACTATAAGCCTCTTCCATGAAGAAGGCAACCAAATAACACCAATCCTAAAAAGAAATGGGATATACTCTGACAATTGCTACTAACTTTAGTAATTAATAAGGGTTTCACTCCTTCAATTTTGTCTTCAGATCAACCAAGTAATCCTCTTTGATTGTTGATTTGTCATTTTATAATTCCATAAGCTTGGCTTATTGTTGCAAATGGGATTTAGGCGTACACACGTTAGGTTGAATTGTAGTGAGATCAAGCATGAAATTAGTTTTGCCCAGGACTGCAAATGGAGGTGTTACTATTTCTCAGTCTCATTAAAAAAGGTGGGTCGGGGATAGGGTGAATTTTCAAAGGTTTTTTGCATGGCAAGGATTAAAAGGCAAGCTGAATACCATGTGGAGATCGCTCAATGTACGTATTTTTAGTGCTCTTTATTAAGCCATATTTACTTTGGAAATGCACTGAGTTGATAAGGTGAAAAATAGTAGAAGGACGAGAGCTGGTTATATAGCGGGTGTTTCATAGCCATAGAAGACGAACAGAAACACCGAGAAATGGGTCATTGTGCTCTTACTTAATAATAGGCAGATACAAATATAAAGTGAAATGATTTAGTATTTCGTGCTAGGAAGTTTTAGTTAGTCCCGGGCCATTCAAGATGCTACCCAGTGCTATTTGTCAGCTTTTCCCCTTTAACAAAATTTCAGAAGAAAAATGGGAGATAGGAGGATAGTTAACATGGGACGGCTTAGGGAGGTCGGGTGGGAGGGGGGATCCGAGGAATAAAAAATGTCGGAAAAGGCTTTTAAATTTAATAGGTGTTATGCCTCTTGAAATATAGCTAGCTGGGGCGGGGGGCTGGCACGCTCGCGCACACAACAGAAGACAACTTTTCAAATTCATGTAACCACTCTCCCTCAACATAAATCTAAGGGACGACAGGGGTAAGAGTAAAATTAGGGTAGGAGCATAGTGGCAAACGAAGAAATGAAATTGGAGTTCAGATTTGGAAGGAAGGTGAGAGGGTGCCATAGCTATACCTTGAGAGCGAGTAGACGATAAGCCCTCTTGATGTCAGCGGAGGAAGCACAAGGCGAAACGCCGAGCACTGTGTTGTGGTTCTGGTCTCCGCGGATGGTCACCGATGCCGCGACGGAGACCCACCGGAGCCGTCGCGTCCCAGTAGGAGTGCTGGTGGAGATCCAATGGCGTAGGTGAGAGCTCGATCCACCTAGAAGGCCACCCCTCTTGAATCCGCCACCCCACTGCCGTCCAAGGTGGTGGAGGGCGAGGGCGCAAATAAGAGGTGAGCGGGATCCTGGTGCTGCCTTCCCCACGTCATCTGATCGTTGAGCCGGAGCTTTTAGACGGGGAAAGGAGCAATTGTTAAGTCTTGAAAACTTACAAACTGTTTGTCGGGTAAAGAAATCAGCGCGCGTTGAGTCTTACGATACGTTTGGATGGAAAAATTTAATATAAAAAAAAAAAAATTAGGAAAAAAATTAAATTTTTATTTAAAAATTTTATATAAAGAGAAAAAAAAAAGAAATAAAATGATTTTTAACTTAAAAAATTTCTTTTTTAAAAAAATAATAATTATTATTTTATAAATATATCAAATTTATCTTTTAAAACTTGAAAATAAAATTTATTATTTTTAATGAATCCTATTTCTTTTATTTTTTTTATAAAATTTTCAATCAAGATGAATTTTTTTTTTTCTAACTATTTTTTTTTTTAAACTCTCAAATAAACCGTTAAAGTCTTGATAAACATGGGACATGGGTCATATTTAAAAATTTTTCTCACGGTGGGTCTTTTTAAATTTTATCTTTTGAAGTCGATTGCATGTAAAACTCCATTGAGCCGAGGCATCTCAATACAAACGGTAGAATTAACATTCAAGGAAAAAGATAATTTAAGTTATTTGAGAATGTTATTTGAGCATATTTCTCTTTATTTTTTTAAAAAACAGAAATTAATTTTTTAATAAAATTATAAATAAACTATTTGATAAAATAATTTTATACTCTACTTTTAATAAAATTATCATAAATGATATATAAATAAAATATAATTTTTTTCTCCTCACTATCGACCGATTAAAATTAATATATCTATATTTAAAAAATATATAAATCTAATGATTAAAATAAAAATAAATTAATTATTTTTAAACTATTAAAATCAAATATTTATAAATATAAAATGATTTTTATATAATATAAAAAATTAAGAAATTCAAAAATAATATAAATCATATATTTATGAACACCCAAATCATATACATGGAATAAAAAAATATTTATGAAATATTTAAAATTTATGAATATATTTATAAATTAAAAAAATATATTTAAACTCATCTAAATCATAGTATTTATGAACACATTTATGGTATAAATATATTTAAATTTTCATATCATTTAAATGAGAATATAAATTGAATAAAAAAAATGGTTTAAAAAAAAATTGAAATATTAAAAAAGAGAGTGGGAAGAAAAAGTTTTTTTCAAAAACTTCACCTTTAAAGTTAGTTTTTTTTTTTTTTTTTTTTTTCTTCGTTGGAAAAAAAAAAACTATTTTTAAAGAAAAAAATTTTATTTAACAGATATTTTTTTATAAAGAGAAGAGAAACTGAAAGAAAAAAAAAAAACCCTACTAATGGGCACTTAATTTGGAGATGTTAGTCAAAATTTTTATTTAAAACTGTGATTGTTTCACAACCTTTTGGCCATTATCATACAAATTAAAATATCCTCTTTTTCTTTTCTCAAGGTCAGCAACATGAGTTTCGACATTGGTGCGTTTTACAAGCATATCATCTACGTATGCTTCTACATTTCAGCCAAGCTGACTTTTAAATATTTCGTTAAACAACCGTTAGAAGGTTGCTTTAGCAATCTTCAGACCGAAAGGCATGACTCGATAATAATATGTACCGAACTCAGTAATAAAACTCGTCTTCTCTTCATCCTCAGGTGTCATTCGTATCTGATTATACCCCGAGTATGTATCCATGAAACTTAAGAATTGGTGGCTCGAAAAATTGTCCACCAGTTTGTCGATATTTATGATAGGACAACGGTCTTTTGGATATACTTTATTGAGATATGTGAAATCTACGCACATCCTCCATTCACTGTTGGCCTTCTTCACTAGGACCACGTTGGCTAATCATTCAGAATACTTGGCTTTACGAATGAACGCAGCGGTCAATAATTTTGGACCTCTTCTTGAATGGCTCGCTGACGTTCGAGGACGAACACCCTCTTTTTTTGTTTAACCGGCTTATAGCCAGAGTTTACGGTTAACTTGTGAATGATAGCTTACGGATCGATACCAGACATGTCCTCCGGGGACCAAATGAAAACTTTGGAGTGCCGTTGTAGGCAGTTGATAATAGCTTTTCGTAGGGGTGCAGATAGGCCAGCCCCAATCCGAACAGTTGATTGGGATCATCAGTCAGAGGGATCTCAATTACCTTTTCTCCTGGTTGTGGTAAGGATGATAATGGAACGGTTATGGTTCAGGTCATGCTAATACCATATCCAACTCTAAATCTTAATTATAATATCCGTATCCGATCATAATCCGATTCGGGTTAAAAAATCAAAAACCATATCCGACCCTACGGATTTTTCAAAAAATCTGATCCGACCCGATCTATTACATATCTTTAAAAAACTGATTCGATCCGATCTGATCTTAAACCGACTTGTACCCAATCCATACTCGACCCATACCCGATATAAATTATAATCTAATTTATTTTTTAATTTAATAATAATTTTTCAAAAATAAAAATAAAATTTATATATTATAACAAATTATAAAAATCTTTTTATTTTATTTAATAATATTATATTAAAATAAAATTTTAAATAAAATTTTATTTTATTATAAATTATTATCATATTGGATCAGATCAGATTATTTATAATATAAATCTGAAACTGAACCGACCCGACTACTTTAATATTATAACTCGACTCTAACTCGATTTTTGAGGAAAAAAACCCGATCCATCGGATCGGATTTTTTGGTATCCGTCGGATCGGAACGGATATTGCCATCCCTAGGTTATGGTTTGTTCGTTAGTTCGATATTGCCTCTCAGTTCTAAGGTATAGATTGGAAAGTTTTCCTGCCCGTCTATGTTAGCGAAGAGGGCGTAGGGATCAGGATCACTACAGATAATAGCAATCCCTTCCGATATTCTAAACCTTATCTTCATGTGTCTAGTACCGACTAGTGCGTCCAGTTCGCCCAGATTCGGTCGGCCGAGGATGACATTATGCGGTGAGAATAGTTTCACCACATGGAAAGTGGTTTTGGCAGTTGTGTGGTTAGATGGAGTCCCTAAAGTCACAGTGAGAGAAATGGTTCCCTCTGGATAGATGCATTCGTCAGATAATCTTTTAAGGGATCCGGCCAGGGGTTGAAGGGATAAGGAATTGAAGGCCATTTGATGGAAAGTGTCCCAAGTAAGGATGTCACAATCCGCGTCTTGATCAACGAGAACCCTTTTACTGTATGAGACTCCATTTTAATAGTAACGACTAGAGGATCTTTGCGACTAGGGTTGACTCCGATCAGATCATAGTTGTCTAATATGATGATTGGTCGTTTTCTCTTGACTGTAGCCATGTTTCGTTTAGTGATAGAAAGTTGGTGAGAAAGACTGATAATTAGTCTAATTCTCACGGATGACGTCAATTTGTTAGAAGTTGGTTTAAACTTCATAGATCCGGCTTCTTGTGACTCGAGCGGGTACTCAATGAAGAGGTTTGAAATATACAAAAGACCGTCAGAGGGTGTTTCGGTGGAGGAGACTCCAACACTCAAGTCAAAAGAGTGGTTTTCGAAAATATAAACAAACAGAGAGGAAAAGATGACAGATCTCCCTATAACTTTTGTGTGTTCTATGTCAAGTGTAGAAAACTTACCTGATTTGACGTATCGAAAGCCTTTATATGATGTCTCTCTAAAGTCTATGATCCTGGGATGTCACAACCCTAATTTCTTTATAAAATGATCCGAGAATTCCAGATCCTGATCATAAAAAATTTGAAATTGTTATCATTTAGAAAATTGGATTATACGGAGAGATTTTTTCCCTTATCGATTAAATTTTTAAGGATTTCCTTCCCTATTTGGGAGATAATTACGTGCTAAAATAGGAAACTCAGTCAATGTGAGATTCAGTTGAGTGTTATCGATTGGGAATAGAAGTACTTGATTCTTTTAGTATTCGGTAGTTATTGATCGGATAGAGAGGGTAAGCATTTGGTTTTATTGAATGTATTTTTAGATCGATCGTGCTGTCTGAATCAATATATTTGTAGATCACGGGGCTAGAACCTTCAGGACTATAGATGTCTTGTCGGGTTTCAGATACCCAAATACCGCATTGACTAATTTTTGAACCATGTTTCATCAGCTACGCTATAGAAATTCAAGCTGCTGGCAACACAGTGCGCCGATGCCAAAAGTCCCATGCATAGTCTAACGATGAGTTCCATCATCCACATCGGCCGTCCCAAAACTTTAAGGATGTACCTTAGTTGCTCCGACAGGGGTGGAGTAAGCCGGTGGCTTCCTCATTGGAAAGATTCGCCGGGGGAACAGCAGAGAATCTCCGAAGAGTCTTCGTCATTGTCATCTTCATCTTCGACTTCTCAACAGAGCAAGGAAACAGTCTCCGTGCATTCATTAAAAAAAAAAAAATCTTCTTTTCATATATTTAAAAAACAAAATTGTGAGAATTCCTAAAAGGAAAAAAGTGAACTCCACAAGCTTTTAATTTCTATATGAAAAATCCACTTTATAGTAGATTTAAATCGATTTTAAAGTCGATAAATCGATTTCATAATTTTTTTTTCTCACTAGCATCCCATTGGTGGCCTTTCTTCAGAGACGGCCCTACGCCTCTTTTCTGGCCAAACATCAAAGAAGTCTTTGTATCCCTGCTCTATGTCTCCACACCAAAAGAGTTCTCTATTTGGATATTATAAATTGGCTAAAATCTCATGCTAATTTGTCCCCGAAACTTTGGCTCGCCAACTTCGTTCCCCAGTTGCTTTTGCTTTTATTCCCTTTAACACAATTTTGGAGTTGCAGAAATGGCAGAAATGGATTTGTTTTTTAATTCACACCTTTCCCTCAGCACCTTTCCCGTCCTTGGAGACGGCATCTTCAACTTCAAGAGTCTCGGAATTCAATGACCCAGTGAATCCTAAAACCACCAGACAACATAAGGTTTCAATTTTCTTCAGAGGACAACATCCTACTCAAGATTGGTCTGTTTTAAATACAAACGATGCTTCCTTAGGGAACTTGGGATGGGACCTACTCCACGAGTGCTTGTGGCCATTTTGGAGACCGCTTGGTCTTGGTTTTACTAGATATGTAGGCCGGTCTTCATCCCTCTTGGCATCGCAATGTTATATCGTCAGTACTTGTAAAAATATCATAAATGAAGTATTACTCATCCACCAGAAAAATTTATAAATAAATAAATAAATCATGTCATAAAAATATTGAATATAAAAAAAAATTGATCCCAAATCTTATAATTAGAATAAATTCATCAGCAGATTATGAAATCTTTCCGATATTCTCTATTTATTTAATTTAATGAATTCGATTCCGCTTTAAAATGCGAGTTTGTTAATTTAATCCTGAGTTCAGTCGAGTTCTTGGAGTAAGCTTTTTGGTGGCCTCCACTCCACTTACGCAACTCAAATTCATAAAAATCTCATCCTAAATGTGGATTTGACCGAAGAGGCAGAGGGATTTCATTAAAGTCAAGGGCTTTTTCGGCGATTGACGACACAAAACATCAAAACTCACGCTGTCTTTCTGTCTTCAAATTCGACCGGCACATATTCCGCCTCTTTTCTCCTCTTTACCTCACGCTCTTTGAAGCCCTGACCTCAAATTAATACCAAGGTTTGGTCCCACTTAAATTTGCATGATTTGGCAGATTAATTAAAACCCTTTTCTCAATAACTTCCAGCTTGCCCTTCTCCTTCCAAGGAGGTAAGTTTCAAAAATCCAACCGAAGTCTCTAATCCTTTCAAGAAATTAATGAATGCCCAATATTCCTTCATGCTTAAGGATGGTTTCTCATGCCTTTTTTTTTGGATCAAATCCTTCAGGAACACAAGCTAGCTCATCCCCCTCTCTCTTTTGGCCGTGACAGACCCTAGGTTTAGGGATTATTATTATTATTTTTTTTTGAAAGCTTTTGTAATGTTCTCTTGGCATAAAAATCTTGAGACTTGAGTGTGATGATCTCCTCTTGATCTTAAGTTTGGCTCAAGAAACTAAAGTTTGATATGCTAAGGTTGGGTATTTTATGGGTAAAGCTCAAGTTCGGAGTTTGTGTTCACAATCCGAGTGACCTCAAGACCCTAAGTCAAGTATCTGGCATGCTTGTGTGGTATTTACTTACCTAGGGCATATGTTTGATGTTCTTGCACAAGTTTAGTTCTCAGGCTCAAGGTTCATGATAGTTTTTATAGTGTTAAATCTCTCACTTTTGGTCTCCTAGTAAGCTTAGTATAGTATGATAAATGGCTTTGAATTGAGGAAAAACGAGACCTAGTTCATGCTTTGTTGGAGCAGAAAAGGGCCAGGAGAAGTGGTTAGGGTTTGATCCCTTTTTCCCTAGGTACATTGATTAGTTTTGGACGTCAAATTGTGCCCTTTTCATAGACTTCAAAGTTTTAAGCATGCTCATATGCCTGCAGGAAAGCACTTTGATTAAAGACGGTTTTCTCAAGGTTCTTACATATGCAGGCTATGGTAGAAGGGTGTGTTTTAACCTTCAGAGAAGTGACCTTTCAATCTAGAATGCTAGAGTTTATGTTAGGAGTTAAATGCCAACTCTTGAGATAAATGCACACACCGCTGTATGTTAATATGCTTTTTCTCTTCATAATGTTTATTCTTGTATATGCAGGTGTATGGCATTCACTCTCATGCAAAGACAATTAACGAAATAAAATGGAAATTTTCTTGGTGGATAAGAGAATGCCATCTGCTCTCCCTCACCGGGCTTTGGAAGGGATTTCCATTCTCCACCAATAGAATTAAAACGTCAAATTTTAGGACTCCAAGAACAAGAACACTTTCTCCGAAGTTAACATAGTGGCGCTACTCGCACATAGCCAGGAGAAGATACAAAATAAAGTTAAAGGCAAGGGAAAGTGGCATGAAGAAAATTTTAAGATATGCTTTTCTTCCTCTGAGGATAGATGCGAGAACTTGGCATAGGGATTGAGACGCCTAACTTCCAGGCCCTCTCTGACTAGCTAGGTTTCCAATTCAAGTCCTTTCTGACACAAAGACAATTAAAGAGAAATAAGCAAAGTTCTGAAGAAATGGATACTTTACACTCTTTATATTATGTCTTGTCCATTGCCAATCACTAATGTTCCTAAGTTAAATGTCATTGCACTAATCCTCCTCCATGCATATTTATTTGCCTTATGCTTATCGTATCTGATGTGTACTTTGAAAGGGGATATTTGCTCATTTGTGGTGAGCAGAACCTTTTCCTTATCATTTTAGGCTTTGTGAAACCAAAAAGTGGTGCCTTGGCCAGCTCTAGTGGATTTCTGAGTCGAGTGACGGTGGTTCCTACCCTCTTGTGCTTATGTGGCCCATTTGTTATTCTTTTTGCTTTGGTATGGCTTGATGTATGTGGTCTGGTGCCTATCCTATGTTTTGTGTTGTATATGTGGCTTGTACTTTTATGGATTGATGTATTTTTGAGTAGATTCACACCGTGACAAGGCCAGCTGTGTAAGTTAGGGCTTGAAGCTCTAGAGATTAGACTATGATGCTTTAATGTTATGTCTCTTGAGATATGTTGATACGGTGATGTTATGGTTGTTGTTAGTAGGCAGGCTACTGAGTCTGTTGGTCTTGTGAGTTAATAGAAGTGTTACAGGTTTCTTATGTTGTTTGTACAATGACTGGATGGACCATTTTACAAGGGGAGCCAAACTGATTTTTCAGAAAATTTAGAAAACATAAAAGTTTAAATTTCATACCATTTTTCCTATCCAGTTTTCATATACGTGGATGGTGATACGTAGAATGCTATTTCAGTGTTTTCTGTTAGTAGTGTATCATGTCTCTTTGCTAGGATGAGACATTCAAATTGCTTGGCTGCTTTTTTGAGAATCAGAAAGTTAAATAATTCAATTGGATTCCAAGGTTGTCTTACACTTGATGAACACTGAATTACTTGGTCACAAATTTTTGAATTTGATTAATGATTGCATGTTCATGGGGTGGTTTGAGGGTTGCAGGTGGAATCATGTTTATCGAGAGAACAACAGCTACACAGATAATGCGTAATGCTATTGTTATCTTAGATTGTCATGCGTAATGCTATTGTTATCTTAGATCGCTCTCGTGCAAGAGTGGCTGGGCTATTGTATTCTGATGCTAGGGGTACTCATTAATTTAGAACTGTTTCCCACGTAGCTCCTCGTTGTGTTGCGGATTGTACGAGATGGTCTCCACACGCATGATATATATATTTTTTTGGGTGTTTGACTATTGATATTTTATAATCAATGTATTGATCTCAATTAATTTAGTTTGAATTGAACTTATTGTTTAGCTTATTAACGGATGAGATCACTCTGTGCATGTTTTTTTTTTTATTTTTAAAATTTGAAATTGAGAATTTATTAATAATGTGTTTGGCAATCTCAAAGAAAATAAAGAGAAATGATGAAAAAGAAAGAGAAAATAATATAAAATTAAAAATTACGTTTGACAATAAAATATAAAATGGGAAAGAGAGGGAAATAAAAGTAAAATAAAAAATTATATTTGGTTAGACGATAAAAAAAGAGATAATATAATAAAAAAGTGTATAAATTTATTGTTTTATTATCTTTACTTTTATTAGACTTTTAAAATAAAGAATATAAAAGTAAATTTAGTATTTATAATTTTGAAAGGAAATTATTCTCCTCTAAAATCTACTAATTTGATGAAATTAAAAAATTAGATTTAGAGGATTTTAGAAAAATTTTGTCTTTCTCTCCTTTTTAATTAATTACTTTGTTAAACAGGAGTGAATTTTTTAAAAAGTCTCTCTTTCTCTTTTTTCTTATCAAAATCTTCCGTCCAAACGTATCATATATCAATAGACCAACAATGCGATAATGGTTTAAACTCTTGATGAGGCCATGCATTCTGTTACTATATCTGAGTATGGGCCTGTTATAGGCAATAGCAAAATTTTGTATCTACTATTTCTTAGTTTTATTAAAAAAAAAAAAAATGAAATTTTACATTATATTCATAATTTTTAATAATAAAAATTCATATAAGTTTTGTAGAATTTAAACTCATCATTGTTCAACAGGACAATCTTTTCTATTTTTGTAAAAATTTAATTGTTGATATTTGTAACGGGCAGAAGATCTCGTCATATTTATTTATTCTTTTTAATAAAAATTATGCAACTTGTATGTTGTCAGTCAAACATTTTACATGTAATCACACATTTTGTTAATTAGAAAAGCAAAAACGAGAATTACCTCGTTGGATAAAATTTTGATTTAAAAAAAATGGAAACATTTTGTTTTAACTCAAGTTAATGTATATTAAGGTTAAACATTTGAATTTGTGGAATTTCAAGCTTTAATTAACTACTCGTTTGGTAGAGTTTGTTTGTTTGTTTTTTTTTTTTTTTTTTTTTTTTTGCTTATTTTCTTCTTTTAAGGAAAAGACTTGATAAACACCATTTTGAATAAACTCTTAAAAAAAATAAACCCTACCAAACGGACATTAAATTAGATGTAAAATACAAAACATCACACCATGCCATGTTGTGCGCATATGTCGATTAAGTTTTCAAACTAACACATAGGGTAAAGAGAGACTCCTTAACCCATTTATTTTATGCAATATTTTTAAAACTAAATTGGACTAATCAGTTTTGATAGAACATAACTCAACACTTAATTGAATATACATTTGAAGGGTCTAAACCCATATGACCCACAGCACGAAGGGAATCACTCTCGTGAACTAATTGATCAATCAAATACTGACTGATGGGCAGGCACAACCTGATACTATCAAACGACTACCCTCAACAGATACTTAATCTACTGAAGGGGCTCAATCGTCCCGTCTCCCAAACGACAGGGTCTAAGTCGTCTCGCCTACCGAATGAGACTTGTTAAGTAGGATTTATTTCTCTGAGCAGATACTTAGCCCATGATCTATCGAACGAACAAGCCTCGAAGACTTTGCGTTAGCTAAACGACCAATCGAAAGCTGATTGCCTAAAACGATCTTGGGGAATGGTCAAAACACCCCAACGATCTCGATTTCCTATTTAAGAGCAGTAGCTTTAGAATTTTACTGATAAGGAAAAGATCTTCTCGAATAACGTAACTTCTCATATGATAAGGATCACGAACATTTCAGAATATTTAACTCCCGAGATTTTCAGACCATCTCCATAAGAAAAGTAGGGTTGTAACACCCCGAAAACATACGACTCTGTTAGATATAAGGTACTTTCAGACCTTTTAAATCAGGTACACTTTTTTGACCTTACACATTAAGTACACTGATTTCAGGGAATCTCTCCCTCTCTAAATCTCTCAATGTATTTCATTACATTCGAAAACCTTGGAGCACCTTTCGACGGTTTTTGTAGGTCTTGCACTCCATCGATGGTACCTGTTCGAGTTATCAAGAAGCCGACATCTGTGGAGCCATAACACACCTCCAACAGATTGACGTTGTCTGTGGGAACAAATTAGAGCAACCGCCTTTATAAGATCAACAAATCGATTTCGCAACCATACCTCCAAAGAGAAAAACCAGGACAACTTCGAAAGCCGTCCCTACAATAGATGGGCGCACCGCGACACCCTCCGCAACTACCCTTCCTGCGGCACCCGATCACTCCATCCGTGATCGTGTGGTTTCTCTCCGACCATCTCACCCAGAGCAAGTCCAACAACCTGTGATTCAGGAATGGCCGATCATGGCCCTTGCGTCAGAACAAGTCAGCCATCCTTAGATGAAGAGGCTGGAATCAAAAATCCAAAACATGAGCAAGTAACTGGAGGGCCTCAACCGAGCCCATAGGCCTGAGGGCCAGTTATCTGCTGAGGGATCTAACCACCTCCGGCGACGAGCATCACTCCCATACCATAGATCATCCGAAACTTCTCGCCGTGACCCAGATGACCAGAAAAAACAGTTCGAACAACTTGTAGTGGATGAACTCAAAAAAGTAAGAGTGAAGAAAGATGAGAGTCTCTTTTACCCCTCAGGGGCGACACCTATTGATACAAAGGTTTCCATGGAACCAATGCCACGAGGCGTACTTTTATCCCCTATGAAGTGGTACCACGGGACGACCGATCCCCATGATCACGTGGCACACTTTGTGACAGTAATGGTCTCGAGAGACGTGCCGAAAGCCTCAATGTGTAAATATTTCCCTATTACTCTCAAAGAAAATACGCTAACGTGGTTCAACTCACTCCCGCCCTTCAGCATCCAGACTTTCTCCCAACTCTGCCAAATGTTCGAGACTCAATTCGTGATTAGCCGGGGAGTTAAGCGAAAGTCCACATCGCTTTTATCGGTACGCCAGCGAGACGACGAATCCCTATGGGATTTCCTGAAGAAATTTTAGACCGAGATGATGAAGATCCCGACTCTGGATCACTCCATCGCGCTGGTTGCGTTACTAACTGGGTTACGACCTTCAGACATGAAAACATATTTCACGAAGAATCCTCCTGCCACCATCCAGAAATTTTATGTCCGAGTCAAGAAATATATTGCTACTGAGGACGCCGAGGCATTCGATTACAAAAGAGACCGATCCACTTGAAATAAACATAATCGGTCACCCGGGAGGTCCCCATCAAAGAAGAATCGAGCAGGTCTCCCCCCTCCGCGGAGGTATAATAACTTCACCCCTTTGAATGAGACCTCTAGTTGAGTCTTATCCCTGATCTGAGACAAGCCATATGTCCGGTGGCCTCCACAATCGATCAAAAATGACTCCAACAAGGACAGAATCAAGTACTATCATTTCCAACGCGATTATGGTCATACAACCGATGATTACAAGAAGTTAAAAGACGGGCTAGAGTTCTTGGTGCACCATGGGAAGCTGCAATAGTTCATTGGTAGGGAGGAAATAAACACACCTATCATTCATCAGTACGAATCATCACGACGCAACAGGTCGGGAGACCGACAAGCTATTCGACCACTAACCGACGGAAGGGACGGATTAATGCTCCAGGTCCAAAGTGAGCACATCCTTCAGAAACCTTCCTCTTTCTCTTATATTCCAGATTCTCAGGACAATCCATCGGGAAATAAGGCAAAGCGCCTAGTCGCGCGGATATTTTATTCTCCAAATTCGCCTCCTTTTGTCCCATAAAAAGTCCTAGCGACAGATGCCAATAAGCAACTCGGGGGCAAGAGGCCCATAATTGGTTTTACAAATAAAGATTTAGTCCGGGTGGACCTAAATCGTCGCAATCCCCTTGTAGTGACTACCAGGATTGGGCAACACGAGATTAGAAGGGTCTTTATTGATCATGGGACAGGGTATAATCTTCTATAATGGGACGCTTTTAGACGTATGAGGTTCACTCCTGCCCATCTCCAGCCCCACATGGGTTCGGTCAAAGGACTCTCAGGTGAATGGATATACCCCGAAGGTATTATCTCGCTCCTGGTCACCTTTGGCTCACCTCCCAATCGTGCGATAGTTCCTGTTATATTCAATGCGATAAATCTCTCTTCACTCTACAACGTCATTCTGGGCAGATCGGGTTTGAACACCTGGAATCCTTGCCCAGCACTAACCATATGAAGATCATGTTCAAAACTCCACTGGGGATCGAAACGTTGTCATGTGATCGGGAGCCTTCGACTTCTACCCCTAAGTAATCATCAGGGTATGCTTTTATCAGTCTTTTCTCTTGAATATGAGGGTGTTTTTCAATTAGCGAGTATCATTTTGATAGACTTTTTATTTGCATACTCCCTACCGAACGTCGGGCCGAAGTCATCTTGATCCTATCGATTAAACATGTCATCAAAAAGGTATGGAACTATCCGAACGAGTGGACATGACCCCTTATCTAAAGTTTTTTATCAATCGAACGTGTCATCAAAAATGGATAGAACTTCCTGAACGGGTGAACACGGCCTCCCTATCTAAATTTTCTTATCGATCGAACGTGTCATCGAACGTGTCATTAAAAAAGGGATGGAACTCCGCGAACGAGTGGACACGGCCTCCCTCTCTAAAGTTTCCTATCGATTGAACGTGTCATCAAAAAGGGATAGAACTCCCTGAACGGTTGGACACGGCCCCCTTATCTAAAGTTTCCTATCAATTGAACGTGTCATTAAAAAAGGGATAGAACTTCCCGAACGGGTGGACACGACCCCTTATCTAAAGTTTCCTATCGATCGAATACGTCATTAAAAAAGGGATGAAACTCCCCGAACGAGTGGACACGGTCTTCTTCTCTAAAGTTCCCTATCAAATGGATGTGTCGTCAAAACAGGATGTAACTCACCAAATGAGCTAGTATCTCCCTATCCCTACCATATGTCGGGGCCTAGGTCAACCTGATTCTATCAGACGAACATGATAAGAATTACAACTGTGAATAACAAGGCAATCTCTATCGACGATAAAGTTAAGAATTTTTCATTAAAAAGTGAGAGGCACTGGGATACAAAAGTTTCAAACAGAGACTACGTAGGGTCGGAAGGAACGGAAGCTGACCCCCTTGTAATTGGGATTGTGCCAGGGGCTTTAGGAACGTCAGCCAGACCCCGAGTCATTGTGGCCTCTTTAACTGAGGGCAGAGTATCGCCCAGACCCATTCGATGAATTATCTTTTTGGCGCACTTTAACTTCTCGGTCAATTTGCGTTGGGAATCTTTAAAGGCAATGACGTCCCTTGCGCGAGATTTCTCTAGATTAGCTATCTTACGTTCTGCCACCTGAAAAGACTCTTCACGAAGCTGAGCCAACCTCTCAACTAACTGGAGATGTGCCTCACGTACTTTGGCCTCTGATTCTAGCCTCTCGTACTGCCCCTAACGCTGAAACAACTCTAACCGGAGGCTTCTTAGCTCTTCTTCTTTCTTATTGAGCAACAAACCGAATGTGCTCTTGGCCTCTGCGCCCTTCTCCCTCCATTCAAGAATTTCTTTTTGCACTTGGACTTGACTGCTTAACTTAGTGACACGCCCCTCGAAGTAATCTATCACCTCCCTCTTTTGCTACTCCTGAAATTCTGCGAGAGCTATTGTCTGAAAAGAAATTAGATCAGAAAAGAGCAAAAATAAGAAGTAACCGAATGAGCACGAAGAAAACGATATCATCAAACCAAGGGACTTAAGAGCCCCACCGACTTACTCCTAGAACATCCTACACAAGTTGAGCTCGCATCGATGAAAGTCTAATCGACTAGCGATGTGGTCCACCTCAGCCAGATCTATATAGCTATATCGCTTGTCTCCAGCGTAAACCTCATTCTTTCGAGCCCTTCCTCCCGTCAAAGGACTGAATGGGGATGATAGGCGGTAGAGCAATCCTATTAGGAATCTTGCGCTTTCCTTTCTGCGAAGGCCACACCGGGACAACAGATGAAGGTCCTGCCATCCCTTCCGCCGCAACCCTGAAAACATTCAAATTGGCCTTGGCACCAGATAAGGAAGCACACCTTCCAATCCTCCTGGTTCGCCTGTACCGACCCTCTTATCACCTGTCGATCCACTTACACCCAAGACTATGGTCTCCATCGGTATGACTGTCATCGGATCTGAACACTCAGGCAAAACAACTAGCACATATCCTGATGGGGACAAAGGCGGTGAGGCCTTCCTCCTCCTCGACAGGGGAGATGAAGACCCTAGGAGGACCTTAGATGCCCCGGTAGGCTCCTGAGGAGATCTCTTTGTGCCTGACCGAACCTGCCTATCGATGGTAACTTTTTATAGCATAATGTCATTAAGTGAATCCAGAGAATCAGCCAGCTCGATCTTCCTCTTTTCTAATAAGAGGGGTCTGTCTATCATCCTCTTCTCCTCGATCAGCAGGCCGGTTAAAGACAGTATCTGATCATCTAGCAGAGAATCGACCCATACATTTTGACCGGTGGACTTGTAATAATCACCAACTGATCGAATGAAGCGGCCATGCCTAGATAAAGCCAGAGGCCTCAGTCCTAGAGATGGCTCCTCACTGGCATTGGGAAGCATGTGTACATGATTCTTATCTGTAAATTCCATGAAGAACAATTTGTGTATTCAGTTCTTGTCGATAGACTCTTTGTAGCAGAACTTCTAGTTGGACTCAGGTCGAATCTACAGCTTGTACCAACCCTTGGTCGAACCGCTGTTCCCGCACCTCATTAGGAAAAAAAAATAGATGACAAGATATCAAAATTAAAGCGAAGACGACAAAATCTTAACAGAGAGGCTACGACAACTACTAGATGCCAAGCGTTTGGAATCAAGAGAGTTGGAAATATGCTCCAACGGCGTAATACCTCCGCAAAGGGATACGTGTACAGAACCTTCAATCCGTATTTAACCGACAGCTGATATATCGGCACACATCCCTCCGGTACCATGTTAGCCCTATCAACATCCATAGTAGACACCAAAGTGTAATTATCACTTATCAACATATCAGTTTGAATTTCTTGAAGTTTCTTCATCAACATGGTACTCCTAATATCACCGATGCTCGAACAAGCCTGAGTAGTGGAAGTTTTCGTCATTCCTATCGAAAATAACTTCTGTGATAGTCCTTGAGGAAGAAAAGGAAATGAAAAGTACCTCACGTACTCAGGCAACTGGCTTTATAAGAGTGCCTGAAGACGATTCGCATTCCCCGACGGCAACACGTGACATCAAGTCATTAGCAAAAATAGGTACTCATGGTACATTTCTTGCGAAACGACACCATAAGTCAGGGGCAAATGATGGAACATAACCTAACAGTTAATCGAATACACATTTGAAGGTCCAAGTCCATATGGCCCATAGCACGAAGGGAATCACTCCCCTGAACTAATTGATCGAGCAAATACTGACTGATGGGCAGGTACAGCCCAGTACTATCAAACGACTATCCTTAATAGATATTCAATCTATTGAAGGGTCTCAGTCGTCCCATCTCCCGAATAACAGGGACTAAGTCGCCCTGCCTATCGAACGAGACTTGTCATGTAGGATTTATATCCTCGAACGGATACCTAGCCCTTGGTCCACCAAACGAGCAAGCCTCGAAGGCCTTACATTAGCTAAACGACCAATCGAAAGTTGATTGCCTAAAACGATCCTGAGGAAGAGTCAAAACACCCCAATGATCTCGATTTCCTACTTAAGAGAAGTATCTCAAAAATCTTACTGATAAGGAAAAGATCTACTCGAATAACGAAACTTCTCATATGATAAGAATTATGAACGTTTCGAAATATTTAACTTTCAAGATTTTCAAATCATCTCCATAAGGAAAGTAGGGTTATAACGCCCCGAAAACACACGACTTCGTCAGGTATAAGGTACCTTCAAACCTTCTAAGTCAAGTATACTCTCTTGACCTTACACATTAGGCATACTGATCACAAGGAATCTTTCACTCTCTAAAACTCTCAATCTGTTTTATTACATTCGAAAACTACTCTTTCTGACTTAAGCGTCGGAGTCTCTCCCGCCGGATCATCCTTTGGCAGTTTTTACAGGTCTTACACTCCATCGAAGGTAACTGTTCGAGTCATCAAGAAACTGATATTTATGGAGCCATAACCCACCTCCAATAAGTTCGATCTGGTCGACTGTGAACCGTTCTGTAATATGATTTGATAGGCACTGTTAAATCGGATAAAATCAAAATCGATCAAAATCGATAAAGTTGGTAAACCATTCAAATTGATTCGGTCGATTTTTCATTGTAATTAATGTTTTTCATATATTGTTGATATAAATTTATTTTTTTAATAGTGATATATGAATTTTATTTATTTTAAAATATAAATATATAAATTATATATATATGATATCATGATAATGTCATGTCATTTATAAAATGGTTTGATTAGTTTGATTAATAAATCAATTAATTAATAAATTGATCGGGTTGATTATTGGTACAGATTTTATGGTAAATGGAACAACAACACATAGGAGTGCACTCTTTTTTGAAAATAAAAAAGAAAAAAAAATTAATATATGCTTTGTCAAAATAATATGTTTTTATTTTTATAAATAATAAATATTGAGGGAAATTGTTGACCAAACACGTGATTAATGGATACCCGCACCCACTTGGTCAAAGTAATTAAAGTGTGGGAGAGACATTTAAGTGCTTTCTTTCTTCCTTTAACTGAACTGCCCATTCTCCCTACCGTCCGTTTTTCTGAGTGTATTCATTTTCTTCTCTCCTGCATTCACTCCTCACTCTCCCTCTCACCCCGTTTCATGTATATCATTCGATAAAAATTCACTCCACCTCTCTCTCTCTGTCAGACCACCAGAGCATTGATAATACGTACAGGTATGCGAATCCCCCCTCTTTCGTCTCAGCTGGTTTTTTTTTTGATTGCCAATGTTGAATGAATCTCAAGTCCTTTGCGTTAAAATTCACATGTATACTCGCGTTTAATAGCCATTCTATTAAGATCTTTCAGTCTCTCTCTCTCTCTCTCTCTCTCTCTCTCTCTCTCTCTATAAATTATATACTTGTATTATACTCTGTTCAGATTTTATCATCATTGTAATTGCAATCCCGACCCAACAAAACCGTTTAGCACTATAATCGCCAAAAAAAAAAAAAAAGAAAGAAAAGAAAAAGAATTCCAAAGGCATTTTATCGTTTCTCATTTTTGTAGCTTCTCAACCCTTTAAAAAAATATTCAATCATCAAAACTTGCCCTATGTTGTTCACCACAGTCACAACCCCATTCTTCCTCTTAACATTTTATTGCCTCCCCGGGGAGGGGGGGTTATTATCAGCAATGCTGCCGTTCCCTCAATATTAACTTCACATCGTGCGTCTATGTTGCTGTTTTGTAATTTTTGCCCGACATTCTGTTTAGAAAAAAAAAATGATATTGAGCAAACCCAAGGATAAGGGAAGATATGGAAGCTTTTGTAGCTAGAAAGGTTGGATCTTTTCCACAATTTAGCAGATCATGTGGGCGAACTCTCTCTACTGTTCAATTGGGTGTTTTATTTTTCTTTTTTTTTTGGGGGTGTTCCAATAATGCTTACAATCTGGAATCTTTTATGAATTGATTTATTTTCTGTGCACAGTTGCATGCTGAGTTGTTTTAATAGTTAGTCTGTTTTTTGTTCTTGACACGGAAAAAACATTCTGATATTTTTGAGTTGTCATTGAGACATGAAGTTTAAGTAGCTTTGAGAATGCAAAGTTTACCTTGACTTTTAGTGGGGTGGTGAATGGCTGATACCTTACTTGATGCTGCTTATCAGGTCCCTTTTCTCCCTTTAGTTCAATCTTCCACTCTAGCAAATAGGGTTATTCATTAGATTTTATGTTGCTCCATTAGTCGGAAATCAGCTTAGTATATCGGACATAAGTCATTGTAAACCTAAAGTGAGAGCGACTGTTCGAAGACAAGGATATAAACTATTATCTCCACTCAGAACATAAATTTCCATGGATGACCTAAAGGTTGGAGAAAAGGGTGGTAATCTGCTCAAGGCTTTATATAAGATTCTTTATTTCAATCCAAAGATTTCTCAAGTTTTGGTTTCCTAGAAAATTAATTGAGCTCATGTTCATTCTTAAAACCTCATTATAAATTTTTTCCTTTAACAAGTGGAGACTGAATTGTTCATTCTAATCTGTCCCGTCTAGCTCAGTTGCAGTAGAAAAGCGTCGAGACATTGAGATGTGGAATAGTTAAACGAAAGTAGTGAATTTTATGACATGACACATATCATCTGTAAAAGTTCTCAATTTTGTGTTGATTAGATGAATTTTGGAAGTTAAAGTTGTATTCAAGCAATCGATAGAACTCCTTTTTTATACCTAGTGCTTTAGTTTTCATCACATCTTTGCGGTTGAATGTAGGTAGGAAAAAATGCAGTGACTTCTATAACTTAGTTATCATGGTAGAATTCTCTATAATAGCTGTCCAGCCTTATGAAGCCTTGAAGGCTGTGGCGGGGTCAGAAATTATTTTTAGGAGCGGAGTACACCCACTTGAATAACAATGTTTGGGAGAAATTGGGAGAATTCTATCGAGGTGTGAAAATGTTTGGGAGAATTCGAAATAACAATGTTAGCGGCTCTTTTTAACAAAATTTGGCAAACAAGGAAAATGCCCCATCCATGGAGAGAGTGCACAATTGTCCCGCTTTATAAGAATAAAGGGGATATTCAAGATTGCGCCAATTATAGAAGAATTAAAATTATGAGTTATACGATGAAACTATGGGAAAGAGTGATAGAGTATAGATTGAGACGAGAGATAAGTGTGTCTCAGAATTAATTCGGATTTATGCCCGGATGATCCACCACTGAAGCAATTCACTTGTTAAGACAGTTGATGGAGATATTTAGAGCGCAAAAAAGAGATCTACATATGGTATTCATTGATCTTGAGAAAGCATATGATAGAGTTCCCAGAGACGTGTTGTGGCGGGCGCTTATGAGAAAATGGATCTCTTTGAAATACATTAATCTTATTAGAGATATGTATGAATGAGTTGTAACCAATGTAAGAACTAACGGGGTTGAGTGATAGCTTTCCTATTAATATTGGACTACATCAAGGGTCGGCATTGAGTCCCTTACTATTTGCAATAGTGATAGATGAAATCAAAAGAAATATTCAAGATGAAATACCATAGTGTATGCTCTTTGTAGATGATATAATTTTAATTGATGAAACTAGAGAGGGTATCAGTACTAAATTAGAGTTATGGAGGAATACGTTAGAATCTAAAGGATTTAGATTGAGTAGATCTAAAACTGAGTATATGAGGTGTAAATTTAGTAACAACCATTAGGATATTGAAGAAACGATTAGATTGGAAGGAAGAGAAGTCCCAAAAAGTGAAAGGTTTAGATATCTTGGTTTCATCATCCAAAATGATGACAATATAGATATAGATGTCAATAATAGAATTCAAGCGGGTCGGATAAAATGGAGAAAGGCATCCGGAGTGCTCTGTGATCGCACGATGCCATTACATTTAAAAGGAAAATTCTATAGGACCGCAGTAGGACCTGCTCTATTATATGACACTGAATGCTGGGCCATTAAACAACAACAAGAGTAAAAAATGACTATAACTGAAATGAGAATGTTTAGGTGAATATGTGACAAAATTAGAAATGATAGAATTAGAAACGACGAGATACGTAATAAATTGGGAGTCAGTTTAATTGTAGACAAGATGTGAGAATACCGTCTGAGATGGTTTGGACATATGCAGCGAAAGCCTATGGACGTACCTGTTAGGAACGTAGAGAATTTAAATATAGGAGAATTAATAAAACGTAGAGGTAGGCCATTGAAAATTTGGATGCAATGCATTCGTAAGAATATACTAGTGATGGATTTAGTTGAGGAGATAGTTTTAAATAGGAATGAGTGCCGTAAGAGAATCCGCACAAACTAAATCTCTCTTTTTTTTTTCTTTTTTTTTTTTACGATTTCATTATTTGCCTCATGTGGTCGACCCCAAATTTTGGGACAGAACGTCTAGGTTGTTGTTGTTGTTTGTGGAGTACACCCACTTGAAATATGTTAAAAGTCTCTTTGCTTGATGCTCGGCACCTTTACACCTTATGCGGCAATGCATTGTCTAGTAACTTGCCCTGTGATTTTTTGAATTTGAAAATTTTGAGTGTTTTCTCTTTGAAAAGTAACTATTTTTTTGGGTGACTTTCCTAATAAAATCAACCAATTTTCAATCTTAGTTTGCCTTCAAATTTGTACAACGGTTCACTATCTTTGGAATATTGTGGGAGAAACTATTCACTACTTCAATTCGTCACACAACAGAGTTTTAGAAACAATTGTTCAATTCCTTCAACAACCTCGACGCCACCAAATGTTTCAACATCAAATCCATCTTCTCTAACAATTGGTGCAATTCTTAAAACATATCGGCTAAATCTCATATGAAAATTTCACTCAAATTCCCAATAAGTCATCTCAAAATCAACCAATAAGAACATCAAAGCCAATAAATAGTCACATGCATTTCTGTTGGTGACTTATCTATTTTTTTCCTACTAGTGTTCTCTTATTCTATGTTTACAAGCACAAAAATATATAAATATATTGACCAACATATTTCATCAAAATCTGCTATATTAACTTTTTGGAGGTAAATAACATTTAAAATTTATTCTTAAAAATTTTTAGGTGGCAAACTTTTTTCTTGAAATTTCAGGGGGCAAATATAATTTCTATGGGCGGATCATATTTTTAGGGGGCGACTACTACATAAATTTACAATTTTTAGAATTTTATACACTAAAATTTTTAAAAATAATTTCCGGGGGGGGGGGGAGACGGGACTTGCCCCCCCTCTCTGCCACGAAATTATCAAACTTGCCGACATGCACCTTCAACTTCAAAATGGCTTTGAATATCTCTCTGGTAAACTCTTTAGATTATTCTGTGTACTAAGTTGTCTGCTTGCCTTTGTGATATTTTTCTCAACATTCATATGGTTGGCATTTGAATCTTTTATCTAAATTCCTTTTGAGAAAGGAACTGGTGGACCGGAAGAGGTAGGGAACTGGTGATGTTATTCCTTGCACAAATGAAGTAATAATTGGATTTCTTATGTGAATTAAGCATAGAGATAAAGGAAATCGGAGTTGTCATGGCAACTGTGGGAAATTCAACAAATATATTCTGGCATGAGTGTCCAGTCGGGAAGCTTGACAGGCAGAGACTACTTAATCAAAAGGGATGTGTTGTATGGATAACAGGCCTCAGTGGATCAGGTTTGTTTCTGTAAACTAGAATTTTGAGATTTTCATATTCTTATCTTCATTTTTCACTTCTTTCCCTGAGTCATCTGAAAGGTGTTTTGTCTCGAAGGTGATAGATTGCTTGAACCTTTTTTCCTTTGGATTAAGAACTGGAACCTTATTCTTCTCAAAATTCTTTTATATTTTTTGTTCATTTTACATGACTCCCAAATAGTTTTGTCTCATAAACAGTATAATAATGTTTTTCACTTGTATGCCAAATTTCTTCAATATATACTCAAGGAAAAAGCACACTGGCATGCTCGCTTGGTCGAGAATTGCATTCGCGGGGAAAACTGTCATATATCCTTGATGGAGACAATCTTCGGCATGGGCTGAACAAGGATCTTGGTTTCAAGGCAGAAGATCGAACTGAAAACATACGGAGGGTTGGTTAGTAAACATTCATATACTACATCGTACGATTGGATCTTTTGAGTTGGTACTTAAGCATCTGAAGTGTATGTCATCATGTAAAACAAGCTTGCACTCACCTGAATGAAAGACATGATTATATGTTCATTTTACATTCTACTTCTAGCTGTAGCAGGACTATTCAATGTATCAGTAACATGATGAATGAATTTGATGCTGCAATACATATTGCATCTTCTGTTTATTCTTTCTCCAATTATTGCTGAGTTTATCTCATCCATTCTAGGGGAAGTGGCGAAGCTTTTTGCAGATGCTGGTTTAATTTGTATTGCAAGCCTGATATCTCCTTACAGAAAAGACCGCGATGGATGTCGTGCAATGTTAACTGATGGAAACTTTATTGAGGTCAGACTTTTCCGAAGCAGTTTAGTAGTAGATTTGCTTGAAAAGTGGAGATAAAATGGAGACCATATACGCAATGCAGGTTTTCATGAACATGCCATTAGCAGTCTGTGAGGAAAGAGATGCAAAAGGACTTTACAAACTTGCTCGGGCTGGAAAGATTAAAGGTACACTTCTGAGACATGTAGTTTATGGACCAAGTTGTTTACTGCCTATTAGCAACTGTGTACAGGCAGAGCCTAAAATGGACTAGTAGAAATGTTGTAATAGTTCTTAAATAATGACTTGAAAGGAAATTTTGCCATCAAGATGATCCATTTAGTGTCCGTGATTTAATTTTCTTTTTCTTTCTGCATATTAAGGTTAGATTATATTTTTAGTGTTCAATATCATTCTCTTAGTATTTGGGATTATGCAGATGGATGTTCTACTTTCATATCCGTTAACCATTTCAAGGTGTCATTTGCATTGCAGGTTTTACTGGGATTGATGATCCTTATGAACCACCATTGAATTGTGAGGTACACATTGTAGTGATGGATGCATTTCTCATGCCGAATAGCATTAATTTTGTAGTGCATGGCCAATGGTGATGCTAGAACCATTTTTTCAATCAAGTATTAGCGAATCATTTCAAAGGAATGAAAAACCTCCGTGTGATATTAGAGAAATTTGTTTATATTCAGGGGGGGCATTGTCTTTTCCGCTGATGCCCCTGTAGCTGAAAGCGGCTATGTCCTAAAATAAGTCATCTTATTAGCATTCACTTGGAATTTATTTGTCTCATGAGTTATTATTAAGTATACTTTTGTTGGTTTTCTTTCTTCCAGATTGAGATTATACAGAAAGATGGGGTTTGCCCTACACCATATGAGATGGCTGGGCAGGTGACCTCATACTTGGAGGACAAAGGATATCTGCGAGATGAGTAATTCCAATGCTTGCTGCTTTGATTTCCTCTTCCCTTGTAGGTGATAAGAATTCAACCAAGAAACTCCAATTATCCATAGAGGCCACTGTTGATCGTTGCTGCTTGGAATAAGTAAATTTTGCTCTGCGACTCTACAGATGAAACTGTTTTTAGAGGATGGGGGTCCACATCCATGCCTTGAATTTTATTACTCCCCGTTCTGTTTGATTCATACGGAATGGTGGGTTTCCCTTTCCACACCTTTGTTTTCTTTTTCTTTCTGTACCGTTTTGGTTTCCCTAGGCAATAATATTTTATAGTTTAAGCTCAGCAGATTTCAACCAATATTCTTATTTAAAATTTTGAAAGTTCACCGATTCAATTCTAGGATGCACACTATGTGTTGTTGCATGGTATTTGTATCATTTATATTGACAACTTAATAGCACAAAAGCAGGCTTTTTTAATTTTGGAGAACAGTTATCATCAAAAATAAAAAGATAAATCAAAAGTAGTGTTTTGAAATCTAGATCGAAATACAAACCGGTCATGTCAAGGGGTCAATGGGTCACTAGGTCAAATCGATTAGAGTGGATCAAGAATTCAGATGACATCATTATAAAATTATAAATAAATATAAATACTAAAATTAGAAAAACCAACCCCCACATGGCCCAGTGACGAAGGCTATGATTTTTTGAAGTTCATCTCCATGATCTTACAAATTTTGTCACGCATTTTGTTTTTAAAAAAATCGGGTTGGACAGGTTTGGATATCCAGTTTTTCTGGTCCAATTCGGTTTTTGATCGATTCTTTCCAAAATTGGTTTTCTAAAAATATCTGAATCAATTCTCGATCAGACCGATCCAAATTTCAAAACACTTTCGAAACGGGTAACCCCAGGGAAATAATTGTCTGGAGTGGCATTGAAGATAGAATTTTCACTTTTGCAGCAACCGATGCAAAAAAAATGCAGAGATTTTAGTTTTGAGGGCCCAGTTGAAGTATCTGACACTAGGAAAGGGAAGTGGATAGCTTTTTTCCGGTTTACCTTCTGCTTTTTCATTAGAAGATTTCCCGGTGCTTAACAAAGTGATTTTGATTAAGTATGAAACAATCAAACTGGGGGAGACATGGACATGAATCATAGTAGAAGAAGAGATTAGTATCATTCCTAATTCTAATTAATGTTCAAAGAGCAGTGTGAGAAAGGCTTATTTGCCCTTTAGAAAGTTGCAGAATCCCAAATTAAAAATTTGGGACATCATTTGGAAGACCAAGGTTCAACCATGGTGCAAATCTTTCTTTGGAAGGCACTTAATGGATGTATCTTGAAGAATGAATAAAGGAAGTTAAGGTGATTGTTCGAGTCTGATCTTTGCTCTTTGTACCGTAAGACAGGTGAGTCCTTGTTACATGATATGGTTGATTAAAATGCCATCCCCCTTCTCTAATTGGTTTTTTGAACTAAACTTGTATTTGTGGTTTTTAAAGAATCTGACTGCGAGGGAGATGCCTGGTATGGGAAATTTTAGTCATACTGTGGGGAACATCTGGAAGAGCAGGAACAAAGCAATTTTATTTTTGAGCGGAAAGATTGGGATATTAGGAATGTTTTAAGTAGGTCACAATCGGAGATAAGATAGTCGGAGGCAAGTGGGTATGATTTTTTGCAAGTTATGAAAGAGACATTCTCATCTCCTGGTGTCGCCCTCAGCCACTATGGCTTATACTTAATGTGAATGGGAGGTTTTAGGTATGGTGTGGCTACTACAGGAGGTATAATCGGGAGTGTGATGAGGGTGGCTGAGTTGGGGGGTTTATGGCGAATCTAGTTAGCACTTTGGTACCTAATGCAGAGTAATGGGCCGGTGGCAGGGCTATGACTGGCTGATTCCTTGGGGTTACTAATCTGAAGATTGAGATGGATTCCATGATCGCCGTAATAAAGTCGAACAATCATCCGTCAGGCAATCTGCTTGTAACCTGGTAAGTTATGTGAATTGATCCTCTCAAAACTTGTCTCTGGGAAGATGTGGTAAATTTTTAGAGGCAAACAAATGTGATTACCGGTTAGCTTCGACTGCCTGGATTGTACCTCTTGGGAAAGTGGTTTTGGACTCGCCTCCGCCGGGGTTGTCCCACTTTCGTAGAAGAATTCAAGGGATTGTGGGGTCCTAAGGAGGTGGCCCATATGTTGACATTTTTTTTTGCATGTGTTTGGGAAATGTATGTTATAGTTAGAGAACATAATGCGTCTCTTAAGTATAGCTCAAACAGCGGGAGTTTTTTTATTCTCATCTTTTCTTTTTTTTCTTGATTCGATCTGGTTGCTTGGATGCATCTTGTTGTAAACAAAAAGGAATATAATGCTGAGATATGCACTATTTTAGCTTATTAATTTGGGATTGGCGACATGTTATTTAATGAATCTGAGTTGAGACCATGTACACGAGATCATATCTTTTATTTTATTTATTTGATTTCTCTTATTATTTTGTTTAAAAAATTGATACTGGGCTTTTAATATATATATATATATATATATATATATTACGAATGACTAACCAGATTTTAGTAATCAATTTATTGATCCCTAATAATCCGACTTGAGGGCTCATTAAGGAGTAAACTCTGTCGACGCATAATTTTTTAATTTTCAAAACTCAAATCTGAAAAGTCAGTTAAAAGAATGTAGTGTTTTTATCACTAAACCAACAACCTATTGGTAGCTTTTAATATTGATAATGATAGAACTATCAATGTCTAGTTGGTTCGGCAGTTAGACATTAGTATCCTTTAAACAAGTTTCCTTGTTTAAATTTTGTGAATGATAAAAAAAAGCAATTTGGGAGTTTCATTTTTCAAGAGGTCAAATTTTACTCGAGCTAAATTTAATCAGATATAACGTGATTACTGAATATTGATGGTTTATAGAATCAAATGAGGTCAAAATTAGCGGGAAACATTAAAAAACGAGTAGTGTGAATGGGTAAATTAGAGTGCCCTTGTACATAACGTTATATATATATATAGTCAACACTTTTATTTCATTCATAACGTTATATATATATATATATATATATATATAGTCAATAGTCAACACTTTTATTTCATTATCATATCGTCTATTAGCTTTTCCAACTGATCTCTTTATTCTTCTAATTAATCATCACTAATTATAATTTAAAAAAATCAATTTAATTTATACTTTGTACAAAATTTCTAAATCTAGAAAATGAATTCTCTCTTTTAAGTACATCAATTTAAGTTTTCTCTCCATAAAAAACTGAATTTAATTTACATTTTTTTAAATATATTTATTTTGAATTTTTTCTAACTAATAAAATCCAAATATAATTTTTCTCTCTAAAAAAGTAAGCACATTAATTATTTAATTTTCTCTAAAAAATAAATTATTTTAATTTTTTCTTTTGAGATATGTTGATTTTTAATTTTTTCTCTCTAGAAAAATTAAATTTAAATTTTCTCTCTAAAACTAATATTTGATTTCAAATCATATTAAATTTTATCACTCTAAATATATTAGTTTTTTTTTTAATTTTTTTTTTATTTCTAATACTCTCCGAAGGATGTAATGCTTGTAAAAATGAAGTGTATAATTTATAGACAATTGGTAATAAAATAATTGAGTTTTGAGTACTGCATTCAAATATAAAATTGAAGGAAGATAAAATTATTAAAATTGAAAAATGAAGAATGTGATGAGACAAATTGAAATGAGAAAATAAGTGTTCGGATTTGATTATTGTGATTTATAAGAAAAAAAAAGGGGAATACGGATGAGACGGGGAGAGTATTTGGGAATTTTATTGAGATCAGAGAAAAACAATAATAGAGGAGAGGGCATGGCCGACGAGCCGAGATGAGCGTGGTTAGGTAATGTGCAGATCAACATTCCTCCAAATACAAAGCCAACTGAACAGATCAAGTCTAGGGGGAGGAGAGATGGTGATGAATGGTCCGGTGGTGCTGAGGGTGGCACATGTGTCGGCGGACCTGTGCCAATACATAGCGTGCAATCCGGAAAGGCTGAGGAGCGACCAGGTGTTGGATCTCATCTTCTGCTTACCTCTTCAACACCTCCGCCGTCTCTCCCTCTTCCTTTGGACCTACTTCTGCTTCTCTCCTCCTTCTCCCGATCTCTATTCCGACGATTCATCCTCTTCCTCCGGTTACCACTCTCATTCCGACTGAGATCTCTCTCTCTCTCTCTCTCTCTCTCTATTGTATATCTGTGTATACCATCTCTTATTTTCCTCTCTTTCTCCATTTCATTTTAGTGTTTACCTCTGCAAATATATCAAGCGTTCCCCCTATTTATTGTAGTACTCTTGCTATTTCATCAGTTATTTCTCTCTCTATCCAATTGATGAATTCCATTCATGTCTCTCTGTGTGCTGTGCCCATGCCCAGTAAGTGTTATTTATTTATTTTTTGTTCTAATTTTTTTGGGGAAAATTGTATGCTTAAGTTAGATCCTAAAGAACGCACATTTATCTACGTGGTTATGAACAAATAGGGATAGATAGTGGGGCATCAAGAGGGTCTGTCCAGCTCCAGCTCCATGGTTTAGAAAAACTATACTATCATCCATCAATAATAAAAACTCGAGCTTTGTGTTTTTTGGACCTCCTGAGATGGTTGGTTTTTCTTATATAACAAACTTGTTTAATGCTGAAAACATGTCTACTAGTTTATGGGCCATCAATATGATTACAAAAGATACCATCTTCCCTTCAATTTCGTGGATGCGCATCCACATGCCACATACATTTGTCTCACTAACCCCTTAACTACATTAGACCACTGCACCACACACCTTTCTTGCCCAACAATGTTTGCAAATGAAAGGCCACTTCTGTTGCCCTATAAGGAATTTGAAGTACACTAGATTTTTATTCGGATGGGTGACGTTTTCCGTTCCATATTGTGAATTTCTGTTTTGCATTTTCTATTGAAGATTCGGTTGATGTGGCAGAAAAAGATGTTTCCATGCTGAAGGAGCCGACTTAGAAATTTGAGGATCTGGTCCCAAGTTCCCAGTAGAAGACCATGTTTGAGAAGGATTTCCTGAATGGTGTGACATAATGTAAGATCCTGAGGGGGAGTTGAGGAGTCGGGTTCTTTCAAGATGTCCTGCTAGGATCTGGAAAGTATTGTTGAAACTTTTTGAGTCATGAGGCCTGCTAGACGTGGGACTGATCTTTGGATGCAGCTTCTATATAGCAAGGATTATGGGAAAAACATCGTTTTTTTCAAATGTTTTTGATGCTTGGCAAGATTATTATACCTTTGTCTCCTGTTTGAATTAGTGCTTTGGCCACTGGAAACTATGAGACATGCATGTTACTGATGTTTGATTGAATGACAAACTTAAAAGGTATTGCAATTACTTTTGGCCAGAAAACAAACTTCCATTCGGATTACTTGAATGACTTCACATACAGATGAATGGTCCGAGTACATGCAATCTCATAACCAGATGAACTATGTTTCCCACATGCTAGTTTTGATTGACACACAGGATGTAGGCAACCTTGTTGACATGAATTATTGGTGGAAATCTCCCTCTTGTAACTTTGTCTCTTGAGTTTCACTTGGAGTTGGGACAGTGGCCTAACAAAGTTAATCAAAATAAACCCCCGTATGGGATAAGAGGTTTTTCCATCTCTCTTTCCAATTGCAATTTAGGTTTGGGGATGTTCTTTCGAAACAAAAGAAATTTGACACTTTGATGCGGGTGTTGGAGATTGATGGGATGGTGTTTTCTCTTTTTTAAAAGGGAAAGAAGGTGATGAAATCAAGCAATTAATTCGGTATTTAATGTTATCCGTTTATTTAGATTGCATCCACTGGTTGCGATTTCAAGAATTTGGGTGTTTTTTTTTTTCCTTGGGGAGATGTAATGATGACTTAAATTTAGCATGTTGTTCATAAAGATGAGAAGTCACCAACTGTAGTATTGCAAACTTTGTTTAGCATTTTTACAAAAAACCTTTTGACATGAAATTTGATTTCAAGATTTTAATGTTGATTTGATAAATTTCAAAAATTTTATTTTGAGTAAACTACAATAATGTAAAGATTTTTTTTTTTTTAATTTTCACATTACGACATAAACGTAAAGAATAAAAAGTATTTTAGTGAATAATAATAATTGAATATAAATTTTATGTTTGCTTTTTGTTATCATAAAGAGAAAAATTCGATTGAAGTTTTCTGAAATTAAAAAACCCTTCTCCCCACCCCACCAAATGACTTTAGGAGCTTGTCAATCATTGCAAGCATTTCAAAATATGGTTGTGACTCTGACCAAATGACCCGGGCAGAAACAAGTATCGAAAATTCTTGAGCTCCTTTCTGACCAAATGGAGCAATAAAAGCAAAATTCATTATTTCTGACCACGCTAAGGCGTTTTTGGTTGTCATTTATAATATGGCAATTGTGGGATTAAGAACATAGTTGTGGAACTTGATGTATTAAATGGGTGACCTGTACTTGCACCATTGTTACTGCTTACGTCAGATTATATGTTCTTCATGGGCATTAACAGGAATGGAACTGCTGACAGATGCAAACATGCAGAAGCTTTATGTTTGTTATGCCGCAGAAACAGATGGCCAGGCATATCTGTTCCCTTAGCTGTGTTTTATTGTAAACCGTGAACATTGTATATGTAAATATGGCTCTTTTATAAAGATGAAAGCAGCATGGGAACCAAATAGAAGATAAGAAATGGAACTGCAGCCACAGAAGAGTTGTGTTTGGCATTGGCTTAATTAGATTTAATGTACAATGCTACCTTTTTCTGCTATACATGTGTGATATGAGGTTGCAATGAAAAAGTTTATTTTCTGAAAGTTCTGTAATAAATTTACAATAGTGATCAAGGGTTTGGCTGTGGTTGCAGTGGAGAAGCCCCAGTGGACTTGATCTACTTTTATTGTGATTGTGAAGTTGTTCCCTCGTGGGTGTTTTCCTCCCCCTTTCTCTTTTTGGTGATGGCGGTTAGTTGCTGTGCTTTGGTTGGTTTTCAAGGCTTGAATTTGCTGGGACGCAATTCCTTATGTCAGGCATAAACGTAATGCTTAGCGTAGGTAGCCCTGGAAGCTAGACACAGCACAAGTACCATTGACTCGTGGTGTTGAGCAGAGGAATAGAGCGAGGCCATCAAATCCAGGTGCTCTCACAAAGTAGAGATAGCCATATCTGGAGTCAAAATTTTGACTTTTGAGAATTTCTAACCACCTAATCTGAAGCATAATGCAACCATGAAAATGCATTATTGTAAGAAAGTGCATTGGGCTAATAACAGCAAGAGGAAGGTGACACCAATAGATAATAACGATGATATCTAGTAGTCCCAGGAAAACAAGAAATCCCATAGGCCGAGCTGCTCAACGTTACTCGTGTATTAAGGACTAATTTTAGTAAATTCTGGCAAAGCATAATCATAAACAAAACCATCATACTCATGTACCTGCTACAGCTACAGGCACTACTTACCTCACAGTTAGATTAGAACATAAAGTTCCCCCAAAAATGTATACTCCCGATAGACATTTTTTTTTCCATGGTTAGTTCAATTCCAATATTATCAGCTTGGCTTTCTGGGGAGACCAGTTGATCACTGCCCAGCGGGGGCAAAAGGGATATGCCGTTTCTTAGAGAATACCCCCTGAATCGCACAACACCAGAGAGAGAGAGAGAGAGAGAGAGAGCAGGGAACTCTTGTTGTTTTGTCATTAAAATTGAAATCTGCACTTTGTAGAAGAAAAAGAAAAAGAAAAAACTGAATGGGAGGGCTAACTAACATAAACGCTTCTCCATTCCCTACAATCAAATCAAAACGCTATCTTCAACCACTCCAGTGACCCGGAAACTGAAAAATATAAAGATTTTATTTATTTATTTATTTATTTATTTATTTTAAAAAAAAGAAAAACTCTTTTGGGCGTCCTTGCAGTTATACCTCTTGCGTTGCTTGAAGTGCAAATGCTTCTGGATTCACAAAATCATCATCATCAAGCTTTGGTACTTTCTGTCGCTTCTTCTCATTCAGAATCACTTTCCATGCTTCCTCCCATTGCCTTCAATCCTCTTGGCCTCTGCACCCCCGCCACCCATATTGCATTACGTCACTAACTCAATCCAACCCCATAAATAAAGGCACATAAACAGAGATCTAAATATAATTGGAAAAGAATTCAAAACCATCAAGAAAACAGAAAAACTCGATCCCTTCCACCTCCCATTTTCTCCATATTTGCGTGAGAGAGAGAGAGAGAGAGAGAGAGAGAGAGAGGGATACCTTCTTAGAGATCTTCTTCTCCCTGACTTCATATCTCTCTTGGCACATGTCCGATAACCATGCCCCTGGACTCACCAGCTGCAACAACCCCCAACCTAGATCTCAATTTTTCTCTTTTTTTAAATGCTAAACAAGCACCGTCAACCAATTAATTGAGAGAGAGAGAGAGAGAGAGAGAGAGAGAGAGACCAACAAAGTTCGCTGAATGAGTTTGGCACGCTTCTTGGGACGCTGAGGAAGCTTGCAACCCTTCATCGCCATGAAATCCTCCTCTTTCTCTTTGCTGGACAATGATATGTACAGCTTCGGCCACACGACCCCTCTATCCTCAACCCCTACCCCATCGAGCAGGCTCATCTTCCCTCCCCCATTCTCCTCCAACCCCACTGACCCTCTCGTTGTGTAATACCGAAGATCTTCCTTTTCTGGCGATGCTGACTTCCTATTCTCCCTCTCTCCTCCTCCTCTCATGGCCGCCGTCGTTGTTTCACAACTATTCCTAATACCAACAGAAAGAAAACCACGTGAGAACCCTCCCTTTCACAAAACCCCATTTGGCTGATAATCTTGGTCATGTTTCGTTACCTGTTGGTTTGAAGATGAGGGTTTTGTTGAGGACGATGTTTGTCGGATGTGGGGAGAACGCATCGATTGGCACGAGTCTCGCGAGCAGCAGCTGAAGAACAAGGGTTGGATCTGTCGGAGGAATTAGCATGACCGGAGTCTCGAACCCTGACGCACCTGAGTCTCTTCCTGTTTCCCCACTGTAATAACAACTCCCTGTGGCTCTTCTTGTCTTCCTCCTCCATCTGAATCTGCTCTTATCAGACACCAGAAAAAATTGATGATCAAATAAAAATCTCTCCTTTGAGTTTCAAAAATTTTAGAGAGAGGGGGTGGTCTCTCAATTCAACCCCCTCCAATCGAGTCAGTTTAAAGGGCAGAAAGAAACGAAAGATTGCCTCACCTCAAGATCTGCACTGCGGTCTCGGGGTTGAGGAGGACCACCGTAAAAGTCTAATCTTGGGAGGGGGGAGGAGGAGGAGGAAGGGATAATCACTGCAAGTGCAAGCGAAAGGAATTATGGGAATATAGTGAAGGAGGAGGGAATAGTTGGGAGCAAGCAGAAGTATTGCAAGGGGAGGACTGGGGACGGATGAGATTGTTAATTAAATGATGGATTGTATCTATATTTATGTTATGTGTTGCTCTAGGAATAGGAAAAATGGAATCGGCTCCCTCTCCTTTGTTTCATTGCTCTTGAAACTCTCTCTCTCTCTCTCTCTCTCTCTCTCTCGCCTTTACTTGGCGGAGTTTGGTTTCTCTCTATCTTCCTCTCCTGTGTTGTGGATTGGAGTATTTTGCTCTGCTCTTGTTTTACCTCTAGGTGGGGGATAGTCTTCTTTTCTTGGAGTCGAGTCATATAATAGAGGAGATGAGGGGAAAGAAAAACACAGAAGAAGGAAGAAAACGTTGCGTCTCCCTCTCCGTTTTGATCTTAACCGTAGGATTGAACCTACGGATGGACGGCCCAGGATGAATCCAAGACCAAAAGCAGGCTCTATTTTCATTTCTGCTTGCCCCACCAGAGGCAGGTCACCCTTCTAACGATCGCTTCGCCCCGAGGGAATAACATAATCCTCTTCCAACAAACCCAAAAAAAATAAAAATAAAGATGTAAGTGGATGTCTTATATGTTTATTTTGTGCATAAACAATAATGACGATAATTTACAAATTCTATCTTAAATTTTAAGATCAAGATAAATATAAAAATTAAAAAAAAATTAATTTAATTTGTACGAATTCTCTTATACCATTTATTTATATCTAAAATTATCTTTTCAACTAAATTTATTCTATCGTATTTTTGTAAATATATTATATCCAAATTTTTAATAATCTATCTCTATATTTTATTAAATTTCTTATTTTTAAATTTTTGATTTTCTTAATAGATGTATTCTTTAATTTTTATTATATATATTTAAATCATTTTAAGCGATACTCTCCTACCTTACCTTATAATTTTATTTATTAATACATAAAACAATATTAATTGAAGGAAAAAACATATTCGGCGACTGTGCGATTGACACAGAACTAGAGTTCTTGTTCGTGGCATCTCAGATGGATGAGATCACCTTTTGGTCCTGGATAGGGATGGTAATATTCGATCCGATTCGACGGATACCTGAAAAATTTGATCCGATGGATCAGGTTTTTTCTTCAAAAATCGGGTTAGGGTCAGGTTAGGGTCGGGTAAGTAGTCGGGTCAGTTCAAGTTCGGATTTATGTTATAAATAATCCGATCCGATCTGATAATAATTTAAAATAAAATAAAATTTTTATTTTAATATAATATTATTAAATAAAATAAAAAGATTTTTATAATTTGTTATAATTTATAAATTTCATTTTTATTATTGAAAAAATATTATTAAATTAAAAATGTATTAGATTATAGTTTAGATTGAGAATAAGTCGGGTATAAATCGGTTTAAGATCAGATCAGATCAGTTTTTTAAAGATATGTAATAGATCTGGTTGAATCGGGTCGGATCGAATTTTTTAAAAAATTCGTAGCATCGGATATAGTTTTTGATTTTTTAATCCAAATCAGATCAGAGTCGAATATAAATATTATAATTAATATTAAAGATCAGATATGATATTAATATGATCCGAACTATAATTGATCCAATACCATCCCTGGTCCTAGGCGAGGCCAAATCTCATTGTTTCCAAATAAACTTGAAAACGGTGCGTCTAAACCAACTCATCAACTGGACCAAGTAGGCAGCGGCACTTTGAAACGACGTCGTTGTGGTCCTCCTCCGTTCCCATCTCTCCGACGCAAGGTTAAGTCCAGGGTTTCGATTTCGAATTGCCTTTATTATGATTATTATTAATGAAAAAAAGGAGGATTGATAAAGCCCTGCCCCCGCTCCTACATTCACAAAGCCTTCTCTTGCAATTTCCGGCGCCGCTGACGCAAAGCGATCTCTCTCTCTCTCTCTCTACACACGCACACACACACACACATATGGGTATGCTGGTATTGTAAGTGAAGCGCTATTATTTCAGAAGTGCAGCAGGAAATGGCGTCCAACAATGATCAACCCCCAAAACTACAAATATACTCCACCACCCACAACTCTGGAGTCTCCCCTTTTTGGAGAGGTAATGTTCTCTCTCTCTCTCTCTCTCTCAAGGTGGAAACTTTTTAGTTTAGGAGGGAAACCACATATTTCCCGATTTCTCATTGTTAGAAAATGTTGTTATTGTTGTGGGAGTGGAGCAGACAAGTATGAGAGAGATGCTAAAAAGTATTGGGACATCTTCTATAAGCGCCACCAAGATAAAGTAAAGTGCCTCTTCTCTTCTCCCCCACTTTAATTCCCAGTAAATGCTTTTAACTCATGATCCTGTTCTTTTTATTTGTTGAACATAGTTCTTTAAGGACCGGCATTACTTGGACAAGGAATGGGGTCATTACTTCTCTGTCAGTTCCCCTTTACTTTCCCATCGTCCCCTTTTCTACATCACACTTAATCCTAGTTCTATGTATGATTCTTGATATCTTTGTGACATTTGTTCTATGTTTTCCCTCACTTTTCACTTTCAGGGAGCAGCCCGTAGCATCATTCTTGAAGTAAGACCTCTCCCCCCCCCCCTCCAAACAAAAGAAAATATCTTGGGCATTCTCTTTCTCAAGTGCCAAAGGTTTAATCTCTTCTGAGCTGCTGAATATGTTGTCGTATGCAGGTAGGCTGTGGAGCTGGAAATACTATCTTTCCGCTTTTGGCTACATTTCCTCATATTTTTATTTACGGATGCGATTTCTCACCTCGTGCAGTTGACCTGGTTAAGGTTCGTATCCTTAGTTTTCCTATAAGATCAATTGCAACCGTGCTTAAGATGCTTAATTGATATCATTGAAATCTTTATGTGATGCCAACTGAATGCTGAAACTCATATCCATCATGCCATGCACCTTAAGATTGTGTCACAGGTATAAACATCTAAGGTTAGAACTTTATATGAATAGCTTATGTGGGTTAAGTTTCATATTGTCTTCCTTAAATCAATAATATTCGGCCCTTGCTGTTGGCCATCTTCACATCTGATTCTATGTCTGCTGTTTGTGCCATCCATGACTGTGATACATTCTATCAGATATGTTCTTGTATAAAATGCTAAATACTCGTCTAAAACTTTCAAAATATTGGTCATAAAACCTTTGATCATCATGTGCTCTATACCAAAATGAAATTCTCCATGGGCATATCTTATTCTTCTGATAAAGAGGATCAATGCTTTCCCCTTTTATGTTGGCAATGGTAGTACTGCAAATAAAAAGTTTTTTTTTTCCTTGTTTTATATATAAGGAGAAAAAAAAAGAAAGAAGAAACCTCAATATTAACCTATTTTATAATCTCTGTAATATTTTCCACTTAATTCTGACTCTCTTGAAACATTCTATTGCTATGGGGAACTTTCTTGTTCCTCTCATATCTTATCATGTGGTGATCTGTATCAACCCCATCTAAGGAAGCTCCCACAGACAAACTGGACTTAATATTATGTTTGTTCATTAAGGCTTATTGCATTCTGCTTGACATTTTTCTAATTTAGCTAAACAATGATTGCTTCTTTTAGCATTTACTTCTTTGTATTGCAAGAATTGGAAATGATCTGGAACATGGTGTCTGGTGCATGAACATGAGCATTTTGTCAATAAAGATGTTCAGGTGGAAGAGTGGATTGGCAAGATAGATATGATTATGAATGGTGATTCTAGTTGCAATGTGAAGCCATCTGAGCTTAATCATAATTTAAGGGAGGCCTACAAGATGTGGTTAAAATATCATATTGTTAGGGAATTTGATACGACTTCCTTGTGGTGCTTTCACTTGACATTTAAATTTCTGCAGGTTCAGAAGTAGTTTATTCTGGTTTGGGTATGAGTAAAATGAGTCTTACATACATTTCAAATTTTGATTTCGTTCTAGTAACTCAATGAGTGATTTGATACTTTGACTTATTTCACTGTCATGGGAGGAATAATCTGGAAAATCGTTAAGATAAGCTTTGTACATCTATGACTTTTTCCTTTTCTTGATGAATACATACTTTAACTCAACTAGGATTTGATCCCAACTTAGTTGTGACTGCTACATAAATCTGTATTTGGCATATGGCTACATTAAAAGCCCTGTTACTAGTTAAGTTAGAAGTTATCAGATTCGTCTATCATAAAATATTTTTAATGCATCTTGTGCAATTGTCCTGATGCCTTGCTTCTGTATGCTTGTTGTGTGACTGCATCTCCTTTGACTATTGCAGGCACATAAAGAATTCGCGGAGGCTCGAGTTTGTGCATTTGTCTGTGACCTGACAGCTGATGATTTAACCAAGCATATTTCTCCATCCTCGGTGGATATTGTGACCATGGTATTTCTGATAAGACTCACAATTTTACACTTTGTTTGTAGACTGCATTATTCTGTACTCTTTTGGATGGCTTTGTTCAAAACTTTGAGCATATTTTATGCTTGGACGTGCTACATTTTGTTTCTCAGTTAACTAGCTGACCCTTTTAAGCAGATTTTTGTGTTATCTGCAGTATCCCCTGAGAAGATGCCTATAGTGATGCAAAATGTCAGAAAAGTTCTGAAGGTGAATTTCATTAGCTTACTTGGAACTCATGAGTTCTTGTCATGTGAATAGTTGTTTGAAATCCTTCAAGCATGATGAACCTTTTGGTTTTGATGTTTCTTTTTCAGCCAAATGGTTATGTGCTGCTTCGTGACTATGCACTTGGTGATCTTGCTCAGGTGCACCACTTGTGCTGTATTATCAACAAGTTTGTATATGCTTCTATATTTTCCTTCATGTTGGACTTGTATGGCAGAAATGACCACATATTGGGACTCTGGTTCGTGATGTTTTCTACACTGTTTATGGTTTGATGCACCCTCATAGAGGTGTTAAATTGATTTTGGCCTTTGTTCTTCATAAATAAATGTTTTTCCCACCAAATAGAGTTGCATGAAAGCACCATTTTTTTTACCTCAATTAAGGAAGATTTACCTGTTTTTGTGTGTCTATGAAAAATGAAAAAAGGTAGTTGTAGCTACTTCAAATAGTAAAGCCTTTCAGTTTCAAATCTCCCTTTTTGTGTGGTCTTGGGTCATGCCAAGCTCTCCCCGATTCTGGGATTTGTTAATGCATAACCAGATTGGATTCCTTGGGCTTATTACATTACTTCCTCCATCCGAAAAATAAGAACCCAAGAAATCATTTTCTTACATCCAAATAACTATTACTTAGTAGTCATTGTAGAGCCAAATATATTTTATTATTTATTTTTTTATGACGTACATATAAGGTAAGCCCCATGGCTCAATTTGTCATTCCAATCATGTTACACTGTTTTCCCAGGTTTTTGTTCATGGGAAGGAAAGTCTGGTTGCTAATTTGTCCTAATTCACACAATAATGTATTTCAGGAAAGGTTCACCTGCAAGGATCAACAAATTAGTGAAAACTTTTATGTTAGGGGTGATGGAACTGTAAGTTTTCTTAATCCAGCCATAGTTTCTGCTTGTCTTTCACTCTCTATTGGCTTACTTTGATATCTCTTCTTCACTTTTCAGCGTGCCTTCTATTTCTCCGAGGAGTTCTTGGCCAATTTGTTTAAAGAAAATGGATTTGAGACCGAGGAACTTGGTGTGTGTTGCAAGCAAGTAGAGAACCGGTCAAGGGAAATCCTGATGAATCGGTAAGTGATAAAAGTGGAGCGTAATATAGCATTCGAGAGCTGCTGGGCATGTTGCATCTAGTTTGTTGACCATAATCCATAGAAAGAAATGAAAGAATAAAGTGCATAACTTGATGTTTTGTCATGTGCATCAGTTGTTCAGGAAGTACACAACAGATTTGAAGTTCTATTGATTATTTTGTGACAGAAGCTTGTTGTTCCAAGTAGCATTTTTCCCCTTCTATCTTGATTCTTGCATGTCTGCAATTTCAGGAGATGGATCCAAGCTGTGTTTCGCTTTTCAAATATGGAGATTACTTCTCCTATAGAAGATGTTTGTGAAGGCCTCAACAATCAGGATATTATTGAGCCTAAGCTTAATGAGGGTGCTCAAGAGGGCCCTAAAAATGATGAAGTTGACCTTTCTGAGGGTCTGGCAACTGAAATGTTTGGTATTTCACCTGCAAATAATGAGGTAAAGGAATATTTCGTCAATGATTGTCAAGTTCTGAACCTTTACTGTTTTTCCAATCTTAAACCATCTCATATATAAACTAGCAAATCAGTTAATGTAGATTTTACTTAAATAGTTGATGTGGCTCATTTCCAAAGTGATGGTATTGCTCACATAAGTCATTCTGCCTGCTAGACAACCATTTTAATGCTCTTCTCTTGTTGGCTTTTCAAAGATCATAGAGGTCAATCTGCGAAAGTCAAACTTCAAGATTAATGTACTTCGAAAAGAGTATCAGCACACCTGCAAGTCAACTGGTTTGATGCTGTGGGAATCAGCCCGTCTGATGGCTTCAGTTCTGGAAGTGAATCCATCTATTGTTCTAGGGAAAAGGGTATTGGAGCTGGGCTGCGGCTGTGGTGGCATTTGCTCTATGGTTGCTGCAAAGTCTGCTGATCTCGTTGTTGCAACTGATGGGGACACTAAAGCTCTTGACTTACTAAAAGAAAATGTTGCTTCAAATCTTGGAGCACCTGTGAATACCAAACTTGTTACAAGAAGGCTGGAGTGGGGAAATGCAGCTGACATAGAAGCCATCAGGGAATTGGCTAACGGAGGGTTTGAAGTCATCATAGGAACTGACGTGACTTATGTTCCTGAAGCCATCTCACCCTTGTTTGCAACGGCAGGAGAGCTTATTTCAACTAGAAGCGTGAAACAGGATTATGTTCCTTCATTAATTCTTTGCCATGTCTTTCGGCGGGTAGATGAGCCATCTATACTTTCTACTGCAGCTAGGTTTGGTTTTAGACTAGTTGACAAATGGCCCGGAAGAGTTCAATATGATCCATCTACAAGTATTATCAACTCATGGTTCTTGGAAGACAGTTTCAAGGACCTTCCCTCTTATACAACTTTGAACATCATGTACTTTAATACCAGTTGAGGTCTGGTTTTCACCATTCAACAAAGATCCTAAGTTTTCTCTGGTGTATGAGCTAACGATTCTTGTAATTTTGGTGAGTGCAATAAAGATCTATAGAATTTCATTCTTACTGCTGTTGTGTTGGAAGTCTTTTGAATGAAGCAAGAAGAATTTTTTGCCAGATTATATTTACCTATATTACTGGTTGGTGGAAAATCAGATGCTTCTACAGTTCTATTTCTAACTTTGTGTCATTTAATTGCAGCCTTAGAGATATCATTCTTCCCTGGTATCCTGTGGATATTCAGGGAAGGTTAAAGGTTAGCAGAAGTTTGTTTGTTTCTCTAGGGGATTGGTGAGTTCGCAGATGCCTCATCTATTATGTCCTTTTTGATTGGAGTAGTTATGCTCAAGTTTACTTGTGTGGTTGCTGATGCTGAACTTAACAAAAGGAAGCTTAGACAAACCCTCTGGTGCAGGAACTACAGTAGAAGTGCAGGCTGACTCAATTTAGGGAAGGCCATAAAACATGTTGATTTATTAGCTAATAAGGGAGCATTAGTAGAACAGGTTTAGAAGAGATGGGGTTTTAGATTCTCGCCCATAGCATGCTTGTGTGATAGTTTAGGTGTTTCTTTCAATTGGGAATAGGGATTGCTGTGGATTATTCTGGGGTTGCACTGTCTTGTTTTTTTTTTTTTTTTTTTTTTTTTTTTTTTTTTGTCTTTGTCTTTTTGTTTTGTTTTTTTGTTTTTTTGTTTTTTTTGTTTTTTGTTTTGTTTTGTTTTGTTTTGTTTTTTTTTAGAATCATGAAATGAATGTTGTTATCATAGTTCTGGATTGATGACCAGTGAATTCTCAAAGGAGAGTGTTATGCGCTAAAAAGGCTTCGAAGTAGGAATTTATTGGCAGACATAAAACCATCCAATATTACCATATGCAATTTCAGCTCCCTACTGGGATAACCATGAAACATCGAGAAAAGAAAGGAATATCGGCATTGAGACATAACAAGAAAGGAAGCCAAAGTGGGTTTTGAAATTTGAAGGTTTTGGGTGGGTCCTGTCCTCGTAACATTGACAAGCATGTTGAATAAGTGTTAAGGAGATGGGTTGTGGTGAGATATTTAAAACGAAATGAGTGAACCATGTTACCATGTTAGGGAGGGGACCCAATGTGGTGGTTGTGTTTTGTTGAGGATATTTGAAATTTTAATTCAAGGAATGTGTTGGAGGTGAGTTTTGACTTCATAAATTCAACCCATATGACTTGAATGGGTGCTTGACAAAAAGGATCGAAATTTGCAAAAGACCACCGGAGGGTATTTCAGCGGGGAAGGCTCTGACGTTCAAGATAGAAAGAGTAGTTTTCGAATGGATAAATAGACAGAGAGGAAGAGATGACGGATCTCCCATGACTTTTGTGTGTTCTATATTCAATCCAGAGAACTTACATGACTTGATGTATCGAGAACTTTTATATGATATCCTGCTAGAGCTGTATGATCTTAGGGCATTACAACCTTAATTTTCTTATGAAGCAATTTGAGGATCCCAGATCCCAAGTTTCAAAGATTTGAAATCATTATCATTTAGGAAATTGAATTATACGGAGAGATTTTTTCCTTTTTCGATTCGATTCTCAAGAGTTTTCTTCCTTATTCAAGAGATACGTTTTTGTATTAAAATAGAAAATTTAATTAATGTGAGATTCAGTTAACTATTACCAATTGGGAGTAAAAGTGTTCGATTCCTTCAATATTCGATAGTCATTGGTCGGATAGAAGGGGTAGGCGTTTGGTCTTATCGAATGCACCTGCTCATCGGTCGCATTGTCTTGATTGATATGTTCGTGGTTCGAAGGGTTAGGCCCTTCGAGACCATGGGTGTCTTGTCGGGTTTTGGGCATCTGGATACCGTACCGACTGGTGTTTGGATTATATTTCATCATTTGTCCTTAACACATGGTGTCGATTTGTAGAAGAGAAGCCATGAGTGAAGTTTGCTTCTCGAGAAGTTAGAAGGGTATGGAAACTGACGACACATGTCTCTTGAGATCATATGAATTGTCTGCAACTGATACGAAATTAAAGTGGATGGGATACAAGTCACCTTTTTGTCTCAACAGTTCCGTCTTCCACTAGTATTAATGCGTTCCACCTTCCACTTGACTTAATTCAAAATTAATGTGGCATAAAAAGATGATGCGGTATGAACTTTTTCACTTAATTTGCACGCTTTTCAGAGAAGTGCTTCAATTGCTCCAAGATTTTGAAGAGATTTCTCCGTGTCTATAAGTAGGAATTGTGGGACCTTGTGTTACTTCAACGAATTTCTTCATGCTTGAGCGTTTTCTCCTTGTAAGAGTTGTTTTCCATGTGGGGTCTTCAAAAGGACATTCCAGATTTGCAAAGTTCAGTAGCGTGAGTTGCTTTTGTTAGTATGAGATCTCATCAAGAATGAGGACTGTTGGTATGAGGGCTCGTCATGCCTTTCGTTATCCGAATGCCATGATAGGCTTCATCAAGGTTCCCGTCAAGACCCCTGACTAAAATTTAAGAAAAGAGTCTCCTTCAAAGTCGGGTGGCAGGGCGTACCGGTTGTATATAGGGAGTTAGGTGATGGAAGAAAGTTAGATGATATTTTGATGTATCCTTCGAACCCCTTCCTGATCGGTTTGTCTCCCCTTTTGATAGTACTATTATATCAGTAGGCTGTAAACTGTTGCATGTAAGTTTCACTTACGATTTCTGTAATCTTCGGTACTTGGAGTTGCTATTTGTTTTTTGTTATTTATCTTTTTACTGTTTTTGTACTTTTCAGTGTTGTCGAACAATAGAGGTTATGTAGCCATATATATATTTTTTTGATGTAATCAGTCCGACCGAGGGATTTGTAAAGTGTAATTATTTATGTAATCGAACACATATTTGTCATATGGAAATAAAAGAGATTTGTTTCACTTACTTATCATCTGTTGTGTTTGTAGAAATTTCTTTCATATGTCGAGCAGTTTATGTGATCGTCCCACTTGTGTAAAAGACACTGGGTGTTGTACTCACGCTTTCCAGGTTGATAGGAGTATGTTCTGTCTGTCCATAGTCTCTTTTGACCAAGATCCACTCAAGGAATTAGATTCTTTCGTTAGGATGGGGCAACTAAAACCTTTCGGAGATAGACCTTTCGGTGGGACAGGGCGACTAAAGCCCGTTTAGGGAGATAGATCCCTTAGATTGGATAGGGCGACTAAGACTCGTTCAGGGAGATAAATCTCTTTGGTTGGATAGGGCAACTAAGGCCCTTTCGAAAAGATAAATCTCTTCGGTTGGACAGGGCGACTAAGCCCCGTTCGGGAGATAGATCCCTTCATAAGGAAGGATGACTAAAGCCCGTTCGAGAAGATAGATCCCTTCAGCAGAACAGAGTGACTATTCCCTGTTTAGGAAGATAGATCCTTTCGGCAGGACAGAGCGACTAAGACCCATTCTGGGAAATAAATCCCTTCCATTACAAAAAACAGCGTTTTTGCAACGAATTTTGTGACAAAATTCTACCAAAAGTTCATCCTAAATTTATTTTGCGATGAATTTAGTGACGAAAAAAATTCGTTAGTAATAGGACGTCACAAAAATTAGAGATGAAAATTTGATCTTTCGTCGCAAATTTTGCGAGGAATAAAATTTTGTCATAAAATTCGTCACAAATATTAGCCACAAAAATTGTTTTGTTGCAAAATTTGAGACTAATTTTGGGACAAATTATTTTTTGTCGCAAAATTTGCGATAAATTTTTTTCAGTGCAAAATTTGCAACGAATAAAATTTCGTCGCAAATTTTGCAATGAAAATATTAGTTACAAATTTTTCGTGGTAAAATTTTGTGACGAATTAACTTCGTCAGTAAATTTGTCACTAAATTCGCGAAAAATTTTGTAATGAACAATAAATTTCACGATGAATTTAGAGATGAATTTGGGATAATTAGCAACGAATTTTGCGACAATTAATTTTATTAACATATTTCCCCCATTTTTTTCTGTATAACCTGTTTCTATATCTGCTCATCCAACAACATTATCAACTAACCATCCAACATCATCAATATCAAATTTCTACTATCTTTGTTCATCCATGCAACTAACCATCCAGTAAAATTAATCAACTAAAAATTCAACGACAACTAATCATACGACATCAAATCCCAACTAATCATATGACATCAACTAAGAATTCAACTAATAATGCAACTACCAAGAGTTACAACAACAGCTGTATCAAAAACAAGCACAACATCAAGTCCCAATATTCAAATGTTTAAATATCGACAACAACTATAGTATCAATAATCACAAATGTGTCAAAGTAACCACGTTCGAAAGTAACCATCAAATAACAAGAAGCAATCTCAAACACTATCGCTATCACCACCATCATCATCATCATCATCAAATATATAATCACCATTACCATCATCACCATCACGCGTATTGGAAGGAGGAAATAAAGAAAGGGGAATCTGACTTGAAGAGGGGGTAACTGAATATGCTATATGAGTGGTGTGTAGACCTTATTAAATTCACGGTCTCTTTGCATTTGTTGTGTTGAAACTCATTTAATTCTTGATCTCTTTGCCTCTGTTGTTCGCGTACATCTTGAAGTTTGGTGTCTCTTTGCACTAGTAGGTCTTTCAAATGGCTTACCTCTTAGTTCAATTGTATTATTTCTGCCGCTACTGCTGATGGGGTTGAAAAAGATGGACGATCGATTTTGTAAGTTTTGTTCAAAGAATCTATCCCAAACACTCTACCCCCTTTTGCTCCACCAGTTGTCTCGAGCTATAAAGCCATACTATCAACATATGACTCAGATGAACTAGCATCATCACTAGCATTCGAATTTCTCGTTAAAAGGTCATCATATTTCTCTTGCATTTGTTATAAGAAAAATTAAAAAAAAAAATTAAAATAACAATATAATAGAAACTCATATAATCTAAATTATATATATATGAAGACTAAACATAATTTTCGTTATTCTACTAACATAATAAATTCATCATCCTACATTGTTATGTTAGGTTTAACACAATATGTTCAAATCAACATTGAAAATATCTATAAAATAATTAAAAATTTTGAAATTACATATCTTAATTGCTCTAACACTCTCTCCTGCTCCACATCTTGTCTTTTTTTTTTTTTTAAATGTCTGCGTAAAAATATCTATGAATAATGGTTCGATTTTCATTTCCTTGATCTAAAAAAATTCTATTAGAAATAATGAAACAGTTTAAAAATAATTGAATTATATTAAAAAATTATTGTTTGAATAAAATTACCAATCTATTTCTATATTCATCTATATTGATTGAGCCTCCCGCATATTTCATAAATGATTCTCCAGAATTATAACTCGGTTTTTCTTATTCTAAGAATTTGATGAGAGCAGATGAAGGAGTGAACACAATCCTTCATTTGCTCTTATCAGATTCTTAGAAATTCACAATCCTTCCCTAATTCTCCTCAGTGATTTAGTTTAGCTTCTTTCTACTAGTCTTTGCATAATTTAATACGCCTTGGATATGATCGCCATAATTTTTTTTTTAATTTTTTTTTATTTCAAACTCTTCAGTCTCATCCCAAATGAATTGTCGCTGCAATAAAAAACACAATTAATTATATTAAAATTATAAACTTAGTTTCATATTAAACTGAATAATATAACTTAAGTTGAATTCGCTCCACCATAACTCTTTTGTTTTTGCTAGGGTGCTTGTGAAAGTTATCAAAACCCTCCCCATTGGTTGTTCACTATTTTATTGAGCTCGTGAATAATATATACAGAATTTGTAAATTTATCATAAAATTATAAACAAATAATGAAAAAAAAGAAGATACTTAAAAAGTGTTTTATAAATAAAAGAAATAATACTAATAAAATTTTAAAATTTAGTACTTACAAATCTCCACAAGGGGCTATCATCTCTTAGTTGTCCTCCCTCTCAACATATGAATGTTGCATTGAATGTGCAATCAAAAGGGATGACGAAGGTACATTAGTAGTAGCGGAATGAGAATGGAAAGGTTTTGCAACTAAAGGGGACGGTGAAGTTACATTAGTAGCAGGGGAATGAGGATGGAAAGGTACTGAAACGGACTACGATGGTAAAGAGCGTGGTCTTCCATCACTATTTCATCTATGGCATTCGCGTCGAAATTGTCAATTATAAATGTTAGAATAATAAAGAAAATAAAAATTCCATATTCATAAGATACATAATGGAGTACATGAAAAAACTTACCATAATTAAATTGATGTCCTAATTACGAGAAACAAGCCACAAATACTTTAAAAAATCATCTCTAATGATCTACGAAAAAGAAAACGGTGTATGAAACATAAGGCACTAAATAGACAACAAATTGAGTAACGAAACTTACAAATTAACACTAAACTAACTTTCAAATAATATTGCCAAAAACTACACTTAACTAACTTCCTAATAGGGCTGGGTCTGGCCCAAACAAAACTCGTGACCCGCCCGAACTCGAGGTGTTCGGGTCGGGTTAATTCGGGTTTTTTATTATATCGGGTCGGGTTCGGGTCGGTAATTAAAAAACCCGAACCACCCAAATACATATAATCATAAGGATAAAAGTAGAATTATGGCAAAAAAAATATTTTGTAAGGACTATATTTTCCTTTTTTTTATTTGTATATAGAGTTATCTTGAAAAAATTTTAAATTTTTCAATTTTTTTTGAATATTATAAATACAAGATTCTTTGAAAAAAAAATTCTTTGACTTCTACTAGCAAAAAAAAAAAAAATCTCCTTATTATGTTCACTAAAAAAATAATATTTAAATATTATTTTAAATTTTTGGGTTAAAAAAAATAATTTTCGTGTTCAGGTATCCGCCCGAATTTAAGTACTTTACTCGGGTTCGGGTTCGGGTCAAAAAAATATAACCCAAATACCTCGGATTCGGGTCAAAATAGTATATTCGGGTTCTAGTACCCTACCTGGACACAGCCTTATTTCCTAACACTAAGCCATCAACGAATGAAAGATAATATATAGTAAAAACTATAATATGAAATACTATATAATAAATATTAGATTATCATATATGAAGATAAATATCTGATTTTTATTGTATTAAGAGAACAAAACTTACCTGCCATAAAAAATTAAAGTCGTCATTATCATTCTTATCATCATTATCTGTCTAAAAATTAGATTCATCATCATCATCATCATTCTCATCCTCATCTTCTGTCTCAAAATTAGAATCTTCATCGTCATCCTCATGAATTTTACATACATCTACATTTATCATTACTCCACATGGATCTTGTAACATTGAAATATTATATTCCTCAGTCTGAAATGTATTGGCAACTTCCTCTTGTTGATATGATATATCTTCTAAGTGCTCCTCAATCTTTTTCCGTACTTTCGTTTTACAAACAGTCCACAAATCAATTTTATCATATTTCAAACTGAGATATGATGTATAAAATACTTGAACCACTTGTTGTGTCAACACAAATGGTTTATATCTCTTATACAATTTCTTATGATTTATTTCAACCAAATAAAATTGTGGTTGCACTTTTATCCCTTTAACGGGGTCAAACCATTGACACATAAATAAAACGACTGATAATTCTGTTTTAGGGTATTCTACCTCTAGAATTTCATCCAACAGACCATAAAAATCACATTTTGCACCTCCATCATTGGATAACTGAATACAAACTCCACTATTTATTGTAAATTTTTTGATTCCATAATCTTGAGTATGAAAATTATACCCATTTATGAAATATGTTAGCCAAGTTCATAACCTTGATTTTGGACCCCATGATAGATGGATTAGCAAATCTTGCTTAACTTAAACTTGATTACTATAAACCTGAAGTAAAGTAAATGTGTTACTATATTTTAAAGTAAAGATGTAAGTAATTTGTAGTTAACTTATATATTTTTTGAACCATGGTGCAAATTCTTTATCGTTGAAACGATCTAACTCATTTATCGATAGCTCAGAATATAAGTTTTGAAAAATCCTCCTATCAAAGAAAACGATTTTTGTCACAAAAAGTTTACGACACAAGAAATACATCTATTAACAAATATATACTAACTCAAAATATGACGTCACTTTTGGACAATCCAGTAGAATATAAGTATAAGCTGCCCGTTATTTTTGACCAGTTAAGTATCTAAACTTACATGGCTCACTTGGTCGGTCAAAATAGTTAAAAATTGAGAATGATATCAAACTGGGATCAATAGAACCATTATCATTTCTTCCCACTCTTCGCCTCTTGTACTGTACGTGAGATTCAAAATAATATGAGGCAAACGTTGTCACTTCCTCCACAATGTATGCATTAACAATAGAAACTTCAACACATGTCTTATTTTTCACTTTTTTTTTCAAGTGATATAGGAATCTAATTATAATGAAACAAAGTGTATCAGAAAATAATATATAATGAAGTTAGTCATTTGACATGCATTGAAAACAAAGTGTAGAAGATAAAGAATTCATCTTTCAAACAAATACATCCATCAAAGTTGGATAGGACCTGCAACTTTGGCCTCATATGGCAAGTGAATCAGAAGATATTCCATGGAATAAAAAAATGATGATAGAAATATCCATTTTAAATTATACAAAATGATATGAATCTCTCTCTCTAACTCTCCATTTGTGATTGTCTCAACGCTATCAAGCAAATATCATAAAAGAAAATGCTTAACTTCATAATGGCGCCCCATATAAAATTTGGTAAGAGTTCTTTGAAAGCAATATGAATTATTCTTTCCATAAATATATGACAATCATGACTCTTCAAACCAATCAATTTATATTCCTTCAAGTCGACACATTTCCTAAGATTTGAGGCATAACCATCAGGACACCTCAATGATTTCAATCATTCACATACAGTCCGTATCTGATCCTTATTCAATGTATAAACTAACTTCGGTTTTGATCATTGACATCAAGTGTGAGTCGTTTACAAAGAAGTCATATATTTTTTCTTGCACTCAAGTTGTCTTTCATTTTTTCAGTGATATCCATCACTATATTTATCACATTATAAAAAATATTATTCTCGATATGCATCACATCGAGATTATGATAAATCAGATAGGTTTTTTTATATGTAGATCCCAAAATATACTCCATTTAGTCCATTTATGTGTACTTTCATAGCCATATGTTGTATCATGTGGGTCTTCAACAACATATGGAAAGTTAAGCACTCTATACCAATTTCATTCACCGGTTAATCTCAATGGAGGAGGTGTTCTTTCAATTCTATTCTTAGTGAACTTTTTTTTTTTTTATTTCTTTTGAATCTATGATTTAGTAGTAAAAATTATCTATGATAATCCAAATAACTCACCTTCTTATCCTGCTTCAATCTGAATGACTTTGATCTCTCCATACATATCGGACATCCTAAAATCCCAACGGTACTCCATCTCGATAATATGTCATAAATTGGAAAGTCATTTATGATCCATAAAAGAGTAGCCTTGATTACAAACATTTGATCAGTATGAACATCATATGTATGAATACCTTCATCCCATAGTTGCTTTAACTCCAAATCAGTGGTTGTATGTAAACATCTATTAACTTTTTTGAATTTTGTAGGCCAGACACGGCTAATGGAACAAACATATAGGGTGTTTTCATGCACATACCATGTGAAAGATTGTATGGAGTCAAGATAATTGACTAACATGAATAAGTTCTTCCTGATTTACCAATTGAAGCAAACCCATCACAGAGATCTAACCTAATGTTACGAGTCTCTTTCGCAAACTCAGGATATGCTCTATCAAAATGATGTCATGCCTCTGCATCCGAAGGATGACACATTAGCCCTTCTTCTGTTTCATGATTTGCATGCCAAGTCATGTGTTTAGCAATGGTCTTAGATTCATAAAACCTTTGCAATTTAGGAGTTAAGAGCAAATAAAACATTTGTCTATATAGTTTATATCGTTGATTATGACTTGACCTCCTACTAGTCTTGTACCTACATTGGTTACAGAATCTACGAAATTATGTGTTTTCATTATCTTCCCAATATAACATACAACCATCTCTACAAATATCAATTCTTTCCATTAGAAGATCTAAGTCTTTCACTAACTTTTTCATACTATAGAAATCATTTGGTATGATATGATCATGAGGCAAAACTTCTCCTATTACTTGAACAATATTACTGAAACAATATTTAAACATATTATACTCTACCTTGACATTCAATAGTCTTGCCGTTAGAAATAACTTAGTATGGTTGTCACAATCAGCCTACAAAGATTTATCTGCAGCTCTCAGTACTTCCTGAAATTGATTACATATAAAGTTTCATTATTCGTATTTTCATTAATACTTATTACTTCTATCTCCTCCAAAAGTGATGCATAACTAGTATATATTTGTTCAAATGTTGGAGCAAAACTACCATTTGCATGACTCGATTCAGGAACAAAATTCTGATTCGCTGCATCAATTACCATCTTCTGATATAGGTTTAATTGATCATAATAACTTTGATCCCCTTAAATTGAAAATTGCATGTGTCATCCATAATCCTCATCAGATATAAACGGTTTATCATAACAAATCCAATTATAGTAATTTGGAGTAAAACTAAGTGCCCGTTTGGTAGGGCATATTTTTGACTTCTCTTCTCCTTATAAGGAGAAGTAAAAATTAATTGTTTTTTTTAAAAAGTTAAAAGTTATTTGATTATTTTAATTTTAAAAATAAACTTATTTCATAACTTTTAAATAAAGTTAAAAGTAAAAAGTAAAAAATTAAAATTAAAATGTAAAAATTAAAGAAAAAGAGAGGATATGAGGGTAAATGAATTTATGATATGAACATATTTAAGATTTTATATCTTTTAAGTAGGGATATAAAAGGAATAAAAAAAATAAAAAGCTAGATTTTAAAAAAAGAGAGAAGCAAAAGCTCCTCCAAAGAGTTTTTGCTAAAACTCTATTTTCTTTATTAAAAAAAAAAAACTACTTTGTTTAAGAGTTTCTTCAAAATAATATTTGACATATCTTCTCCTTAAAAGGAGAAGATAAGACAAAAAAAACTTTGCCAAACAGGCTCTAAATTTACAAAGATATTCTCTAACTTTGTTATACTTAAGAAATTTATCATTACGATACTTTCTACACGGACACCTTAACTTATTCCCATCTATAAATTCAACTTTACTACAAGTAAATTCCAAAAATTGTTCCAACCCAATAATAAACTTATCAGTTAAATCTCGACATTCAGATAAGTTCTTTTTATACATCCAAATTCTTTTGTTCTGTATTTTCTCTGTTGATAAATTTAAAATTTATAAAATATTAATAAAAAGTACTACTAACAAAAACTATTTGATTGGAAAAACAAATCATGTGATTAAGATTACATTGATAAAATCTAGAAAGAGTTACATTCATAAAATATATGATTGTACGAGAAAGGTCATTTGTCACATATGGACTTATAATTGCAAACATACACATGAAATTACGATTAATTTTATTTTTCTATTTTTCTATTTACATGCCATATATACATATTAATTAGATAAATATTATGTACCATGTATGAAAAAAGATATATATTAGAATAATGAATACAATTAAAAATATTTTTATTAAAAATTAAAACGTCTAATGTTTAATATAATATGCTATTTACTGATAATAAATATACGAGAGAAACAAGAGACAATAAGACAATATGATGGAAAAATAAATATCTCAACTGTTTAGATAACTACTTTTCACCCCTCTTCTTGAATTCACCATCCAACCGGAGCAAACACCTCTGTAACACAAAATATTTAACGTTATTTATAAATATTTAATGTTATTTACTCTTTCTTTCTGACAATATATTTATATATTCATATATGTTTTTATATAAAATATTTTTAACAAAATTTCATGATTTATAATATTTTATAATGTATTATCCTAGATATAATAAAAAAATAATTAACACATAAAAAATTAATATAAGAAAAACATTAAAATATATAAAGTTAGTTTAAAAAAAATGATGTATATATAATATTTACATATATTATTAACATATAATAAAAATTAATTTTAAAATCTGAAACTATAAAATTATGAAATTGAGAAATTGAGAAATGATAAAACATAAAGAATAAGGACAACAAAATCAAGTGATATACTCAATATATAATTAAATGATGGGATGCAATTGATTGGCAATTGACATGAGGATTAACTGGCAAGTGGTATACTCTATCAAAATAATATCAATTTATTATTAGTTATTGCTATTGTAATTGGTAGGCAATTGACATGAGTATTCAATTTCTTCCCCTAAAATGTGGTTGGCTTGATCCTTAAACTAATATTGCAATCAAAGTAATACCAAAAATGTATATTAACATATTTGCATTCATTACCACCAAAAATCCTAAATTTTTTCTAAAAATTCATATAATAAAAAATAAAAAACAAAAATATTAACATAACCTTCCATCAATGGCCTTGCATAAACTGGAGCAACAAAAATGCCTAAATCTTCAAATGTTCTCCAAGACCAAACCTAAGAGCAAATAATTAAAACAATTCAATAAAATTTATATTTATTATTTGCATTCAAATAATTAAAAAATAATTAAAACAAAATAAAAATTATTTAAATATTTAAATTGAATAAAATAAATATAAAAAAATGTTCTGCAAAATGGAAAGGGAGGGAGGCTGCCCCTCCCCCTACGACAGAGCTGCCACCATCACCCCATGACGGAGCCGCGAGGGGGAGGAGGCTGCCCTTCCCCCCGCGGCGGAGCTGCCACCCTCACTGTGTGGCGAAGCCGCAACGGGGGAGGGACGTTCCCCCATCCCCCCACGATGGAGCCACGACTATGGGGGAGGGAGGCTCCCCCTCCCCCCCGTAGCGGAGCCGTGATGGAGGGGGTCGCTCCCCCTCACTCCCGAGGCGGAGCCTCACCTCTGCGAGGGAGGGGGAGTGACCCACCCCCTCCCTCGACCACAGATCCAATGGCACTGCCGTCGGATTTACGGTTTCCCTCATAGATCTGAGAGAGAGTCGCCGGATCTACCACATCTAGCGGGCGTAGTCCCATGTGCAAGCAACACACAGAGAGAGAGAGTACCTTGGAAGTTCTGGAGTGAGAGAGTGACAGTGTTCTAGAGTGAGAATTAGAAGAAGTGAAGAAAGTGAAGGAAGAATTGCTAAGGAAAGTTAAGGAAAGTGTTCTGGTGCAGCACCCATGCGAGAGAGAGGGAGATAGTTTCCACAAATCAAACAAAGTCTGAAAAATTGATAAAGTAAAACAATTTTGCAACGAAAAGGACTTTTCATCACAGAAATTTGTGATGAAATCACTTTTCATCGCAAAAATCTACGATGAAAGATACTTTTGTCACAAATTCTGCGACGAATGAAATTTTTGTTGTAGATATCTATGAAGAAGGATCCTTTCATCACAAAAGCTATGACGAAAAATTACACTTTGTCACAGAATCTACGACGAGCCAGCTTATTTGTCGCAAATTACCCACAAAATTAGCGACGAATCTCCCATTTGTGACAATTTTAGCCACCAATACTTAATTCCATCCACTTAAATATGAAATTGAAGACGAACTATCAATGATACTTTATTGAATACTTGCAACAACGAAATTACGAATAAAAAAATATTCGTTATATTGTTGATCATCTCGATAAAAGAAATTTGATAACTCTTTGACTTATATAAAAATACACTCACATTTTCATATGAATAAATTCTTCCATTGTAGATGGAAATACTTACTTACCATCTTCTTATGTCAATAAAAATTGAATGAATTACTTATTGTCAAACGTGGTCATTTCGGTGAGAATCGTAAATATATTTTTTGCATATTCAAACCAATTTTGTTATTTCAAAAAGAAGTGGACGATTGAAAACATTATATAAGACAATAAAGAATGAATTTATGACCAATTTAGCGGTAAATGTCAGAAGTAATCTCTAATTAGCGACACATTTTGCGGTGAACAATTTTATTGGTTGTTGATTTTGTGACAAAAACAGTTGTTCGTCGCTAATTTTACGATCATAAATCATTTTCGTCGTACAATTAGCGATGAATATTTTATTTGTTGCAAATTTTGGGACAAACAATAATTCGTTGCTGATTTTCCGATGAAAATGATTTTTCGTCGCTAATTTAGCGATCATTTTTTATTTTGTTACAAATTTAGTGACGAATTACACTTTTGTTGCAAAATAAACAACGAATTATCTTGTGTCACAAATTTTGTCTTAAATTCTGACAAACAATATTTTCGTCGCTAATTTCATTGCTAAGTAGCGACGAATTTTTTTCGTCGCTAAAATTCGTTCCTAAATTCATATTTTTTTTATAGTGCTTGATAGGTAACAATTGACTGGGGTGAAAACATTAAGAATCAAACGATAGAACTATCGAAAGGAAAATCATGAGGGGCTTACTCGGTAGGAGATTCCTCTGTCAAAGGAGAAATGATATGACTTACTGATAGTAGATCTGCAGGTTCTTTGTATTCCAGGTTCGGGGAATGGTCTATCCGTTCAGGTTATTAAGGTAATAAGCCCCCGGACAAACCATGGAGCATATCTAATAGGGCCCTTCCTAGTTAGGGGCTAGTTTGTCCCTGGGTTGGAGTTGGCTGGTAGCTTTTACTCTCCTCAGCACCAAATCACTTGGTTAAATGTTCGACTTCTGACTCGCCGATTGTAGTATTGCATCATTTGTTACTAATACATAGCCATTTGGGTGGACGTGGATTCCTGTAGTTCGGGGTGTAGGTCTAAGTATTCACGCAAGGCAGATTCATTCTATTCAGAATCATATTGGTGGGTTACCCGGAGCAGGTGGATCCCGATTACCCTTCGGGGAGTGGTGCAATATGACTAGAGGATGCTGTAGAGTTCATCTATCTATTATCCTTTGGCTTAATCTAGCATGGTCTTTAGTCCTTAAAGGATTGTTCTATTGGTTATCTCTACGAGTCCATTGGTTTGTGGATGAGCGACCGATGAGAATTGATGGTCGATTTTTAGTTTTGTGCAAAACTCTCGAAAGTTAGCATTATCAAATTGCTTTCCATTGTCTGTGATAAAGACGTGAGGTATGCCAAACTGAGTAATTATGTGAGTCCATGCGAACGACTGAGCATTAGTTGCTGTTATTTGGGCTAGAGGTTTGGCCTCTACCCACTTAATGAAATAATTGATAGTCACTATAAAAAATTTTCTCTATCCGGTAGTTTGTGGGAACGATCCGAGTATGTCTATTCCCTATTGGGCAAACGACCATGGTCCCACTAAGGGGTTAAGCTCGGTGGAAGGCATTCATGGAACTGAAGAGAATCGTTGGTACTTGTCACACTTTTTGACATAATTGTTTGAATTGGTCTTCATGGTCAATCAGTAGTACCCTTGTCGTAAAGTTTTGTGGACTAGACTTCGAGCCTCCAGGTGGCTGCCCATATCCCTTTGTGGATCTCCCGAAGAATATAGTTTCCCTCTTCTGGGGTCAGACATCTCAAGTAAGGATGAGTGAAAGACTTTCAGTACAATCTTCCATCAATGATTGCATAATAGGCCGCCTTTCGCTTTAGTTTAGCTGCCTCCAATGGCGAGTTGGGCAATCGGTTGTTTCTTAAGTATGCTTCAGTTGGGTCTTTTCAATTAGGAGACTGGTCCATTGCCAAGACCCTTTAAGGCTCATCGATGTTGGGGTCGACAAAGTTTTGATATAGACCGTTCGACTAGAGGCAACTAAATCTGAGTTGGTCAACTTGGAAAGCGTATAAGCTCTTACGTTTTTTGAGCAAGGGATTTGTTGGATGTCAACCCTATCTAGTCTTGCTATTATCTCATGTAGTTTACTTAGATATTTGGTCATAATCGGGTCTTTTGTCTCATAGATCCATTCGATTTGCTTGACTACTAGTTGGCTATCGGTAAATACCCAAATGTTTCGGGCTTCCATATTGACAGCGATTCTGAGTCCTATCAACAAAGTTTCATACTCCGCTTGGTTGTTAGTGGCTCTAAAGTCTAAACGGAGGGTATATTCTGTTTTGAAGTTGTCTGAACCCATTAGTATGAGCTCGACGCCATTACTCGAAGAATTTAAGGATCCATCAACATGTATAGTTTAGTCTGGCAATAAATATTCGTTAGGATTGCTGGTGAACTTAGGTGTAGCTGTAACCGAGAGGGTGCATTTGAGAATGAAGTCAGCCAAAACTTGGCCTTTGATTGTAGGTCGAGACTGATATTGGATGTCGAATTCACCCAATTCAATACTCCATTTGATTAAATGGCTTAAGGTATGTCTCTTCTAGAAGATTTGTTTCAATAGTTAGTTAGTAAGTACCATGACGGTATGGGTTTGAAAGTATGGCCGAAGTCATCTGGTTGAAACAACTAGGGCATATGCTATATTCTCGATCGATCGATAATTGGTTTTAGCTTCTTTGAGTATTTGGCTGATGTAATAGATCGACTTCTAAATAGTTAAGTCCTGTCTTACAAGGATAGAGCAAAGTGCCCTATTAGAAATAGAGAGATAAATGTAAAGTTTATCAACAGGAATCAGTTGGGAGAGCAGCGGAGGGGTCATAAGGTACTCTTTAAGTTGTTCAAAGGTTGTCTGGAACTTAGGTGTCTAAACGAACTGTTGGGATCTCTTCAGAGTGTCAAAAATAAGTTGGTATTTCTCCCCAGCCTTTGACATGAATTGGCTTAGAGCTGTTAGCCGACTGGTAAGACGCTACACCTCTTTCAATGTTTGAGGCAACAATATATCCAAGATAGCCTATATCTTCTCAAGATTTGTTTGAATCCCATGATTGATGATTATAAAACCCAAGAATTTGCCTGACGCGATACCGAAAGTACACTTGGTAGGATTTAATCGCATGTCATAGTGTTTGAGTGTTTGAAAGTTTCCTTTGAGGTTAGCAACATGAGTTTCAAAATTGGTGCTTTTTACAAACATGTCATCTACGTGCGCTTCTATGTTTCAGCCGAGCTGATTTTTAAAAATTTCGTTAACCAACCGTTGGAAGGTCGCTTCTGCATTCTTTAGACCGAAAGGCATGACTTAGTAACAGTATGTATCAAACTCAGTTATGAAACTCATTTTCTCTTCGTCTTTAGGAGCCATTCGTATCTGATTGTACCCCGGGTAGGCATCCACAAAACTTAAGAGTTGGTGGCCTGAGAAATTGTCCACCAATTTATCGATATTTGGGAGAAAGTAATTGTCTTTTGGATATACTGTGTTGAGATTCGTAAAGTCTATTCACATCTTTCATTTACCATTGGCCTTCTTCACAATGACCATGTTGGTTAGCCATTCGGGATACTTGACTTCATGGATGAACCCTGCGGTTAGTAGCTTTCGGACCTCTTCTTGAATGGCTCGTTGGCGTTCGAGAGCGAACACCATTTTCTTCGTTTTGACCGGCTTGTAGTTGGAGTTTACGGTTAACTTGTGAATGATGACCGACGAATCGATGTCACGCATGTCCTCAGGAGACCAAGTGAAAACTTTGGAGTTCTGTTGCAGGCAGCTGACAATAGCTTCTCGTAGGGGCGCAGACAGGCCAGCCCCAATCCGAACAGTTCAATTGGGATCATCAATTAGAGGGATCTCGTTTATCTCTTCTCTTGGTTCTAATTTGTTTGTTGGTTCGATGTCGCCTTTGAGTTCTAGGGTATCGATAGGAAAGTTACCATGCCTGTTTCTATCAATGAAGAGGGCGTTGGGGTCGGGATCACTGCCGATAGTAGTGATCCCTTCCAATATTCTAAACTTCATCTTTATGTCTAATATTGGATAGTGCTTCCAGTTCGTCCAGACTTGGTCAGTCGAGGATGGCGTTATACGGTGAGAATAGTTTCACCACATGGAAGGTGACCTTGATGGTTGCATGGTTAGGGGGAGTCCCTAAAATCACAGAGAAGGGAATAGTTCCCTTTGGATGGATACATTTATCCGATAATCCCTTGAGGGATCTGGTTGGAGGGTTAAAGATACAAGGAGTTGAGGCCCATTCGATGGAAATCGTCCCAAATAAGGTGTCACAATCCGCGCATTGGTCGACAAGAACCTTTTTACTGTATGAGACTTTATTTTGATAGTAACGACTAGAGGATCATTGCAACTAGAGTCGATTTCGATCAGTTCATCGTCGTCGAATCCAATGACTGGCTCTTTTCTCTTAACTGTAACCATGTTTAGTTTAGTGACAGAAAGTTGATGAGAAAGACTGATGATTAGTCTAATTTCCCACGGACGACGCCAATTTGTTGGAGGTGGGTCTTGACTCTACAAATCCAACTCCTTTTGACTCGAACAGGTGCTCGATGAAGAAGATTGAAACTTGCAAAAGACCATCAGAGGGTATTTCGGCAAAGGAGACTCCAACACTCAAATCAGAAAGAGTGATTTTTGAATGTATAAACAGACATAAAGGAACGGAGGACGGATCTCCTTGTGACTTTTGTGTGATCTATGTCCAGTCTAGAGAACTTACTTAACTTGATGTATCGAGAGCTTTTATATGATGTCTCGCTAGAGTCGTATGATCTCAGGACATTACAACCCTAATTTTCTCATGAGGCGATCCAAGGATCTTGGATCCCAAGCGTCTAACATTTGAAGTCGTTATCATTTAGGAAATTGAATTATACAGAGAGATTCTTTCCCTTATCGATTAGATCCTCAAAGGTTTTCTTTCTTATCCAAGAGATACGTTTCATACTAAAATAGGAAATTTAATCAAGTTAAGATTTAGTTGAGTATTACCAACTAGGAGTAGAAGTGTTTAGTTCCTTTGGTATTCGATAGTCATCTGTCGGATAGAAGGGGTAGGCGTTTGGACTTACCGAATGCACTTGCTCGTCGATCGCACTGTCTGGATTGATATGTTTGAGATTCGTAGGGGTTAGGCCCTTCGGGATCATGGGTGTCTTGTCGGGTTTCAAGCACTTGGATACCACACCAATTGATGTTTGGATCATGTCTCGTCAAAGTGCAATCCTGGAACTTTTATGTATGACAATTGATTAACAAATGGATTATTTCTTTCTAAAAGGCTTTCAAAAATGGCGTTAATGGACCCTTGTGTTTCCATATTACATGATTATTTTATATATGTTTTGCTATCCATCTTTGATATGAAAAGGATATTGCATGTGCTTGAATGAAGGGGAGAGGGATGGCATGCTTCCCTTCTCTCTCTCTCTCTCAATGTTGAGTAATGACAAAGGAATCTCACCCCATAATCGCATATCATCACTAAAACTTGGAAGCAAGTGTATTCTTGTGATGGTATATGGCTCGAATCATATAGGTCCTAGAGGCCCACAACTTGTTAAGACACATTCTCGGTACCCACTGATCACATCCCTTTCAGTAGCCAATTTCTTGGTAGTAAGACTAAGCACTCCACAGTACTTTACGTAGACCACTCAATCCGTTAAGGCAATATTCATCTCTCCTGTAAACGCGAGGAGAATCTTACGATAATAGAAAGATCTACAGTTATAATCAATAAAGGAAAAGATTTTCTTAATGATTTGGACTTTCCAAATTGATAAGATTTCATGGTCTTTGAGAATCCTGCAACACGATACCCACAAGTCTGGGGACACCTCCATAAGGAAGTTAGGTTTCAATATTCCAATGGCATAGGGACTCATACATGTAAGTTATAAATACATCACCAACCAGACTACCCCGATAAGCCCCTTTCTCTCTTCTAGCTTAGGCAGAGCATACAAAAGCACTGGACTTTCTTTCTCAGTTTGTTTCTTTCCTTTTCAAAAATCGCTCACTAACTTGAGCGTCAAAGTCTCCCCGCAAGAGAACCATCTAGCAGTCTTTTACAGGTTAATTGCATCAAGATTTTTAGCCGATTACCCCCTTCGTTCGAGTTAATAAAGCCAGTATCTATGGAGTTTGACCTATCTCTAACAAATTGGCGTCGTCTATGGGAGCCAAACTGATTTTTCGGGTTCCTACCATCACTTTCACTATTTCATGACCATGGCATCGGCTAAGAGAAAGAGACGGACCATTGGTTTTGATAACAACGATTTTATAGAGGTTGATGCAAGCTAAAATGACCCACTAGTTATCACCATAGGAATAGAGCCTTACCTTGTCAAAAGAGTGTTCGATAATGAAAGAGCAGACCAAGACCCCCTCTTTTGGGATGCTTTTTGGCAAATGGGTTTCACTTCATTCCATCTTCAGCCCCTTAATAGCTCCGTAAAGGGACTTACTAACGAGCACTTGTACCCGAAAGGTACCATTCCACTTGTCATGACTTTAGGAATACCCCCTTATCACACTATTACCGAGACAATTTTTCATGTGATAAGATTCCCATCTCCCTACAACGCAATTTTGGGCTGACCAAGTCTGGACGGTCTTGAAGCATTGGTGAGCATGAGGCATATGAAGATCAAATTCAAAACGTCCTTGGGAGTGTAAACACTCCATGGTGACACCGACCTGTCAACAGCTTTCGATGTTAAAGAATGAAGACAAGTCTTGTCAATAGATACACTCAAGCTTAGAGACGCAGCCCAGCACCAGTCTAAACCCCAATCTAGAGAAGTACTCAAAATTTCTATTATGGATACACTAGCCCAGATGGTTCAAGTAGGCACCCACCTACCAACGACCCTCCGAAACACAATTGTGGACTACCCTGTCGGCACTCTAAAGTCTTTGCATGGTCCTCAGAAGATATGCCCAATATTCACTTGTCGATTACAGTTCATAGATTGAGTGTAGACGATTGACGTAAATTGGTCAAGTAAAAGAAAAGGGTATTCACACTGGAGTGTCAAAGCACAATACAAGAGGAAGTCTAGAAGTTACTGACGGCATGATTTATCCGTGAGGTGAACTACCTAGAGTGGCTAGCTAACGTGGTCATTGTAAAGAAAGCCAATGACAGATGAAGGATGTGTGTAGACTTTATCGACCTCAACAAGGTGTGTCCTAAGGACTGCTATCCACTCCTTAACATTGACAAGTTGGTGGTTAACTCCTCAGGCCACCAGTTCTTAACTTTCATAGATCATACTCCAGATATAACCAGATACATATGGCCCCTATGGATGAGGAAAATACCAGTTTCATTATAGAATTTGGCACTTATTGTTACAAAGTGATGCCGTTTGGCCTCAAGAACGCCGGTGCAACTTTCCAACGGTTGGTCAACAAAGTTTTGAGTGATCAATTCGGCAAAAACATAAAGGCCTATGTAGATGACCTGCTAATCAAAAGTACTGAAGCTGAGAACCACGTCACAGACCTAGAAGAAACATTCGAAACATTTGAACGTTATAACATGAGACTGATCCTGGCTAAGTGCACTTTAGAAATCACTTATGGAAAGTTCCTCGGTTTCCTAATCACCAACAGGGGGATCGAGGTGAATCTGGAAAAGATATAAGCCATCTTAGACATGACACTGCCTAGGACAGTCAAAGAGATATTGTGTCTCATGGGGAGAATCGCAACCCTAAATCGATTCGTGTCAAAAGTAGGGAAGAAATACAAACCATTTTACGATGCTCTAAAGAAGTCCTGGAAGCTTGCATGGACAATGGAATGCCAAGCAGCGTTTGAACGGCTCAAAGAGTATCTCATGTCATCTCCACTCCTCTCTTGACCCGTCCTCTGTGAGAAACTTTATTTTTATCTCTTTATTTTTAAGCGAGTACTCTGCTCTATTTTCGTGAGGCAAGAGTATGTGAGCCACGTACTCCAAGAAGCTGATGTCAACTATCAGTCTATTAAAAAAAATAGCCTTCGCCTTGGTCATAACCACTAGACATCTCCGGTCCTATTTCTAAGCTCACACTATCATAGTGTTGACTAACTAGCCTTTAAAGCAGATCCTACAGAAGAGGGACGTCTCAGTCCGACTAGTTAAGTAGAGCATCGAGTTGGGTGAATTCGACATCAGTACCAATCGAGACCCAAAATAAAAAGTCAAGCTCTCACTGACTTCATACTCAAATGTACACTCCCACCACTCACCAAAGAGGCCCTCACTGAATGGACTATCTATGTCGACAGATCGTCAAATTCATTAGGAAGCAGAGCCGGATTCATCTTTATAGGACCAAATAACTTCAAAGCCGAGTATGCTCTTTGTTTTGACTTCTGGGTGACAAACAATCAAGCCTAGTATGAATCCCTCCTAATCGGGTTGCGAATAGCTAAATCACTAGGAGACCAAAATGTGCGGGTCTTCATCGACAGTCAGCTAGTTGTGAAACAAATTATAGGAGTGTATACGACTAAGGACCTAATAATGATGAAGTATCTGACCAAGCTACGGAAGTGATGAACAAGTTAAACCATGTGGATATATAACAGATCCCCCGATCGGGAGAACGTGTGAGCTGACACCCTCTCAAAATTGGCCAACTCTAATTTGATAGCGACCAGTCGAATAGTCTATATAGAAAGCCTACTGTACCTGAGCATTGACGAGCCCGGATAGATCTTATCAGCAGACACCTTGCCAAGCTGGAAAGATCGCATAAAAGCTTATTTGAAGTGTGAACAACTGCCAACATCCCCCATTAAGGTAGTTAAACTAGGGCGTAAAGCTGCTCATTACACCATATCCTATAAGAAGTCCTACACCCATCCGTACCTAAAGTGCTTGACACTGGACGTGGGAAAATATATGCCCAAAGAAATCCATGAAGGGATAGGTAGTAACCATCTAGGTGCTCAAAACCTAGCGAATAAGGCTTTTCGACAAGGGTACTACTAGCCCACCATGAAAGCTAACACAAATAGATACGTCAAAAGGTGTGACAAGTTTCAACGCTTTTCGCCAGTGTCTCGCTAACCCTCTACCGAACTCAATTCGATAACGAGCCTATAGTCATTCGCGTAATAGGGGATGGACATCCTTGGACCATTTCTGCCAACCACTGGACATCGGAAGTTCCTGGTAGTGGCCATCAACTACTTCACTAAGTGGGTAAAAGTCAAACCACTAGCTCAAATCACTACCGACAAGATGTAAAGTTTCGTATGGACATCCTTCATCACAAGATTCGGCATACCTTGGGTCCTTATTACTGATAACGACAAATAGTTTGATAGCAAGAGCTTCTAAAACTTCTGTGGAAGGCTGGAAATTCAACATCGCTTTATGTCCGTCGCATACCCCTAAAGCGACAGTCTCGCCAAGGTCACGAATAGAACGATCCTGCAAGGACTGAAGATCTCTCTAAATGAAGTCACAGGTTGCTGGATAGATGAGCTCTATAACATTCTTTGGGTATACCGAACAACACACTGAAAGGCAATAGGAGAAACCCCGTTCAGTTTGGTTTATGGCTGCGAAGCGGTAATACCGGTGGAAATTGGCATCCATTCTCTCCAGTAGACCTATACGAGCCTAAGCAGAATAAGCTAGTGCTACGGGAATGACTAGATTTACTCCCCGAGTTACGAGAGAATGCATCCGTTTGGATAACAGCTTATTAACAGTAGATGACACGATATTACAACCGATAGGTTCAGGCCAGAACGTTCAGGCGACCTGGTGCTAAGGAGAGTGGAGGCCACTAGACCGACTTAGCTAGGTGGAAAATTAGTGCCCAATTGGAAAGGCCCTTATCAGGTACATTCTAAAGTTTGACCGGGGATATCGTCTTAGCCGCCTAAACAAATCGATTGTGCCAAGGACATGGAATTCTGAAAACCTGCGAATGTACTTTCAGTGATGATTGCCACTCCCTTAAAGAACAACATTCTATTTTGTGCCTACCCAAGATAGGTAAGACTTGTGTATCCCTTGATCTTGTTATGTTAACTCTCCCCCCAAATAATCCTCTGAATAAAGTCTATCGTTAGGGATTTATATCGTTGAAGGGGCAAAAATTGCCCAATTCTCTCGAACGAAACCCAACAATTAGGGATTCATCTCCCAAACGGGCAAATATTGCTTATCCTCCTGAACGAAACCTAACACTAGGGATTTATCTCCCTAAACAGTCCTCCCGAATGGAGCCTGATGCTAAGGATTTATCTCCTATAATAGTCCTCCCGAATTGAAGCTATCGTTAGGGATTCATCTTCCTGAACAGGCGAATATCGCCCAGACCTCCTGAGTGCTTGATGATTAGGTAAGCTTACCGATCAAGAGGTCCCCATTGATCAAGTCCTACTAGACAGACTATTTACTCGGTGATTTAGTGCTTGTTATACATAGTGATAGACTAATAACAAATGAAATGATCATTCGAAGGAAAGATCGATAAGTAAGTAACAAAAACTTTTCTTTATTTTAATACGTTAGAGACATATCAGAGTTCATAGTCGATTGCAATATGCAAGGAAAATTTACAAGTCCTTAACTCAGACCGAGTTACATCAAAAGAGATACATGTGAGTCCTATGCTAGAAAGTCAACTGGATGCTAACCAAGAACTATAGGAAGCTCCGCGACCTATCAACAGTGACGACCAAAGAGGGAAAAAACTATAAAATAATTCCAATAGAAGCTGAAAAAGACTTTGAGAAGGCGGCGAGAAGGGTACGAGAGAGACTGTGAGGATGCTTCACGCCTCTAACCGTCTCCTAACTCCTTTTATCCCCCAACCCAAGGAAATACTAAGAAAGTACCTTAACCACCTATTAGACCTAGGGTTGGACAATGGTTCTGACCTTGAGAAGAGAGCTCACACTAAGGGATATCTCATTCTCCTCAAGGTCAAGAACCCTGATGAGAGTCCGAACAAATGCCATCATGAGGTCCGAATACTGGACGACATGGTGGAACCTCACATCAACAGACCCATTCTTAATAGAACCTCGAATCGATAGAAGTCTCATAAATCATGAGGTTTTGTGGCTCAAAACCCATTACCCCTTTATTTCTCAAAGGCTCAAACTCCCAACAATGGGAACCTACAAATTCGCTTATGAAAATGCATCAAATTTTTCCTGATGCGATAGGATGATCCTCCATCTCCTATTTATAGTCGAGGAGGTGTGATCTCCGCATAATTGAGTAAGTGAAACGGCCTAATAAAAAACATGCGCAATAAATGGGGAATTTAAAGTTCTTTAACTTCCCACAAAATATTTATTTCGAAAGTCATTTATTTGGTAGTTATTAATATTTACTCCTCTGTATCCTTCCAGGAAATGACTCTCCACTTATCCCTTATGCCACTCTTTTGAAACGACATATGGAGTAAGGGACAAGTGATGGTACATAGTCTGAACTACGTAGGGCCCATGTTAGTTAGGCCCACAACTCGTTAAGAGACCTTCTCGGTACCCACTGATCACATCTCTTTCGATAGTCAACTACTTGGTAGCAAGACTGAGTGCTCCACGGTACTTTGCGTAGACCATACAATCCACTGAGGTAATATTCATCTCTCCTAATAAAAGAAAATCTCAATAAGGGAAAAGATCTCCTCAATGATCTGGACTTTTCAAATTGATAAGATTTCATGATTTTTGAGAATCCTACGACACGATACCTACAAGTCTGGGAACACCTTCATAAGAAAATCAGAGTTTTAGCATTCCAATGGCACACGGAACTCGCACAGATAAATTATAAATACATCGCCAATCGGATTGCACATGTAAGTCTCTTTCTCTCTTTTAGCTCAGACAAGCACATAAAAGCACCCGAACTCTCTTTCTCAGTTTGTTTCTTTCATTTTCAAAAATCGCTCACCGACTTAAATGTTGAAGTCTTTCCTGTCAGAATACCTTCCGGTGATTTTTACATATTAATTGCCTCGAGATTGTCAGCCAACTATCCTATTCATTTGAGTTAGTAGAGCTGACATATGTGGAGTATGATCCACATCAAACACCTTGCAAATAGGAAGGTGCATTATGATTCCTGGACACGCGTTATCCCAAAATGTTTACTCCTATAATTTAGATATTCAGTCAGAACCAACAGCCACAGAGCTAGTAAACAAAATGGGGAGATAAGGCTTGATGAAATGCATATATATAATCCTAAAAGATTTATTATTATTATTATTGGGATGGGTTCGAACTATAAAACACTCACACGAGTTAGTGGCTGCCATGAGCTTCCATTTGTTGGCGGAGGACTCCACAATCCATTTTCCAAAAATGTAAAGCTTTAAAAAGATAAACAATTCGTGTAAAATCCAGGTGAGCTGGTGACAACATCCCTCCATCCGCACTCGTTTTCTACTTTAATGCTAACTATGACGGCTTAAGTTCCATCTCCCATTTATTCTAATCTCTTTTCGAAATGTCAATATTGTCCTTACCCACTTCACCTGTCAACCACAGAACTTGTCTTACTCCAAGGGCATCCTTGGCCAAAAGGCATCCAATATTTCCAATCCAATTGCAAGGGGGTGAGAGGGAAGAAAAAAATTTGTGGGGTTGGTGATGGTCGGGTCTCTCTCTCTCTCTCTCTCTCTCTCTCTCTCTCGTGTCCTCCCTGAAGCTCATAAAGACGGTGGTGGTTAGGACTAACGAGGACAAACGGCAGCCCATGTAGAGAGGTGGGCCCTACAGAAGACAACCGACAAGTAGGCGACTGCTGCATGGTAACGGTCAGCTTTAAAAAAACAGCAGAAAAAAATACCTGCCCGAAAATTCCGGTTAATGTGGGTAACGGTCCTCTCGGTCAGCCTGCCCAAATGCCCCCTATTCTCATTCATTCTCTTTCTTCGCCTAGCAGCAGGTAGTAAAAAGCGCGGTGTTCCGCGAAAGGAAAAAAAAAAAAGATAAAAATGGTTTATAATGTAATTGTAGGCGGCAGAATTCAATCGCATGTGTTCGTGATTATCGGTGGATCTATTAGGGATATAAAAAATTAAAATAGGTATAAATAAAGCACATATTCATCGTAATCATTAAAATTTTATATAAAAAATATAATTTAATATCAAAAAAATTATATTTTTTTAATTAAATTTTATAAAATAAAAAATTAAGAGAGTACAATTGTCCACTCTCATTTACATGCGGCTCCGCCACTGTTTGTGATCGGCCAATTGAGAACTGTGGGCTGACCTGATTGTTGTTGGCCGCTCAAGCGCATTATGTGCTTGTAGTTAACCGCATCAGCATTCGCGGCTGACTGCTCATACAGAATCCTAGTATGTGTGTTGTTTTCCTTATATGCGGATCAAAACATCAAGTAATTTTCATAAAAATTTGCACACTTGAGCTCAAGGTCGAAGAAATTGTCATTATTGGACCTTTTGAATTCATGATTGCTATCATGTGCTTAATAATTTATTTGAGAATAAACCAATGAAAAAAATACGCTCAAATTAATCCATGTGTAGAAGAGAGGCAACCACCAATGCAACACTGCCAAGTTGTATTCATCAAATGTAACCATTCACAATGCACGAAGAGGTGGACACTATAATATATACTCAAGCAGAAGCCTTCTAATGCATGACATTCAAGAGAAGTTGCAATTGCAAATATTGTTGAATTTAGCTCCAGAAATGGAAGAATTATTAGAATGGCAGAGAAATGACATGAATCAAAACCTTTGACTCTATTCATAGACTGGATCTATTAGAGAAACTAGGAGACCACAATGGTACTAATTAGAGAAGCATACCTTTCACTCTCTACTCATAAGCAATTCGATTGCGCATCATTAGAGTAGTTGCCTCTTCATTTAAGGGGTCCAAAGGGTTCAGATACAAAAGAAGTTGTGGAAGGAACACTTTAAACACATTTACCAAATCTGCAGAAACAAGTGTATCAAAACTTATGTACAAATGCTCTAACCATTACAACTGGAAAATGATACCAATTTGCATTAGGCACTACAACAGAGATATCATTTGTGGAAGCAAAATGTTCTAAATGAATAAGTTTACACTGAACATGGGGCTCCAAGTCTAATTAATCACATCCAAGCAAACTGATCCTCACCTGAAATTTAACATCACCAAGAATGTTAGGCACTAAAATTATTTCTCATTTCCACAAAAGCACCATAGCCGTACATTACTCACATCTCATCAACATTTGGGTGGTAGATCTTGTTAACAAATCCTATAGATGGAGACTTATATGGATAAGCATCAGGAAGCTCAACCCTTATCCTCCACACACCACCATAATAATGACCTGCCGCAATCAATCAAAGGAGAGAAGAAATAGCAGAAATTTCCCCTTTTAGTCAAAACTCAAGACACACGTTCTAATTTAGTAAGCTCCCCGAGGACTTATAGCAAACAATAAGATTGCAACCCAAATTGGCAATAGAGCTACAGAACCCAAAAATAACAATAACAATGATAGCAACAATTATAAAAATAAAGAACCTATATTCAATGAGTTCAGAAAACAGGAGAGCAACTTGCAACTATAAGCAGTCAAGCACAACCAAAAAAATCGAAGATTAGAAAGAAAAATGGGAAATTTTGAAAATCAAATCCTAAAAAGAGCACAGTTACACATAATAAAAACCCCCCACCAAAATCCTCTGATGTAAGTCTACAAAAACCTTAACTTATCAAATGGTAAATCAAGAAACCTAATACCAGGAAAAAAAAAATTAAAAATAACAGATACCCACATCATCAAACACCACAAAAAACCAAGGATTTACATTAATTCAATCAAAGAATAGAAACAATTAAATTATGGGGAATGAGAAATTACTGTCTTTGGGTCCATGGAAATCAACATAGAACTCCTGCATGCCATCACTGATCATCTCAACCTTGTAATCACTCAACATCCTAATTAAAACAAATAAACAAAGAAAACCCAGAAAGGAATGAGTGAAAATTACACAAAAAGATAAAGAGAATTAAAATCCCGGGTTGATTAATTAGAAGAATCATTAACAATTTCATCAAATCTATCTCATGGCCCTTGCTTGGGGAAGACATGATTTTTTGTGCCTGATTTTCAGTGGTTGAAGGGGGGAGAGAAAGAGAGAGAGAGAGGAGTTTCTTGTGTTGTGGCCCACGGCTGGCCGCTTATGTGCAACGACTGGCAGCTTAAGGGCTTGCGGCTAACCGCTCATGCGCTACGGCTGGCCGCTTGAGAGCCCGCGGTTGGCCGCTCATGCACATGCAGTTGGCCACTCATGCACATGTGACTGGCCGTTTAAGAGGAGCGTGGCTGGCCGTTTGAGAGGCGCGTGGCTGGCTGGTCATGTGCTGGGGCTGGCTGCTTGGTGTGTGGATAATCCTCTTGCAGCCAAACCCAAGTATTTGTGTGCTCTTTATGTGAGATTCTATTTGCAAAGGGGGATAATCACCCACTTAAGCTTTTGTTTTTGTTTTTGTTTGTTAATTGATGTTCTGCTTTGGTTCTCGGGTGCAATAGAATATTGCCAATGAACTATTTCTAGAAAATGAGTGGTGTCTATACTACGTAATATGACACTTTATACGGTGTAAAATTTTGATAGCTTTGTCTTGTCTCTGGTGTCCCATGTTCGTGTTGGTTTCTTTGCTTCGTGGTTAATCAATTGTCCAATAAAACTATACCCAAGAAAGGAAACATAGAAAATGGCAAATAAATATGGATTTGCAGTATAATTTCCTTACGGTTGCTAACAATTAGATGGCATATCTGCATACTTTTTAGGGCGCAAGGCATTTTTGTTCATGTTATGCATATAACTGAAGCAATGTTTGAGATACTAACAATCACTGGTGATGGAGGTGGGTTTTGGCTCCTCAGATACCAGCTCCTTATTGATTCGAACGGTTGCCGTCGATGGTGGATACACTTGCAAAAACCGCCGGAGAGTACTCCGGCGAGGAGATTCCGACACTCAAGTCAGTAAAGAGCGGTTTTCGTTTGAAAGAAACAGACTGAGAGTAAAGGGAAAGTGGTTCCTTGTGATCAATGTGCCTCTTGTGTTAAGCTTAGAGCGTGTACCTGATGTCGAGAGTTTTGAGATCCTTTATACCTGTGAGAGTTGTGCGTCGCTGAGAGATTTTCACCTTACTTTCCTTATCGAACTGATCTCGGAAATTTCGGAAGTCAATATTACGAATTAATCACGATTCTCATATATCGAGAAACCTTCATTTTCGGGTGGGATGCTTTCCTTATCTGAAAGATCTCGGAATTGCTGTTACGAAATCAATGGAGTTCTGACCTTCCTTTTTTAATTGATAGTGGTGTTGTCCCTCGTTCGGTTGCTTGACCGATAAGGGGTCTTTCGAGACTCGCCTGGTTAGAGGACTGACATTTGCTTAATTGGAAGAGGAGACTGTCTCTGATCGGTTGATGAGACAACTGGGACCTTATCATTCGGTAAATCCGGGCGACTAAAGCCTTTCAATAGAATGATCGGGGTGACTATAGCCCTTCGGTAGATTGTTGTTGCGGATGTCAGACACTGATCAGTAGGCTCCCTTTTTGTGGGCCCTTTGGGAATTGACTCTTTTGGACGAGGTCTTGGAATACGTCCCATCATTTGCCCCCGATTCATGGTCTTCTCAGAAGAAGAAGCGCCATAAGTGATAATCCTCAAAAAGGGATGTCCCTTTTTATTTTGGCATTCACCGCTTCGATTTCCACGAACCGTCTTATATATGCTTTGTAAGAGTCTTCGTTTTAGAAAGTACCTCTTCTCCCTTTTTCTCTGCGAAGCTTTTTCTTTTAGCAAAAAATTGCCAACAGACGTCTCTTCATCACGTAGCATAGACAACATTCAAAGCATTATGACCGAGGAGGATCTGATAGAAGTCTGGAAGAAAATGTCGCTCGGAAGTGACTTTGAGTTTGTGTTGCCTGGCAAGGAGGATAGAGCAAGTTTTGCGCCCGAGGGTTGTGTCCCTATGTATAAACAGTGCGTGAAATATAGTTTGAGGATTCCTTATATGGGCCCACTGACGAAGATCCTGAGGTATTGGAACATTCACCCTTTGCTGCTCATTCTGAGTGCTTGGCGATTTGTGATTGCTCTGATTTCTTTGTTAGGGTTTCTTCGTATTCGTTTCGACCTGGAGATTTTTGGGACTCTTTTTTCCTTGGGGCGATGTAGCTCCAAAGGATCTACTCATGGTTGGTACAAACTCCAGACTCGTCGAGAGTTTCGCTGGAGGTTTTTCTATAGTGAGTCTCAGGACAAGCACTGGATGTAGAGATTCTTCTTCATCAGATTTTTGAATAGGGATCTTCTTCCCACATTTCTAGATGCTAACCAGACATCTTTCTTGAAGGAGAAAATTCCATCCCTCCTTCGACACTCCTGTTTTCTGCGTGTAGTGGCCCGTTATTGTGAGGCCAGTTGCAGGAGCTTGTAGGTGTACAGCTTGGTGAGAGACGACATGTTGATATTATCTGGTCTCCTCATGGATGAGTCAATCCAAATCACCAAGTCCCTCCTGCTGGAACAACAGGGAAAAGACTTGGTCGATATTGTGCTGGATGTTGATGTCCGTCTTCTTGATGAAATTTCTACTGAACAGGAAATGCGGTTTCATGCAAAGAGGAAGGCGATTAATACTTCCTCTAAGTCCCGACGAAAAAAGTCTAAGACTAGGGCGTCCAGTCTACCTGTTGGGGAAGGAAAGCAAACTGAATACGGAGGGCATGTGCTGTCCCAGGAACATTCTAAAATTGGAGGGGACCATTTAGTTGGCGAAGCCTTTGGTGAAGCTTTTGGTGCGTCGACCGGGGTTGGAGAAGGAGGTGGCTTTGGCGAGGGATTCTTTGAGAGGACTGAGGGCATTCCGGTTCGAGAGCAAAAGTCGGAAGAGTCTCCTATGATGCAAACTTCCACTTCCATTCCTGACGACATTTCGGGACAATCCCATCGGGGGTCTCAGTATCTTTTGGTCGACATACCAGATGACTATTATGCTCCTCCACTTATTTTGATTGGAGAAGGGTGGAGTACCGAAGAAGGGTCAGTGACGGTTTTCATGGGGGGCCACGATTTTAATCTTGTTGATCCCCAGGAGGGGTCACAGTTGGCTGAGCGCTTTCAACTTCCTTCGAGGTCTGCCCTTCGAAAGGTGCCTCTTGAGTGTACCAACAGGGTTATCCAATCTCTTTGCCTTATAGTAAGTATTTTCTCTATGTGAGTCGAATCCGAATCTTTACTATCTCGTAACTTTGACCATTGTGTCTTTTTTCCCAGACTTCTGCCCTAGCTGAGCTTCAAAAAAGGTTGAAGGCTAAGCGGGATGAACAATTCTCCCACATGAGCGATCAAGTGTTGGCACTGAAGGATGCCTTGGAGAACCAAGAGAAGTCCATTGGAGAGGCCAAAGACAAGCAGGTCAGGCATCTTTAGGAGGGCCTTGTTTCCGTTCGAGCTCGTTGTATAGAATTGGAAACAGAGGCATGTGCTCAGAAAGCACGGTTAACAGCCGCTGAAACGTTAGTCCGTTTGCGAGAAGAATCCATTCGAAGGGCTAAACAAGAGATAGCTGACCTCAAGGTTTCTACTGTCAGAGATGCTATTTCCTTACAACTTTCTCAGCGTAAGTTGCATGAGCGTCTGAAGTGTGCTAAAGAGATTCTTCAAGAGGTTGGTCAGTATGAGGTTCTGCCCCCGCTTGAAGGATCAACGAATTCGAATTCTGCCCCTGCTGTTTCTTGTGCTCCGTCTGTCATTTTGTAGTTTTGTGCCATGAGGATTTTTTATCCCCTGATTCATTGGAATGTAATAATTTTTAAAGAACTTTCGATATTTTTACTGATCAAGCGAGGTGGGGAGGAATCTCCTTTGATGATGTGTTCATTCTAGCATGCTTCGGTATTCTCTTAGGAGGTCAATTCAGAAATGTTTCTTTAGAAGGCCCGGGCGATGGAGGTCTTCCGATCGATTGAAGACTTTAGAAATCATGGCCGTGTCCGTTCATTCGGGGAGTGTATCCCATATTGGCGACATATTCGCTCATAAGATCCGGACGACTGAGACTCAACGGTCGATTAGAGACTTTAGGAGTCAGGATCGTGTCCGCCCGTTCAAGGAGTTTCATCCCATATTAGCGACACATTCGTTCGGAAGATCTGAGTGGCTGAGACCCTGTGATCAGTTAGAGACTTTAGGAATCAGGGCCGTGTCCGTCCGTTTGGGGAGTTTCATCCCATATTAGTGACACATTCGTTTGGCAGATCTGGGCGGCTGAGATCCTACAGTCGGTTAGAGACTTTAAAAATCAGGGTCGTGTTCGCCCGTTCGAAGAGTTTCATCCCATATTAGTGACACATTCATTCGAAAGATCTGGGTAGCTGAGACCCTACGGTCGGTTAGAGACTTTAGGAATCATGGTCGTGTCTGCCCGTTCGGGGGGTTCATCCCATATTAGTGACACATTCGTTCGGAAGATCTGGGCGGCTGAGACCCTACGGTCGGTTAGAGACTTTAAGAATCAAGGCCGTGTCCGCCCATTCGAGAAGTTTCATCCCATATTAGTGACACATTCATTCGGAAGATCTGGGCAACTAAGGCTCTACGGTCGATTAGAGACTTTAGTAATCAGGGCCGTGTCCACCCGTTCGGGGAGTTTTATCCCATATTAGTGACACATTCGCTCGGAAGATCTGAGCGACTGAGACCCTACGGTCGGTTAGAGACTTTAGAAATCAGGGCCGTGTTCGCCCGATCGACGAGTTTCTCCTTTGAAGGTAATTTGAAGCCCCGGGCTTATGCGTAGTCAATGAGTAGTAACAAATATCGAAATCTTTATTAAAGGAAGAGTGCCGGGAAGTCCGGATCATACGCTGGACAGACGCTAACGGGAACATAAGGCTCGTGCCAGCCATCTCCATGGTGGACTTGGAGGATCACCCCTCCTGGTTCCTGGCGCGTTGGTCTGGGATCTGGCCTATGAAGTGGCTTATTCTCCCTTGGTGCATCACGCCTATTTGGGGACGGCAGATCTCTTCCTTCTAAGCTGATGAATTTCTGTAGTTTTCCGCTGCGGACCAAGAATTCCAGTTCGTCCTTGAGTCTTTTACATTCATTAGTCATGTGGCCGTAGTCCCTATGGAAATGACAATATTTAGATTTGTCTTTTTTAGGATCTTCCTTCGTCGGATGAGGGGGCATCTGACATATAACTTATTTTTTATTTAATACAAAACCCGACTCGGGATTTCGCTTAGTGGGGTGTAGATGCTAAACCTTTGCGAAGGTGAAGTTCCTGGTCTGCCTCTTTTCGGAGAACGTGGGCATTACGACCGGCTGCGTTCTTTTCTATTATGGTGGCCTTTTTGTCAATCAAAGGCCTCTGCTTCTTCTGCAGTAATACATTTCTCTGCTTGAGAGTAGAATTCTTGGATGGATGTTGGAGGTTACTTTGTGATAGAGACCTTCATATCGGAGGAGCGCAAGCCCGTTAGGAGCGTGGCCAAGGCGATATAATGGTCAAGATCAGGGATTTTTAACATTTATGACTTGAATCTCTCCATGAAGTTCCTAAGAGATTCCTCTTTCCATTGGTGTAATGATAAGAGGGATGTTGATTTCCGTTTAGCCCCTCGCCTGATTACAAAGTGGGTTCCAAATTGTTGTCGGAGTTGCGTGAAACTCTTGATACTGAGCGGAGGGAGAGAATTAAACCAGATTAGGGCATTACCCTTAAGGATGGTAGGGAAGTGCTTGCACATCGCGGCGTCTGAGAGATCTCTAGAGACCATCACCGTTATGAAATGAGCGGAATGGTCGCAGGGGTCGTTTGTCCCGTCGTACCGCTCCATGGGAGGCAGGAGGATATCTCTCGGTGTCGGTTCTGACAAGATCTTTCCATCGAATGGCGATTCGCCCAGGGAGTGTTGGGGATCTTCCCTGTCCTTTACTCCTGCTCGTTTTAGCTCAGCAGCCACGAACTGTTCAATCTGCCTTTTTAGGCCTTGGGGGTCGTATTGGGAGGCCGTCGATGGTTCCGGTAATTCTCGTGCAGGGGGTTGTTTGTATTCAGATTCTGCGGCAGATGAGTGGTTGTCCGGTCCAAGGGTCCGACTGAGTCCTTCCAACTGTTTGCTCATTCTTTGAATTACAGATACCAATCTCTCCATTTCGGGCTATTCTACATGTTCTGGTTCTGGGGTCATGATTTGCTGTCCCTGATTTGTATGTCGCCAAAATTTACTCCGGATACGACAGTCGGGGAGAAAATACAGGATTGTGGATTGGAGGATTCGTTATCGGGGGAACGGCTGGTTCGGCGGGCATAGGGATGTTCCCTTCTACAGCGGGGGCGGCTTTAGAATACGCTCTAGTTCTTGGAGACTTGGTTATATAGACTTCTCTAGTCTGTTTCCCACAGACGACACCAATCTGATAGAGGTGAGTTTTGGCTCCTCAGATACAAGTTACTTGTTGATTCGAACGGTTGCCATCGATGGTGGATACACCTGTAAAAATCGCCGGAGGGTACTCCGGTGGGGAGACTCCGACGCTCAAGTCAATAAAGAGCGATTTTCGTTTGAAAGAAATAGACTGAGAGTAGAGGGAGAGTGGTTCTCTGTGATCAAAGTGCCCCATGTGTTAGACTTAGAGCGCGTACCTGATATTGAGGGTTTTGAGATCATTTATACCTGTGAGAGTTGTGCATCGCTGAGGAACTTCCACCCTACTTTCCTTATCAAACTGATCTCGGGAATCTCGGAAGTCAATATTACGAATTGATCACGATCCTCATATATCGAGAAACCTTCCTTTTCGGGTGGGATGTTTTCATTATCTGAAAGATCTCGGAATTGCTGTTGTGAAATCAAGGGAGTTATGACATTCCTTTTTTAATCGATAGCGGTGTTGTCCATCGTTCGGTTGTTTGACCGATAAGGGGTCTTTCGAGACTCGCCCGATTAGAGGATTGACATTTGTTTAATTGGAGTAGGAGACTGTCTCTGATCGGTTGACGAGACAACTGAGACCTTATCATTTGGTAGACCCGGGCGACTAGGGCTTTCAGTAAAACGATTGGGGCGACTATGGCCCTTCGATAGATTGTTGTTGCGGATGTCAGACACTGATCGGTAGGCCCCCTTTTTGTGGGCTGTTATGGAATTGACTCTTTTAGACTAGATCTTGTAATACGTCCCATCAACTGGCATTGAAACCATTAATCAACAATTAAAGTAAAACACTCATACATATCTAACAAGAAAATAATAAACAAATTATCAAATTGAATTAAAAGGATAATGAGTATAATAACTAAAATAAATAAAATAATATATGAACAGCAATTATAGAACAGGAGAACAACCACCTAAAAAGCAATTAAGAATAGCTTGTACCTTCGATTAGAAGCACAAAGCAACACAAAACAAACCAATAATTTTCAAGAGAAAAATAGCTCCCATAAAGATTGCACACAAGAAATGGCGAAACCTAACAAGCAACAATGTAAATCAGAACATGAAAAAACAAATAAAAAGTACGATACGAATCTCACACAAAATAAAGAATGTACATATAAAGTGAATAAAGTGCAACAACGAAAAAGCCTCATTTGCTAGTCACCATGGCCAAAATAGATACTTAAAAGCAACAGAATTCTCAAAATTTTAGAAATCATATCATTAGGTTGTGTTTTATGCCTCTTTGCATGATCATACTTCAGGCCCGTAGAGATTATAGTTTAGAGGGATTTATTCAGGTGTTTCAAAGGATGAGAAGTAGTCATAAGTAACCAAACAATCATAAAACCAACACAGTAACTAGGTATGGGATAATCGATAACCAATAATCAAGTTAAACACAAAAAAAAAGGTTGCAAGAAAACACAATTAACTAATTATGCTCAGAGGTGACAAACCAAAAGCACGAATCCAGAGTATTGATAGAGAATCAAGCAAGCATAACGAAAAAGAAAAAAAAAACAAAAAACATTATAATCCAAGAACAATATAATTCTATCACCAGTTTTGGAAAATAACAAAAAAAGTAAATAATAATGAGAACCAAAATCAAAGACAAAGAAATGCAATGAAGGAATTCAAGAAAAAAGCAAAAATAAAAAAAAAATAACAAGGACAAACACCAAATAACACAAAGAAAAAAATGAAAAAAGGAGACCAAAAAATACCAACCAACACCTACACCAAGAGCAGAGCAAAAAACCCAAAAAAGAGAAGAAAACTAAAAGCTCAAAACAAGGAAAAGAACTACAAACCTTGAACAAAGGAAACATATTCGAAACCCTTTCATACATGCCAATCATTATTAGGGAGAGGAACACCACTCTGTGCATACCAAATGCCAAAGATGACAGAAGAAAAGAACCTAATTTTTCGTTGAACCCAAACCCCTAAACCAAGGGAAAAATTGGGAGAAAATGTAATTTTACGTCAAGGTCAGCCTCAAGCAACATATGGAAGTAAGGACGTGCAGCCCATACAACCTCCTGTCTTTCTTTAGAGAGATATTTGTTGTCTTTCTTTCGAGAGAGGATAACGCTTCACCCTTATGCTTAATACTCAAACACCCTTAAGATCACATGAGAGACGACCATGCATGTGACGGGATAAGCTCATTTTTCTTTTATACTTAGATTATATATAGATAAATGAAAAAAATAGAAAATGGGTCACAAAAAAAAAAGAAATAAATAAATAAATAATAAAAACCCAGAAAAATGGGAAAAATCCCAAAAAAGGAAAAAAAAAGGGAAAAAAAAGAAAAGAACATACATACGTCCGATAGGGGCGTGAAATCAATTATATTACCCAGAATTTTTCACATTAAAGAGCATATAACATAGCAACCACATTTTACATATTGATGAGAAAAAATGATATCTAACTTTCTTGGTTATGCTTGGAACCAAATGAACTTCACAAATTTATGGAGCTCATTTACAATTCCAAATTTAGTTACTTGGAACCAAAATAATTATAGACTTCATCTCAAATTCCACAAAAAGTATGAATTTCTAATTCTGGAAAATGAGAAGGAATTTGAAAGTGAACTCCAGAAGAGTTTGTTGGTCCACCTAAATTTAATACAGAAGGGAGGAATACATAGAATGAATTTCATATTTTACTTTTTGTTGGAGATGGATTATGACTCCACAGATACCGACTTCTTGATAACTCGAATGGTTGTCGTCGACGAGATATGAAACCTGTAAAAACCATCAGAGAGTACTCCGACAGAAAAGACTCTGACGCTCAAGTTAGAAAGAACGGTTTTCGAATATAAAGAAACATACTGAAAGTTTAGAGAGGGAGAGGTTCCTTGTGATCAGTGTGCCTAATGTGTAAAGCCGAGAGAATGTACCTGACTAAAAGGTTTTAGGGTCTCTTATACCTAAGAGAACCGTATGCTTTTAAGGCATCGTAACCCTACTTTCCTTATCAAGACGATCCGAAAATCTCGGGAGTTTAATATTCTGAAATGATCGTGATCTTTATCGTATGAGAATTTTCGTTTCTTAGGGAGATCCTTTTCTTATTTGAAGGATCCTGGAGATACTACTCTTTAACAGGGAATCAAAGTCGTTAGGATGTTTTAACCTTTCCTTAGGATTGATAGAGCCGTTAGCTATCGGTAGGTCGTTAGGCCAATGCGGCGCCTTCGAGGGTTAACGTACCAGGGGCTAAGCACCCAATCGGAGAGGTAAATCCCACTCGGCAAATCTCGTTCAATAGGCAGGGCGACTAAGGCCCTATCGTTCGGGAGATGGGGCGATGAAGACCTTTCGGTAGATCAATTGAGTAGTCATTCGATAATACTGGGTTGTGCTCACCCATCGGTTGGTAGTTGTCTCTTGTGGGCCTCCTGTGTTGGTCTTTCAGGCGCTGACCCTTCGAAATGGGCACTGGACCATATCCCATCATTTGCCCCCGACTCATGGCGTTTTTCCTTGGGAAAGGTGGCAGGAGGTATGGTCATCGAAAAGATGCGAGGCTTTGCCGCTTCGATTTCCAGAACTCGCCTTTTGTACACTTTATAAGGATACACATCTATCAAGGTATCTCATATTCTATATTTCTTTCCTGCCATTCTCTTAATCCTTTGCGAAATTTTTTTTTTTTTCTAAGAAGATGTCGAAAGGTTCTCATTCGTCATGAGGCATAGATGTCATACGGAACACGATGACCGAAGAGGAACTACAAGAAGTTTGGAGAAACCTGTCGCTCAGAAGTGACTTTGAATTGGTGTTGCCTAGCAAAGAAGACCGGGCGAATCATGCCCCCGAGGGCTGTGTCCCGATATACAAGCAATGAGTGAAATACAGTTTGAGGGTCCCATACACAAGTCCGCTAGCAGAGGTCCTAAGATATTGGAATATCTACTCTTCATTGCTCATCCCCAGTGCTTGACGTTTTGTAATTGTCCTGATTTCTTCGTTAGGATTTTTTCGTATTCACTTTGATTTGGAGATTCTGGGGGCCCTTTTTTCCTTGATATGATGCAGCGCCCAAGGTTCTACCCACAGTTGGTATAAACTGCAGACCTACCAAGAGTCTCGGTGGAAATTCTTTTACAGTGAGTTTCAAGACAAGCGCTAGATGCAGAAGTTCTTATACGTGAGATTTTTGAACAAGTGTCTTCTTCCGATACTTTCAGGAGCTGATCAAGCACCTTTATTGAATATGGAAGTCTAAGACATCCTTCGTCACTCTCACTTTTTGTGGTTCGTTGAGCGTTATTGTAAGTCTACTCAGATGAGTATTTGGATAGATTTTTTAATAGAGGACCAGATATTGCTGTTGTCTAACCTACTGGTGGATGAGACAAGGCAGATCACCAGACCTCTTTTACTAAAGCAGAAGAAGAAGGACTTGGTCGATTTTCTGCCATCCATGAATGCTTCCCTTCTAGAGGATGTTTCGACCAAGCAGGAGGTGCGACCAAATGCAAAGAGAAATACGGCTGATACTTCTCTTGAGACTTGGACAAAGAGATCAAGGGTTCGATCATTTGGCCCGCCTGCTAGCAAGGAGGGACTAATGAAAATTGGAGAACATGAGTCCCCTCAAGAGCATGTTGAAGCAAGGGAGGACCGGTCGACTACTTTGATGACGATCATTGGTACGCTAATTAGAGACAGTAAGGGGAATGTTCCGAGCTAAAAAGTCCTTAAGGCGACGGAGAATGCTTTGTCTTAGAATCCACAGTTGCAAGAAAAAACTTCGATGGGACAAAACGTTTCTGCTCTTGTTTTAAGAGAAGCGCCTGAACGGTCTCCCCAACTATCCCAATGTTCCCTACATGATGGGGGAGATGAGGCTGACCTTTCACCTCCTATTTTGGTTGAGTCATTTAATGGGCAGGATGATGCTCTAAAGAAAGGGTTAGTTGCGGTCTGTATGAGAGACCATCAATATAACTTATCGATTTGCGAGAGGCACTATAGTTGGCCGAGCGGTTCGAGTTTTGCCTTGGACTCGTGCTCCAGACAATGTTTTCGGATCATATTAACAAGACTGTCCACTCTCTCTGTCTGACAGTAAGTGTTCTTTCGTTCGAGCTCCATCCTCCTTTGTTATTACATAATTCTAATTGTCAAGTGTACTTCTTCACAGACTGCGGCCTTGACCGAATTTCAAAGGAAACGGAGGAAAATGTCTGAGGGGTGACTTGCCCGTTTGAGTAACTAAGTGCGGGCACTGAAAGATACTCTGGAAAACAAGGAAAAGGACACTGAAGGGGAAAAGGATAAACATATCGAACGTCTTCAGATGGATTTGGCCTATCCCAAGAGCGTTGTGAGAAGTTGGAGGCTGAGGCGCGTTCATGAAGCGAAATTAGCGGCCGTCGAAATGTTAGCTCATCTCCGGGAGGAATCCCTTCAGAATGCTAAGCGAGAGATGGCTGACCTCAAGGTGTTTGTTGCCAGAGATGCTGCTAACCTCCAACTTTCTCAGCGTAGATTACTTGAGCATTTGAGATGCACCGAGGAGATTCTTCGACAGGTCGACCGATATGAGGCTCTACCTCTTCTTGAGGGGTTCGTCGAGAGAGTGATAACGGATCAAGACCCCACCCATACGGCCTCTGTTGTTTCTTCTAACCCTATGTAATCTTGTATTATTTTGAAAAGATTTTCTTAATTGAGAGTGTCTGCCAGAGAGTGCCGTTCGAACCATTTATCTAATGCTCCATCAAAGTGTAATAATCTTTCGCAAAGGAGACCTTTAGAATGCCATGTCCCGTTCAAGGAGTCCCATGATTTGTTCGCTCAATAATAAACTATAGATAGGAGGGTCATGTTCATCCATTCAGGGAGTTCCATCTCATTTTGAACACATTCATTCGGTAAGATCAGGGCAATTTAGGCCTAACGTTCGATAGGAAACTTTAGATGTTAGGGTCATATCCACCTATTCGAGGAGTGCCATCCTATTTTAATGATACGTTCATTCGATAAGATCAGGGCAACTCAGACTCAACGTACGATAGAAAACTTTAAATGTTAGGATCGTGTCTACCCATTCGGGGAGTTCCATCCCATTTTGATGACACGTATGATAGGAAACTTTAGATATTAGGGCCGTGTCCACCCGTTTAGAGAGTTCTATCTCGTTTTGATGACACATACGATAGGAAACTTTATATGTTAAAGCCGTGTACACCCATTCGCGAAGTTCTATCCCATTTTGATGACACGTTCGTTCGATAAGATCATGACGATTTAGGCCAAACGTACGATAGGAAACTTTAGATATGAGGTGATTCTTCCATAAATCATTGAGGATCTCATGTCATGAACCGTCACGGGAATGATCACTAAATAACAAGAAGGTACAGAACCCTTTCTCAGGGAAAGAGCGTAGGAAACTCCGGGTTGTATGCTGGACAAATACTAGTGGTTTTTGTCTGTTCAATGAGAAACTCTTGCTTTTCGTCATTTTTAGTCGTAATCCTCATTATGTGGTCTCAACAGAGTACGAATGACTGGAACTAGGCGACTGAGGCCCCCCGAACGATAAAAAATTTATAAGTGGTGGGTCGCGTCCACCCGTCCGAGGAGTTACATCCCCTATTGACGATGCGTACGAACGACTGGAGCTGGGCGATTAAGACTCTCCGAACGATAGGAAGTTTATAAGTGGTGAGCTGCGTCTACCCGTCCGGGAAGTTATATCCCCTATTAACGATGCGTACGAATGATTAGAGCTGGGCGACTGAGGCCCTCCGAACGATATGAAGTTTATAAGTGGTGGGTCGCGTCCACCCGTCCGAAGAGTTATATCCCCTATTGACGATGCGTACGAATGACTGGAGCTAGACGGCTGAGACCCTCCAAATGATAGAAAGTTTATAAGTGGTGGGCCGCATTCACCCGTTCGAGAAATTACATCTCCTATTGACAACCCGTACGAACGACTAGAGCTAGACAACTGAGACCCTCCGAATGATAGGAAGTTTATAAGTGGTGGACCGCGTCCACCCGTCCAGGGAGTTACATCCTCTATTGACGACGCGTACGAACGATTAGAGTTGGGCGACTAAGGCCCTCTGAACGATAGGAACTAGGCGTGGGCTTGCGAAAAATCCATTAAGTTGATTGTTTCAACAATTCAATCAATACTCTTGCAGTCCGGAAGGAGAGCCATTAGTAGTGGAATCTAATGATTACTTAGGAGCGAAAGTTGAACGCTCTTGGTCGCATGACAACGTCCCAATTCCCAATGGTATTCTGAACTTGATTTTCATGTGCTTTGTACTAGGCAAAGCTTCAAGGACGTTCAGACCTAGCCTACCAAGAATAATATTGTAGAGCGAAAGAAGATCCATCACGTTGAAGGCGACGGAAGCTGTCGTATGATTAAGAGGCGCTCCAAGGTTGACCGGGAGTGAGATAATACCCTCAGGGTATATCCATTCGCCTGAAAGCCTTTTGACTGGACCTGCGTGAGGCTAGAGATCAGCAGAAGTAAACCCCATTTGTCCGAAGGTATCTCGGTATAAGAGATTGCAGCTTGCCCATTGATCGATAAAGATCCTTCTAACTTCATACTGCTCGATCTTGGCGGTTATCACGAGGGGGTCGTGTCGGCTTAAATCTATCCCGAGTAGGTCTTCATTCGAAAAGCTGATGACAGGCCTTTTTTCCTTTTGTCGCTTACCAGTGCTTGTTGCTAGGACTTCCTGTGGCGCCGAAGGAAGGGTCTTTGGGAAATAGAAGATTTATGTGATCAGGCGTCCCGCCTCATTTCTTGATGGATTGTCGTGAATTTGGAGTATTACTCCATCTCTTCTATCGGCTAGGTGCCGATCGGTTAGCTGTCCTCTGCTCGATTGCGTCGCGGAGGTTCACGTTGGAGATCGACGGGGGATCTCCTTCTCTCCTGATGATGAACTCTCGCAGTCTCCCCTCACATATCAGGAATTTCAGCTCATCTTTGAGCCTCTTACAGCCATTCGTAATATGGTCGTAATCACGATGAAAGTGATAGTACTTCGTACTATCCTTGTTGGGGTCGTCTTCCGTTGACCGTGGTGGCCATCATACATATGGATTGTCTCTGATTGAAACTAGGACCCGACCGGGGGTCTCATTCAATGGTGTGTAGTTGTTATACCTCCATGAATGAGGAGGATTTGTCGATTCTTCCTCAAGGGAGACCTTCTGGGCTACCAATTTCATTCCTTTCGAACGGGTTGATCCCTCATGTGATCAAACGCCTCGGTGTCTTCAGCGGCAATGTATTGCTTGGTTCGGGCATAGAACTTCTGGATAGTTGCAGGAGGTTTTTTCGTAATTGACACCTTTATGCCAGAAGGTCGTAACCCTATTAATAGTGCAACCAGTGCGATCGAGTGGTTTAAGGACGGTACCCTCATCATCTTCGCTTTGAATCTTTTCAAGAAGTCCCTTAGGGACTCATTCTCCCTCTGATGTAGTGACAAAAGTGAGGTGGACTTCCTATTGACCCCTCTGCTTATCACAAAATGTGACTCAAACTGCTATCGTAATTGAGAAAAGGTTTTTATGCTCAATGATGGAAGGGAATTGAGCCAGGTTAGTGCGTTTCCTGATAAAGTGGTGGGAAAGTGTTTACACATGACTGCATCGAACATGTCTCTGGATATCATTACAGTTACGAAATGGGCCACATGATATCGGGGATCCGTTGTTCTGTTGTGTCTTTCCATGGGAGGCAGGAGCACATTGCGAGACATGGGCTCTGAAGAGACCTTCGGGTCGAAATGTAAAATGAGAAAGTCAAGGGAAGGTTGGTTTCCCTAAGCGTTAACTCACTTGAGTTTTTTGATAATGAGTTGTTCGACTTGCTTTCGGAGGTCGTGAGGGTCTGATCTAGAATTCTCAGACAATTATCGACATGGGGGTGATAGTCGCCGCTAACGAGGCCTGGACCCTCCAACGGAACACTGGCCCTCTGGCCTAAGGGCACAAATAAGGCCTTCCAACTATTTGCTCATATCTTGAATTCTTGATTCTAGCCTCCCCATTTGGGGGCGGCTAATTTGCTCTGGTGGAGGGGCCACGATCGACTAGCCGGGAATTGCAGGTCGCATGGCTTGTTCCTGGCGAGGGGGACGAGGGGAGGTCACCCGATCATGAGCGGAGCGATTGGGCGTTCTAGGAAGGGCGGCCTCAGAAGGCGTTGCAATGCGTCCCTCTGCAATGGGGACGGCTCTTGAAGATACTCTGGTTCTTGGCGACATAGTAGTTAAAACAACAGGAGTTGCTCTAGTTTGTTTCCATGGACGGCGCCAATCTGTTGGATGTGGGTTATAACTCCACAGATACCGACTCATTGTAGACTTAAACGGTCTCCGTCAGTAGATAGGAAAAAACCTGTAAAAATGGTCGGAGGGTGTTCCGGCAGGGAGACTCTGACGCTCAAGTCAGTAAAAAGCGGTTTTTGAATGAAAGAACAGACTGAGAGTTTAAAGAAGTGATTTCCTGTGATTGGTGTGCCCAATGTGTTCTGTCTCGAGAATGTACCTGGTTTGGAGGGTTTTGAGAGATTTTATACTTTCTAGAGTCGTACACCGCTAGGGGATTCAACCCTACTTTCCTTATAGGGTTGATCCAAAAATCTCGAGAATTCAATATTCTGTGTTGATTGCGATTTTCATCCTTTTGAGAAATTTCCATTTTCAAGAGGGTTTTTTTTTTTTTGAAAGTTCCGAAAAATTCCCGACAGAAAGGGGGAGAGGGGTTTGGGGGGTTTTTTTTTTCTTCCTGTGGGTGGGAGGGGGGGGGGGTTTGGGGTCGCGCGGCGGGGGGGGGGGGGGGGGGGTTGTTGTTTGGGGGGGGGGGGGGGGGGGGGGGGGGGGGGGGGGGGGGTTTTTTTTTTTTTTTTTTTTTTTTTTGGGGGGGGGGGGGGCGGTGGGGGGGGGGGAGGGCGGGGGGGGGGGGGGGGGGGGGGGGGGGGGGGGTGGGGGGGGGGGTTGGGGGGGGGGGTGTTGGGGGGGGGTTTGGGTTATTGTTTTTTGTTGGGGTTTTGGGTGGTGGTTTTGTTTTTTTATGTATATTTATATATTGTGGAAATGTAAATTGAGATGGCAAGGTATTGAGAAGCGAATCGAGATGCATAATTCAGAACTGCGCAAAGTGCAAATGCTATTTGAGTGCACTCCTCACTTCTCCGCTATTCTATTTGTCTACTTAGTTGGGTTGGGTGCTACTTACAATTTTTCTTTTTTTTTTTTTTTAACTAATAATATTTCCTAAATTTGGTGTTTGAATGATGTTTTTTCTTTTTTGCAAGTTTGAATATATATATATATATATATATATATATATATATATGTATATATATATATATATATATTTCTTTTTTGGTAAAATGAGACATCCAGTCCCAGATATAAAACCAAAATCATTTCTACTCATGTCACATGTGGTGCAATCTCTCTTATTACCCCGCATTGGTATTAACTTTTGCAACCATCAAGAATTCCAAAAAACACTAACATTGAATGCCAAAATGCTCCTTTTATCATATTACGAAATTTCTCATTACCCAAAATAGTTATAAATTTCTCAAAAATAAATATGTTTACTTCCATATTCTTTATGCAATATCTAACATATATATATATATATAAGTGTAACCACTTTAGTTAGCTAGCATTTCCTTTTTTTTTTTTCGGTAAAGAGTTCATTACCTAAAAATATCATGAAAAGACTTTATATTTCGTTATGTTATATATTTTAATTCGTATATGTATAAGACTAGAGAGCCTGAGATAACATTTTGAGAAATAATGAAGTTTTTTTTTTTTTTTTTTTTTTAATTTTTATATTAAGGAGTTGTGACGTGTCTGTGTTCATGCGGCTGCGGATGGACTACAAAGATGGCTGAAACCTGAAGAATTGGGCCACGAAGGGTGCCCAGGTCGCTTAGTGTGACTTGTCCCGGCCCACGTTCGTAGCGACTCCCTCTGCAGGACCATCTCTATAAAATGCAACGCAACGAAAACCCTAATTGATGGCTGCATCTGCCAGCCCCTATCCGCTACTTCTTCACATCCAAGTACCTCAGGTCTTTTTGGCTTGTTCGGTAATCTCTCTCTTCTTATAGTGCTATTAGTGATGCTGTCTGAACTAGTTTGAAAGGTTTTTTTTTTTTTGAAGAAAGTAGGATTAGTTTGCCTCTTTGAGTAGCCTTATGAATTTCAATTTAGTTTGAAGAGTTTCGTAATTTGGCTTAGTTGGGAGGCATACATCAAATTTGGGTTTTTCTTCAAAACCAAGGCCTTTTGAGGGGACACTTTGCTCTTTAAAAGAAGCATATAAACTAAAGTGTTCTCCAAGCAGCCTCGGACATTCCCTGTTTCAATTTTGCAATTTTTTTTGTTTAGCTCTCCAATTCTAATGTTGCGCTTGGCGCCGCCTCTCGAATAACCGAAATGTGGCATTTATTGAAACTCCCAGTTCGGTTCAGACAGAGGCGCAGAATACGATGTGCCGGAGGATGCTGGTTTCCTCATCCTCTTCATTCCCGAATCAGTTTGAGGGTAAGGAATCAATTTGCTCCTATGTTCCTTTCCTAGATAGATTCGGACATCCCCCTTCCCCTTCTATTTCCTTTCTCATTTTAACGTGTTTACAATGTATGTATAATTTTGATTTGCTTTTTGGTTGTTTTACTGTGGTCTGTGGGTAACAACGGCTGTCATATTAAGATCAAGATCAGCATCCCCCCCCCTGGGGCGCCGGCACTGACATAGTTCTAAACCCTTTTATTGTTTTCTGGGGCAAATTAATCTTTCTGTCTAATTAACTAATAGCCACGTCACATTGGGCCATGCCATGCATGCTTTTTTGGAGTTCAAACCTGTTACTTGCATCTTCGTCCTTTGGTCTGAGTGATGTAGGAGGATATAATCTCTTCTGTAAATACTAAACAATTGCTTTTCAAGTTCCTTTCAGAGTGCCAGAGTAAGAAAACGAAAAGGAAGAAAAAATGAAAAAAAAAAATTTCAAGACCTGTGTTTAGAATAGTTGTCTTATATTTTACGTGAGAGTTGTGGTGAGATCAGGGATAATATTAATGGAAGGTCAAGACATCATGTACAAGACTCACATCTTGCGTAAGAGAGGAAGAGAAATAACCCCAAAGGTATTGCTTTAATGGCAATTTGAAAAGAAAAGAAAAAAAAGCAAGCTCAAAAATTCGCTTTGCTCTATTTCTAAGAATGACCGGGAGTGCCCCTCCCCCCCCCCCCCCCCGGCGGGGGGAAAAGAAACATCTTAGTCTACCGTTGGTATTGGGAAGAATAGTCATCAGTTTCCAATACATTATTGACAATGTTGCAGCCAGACCTTAGTCTTTGAAAGTTAGGAATCTTTCTAATGTTGCATAAGCCTCACTTAAAAAATCCATGATCCAGGTGATCTCTTCCTATATTATGACTATCAATTAACTGCCCCTTAGGATGTGTGAAGTCGGATGCTCCTACAAGAAAGTTTTGATGGTGGCTTAAATCGGAATGAAAGGGGTACAAGAAAGTTTTGGTGGTGGTTTAAATCTGAAACAAGGGGGCTCTTCTTGAAGTGTTGGAATTCTTTTGTATGACTAAGAGCAAATGATGTCTAGTTTTTAGACTGATGAGGGATCTTAATGAGGCTTTAGTTTCTAAATTGGGCTGAATACTAATTGAAATATGCTATATATTGTGAGTCAAGTTTTGTGAAAGCTGGATTCTTGAGAGGTAAGTCACTTAACATGGTGGTCAAGAGGTCCTTAGACTCTCCATGGTACACGGGCATTTTAGATGTCAAGCCCTTGTGTTTAAATGGGCGATAGGTTCAATATCAGCCCCAGGTTTGTCAAAGAATGGGGTGAAATCCAAATAAAGGAATATAGAAACTAAGTGGAGATAGGTCTTTCTCACTTAAATCAGTATGTGAGTTAATTAAGCTCAATAGGCCTTCAAAGAAATCTTTAATCATGGCAATATCATTCCCATAGACAGATGAATTTTTGGAATTCTCCCTGTTTGCCCTAGCCTTTAGGGAAGATGTCTGGAAGGATGGAAGTGAGGAACTCTATCTTGATAACTTTCTGATAGTCTTTCTTCTAACTGGGTGATTGATTATGTCAGGTATGCTGAGTTACTCTTGATAAATAGTTTTTCTAATGGAAAGTGGGATCTTGTAAATGGGTCAGGGAGCTCTATTGCTCACAAGCTTTGCCAATCAGCGGCATCTCAGTCCTGCCCTCTCACGGGATTGGTTTCTTGAGACGATCTTCTCATTCAGATTTTGATTGCGGCTTCTGAGGATGCCCATCCTTCCCTTTTGCGCTGGTTGTAATTTTCATGTGCCTTTAAAATAAAAATAAAAATAAAAAATTCAAAGTAACATGTTGGGAATTCTTGTTCCAAGCAATTCATGTTTTTTAAGTGCTCTTTTAACGTTCTCTATTATGCTTGGCTTTCCTTGTCTTCCTCTGTGAACTTTGCAGACACTCATGCTTGGATTGCGTAAATCAGAACAAAGAAATCGGAATCATTCCAATCATTTTAATTGAGGGGGAGTGTCAAATGGGTTTCAAAATGGACATTGAGTGGAGTATCGAATGGGAAATAAACGACTAAAGGTTGCTGGAATAATTTGAAATATTTGTGTGAAGACCTCCTCCCTGAGCCCTCGAGCACAATTCGGTGAGACTTGAGGTTATAACACTGCTTCTTTTGGTGATTTAGAGATGTATAATATTGCTTCTAAACTGAAGAAGTTCGATTCTGTTTGGTTATAAGTTTTATGGGATTATTCAGAGATAATTCAAGCGATAGAGTTTTTCTATTCTATTCTTGTTTTATCGATTTAATTCCGTTTAATTGTATGTTCTTGTATCAAAAAAAAATAAATAAACTTTATGGGAACTGATATACATGTGCCAGTTTATTTGGGTTGGGTTGGGTTGGATCGGTAATTTTCCAAGGCATGACCTCGAGGCATAAGCTCCATTAGCCATGACCTTGAGTAACTGTTGCAACCCTGCACAAGACCATGAGCAATACTGAAGGCCACGCACGACAAATGGTCATGAGAAGTGCATATGACAAATCTTCGAAAGAGGTTTGCACGGACAAATCTTCGAAAGAGGTTCGCACGGAGACTTTCAACAAGGAGGTTCGCAATGACAAATTTTTGAAGGAGATTTACTCGGACAAATGTTTCCAACCAAGGGCCATGACTAAGCACCGCTCAAGCCAAGACATGTCATGCCCAAGCCATAGCACGCTTGCATATGAGCAGCCTGCACGTGAGTACGCATCATGGCACGAGCAACTCGCGAAAAAGCTTGAGTATGAGACATGCTGAGTGAGGCCACAACACGAAGAGATGTCACGCAGCCCATGTCAAGAGGCATCATTGCATGAAGAGACATGAGCAACAATGTGCCAACATGAGCCAAAGGCCGAGAGAGGCAATGCAACGCACTATGATCCAACGCTAGCACTCAAGGACATGCACTAGCAAAGCAACTTGCACGAGTTAGCGCGTGAAGAGGCACCAACGCTCATGCAGCCAGCATGCCATACACGAGCCAGCAAGCCATGAACCAATGCCATTGCTCAAGACAGCCCGCACCAGCACACGAGATAGCGGGTAGCAGTTCAACACCAGCACTCAATGCAGCCCCATGCAACACGCATGCAATCGAAGGGTCATGAGTTATCAATGCAAGAGACCCTTCATATTACCCCCTTAAATGCATATTAAATTAATAAAGGCAGTATATAAATATTTATTATGAGTGTGTTATTATTTGTATTTAGGAGGAGTATTAAGTATGCAATTAGTAGCTTTTATTATGATTATTATTAGTCATTATGGGTAGTTAATGGTAGTTATTGGTAATTAATATATTATGAGTATTTTTGGAAAGTCCCTTGTGAAGAGACCCTTCATTCCCCCGGCCTCTCCTATAAATAGAGGTCCGCTATCCTATTGTAATCAAGCAATTTGAGTAGTAAAAAATCAATTCTTATCTCTAGTGAGATTAGTCTATCTTAGAGATTAAGGTGATCATGGGTCCCTTGGGTTACACCACCCTCGTGTGGTATAGTAGGGCTTAAGGGTGCGATGTCCCCTTAGGTTATATCACCTCGCGTGATATGAGGCTCTTGTCTTTGGTAAAACCAAATTGAAGCAAGTTCCAATCGACACGATCTTCTCCATCCTAGTGTTATTCATCCACTTCTCTAACGAGTTAACTTAGTGCATACGACATGGGTGCTGTGTACTAAGGTGAACTCCAACCTATCTACCTCAACCTCCCAGCCCAATCCGCCCTTGTGTGAGAGAATTTCATGTGGTGCACGTGCCACCATCAAGGCAACGCATCATTTTTAGTGCTTTCATTAAGAGGGGAAAAAAATTAGCCCTTTAGATCTTTTTTGGTGTGTTTCTTTTGAGTAATTCTTTAGAGTAGTTGATTTTTTGGTGTGTTTCTAGTGTAGTTGATTTTTGGTGTGTTTTATTCCTTATCCCAAAAAGAAAAAAGAGTCCCTTGAAAAAGAGAAGCCGATCAGCCAAAAAGGAGGACTTCGAGCTTTCAAGAAGAGTCTTCAATGAAGGAAATAGTTCCTTCGAATTCTTGAAGGTAACTTGTTGTCCATTGTGACAAACCCTACCTAAGGCACAACAAGAAAGGCTTCAAGTCATCATCTCCTCATCAAAGCAGAAAAGAGGCTGAAGATTGAATGGTTCATAGGAACCAATGTTTGATCGCATAGATCAAAACCCGGCCGAGATGATGAGAACTCTCCAAGCATGTTGTAGGCGACATTGCCCTCCAAACAAAGAAAGGGCCAGCTACGCCATCCTTGCCAGCCTTCTCTAACATGGAAGAACTGCTCCAGCAAGTCAATATCCCAAAACAGGACATTCCATGTAGTAGTAACCGCGACAAGGTAGTCCACACGAAGGATTCAAGTGATCGTTCAAGGCTACAATGCTAAGAATACCAACCGTCGCTTCTGCCTTTGCATATCCACAACAAGGTAGTCCATAACCGGGATTCAAGTGATCGTTCAGGGCCATAAACACCTTGAATATCAGCCATCACTTTTGTCAAAATAGTGCAGCTGCACCAAGCCAACCATGATGAAGCTAACACCCCTCAAATGAGATATTTGCAACTAGCAAACGTGATGTCTCATGTAGGAAGTATTCATCAAGAGTTATCACCCGAAAGGAGTGGTAAAGAGGCACCTCCCATGTGCCAAGACATGGCTTTTCAGCCACAACAACCATGGTAGCCCAAACCATCATCACCACAAAGGCTCACCTATGTTGAGATAGAAGCAAAGCAGTCCAAAGGCGTATACTTCACATGTGATGAAACATTTGCACCGGTCACAAATACAAAAGACCAAGGATTTTCATCGAGCCAAGTGAAGATGAAGAGACACTTATCCAAGTGGTGTCTAAGAAGTCTGTGAAGGAGGAGCAATCCGAAAGATCACTTCTTGAAAATGACCCTCATATTTTCATCCATGCAGAAGGTCCTAGAACCAAGCTGTCCAAAGAAACTATTGGAGGAAGAAAAGTCATTTCTTTGGTCGACAATGGGTCCTCACTCAATCACGTCAATCACAAGGTAGCCGGATCACTCAAGCTTTCGGTTGAGAAGAAAGAACCTTTTAAAGTAAAGGTTGAGAGTGGCGAAAGGTTGCAATGCTTTGAGATCCACCAAAGAGTCACAACTAACATCTGAGGATACAACTTCATAACCGATCTAGTAGTCAATATGGACATTGTCCTAAGAGTTCAATGGCTCACAACACTTGGATAAAGAGTCACGGATTACCAAAAGTGAGAAATGGAATTCGTGCATGAAGATAAGAGGATCAAGTTGAAGATGCAACTTCAACCCAAATGAAAGCATTCGAGTCCACCAACATGAAAAGGACATCGAAGATGAATTGGCTTGAGTTTAACCCCCAATTAGAGCACGAGGAGCAATTAACAACCAGAATGCTCAGATTCCTCGAGAAAGTCAAGTCACTATCCGAAGCAAAGAGATCATGCAACGGCTAGAGACCAATCAAGCCTAGGCTAGCCAATATGAGATAAAAAATGGCACAACACTTTAAAAAGACAAGGCGTATGTCCCTTACTCTATGGCCTAAGGCGAATGAACCTAGCTCAATTCCATGTCCCAAAAGGAGGATATAATGGAATAGACAAGGCGCACACCAAGATCATCCAACTCTTCACTTGGGAAAACATACAGAGAGATGTTCTCAAATATACCCACGCAATTCAAATGCGCCAAAGGACTTCGAGAGATTCAACTAAACTCCAAAAGACACCTTTTAAAGCATCTTGTGGAAAGGCCACCTCCAAGTTTACCCACATGCAAGCTCGGACCAGCAGCAAGTGGTTTAGTAGATGCCACATTGAAAGCACAAGCGGAAGAGTTACAACCATTAAGGGCCAACCTCAAAAGGGCACCAATATAAGTAGCCCATGAGAGACCCACCACCTTTCCTGGCGACTAGATACAAGAACCCACTCGTTCATTGACATGCCACTAATGCAAGGTGACAAGGTAGCAACTCCAACAGTACACAATCAGAATTCCACCAAGCCAAAAGCTATACCCGAGGTAGTTCTCAAAAGCAATTGAAGCGGTTCAATGCCAACAAAAGCAACCCAAGCAACAACCAATAAATTGCTTAGAAATATTCTGGACTTGAAGCTAGTCCGAAAGGGAGATCTCATCCTGCAAAAAGTAATCATAAAGCAGAAATGTCTCAAGTAAGAGGTAGCCTTTCGGGAACATATTATAACCACCATCAATGGTCATCCGATCTTCAACCTTGGGGACAAGGGTAGTCTTCAAGGGGGCCGAATGTTGCAACCATGCATAACACGACGAGTGGCCATAAGGAGTGCATATGACAAATCCTCGAAGGAGGTTTGAATGGATAAATCTTTGAAGGAGGTTGCACAGACAAATTTTCGGAGGTTTGCACAGACACTTTCAACATGGAGGTTTGCAAGGATGAATCTTTGAAGGAGGTTCGCACAAACAAATGTTCCCAACCAAGGGCCATGATCGAACACCACTCAAGCCAAGACATGCCATGCCAAAGCCATAGTACACTCGCACATAAGCAGGCCACACATGAGTACGAATCATGGCACGAGCAACCCGCGAAAAAGCTTGAGTATGAGACATGCCGAGTGAGACCACAACACGAAGAGATGCCACGTAGCCCATGTCAAAAGGCATCATTGCATGAAGAGACATGAGCAACAATGTGCCAATATGAGCCAAAGGCCGAGAGAGGCAATGCAACGCACTATGATCCAACGCTAGCACTCAAGGACATGCACTAACAAAGCAACTTGCACGAGTTAGCACGCGAAGAGGCACCAACACCCATGTATCCAGCATGCCATAAACGAGCCAGCAAGCCATGAACCAATGCCATTGCTCGAGACAGCCCGCACCAGCACACGAGATAGCGGGCAACAGTCCAATGCCAACACTTAATGTAGCCCCATGCAACGCGCAAGCAATCGAAGGGTCATGAGTTACCAATGCAAGAGACACTTCATCTTAACCTCTTAAGTGCATATTAAATGTAATAAAGGCAATATGTAAATGCCTATTATGAGTATGTTATTATTAGTATTTAGGAGGAGTATTAAGTGTGCAATTAGTAACTTTTATTAGGATTATTATTAGTCATTATGGATAGTTAATAGTAATTATTGGTAGTCAAGAGACCCTTCATTCCCCCAGCCTCTCCGATAAATAGAGGTCCCATATCTCTCCTATAAATAGAGATCCTCTATCCTATTGTGATCAAGAAATTTGAGTAATAAAAAATCAGTTCTTATCTCCAGTGAGAGATTAGTCTATCTTAGGGTTTAAGGTGACCATGGGTCCCTTGGGTTGCACCATCCCTACGTGGTATAGTAGGGCTTAAGAATGCAATGTCCCTTTAGGTTACATCACCTTGCATGATATAAGGCTCTTGTCTTTGGTGAAACCCAATCGAAGCAAGTTTTAATCGACACTATCTTCTCCATCCTAGTGTTATTCATTCAATTTTCTAACGAGCTAACTTAGTGCATAGAATATGAATGCTATGTACTAAAGTGAATTCCAATCTATCCTACTCAATCTCCCGATCCAATAAGAAAATTTCAAGTGGTGCGCGTGTCACCGTGAAGGCAATGCATCGGTAACCAACAGCCGCTCCTGTCACATATCCGCAAGTACCAATAAATAATGGTATCAATTGGACATGGTTTCGTTTGAGAGGCAAAACCTATTCAATTACTTTAATGGGCACCAACAGCATCGCCTCTAACTGAGACTGCTTAACCCAAATCAACAAAATAAAATTTTTAACGTCCTTGGACTTGGTGCATCTGCATCGCCTTCGCGATGAAGGTAAGGAAAAGGGAATCGAAAAAGGTTTCCTTGGCACTAACAATTATAGAATGCTGCAGGAGTTACATGGGACGTCTGTTGCTCCTTGTCCCGTCTTTTCTCTGTCACATGACTGATTATGTTTTTTCCCCCTACAATTGACACAAATTTGCTGATATATTATTTAATAATTAATAATAACACATGAGCTCGAAGTTGATGTTAGACTTTTACGTATATGTCTTTGATGGGATGTATTCTAAACCCCAGTACAAAAGAGTCAATTCCCAAAGGACCCACGAGAAAGAAGTCTGTCGATCAATATCTAACGACCACAACAACAATCTACTGAAGGGCCGCTGTCGTCCCGATCGGTCTACTAAAAGGCCTTAGTCGCCTGGGTTTACCGAATGATAGGGTCTCAGCCGCCTCGATTAACCGATCATGACCCATCAAGCGGAGACAGTCACCTCGATCAGTCAAACAAATGTCAGCCTTATAACCGGATAAGTCTCGAAAACTTTTTATCGGTCGAGCAACCAAACGATAGGTAGCACCCCTGTTGATTAAAGAGGAAGGTCAGAACTTCCTCGATTGCAGTTTTTTATTTCGTAATAGTAATTCTGAGATCTTTCATATAAAGAAAATATCTCTCCCAAAGAGGAAGGTTTCCCGATATAAGAGAATCGTGATCAATTCATAATATTGACTTTCGAGATTTCCAGATCAGTTCGATAAGGAAAGTAGGGTAGAAGTCCCTCAGCAACGTACAACTCTCACAAGTATAAGAGATATCAAAACCTCGACATCAGGTACCCTCTCTAAACCTAATACAGGAGGCACATTGATCACAGAGAACCACTTTCCATTAACTCTCAGTCTGTTTTTTTCAAACAAAAATCACTTTTTACTAACTTGAGCGTCGGAGTCTCCCCGCCGGAGCACCCTCCGGTGGTTTTTGCAGGTGTATCCACCATCGGTGATTACTGTTCGAGTCAAGAAAGAGCCGGTATCTGAGGAGCCATAACCCACCTCCATCAGATTGACGCCGTCTATGGGAAATAGATTAGAGTAGTTTCTGTTCCTCGCAACAATCATGCCTCCGAGAACCAGAGCGTCCTCAAGAGCCGTCCCTCCTGTGGAAGGGCGAACTGCCACACTTTCTGAAGCCGCTCCCCTTGCGGCGCTTGATCCAGCCACCCGCGATCCGGCAGCTCCCATGAGATCACCTCATCAAGAACGGGTTTTACAACCTACGCTTCCTGTCCAACCCATGGCCGACCACATTCCAGAGCGAGTCAATCGCCCCTAAATGGAAAGGCTAGAATCCAAACTTCAGGATGTGAGTAGATAACTAGAAGATCTTAGTCTCGCCCTCAGACCTGAAGTCCAATCATCTGTTGGGGGATCTAGACGTCCCCAACAACGACCGTCGCCCCCACGTGGGGAAGCATCTGAAAACTCCAAACTAGTCCCGGATGATCTTCGAAAGCAGGTCGAACAACTGGTAGCCGAGGAACTAAAGCGGGCTAACCCTCAGGGAGACCAAATCCCCTCTTATTCTTACACTTCGCTGTTTGACTCCAAGATTTCCTTAGAGCCCATGCCTCGTAACGTACTCTTGCCTCCCATAGAGAGATACAATGGGACAACGGACCCCCAGGGACATGCCCGATGTAGCCATGTGCAAGTATTTTCCCACTACTCTCTCGTGAAATACGCTCACTTGGTTCAACTCTCTACTATCGATGAGTATAAAGACATTCTCTCAATTACGCGAACAGTTCGAATCACACTTTTGTGATAAGTAGGGGAGTCAAGAGGAAGTCCACCGCCTTGCTATCACTGCATCAAGGTAAAGAGGAATCCCTAAGGAACTTCCTGGAAAGGTTCAAAGAGAAAATGATGAGGGTCCCTTCTTTGAATCATTCAATCACATTGATCGCGCTATTAACAGGTTTGCGGCCCTCCAATGTAAAGGTGTCCATCACAAAGAAATCTCCTGTTATCATCCAAGAATTTTATGCTCGAGCTAAAAAGTACATTGCTACCGAGGACGCCGAAGCATCCGATCATAGAAGAGATCGAACTGTCCGAAAAGAACGGAACCAGTCACCCCGGAGATCTCCGTCCAGGAGAAACCGGGCGAAACCCCCTCCTCCAAGGATATACAACAACTATACCCCGATGAGTGAGACCCCTGGCCGAGTCTTGGTCCTTATTAGAGATAAGCCATATGTTCGATAGCCCCCATGATCAACCGAGGATGATTCCAGCAAAGACAGAATGAAATACTGTCACTTTAATCGTGACTACGGTCACACAATCGATGATTGCAAGAAACTAAAAAATGAATTGGAATTCCTAGTACGTGAAGGAAGACTATGGGAGTTCGTTGCAGGAAGGGAAAAAGGTCCTCCTGCCGATCATCGGCGTGAATCGCCGTAACGTAACCAAGAAGAAGAACGTTACGCTGCTCGGCCTCCGACCGACCGAAAGGATCGGGTGATTCTTCAAGTCCATGATGGACCAACAGAAAATGAGACCAGGCGCCTAATAACACCAATTTTTTATTGCCCGAAGGCAATTCCTCTTGTACCACAAGAGATCCTAGCAGCTAGCACCAACAAACGACAAGGTGAAAAAAGGCTGGTCATTGGTTTCACTGACGAAGATCTCATTGGGATCGACCCGAACTGACATGATCCCCTTGTGATAATCGCCAAAATTGGACAATTTGAGGTTCGAAGGATCTTTGTTGATCAAGGAGCCGGCTGTAATCTTCTATATCGGGATGCTTTCGGATGAATGGGATTTCACTCTTGCCGACCTTCAGCCCCATGCGAGCCCAGTTAAAGGGCTCTCGGGTGAATGGATATATTCTGAGAGTATTATCTCTCTCCCAATCACCCTTGGAATACCTCCTAATCATGCAACGGCTCCCATCGTGTTTAATGTGGTAAACCTCTCTTCACTCTACAACGTCATCTTTAGGCAGACCAGGTCTGAACACCTTGAAGGCTTTGCCTAGCACCAAACATATGAAGATCAAGTTCAGAACATTGTCAGGGATTGAGACTCTAACATGTGAGTCGGAGCCTTCTACTTCCGCTCCTAAATAGTTATCGGATTTTATTGCTGGTATATTTCTAAACTGCAAGGGTATTTTTCCATATTCTTGAAATCACTCGTCAACAGATCTCTTACATCTCCATGTCCCGATCATATCGTTCGGAGGGCCTCAGTTGCCCAGTTCCTATCGTTCGAACGCATCGTCAATAGGGGATGTAACTCCCCGGACGGGTGGACGCGGCCCACAACTTAAGTATTTCATATCGTTCGAAGGGTCTCAGTCGCCCAATTCCTATCGTTCGTACGCGTCGTCAATAGGGGATGTAACTCCCCGGACGGGTGGACGCGGCCCACAACTTAAGTATTTCATATCGTTCATACGCGTTGTCAATAGGGGATGTAATTCCCCGGACAGGTGGACGCAGCCTACAACTTAAGTATTTCATATCGTTCGGAGGGTCTCAGTCGTCCAGTTCCTATCGTTCGTACGCGTCGTCAATAGGGGATGTAACTCCCCGTACGGGTGAACGCAGCCCACAACTTAAGTATTTCATATCGTTTGGAGGGCCTCAATCGACCAGTTCCTATCGTTCGTACGCATCGTCAATAGGGGATGTAACTCCCCGGACGGGTGGACGCGACCCACAACTTAAGTATTTCATATCGTTCGGAGAGCCTCAGTCGCCTAGTTCCTATTGTTCGTACGCATCGTCAATAGAGGATGTAACTCCCCGGACGAGTGGACGCGGTCCACAACTTAAGTATTTCCCGTTCGGAGAGCCTCAGTCGCACAGTTCCTATCGTTCATACGCGTCCTCAATAGGGGATGTAACTTCCCAGACGGGTGGACGCGACCCACAACTTAAGTATTTCATATCATTCGGAGAGCCTCAGTCGTCCAGCTCCTATCATTCGTGCAAGTCATTAATAAGAGACGGAGTTCCCCGAACGGGTTTATGACACCCTGATCTATAGTTTAACCTGTCGATCTCCCAATTTTTTGATCGTTCGACCATTAGTCTGGTATTCTCTCTTGATCGTTCGACCTGTCAGTCTGGTATCCTCTCAATCGTTCGACTTAATGGTCTGGCATCTGCTCGATCGTTCGAGCCCAGTTCCTATTGTTCGAAGGGCCTCGGTCGCCAGTTCCTATCATTTGGAGGGCCTCAGTCGCCCAACTTCTATCGTTCAGATGGCCTTAGTAGCTTAGTTCCCTTCATGTGGAAGGCTTTAGTCGCCCAGGATCTATCGCTCGATAGATGGGCGGACGCAGCCCAACTATTTGAGGATTCCCTATCATACAAAAGGTCTCAACTGTTCGAACACTGCTGATCATGTACCTCACTGACAAATGATGCTACCTTTCGCACCAGCAAGCATAATCATCCCGTTTGAGAGTTCCAAGTCAGGCGAAAGATCTGAGTCCCCTTAATTCTCCTGAGACAATGTAATGAGAAGCAAAGAAAATGACTCCTATTAGAAAAAATATAAGAATTTCTCATTAAACGAACATATACTACTTAGTACAAAATCCCGAATAGAAGTTATACAGTCAGATTTGGAGTATCGATCTCTTCTTCGACTAAAAGCAGAGCCTCACTTAGACCCATACTACGGATTATCTCTTCGACGCACTCTAATCTCTCGGCTAATCTACGGTGGGAATCCTTCTAAATGATAGCTTCCCTTACGCGGGACTTCTCAAGCTCCACTATCTTACGTTCCCCCGCTCAAAAGGACTCCTCACGAAGCTGAGCCAACTTCTTGTGCACCAGAGCTTCCGACTTCAGCCTCTCGCACTGCCCTTGGCACTGGACCAATTCCGATCGAAGAGATCTCAACTCCTCTTCCTTCTGACTGAATAAGGCACCCGGTATGTTTTCAGTGGCCAAAGACTCTCCTCTCCAAAGGGAGACTGATTTCCACAGACGGGTCAACTCAGAGAGCCTTCCCTCTAAGTGATTTATTACCTGCCTCCCCTGCTGCTTTTGAAATCGAGCAAGGGCCATGGTCTGTAAAGAAAACCAAATTAACAAACGATAAAAGAGGGAGAAGAATTCGAGAGACGCGATGAGAATATTACCATCAAGTCTAAGGACTCAAGGGCTCCGCTGACCTGTTCGTAAGACATCCTATGAAGGTCAAGCTCACAGCGATGGAAGTCAAATTGCCCAGCAATGCGCTCCGCTTCTGCCAGATCTACATAGCTATATTGCACGTCTCCAGCACAAATGGCGACGGTTCCGCGCTCTTTTGAGCCTTTCTTTCCATCGAAGGACCGAACAGGGATAGAGGATGAAGAGGACGCTCCCTCAGGAACTTTATGTTTCCCCTTGCGCAAAGGCCAGACCGGAATAGCAAAAGAAGGTCCCATCATTCTGTCCCTTGTAGCCCAAGAAGCGTCTTCTCTCGCTCCAGCATCAAGTAAAGGAAAATCTCCGCCTCCCCCTATCGGCGTAGCGGCAGTCGGCTCCGGGTACTTAGACAAAACCCCCAGTGCAGACGGAAGCAAGGAAGTCCCCTTCCATTTCGCCGAAGAAGATGGCGACCCGCGAAAGATCCCAGTAGCCCCTAAAGAAGACTTAGGTAGGGCCTCAGACGCCCCGGGATCCTCCTGAAGAGATCTTTTAGCGCTATGATGAGTCAACTTGTCAACAGTGACACTTTCCAACAAGACGTCGTTAAAATGATTCAAAGAACCGACTAGCTCGATCTTCGCTCTCCCCAACAGAAGGGGCCGATCAACTTTTCTCTTTTTCCCGAGTAGTAAACCAGCCAAGGATAACATTTGGTCGTCTAGCAAGGACTCGAACCATATGCTCCGACCGATAGACTTGCAATAACCGCTAACCGACCAAAAAAAATGACCATGTTTCGAAGCAGTTGGAGGTTTCAGCCCTACATTGGGCACCCCATCAGCCTTGGGAAGCCAGGGCATGCGATCCCTGTCCTAAAACTCTACAAAAAAGAACTTTTACATCTAGTTCTTATCGATGGACTCATTGTAGAAAAACCTCCAACTGGACTCGGGCCGAGTCTGTAGTTTGTACCACCCCTTGGTCGGTCCGTTACTCCCACATTTCATCAGAATAAAAATTGAGGACAAAACGTCAAAATCCAAACGAAGATGACAAAACTCTAATAAAGAAGCTACCGCGACCACTAACCGCCAGGCACCGGGAATCAGGAGCGTCGAGAATATGTTCCACTGACGCAGAACCTCAGAAAAAGAACCCGTGTACGGAACCTTCAAACCATACTTGACCTATTGGAGATACATCGACACACAGTTCTCTGATGCCCTGTTTGCCCTATCAACCTCTGTCGCAGATAACAGAGAGTAATCGTCCCCTAACAGCATCTCAGTTTGTAATTCTTGGAGCTCTTGTCCTGACATGGTGCTTGTAATATCATCAATGCTCGGAAAAGCCTGAGGAGCAGACATCTTTGTCACCGATAAAGACTCTTTGGCAGGGAGAGTGAGAGAAAAAGTGGAAGAGATGGAGAAAGCAGTGACGAGAAAAGTCCTTATGGGATGTGTGATAAATGGTTTACTAAGACCGAAACGACAGCGACCGTATTAAAGAATTCTCGAACCTCCGATTTAAAATCATGACTCATGGCGTCTCTTTCCAAGAAAACCATGAGTCAGGGGCAAATGATGGGACGTATTCCAAGGCACAGTCCAAAAGAGTTAATTCCCAAAGGGCCAACGAGAAAGGGGCCTACCGATCAATATCTAACGACCGCAATAATAATCTACCGAAGGGCAGCAGTCGCCCCGATCGGTCTATTGAAAGGCCTTTGTCGCACGGGTCTACCAAATGATAGGGTCTCAGCCGCCCCGATTAACCGATCGTGACCCATCAAGCGGAGACAGTCACCTCGATCAGTCAAACAAATGTCAGCCTTATAACCGGATAAGTCTCGAAGACTTTTTATCGGTCGAGCAACCAAACAATGGATAGCACCTCTGTTGATTAAAGAGGAAGGTCAAAACTTTTTCGATTGCAACTTCTTATTTCATAACAGTAATTCCGAAATCTTTCATATAAAGAAAGTATCCCTCTCGAAGAGGAAGGTTTCCCAATATAAGAGGATCGTGATCAATTAGTAATATTGACTTCCGAAATTCCCGGATCAGTTCAATAAAAAAGTAGGGTGGAAGACTCTCAGCGGCGCACAACTCTCACAGGTATAAGAGATTTCAAAACTCTCGACATCAGGTACGCTCTCTAAACCTAACACAGGGGACACATTGATCACAGAAAACTACTTTCACTCAACTCTCAGTCTGTTTCTTTAAAACGAAAACTATTCTTTACTGACTTCAGCGTCGGAATCTTCCCGCCGGAGTACCCTCTGACGATTTTTACAGGTGTATCCACCATCGGTGATTGCTATTCGAGTAAAAAAGGAGTCGGTATCTGAAAAGCCATCAAACACCTCCATCATTCTTATTATAAAATTTTTTATATAACAATAATTTGAGGTTTTTTGTAAAAATAGTAATACTAATATTTTTATTTCTTATTTTAAAAGAAAATACTACAAATAAAATAGAGGTAAAATTAGATTTTATGTTCAATTTTCTCTCGTTTTGAAAAACAGTGGGGGTAAACTTGGCATTTCCCATGGGAGATGGAAATATGGAATGGAGGGATGTGGCCACCTATGCTCCTCACTTTGTTCATACGTGTGAACGATAGTGTTTTGAGTGAGTTGCATAAATTCAAACTCTAAATCCCTACGATTAAAATTTCGTCTACAAAATTAAAATCCAAATTAGAATTAGGGGGATCTCAAAATTATATCATTAATTAAAAGCTAGTTTTTTTTTTGTTAAATTAATTAAAAACTAGTATAACAATAGTTCTAAAATAATTTGTTATAGACCTAAGGTTCCAACTCATAAAAGGATACTAAATATTCAACCAAACATATAAATCTTTTTAAGACTAAGAAAGAAATATCATAAACTCTTGAACAAGCCATCCTCCAAATAGGGAAACTAAATAATCTTAATACAACACAAAATCCAAAATCCTAAGACACCCTCTCTAGATTTCCATCAAACAAATCTAAATAACCAAATTTGGACGGACAAAAACTCTTCTTGTGTGAATGCTTGGGCGTTTTGGAGGTTGAAAACCAAGGCACCACAGCATTTTGTTCTTCTCATCTCGTTGCACGTTTTAAACCTCCTTTGCATGCTCTTTTACTCTTTTTATATATTTGAACTTGAAAAATGAAAATCGTGATGCTGTACTTCATGTCTTATCTCCTCCGTATGTACACATTCATTACTTTTTGCACCTAGCAGCTCTTTTTTTTTCCCGCGTTTTTAAGCCAATACTTAGTACAAGTAACATATATACATATATACAAATATATATATACATATATATATATATATATATATATATATATATGTGTGTGTGTGTGTATGTATGTTTGTGTGTACGTAGGGTTTGTTTATTCTAATAGGGTTGAGACTTTGCTTAAAGGATATGTGTTCCCTTTGCTTGGTTAATAGGACAAATTTATGCTCGAGGACAATAGCAAAATTAGAGTCTGATCTAGCTAAGCCCACGAGTTTAGAAAATGAGGGGAGGGGTAGTTTTGGGGGGACCAGCCTCAGCTTGTTTGGACATTTTGGGAGTTCTTGCCATTGCAAGCAGAAACGACACGAGGTGCACGAACCCAACATATGCCTCCAGATTGGGGGAGGGGCATCACATCAACCCCAACACACAGTTGCCGTTGCAGTTGTTGTCAGACTACTACTACTGCCACGAATACAATTTAATTCTCTCTCTCTCTCTCTCGGAGGTATTCAAATAGGACTCCCCTTTCTTCCCGTGGAGGGATTGGGTGGTGGGGTTCCCCCCTCCGTCCCAATAAATCTCATTTATAGGGGTTTGGTTTGGTTGTTTTCGTCGGTCATTTTCGTTCCCTTCAAAAAATTCAATGCCTTTTTCGCCCCCAAATATCTTCCCGTTCCAGATTATACCCCACTAATCTAGCTGTTTAATCTCATTCTCATGTCGATCCAAAACACATTTAAAAAAAAAATGCTTCTCCAGAATTTTTGAGCATTGTAACGAGTCCACTTGCACCATCTCTCACAACTACAGGTAAGGAAAGACTGACTTCTCCCTCCCCCAAAAACCGAATCCCATCCTACGATCTTCTAATTGTTTTGCTTCGTCTTGTGGGAGACATATATAATTATTTATAAATATGAACAATATTTTGTGCTGTGACTCTATGGGTATTTAATCTTTGCTCTAGTATATAAAGAATTTCTCATTATGGCTTAAGAACGAACGCCCCGACGGTCGACATTTGAGGTTGAACCTCATTTTACCCGACCATCGTGAAAATGTATTAATCGATAAAGGTAGGATCACGATTTTTTCCTTTTTGGGTGGTGAATACATAGTGATGGGGTGGGGCGTAGGCCTAAACCTAATTTGAAAACATAGCGTTTGAAAGGTCCACATACAAGGCTCGCAAAGGACAACTATCGACCGATATTTAATATTCTTTATGATTATCTACTGAATGGTCTTAGTTGTCTAGGTTGTCATTACCTATAGATAGGCATTCAGTCGTCCCGCTGATCGAACGTGATTCATTAAGCGAAAGTAATCGTCCTGATCGGGCACTCAACCATTAGTCTATCGAACGAACGAACTCTGAAGACCTTCCATCGACCAAACGACCGATCGATAGCCAACAGTTCTAACGATTCTAAGGGAATGTTAAAATATCCTATAATTCCAATTTCCTATTTGAGATTAGTATCTTTAGAATCTTTCAGTTAAGAAAATGTTCTCTCCAAAAAATGAATGTTCCCGTATGATGAAAATCACAATCAATTCGAAATATTGAACTCCCAAATTTTCGGATCGGTTCAATAAGAAAAGTATGGTTGAAACATCCCAACGGCGTACTCTCACAAGTATAAAATATCCTAATACCCTTTAAACTAGGTACGCTCTCTGAGTCTTACACATTGAGCACTCTAATCACAGGGAATCTCTCCCTCTTTGAGCTATCTGTTTGTTTCTTTACATTCAAAAACCACTCTTTCTAAGTTGAACGTCGGAGTCTCCCCCGCCGGAGCACCCTCTAACGGTTTTTGCATCCTTTCGACGGCAATCGTTTGAGTTAATAAAGAGTCGGTACTTGTGGAACCACAATCTACCTCCAACAGATTCGTCGGTGGGAAACAGATTAGAGTAACTTTTGTAATTCTGATAATCATGTCTCCCAGAACCAGAGCATCTTCAAAAGCCGCCCCCATTGCAGAAGGGTGCACTGCAACGCCTTCTGAGGCCGCCCTTCCAATAGCACCCGATCACTCTATTCGTGATCATGCGGCCTCTCCTCGCCTACCTCATCAGGAACAGACCCTGTAGCCTGCGATCCCGGAATAACCGATTGTGGCCCCTGCTCCAGAGAGAGTCAGCCGCCCCCAGATGGAGAGGCTGGAGTAAAAAATTCAGGACATGAGCAAACAACTGGAGGGCATCAGTCGCGCCCTTAGGTCCAAGAGCCAGTCTTCTGTTGGGGGGTCCATTCATCCCCAGCAATGACCATCACCCCCACACCAGGAAGTGTTCGAAAATTGCAGATTATATCCTTGTGATCTTGGAAAGCAAGTTGAACAACTCATTGCCGATGAACTCAGGTGGGTTAATGCCCAGGGAAACCAAACTTCCCTCTATTCTCACGTTTCACCTTTCGATTTGAAGGTCTCTTCAGAGCTTATGCCTCGCAATGTACTCCTTCCCCCTATGGAAAGATACGACGAAACAACAGATCTCTGGGATCATGTGGCACATTTTGTAACTGTGATGATTTCAAGAGATATATCCGATGCGGCCATATGTAAACATTTTCCCACCACTCTCACAGGAAACGCATTAACTTGGTTCAACTCGCTTCTGTCATTGAGCATAAGGACTTTCTCTCAGCTATGAGAACAGTTCGAATCACATTTCGTGATAAACAGAGGGGTCAAGAGAAAGTCAACTTCCTTGTTGTCATTACATCAAAAGGAGAAGGAGTCCCTAAGGTACTTCCTGAAAAGATTCAAGGCAGAAATGATGAGGATTCCATTTTTGAATCATTTCATCGTGCTGGCTGCGCTACTAACAGGACTACTGTTTTTCGGCATGAAAGTATCGATCACGAAGAATCTTATTGCTACTATTCAGAAATTTTACGCCCGAGGCAAAAAATATATCGCTACTGAGGATGCTGAGGCGTTTAATCATAAAAGAGATCAATCCGTTCGAAATGAACGTAACCAATCACCCGGAAGGTCTCCACCAAGAAAGAATCAAGCGAATCTCCCTCCTTCATGGAGGTATAACAATTACACCCCTCTAAATTAGACCCATGACCCAGTCTTAGCCTTAATTAGGGACAAGCCGTATATCCGATGGCCCCCACGGTCGACCGAGGATGACCCCAGCAGGGACAGAATCAAATACTGCCACTTCCACCGTGATTACGGCCACACAATAGATGATTGCAAGAAATTAAATGATGAATTAGAATTCCTGGTGTGCAATGGGAGACTACAAGAGTTTATCGACAGGAGGGAAAGAGATCCCCCCACCGGTTATCGATATGAACCGCTGCAACATGACCGGACAGAGGACCGACAAGCTGCTTGGCCCTCAACCGAAGGAAGAGACGGAGTAATACTCCAAATCCAGGACGGGCAAGTCTTTCAGAAGCCCTCCCATTTTTCTGATAATTCGTCAGAAAATAAAGCGAGACGTCTAATCGTACTAATCTTCTATCTCTCGAAGACACTTCCTTCTGTATTACAAGAAATTCTAGCGACAGATGCCAATAAACGATAAGGGAGGAAGAGACTCATCATTGGCTTTACAGACGAAGATCTAGTTGGAATAGGCCCAAATCGACACGACCCCCTCGTGATGACCATCAGGATTAGGCAACATGATGTCAGAAGGATCTTTGTCAATCAGGGGGAAGGCTGTAACCTTATATACCGAGTCATTTTCAGACGAATGGGATTTATTTCTACTCATCTCCAATCCCATGCAGGCCCAGTCAAAGGGTTTTCAGGCGAATAGATATACCCCGAAAGTATTATCTCACTTCAGGTCACCCTCGGAACACCCTCTAACCATGCAACAACTTCGGTCATATTCAACGTGGTGGATCTTCCTTCGCTCTACAATGTCATCATGGGCAGGCCGGGTTTGAACGCGCTGGAAGCTCTGCCCAGCACTAAGTACATGAAGATCAAGTTTAGGACGCCGCTAGGGATCAAAACATTGTCATGCGATCCAGAGCTCTCAACTTCTACTCCTAAGTGATCATCAGGCTTTACTGCTAATGGTTCTTCCTCCGGACTATGGAGGTATCTTTCAATTTAGTAAGGTATCGACTTAATGGACTTTCTACAAGCATATTCCCTGATCCTACAGAACGGCGGGCTTAAATCGCTCAAATTCTATCATTTGTATGTGTCGTCAATAAGGGATGGAACTCTCCGTATAGATGGACATGGCCTCTCTATCTAACGTTTTTGCCGAACGACGGATCTAAATCGTCCAGATCCTATCGTTCGTACGTGTCGTTAATAAGGATGGAACTTTCCAAACGGGTGGATACAACCCCTCTATCTAATTTTTGTACCGAATGACGGGTCTAAATTGCCCAGATCTTGTCATTCGTACGTGTCGTCAATAAGGGATGGAATTCCCTGAATGGGTAGACACGGCCCCTCTATCTAACGTTTCTACCGAACGGCGGGTCTAAATCATCCAGATCTTATCATTCGTACGTATCATCAATAAAAGATGAAACTCTCCGAATGGGTGGACACGGCCCCTCTATCTAACGTTTCTACCGAATAACAGTTCTAAATCGTCCAGATCTTATCGTTCGTACGAGTCGTCAATAAGAGATGAAACTCTCCAAATGGGTGAACACGGCCCCTCTATCTAACGTTTCTACCGAATGACGGGTTTAAGTCGTCCAGATTCTATCATTCGTACGTGTCATCAATAAGGGATGGAACTCCCCAAACGGATAAACACGACCCCTCTATCTAAGAACTTCCTACCGAACAGCGTGTCTAAATCATTTAGATCCTATTATTTGAACGTGTTGTCAAAAAGGGATAGGACTCCCCAAACAGGTAGACATGGTCCTACTATTACTTATTTTTTACCGAACAATGGGCCCAAGTCGCCCTGATTCTACCGGACTGACGCAGCAAGAATAGCTACGGAGAATAACAAGACGACTTCTACCAACGAAAAAGTAAAGATTTCTTATTGAACAAGCAAAATGCACCGGATACAAAATTTCGAACGAAGGTTACATAAAATCAAGAAGGGGGGACAGCCAGACACTGAGTTTTTGCTGCCTCCTTAACCAAGAGCAAAGTATCACTTAGACCCATACGATAGATTATTTCTTCGATGTACTTTAACCTTTCGAACAATTTGCGTTGAGAATCTTTAAAGATGATGACATTCTTCGTACGACATTCCTCAAGGTCAGCTATTCTACATTCCGCCATCCGAAGAGACTCTTCACGAAGTTGGGCCAACTTCTCGACCGAACAAAGACGTGTCTCGTGCACCTTAGCCTCCGATGTCAACTTCTTGCATTGATCTTGACACTGGGCCAACTCTAATCGAAGGTTTTTTAGCTTTTCTTCATGCTTATTGAGCAACGCACCGGATGTGCTCTCGGTCTTTGCACCCTCCTCCTCCCGAACAAGAATTCCTTCCTGCGATTGAGCCGAACGGCTTAACTCAGAGACATGCCCCTCTAAGTGATTTATCACCTGCCTTCCCTATTATTCTTGAAATTCAGCAAGAGATATTGTCTGAAAGGGAAAATGAGTAAACAAAGGCAAAAATGAGAAAAGGACCCAACGAGTATAGAGAAAACAATACCATTAAGTCTAAGGACTTAGAGCCCCCCTGACTTGCTCGTAAGACATCCTATGGAAGTCGAGATCACACCGATGAAAGTCTAACCGGTTGGCAATGCGATCCGCCTCAGTCAGGTCTATGTAGCTGCATCGCATATCCCCAGCACAAATGGCGACGGCTCCCTATTCTTTTGAACCCTTCTTCTTATCAAAGGATCGAACGGAAATGGCAGGTGAAAAAACAGTACTATCAGAAATCTTACGCTTTCCTTTGCGCAAGGGCCAAACTGAAACAGTAGATGAAAGCCCTGCCATTTCCCCCATCACAGCTGTGAAAGCGCACAACCCTACCTTAGCGCCAGGTGAGGAAGTATCTCCCAATCTCCTTGGTTTACCCTCATAAGTGCTCCTTTTCCCCAATCTCCTTGGTTCTCCGAGGCAAGAGTATCCATTGGAATGGCTCCTGACGGATCCGAGCACTCCGATAGAACAAGCTCACGCCTTGACGAAAGCAAGGGCGATGAAATCTTTCTTCTCTTCGACAAGGGAGAAGAAGACTTCTGGAGGGCCACAGACGCCCCGACGGATTCCTGAGGAGATTCCCTCGTGCCCAACCGAACCTACCTATCGATTTTCCTCTTCTCCCCAATTAGTAGGTCAGCTAAGAACAGCATCTGATTATCTAATAGGGACTCGACCTATATACCTCGACTGGTGGACTTACAATAACCATCGACCGACCGAACGAAACAACCGTACTTAGATGCGGTTGGGGGGTTCAATCCTAAAAAAGATGCCTCATTGGCATCAGGCAGAACAGAGATACAATTCTTACCTAAAAACTCTACAAAAAAAAAATTTGTGCATCCAGTTCTTATCAATGGACTCCTTGTAGCAAAACTTCCAGTCGGACTCAGGCCAAGTCTATAGTTTGTACCAGTCTCTGATCGAGCCACTATTTCCACATCTCATCAAAATAAAAATGGACGACAAGATGTCGAAATCAAAGCGAGGATGACAAAACCCTAATAGGGAATAGGGAAGCCACAACAACTACCAGATGCCATACACTTGGGATCAGGAGAGTTGGAAATATATTCCAATGGTGTAGTATATTCGCGAAAGAACCTATGTATGGAACTTTTAATTCATACCTAACCGATTAGAGGTATATCGGTACGTAACCCTTTGACGTCGTATTAGCCCTGTCGGCATCCGTGGCAAATACCAAGGTATAATCATCTCACATTAGCATATCAGTTTGGATCTCTTGGAGTTCCTTTAGGGACATAGTGCTCGCGATGTCGTCGATGCCCAGAAAAGACTGAGTACTGGACGTTTTTGCCATTGTTTCTGGAAATGATTTTTCAAACAGATCTCAAAGAAGAAAGAAGAATAAAGGTGTCAGGTACGCACGAACAAATGGTCTTATGAAAACATCAAGAGACGATCCGTATACCCCCAACGATGGCATGCGATGCCAACATTACTCACGGTACCTTTCTCACGAAACAGTACTCTGAGTAGGGGGCAAGTGATGGGGCGTAGCCCTATTTCGAAATGACAGCATTTGAAAGGCCCACACACAAGACCCACAAAAGATAGCTATCGACTGATATTTAATGTTCTCTATGACTATCTACTGAAGGATTTTAGTCGCCCAAGTTGTGACTACCTATCGATAGGGTCTCAATCGTCCCGCCAACCGAACGTGATTCATTAAGCGAAATTAACTGCCCCGATCGAACACTCAATCATTCGTCTATCAAACGAATGAACTCTGAAGACCTTCCATCAACCAATCAATAGCCAACAACTCTAACGATTCTAAGGGATTGTCAAAATATTCTATAACTCTGATTTTCTATTTAAGAGTAGTATCTTTATGATCTTTCAGTTAAGAAAAGGGTCCTTCCAGAAAATGAATGTTTCCCGTAGGATGAGAATCACAATCAATTCAAAATATTAAACACCGAGATTTCTAGATCGGTTCGATAAGGAAAGTAGGGTTGAAATACTCCGACGACGTACGACTCTCACAGATATAAAATATTCTAAAATTCTCTAAGTCAGGTACGCTCCCGGGACCTTACACATTGAGCACTCTAATCACAGGGAATCTCTCCCTCTTTGAACTCTCAGTCTGTTTCTTGACATTCGAAAATCATTTTTTCTGATTTGAGTATCGAAATCTCCCCCGTCGGAGGATTTTTTTAGATCTCACGTCTTTTCGACAGCAACCATTTGAGTCACCAAGAAATCGGTATCTATGAAATCATAATCCACATCTAACATAAGCCCCACCCCGTGGGGAGGGATTTCATTGTGTCACAGTTGCATCTAACATGTATATTGACTTCGGAGTGGGAAATATTACATCATCTACCGTTACCTTATCCTTGGGATTTAAGCAGAAGCTCTGTTTGAAGGAAGAAATTAGTGGACAGGGTTATGTGGGTTATGACTCATACCCACTCGAACGCAGAAAATGAGGCAGACGCACTCTTGCAATGGACGTTACTGCTCCCTTTTCCAAGTGTCTAAGGATTCATTTTAATTTCTTGGGCGGAGTAGCAAATTTGGAAACCAAACCCCCCCCCCCCCGGGGGGGTTAGACACAGAGAGGAGAAAAGGAAAGTTGAAAAAGTTTTGCATTTAATGAAACTGAAGTCCAAAACAAAAGCCATTTCATTTTATTTTATCAAGAAAGAAAAAGGGAAAGCTTCAGCATGATTCTACTTTTGCTTTGTATGTTGAAGAAGCGAGGCAGGTGGCAATGGTTGATGATGATGATAATGAATAATTTCAATTTCACTTGGATCTAACTTTGTGAAAAACCAAAATCAAAAAGGTAAAGAAGACCGTTAGAGATTCCAAGTCGCTAGGCATGATAACATGTATAAATTACAATAAAATAGTATTTTTGGTTTCCAAATAGTTCTGAAAAACATACAACACAAGCAAGGAATGCAGCTCCTTTCCTCTCTCATAACAGTCTGCTTAACAACATACATGCGCACATACCTACATACACAGTAATCAAGTAAATACGTCCTATCATACACAAATGCAGAAAAACCACCGCCCGCCCCCGCAAATTACATTGTTATTGGAAGTTGGAACCTGCTAACTTGTAGCCTATGTAAGATATGATTGCACTAAAATATAGAAAAAAAATTAATCTAAATAGTAACAAACGTTGTCCTGCCCTTAAAGAGCATCACAGTAGCCGCCATAAGTGATGTGAGCTCTGGTGAGTGGCCCCCCTCACTGCTGATATTGCCTCATTCAGCTTTGTTGTCCTTCGAACCACTTGCTTTATTGCCCTCTGCTGCAGTCCAATTCATGAAACACACACTCAATACTTCAATTTATACTTAAAAGCACTTTTGCTTTCTCAATTGACAACGTTGTATGAAACAGCAAAACAAACCTTTTCATCTGCGTAAATCTGAAAGCGCAGCTTCTGATTCTGCTGATCATGTTTGTTAGTCTGACGGCTTCCGAAGATGAGAATGCAAATGGTGGCGGCAGCAAAGCCGAGGGAGCAAAGAGCACCGATCCCCGTGAACCTCCACCTCCATATGTTGAAACCGCCCCCATGTTCTTCCCACGTGATCACTTCCTTATGATCCGAATTACCCTTGGTTATCATCCTGGGACTGCTCTTGTCTTCCATGATGGCGGCTTCAGTTTTGTCGTCAAATTGGAAAGAACCCACCTCCATTTGAGGAAGGATTCCCCTTTTACCTGATTTGGGGGAATCCATTTTCATGTCGACGAATTCATTTTCCTTCATTTTCTTGAAGAAAACTTGGGAAACCGTGTCCTGATCGCCCTCCCCCTTCTCTGGTTGAGAGATGGCAGGCGGGGCTGGTACGATCCTCCTGATCTCAATTGGGACCTGTGTGATTTCTTTGACCACAGCTACTTCTTCTTCATCTGGGATTTTCCCTTTCCCAACTGCAGTTTCTAACTCAAAAGGCACTGGAACCACTTGGCCGGATTTCGAATTGGGATTGGAATCGGAGACCTCTTTTGGATCAATTGGGGTTTCGACGATTTTGAAGTAGTTCATGTTAAAAACAGTTTTGGGAAGTAGGTAGCCATGTTGCTTGTTCTTGTTGGGGTTGGAGGAGTAAATAGTTTTGTCAGCATCTTCATGGTAATCGAACAACCCATCGTTCGGGAGTAATTCCCACCCCTCAATATCCATGTCCGTTGACTTGATTTTCTTTTTCTTCTTCTTCTAACAGGGAGGAGAGGTGGTTGAGGTTGAAATACAGACCGGAAAGTATCCAAATTAGAATTGAGTGTTGATGAAGATCAAAGAAGGTGGCTTTCACGGGTGGTGAAGTTTCCAGTGTGACTTGTGAAAGAGGCCACGACGCATTGTTGTGTCGTGTTGTGCTGTGTTAGCTTAGCTCTGTCGATCAAGAGAGCTGAATCGGGAGAGAGATTAATACCGACGGGCGCAGGCGCAAAAGGGCAAATGCAGGAATAATGTAATTGTGATCTTGATGTGATTTTGATATGGTTGGGAAGGCTTATCCTCCCAAAAGAGTCCAATTTGGAGGTGGGCTCACCCGGGTCCCACCTAAAGCAAAACTTCTTCTCAACGATAGGTTCCTTGATATTTCTTTATGCCATTGAAAACATTTTGTTTTGTTTTTGTATTCAAAATAACACTACAAACTCACCCCCTTTGATTACTATATTATTGAGAATGCAACCATCCGTATGGGTTGATGACATGGTAAAACCAGCAGACCCCTGCTTTGGAATTTCTCATTTAGGAATCAACCCCCAACTCTTTCTCGAGAAAACGTGGCTTACTAGTCTACTAGTAAAAGTGTTTGTATCTTTTCCTAGAATTATTAGTGTTGGAGGTGGTTTTAATTTCACAGATAAAGGCTCTACTAATTCGAATGATAAAACTTAACCTTCTACTGATGTTGATAGATGACACTTGCAAAGGATCGTCGAAGGATGTCATAGCGGAGAAAATTCTAACACTTAAGTTAGAGAACGGTTTTTGAAAGGAAAAAATAGACTAAAAGAAAATTGTCCTTGCTTTACGTGCAAGTTCAGTGAGTATGAATTCGTATCTGGTCGATCATCCTCACAATGTATCTATAGTTTTCTACTGTAAGAGACGTGTGTCGGAGGATGTTGAGACCCTAGTTTCTTTATGTAACTATCCCGAGATCACAGGAAAAAAATTCCAAAAGATCTCAATGACCTTTAATTTGGGAAATCCAGACAACTATGCAGATTCTCCTTTATGCATTAGGGGTCTCCCTTCCATTTACAGGAGGTTCTTTCTGGTTCATAGGAGGTAAGAATATTTTCCTTTGTGCGCCATGTGATGATTACCGATCACCGAGTAAGCGTTGTGGCCGGCCAACCGTTTACCGATCAGGACACGGTTGGTACAGAATGAGAGAAAGAGTAGGCTATGTCAAGCCATCTGGGAGATAGATTTTGTATTGACAACACGTTTTGGTCGATGCACCCCATGAGCCGGGGGTTCGGAGGGTCTAGAGTCTCATGATAGTGATAAACCTGATGGCTAGTCGATTAGGCGAATACTGGCTAGTTGAATGACTTGGTCACTAAGAGTCATTTGTTGCGTTGTGGACCGGTCTTGAACCCAATATGGCTTGAGCTATTTTGACCATGTATCATCATTTGCCCCTACTAATATTGTTTCGGAGGAGGAACATTAGGAGTATAAATGCGGCATGTGCCACTTTGACTACCGCGAACCGTCCTTGACATGTTCTTTACTCTCCACGTTTGTCGATTGGTTTCCCATTACCTCCTTCACCTTTTTGGCAGTTAAGCTTTTCAGCGATTTAGCTTTTTGTGAAGATCTTTTGAGAGAAATGGCTAAGGGTTCATCGTCTATTTCTTCTCTGAGTATCAGAGATATCAGGAGCACTATGACGCAGAAAGAACTACTCAAGGTCAAAAGCGTCATGTTGTTAGGCGACTACTTTGAAATCGTTTTGGCGACTGACATTGATAGAGGCAACATGGCCTTGGGGAATTGAGTTCCAATGTAGAAACAATCATTGAGGTATGGTTTAAAGGTGCCAAACACCAGCCCTATTACTAGGGTTTTATTACGTTGGAACATTTTTTCCACTTTGCTGATTCCCAATGCTTGACGCTTGGTGGTAGCGCTTATTTCTCTGATGAGCTTTTGGCAGTTATACTTCGATTTCGAAGTCTTGTCATCCGTGTTTTCATTAAAAAAGTGTGGGAAGAAGGGTTCTTCTAGAAGTTGGTTTTGTCTATAGACTCGAACAGAGCCAAACCAGAAGTCTTTTTATAGTGAGACTATCAATAAAAGTTGGATATACAAGTACCGTTTTGTCGAATTCTTGGAGGAAAGCTTAATGTCGAAACTTCCAGCTCTGATGTAGACCCTTTCACCAGGTTAAAGCCCTATAAAGATTATTATAATTTGGGCTTTATTTAGTCTATAGGTGAATACTATGAGGCCTCGCAAAGAAGCATCTAGGTTGACCCTCTCTTAGATGATGAGATGTTATTGCTAGCAAGTCTATTACTTGGTGAAAAAAGGGGAATCAAGAGGCCCCTGTTGCTTGAGAAGGTGAAGAAGAAATCTGTGGATTCCTTGCATTTCCCCATAGAGGAGGATTTGAAAGAGGTTACTATTAATCGATGGATGAGTGATAAATCGGTGGGGGTCCCAGAAGAGACCGAAAGTATGTCGAGAGTCTACTCACTTGATTCGACCCCACTTGCCTCATTGAGGGCCAAGAGGAGGCAAGTGCAACTGCACCCTAGATGTTCATGAATTCACTCAACCAACTGTCGATAAGTCAGCAAAGGCTAGTGCGGACGAGTGTTCTAGCAGTGGGATCGGTGAGGGTTCCCTGGTGAAAGAAGAAGACTATGTCCCTGAGGCTTCGGTAGAGGTAAGGGGGCTTTCTCTAGAGCATCTTGAAGATGTTGGTCCCGACTTGGGTGAGGGGCTCAGTGCGAGGCCGTCCATTGCTATTCCACCATTGCCCTCGGACAAGGGTAAACAGAGGGTGTTCGAGGAGGAGGTGTTCCTCTGCCCTATCCCCATTCGGTCTTTTGACGGTCGTAAAGGCTCAAAAGAGTGCGAGACGATGACGATTAGTGTTGGGGACCATCGTCGCTGCTATGTGGACATTGTGGAAGGGAAGCCAATAGCCGATCAGTTAGACTTTTACCGTTCAGATCTGGATCTAAACAGGCTCTCACTTAAGCAGGGAGATAAGGTCTTGTTTTCAATAGCTATGATGGTATATTTCTCTTGTGCTCGTTGGTTTTTTCTTTTTCAGCTTGCTGACTAGTGCTTAATTGTTCAAACTATAGCTCTAGCGGAGTTCTCAAAATGACGAAGGGAGAAGATTCTAAGTCATATAAGGCGTTGGTCCGAGTAGACGGTAAATGACACCTCTCAGTTGGAGAAGGCCCTCTCGTAGAAAGAAAGGGAGCTTGAGGAGGCGAGATCCTCTGTGGTTGCAATGAGTGCTCATGCTGAGGAAGTGGAACAGTTCAATACCGAACGGGATGCAGCCTTCTAACGGTATGAGGAATTAGAGGCAAAGGCAAAGGTGTGTGAAGTATCCCTTCAGGCCACGAGGAAGTTGGTCGACGTGCTTGGCTGATCTCTCCAAGCTACTGAGTAGGAACTAGCCAAACTGAGGGCTACTATTTTGAAAAATACACACGCCCAACGCGAGTTGTTTGAGAGGCTCTAATGTGCTATAAAGATTATTCAACAAGTGGGGTTGGCGGACACTATGCCCCCGGACATTGAAGACCCCACCATTGGGCCCGAGCCTGCTACTGTTCCCGTGGAGCTTGATGACCCTCCTGTCCGCTGATTCGCTTTTTTCTTGTGACTTCTTTTTTATTTCTTTCCAAGTGCGTAAATGAAATGCTCTTCTGTTTTCATTTTGCTTCACACCCTATGTCAGTTGGATCGTTCTTTAACAGATAGAGTGTTATCAGGGACTGATGTCCCTAATGAGACTTCCTTTCTTGAGTTAGTTGGTAGGAGCGATCATAAGTGTTCAATTGGCTTCATTCAATAAGTCTTATGCATCAAGTAGATTAGGCAATGCATGTTCATCCAGAGAGACAAGTCCCCATCTATCGGTTTCGTTTAAGAGGAATAGGTGATACTCGCTTGTTTAGGGAGATTAGTCCCTGCCGATAGGCTCCACCTGAGAAGACTAGTGACGGTGGCCCATTAGGGGGGATAGATCCCTAACGGCAGAATAGGGTGACGTTGGCCTACCCAGGGAGATAGATTCCTAGCGATAAGACATGACAATGTTAGCTCGTTCAGAGAGATAGGTCCCTGATAATAGGATAGGACAAAGTTGGCCCGCTTAGGGAGATAGATCCCTAACGATTGGACAGAGCGACATTGGCCCGCTCGAGGAGATAGATCCCTAAGGATAGGACAGGACGACGTTGACCCGCTCGAGGAGATAAATCCTGAGTGATATTATAGAATGATATTGGCCCACATAGGGAGATAGGTCCCTAGTAATAGGACAGGGCAATGTTGGCCTGTTCGGGGAAACAGATCCCTAATGATAGGATAGGGCGATGTTGGCCCATTCGAGGGGATAGATCCCTGATGATAGGACAGGACGACGTTGGCCCATTCAGGGAGATAGATCCCTAACAATAGAACAAAACGACGTTGGCCCGTTCAAGGAAACAAATCCCTTGTAATAGGACAGGACAACATTGGTCCGTTTGAGGAGATTTATCCGTAATGATAGGATAGGGCCACGTTAGCCCGTTCGAGGGAATAGATCCCTATCATAGGACAGGACAACGTTGGTTCACTCAGAAAAATAGATCCCTAACGATAGGACAAGGTGACGTTAGCCCGTTTAGGGGATAGTTTAGCATAATCAGCTCATGAAAAGGAACAAAACACGTCGTTAAGAATAAATTGATAATAACATTAAAAACAAATTGATAACGAGTAAATCGAGTGCTAAGACTAGAAATCAGAGGTCGCCTACTAAGGGGTGCTACAAAGATGATCGTAAAAAGAGAAGGATTTAAAGTTTACTTGGGAGGAGGAGCCGGGAGCTCTGGATCGTAAGATAAGGTTCTAATACTGTCAGGGGTCTTGAATTTGACTTTCATGTGCTTCGTACTCAACAGTGCTTCCAGGGCATTTAGGGCAGGGCGCCCTAAGATTGCATTATAGAGAGAAGGGAGTTTAACCACGTTAAATGTGGTCGAGGCTGTCGTGTGGTCGGGAAGAGTTTGAGAGTCACGGGTAAAGAGATAATGCTTTCAAGGTATATTTATTCATCTGAGAGTCCATCAATGGGTCCGATGTGAGGCTGCAAGTGTCCTGCATCTGTTAGAAAGCGCTCCAATATAGGAGGTTGCATCCGACTCCTTAGTTAACGAAGATTCTCCTAACTTCATATTGTCCAATCTTGACAATAATGATGAGGGAGTCATGTCGATCTGCATCGACCCCTACTAAATCATCATCATTGAAGCCAATCAAGGGCCTCTTCTTTTTGGGTGGCTTCCTGGCATGGGTAGCAATGACTTCTTTGGATGGGGAGTTGGGCGTCTCGGTCTTCTGAAAGATTGGGGCTACTAGGTGCCCCAATTTGTTTGCTCGGGTGCCTACTTGGTTGCACCAGTATAGTACTTACAAAATATGAGCCGGGAGGGTCATGATGGGTCGTACCGCCCTATATCTGGAGGATCACCCCGTCAGGCCAGTTGTGTTCCGAAACCAGCTGGTCAACTCAATCGTTTTCTCGTTTTGGGTTGTGTGGACCCTCCTGAGGGGGAATGCCCTGTCTCTTTATACCGATGAATCTTTGAACTCGACTACTTCAAATGAGGAACTCAAGTTCGTCCCTTAGTTTCTTGTATTCGTCGGTGAGATACCCATAATCCCAATGAAAGTGGTAATATCGAGTCTTATCCTTTTTTGAAATCGTCATCTATGGGACGAGGGGGCCACATAGCATAAGGCTTGTTCTGGATCTAAAGTAAGACTGACTTGGCTAAGGGCCTCGTTCAAAGGATGTAATTAGTGAACTTTCATTGTTGCAAGGGCCCTTGGCAGGCCCTTGGCAGGCCCTTTTAGATGGGGATCGTCGAGGTGCAAGGCTGTACTCTTTTTGAGTTGGTAGGTTAAATCACCTGTCAAAGGCCTCGGCATCTTCCGCCATGAGATACTTCTCTACACGAGCATAGAACTCTTGAATAGAGGATGGGAGACTCTTAGTGATGGATATCTTCATCCCGGATGGTCGTAGTCTCATAAGTAGCGCGGCCAGCACAATTGAATGGTCCAGACCAGAAACCTTCATCATTTCAACCTTGAACTTCTTAAGGAAGTCCCTCAGTGGTTTATCATCTCTCTATCACAACGAGTGGAGAGATGTAGACTTTCTCTTGGCCCCCTACTAATGATGAAGTGGGTTTCGAACTGCTGTCACAATCGGGAAAAAATTTTGATATTGAACGGGGAGAGCGAGTTAAAGCATATCAGTGCATTGCCTTTCAAAATTGTCGGGAAGTGCTTGCACATGGCGGCATATGTCATGCCCCCAAAGAGCATCACAATGATGAAGTGAGCGACATGGTCCTGGGGTCATTTGTGCCTTCGTATCTCTCTAGGGGAGGGAGAAGTACATCTCAAGGTATTGGTTTGAAGGGATCTTAAGATCGAAAGGTAAGAAATCGGTGGGATATTAGATAGATTCATCTTTTTTCATGTTTACTTACTTAAGCTCGTTGGCTACGAGCTTCTCAATCTATTTTCTTAGGTCATTATGGTCATGTCGTGACATCACCAAGGATTCATGGTGCTCTCTGGGCTCGAGTCTCCTTGTGCGCACTTGGCCTGATTCACGGGAGGAAGATTGGGCTCCGGTAAAAGGGTGCGACTAATTTCTTCCAACTATTTGCTCATACTCTATATTCTTGATTCTAACCTTTCTACCTGGGGTCGGGTGTCCTTTTCCGAAGAAATAGGAGCACCGAGTGGTGTGGGGTGGCTATGGTAGCCGACTGATGACTACAGCTTGGGTGGATTAGCGACAATAGGATGTTGCGCGATATTCGTTAGAGAGGCGGTGCGCCCTTCCATCAAGGACGCTACTCTGGAAGCAGCCTTGATGACTCTTTGAGGAGGCATTCTTGTTTGATGAAGTGGATTGGTGGCAAGATAGATTTCTTTCTACTCTATTCCCACATACGGTGCTAATTTGTTGGAGATAGGTTTAACTTCACATATGAGGGCTCTGCTAACTCAAACGATGAAACTTAACCTTCTGCTGATACTTATAGATGAGACCTACAAAGGACCGTTGTAGATCGTCCCAGTGGAGGAAATTTTGACGTTCAAGTTAGAAAGCGGTTTTCAAAATGGAAGAACAAACTGAAAGAAAATTATCCTTGCCCTACATATAAGTTCAGAGAGTATGAATTTGTACCTATTCGATCGTCCTCACAATGTATATATAGTTATCTGGTGTAAGAGACGTGTGTCGGCGGGCACTAAAATCCTAGTTCCCTTACAGAAGTGTCCTGAAATCACGAGAAAAAGATTCTAAAAGATCTCAATGATATTCAATTTGAAAAATCCAGGCAGTTATGCAGATTCTCATTCATGCGTTAGAGGTCTCCCTTCCATTTACGGAAGGTTTTTTTTTTCCGCATTCATAGGAGGAATGAACATTTTCCTTAGCGCGCCAAGTGTTAATTACCGATCACCGAGTAAGCGTTGTGATCGGCTAGCCGTTTACCAATCAAGATACGGTCGATGCACATGAGAGCAAGAGAGGAAGAGTGAGACGTGTCAACTTGTCTGGAAGATTGATCTCGTATTAACGACACGTTTTGATCGATACACCCCACGAGCCCGGGGTTCGGAAGGTTTGGAGCCTCGTGATAGTGACAAGCTTGACGGCTAGCCGATTAGGCGAATGTTGACTAGTTGAACAACTGGGTCAGCGACAGTCATTCGTTGCGTTGTGGAGTGATCTTGAACCCATTACAGCTTGGACCGTTTTGACCATATATCATCAATTAGGATCATATTTTTTGTTTTGAGCTATAGCATTATGATTAAAATTTACTCAAACCAAGTTCATGTATTTTTTTTTTTTTAAGTTTGGAACTTGAATGTTATCCTACATATTTGGTGAATTTGCTTGATGATTATTTAAGAAATAATTATTAAAATTTTCATTATTATTTATGAAAAAAAGGAGGGGAGATTCTTGTAATAGCCGGAGTCTGAAATGGGATCGGAAGAAAAAGGAAGGTGTCGGTTGCTTGTTGAAGTTTGCTTGGAATGACAATGATGGAGGGCAAGAAGAGAAAAGTTGGAGCGGAAAAGAAAAATGGTGAAAATGAAAGTGAAAGGCTTGCAACAGACTGTACTACCCCATCTCGTAAGTCAACAACTGTCCATATAATTCTAGAGTATCAGGCCAATCGTTGAATAAGTGAATATCTTATATATGATCTGGCCTAAACCCTCGCCCTCCCCCTCCCCCTTTTAACATTTGAACGTGACAAATTAAAAGTATGTAAAGTAACGTATACAATACAAAATATATAGAAATAAAGAGGAGGGGAGTGCACCTGCCTGATGGGTGGACAGATGGGGACACTTTCGCTTTTTGAATCTAATCACCTACGCCAAAGAGTAGTGAAATCTTCAGCTTTTAAATTTTATTTTTATATTTTTCAATTTTCGAGATGGGCATGCCGATAACTTGAAAATATGTAGCATTAACTAAAGTGAGGTCAATTGCAAAAGCAAAATAACCCCCAACCTCTCAAAATTTTTAATAAAAAGTATGGCGACACCCTAACTTGGGTTTTGTTCGTTTGGTTTAATGATAAGAAGAGACACAGATACATCTTCCCTGCACGACCAAACAAAATGTCAAACCTAGGTTTGCTTTTGGTTCGGTTCGTTCAGTGATTCTTGACGAGGTTCCAAACTTTGTATTTGCTAAACGTGCATTTAAAGTTATCTCAAAACACAAACACCGACTCTCTCTCTCTCTCTCTCTCTCTCTCTCTCTCTCTCTCTCTCTCTCTCTCTCTCTCTCTCTCTCCGGGGGTTTGTATTCTATGGCAGAATAATGAGTAGCCAATGATTTATTGAGAAGGACATTAATATTGTATTTGGAGTAAAGTCTTGATAATTATAAAAATATCGTTCTTAGAGTTTTATTCTTATAACAGACCTGACAATAGCTCAACTGAGATTAATCAAGTTAAAGTTATAGATATTCAACTGTGGACCTAATTTAAGACAAAAAAAAAAAAGAATAATGAGTAAACACGTGTTCATAAGAGGGACAGAATCAGGTCCTTGTCGCGTATGTTGCCCTATGCATGAGCTGTATTTTGTATTTTTATTTATTGTGAGAGAATCCAAATTTCCAGACATGGTTTTAAGGGTGTCAATTTGGATTCGCATGTTTGGAGTTCAAGCTTCAAAGGATCCCCCAAAATTGCTTTATGAGCTACAAAAATAATTTTATAAAGGGGTTAGATGATATTCAATAAATACATTTACAAATGATCATTAAATAAGCATAGTCAGCAATAAGCTTATAATAATTACTTGCATGACACGCGTGGTCATAAATATTTCTAATCGTGTCGACACAAACACGATTAAGATGCCCTATTATATTTATTTGGTTGGAATTAATATGTTGGGCGACTCCACGTAAACTAATGTAAAATGCACAGTGCAAGCAGGAAAGGGACGGCCAGAGTAAATAGAATGGAAAGCAACACCAGTAGCTGAAATCTTTATGGTTATTGGATAATGGTATCAATGCCTAAACAACCTTAGGAAAGTAAATATAAGGAAAAAAAAGGGTCATGCATAAGTCACTAAGTTTGGGTGTTTCACCTGGGTTGAGAGAGGACTGAGGTTGATGAGGAGATTAATAGCCAACGCCACAACATAAACCTGGACAGTGTCGCATTGAGAACGGAGGGGCGATACATAAGGCTGAAGCCAACTCCCCCGCCTCGGGTCAGTAAAGAGAAATACATTGCGCGCACACACCCACACCACAAGTCACATAATTTCACAAGTACGCAACAAGGAATAAATAATCTACACAATAAAGCTGTCTCAAATTTACAACCCATAATTGACTCCCACCCCCCCCCCCCCAACACACATAACATTAGCACAATTAAACAAAAATGGCGTACAAGTTCCTTCAAAGAGAAGGCGTGGGGGGAAAAAAGAAAAAAAAAAAGTGATGGCAAGGGGGGTCCTCACAGCTCTCAGTTATCGTCATTAATTTTATGACTAATATAACCAAAAAATGGCATGCTATCTTGGAAACACTACAAGAAAGAAAAATTAGATTGGGTGGGAGGGAGGGTGGGGAGAGTGAGAGAGAGTCTCCCAAGGTCTGTACAAACTGTAGCTTTCTACCATCACAATAACCCGAGTCATCAGAGCACAAAATATTGGAGGTTAACTTGACCTTCCTGCCCATGATCTTTCTCCCAACGAGACAGAAGCAAGAGATGAAGCCCATGCCCGGCCACTTCTTGCACTTTCATGCAAGTTCCTGGTCTTAAGTAACCTAAGCTTGGTCCAGACCCTCTTCATGTCAATCATGCGAAGAACTCGCCCTAAAATTTGGCTCGTCTCCCCAAATATTTCTAGGTTCAGATGGGGGACATATGAGTTCCAAAAGGTTCTGAGGCATGATATAATCTTTGGGAGTATTAGCAGGACCAACTTTAGAATCAGAAAAATGAACGACAATGCTAAGTAGGGTTCCCTATTTAATATCTCCTTCAGTGATGACTCGTGCCATGGCTGCATGATGGTTTTCTCGATTCTAACAGAACTAAGAGATTCATCCCAAGCCAAATACCGAGTTGGTTGAAGCCCTGCAAGGCACATAGTCAAAGTAAGAGGGCTACCCTTGACCATGGCGGACGAACCTAATATATGATTGCAGAGTAACCTTAAAACAAATCAAGGTGTTCCTTGTTTTTGTCCATGATGTTTACCTGTGGTTTTCTCATAAAATTTTACAAGGGAAGGGAGATCTTTTGGACCATGATATTTCACCCTTGACTTCTGGTTAAGAATTAAAATTGAGGGCAAGCTGTGGACTCCATATCTAGAGAACACACTGCACAAGAAGGAACAAAAAATATAAATAGCCAGAAATGTCAACAAAGAAGCATCATAAAGGAAAAATGTAATCGATAGCATATTAACCAAATAACTCTGAATATAACTTTCTAACTTTATTAGATTTCTACCAGTTTTTGCAAAGCCTAATGAAGTAATCCCCATAGGTAGCAGTCCAACTTTCAAGGAATGTTAAGTTTTGCTAGATAACTATAACAAGACCACATATAAGACAACACCAATCAACAAAACATGGTAGAAACTTCTTGGAGTTGCTTCCAGCTAGATGACCATAATGGAGAATATATATCAAGCATTAATATCTAATAAAATGCAACCAGCACTCCAAATGTCTTTCATAAAAATTGAATGTGATCATGAAAACCAAGAATTTTAATGTCACACATGCCATTATAGTAACATATTGGATGAATGTATCAGATTATTTACAGCACATTACAAGCTTCAAATTATGATTTTGGCCCAGAAACCATAATTTAGGAGCCCATCAACATTAAATTACAACTTATGTTCATTTATGTGAGAGGGAACAACTTAGTCATCCTTTGCAAACCAGGGCAGGTGGGAGACTCATACCTTGGCATAGCAGAAGATTTCTCAATTACCAAATGCTGTATTTTAGGAAACATGGAGCTGAGGATTTCAAATAACTTGTAGGAGCTGTGTGAAAATGGGCACCAGGAAGCATAAAAGAGCACAGCAATATATACATTCCCCTGCTTGAAATTCAAAGACCTGTCAAGGAAGCTCCCATTTACCTGAAATCAAGGGCAAAAAAGAAAATAAAAGAAGTAGTCAGCTCAAAGCAGTTGCTACATAGATGATCTCCACCTTTAGGAAGTACAGAAAACACCATTCTGTTGCAGGATGATCCCTTTAAAAACAAAAGTTATTAAATTTAAATAATTTGTTTAGTTTCTAAAATGCTGACAGATTAGCATCGATTACATAATTTGCAGATTTTCAATCCCATTAATTGAAGCAAACTTTTACAGCCATGGCAGAGACAACTCGAACATATTTTCTTTCCCGATAGGTGAGAAACTATAGTAACAAGAGCACAAGCGGAAATTCTCCAAAAGGAACTCCACAAGGAGAAAATAAACAAAATTACCAACATCTACAAAGTAGTCAGAATATTATGAGAAAACCAAAAGTCAAGATCCCCCCCCCAAAAAAAAGTTTAAAATAAATGTCAAGAATTTCTCAAATCCGTAAAAAATCCACATATTACATTTCCTTCAAAACAACCAAAAAATGGCTAGAGGAATTATCCTCAAAAGTTAATTATCATTCTACGCATCCTCAAGCCACTCCATGGCCATAATTCCCTTTGCATGGAGTTACAAGTCATGTAGAGTTGATGAAGGATAGAAAGAGAAAACCTTCTCCCCCAATAAACGAGTCTATTAACAACTAAATGATTGTGATGGAATATATAAGTAAAGAATTGAAAAAAAAAAAAAAAATCATACTTTTCTAAGAGCAATGACTAGATGCAATTTCAGTCTGAATATCACCAAAGAAATACAAGTACTGAAACATGAGTGGGAAGATATAAAATAGCTAAATTGTTCAAATAACAATAAATTTGCACTTGGATTCTCGGGATCCTTCATGGCACAACATTTTCCTAATTTTCCTACTTTCACAGTGCCCAAGTGTAAAAAATTATTGGAAAAGATGATAGCACCGTGGCAAACCAACAATTTTAGCGGTTGCAGAGGGATTGTGATAATGGAGGCAATTATGGAAATTGGTTTGCATGGGCAAAAATTGTACATGGCAGTAACATCTGGTTGGCAGAGGCAGAAGCTTTCAGTCAGGAGGTTTGCATGACCAGTTTTGGTCATGTAATACTCCACAGATTCAATTTTCCGTTCACATTCCAGTCCTTCTTTCAAGACGGAACACCCCTCATTTCCAATCCACCACCTCTACTTGTGGTTCTTTGTTCCTACTTCAGTGATAATAAGCCATCTGTATTAGAGGGCTTTATATTAAAGCAGAGTCATATAGCATCATATTTTCAATGGCAGGTTGGTGTGCATGCCCCTTGCTCACAAGGCTGAAATTCAGTTCCTTAACTTTAGCTCTTGCTCTAATTTAGTGCCACTTCTTTAAATTTTTCCAATTCTTTTCAAAATTAAAGTTACGTGGATCCCCATTCCCATCGTTGCAAGCATGATGCAGGGTGACCTTTCGAGGATTTTAGGGAAAGTATCCAGGGTTTTGCCAACAGACTGGTGCTAGAAAAACAAATAGGGTTTTTGCAGAATTAAAAACCAGCAACTAAATTGGAAAGAAAGAAAGAATAGATGAGAAGAAAGAGGACAATCTATTAGTATCACAATTGTAGATCCATTCGCATCTAAGGGCAAGAAAGTATCACATGTTCAGGGGCTTGAGAGAACTCAAAGCAGTTTTGCTGGAAAATTGAAATTCTTATTCTAACCTTTTATGATAAAGTTATAAGTTTTTGGATAGACAATCAACAATAACAACATAAGGCTTAATCCCAAATTTTGGATAAACAATCAACTTTAAGAAAATTAAAACTACTACTATGAGTAAAATTTGAAAACTTGTAACTAAATTGTAAGTTAAGGGGCTCACCAAGTACTCTTCGGCTTAGTATGGGGTAGAGGGAGGATGGGCGTATATGTATGTAGTTTTTCGCTTGCATTTTTGCAAAGAAATTGTTTCCAATTATTTTGTTTCTAATATTTTGTTTAGTTTAGTTAAAAAGAACTTTAATAGTTTAGTTTCTAATATTTTGTTTCCAATTATTTAGAAAGTTCTTTTTTAAATGTAAATTATCACAAGGTGGAATTCTTTATTTATCTAGGAGGCTTTGTTTATCTAGAAGGTGTGGGTGATAGCAGAGCCATAAAAGAATCCAATATTCAAAATCTGCTAAAATAATTTATACAAAAATAGAATGGTCCAATTTATACTTAATTTAAGAATGAGTAAAAGCATCTAAAATAATCAGATTGTTTAGATATTTGTAATTAATCCAATGATCCAAGTTTGTTATCATAATGTCTTTTGTTTATTAGTTATGAAGTAACTTTTCAAACATATTTTTACATAATTGCTTGCATGTGAACAAACTATACATAGTACATAATTGGTTAAGCCTACCACTTCAGTAACCATGTTTCGAGAAAAGCATGGCACCACATTCTTAATGCCCTTACTGCACTTATAGGGACCAAAGCTCCAATGGTTGATCGCCCTTATTTGAGGAGCTTGATTAAGATTTCAAGAGTTAACAATGAAAGGAGTGGTGGTACTTTTCCCTGCAGCAGAATCTTTTCTTTTAGAACTTTATTACTTTAGTTTCCAATATTTTGTTTCCAATTATTTAGAAAGTTCTTTTTAATTTCATTATTATTAAAGTTTTGCTAACTCTCAAAATCTTAATCAAGCTCCTCGAATAAGGGCGATCAACCATTGGCGCTTTGGTCCCTATCAATGCAGTAAGGGCATTAAGAACATGGTGCCATGCTTTTCTCGGAACACAATTACTGAAGTTGTAGGCTTAACCAATTACATACTATGTATCGTTTGTTCATATGCAAGCAATTATGTAAAAATATGTTTAAAAATTTACTTCATAACTAATAAACAAATGAATATTATGATAATAAACTTGGATCATTGGATTAACCACAAAGATCTAAAAAATTTGATTATTTTAGATGCTTCTACCCATTCTTAAATTAAGTATGAATTGGGCCATTCTATTTTCATATAAATTTTTTTAGTAGATTTTGACTATTGGATTCTTTTACGGCTCTGCTATCACCCACACCTTCTACATAAACAAAGAATTCCACCTTGTAATTTAAATTTAAATAAAAGAGAAAGAGAGAGAGACTCTTGCTCTTCCCTTTTATTCTTTTTATTTTTTTTGGGGAGCATTTCTTGCAGTCTTCTTTTCACGTTTCTCTCTTTAAGAAAAACATGTCCCTTCATGGGTCCAAAGAAAAAGGAAAAAAAGGAAACTACTTTGCAGCCTTTGCCACCCTCTTGTCTTGCCTCCATGCCTCTCAATTAAGAATAAGAAAAGAAGTTCTCTCTTTCTCTCCTGTCTCTGTCGACAACATCAATCTGGTTTTCGACTCATAAATTGGTTGCTGATGAGATCTTGTATGTTTCTCTGCACAACATTGATCTGGTTTTCCACACATGAATTGACTCCACACAAAATCTTGTATGTTCTCACTTTCAATCGGTATTATGAAAACTCAAGATCCACCTCACGGACACACCATTTCCAGATCGCAGTACTCTAGGGAGTAGGAGCAAACCAGCCAACTAGGTAGCATTGTTCCAAATTAAAATCACTTTTGTAATCAAATACTGAAACTTACCATGGTTAACAATGTTTAGCCTTGAGTGCATGCACTCTCACAGAGCCACGGCCCCGAGCCCAACAGCTATAAACCTCTTGGAAAACCATGCAGGATTCACCTAGGTCTCTTCTGACCTCAAATGCCCAATCCCAGTCAACACTTTGTTAGCATTAGTTCTCTTTCAGCTAAACTCCTAGTTTTAATGCCAATGATTATTCTCAAGCAATCAGGCCCCTATAAACTTGGACAATCAGTGTCACTCCAGTGAAAATATAGTTGTGAACCAATTGCCTATGTGATCCTTTCAAGACTCAAAGAACAATAAATGGAGCTTTAACTAGGACAATGGTGTATCAGTGCTACAATTTTTCAAAATGGGTTTTTGCCCAAAAGTGGAGGTGGATCACTTATTGACAATTCAACCAGCACAAAGTCATTGAATGCCAACCAAAAGACAATATTTAATCATCCTCCTAGACATTTAATTGAAATATCTCCCATTTTCAAACATGTTCTGCTGCCACAGCCATTGTCAGGATTCTGGAAAATGGAATCAGCACTCAGGTTTTTTATCTTTTCGTTCCTACTCTCTTCTTTTAGTGGATAATTATTCACAATTACGTCAATATTGACAGTTTATCTCAAGAAATTATCCATCAACTCTCTACTCCATGCACAGACACAAAAGAAAGGGAGAGAGAAAGAAAAAAAGTTGTCTCTACTTCGATGCAAATCTCGAATATTATCAAAATCTCAAAAGCCCTTGCGTCAGTGTGTTCTGGTAAAGGCAGAGTGAAATGGCTACAGAAGATTATAAAGAAGCCCTTGACCTGGCTTCAGACAACAACCCATCATCATCAACCTTGTCCGGCGTCACTGTGAATCCTATATCTATGGAGATGGAAAGAATTGAATCCGGCTCTGTTATTCTCTATGCAAAAGCTAATCCTATCCTCTATGTTCCAAATAAAAAATACCAACACACCAAAATCAGGAGAGAAATATGTTGAAATGGAAAAATTGCAAAATACCCCAATAATAATTCTCAACTCATACTTAAGAATCAGATCAGCAGACAGAGAAGATTATAGCAATAATAAAGAACTACCCGCCCCCAAACCCCAAAGAAAGGCAACACAGGAAATACAAATATCAGGATGATAGAGATGTTAAAGTCAGTATATTGAACAAAACTGAAAGAAGAGGAATTAAAATTTAAATGGAAATGAATGGGTGGGGGTACCTGGAGAGGAGGAATTGGGGAAAGGAAAAGAGGGCATTGAGATTGCAGATTGTTGAGAAAGAAAACCGATTGATGAGGGCACGAAGGCGAAGATGAGACGCCAGGGATCGAAGAGGTCACCACCACGCATACGATCACAATTGGAACAACCATAGAAACAGAGGACACGGCCATTAAAGCACGCGCAACAACAAGCAAACTATAAAGATTTGATTTTGATTAAATTTTTATTGTTGGCACCACACCAAACCAAACAGAACAACCTTCCCAATTTCTCGCTCTCTCTCTCTCTCTCTCTCTCTCTCTCTGGGTCATGCGTTTCGGATTGATGATGCTTTGGGTGAATATTGGGAACTGAAAAGGAAAAGAAGAAAGAGGGGGACAGAGGTGGGACCTAATGGACATAAATACCCCAGTGTTTTCCCACAATTACCGGTTCGGTTCCAAATGGTCCAACCAAGTAATCTCAACGGTTGCAATGTAATGTAACAGCAATGGCACAATGCCATTTTGTCAGTATCTCCTGAGATGATGGGTCCTGAACTTTTGCGAGTTAAATCTAAATTTTTTTCCTTTTTTCTTTTTAACCATCTAATGCTAACGCCAACGCCAACGCAAATGCTAATCTTAATCCTAATCCTAATCTTATCTGTCTATTAATCCTAGTCTTATCTGTCTATGTCTGCTCTTGACTCCTTAATTGAGTTTAAGCTTAAGAAACGAATAATTATAATTATATATATAATCACCCAAGCCCAATGACGAGGGAAGAGGATAGCAAACATGATGCGTTCTTCCGATCTGATATTTATTTTGTGAAAAATAGTAGGGGACAGGGGTTTTACTGTTTTTGAGAAATAACTTAGGTGATACAGTTTTTCTATTTTTACTTTTTTCTCGATTTGATCTCATTTAATAATATTTTCTTATACTAAAAATATAAGATTTTAATAATATTCTCAAATCTGAACCAAAACAACTAAAAAAAATACTTCAGTTTTTTTTCTCTATTAGGCTCAAAAGATTTTTTAAACACCTTGATTCTCAAATATTAAGCCAATTAAATCAACAAATCTTTTTTTTATCTAAGTTATTATGAGATGATTCTTTAAACATTAAATATTATGCCAATCGTGAGACTCACTTTCATCATAAATTTAATGGTATTACCATGTGTTTTTATAAAATTAGTCATTGAATGTTAAAGTTTTATATCGATTAACTCAATTTTCGAAATGTAATATATAATCATAAGAGTCATCCACCTAACCAATTAATTTTTAAGGTGGAAATCCGATTATTTTCTAATAAAAGTGTTTGTATGAAATAAAATAATTACTCATAAGATATTTTATGATTTTATAAATTATTGTCGTGTTTAATAATAATAAGGAATTATAAATTATTTTTAGTATTGAAATACATAAAAAGAAAATGGTGCTATCTTAATGTAGATTGCTCTTTATCGATACATGAAACGATGATAAAGATGAGATAATGAAATATTAAAGAAAGTGTTCTAATTTGGTTTAAAGTCATAGTAAAATTGTTGATAAGATGGAAAAAAATGGGTTGATCTACCTTTTTTAAAAAAATAACTTATGAACTTGAAATATTTTATTTTAAGAGTCTCTAAATTCTTTAAAAAAAATTATCAAACATATTTTATTATCTTACAAATTTTTTTAAACAATTTGTAAGATGTTTTAAAAAAAATTATAAATTTATCCAAACATTCTCTGCAATCTAAAATCATCATTTTAGAGGCACAAATAAAGAACTTATCCACTATTTCTAAATGATAGCCTTTCTAATTTCTTGAATTTTAAAATTGCTTGTTCCTATTTTAGAAATCAAAACAAGTTCATAATTTTAACCTCATTAAACTGTAATAAAAATATTTTAAGATTTAGATATAGCTCATTCAATTTCACATGGACATGTGTTACATGATAATAACAGCTTTTAGGAAATAAATATTGATCTTACAAAATGAATTCCTATAAATATTATTGTTAAATTTTTTTAGAATAACTTTTACTTATTTCTTCTTTTCAGAGGAGAAAGAGATACATGAGAAAAAAGGTGATCCAAGAGAGTAAATCATAATAAACTTTTAAAAAAAAATTATAACATCATCGTCACCATTATCTATACTATCATAGAAAAGTAATGTCTTATGAAAGTCATAGGAAATGCCACGTAAAAAAATAATTTTTTTTATTTTTAGAAAGGTTATGATTTAATTACTAATAGATTTTTTTATTATTTTTAAAAGGTTTATGATTTAATTGCTAACTAATTTAATATTATTAACCACATTATGACACTCACATATTAAATCAATCATTACATTTTCACTCCATATTGGTGGATGGATGGGGTATTTATTTTTTATTTGTGATGATAGGGTGTCAAGAGATATATTGTGGTAGACGTTGATAAAAAATGAGATTTCCATCAGATATATTAATTTTATTAAAAATATGTATGATGGATTTGTCACCAATATAAAAATTTACGAGGGGTAAGTGATAACTTTCCAATAAATATTGAATTTCATCAGGGATCGACATTAAGTTCAATTCTATTTGTAATAGTGATAGATAAAGTCACAAAGAGCATTCAATATGAAATACTATGGTGTATGCTCTTTACAAATAATATAGTGTTGAACTAAAGATAATATTAATACTAAATTAGAGTTATGGAGGGATATACTAGTGTTTAGAAGATTCAGATTGAGTAAATCTAAAACAGAGTACATGAAATATACATTCAATGATAGTCATCAGATCGATGAAAAAACAATTAGATTAGAAGGATATGATAAACCAAAAAGTGAACGTTTTAAATATCTCGGATCCATTATCCAAAGTGATGGCAACATAGATAGAGATGTAAATCATAGGATCCAAACTGGTTGAATGAGATGGAGAAGAGTATCTTGAGTTCTTTGCGATCGCATAATGCCACTCTATTTCAAGGGGAAGTTTTATAGAACGACAGTAAAACCTAAATTACTATATGGCACTGAATGTTATACCATTAAATAAAAACAAGAGCAGAAAATGGGTGTAATTAAAATGAAAATGTTAAACTGGATATGTGGTAAAACTAGGAAATATAGGATTAGAAATGAAGAGATACATAATAAATTAGAAGTGAACTCAATTGTGGATAAAATATAAGAGTATCGCTTGAAATTGTCTGAGCATGTACAACAAAAATCCAAAAATGCACCGGTTAGAAGAATCGAGAGTTTAAATATAGGAGACTTAGTAAAACGATGAGGTAGATCATTAAAAATTTGGATGCAGTGTATTTGTAAAAATATAACAGTTAAAGAGTTAACTGAAGAGATGATTTCGGACAGAAACGAATGGCGTAGGAGAATTATAGTAAGTTAAATCATCACTTTTCGTATTATAAATGTATTTGGATAGTTTGTTTGCATTTTTTTAATTATTTTTAACATTCTATATTTGTCATTCAAACTGCTGACCCCAAATTTTAAAATTAAAACTCAGGTTATTGTTGTTGTATTTTTAAAAAGGTTATGGTTTAAGTGCTATTTAATTTAATGTTATTAACCACACTATGACACTTACCTATTAAATCAACCGTTATATCTCCATCCCATATTGGCGGATGGGTAGGGCATTTATGCATTTAAATTTTAAAAAATCAAAATAAATAAATAAACTAAAAATGCTAGAGAGAGATATATTATGAAATACCAAACTTTCATCAATTCGTATTTTTAGGATTACCATTCGATCATTATTGGAGTTATCAGAGTTTATTTCATATCCATCAAAGAAAATGGTATTTCGTTTAAACTTCCAAACTTCATTCTCTGTTACCTTTATATCGATCTGAATTTTTATTACATATTGGATATTTTATTAATTTGATTTAATAGGTTCTATGATTTTTTCATGTTTGTTTCTTGATTCTCAATTAAGCATTAGAAAATGGGTTCGTGTTTAATGTTTACTTCTAGATTTTATTAAAATTATATTATTTTATTAAATTGTTATATATGAGTAGAAATTTTTGTGTTCTGATCTTATATATGTGTTTTTGTTTTATTTTTATATATGTTTCTTTATATATGTACGGTTTTGTTCTAGATAAATTTCTATTTGTCCTCCTCTCAAGTAGAAATCATGTTATTGAAAATCGCAAGTTTTATTATTTTTTATGCAAACTGATTATATTTTAATTTGTTAGTTTCTCAATTTAGATTTATTAAGTTATAAACATAGATAGCTCACAACAATCTGGTGATGTTAGTACAACACGTGTGGTAGGAGCAAGCAAAGTTGTACCTTATGGAGGTTGATGGATGGGTGGGGCATTTATTTATTTAAATCTAAAAATTTTCAATATTTGGGGGGAAAGAGAGGGAGTAAAAAAATAAATAAATAAACTCAAAAAATTAAAGAGAGAGAGATATATATATTATGAAATACCAAACTTTCATCAACTCATATTTTTGGGAATACCATTCGATCATTATTGGAGTTATAGGAATTTATTTAACATTTATCAAACAACGATTAAGACGTATTTTGTTTAAACTTCCTTATTTTATTCTCTAGCACCTTTGTATTAATTTAGATTTTCATTAGATATTAGGTATTTTATTAATTTGATTCAATAGGTTCATATAATTTTTTCGTGTTTGTTTCTTGATTTCTCAATATAGTATTAAAAAAAGGGTTCGTATTATTTTTTAACATTTACTTCTATGTTTTCATTATAATTGTATTATTTTATTGAATTGTTGTATATGAGTAGAAAATTTTTATGTTTTGATCTTATATATATTTTTTTTGTTTTGTTCTTATATATATCTCTTTATATGTATATGATTTTGTTATGGACAAATTTTCATTTGTTCTTCTCTCAAATAGAAATCATGTTATTGAAAATTATAAATTTTATCATCTTTGATGCAAACTGATTATGTTTTTATTGTTTAATTTCTTAATATAGATTTATTAAATTATGGACGTGGATAGCTCACGATAATCTGGCGATGTTAGTACGCCATGTGTGGTAGGGACAAGAAAGTAGTACCTTATATAGTTGTAGGGAGTTCCACCCTAATGACAGTTACAAGAAATTGTTGAACGGTAAAAATCAACTATATATTACAATTAGATAAGTCACTATTCCATTTAACACTGTATCACTATTTTATTTAACTTATATCCTATGGTAGGAAGTTCCACCCGCAACGTAAGCACAGGCATATGACCTAGTTATTATTATTTTAGATTTTCCTCTCCCTTTGTCATAACCCTAATCACTTATAGAGTAACATTTATCCCACAATGTTACCCATCTTAAATTTTAAAGGGAAAAATTATTCATCAAACATATCTAAAAAATAAAATAAAATTTTAAGAGAATAATGTTTCACTTTCTTCTATTCCTCCCACATATGCTCTTCTAAGTAACCAACTCACACTCATATATCTTTATTAAAGAAATAATAGCAATCATGTGAACCGAAAATAGAGAAGTGTAAACCAAACATAGAATTACCTCTAAACTTTCAAAAAATATAAAAACATTCCCTCAAGTATGGAAAATACAAAGTTAGCCCTTCGACTTATTTCAGTTTATTCTATACTATTAAAATAATATAAAAAATAATGAAAACTTTTTTTTTAATAAAAATATTTAATATATATTTTTTCCTCAAAATGAGAGAGTAGGGCCAAAAAAAAAAACAAAAACAAAAACAAAAAGAAAGAAACTGATTCTCGCAAGGCACGCCCATGGGAGATCAGATCCAGAGAGGGAGACACAGTAATGGTGTTTAACATCATGTCAATTCTTCAGCAAGAACCACCGCCAATCAATAGCACTGAGGATGCTCTATTTTCATCATATCCTCTGGATTATGATTAGTATTATGCTTCATCCTCTAACCTGCATCTTCTCTTATCGTCACTAAATGTTGAGTTACAATAGTCATAATCACTATTTTGTTTTTACCCCACCCTATACTCATATTTTCTGTCGTTTGGGAATTTTATCAAACAATTGGAAAGTAAAATTTTGCCAAGACCTATAGAAAATGTCGATAAAAAAATAGGAGACATGTATGAAATTACCCTTAAAAAATCCTAAAAAGACCTACCGCAGAAGAAAATTACAAATGTGACCCATATTTGTCAAATTTTCAACACTCAACAAATAGTATTTGTCGAGTGTTGAACTCTCGATGAACTCTAGGGTTCTTCAGCGAAACTTGCCCTCTTCTTTCCCCATTTCTCTTCTCTTCTCTTATCTTCTCACATGGTTAAACCCTAAACCTAACCCTAACCACTGTAATCCGACAACTTTCAACGTATTCCAGCAGACTTCTCGTGTTTTGCAACCTCCGGTGACCTGAAGAAAGCGTTCATGTGTTTTGCAACCTTTGGCGCATTCTATAGTCTCGTCGTGTGTTCTGCAACCTCCGAAGGTATATTGTTCTCTTGGTTCATTCCGCAAACTTCGTTGATTCATTTCAAATGCTTATTTTACTAGTGAATGATATTTGTTGAATAATATCTATTATATTCACTGAAATAGTTTTGTTAAGAATTTTAATTATTATAAATTTAGGGTTTAGTATATATACATCCACTCTTCACCAACTCCGCACTAAGTTGTGGAGCACTTTGTACACTGGGTGAGCCCATTTTTTTTTTATAAATTTATGGTTTCATATGTTTGTTGAATATTTATTAAATTGTTATAAGTTTATGTTAGGGTTTAATTTGCAAAAGTTGGGTTATTTGTTTTATGACAAACTGAATTAAATGTTAATAAGTTTAAATTTGATATTTAGAAAAATGATAGATATGGTAAAATTGTTATGTTTTAGTAATGGTGATATTGTGATGGGTGAGGATTGAGTTGGCTACGACCGTGATCCTTCTAAATTGATTAGGGTGAGGAAGAATGTCTATTTTAATAAATTGGTGTCTGTGATATGTAAAGATTTTCAGATAAATTATATGATGCAATATATAAAAATTTTTCATCTGTGTCCCATGTTAAACATCCAACATGGGAATGTATGATATGAATTGGTATCGATCAGTGATGATGATGATATTTTTAATTTGATGGAGTTTGCGGTGAGTATAGGAGTAGATTCTACTCATGAGTTGTACATAAAATCTTACGACGGTGGAATATTCTAGCAACAAGATTATGATTATATGAATGATTATCCATATATTGAATTTTGAGTGGATTTTGCTTTTACAGAAACGGATAATGATGTTGATGAGAAAGAAATAGTGAAAGAAGAGGCGAAAGAAGATGATGATGATGAAGATGAAAATGATGGAAAAGTTGGTGGTAGTGGTGGTGATGCCAACGAGTTAATAATTAGGATCTCCTTGGCTCCTACAACTAAAGGTGATGGTCGTGGTAATGTTTATGGCCGAATAGATAACTCAATCCCCTTTATGATCACTACACCTGAAGGTAATGATTATGTGACTTTTGAGAAAGATAGTAGATTGATAGACGATAGTTGGAGTTTCAGTGATGAATTAAAGAAGAAGATGAGATTTAAGTCGAAGGAGCAGATTATTCATACCATCAAAATGCACAATGTGGAGTATCACTATCAATTTCATGTTAAGAAATCAACCCCTACACTTTGGATGGTAATATGTACTCAAAGGGATAAAGGTTGTAGGTGGAGACTGTATACTCATAGAACAAAACTTGTTGGTGTTTTTGTAATTACCATTGTTAATGGACCGCACACATGTGTGAATGCTGAGTTGACACAGAATTATAGACAACTAGATTCAAATTTAATGGCATGACATTTTCTTAACTATGTAAGAGAAGATTCAAATGTCAAAATTTCTTTTCAATGAACTATTATGATGGAGAAAACCACATATATAGTTTTCCGTAGAAGAGTTTGGGCAGCGAAAAAAAAGGTTATAAAGATGGTATACGGGGATTGGGATGACTCTTACAAATAACTATCTTGGCTGTCGATACAATAGTGCAAAGAAATCTGAGGACATAAGTCAGTTGGAAGTTAGGTCAGCCAAATGTAAATGGTGAAAGGGTATTTGAAATTGTGTTTTCCTACTATCATGATTTTTAGGAGTTGTAAGCTATTGATCAGTGTAGATGGAATTCACCTATATAGAAAATATAAATAAAAAGTTGTTTATTGCAAGCAGTATAGACGGTGCCAATTACATTGTCCTATTAACATTTGAGTTGGTTGATGGAGAGTCATTTACTTCATGATCGTGAATAATGGACTCTCTCTTACGATAGTAGTTTTTGTTTTGGGTATATGATGATAAATATAGGTAAAAGTTATAATGTCATGTTAAAAGATGCAAGAAATTTATCTGTTTCTACCCTAATGTTTAAGGATTTCTATAACTCAGTGAACTAATTTGAGCTCATGATCACACTACAGGATTTGGAGATCCTTTTAGGGTTGCCTATAGATGGGATTTCTGTGGTTGGTAGGCCGACGGGTGTCTCATGGAGTAATGTGGGTGAGAGATTGTTAAGTGTTAGGTCTCCAAGTTCAGCATTTAAGAGTAGTTCTTTGAACATACCTTGATTGTCTGAGTTTTTTTTGTGTATTGACCAAGAGTATAGATGATGTACATATTATACAATGAATGCGGACATATATTTTGTTATTGATAGGGGATGTGTTATTTTGTGATAAGACTGTATACTTCATACATTTATAGTATTTGTTACTTTTAAAGAATTTAGGTTTTTCTAATCATTATAATTGGGATTCAACATGCTTGACATACTTATACAAATAGATTTGTATAGCTATGCATGCAAACTCACATGAGATACGTGTGGCACTCATTCTTCTCCAGATTTGGATAGGGATAGGTTTCCTTATATTACTCCCATTAGGTAATCACTGAATATAGAAGAGGATGGTCCACTAGTTTTGCGGTGGAATGCACAGTTTAATGTGACTACCCGCCCTACTTACATGGTAACAGTATATAGGGAGGCATTTGATAGATAATTGATCGATCAGATCGTGTGGGTATCATACACTAATTATGTATTGTCTTCCTTCCTCGACTATTGTCACGAGGGTAGAGATATTTAGCACGCCCACATACCACTTATCTACTTTAATATAGTGAAGTGGTATTTCCCTAATAGAGTGATCAGTCAGTTTGAAGGTATATAGTATATTCTGATTCATTGTGATACTGAAAATCGAGATTAGTACATGTGGTCCACAAGAGATTGACTGGTCCATCGAGTATGTACGATATGTTGATATTTGGACACTGCGATGTGACCAATTAACTCCACTTGACATGTCACTTGGACCCACAGTTGATCCTACCTATAGCACCTGGTTATGCACCATCACCTGCCGCTTCATAGGTCATTAAGGAAATTGTTTGAACTATGTGGTAAGTGTACACTTGTTATTTTTGATTTATATCAATAACCTAAAGTTATTAGTTTAACTTACACATATATTCTTTCTTGTAGTGGAATACTCTATATCAGATTCGAGACTTTGACAGTGTCGATATGCATGGGATAACAGACTCGGCTATTGTGGTCTTGATGGATGATATGGCATACCTATTGAGATTTAGACCGGCTAGAGGTGGTGATCAGGGAGATGATAATGATCGAGGAGATAGACGATGACGAAGGAGAGCACGTTCTAGGAGACTGCCACTGTCGTCACATCATTCATCACCACCACAATTTCCGCATCCATCTGACATCACAGGATCATTGAGTGGGTATATAGAGTCTTTATCTTTCATCACACCTGTGGTTGATGACTTCGCTCATGCTTTTCACTCTGGGGGCTCCACAGAGGGGAGCTCGTCCCAATATCTATATGGGTGAGGGATTGACAGAGGTAGAGAGAGATGATGCACCATCTTTGTATCAGGTGTTCCCACTAGTTTTTTTTACCCTCACCACGATGATGTAGGACCCTCCCAGATCACACAGATAGACAATATGGATTTAGTGTTTCATAGTAATAATATAGATGTTAGATCTGATTTATGTGTTAGATAATTTACTAAAAGAAGAAGAAAACATTAAAATTTATGTAATCTGTACTTTGTATATTTTGTTATGTTAATGAAAATTATATTTTATTTTATCGATAATTATATTATAAATTGTTATAGTTTATTTGTTGGTCTTGCTATAATGGTAAGAAATTGGATATAAGAACTGGTGTTTGAGTTTGAGTATACAAGATTGGAAATGAAGTAGGGTGCGAGCAGGTATTTGTCGAGTGTTGAACACTAGACAAATGGTATTTGTTGAGTGTTTAACTTTCAATAATGGTTGAGAGTTCAACACTCGACTCATGTTTGTTGAGTTTTCAACATCAACAAACATGGGTTACATTTGAAATTTTTATTCACTGCTTGTCTTTTCAAGAATTGTTTTTAGAGGCAAATTTCGTACATGACTCCAAAAATAGACCGCAACAATGAATTATTGAAGATTGCAATTAGAATTCAACAACTGAAAGTGATGAGAATTGATTAGAATGACACTGACGATTTGCAAAAGGCATGGAAGATGCAAAAACTCATAGCTAAAACTCGGGTAATGATAAAGGGCGGTGATGAAATGGGAAAGGATTGATGAAATTGAACCATGGAAGAAGTGAAAACCTAGTAAATCAATCACAAACTCTGACAAAAGCAACCCATAGTGGACTGAAGATGAAGACGTGATGAAATTTAAATGGCAAGAAAGGGTAGAAAAAGAAATTAACAGCAACAAAAGAAATAAAAACAAATAGATTACAAAATTAAATGACTTGAAAGAAAATTTTAATGACGGTAGAGATGTTTTTCTCCTTTTGTTCACCCCCTTCCTATAGGATTGTAATGCCTTGGGGTTTCAATATAATCATCTGGGTTGCTTGATTGTTCAATCTGATCATCAACAATTGCATGATTATAAGGGATTGATAAAACTTTTGTTTCATATTTTTGGTTATTCAACTAGTTTTAAACTGAAGGCCAGGAGTTCAATAGTATCAATTTCAGCAATACATAAAATATATCCACATCCTTCAATTGGGCTTTCAGGCCTTAAGCTTAAACTTCATTATCTTTTGGTGGTGGTGGCGGGCGATGGGGTCATTTCCCAAATTATTATCAAAAAATTCAAAAATTACATAAATATAGTTTTTTATTTTCTCTTCCAAAGGTATAGATATCGAGGGTGTGAGCCTCGACTTGAAAGTCAAGGTTCCCAACCTCGACTTCAACTGCTCGCGTCTCCTCCCGTTAATTTTATAATTAAAAAAAAAAAACTAAAGTCACATGAACGAATTCAAAATTGATCCTAGTAGCATTGACTTTAAAGTTGATTTTGAGAAGAGCACTTTTAGCCATCCTTTTGTTTTGTCAGATTTGCAATTACACATGCATACATCTGGGGAGATGCATAGGAAACCGTTTTTGTGAGGGTGATGCATAGAAAAGGAATATTTTTTTTTTTTTGGGATTCCTCCCTCCCCTCTCTCTCTCTATCTCTCTCTCACATGCATACATTTTTTAATTAGGTGGAAAGTGGGACCCACATAACATCGATTTTGTTAAGTTAGTAGGTTGGAATGGATTGTTTTGGAAAATGTAGAGAAGTAAGTCTACAAGGGAGATAACATCATTTTATTTATTGTGGAAGATGACATCATTTTGTTTATTAACAAGGGAAGATTATTATGTAAGAGAAGTAAATACATTATTGTTTACTTTTGTTTTAAATTTTTATTTAATTGATATCATTTTGGGAATGAAAAAATTGAATAATTTATAGTATTTTTTTGTTTTATTGAATTGATTTTTGAAATTTTTAAATTTTTAATGAAGTTTAAATTTTTTTGTTTGGATTCTCAAATTAGTGAATTGTTCCAATTTTTCTTACAAATTTTAAAAATAGATTTTCAATTGAAATCAACTTTGTAACAAATTTCAGAACTTAATAATAAATTAAAAGTATAAAATTAAGTCGTATACAAAAATATAAAAACAATGACAACAACCCTAAGTTCCGCAAGAAGGACGATCAACATTTCTATGGGGTTGACATCTGATGGGCTGAGGACTGGGCCTGTGAGATGGCTGGGAAGTGTCGTTGAAGGTGGATATCATTGGCTCTGACTCCAAATTTTGAGATAATCTACTATGGTGCCGGTGGTGCGCATTTATCCATGGAGAGACACTAGGTGAAGGGTTATCAGCAATCACGTCATAGGGAGATGTAAACAGACTAAGTATCTGATATGTAGTGTCAATGGGCATTTATATCGCATCATCTTTATCTACTTGTCTTGATGTGGATGGATAACCCGTATAGTCTGGCTGTGTAGAGGTTGAGACTCGATCACCATGATAAACTCCAAATGCATGAGTCGCTAAGTCTCTAAGTTGGATAGGTCTAGCATCAGAAGTATAGGAGCCCATCATACTGCTTGCAATATGGTGCATGTGCCCAACTGATTGACCCTACAACGAATGCAATGTTAAATAATTAAACAATGAAAAAAGAAAGGATTTGGTAAAAAAAATAGTTGAGTTATTTAAACTTATAAGAACCTCTAACCATGATACCATAGGCCGAAATCCGGTTGAATAATAATGTGATGGATTACCTACGTATGTACTTGTGATGTTCGATACCATGACAAGTAATCTGGACTCATCGTCACAGAACCATAAAACGGGTCTCCGTGGACAATGTAATCTCGACGTTCCTCCCATATCTGTACATGGGCTGCATGAATGGTCCTCCAATCTCGATCCACTCTCCCACGCTGGTCGATGCAATGCAAATTTAGTCCAGTATTGGCATAGACTGGTATGCGTTGCTGGATACCAAACTGTCTGAGTACCCTATCTGAAAGATGGTACTCAACAATCTCAAAGAAAATGAGCGAAGTCAATGCACGCCAAATGTCATAACCCTGTCAATAGTAAGGTGGTAATATATCTAAGTCCAACTCGGAGTATGACATCCAGATGAACTGAAAATAAAAAAACAAAATGTTAATTGCATATATAGTAATAGAACGACTAGAAGAATGTATAGCAGTATGATAGTCACGAACATAACAAGTTAACTTACCCCATTCTCGTTCATATGGTCTATTTAATCTCTATAACTCTGAAAGACGTGTGAAACCATGTTAGTAAAACTGTGCGGAACATCCCATTTGTTTCGAAACATGACAAAGTAAATAACAAGTGACACGAAATTGATAATAAAATGTACACGTTGCTATATGTTTATATGATTGTAGCTTACAGTGATCCTCTTGACCCGCTCAACAAGCCGGGTGTAGTCAGTATCATATTAGCTATATGGCATCAAACCGATGTGAACATGGACAACCTCTCCCACCCCCACAACTATTCACAAATAAAAAAAAAAATTAAATCAGAAATGAAATATATGTATAAGAAAGAGAACAAGTTTCCAACGCTCGATATTGTACATGTAGAAGCAGAACTAGTCCCTTTATCTACTTCACCCCATTAACAAACACTCGGCACAAAGCTCTGTACAATGCAATCAAGATTGTACTACCCCAACTAAATCGACTGGCCGCTTCTATGTCTCGCAGCAACTCTAAATACGTTAACTTCACCTTGGACCATGATTTGTCTCCGAGTAGATTGCCCAACAACTATATAATATGCCCTCGCGTATGAAATAAAATAGATGCCTACTCAGAGTCAAGATGTAGGGACTGGAAATTTAGAGCCCTCATGATGGCTCTCAACTTAAGCTAGTTACCATCAAAATCATCGGGGTCGGGAATGAAACCCATAAGGTTGAGACATATCTCCTGCCACTCAGCTAAGCTGTGTTGAAAATCAAGATCGATTACTACCTCTCCATCCATAGATAATCCTCATAGGACCTCCACATCCTGTAATGTAACTGTGGTCTTGCCAACAGAAAAATGGAATGTATGTGTCTCTTATCTCCAACATTCGACCAATGCTATAATAAGTACATGGTTAAGGTGGATGTGACCACACCGATGACTCTATAGAAATCGACACAATGCAAAATATGCTGTAAACGAATGTCCAAAGCCATGCAGACCAGAATCCATGATCTGAGTGGTGGATATCCAATATGGTATCGCTCCCAATCTCCAAGATACACTAGGAGCAATGTGTCTCCTGAAGGTGTAATACATGGATTTCCTGTAGACCTGGCTATAAGTCTGGATAATCAGTTTCTGCTATCATCAAGATCTATAGAACATATTAAGTCTAACAATATCTTGAGAAACTAAACGACATAAAACAAAGAACATAATATCATTCAATGGATGATAAAAGGTCATAAAACATCAAATCCATCATTACATCGTCAAAATCATTCATATGGTCCAATAAACATTTCAAGTATTTTTTAAATCATTTATTACAATTCAAATCATTTTTTTCATAAAAATGAAGCTGTTTATTGGTTTAAGTGGGCCTTCTGTCTCAGTGGTTCCATATTTAGGCAATTGTTTTGGTTATGGCCCCATTCACCATAGGCCTTACAATGTTGGGTTTTTCATCTATCCATCCCATTCCTAGTCCTTATGCTTCATGGTCGTCCTGGATGATGGTTGAGACATGAAACATTGGCCACTAACTGAAACAGACTTGGGGGCCAGTAACCCCTATGTCCTAATGAATGAAATCGGCTGGAATACGTAAAAACCATATGCTATGAATTATAGAAGTTGTCAACACGTCTGACGATCTAACGCCCTATACTTTCACAGACCTACCGCATATGGAAGTAGGGGAGTTTAAATATCTCAAATTTACCACAAGTACAGAAACATTCATTCAATACGATTTTGTGCTCGTTCCCACCTCTACCCCCATGAACTCTGGTGATTATCTCTTATTCTCCAATTGACCTATCAAAAGCAATAACGCAATGGTATTTGGATTTCATCTCATTTCAGAGTATTCTATCCATTATGATTGTCAGCCATTTATTTCCATCCTTAAGATATTGTTTAGCCTCATTCCGATACTTATTTAAATATGCAACCATACGATAAAGTGTCGTCTGGGCACATGGAGTGATTGACAACTTTCTGACTCCTTTCAACACCCCATTAAAACTTTATGATCTATTTGTCTCATATTATTCCATCGTCAGCCACCATTATAACACATGCTCTACTTGTTGAGTGAAATATCCATTAACTATTGAAATGCGGGCTTACTTAATTCTTTGATCTTGTTCATCATTGTGTCAACTTTATGGATTTGGTGAGTTATAGTGGCCCTATGCATTAATTCCATCAATGGCGTGTTTCAAATTTGCTTGCTAAAGTTTGTCTTTAAGTGGCGCAAACAAATTTGATGATAAACAAATAGTAGTTGTGAATAGGGATCCGTCTCGATGGTTCGGAGAATTCCAGGTGCCCTAACTGAAATGATACAAACTTCTTGGCGATCGTCGATAATGTGAACTCTTAAGTTATGTAAAAATTATGACTAGTTGACCAAAGTCTCTTCTTCAACTACTGTGAAAGCCAATGGTAGAATATGACCGACAGTATCGAAGCCCATGACAATAAGAATTTTTTGTCGGTCCTTGTCGAATTGGAAAGTGCTATCGATAAAAATAACAGACTTACGGTGCTAAAACCCGTCAATACAGGGTTTGAATGCCCAAAAGATTGACTGGAAAATATTTGGGGACTTATCAAATGCACTGAAGAACCTCCAATCGACCATTATGTCCAGATTACTGGCTTACAAAGCGGCCATGAACTATGACAATATTATGTACAAACTCTCCCAATTACCATATATCAGCTCAATGACTTTCTACCTTCCCATCCAGACCTTCTTGTATGACATATTGACTTCATAAGTTCTGATATGTTTAATAACATCACAGACCTTGTACAAAACATTTTCCTTCAGATGGTTCTGTACTAATCGATCTATCATATTGGAGTCAAGGTTCGAGTGATTTCCCACAAGCTGTTCGAGAAAACAAGTGTGTGTCAGATTCATTCTAGTTATTCAAAGAATCCATGACTCTTTTTTATGTTTTGTTCGCAAATGTCACAAGCAATTTTTCTTAGTATAGTAAAAACACTGAATGAATCAAGTGGTTTGCGAACTCTTGTGAGCTCTAAAGAAACTGTGCTCACGTATCAACTAGCATTTAACAGCTTGCTGGACCCCCTCCTTCGTTCAACTTGTAGAATTGACATCTCATTATTTTGCCATACTAGTTGGTTGTAGTCATTAAAATTATCAAAATATTCTCCCTATCACCCATGTTAGATAAATACAGAATTTCACATATTTTGTTATTAAAATCATCAACAACGTTCACCACTTCATCCATTTTACCACCCATTTCGTCACTGTTCTTACCCAAATCTAGTTTTGCATCTTCGGCATCAATAAATATCTCTACGGGATCGGACTCAAGTCTGCTGCTACTGGACTGTGCCGGGTCGGTTACATGGTGCGACATAGCATTACAATTCAAAGGTGGGACAATCACATCACTTGTTAACATTGCCCCATATTGGCCCCATGCATCTCCAATTATTCCGACATCAAATGTTTGACTCATATGAGTGTACACTCAGCACCGACCTCATTTTCAATTGCATCATTTAAAAATTCTGTGTATCTCCCAATATTTGAAGTGCCGGCACCACTTAAACAACCCACCTCAGTGCCTCTCCAGGCACCTCCAAAAGGGACTCCATCTTTAAAAATAACTCCACCAAAATGTGCCCTGAAAAACATTTTGAAATTGATAGAATTTCAGGTAAAAAGTCGTAACCATCAATTGGTATCATCGTATAACTCATTGAGCCACCATATTCCTGAATAGGATATCGACACGAAACCTTCAATTTGAATTGAATTTTATCAACTCTAGGTTTTTTTGTACAGAATTTTAACAATCACTGTCATCTAAGTTGACTATCAACCACAATATCCTTTCTGGGAGGTTCATTGTACTCATAACCATTTACCCCTACTGCAATTTTGCTATCCCAGTAAAACAATACTCTAACTCGATTCTCAGTCATCTTCGATTTATATATCACCACAACAAAAATGAAAACTATGTTAGAATTCTAATAATAAAAGAATAATCAGTTATTCTTATCAAAATCACATCAATTTCAATTTTAATCTCTAAATCTCTAATCTAGAGTGTACAATAGTTGAATTTAACTCATAGTATTAATTTTATATTTAATTAAACTATTATTTGAAATTAATTATTATTAACTAATTTCGTATATTAAATAGTTGTATTTAACTTAAATCCATTTGCCCCTCTTCTAATTTCGCTACCCCAATAGAGCAAGACTCTAACCTGATTGTCAGCTATACTTGTTTATATTTCATCACAAAAAAAACCTATGTTGGAAATCTAATATTAAAAGGATAACCAATTATTATTAACAAAAATACATCAACATCAATTTTAAACTCTAAAACCAAAATGTAAAGGCCAAAATTTCAATTTTCACTTAACTCAAGATTTTCTGAAATCCTAAAACCCTAATCGACCTCAATGGCAACAAACCCTTAATGAATTTTCAGAAAATAATATTTGACGAAATCCATTATGGAAAACTTTTTAAATCCACAATATAAAAATAATTTTTATCAAAATACTCAATATTTTGAGAAATAACTCGTTAGGTGATGATAAAATCTTGTTCTTTTATTTTTTATTTTTAAATTAGAGTATAGAATAGTTGTAACTACAGTTATATAAATTTGTAAACCCCACTTCAATTCAATCCAAACTCATTCTGTAGCAGAGAGCACCAGTAAAATCCCCAGGAAAGAGATGGAGCTTATCTATTCTCACTTAAATATCTCTTTTCTTGGACAAGTATTTATCACTAGACAAAACTTTTCTAAATATGCTATGCTATCGCATACTAAGAAATGAGTTTTACAAAAGTTTGGATCACAAATTTAAATATGGATGAAAAATTTAAACTTATAATTAAAATATTTATTTCTAAGTATCACCTCCATTAAGCGTTTGCTGCAATTGATATATATTACAATTCATGAATATTACAATTTCTAATTTCCACTAATTTTATTAATACTACAATTTCTAATTTTTTAAATTATTTTACCAAAATTAAAGTGTCTGGTTTTTTTCTAATTTTAAGAATACTACAATTTCTATTTATTTATTTTTTACTTATCTTACGAAAATTAATATTCCTATTTTTTCTTTATTTTTTCTAATTTTATAATTTTATGAAAATTACAATTTTTAATTTTTCTTAATTTTATGAATACTACAATTTCTAATTATATTTTTTCTAATTTTATGAATATTAAAATTTCTAATTTTTATAATTTTATAAGTATTTAAATTATTAATTGTTAGTATATATTACAATTTTATAATTATTACCATTGCTAATTATTACAATTTTATAAATAATACAACTCTCCATTACTTTCTATTTTATTATATATGGATAAAAAAAAAAAATTTCTTACAAATAAAATACTTAAGGGTTTATTGTAATTTTGAGTTATAAATAATTAAGTGTAATATATTTTAAAATTTATTTTAACTTATTTCTTCTTATCTCATGAATATTAGAATTTCAAATTATTATTTTTTCTAATATAATTTCACATATATATATTGCCCACAAAATATGCACATATTTTGCCTGCAAATCTAGGGTTCAAATGTCCACGTATGCATGCAATGAAATGAAAAAAAAAAAAAAAAAAGGAGCAGAAACTTGCAATGGAATGAAACTTGCATGCCATGAAAAAAAATAAAATGAAATAAACTTGCATGCAAAACAAAGTTCAAAGTGCAGGAAATGAAAAGTGGAGATTAAAAGTGTAGAAAACAAGGTTCAAAGTGCATTGAAACTTACATATATTTGATCAAGGTTCAAAGTGTTGAAAACAAATATCTTCAAAATAAATAAATAAATAAATTTCACAAAAAAAAAAATTAAAACAAACTTACCTTCTGCCATCACCAGAAACAAAGTGATATCCTCACTGGAAATGAAGTGCTATCCTCGCTGAAAATAGATTGCTAGCAATAGATTGTGAAACTTTCTACAGGAAACAAACTTCTTTAAAAAAATTAATTTCTATTAAAAAAAAAAAACTTACATAGCCAAGATTCAAGGTTCAAAGCGCCGAGATTGAAGTGCAGCAAATGGTTCAAAGTGCAAGGAGTGAATCACAGGGAGTGAAGAGATTCAAAACTCTGAAATAATAGAGAGAGAGAGAGAGAGAGGATAGCAGAAAGATCAGTTGAGGAAGAAAGGGTTCGGGAGGGTTTAAATACACTTGAAGTCGATCTCATTAAGATCGACTTCAGGAGAATCTATACAGCCTTTCCAGTCCTACAGCTTTGCACAGTTTACATAAGCTATCGAGGAATGAAGCTTTGCGTAAGCTTTCACATGGTTATTTAGCTTTCACAGTTCACATGTTAAACAGTCCCTTGTTTTAGCTTTCCAGCACCCTCGTTCAGTTTTCCAACACATTCACAACTTTCTCGATGTCAGGAATCATTCAAAGTCGAGGTCTGGACAGTCAACTTTGAAGTCTGTTGGAAATTGTTGTCTCCCTAGTTTTGATGATAACAAAATCACACATGGTGTTCTAACAATTTTATTTAGTGTACGAATGTTAAAATTAATAGATTAGTTTTATTAAAGAAAAGTCATATAACCAACTATGGAACCAGTCATGGAAGCAAGGCTTATTTAGGCCATGGAAGCAAGATTTTTTTATTTTTATTGAAGACCCAGCCAGCAAGATAAGTGAGTTTGGGTACTACACTTAACCCACAATTGAACCTAGATAAGAATAATTCTCTTTACAAGTAGATGAGACTTTACATTCCCAAATCTTCATACTTAGAAATTTTTTTAAAGTATTAAAACAGTGATCATTTGACCACCTTTGGACCTTCATATCTTCATATATGTTGAAGTACTTTCAATATCAAAAATTCTGTTTCAAAGAGGATATATGGAAATTCAAATTCAAGTAATTACAGTATAATTATCTTGTTGGAATGGTGGAGAAAATTCAGCTAGAAGTTGGATGATCACTCATTTCTTACAGCAAAAATTCTGGTTTGAAATTGGTTCTTGATGGGTATTTGGATCTCGATAACTTCACCACAGGTCAGGAACTTATGAGTTTATTTATTCAGCATCAAAATACAATAGTTGGACAGCACATATGATGATTTGTTGCAAAATTATTTTGAGATTTTGGTGGAAAAATAAATGGGCGAAGTTGGCTAGTTATTCAGAAATTTTCTGAACTAAACACCCGGACTGATTTCGAATTTTTTGGAGGAGCTATCATATAAATATAATCCAACCAGCTTTTGAATATATTGGAAGGATGTTTAAGTTTTAAATAAAAAATATTTACTGTTGGTAAACATCATTATTCAATGAGCATTTGAAGCCTATTTTTTAGGATGATTGGAGGAGTTGTTAGTGGTAACTCTGGGATTTTTTTTTTTTACAGCAGGATTTGAATTTTGAATGGGCAATTTTGTTCAGCAAAAGGGAGCTTCAAAATTTATCAGACATTGACACATTTTCAACAGCAATTTTCAAAGAATATAGAGCAACGAAATCTCTGAATTCTGAGCAACAAATTCTGCATTCTGAACACAAAAAATAGCTGTTGCATTTCTGATTTTCTGCCTCTATATTCATTTGTTTAAGCATTGTTTGAGTTGTAAAAATGTTTTGAGTGAGTGAATCATTGTATGAGCTATCTTCCATTGTTGGACAAAAGATTCTTCATGATATGAAGATCAGAAGTCAACAAATTGAGTGTATGTTGTTGATTTGACTATAGTAGAAACTAGCCAGTGGACCCCGGCTTGCTTGGCTGGAAGAGTGGACGTAGGCACAAGACCGAACCACTATAAAAACAAATTTGTCTCCTTACTCTTACCTTTAATTATTGCATTAGATTGACTATAGATTTAATTATTGAATGTAAGTGGAATTAGATTTTTGAAAAGCTAAGTTTTAAGACAACCAATTTAACCTCATTCTTGGTTGTCTTTGGGACCAACAAAGTCAATAGTGTCAAAATCGACTTGTGTTCGATTTTTTTTTTAAACACTCACCGAGCAGAGAAATGGGGCGAAAATGAAGTTGAGGCTGTCAAAATCGACCTCAAAGTCAACGTTCCCAATCTCGATATCCATAGTTTTGGAAGAAAAAAAAAGAACCACATTCTTGTAATTTTTGAAATTTTTCATAATATTTTGAGAAATAACCTATGGGAGGTGGTCCAACAATTTTTTGTCCGAGAAGATAGGTGGAGTGGCATGAAATTATAAGTTAAACATTGTTTTGTCTCCAGAAAACAATTTAATAGTTACAATCTTCTCTCCCAATATGAAAATTCTAGTCCCGAGTTTAATTTTTCATGTGACCAAAAAAAAAAAGAAAGAGAGAGAATGAAATTCGGAATTAGATTTGATTTTTCTCAAAAAGAGAGGGACAATGAGAGTGCAGAGGAGAGAGAACTCAATTTTTTTTTTAAAAAAAATAATTAATTTAAAAATTAAGAGGTAAAATAATTAATTCAAGGTTCAAAGCGCCGAGATTGAAGTGTAGCAAATGGTTCAAAGTGCAAGGAGTGAATCACAGGGAGTGAAGATGTTCAAAACTCTGAAATAATAGAGAGAGAGGATAGCAAAAAGATCGGTTGAGGAAGAAAGGGTTCGGGAGGGTCTAAATACACTTGAAGTCGATCTCGTTAAGATCGACTTCAAGAGAATCTATACAGCCTTTCCAGTCTTACAACTTTACATAGTTTACATAAGCTATCGAGGAATGTAGCTTTGCGTAAGCTTTCACAGGGTTATTCAGCTTTCACAATTTACATGTTAAACAGTCCCTTGCTTTAGCTTTCCAACGCCCTCGTCCAGTTTTCCGACGCATTCACAACTTTCTTGATGTCAGGAATGATTCAAAGTCGAGGTCTAGACAGTCAACTTTGAAGTCAATATTGTCAAAATCGACTCGTATTCGATTTTTTTTTTAAACACTCACCGAGTAGAGAAATGGGGTGAAAATGAAGTTGAGGCTATCAAAATCGACTTCAAAGTCAACGTTCCCAATCTCGATATCCATAGTTTTGGAAGAAAAACAAAAGCACCACATTTTTGTAATTTTTGAAATTTTTCATAATATTTTGAAAAGTAACCTATGGGAGATGGTCCAACAAATTTTTGTCCTAGAAGATAGGTGGAGTGGCATGAAATTATAGGTTAAACATTGTTTGTCTCCAAGAGATAATTTAATAGTCACAATCTCCTCCCCCAATATGAAAATTCTAGTCCCGAGTTTAATTTTTCGTATGACCCAAAAAAAAAGAGAGAGAGAATGAAATTCAGAATTAGATTTGATTTTTCTAAAAAAGAGAGGGACAATGAGAGTGCAAAGGAGAGAGAACTCAATTTTTTTTAAAAAAAATAATTAATTTAAAAATTAAGAGGTAAAATAATTTTTTTTAAATTAATAAATATTTTTTTATTATACTCACATGCCACAAATGTAACTTTAACAACCCTAAATGTAGGATTAAATTTATAATCTTTTCATAATCAAACGGAGATTTTTGTTTTTTTCAAAAATCGAAGGGTATTTTTGTATTTAACCTTAATTTATGGATAATTTTTACTTTTTCCAATTAACAAATAAAAATCAGTAAATAATAATAATAATAATAGGTAAATAAATAAATAATGACAATAATAATATGGCCTACACTTTTATGTTTTAATTGCTTTAATTTAAAATAAAACCCATGAAAGTGGGTGGGGGGAGGGAGAGAGCGAGAGAGAGAGAGAGAGAGAGTTGGGAATTTAAACGCGTAGTGATTTGGAAGAAAGGTATCGAGTTGTCCGAGATGAAAGATCTGATAGCAGCGTCGTGTGTTTGTATTGTATTCCTCAATTTGAACTGAGGTTATTATTATTTTTTTTTTTAATTTTATTTAGAGTATAGAGAGGAAGAACGCGAAACAAATTAGGGTTTGGTTTCCTCGAGTTCAGGGGAAAATGGAGGCTGTGACAGAGAAGATGGAGACTGACAACAAGATGGCTTCCAATACTCAGCCACTCTTAGATCCATCTTCTGATAAAGATGCCGAAGATCGTGAACGTCAGGCTCGCGAGCTCAAAGCTGGTGTGCACCCTCTCAAGGTCTCTCTCTTTCTCTCTCTCCCGATCTTTCCTATGTGGATGATTATATCTTCCGATGTTTCAGTTTGTTTCATTTCGGCGTAAAATTTTTAGATGGATTTAATAGGATCGTTATTTAGGGTTCTTGTACATTACTGCAATTGTTTGCCTTGGTTTGTTTTGAAAATTTTAAGGATTATTTTTGGGCAAATTTATTTCTCTCTTGCAAAAAAAGGAAGTTCTCCTAAACTTCATAGTGCTTTAAGGTATTACAAAACTCAACTGAATGCAGATACTAGAGGTTTTACTGTAAAGCGCGTGCGCGCGCGCACACACACACACACACATATATATGAGAAGATGGATAGGCCTAGGTATCGAATGATGATATGGTGATTTATTAATGTGAAAATACAAATAAGGTCCATTCGCCAACTGGAAATAGACAGAGAAGCAACTTATGGATCAATTTTGTGGACGTCATTTTGATGAGACTTCTTTTAGTTGTCTTTTTTGTCTGGAAAATCACAGACAGAAATCTCTTCTTTGAAACATATAGATCCTATCTACCCAAGCAGTTTGGCAGAGCAGCAAATTGTCAAGCCACGTGTAAATTACCATTCCAACTCTCCTATGGTTCTAGCTGATTGCATTTTGAGGCTCGAACTAATTGTAAAGCAAGTTAAAGAGAATTTAAAAATTGATCCCTAGTTCATTTCTAGTTCTGAACACTGATTTCTTGGATGAAGGGTATTAGTTAACTCATTTTATGGATCAAAAATCCAGTTGACTTTTGCTTCTGAAGTGGTGAGCAAAATATCTGTGTCAGATGAGTTTTCAGTTAACATGTTAAGAAAAAATTTCATTTACACTGTTAACGGATATTGTTCTTTTCAAACATCTCTAAACTAAATTGCTTCAATTCATGAATTTAAATCCTCCTTTTTGCTTCTTACTTAGTGAAAAGAAAAAAAATCATTAACGCTTGTAACTCAAGCCGGAAAACTCTCAAGTACGTCAAAGGAAAATTCTTCAAAAATTGTCTCCGAGTTGTGCTTAAATGTGTACAATTCTACAATCCCATTACCAACTGGCTATATGTTGTTAACAGCATTTTGCACAGCCTTAATGCATCTTTGAAATTTGAGATAATATGGAAAAGAAATCTTAATTCTAGTGTTGAATGCAAATTTTTTCTTTTGGCCCTGGAGGGGTGGTCAAGAAGAAGCAACAAAGCAATGAAATGCATTTAGGTGCTTACGACCTAAAGAAACAAAGTGTCTACAAAGGAGGCAACCTCCCCATGTTAATTCAACTTTGCCATGCTGTCATCTTTTGAAAATTGAGTCTTCACTTGTAATGTGCATGTCACATTTTTTCTTCTGTAAGTAGCTATTCATTTTGTGCTGCTCATCTAACTTGAAATATATGATCAGCACAAGTTTGTGTTCTGGTATACCACACCAGGAGTTCGAACACAAACATCATACGAAGACAACATTAAGAAAATTGTGGAATTCAGTACGGTAAGACTTTCTATAATTATTAAACGGTTGCACTTCCTAAATAAATGCCAATTCTCTCAGTAATAGTTGCGGTGCTGATCTTTGTATTAGGATTTCTTTTGTAGGTTGAAGGATTTTGGGTATGTTATTGTCATTTGGCTCGCGCTTCATCTTTGCCTAGTCCAACTGATTTGCACCTTTTCAAAGAGGGGATACGTCCACTTTGGGAGGTAGATGCTTTTACATTTGAAGTTGTGTCTACGTTTGCTTGTTATTGCTTATTTATATATTAAGCCTTTTTAGATGTGCGCAACACTAATAGCGTGCTGAAATTGTGCTTGTGATAAGGTTGGGAATGTGATGAAACCCACTTTAAGGAAGTTTGTAATAAGGCGCTGGATACTTTGAATATCATACTAATGCTTTTTTTCTAATACGTGTATTCTCTAATTAGGATTCTGCTAATTGCAATGGTGGAAAATGGATAATACGATTCAAAAAGGCTGTTTCAGGTCGCTTTTGGGAGGATCTGGTAAGGGAAGCTAAAACAATTTTTTATTGTTTGTATCATGTGCATATGCCTTTAAGGGGGTTGGTTTTTCCAAATCCTATTTCTCCATTCCCACGGTGCTTGGACCGGATTAGTTGGGCAAAACCCGAATACCGGTTGGTGAAAACCGAAAAAAAAAAATAATGTGCATTTTTTTTTGTGGTGCTTGAAGAAATTATTCATGCTTCCTGCCCTAATTTCAGTGGTATCACTAAGGGCAGATAAATTTGAAAAAACTTGTTCTAGTGACATAATCTGAGATGCTTTGACAACAGCACCTTTTCTCACCTAAAGCAACACGTGCTGGTCTAAAATGACTCTAAAGATTGTCTAGAAGATTTGAATTGATTTGCTGGTGAAAGATAATGGATGTTTTGATATAACTAACTATCGGGGACTTGTTTCCTGGTCTTTGGTATGAGGGTTGATATTTCTGCATTTCCAATGGACACTCCTAAAGAGGATGCTGTTAAATGGAAGTGCCTTCTGCCTTAACATTATGCTTGGAATTAATGAAAAATAAATTCAGTTTCTTTTGAAATAAATTGAATTGTGGGATTGCGGAGATTATTTGCAAATGAAATCTTGTACTTTGAACCAAAAAGTAGAAATGTCAAACTCAATTGAATTCCTTTGCTCGAAATAACATGTGAATTCAATTTGAGTTCAATTCTAATAATTACTATTCACTGAATTACCCTTTGTTCTTCATTTAAAAATATATAACATGAAAAATTATTGCAACCAAATGAAAACGAGAAAAAGAGGAGAAAATCAGACAAACCCAAATATGTAAACATCAAAACAAAGTCAATAAATCCCAAGACATAAAGTGTGGGAACCATCCTTTTCTTCTACAACCACAGCCCTACCTTTTCTCTCTTTCAATTCCACAACATTTCCTACAATAATTTCTTTCTCCCAAAATTGCTGTCTTAGCCTTAAGATCAACCTCAAGAAGAGAACCTGTACTCACTGATCCAAAACTAGTTCTAAAAGAAGCACAACTGCAAAGCACATTCATAATAATTCACCCTGAATTTTGTCAAGAAGTGTGTGCTTTGTTAAGAACCCAGCTCAATTACTTGAACAAAAGAGGCAATACCTGTTTTGCACTGATAATTCGCCTCCTTGAGATCGTGAAAGCAATAGCCGATCATTGATATTTGATCAAAATGACTTAAGGTTTGCTGATTCTGTTTCAAAATTTGCAGATTTTAAGGTTTTAGGTGACAATAGGAGAAGTGGAGCCACATGTTTTCCCTTAAAAAAAGGTTTTCTCCTAAGAAAAAAGCAAGGTTTTCCATCCATTTAGGTTGGAAACCAAATTTACATGAGCTGCAAGCTGTCGTAGAGTTCATTTTCTTCTTTTTTTTTTTTATGATTTAAAAATCCACACTTTTTGTGGAGTTTAAATTGAACACATTTTTTTCCCAAGTAACAGTACACAATTTTTGTGGAACTCATTTGGTTCTAAATGGAGGCTTATGCAAATGTGTCATGCCAACATTGATATAGTTGTCAGAGTGAGGATCCACATAACATGTAATTTGCAATGTTACCAGGGTTATGGTTCACTATGGTATGTGATACTCGTACAAGTCCATGGTATGATGCTTTCTGTGTTTCACGGTTTGAATGGGGAAGGTTTGGTTGGGTCCTATTCTGACTTGTAATTCATATTCTAGCTCGTAAGTCAGGGAGCACAATATATTTGGGTTGTTGATATACATGTGCATAAAACACATAGTTGTCTTAGATTATCAAGAGGCATCGATTTGACTACTTTTTTGCTGTTAAGCTCTATTTTATGCTTTTTATTTATTTATTTATTTATTAATTGATTGACTGTTAATATATGGTACAGAGCTAGTTGCAAGTAGTCCTATAACTTTAGCAAGTTGCTTACAGCTTAAAAGAATTGAATTGTCTAGGAGTGAAAAAAATAATAATAATAAAATCAAAAGAACCTTTGTGTCAACTTAAATGATATAAAGAGAGACGAGTTTGGGCCCAATTAGGTTTGAAATTGGTGAGACTTGTCTCTTGTACACACCCAACTTCTCAACCCCATGAGCATGATTCTTCTCTGTCTTCTCATTCTCTGTAATGTCCGTGATTACGGCTCTTCATGTCTTACCAAAGTTGGATACCATTCTTCTGCCTCCCTTCTTCTTTCTCTCATCCCAAATTTCCTCTTTTTCACAGAAATCTCTAATTTCTCTTACTTCTCACCATAATTAGTATCTCTTTAAGTCAAGGTTGAATTTATGCCCTTGGCCTACTGTAATTGATCATATCCTCACTCTCGAATCTAATTGTCCAATATCCTTGTTTTTCTTTTTCAAGCCTCCTCTTCCTCTCTTGCCTAAAGCTATCTGCATATTTCACATGTATTTATGTGCAAAACTTCAGTAATATTTAATAGTGCAACCATTCTGATCATATTAAAAATACCTACACAAAATCCTTAAGTGGGTCAATGTGTCCTGAAATTAACCTAGAAGATTCATGCATTCAAAAATTGAATGATACGCACCATTTTGGCACATTTTTTTGTGAGTGCAAAATGAGTTTTCAGGTTCATATTATGTGATGCTGGCATAACTTTCATTTTTGAGTTTTAAGTGTCCTAGACTAATCAGAACTCAAAGCTGGTGATTTGATGAAAGATTCTCATAACTACCAAAATGAAAAATGTCTAGAAGCAAAGAAAATTTTGAATTCATTGGAGTTGGTGGGGGGTTACCATTTCTTGAGCTTGGCCTGCGAGACTAACCCCTCATTAAGTGGTTAGAATACAGCACCATATCGTTTGAGCTTTGGTGTGATAATGACATCTTTAGAGACTGGTTTATTTGAGGTAATTTCTCGTTGTAAGAAGTATGTATCTGGACGCAGAAATGTATAAAACATTTAGTCAAAGACTAGGTTAAGTGGAGATGGTTTAATTGCCATAGATTGTTTAGTTTAAACTATATTTGTTCTCTGTTCACATGTTGTATATAGGGATGGCAATTGTGCTTGAACCAGGTAAACCTGCCCTGCTCCAAATGGTTCGGGTATGGGAGCCTGGTTTAGTGAATAGGGGTGGATATGGTATTTTGCTTATAGCTAGTCCATAATCCATGAATCTGCCCCCTTGCTTCCCTAATTGTATAATCAGTGAATAACATAAAAGGATTTTATGCATCATTACTGAGTCTAATTGAAACAAAAAATGTTGATACAAAGTATCTGTCAAGTATACAGTATTTCAAAGAATTAAAAAAAAAAAAAGAAAGAAATTGATATGATATGCCATGTCAAGCATCTGACTTATGGTAGGTATTTGCCTATACATGGCCAATATAGATACATCTTCCATTTTGAACTGTGTTTCATAGGTTTTCCAGACATAGAAGGGGAGTCATTACGTTTCATTTCAATAGTGTGATTTGGACCATTCGGGTGTCTCTCTTGCCATAGACGAGATCTCGGATGCCAGATCCACTTGCCAAGGATTTACTTGATGAGAGATCGAGAAGTAGGAGTGAGAAATGGACTAGAGAGGGCCTGTTCCACAGAGAGAGAAGCTTTGTTGGAGTGGGAGGCAGAGAAATATGAACAGGGGGGCAAAGGTTGGGTAGAGTCATGCAGACATGAAAAAGAAAGAAAAAAAAATGGTTCATTCTAGGACGTGGTCTTTTATATACCTATATAGATTAATATTTAATAATTTTAACCCCACTGGTTTGGTTTGGTTTGGTTTGGTTTTCAGCCTTCTCCTTTTTTATTTCCAAAAAGCTGTAGGCCGGGCCAAAGTGTTGGTTGTTGTTGTTAAAGACTGCAGGCCACCTGGGAAGTAAAAAAACAGTAAATTTTCATCTGTTTCAGCTCAGTGCAGCCAATTTAGTCAGTTTTCCTTTCTCTTTTTCTTTATTTTATTTTATTTTATTTTGTGGCTCTCTCTTCTTGTTTGTACTGGGTACTCTTTCAAAATTCAGCTCAGCTCAGCTCATTTAGCTAACAAGATTTTTAGGCCTGTCATGTCTAGATATGAAACTGAAATTGTTTTGGAAAGGAACTAAGCTTCGTGACTTGTTTGACTCTGCTAAGTTGTAACACTAGCTACAAGTTATATAACAACACTAAGGTCTTAATTCATGAAATGAAAAATGGTTGAACTAGAAAATGGAAATCTTGAAAAGTGATTTTAGACTCAGTACAACACTACCACATTAGCTAATTAAAATGCACATTGAATTGAGTGAAAAATTATAATATTAATGGAGTAGTACATAGGATTAGATTGAAAGGGAGAAGTGGGGGAGTGCTTTAACATGTGCTATATTATTGTGAAATTATAACATAAAAGAGAAAATTTTATAGAACACTAAAGAATTGAAAACAATCTTGGTTGAAGGAGTGCTAATCAATAATACAACATATATAGTAAATGAGTGCTCTATAATAAATGAAAAAAAAAAGAAGGAAAATGAGTGTTGTAAATATGAGTATCCTAAGGTGAATGAATGGTATGAGAAGGAAAGAATAGTTTGAGGAAATCGTTCATGTGGAAAAAGTTAGCTTTGCTCTATCTCTAATTGAAAATATGTTAAGATTTCCATTTGTGTAGTTTTCACAGGAGAAAATGACTTTAAGTTTTTGTTGCTGTAGCTTTAATTTTACAAGGAAATAAGGGCAGTTCAATAGAAAATGCAGTTTAAATTTTTGTGGCTGAACCCAACTAATTGGGTTTATGTATACTTCAATTGAGTGGTAAAATTAAAGCCAAAAGTGTTTTGGAAGCATGGGATTGCATTTAAAGAGGTAACGTCACCCACAAGAAGTTCTTAATGTTAGGGTGAAAGAATGTAAATTCTGTTTCTGCTTATAATTTGTGGGTTTAATAAACTTTTTCTTCGTCCATCTGTTGTCAAGAACAAATATAACATGGCTCCTGCTGAATTTAGAAGTATTCTGAAGTCCTAGCGTTCGACAGTTAGTCTTGATCGAAAATGTATTATTCTATGAGCTTAATCTTATAGATGCCAATTCAAAATCTATGCTGAAGCTTTATCTGATTCTATGACCTTACTCTCGAAATTGTTCATATTGATTCTCGATTGCAACAAGGTTGCAATTGCAACTACCATTAATGACTCCTCCCTGCATTTTCTTTCTCTTGAATCTGCCATTTATGACCCCTTGGTATCTACTTGTGAAGGGATCAATTTCATAGATTTGCATAACTCAACATGCCCTTCTTTCTGTTGAGTAAAAATTAGTGTATTTTTGAATGTGTTCATACCGACAGAGGTTAAGATTTGGTTGATAAGCACTTGAAGGCTAATGTGCCATGCTCTGAAGCAGTGCGTCAGTAACAAATTTAAAAATTGTTAACATTACTTCTAAATGATTTTTCAGTTATATGTCATTCGTGATGTATTCTTTATCTGGTTTTTCATCCTTGCAACGCCCTGTCATAATATTTGAATAGATCAAATGGAAATTATATATTTCGCAAAGCAGTGCTTCTATCAGGAAAAATAAATAAATAAATAAAAATGCAAAGCAGTGCATGCTTCTTTGCAAATTGGTTCTCTCTTGCCCCCGATCCCCTTTTTGGGCTTTTTTTTTATTATTTTTTGGGGTAAGCTATTTTGAGTGGAGTTCTATTTTATACACCACAGCTTCCATATTTGAAGTGTTAGTACTTAAAGACTATGGGTTTATGTTTATGGATTTTTTAATAAATTAGCTAGTTACTTTGTTATTATGTTGTACTTTGAATTAATTAGCCGCAGCATGCAACATGTTCTTGTTTTCAGCAAAGACATGATGGAATTGTGGTCTTACCTCTGCAGGTTCTTGCCTTGGTAGGTGACCAACTTGACTATGGAGATAACATCTGTGGTGCTGTGTTGAGCATTCGGTTCAATGAGGATATACTCAGCGTGTGGAATCGCAATGCATCTGATCATCAAGTGGGTCATCCATTTTTGTTATAGAAATTCTATTGTTGCTTTCTTCTGCATAATTGTGTGAAACTTTTGGTATTCTTACATCCATTTGCTTTTCAACAGGCGGTAATGGCTCTTCGGGATGCTATTAAGAGGCATCTAAAGCTTCCACACAGCTATGTTATGGAATACAAGCCCCATGATGCCTCCTTGCGTGATAACTCGTCATATAGGAATACATGGTTGAGAGGGTGAGCACAAGCTCAGTTAATGGCATGACTGGAAGAGCAAACATTACTTGAAGATTGAGTGATGTCTTATCATTTCATGGAAGTCCCTTCTATTTAAAACGGCTTCAAGACAAGTGGTGATCATGTAGACCATGATAAATTTGTGTAACACAATAGTTTTCAAGTTGCATGAATGGAAAACTCTTAAGAAAATTTCTTCGTACTATGAGCATTTACGTGACTCTAATTTGGAGTAGTATAGTGATTATTGATTTGCATGCAAGATTGTTTCTATGTTCCAATGAGGAAATTTTTGCACGTGAAATCTCAAATTGGTGGTGCACCTCAGTTTCTGGATGTAAGAACCATGGTCCGTGTAAGTCTGTGAGAGCTCTATGCTATATTTATGTAACAAACAAGCATCGGAATTAGTCCGCAAAAAATGTCCTAAGAAAACCAACCAGTCATGGGGCTCTCCGGTAGTCGGAGATCATGGAGATTGGACAATGCCATGATTGTTATTTTGTGTGGTTTACTCAATTTGATAAAAGTTACATCAGGCGGTTGTTTTTCAAGCTCAAAATTGAAAGTGTTGGGCTTTTCAATGACATATAACATAATTGACATCTTTTTCCTTCTTTCTTATAAAGGTATTCAATTCGAATCACTTTATATATCCAAAAAAAAAAGTGTTGGGCTTGACCTTTGGGCACACCTGGGACTGACCCATTTCCGTTGATGGAGGAACAGCGGGATGACATGCTTAGGCTAAGATTATTTGTTCTGATGCAATTTATCCCAAAAAGATTTGGTTTATGTCGATGTTTATGTAAGACTTGTAAATAATTACGAACTATAGAAACAATATTGCTTGAAATGGTTGAATTTCTCAATTAGTTTTGATGGAACATAGCCTCAAGACCCATTATCATAGAATTTAACCCTTGACCTAGTAAATTGTGAGAACAGAGTGAACCTCTTAGTTGGGTGAACACGGCTTACTCTCTCAGCATTCATCGACTAGATTTTGCTTGGTAGAAAACTGATCAGCCTCTAGATCTCTTCAGTGTTCCGTATTTGGTCAACCCGAGGGAATATTTGACTTTCCTTAAATTATAGAAACAATATCTCGTAATTAGTAAGGAGACTCTAAACCCTAATCAATAAGGAAATGAATCTCTTAACAACTAGATCTTTCCTAACCAAAATGATTCTAAACCTTTTAGAAATCTTTCATCAAGGATCCTACGATCTCGGGACATTTTGATATAGGAACTAGGGCTTCAACACCCCTGACACACACGAGACTCATGGAAGCAACCTATATATATACCCATTATAAGATCGCCAACCAGATACAATCTCAAAAGCTCACACATAACACACAAAAGTATAACAAAACTCTCTTTTAGTCTTTTTTTTTTTTCAAAAATAGCTCTCTGATTTGAGTGTCGGAGTTTCTTCCGTAGGAGCAACTGCGACGGCTTTTTGCAAGTCTCAATGATCAAGATTGCTCAACAGCTAGCGATCACGTTTGAGTTAGCAAAGCCATCATCTGTGGAGATCCACCTCCAGCAGATTAGCGTCATCCATTGAAACAGACTAATACTATCAGCCAAAAGTGCTTCTCATTCTATCTCCTCCCTCTATAGTCATGACGCCAACTAAAGAAAGAGATCAACAATTGGTTTTGATGACAATGTTTTGATGGTGGTCTACACTAACTGAAATGACCCGTTAGTTATTATGGCTGGAATAGAATTGTTCATCGTCAAAAGAACTTTTATTAATAAAGAAGCAAACCAAGATCTCCTCTTCTGAGATGCCTTCCAATGATTAAGCTTCACCCAATCACACCTTCAACTATCAAATGGACCCCTAAAGGGACTTATCGATGAGCGTATACTCTCAGAAGGTTCTATCTCACTTGTCATGATTTTAGGAACGCCTCCCCACTATACTACTACCAGAATCACCTTTCATATAGTGAAAATCTCATTCCCTTATAATGTTATCCTAGGTTGCCCTAGTTTAGACGGTCTCGAAATACAACCAAGCGCAAAGCACATGAAGATCAAGTTTATGATACCTTTAGGAGTCGCAACACTCATGGTGACCCTGGCCAATTGACCATCCCTGTAACTGGAGAGGAAAGAGAAGTTTTCTCAATAGACACATTAGAACTTAGAGATGATGTCGAATATCAATCCAAACCTTAGCCCAAAGAAGAAGTGATCAAAGTTCCCATCACAGATGTACCTAGTTAGACGGTCCAAATTGGCGCCTACAATTGTGGATAGTCTTTGTTGATATTTTAAAGCCTTTATATGGTCTCCAATAGATATGTCAGGTATTCATCCTTTGGTTATAGTCCACAAACTAACTATAGATGTAAGTCGTAAGTCGCAAGCCTATGAGACAGAAAAAGAGGATATTCACACTGTAATGACAATGTGCAATATAAGAAGAAGTCTAAAAACTCTTAACAGTAGGTTCATTCGTGAGGTAGAATACCCAGAGTGGTTAGCTAATGTGGTTATGGTAAAAAAGATTAATGACAAGTGAAGAAAGAGTATAGATTTCATTGACCTCAACAAGACATATCCAAAATATAGTTATCCGCTCCCCAACATTGACAAACTGGTGAACAACTCGTCAGCTCACCAACTCTTGAGTTTTATGGATGTGTACTCTGGCTACAACCAGATATGATTAGCTCCTGAGGATGAAAAAAAACAAACTTCGTTACAGAGTTAGGCACCTATTGCTATAAGGTCATGCCATTAGACCTCAATAATGTCAGAGTAACTTTCCAGCGGTTAGTCAACAAGATCTTTAGTGAATAGCTCAGCAGGAATGTGGAGGTCTATGTTGATGACATGCTCGTCAAGAGTGCTGACGTCAAAGATCACATCGCAGATTTAGAAGAAACATTTCAACGTTAGAATGTTATAACATGAGAATGAACCCAACGAAGTGCACTTTTAGGATCACCTTGGAAAAATTTCTAGATTTCCTAATTACCGACCGGAAAATTAAGACGAATCCAGAGAAGATACAAGTCATACTAGACATGATGCAATCTAGGACACCGAAAGAAATACAGTGCCTCATGGGGAGGATCGTAACTCTAAATCGGTTTATGTCAAAAGTGGAAAAGAAGTATAAACCCTTCTATGATGTTATGAAAAAGTCTTAGAAGTTTGCATGGATACCAAAGCGCCAACTAGCATTTGAATGGCTCAAAAAATACCTCACGTCACCTCCGCTACTTTCTTGACATGTTCTCGATAAGAAACTCTACCTTTATTTTTTCATTTCTGACCGAACACTCTACTTTGTTTTTGTAAGGCAGAAATCTACCACACAGAAGCCGGTGTATTATATCAACCACATATTTCAAGAGTCAGAAGTTAACTACGAGCCCATCGAGAAGATAACATTCGCCTTAGTCATTAGCACCAAACACCTCCGGCCTTACTTCCAAGCCCATACGATTATGGTATTGACCAATCAGTTTCTAAAGCAGATTTTAAAGAAGAGGGATACCTCAGGTCGACTTGTTAAGTAGAGCATCGAGTTAGGCGAATTCAATATCGAACATCAATCAAGACTAGCAATCAAAGGCCAAGCTTTCACTGACTTTATTCTTGAATGCACATTCCCAACATACATTGAGCAAGCCCCTGCCAATGACCAAGAAGAATGCTCGTTGCCCGAGTGGACCCTTTATGTAGATGAGTTATTGAACTTCTCAGAAGCAGAGTTGGACTCATTTTTGTGAGACCCGATAATTTCAAAGCTAAATATACCTTTCGTTTTGACTTCCAAGCAACAAATAATCAGGCCATGTATGAAACCCTTCTAATTGAATTATGAATCGCAGCATGACTGGAAACCCAAAACATATGGGTTTTCATTGATAGTCAGTTGGTCGTCAAATTGATTAAATGGGTCTATGAAACTAAGGTGCCAATGATAGCAAAGTATTTGACCAAGTTACGAGAGGCGTGGACAAATTCGACAAGATGGATATATAGTAAATCCCTTAATCAGAGAATGCGTGAGCTAACACTTTCTCAATGTTAGCTAGCTGTGACTCAGTAGCAACCAACTGAACAGTCTACATAGAAAGTCTGCTATACCTGAGTATCGAAGAGGCCGAGCAGATCCATCGACAAATAATTCACTAAGTTGGAAGAAACCCATAGAGGCTTATTTGAAACACAAGCAACTACCAAACTCAACTTTCCGAGACCGCTAAGTTGAGATGTAAGGCTACCCACTATGCAATTATCAACGAGGACCTCTACAAGAAGTCCTTCTCCCATCCGTAGCTGAAATGCTTGATGCCTAAGGAAGGAAACTACATGTTTAGAGAAATCCATGAAGAAAAATGTAGCAATCACTTAGGTGCTCGGAATTTGGCAAACAAAGACCTCTGACAAGGATATCTACCATAAAAACAGACCAGATGATTCTGTCATAAGGTACGACAAGTGCAACACTTCTCATCTGTACCGTGCCGACCCTCCACCGAGCTCTATCCGATAACATGTCCATGGCCGTTCACACAATGGGGAATGGTCATCTTCGAGCTGTTCCCACCAGCTACTAGACAGTGAAAGTTTCTAGTCGTGGCCATCGACTACTTCATCAAATAGGTAGAAACCAAACCATTAACCCAGATTACCACTGGAAAGATACAAAATTTTGGATGAAAGTCCATCATCACCAGATTCGGTGTGCCCTACATTCTAATTACCTATAATGACAAACAATTCGATAACAAAAGTTTCCAAAACTTCAACAATAGATTGGGAATCCAACATCACTTCACCTTCATCGCATACCCTCGCTGAGATAACGAACCAAGCAATCCTGCAATGACTAAAGGCTACGCTAGATGAAGTTAAAGGTCGCTGGGCAAATGAATTTTATAATATCCTCTAGGCCTATCGAATGACCCTCGAAGGGCAATGGGAGAAATGCTGTTCGGTCTAACTTACGATTGTGAAGCAGTGATACCGATGGAAATCGGCTTTCATTCACATCAAGTAGATCAATAAGAGCACAAACAGAATGGGCTGGCACTACATGAACAGCTAGACCTAAAGTGTTCGAATCGAGAGATTGTTCTCTGTAGAGTAGAAGCTACTGGACAACCATAGTTAGGAGGCAAGATAGCACCTAACTCAGAAGGTCCATATCAAATATGCTCGTTGGTACACCCTAGGATGTGTCGACTCAACCACCTGGATGGCTCGATTGTGTCGAGAACGTGGAACTCAAAGAACCTGCATATCTATAACCAATAATCTCTATCACTCTTGTTAGCTTTGATATTTATCTCTATCACTTTCGTCAGTTTTGATATTTACTTTTTCTCGGTTTATCCCTATGGGGTACTATTTCTTTCATGTGCTACTCTCAATCGAACGAACATGCTGTTAATAAAGGATATATCACCCGGACAGGTAAATACGGCCAAATCCTCCAATTAAATGAATATGAAATCAACAAGGGATATATCTCCCAGATGGGTGGGCACGACCCAATCCTCCAATCGAATGAACATGCTGTCAATAAGGGATGTATCTCCTCTAGAGGTAGGCACGGCCCAACTCTCCAAATAAACAAACGTGCCATTAGTGAGGGAAATACCCCTATCTGGATAGGCACGACCCACTCTTTTAATTAAATATAATGAAACAAATTAAAGGGTAATGATGCGCTACATCCAGTGACTGGCAAACCTACTGACCAATGGTTATCTCATCAGTCAAGTTACTTACTTGACCGTTCAATCATCACGACTCACATCAATAGACTATGAACAGATAAGGTAATTTCTCCCTCAACCAAGGCAAGAATGACAAGTACGTAACAAAAGTTTTTTTTTTTTATTTCAATGCAATAAATACCTTATCGGAATACATAGTTGGAATACAATGCAAAAGAAAATTTACAAGTCCTTAAGTGAGACTAGATTACATCAAAAGGAAAACCTAAAAGAATGAAACAACGAGTATCTTCATCTTCCCCAAAAAATTAGCCATTTGAGTTCGAAGGCCTTCTCCTTCTCATCAAAATGACCAGTGTTTTCCTCAGCCGATTCCTAAATGAACTCTATAAATCTCACAATCTCTGTTTAACACCTAGTAAGATACTAAAACTAGAAAACCAACTAGATGCAAAACAGGAACTGAAGAGGGTTCCACGGCCTATCAAATTACTCTCAAGCCCTAATAACAAAAGAGCATTAGAGCAATGATGAGCTACAGGAGCCCAGTCAGAACATTTTGGGATGAGACCATCATAACAGAAGCCTTTGACTTGCCTAACTGATATGACGGGACCCTATTGCGACTCTTTCATTGATAGAACCTTGTATCTGCAGCTTTTGCCGCCACCACTTTTTTAGAAGCCAAATCTATAGAGAAGAGAAAACTCTTTTTGAACCTTGAGCACCTTTCCAGACATTGTCTTTATTTTGTTCCTTCCTAGCAAACAATTCATGTGTGTGTGTGTGTGTATAGGCCAAAAAGGGAAACCATATCGACAAATCCCCCAAAAGATAGAAAGACGTTCCATATTTAATCATCACATCGTGACCCTAATGCCTCCCATTACACCTTTTCGTTTACCTATGATACTTTGTGCCCTTTTGGTTTCCCTAATTAACACCGCATTTACTCACACCAAGGGACGATACTGGTTCTGTTGCATTTGATTAGCATCTCATTGAATTCATATCCATTTACAGCTACTCCTAAAGTCCTTTTTCTAGAACGATGGCATGAGTAGAGGGCAAGTGATGAAACATGACCCTAAAGCCCATTATCATAGAATTAACCCATGACCGAGTTAATCGTGAGAACATAGTGAACCTCCTAGTCAGGTGAACACGACCCACTTTCTTGGCATTTATCAAATAGATTCTGCTCAGTAGAAAGCTAATCAGCCTCTAGACCTCCTTCTATTCAGTATTTGGTCAACCCATGGGCATATTAAACTTTTCTTAAATTACGGAAACAACATATCATAATTAGTAAAGAAACTCTAGTTCCTAATCGATAAGAAAAGGAATCCCTTAACAACTAGAACTTTCATAACCAGAAGAATTCTAAATTTTTTAAAAATCTTTTGTTAAGGATCCTGTGATCTTGGAATACTTTGACATGGAAACTAGGGTTTCAACATTTTGGATGCACACGAGATTCATGGAAGCAACCTATATATACCCATTATAAGGTTGCCAGTCAGGTACGCTCTCAAAAACTCACACATAGCACACAAAGGTATAACAAAACTTTCTTTCAATCTGTTTCTCTTTTCAAAAATTGTTTTCTGATTTGAGTGTGGAAGTTATCTTTATCGGATCATCCTCCGACGACTTTTTGCAGGTTTCAACAATCAAGATTGCTCAACGGCCAATCATCCCATTCAAGTCAGTAGAACTATTATTTGTGGAGTAAAATCCACCTCCAACAATTTTATATTGTGGGATAAACAAAATGACAAGTTATTAGTATGATGCAAAGTGAAAAAAACATATGTACAAAGTGGTATGGTCTGGTGGTGATAATTTGAAAGAAACCAAATGTCTTTAGGAAAGCACAATCAAATTATTTCACAACCATAGAGAGGGATTTCTTGGGCATGTTTGGAAAATACTAATACAGTTCAATTTTTTTTTCTTTTTTTGTCATATTTTTTAATTAAAGTTAACTATTTTGCAATATATATTTATATATATATATATATAAGAATTTATAAATAAAAGTGAGTTTTTTTTCTTAAAAAACTTTTCTCAACTAAATATAATCTCAACGTTCCAATTGTTCTTCAAGTAACTAGTTGACCAAGATCGAATCATTTAATTCTCGTACTATATCACCCCGGACCCGGAGGAGGCACACGAGCAGCCAAATCTAGACCGTTGCCAATATATTGGGGATTGTGTTAAGAACCGCCAGAACCAAAGGGCGGTTCTAATTCAAGTCTGTCTCAACTTCATAGTCGACAGATTTAGAGAGAGAGAAAGAGAGAGAGAGAGGTGTTTTTTTTTTTTTTTTTGGTTAAGAGAGAGAGAGAGAGGTGTTAAACGTGGGAGTTATTGAACAGATGCAGAGTGATTGATTTCATGTTTACTACAGCACAGTTAAGTAGTGTGTTGATCCTACTAACCCAAAATAGAGAGCATTATGCTGTGCAAGTTCATGTGAAATTATAAAAAAAAGGGATACTGTCAGGAGGAGGAGAAATAATATTGATGGTTCCACTTCCAAACCCTCTGACTTGTTGGCTACAACTTCACCCCAGATGCTCACCTCCTCTCTCATCCCACAAGGTATAATCACATTTTTCTTTTCCCGAATGCTGGCAGAAAATGTTGTCCCTAATGAACCCACATTAGCTGCTGCGTTAAGGGCTTGCACGAGTGGTAATGTTTCCCTCCTTTGCGTTGAGCAGATGCATGCTAAGATATTCCGTTTGTTAGCACTAGTACGGTGGTATGTACTCCGCTGATTGAATTGTATTCCAACAATGGGTTTGTCGAGTCTGCAAAGAGGGTATTTGAAAAGTTATGTTTGAGGGATAATGTTTCTTGGGTGGCTATGATTTCTAGTGTTCTCAGAATTAGATGTGCCTACACCAAAATCGAGTTATTTGAGCTAGGAGAGCAGCTTCATTCACTTATTTTTAACTGGGGATTTCTTCTGAAACTTTTGTCTGCAATGCCCTTGTCACTTTATATATGCGCAGGGGAAGCATGACATCTGCAGAAAAAGTCTTTAACATGTTGTACTAGGATAGTTTTTCACACAACTCAATTATTTCCGGACTGGCTCAGATGGAATCAGTGACAGGGCTTTGCAACTGTTCAAGAATATGCAGCTTGACGGCTTGAAGCCAGACCATGTTACCGTCACAAGCCTCCTGAGTGCCAGTGGTTCAGTTGGCGCTCTTCTTCTGGGACAGCAACGTCACTCGTATGGAATAAAAGCAGAATTTTTTTTCTGCTTGATCTTTACGTGAAGTGTTCTGACATAGAAACTGCCAACAAATTCTTCCTTGCAACAGAGACCAAAAATGTTGTTTTGTTGAATGTGATGCTCGTGGCCTTTGGGAAAATGGGTGATCTTGTTGCATCACTGGACATATTTTCAAAAATGCAGATTAAAGGCCTGAGATCTAATCAATATATGTAACCAAGTATATTGAGAACCTGTCCTTCTCTTGGAGCTCTTGAACTTGGAGAACAGATCCACTCCTAAGTCATTAAGACTGGCTTTCAGCCTAATGTTGATGTGATAGATATGTATGTCAAGCATGGTAGATTGGATACCTCCAAGGAAATTCTTCGAAGGCTTTCTGAGGAAGATGTTGTCTCTTGGACAGCAACAATTGCAGGGTATGCTCAGCATAATTTGTTTAGATGCTCTTCAAACTTTTGAAGAGATGCAAAATCAAGGAATTCGATCAGATAACATTAGATTTGCAAGTGCAATCAGTGCATATGCTGGGATTCAAGGACTCAATCAAGGATGACAAATCCATGCTCAATCAGTCGTCTCATGTTACGCAGAGGATCTCTCGATCAGGAATGCAGTTGTTAGCCTTTATGCTAGATGTGCTAAACTAAATGATGCATATTTAGCATTTGATAGAATTGACTTAAACGACAACATTTTTTGGAAGGGGCTTATATCAGGATTTGCACAAAGTGGCCACTGTGAAGAAGCACTGCAGGTGTTTTCTTGGATGAATCAAGCAGGTATAGAAGTTAATTTGTTCACTTTTGCCTCTGCCGTTAGTGCTGCAGCTAATGTTGCCAATATTAAAGAAGGAAAACAGATACATGCTATGATGATAAAGAAACAGTCTTCTAACGTACTAATTACATTGTATTCCAAGTGTGGGAGCATTGATGTGCAAAAAGAGAATTTTCCGACATGCATGAGAAAAATGAGGTTTCATGAAATGGCATGTTCACAGGCTTTTCTCAGAACGGACATAGCATTGAAACAATTAATCTCTTTCAAGAGATGAAGCAAACTGGTGTGATGCCTACCCTTGTCACTTTTGTCAGTGCTTTATCTGCTTGTAGCCATGTGGGTTTGGTGAATGAGGGGCTTAACTACTTCAATTCTATGAGTAAAGAACATGGCTTAGTGCCAAAACCCGAACACAATGTTTGTGTTGTTGACGTTCTTGGACGGGCTGGCGATCTGGACCGTGCTCAGAAGTTCATTGATGAGATGCCGATTGAGACAGATGCTATGGTATGGAAGACCATTAAAAAAGGGTATTTTGATTCATTTTTCTTTCTTGTTCATTTCATGTTGTTTTCTTATCTCTTTCACTGTAATTTCCTTTCTGGAGATAACTCATGTGGTTCTGCAGAATCCTTTCTTTTGGATGTCTTTCACCACTTTCTCACTCACCCTTGGTTGGACCTACCCGTTCCCTGCCACTCCCTCGGTTAAGTCACGGAAAATTTGAGGTTGTTTTCTTCCCATTAATAAGTCTTTCAAGATTTTGCTGAATTTATATATTTGTTTAATTAATTTTGCTATGGATCTTGATAATGCTGTTTTGTCAAAATTTACAGCCGGCAGCGTAAGCATAAGGATGAAACTTCGTGGATATATTTTATTAGAACAGTCTTAATAGTCATGATTTTCTTTTCTAATCTTTTGATTTAAATTCAAATCTTATATAAAAAAATATATATATTTCCTTGGGTCACAAGCTTTGTGTTGGTATCTCGTTCGTACCAATTTGTTGGCACTTACGGTTTTTATGTCTCAGGATATTGGCGTAAATTATTGGGAGGAGCCATAATAGAAAAAGATTTTTATACATCATTAGACAATTTTAAAATTATCCAATTTTGTTAATTTCTTTGTATTAACCCAATCAAGTTGTTATTATTATTGTTATTATTTTGTAAATGTAATTTGGCTCTTCCATCGAAGACAATCCGAGGTGAAATTGTGTCTGTAACTCTGCTTCCGCCTACGACTCTTTCTTTCCCAAGATCAAGATGGGTGGCTCAGGCCAGGTCATCAGGTTACTGCATCTGAGCTGCAGTACTTAGAGGAAGAGGATATGTTTTGAGGGCAAGGAAGTGGCTGTGATGTGAGGTTCACAAATCCCGCCCATTCAACAGTAAATGTACACCGCCTTTTAGTTTATATGACCGCCAAGATTTCTTTCCTTTTTTTTTTTTTTTTTCCAGACTCAAACCCAAATCTAATCCAAATTTATTACATAAGAGAGGGAGAAAAGAGAAAACGCCACTTGATGGCTTCAACTCTACACCTCTCCTCTATGACAAGTTCCTTGGAGGAACAAGAAGTTTGTCAATCAATCTGAGATCATCAAGCACGATACTGCATGTAACAATTTGTGGCAACCATCCATAAAACATTAATTTGGAAACAACTGCGAAATTTTCCATTATTCTTGATTTGTCCGGTCTAAAGGAACATCAACAACTTTTATGCATGACATAAACAAGCTTCCACAAGACATAAAACTGCTGCTTTCTATAAAATTTGAAGCTTTAAAGACACCAAAAAGCGTACATTTATGTCTTGGATGCAGGATCTACACAGAAGATTTAAGTCCGATAATACCTGCCAAAAACAAATGCTAATCATATCGGTAAATGAAGAAGCAAAGAGAAAAACCCCAACGAGAAAAGGGGAAAACTAGTGTCAAATTAACGCTCCTACCACGGCTCCATTAGAGTCTCAGGAGTCAGGTGTAACAAGATCAAGCAATAAGTGTACTAAACATACAGAAGCTTTCCAGCAAAGCTTCGCATTATGGTGCCATATGATTTTAAGGCAATGAGATTCATGATGATTTTCCATTTCCACTAACTAGAGCCTTGCCAAGTTCAGAGCCTTTGGCAAATTAAAAGTCCTCCAGCCTTAGCCTACCGCACCCACCAAAGTTTAACTATTTGTGCTACTGCCCTAGGCAATGGTCATACTTGTCAACGATGGCATCTAATGCGATGCAGATTCTCAAGGAGCAAAGAAAGGGAGCCGGTTGATTTTGCATGGGAACCTCCTTCCTGAGGGCTGTCCCAAAGGCCAGGCCATTCTGTAGGGTTCTAACCTACTTCTTGCCCTAGTCTTAGTGTGTTCAAAATCCAAATTCATTTCATACAAGATGTTAAGGCCCATAACAAAATAAATAAATAAATAAAAGATAAAAGGTAAGTAGCAGGAGCAACATATACCACAGCCAACTCTTGCACCAGCATTTCCAGTTGTCTTGCTTAATTCATGTCCACCTGTAGAACAGTATCAACAGTTATATAATGGACAACATGAATTTATATGGTGATGATTGAAAGAAAAGAATTGAATGTTTTGTCCTCCCCTCAAACAACACCAGTGAGCTGGGCAATGTTCAGTTTCCTAACTCAAATTGTTAGACATTGTGACTCAATCACGCAGCGGAAACAAACAATAAATAAATTTTCGGAACCGTAAAAATGAGTTCACGATATACCTCAATCGGTGATGCAGAAAATCTCGAGAACTGCAAACTCTGAACACGAACCACTCGTAATCGGAATGATAGCCACGTATAACGAACTATCAACACGATGTCACAACGTATCAACCCTTAACTCGGTGATTCTTACGTCGATCGGAAAACCCCAAGAATTGAGATGTGTCACTATCTAAATAAAATTGTTCTCAAACAATGATACTCTCTCTAGAATATTAGTGTGTACCAATCCTATTCTCACAGGATTGTTTTTCATTCACGTCCAACTCACATAGTTGGTTATTTTGGGAGGTTACTAAAAATATGAGATAATGGGGTCAACCATTGTCCCAATTTGAATTTCAAATTCATAACTGCCCCTTCGTGGGCATATTCCAATATATCTCACTTGCACACGAGGGCATTTTACTTCCGTTATTAGATCACAACTCACAATCCATCACATCACCCTAAAGGGTTTTCATACAGGGTTGGACGTCGTGTGACTAGCGAGTACACCTCCAAACAAAGACTTCTCAATATACCTGTTAGGATGATCGAGTAGTCACCGTTAATATCAAAGAAAGCTCGATGTACCTCAGATCCAAGACTAATTACATCCATTGAGCTACTTTCCTCATCGAAAGAAATCCCCAGAAATCGCTCGATTATGTATCCACTATTATGTTCAAATCCCTACATGGACGAACATAAAAGACCGGTCGGTGAATACAACACAATGATACAATGTCAATTGGTCTTCCTTTTCTCAAATTCGAATCAATCGGTCTCAACTCAGCTGTTTTCTCAGACCTGTCTCTCAGATCTCAATTTATCTTCTGGCCATCGAAAAACATACTAAAGTAGCAAACACTGAATCATGACCTCAAGAGACAGCCAAAAGTAATAAGAGCACGAGTTCCCACCCAATGAATCTCGGATCTCACACAGTGAAACTCGAGGATAAATTTCAAATTATTGTCTCAAGTAATATAGCTCCCACTATCCAAAGTCGTCTTTTCACACGTGGTATGAAGCACGTGCCATAGTGTTACTCCCTCATCTCTCAAATGGGCATATGTCAGATTTATCTAACACTGTGCAGGTATGGGGACTCAGTCTACATATAAGATTTTACCCAGAGATCTCAGAGAGAGTACCTCAAAAACAATATCACAAATCGCAGGTGATATCCGAGATCTCATACCTGGCTACTCATAGACAACATGAATGTGAGTACATCCATGTCGGTCATATCGCATATGACCTCATCCTGAACACGTATCAGGGCGACTTATGTTCTAGCGGGGCCACTCTCAAAGCCTCTTACAACTAGAAACCGTCTCATCCCCGCTCACTCAGAGCTGGAGGTGGTCACTCGTGTGAGAGAGTCGACCTTGCCTGCCTGACATATCTATTATCACATCACAGAATATATATATGACAATAAAAGCAAGTGCATTAAATAAAAATATAATACAAAAGTGACTGAATAATACACTATAATCATATATATCAATAAGCATCAATGTCATCAATAAGTACAAACTGAGAAATATCAGAAGATACCCAAACTCAATGACTCTTTATGCCCTAGAAAGGAGTCTCTAGTGATGGGTTTGGTGAAGGGGTCAGCCACCATGCTGTGTGTAGAAATGTACTTGACTGTCACTTCACCTTTCTCGATAATGTCTCTCACGTAATGGAATTTGATATCGATGTGTTTGGCTCTACTATGAAACTTAGGGTCTCGAGTGTAAGCGATAGCGGCCTGATTATCACAATAAATCATTACTGGCCTCCCATTATCCGTTACAATCCCTAAGTCATCCAGTAGTCTCCGGAGCCACTCTCCTGAACTGCAACTGAGCATGCCACGAACTCAGCCTCCATCGTAGATAGAATAACACAGATTTGCTTCTTACTACTCCAAGAGATGGCCTCGCCATTGAGCAAGAAAGGATGTCGATTTGCGCTTATCCAAATCACCTCCCTTTAGATATCGAAAAATCCTTTTCACTGCTCTCCAGTGACCCCTTTCAGGATTTGCCTGATATCTGCTTACCAGACCAACTACATAACAAATGTCCAGTCTAGTATACAATATTGCGTACATTAAACTTCCCACTGCACTGGAGTAAGGTACTTTACTCATTTCCCTTACTTCTTCCTGAGTTTTCGGACACATTTTCAGGCTCAGGCCTTTAACTTTGGCGATCGGAGTTTCTATGGGATTACAATCACTCATCCAAAAACACTCAAGAATTTTCTTAATGTAGGTCTCTTATGAAAGAGTCAACGTCTTTCTCAAGCGATCCTTCTGGATCTGAACTCCGAGGATGAACTCAGCTTCACCTATGTCTTTCATGTCGAAGTTGGATGACAACCACGCTTTGATGGTCATTAAATCCTGAATATTACTCCCAGCCAACATTATGTCATCCACATACAACGATAGGATCACAAAAGTGTTATCTGACCGAATCAAATAGACACAATGATCCTCCTCGACCATCATAAAACCGTAAGATATCACCTCATGAAATTTTAGGTACCACCGCCTGGATGACGGCCACTTCCGAAGTCAATAGACCTTATCCTCCTAACCTACTAGAACGAACCCAGAGGGCTATTCCATGTAGATCTCTTTATCCAAACTCCTATTAAGGAAAGCAGTCTTAACGTCCATCTGATGTAACTCTAGATCCAAACTAATAACAATCGCCAAAAGTAAACTGATCGAAGTAAATTTGACTATTGGGGAGAAAGTCTCCTCATAGTCAATGCCCTTAGTCTACGTGTAACCCTTGACTACCAGACGGGCCTTATACCTCTCGATCGATTCGTCGGTCTTTCTTTTAATTTTGAGAACTCACTTGTTCCCAATGGTCTTTCTATCCTCAGGTAAGTCAACTAGTTCCCAGACCTCATTGACTCTCATTGATTCCATTTCTTCCTCCATGGCCTTTAACCATTGGTCCTTTGCTGAACCCTCGAGAGCCTCCTATACAATCCTCGACTCTTCGACGTCCTCGGGAGTCACGATGAGGATCTCACCCTCAATGGGGAAATGACGACGAGACACTTGTCCTCGACTACTCCTACGAGGAGAGAGAACCTCCACACCTTCAGATGAACCACTCCCACTAGAACCAAGACCCATAATAGGGTCTTGAATCCCGCCACTGGGCTCGGCTGAGCCACTGGGCTCATCCATCTCATAAAAGGTGAAGTCTCGATCGATTTCTCCTCTCTTAGGGAAATCACTCTCGAGAAAAGTGGCATCACGAGACTTTATCTCAATGATAGTACCGTCCGTATGTTCTCCTAGAAACACATGTTTTTTGGAGTGTTCAGAGTATCTAATGAATATATACTTCTTTCCTCGCGGGCCTAACTTGCCGTACTGATGCGAGGAATCATGAACATACGTGGCGCAATCCCATGGCCTCAAATGGCTAAGATCAGACTGCCTCCCTGTCCAAAGCTCATATGTGGTACTGACTACGGACTTCGTCGGAACACGGTTGAGGACGTAGGCGGCAATCAATAACGCATCCCCCCAATAGGAGATAGGTAAATTGGCATGTGCCATCATTGACCTCACCATCTCCAACAAAGTCCTATTCCTTCTCTCGGCTACTCCGTTCTGTTGAGAAGTAACAGGAATAATCAACTGTCTAGTAATGCCTCTCTCAAAATAGAGCTCTTTAAATTGTTCAGACAGATACTCGCGCCCCCGATCGGTTCTGAGAGTTTTCACCATCAAGTCTAGCTGATTTTCAACCTCGCTGATAAACCTCCTGAAACACTCTAGTGCCTCAGATTTGTGCGAAATCAAGTAGACGTAACCGAAACGCGTGTAGTCATCTATGAACGTAATGAAATACGTGGCTCCGTTTCGGACTCTCACATTTATGGATCCGCAAATGTCGAAATGGACCAATTGCAATGGAGTTTCAGCTCTCATTGCTTTCCCAAATGGTTTTCTGGTGGCTTTACCCGCAAGGCAAAACTCACACAAGGGCAACTCGACCTTAGTTAGCGGGCCCAACAAGCCGCTCGCAGCTAATCGGCCCATCCTCTCTTGCCCTATGTGACCAAATCTACTATATCATACATTCACATCATCCACTACACTATCAGATGCAAAAGCAATAATAGAAGAAGAATAAATCTCATAGAAAGAAATTATATCCAGTACATAAAGTCCCTCATGGACTAAACCGGAACATATCAAAGAACTGTCATATGAAATGGAAACTCTAGAGTTTCCCAACAAAACAGAATATCCTAGCAGGTCCAAATATCGGACAGATATAAGATTCCGCTTAATTTCAGAAACATACAAAACGTCATGAATATATAAGATTTGGTCACTTCGCAGCAATAGTTTGCAAGTGTCAATCCCTTTCACTTCTACAAATACTCCGTTCCCCACATATAGCCTCCTCACCTAGGGACTCAAACGGCGAAAATCCACGTATGCACTCCTATCGCGAGCTACATGGTCTGTGGCTCTTAAATCTACAATCTACAAAGGAGAAAAGTTAGCGAACATCACACTAAATGACACGTAACTCAAACCATGTAAAGAATGACATCTTTCGCTCGCCACACTCGCGTGCGAAATGCCCAAACTTGCCACAAATATAGCATTGGACTTTGCTCTTGTCGAGCTCCTTCTTGCGCTTCTGTCCTTTGTCGTCGGTCTTGGCAGGTTGCTTCTTCTTGCCTTGACCTTTGGCCTTCTTCTCATGCTTGCGCCAGTTGCGCTTTACACCCCTGGAGCCCTTACTCGACTCCGCGATATTAGAATGAGCAGAAGAAGACCGAGCCACCTCCTGACGCTCCTCCTCGAGCTCACAGTGCCTACTCACGTCCATGAAAGTACGAATACTCTCAGTGTGCGTGAAATAGGTCTTAACCACATCCCAAGAGTCAGGCAAAGACTGGATCACACCCAGTACCTGAAACTCATAAGACATCGACTTCCCCATATTCTTCAGAGAGGCGATCATACTCGACATGTGCATTAAATGATGCTTCATATTATGATCGGGCCTCTTCTTATAAGTGATAAACTTATAGGTCAGCATCCTCAACTTAGGAGCTGACGGGACGCCATAGTACTCTCTCAGAACATGTCAGATCGACTATGCAGTAGGATACTGCTCGTAGATGGGAATCAACTCATCGTGCATGCTGCTAAGAAGGATCACCCTCGCTTAACCATCCTTTTTCTAGGCACGATAGACCTCCTGATCCTATCGTTCTTGTGCCGTGGTACCCTCCCCGGGGTCCACCATCTTGTTCTTAAGAACTTCCCCGAGCTCTTGTTCCTCGAAGACAAACTGAACCTTCCAGTGCCAAATATCATAGTTGTCACCGTTCAACTTGTCTCCCTTCACGAGATCTAGAACGACAGTTTTCGTTGCAGTCATGTCTCTGTCATACAGAAAAAGAGACATTAGTGACAATTGATGCTTAAATTCACAATTTTATGTACCCTACAAATCACTAAAACCAAAATGACTCGAGTACAGACCCCAAGACAAGCGTATGAATCAACGGACACCATACACCACAATTCGGGATTGGATCTCACCATTTAGATTACGATTCGGTACATAAAAACCCACAATTAGTCACTTTTTATCATAAAACCCTGAAAAAATTGGAAAAATCCAATTTTAGGCAAACCTACGCGCCGCCGAGAGGGTCCACGCGCCGCCAGCCCCGGCGGCTTGTCTCCACACGCCCTCACACGCCGGGGAGGCGCCTGGGAGTGTGCAGGACACGCAGCGCGTCAGGCACGCGCCTACAAGCGCCCTTTGCGCGTAGTCGCACGCGCTTGACGCGCGAGCACGAGGGCGACACACCTGCACGCGCGCGGCCAACGTACCCGGGTCAGTTCCAGACGCAGGCGTGGGTCGGAACCCGGAACCCCGGTCCGAATCCCCTGGGCATGGGTCGGGTCTGGACCCGGGTCGATTCCGACCCGGTCTGACCCAGCATCTCAGCTCCTACGCGCGCGTGAGATTCACGCCCCCCGTCCCACTGCACAAACGCGCCTCCGCACGCGTATTGCGCACGCGCCCCACTGTTGGGCTTCATCTTCACCCGTATCTTTCTGCAACTGGTTTTTTCTACCCGATTGCCAGAAATCTCACATTCTGGTACAGATAATATGCAATATATATGTCAAAACGTAGATCTAGCAAAGACAAACACGGATCTACTAATTTCATGATCTGATTTGACCTAAAACTCGTCAAATCTGGAATTGAAATGTTCGGTCACTATTCACGGCCGAATGCTTCAACCGGAATTTTCTTGGTTTAAATGTGTTCAGAAAATTACGAAAAAATTATTTTTGTATTCTACGTGAGTTGGGTAACACAGTGATATAATTGGATTCACGAAACTCATCCGTGATCCGAACTCCAAATTTTATACATTATATTTTTATACCCAAATTTAATTCCGAAAAATTATTTAAAAATATTTCTAACATGCTCTGATACCAATGTTAGACATCGTGACTCAATCACGCAGCGGAAGCAAACAATAAATAAATTTTCGGAACCGTAAAAATGAGTTCACGATATATCTCAATTGGTGATACAGAAAATCTCAGGAACCGCAAACTCTGAACACGAACCACTCATAGTCGGAATGATAGCCACGTATAACAAACTATCAACACGATGTCACAACGTACCAACCCTTAACTCGGTGATTCTTACGTCGATCAGAAAACCCCAAGAATTGAGATGTGTCACTATCTCAATAAAATTGTTCTCAAACAATGATACTCTCTCTAGAATATTAGTGTGTACCAATCCTATTCTCACAGGATTGTTTTTCATTCACCTGCAACTCACATAGTTGATTATTTTGGGAGGTTACTAGAAATATGGGATAACGGGGTCAACCATTATCCCAATTGGAATTTCAAATTCATAACTGCCCCTTCGTGGGCATATTCCAATACAAACCAAGACAAAACCTGAAATCTCATGTTATTTTGATTTACCTCTATTCAGTGCTAACTTCATTTCTTAATTTCTTTTCCTCTGTATTCCAAGACAATGCACTAATGTTTAATAAGAAAAAACCAGCCCAAGTCTCCATCTATGGCGTGGATGTTGCTCTCCGCAAAACTCTCCTTTTTGCGTTCAAGAGTGACACCTTTGCCATGTAAAACATCTCAAGTCCCACGGCTGCATTTCATGTTATGGTGATAGATACCAAAATTTGATGAGGTGATAGAATAGTAATCACCTTGAGGGAGGAAAGACCACAAGATTGCTTGGCAAAACCTAATTGCACGAGTACTCTTATTTTCATTGCTCTAGTTTCAATCTACAAACACCCGATATGGTTTCTGAAGGTCAGGAAGCAAGTAATTGTGCATGAACAGGCAAAGAAACTACGCATGGCGGACAATGCACAGAGCATAAAAAGAGTTAGAAATCAAGATTTAACACGATACCTCTGCCAAGATCATCAGGGTCAGCATGCACAACTACTGCCCTCCCCAATATGGAGTGTTGACCAATTAAAGGAATCTACAAAAGAGTAGAGAAGAAGAAATCAATCAGGTCTTCTAGAACGCAAAGCCAACATAGAGCTGAAAATTCAGAGGGGAACACCCTTTCACACAGCCCCAACTTTAGTCTTAGGATTCTGCTACATAATCTGAATTCATCATAGAGTATGAAGGATGCTTTGGAAGACACGATTGCAGCTGTATCCTTGAAGATGTATAAATATGTAATAACTTAAATTAGTTAAATGTAAAAGTCAAAAGAAAAGAAGCTGGTTTACTTGCGTATCTGTGATTGAAATCTCAGCAACTCCTGCAACAGAGAAAATAAATAAGCTTTAAATTAAAAGAGATGAACACCTTAGAAAGCAATGGGAAAAAAGGAGTTGAGAAGAGACCATCGGGGCCCGCAAGAATGTTTCCCAAATCACCAGCATGACGCTCCGAATCAGAAGGAGCTCCATGATTTTTCTTCAATGGATTGAAGTGGGGTCCTGATCACAAAACACCCAACCCAGCAAGATGGAATTGGAGGGGGGGGAAATCGCAGAAGGAGGAAATTAATTTGGTACCCAAAAAAAAAAGAATGAAAATTGAGAATTGAAAGTAGAGAGAGAGCGAGAGAGAGAGAGAGAGACCAGTGGAGTTGCAGCCATTGGTGGTGTCGCCAAGAGAGTGGATATGGAAGCCATGAAGACCTGGAGAGAGTCCCGATACCCTCCCCGTCACACGTGTTATCCCTACCAGATTCACAAAACAATCAATACCCAATTGCTCAGTCACTACACAGACAGAGAGAGAGAGAGAGAGGAGCAAACCTGAAGGATCCTGAGCAAAGTGAACGGAGCCTCTAATGAGAGGGTCACCGCTGATGAGAGCCATTGCTTTCAGCGTTGCCATCCCTTGTTGTGCCATCTCATTTCTTGGGCATTATGAATTATATGATACCTGACGGACGTCAGAACAAAAACAAGAGATGAACCAAAGGGCGGACCCCCTGGTTTTGGTGCTCGTGACGTCACGTCTTTCCATTTTCATTTTTCACCTTATCTATTATAACATTATTATAATATATATATATATATATATCGACTTGTGAATGATAATAATTCGATGTGTAAACTTGCACCTACAACAGACCATAGAACCCCAAAATCATTTAAATGAAAAAATTTGAAAGCCGTGGCCTCAACTTTAAGGAAATAAAGAGAACTAACTTGTAGAAAGAGAATATTATATTAATGCTACTCAGCCTTTCCACTCGTTCGATTTGAAAAGAATAATAATAATAACAATAATAATAAACTCAAAAATGGTGGCAAGTAATTTATGCACCTGGTGCAGCCGTGGATACAATTAGTACCATATAGACCAGTTAATTTTGACAACAGCAGCTATTGTTGCACATCAATTTTTTTTTTCCCACATGAACTTTACCCACCGTTGAATATCCAAAGATTTATCCCAACTAATTGTGATTAAATTGTTGTCGGATCCACTATAAAGAGAGAGCTCTCCCAACGTTAATTTTACTCAAACCTAATTCTTAATGTGAATTATTAATACCTTTCTCACTAAACCAACGAAACATTAATATTGTTGCACATCAATGTTTGAACGAAAAACAACTAAAAACACGTGCAACACTAGAGCCCAAGACAACCCTATATGTACTCCCATGCTTATTAGGGGGTCTAAACAGAGGCCCGATCCACGGACAAATGCATGCCAACAACCACTAACTTCGCAGGTAAGAGCAACAAAAACCCATCAACTCTAAAAGAAAAATGTCAAAATAGGAGTGTGAAACCATCCTCTACATCAAAGAAGATAATATCCCATCCTTGTAGGACTCGAAGATGCATATGCCCCCACTCGTATTCATATTTTCAATATTCAACCCTTCCATGCCCCAAAACTTTGGATAGCTTCAATCCCCCCCCCCCAAAACAAAAAAAAACAACCCAAAAAAAAAAAGAAAGAAAGAGGGGGTGGGGTAGATAAACTTCTACAACAGTTTTACTCCGACATCTTTTTGGAATAAAATTCAAATCAGGGGAGGATCTCTTCAATGGCATCAAACCAAAGTCTCAGGCCGACTAATCCATAAACCTGTTCCCCCAAAAAATCATCAAGTATGACAGTGTCTGTTACATGTTTGAAGAAATAAAGAATTATTTCATGGAACACTTCAAAAAGTTCAAAAACTTGTTAAAAGCTGCCATGTCTTCCAAAATCAGCCTCCACTTCAATGCTGACCCTTATTTCGGCATTTAAAGCTAAACTTTCCAGAAGAATTTCTATATTTGAGTCTACAAGCCAACGGACTTCTCATACTTCTGAATTTGGTTGAGGAATATCCATGTCATCTGCGAAACCGTCCAGCCAAATATCAAAACCAAATCAAACACGCTATCATCAAATTTGCAATATGCCATAAATGTATCCAAATCTCAGAATCTCACTGAAAATTTAAAAAATAGGATAGATAGATAGATCCGGTGCTAACATACAGAAAGGATCCTACTTTCAAACTTTAAAAGCATGAGCAAATTTATTTACATCTAGTTCTAGCAATGGGAAATAATATGCAAAGATGGACACCAAAGCACTCCCGGCAAATGTGTGTGTGGGGAAAGGGAGAGAGAGAGAGAGAGAGAGAGAGAGCTATACCATGACATGTGGAGCAATCCTAACACAGTAGACTGGAAACCCTGTATAGAACTTGAAAGGCCCTCCAGATTTCAGAGTTTTCATTGCACAATCCAAAGAGCCAGTATATGGGAACTTCCCTTCTGCATCAGGCTGCATCTTTTGTATTTGTGTTTTAACATAATCAAATGGCAAACTGCATGCTGAGGCAAAAAATCCTGAGACAGCACTTGCTCCTGCAAGAACAGTGACAAAACTAAGTTCAAATCAATAAACCAACCAAAGTGATCAGAATTCGTGAGAGAATAAATGAATAAATTTTTTCTTCTATTATCTTTTCCACAAAAAGAGAGGTACAACTGAAAGCTCTAGACAAAAATTTCAATCCTCTTGCATTTGTCTTATTTTATTTAGTAGGCTAACTTACCCAGCACAGTAGAAGCTTCACCTAAACCAAGGGAATCCTTGAAAAACTCAGCAGTTTGATCATAAGAGGCAAGCATTCCCATATTCAATGCCATTGCTCGCACTACAGTTGGACCTGCACCTTTCCACAGCGCTAGAACACCTTCATCTGCCACAATTCGATAGAGTGCATGGAATGCATTTGTGTAGTTCCTACGCTGAGCAGCTGGCAGAGTTGCATCAGCCTGCATACGGATGAGTGCTAAATCTGCAGGACTACCAACAGATGCTCCTATTGCTCCAGCTGTTAGACCACATAGAGCTTTCTGATAGAGAGGTAATGGCTTCCCATCATTGGCTTCAATAGCTTTATTTGTCAAGATTCTAATCAAACAAAGAATACATAATCATTCATATTCCAAGTAAAACTTAAAGTAAACCCCTTGCCACAAAAGAGCCGTGTGATGTAGCATGTATAGCCACTAATCGAACAAAAAAGAAGGGAGCACATCCATCTCTCATTTCCTTCGTACCAAAATTCTACAATATAGAGAAGGAAATCCAACACGTTCAGAATAGCATAAATCAGGCATTGAAGAAAGTTTTAGCATATTCATAAGATGGTCCAGACCTTGTCAAAAACCTAAGGTAGCAACTGGCTTGCTTTATATGTTGGAAATAAATGACCTGGCCCAGTGGGCCAGGCAAGCCAACAGCTACAATAGCCGTTGGAACCCAACGGCTATTATAACTGTTGAATGTCCACTCCCTCCCTCTCTCTCTTTTTCATTTTTTATTTATTTTTCTCTCCTCTCATGTTCTATAAAATAGGGGCTTTCTCTTCTCTTGTATTCACAATTTGGAAGACAATCTCTCTTCCAAAATCTCTCCCTTCTCTCTTTCTCTATTTTTGTAATATTTGAAATAATCTCTCTTTTACACTCAATAGAAAAAGTTCTCTCCATTCTTCAATTTTGTCTTTTTAATAAATTTTTCTTCTCTTTCTCTCTTTTATATTCAATCACATTTTTATCTCTCTTTGTCCATATTTAAATTTGTATTCTAAACTTTTGTAAAGCCTACTCCCTAGTATGCGATGTGTCTAGAAAAATTCTGTCTAATGACAAATACTTGTTCAAGGAAAAAGGTACTTAAGCGGGGACAGACGAACTCCACCTCTTTCTGGGGAACTTTCCTAGTGCTCCATGCTACAAAACGGCACAGTCTGGGTTGAACTTAAGTGAGGTTTACAAATTTATACATGGTATCAGAGCAGAGTTCTATTATTCCTCAAATGACAAATCCTCCACCCTCCTTTACTTCATTTCAAACCCAACTTTTTTCTTCCACAATCCTAACCTCCACAAATTACTTCCAATGGGTAGGGCACTTCAAAAAATCACTCAATGCTCTAAAACTCTTGAAATTTATAACAAATGAACCGCTTAATGTCACCAACCCTGCATATGAAGAATGGAAAGAAAGAGATGATCAAGTTTTCATTCTCCTCTCTAATGCCATGGATCAAAAACACAAAAATATGATGTCATCTTGCCCAAACTCTAAACCTATATGGAATTAAATGTATGATCTATATGGGCAAGAATCTAATATGGGAAGAATTTTTTAAATCAAGCGAAAGGCTGCCAATATTTAGAAGGAAGAAAAAATTCTATCCCAACTATTTGGAGAATATGAAGACCAATGAAATGAATTGGAGATGCTGAGATCTCACATGTGATCCGAAGATATTGTTGAAACAGAAGGATGAAGATAAGTCCTTCAGCCTTCTTGTCTCTCTTGGCGAACAATTCTCAAATGTCTGCCAAGAAATCCTTCGGATGAAGGACTTCCCTTCATATAAAGAAATCTGATTCTTAATTCAAAAGGATAATGCTAGCATGCAGCTTGAGGAGACTTCACAATCAAAAGTTGAAGTCCATGGATTTAAAGTTGAGTAGCAAATCCCTATTTCTGCACAAGAAGAACCCACTGCCAACAAAACCTATCAGCCTCCTCACAAGAAGGGATGTTCACATTGCAAGAGGTTAAACCATACCAAGGAGAATGTTGTCTCCTTCATCTTCATCTCAAACCAGAGCATCTTAAAAGGAAAGAGCAAGAAACACCAAAAGTGGCGCAAAATGTAACGTTGGAAACAACTCTTGAAAGTATCGCCAAGCTACTAAAACAAGTCGCCAATAATTCTGATAACTTCTCGAACTCCACTCATTATTCAAAAAATTGGTTAATAAATTCGGAATGTGACTATCACATAATTAAGGACAAAGAAAAGATAAAATATTTTAAACCCTTCATCAATCATAAGATAGTTCAAGTAGTTAATGGACAAAATTTGAAAGTTAAAAAACTTGGAAAAGTTAACCTTTTCGGAAAAAACTCAAATTCCTTATATGTTCCTAAATTCACCTATAATCTTAAGTCAATTAGTAAGATAACTAAGGGCCAAAATTGTAAGGCTATTTTTGATCCCGATACTTTATTTTTTAGGATCTCAAATCGAACCAAATGATTGGTAGGGGACCTAGAAGGAACAATGTGTATTTTTTGGATCAAGGCAACCAAGCTCTTGTAGCATGTGAAGGAGATAATCAACTATGGCATGCTAGATTAGGTCACCCAAATGATCAAGCCTTGAAAATACTTTTTCCAACAAAATTTTGTAAAAATGATCATTGTGAAGCATGTAACTTTGGAAAATAAACCCGAGTATTTTATCCAATTTCTTAAACTATTTATAAAAATATCTTTAATCTTGTGCATTCAGATATATGGACATCTCCTATTGAATCTAGAAGAAGTTTTAAATACTTTATATCTTTTACTCTAGATACACATGGTTTTACATGCTTCACACTAAGGCACAAGTTTTCGAAACATTGAAAAGCTTTAACAACTTTATCTTGAAACAACATGATGCTCATATTAAAACACTTAGAACTGATAATGGAGGTGAATACATGAGTAATGAATTCAAAATATATTTAGAAAACAAGGAAATTATTCATCAAATATCTTACCCTTATACTCCACAACAAAATGGAATAGCCGAAATAAAAAATAGACACTTACTAGAAATAGCAAGAACCATGATATTTTTTTTGCAAATATGTGTAAGATATTTTGGAGTGATGCAATTTGTACAGCTACACATATAATCAATCAACTTCCCACAAAGATTCTCAAGGAAAAATCTCCTTTAGAGATACTTAGGAAAGAAAAACCATTCTTATCCCATCTTAAAATATTTGGTTACACATGCTATGCTCATATTCCTTCTCAAATGAGAGATAAATTAAAAAGATAGGGAAGACGTATTTTCATAGGCTATGCATCATTTCAAAAGGGATATTAATGCTATGAACCCGAAACTAGTAAAGTTTATATATCTAAGGATGTAATATTTTTGAAAGATAAATTCTATTTTAAAAAACATAGCAAAGATAAAAAAATTCATAAAAAAGGACTTACAAATCCTTTTTTAGAAATCCCCAAGAGTTGAAAATAAATCTCCCTAAGAAATAATTATAAAACAAAATATGGAGTAAAGGGGAAAAGAAGAAAATACTTTAGAAAAGAAGAAGCAAAATGAGCAAGGGGGAGAACAAGCTAATGGAGAAAATAAGGAAATTATTATGGAACCATCCTCACCACCTCCTCCACTTAGAAGATCCACTAGGTTAAGGCGTCTTTAGGAATGGTTAAATAAGAAAATTTATTATAATTCTAAAGTTACATCTCATCTTATTTCTGATTTTTATATAGCTAACAATATTTTCTCTAGTCATCAAGAGTTCTTGAATGGTATTGACCAAGTGCAGGAACCTTTGAACTATGAAGAAGCTAATGCTCATCAAGAATGGAGGAAGGCTATGGTGGAAGAATTGGATGCTCTTACCAAGAATCAAAGGAGATCACCACTCTTCCTAAAGGAAAAAAAGCGGTTGGGTGCAAGTGGGTTTATAAGGTTAAGTACAAGAGTGATGGAACAATCAACCACCTCAATGCAAGACTTGTAGCCAAAGGCTTAGCCTAGACCTATGGAGAGGACTACATCGAAACTTTTGCTCCGATCGGCAAAATGACCACAGTTCGAGTCCTATTGTACCTCGCAACAAGCTGGAGTTGGCCAATGTTTCAAATAGGTGTGAAAAATGCATTCTTACAAGGAGAATTGGAGGAGCAAGTTTACATGTGACTTCCTCAAGGGCTTGAAGGCAAAGATGGACAAGTATGCAAGCTCAAGAATGCCATCTACGTATTGAAGCAATCTCCCTGAGCCTGGTATGCTAAACTTAGCTCCGCTCTTCTTAGTTATGATTTCTCTAAATACAATAGTGACTCCTCTTTATTTACAAATTTTTTTTAATGAAAAGGTCACGATTATACTTATCTATATTGATGACATAATCATGACCAAGAATGATGTAAAGCAAATAGATCAAGTTAAAAATTTCCTTAAATCTAAATTTGAAATTAAAGATTTGGGGAAGCTGAAGTACTTTCTAGGTATAGAACTTGTCTACTCCTCTAAGGGGCTTGTTCTATCCCACAATAAGTACACATTTGATGTTTTGTAGGAAACAGATAAATGGGGAGCTAAACCTGCTTGTAGCCCAGTCTCAACCTATGAAGAAGGAACAGATAACGATCAACACTTTACCGACATTCCGAGATACCAGAGACTTGTTGGAAAGCTTGTTTATTTGACGATCACCAGCCAGATATAACATATGCAATTAGCCAAATCAGCCAGCATATGCACAATCCAAAAATGGGACATTAAAGAGCAACCGAAAGGATCTTGAGGTACCTAAAGGGTTCTCCTGGACATGGAATATGGATAAAGTGCAACCTAAGCTCCGAGATCGTTGAATATTGTGATGCGGACTGGGCCGAAGATTCTCAAGATAGAAGATCTACAATGGGTTTTTGCATGTTCGTGGGAGGTAATCCAATGTCTTGAAGAAATAAGAAACAATCAGTAGTTTCAAGATCTAATGCGGAAGTGGAATACAGAGCTATGGCAGTATCAACAAGTGAGATTGCGTGGCTTAAAGCTCTAGTTGAAGACTTGGGGTTCAAGGTCTCAATGCCAATTCAGCTTCTTTGTGATAACCAATCGACTATTCACATTGTATCAAATCTAGTATTTCATGAGCGAACCAATCATATTAAGGTGGATTATCATTTTGTACAACAAAAGATTGAAGACAAGAGCATAATCATCCCTCACGTAAAGAGCAGCAAACAGCTTGCTGATATTTTCATCAAGGGAACTACGGCTAGTCACATGAATAATATTCTCGACAAATTGGGCTCCATCAACATATATTCGTCAAACTTGAGGAGGAGTGTTGGAAATAAATGACCTGGCCCATGTAATAAATGACCTGGCCCATGTGGGCCAGGCAAGCCAACGGCTACAATAGCCATTGGAACCCAATGACCATTATAGCCATTGGAGTACAACAGCTATTATAGCCGTTGAAGGGAGTGGACATTTTGTCCACTCCCTCCCTCTCTCTCTTTCATTTTTTATTTATTTTTCTCTCCTATCATGTTCTATAAATAGGGGATTTCTCTTCTCTTGTATTCACAACTTGGAAGACAATCTCTCACCTCTCTTTCTCTATTTTTGTAATATTTGAGATAACCTCTCTTTTACACTCAATAAAGAAATTCTCTCCATTCTTTAATTTTGTCTTTTTAATAAAATTTTTTCCTCTTTCTCTCTTTTATATTCGATCACATTCTTGTCCCCCTTTGTCTATATTTAAATTTATGTTCTAAACTTTTATAAAACTCATTCTCTAGTATGCGATGGCATAGGATGTTTAGGAAAATTCTGTCCAATGACAAATACTTGTTCAAATAAAGAGGTACTTAAATGAAGACAGACGAACTCCACCTCTTTCCTGGAAACTTTCCTGGTGCTCCCTGCTACAAAACGGTCTAGGTTGAACGGTTTGGGTTGAATTTAAGTGAGGTTTACAAATTTCTACATTATGGGCCTAAGAGATAACAACCAATTAATGGCCAGCTTGAAACAAGAACAAAATATCACCTACTTAAGTGCAACTTACAGAACAACCTAACAAAGTGAACTGGTTCTCTCGTAGTAAAAGGTATATATTTCTTAGGATGGCATTCCTTTATATTTTCAAGGAAGATTCAGCAAGTCAAGCTCAGGGGTTACCCTTACAAGTAACTTCGGGCAATGGAATGAATGATTTAGATTGTTTGTCGGTATGGGGCAATATGTAGATTGTTTGTTGGAATGGGGTAGTATTTAGATTTTTTATTTGTATAGGGCAGTAATGAAATAATTCTTAATAACAAGCCTCAAGTAGTTGGAAACCCATGGCCGTTTGGCACAATTGAAGGCTTAAACTGAAGCCTGCCCTCTAGATGCCCCCAAAAGAGATGTCACAACAGGCTAAGCAATGGGATATTAATACAAGAAGGAATTTGAAACAGGAGATATGTAAGAACACCACAAACTCCATAGAAATCATACTTGACAAACACATCATCAATGACTCATCGACGGGATGTGTATGCCTCCAGTGTATGAATCAAACTTCAAAACATGACAAGTGTAAATGCATATCTATATTTATAGTAATTTACCCATTTTATCTATAAATACCATTTACAATGGACAAATCAGAATATGTAGTGTTACACCTAACCAATGTCACAAAAGAGTGGAATGCCTGAATTAGTTACCAATTATGCCAAGAACATGAAAGTGACAGAGAAAAGGGACAAAAGCTCCACAAGTTTAAAGATTCTTAAAATGAACATAACAGAAAATCTTTTTTAAGTCTTTTGAGTAACTTAAAAGACAAGTTACTGGAAGTGAAGGAATACTCACCTGAATGATCCAAGTCGAGCGGTTGTATATGTAGCCTGTCTGAGTAATCCAGCAGATAATCCCTACAAAAGAAGCACAAAGTTTAGATGAAATAACAAAAGAGGGTAAACATATCAACCAGCAAGAACCATGAACCACCCCCAATGCCCATCCACCTCCCAAAAAGAAAAATAAAAATAGAAAAGAAGCGATAGATTAAAAGAGAAAGCCTCCTTTTTGAAAGACTAAAAGTTAGTAGCGTCAAGAATGATAAACTGTAAGAAATATGTACCATGAACCCCACGAAATATATATTCCAGAATTAATGACAGAGAACAAAAATGTTTAAAGGAAAAAATATGCCTTGAACTAAAGCAATCGGGAAAAACATAAGCAAGAAAAATGAGTGAGACTTCATAATAGACACATCAAGAACCCTGGATGCCAGTAATATTAATTTCTTTGGTCTTGTTTAAATGGAAAGAATACCAACGACCAACCTTAGCAAAACCAAGTTCATCCCTAACAAGGAAATGATAAAGCACAGGATTGCTGCAGCCACCAAACCACATAAAACTATTAATTGTGAGAGCAGAGCCATAGGAACACAAGGCAGCAATGGATACCTCTCTAGAATTCCAAGCCTAGCTCCTACTAACTGGTAAGACGAAAGTCAGTAATCTAAGGTCGGCTGCACAAGACAACAACACAGGTCAAGGGGTTTTTTTGGTTTACTTTTTCACTAATTCTCCACTAAATTATGAGACTTGTACCTCAGCTAGAACCTGCCCCCGAAACCACCATTGAGCATAAGGAAACCCATTGATAGTTGATGACTTGATGTTCTCAATAGTTGTAAAAAGGAATGGAATTCCCAAAAGAAGAACATTCGTGGGGGTGGAAAAACCTTTGGGGGTTCTTGTGAATACTTTTCTCAAGTGCAAGTTCTTTTTTTGGTAGACTTTAAGTCATTTGAATCTTTTGTTGAGGTAGTTGAGATTTCATAGGCTCCCCATTGTTGTTGCTTTGTGGGTTAGCAACAGCTTGGTGCTCTACGCTTTATAGTCTATGTTTAATGTGGATAATATTTTTTAAATTATAATAAAAAAAAAGAAGCCAGAAATGAGGCATGATTAATCAGCAAAAATTAAATCAAGCAGCCTCCCCCACCCAGGTAGGGCGGACAGGGGAGTTAAAGAAAGTAATCGGGGTGCATTAAGAAAATTCATAAATTTTGGGGCGGAAGATCCTTTTCACCTTAAGAAAAAAAAATGACAATTTGAGAAATGATGCCGTCAACCTTGTTCATGCGAATCAAGAAAAAGCAAACAAGAATAACAAAAAGAGTAGATCCAGAAAGGTGAAAAGAATAGAAGTAAAGAAAGAAGCAAACCTTGTAGAAGGCGCCAATACCCTCATTTTGAAGCATATTTCTGGTGACCTGAACAGCTGAACCCTGGCCTAATTGAATCCTCACCTGCGGCCAAAAACGCAAAACGATATCAAGATGAAACCCCCTAGATCTCCAAAAACGAGAGAGAGAGAGAGAACCTTGATCATATCGACAGGTTGGATGACGCAGGTGGCAAGCATACCGGAAGCTCCGCCATTGACGAATGGCTTGACAGTGGTCCATACTCCTGCAGTTGCTGGCTTAGTCTTCTCCTCTCCCATTTCTTCTTTTTCTTCTTCTCAGATCAAACAAATTCGCGAGAGAGAGAGAGAGAGGGGTAGGACGATGGGAAGGGGAGGAAAAGGAAAAGGTAAGGAATTGGGAACTCCTCTCCCCTTTATTTTGGTAAACCGTGGGGGGAGTACAAGAAAGGAAAGGGGAGGCTTTTTACAACTTTATTGCCACTTGAGTTGCCACAAATTTACCGAAATAACGCGAAGATGGAAGCTGTCCACTAATGGCATTTTGGACTTTACAGTTTGGGAAAGGCATAGAAAGAGCAGACCTCCGCCCGGTTAGGAGAAATAAAATTGAGAGGGACAGAGGACTGTAGTCCTGGTAAATTCCGCCGCATTGTCTCGGGTTATCCGGATGAGACTTTGATTTTGAATTTGCGTTTATTAAGGTAAATTTTTTATGTCTTTACAAATCCATCCCACACTCGAAGAACACTCCATCTCCCCTCCACCTCATTAGTCCTTATTTATTTAATTTTTTGGTACGCCTAATTTATGAAGATCAGACGAGTTCGGATCCGACCCAACTTCTTCTTCCACCTTCCCACTCTACCGGTCAAGGATTTAGGATGCCATCCACTTGCTGCCATAGCAAGATATTCTATGCCGCTTCCCAACATCAATCGTTTGGCTTGAGTTGAGCCAATATCGGCGGTCATTCCTCAAGGGTCTCTTTCCAAATCTTAATTAAAATCAATTCTTTCCATAAAAATTGCAGGATTTTTGGAAAATAATTATAATAACCATAAAGCCACGCTGGAAGATACGGTTCAACCCTCCTTTGTCCTTTTTTTTTTTTTTTTAATTGAGAACAGCATGTGCATGCACGTGCTTCTGCTTATATATATATATATATATATATATATATATATATATATATATATATATATATATATATATTTGATTTTTTATATAAGAAATTTAATTTTATAATATTTTTTGATAGGACGTAGTCTAAAATTCAATCCAAAATAGTCAATTTTTAAAATGCTCATAAAAATGAGATCTGCCGATCAGTGTCTAACATCCGCAACAACAATCTACCGAATGGTCATAATTGCCCCGATCATTCTACTGAAAGATCTCAGTCGCCTGGATATGCCGAATGATAGGGAGTCAGCCGATTAACCGATCGTGACTCATCAAGCTGAGATAGTCGCCTCAATCAGTCAAGCAACCGAACGAATGGCAACACTCCTATCAATTAAAAAAGGAATGTCAGAATTTCATTGATTTCAGTATTTTATTTCATAACAGTAATTCCAAAATTTTTCAGATAAAGAAAACATCTCTCCCGAAGAGGAATGTTTCTCGATATATGAGAATCGTGATCAATTCGTAATATTGACTTCCGAGATTTCCGAAATCAATTTGATAAGGAAAGTATGATGGAAGTCCCTCAGCGGTGCACAACTCTCACAGGTATAAAGGATCTGAAAACACTCGACATCAGGAACGCTCTCTAAGCCTAACACAAGGGGCACACAAAAACACAGGGAACTACTTTCTCTCTACTCTCAGTCTGTTTCTTTCAAACAAAAACCGCTCTTTACTGATTTAAGCGTCGGAGTCTCCCCGTCGGCGTACCCTCCGACGATTTTTGCAGGAGTATCAACCATCGACGGTAACCATTCAAGTCAACAAAGAGCTGGTATCTAAGGAGCCAAAATCCACCTCCATCAGATTGTTATAGTCAGTGGGAACAGTCTAGAGTAATTCCTGTTTCTCTCAACAATCATGCCTCCGAGAACCAGAGCGTCCTCAAGAGTCATCCCTCCTATGGAAGGGCGAACTGCCACACTTTCTGAGATTACCTTATCATGAACAGGTTTTGCAACCCGCGGTTCCTGTTTAACCCGTGGCCGATCCTATTCCAGAGCGAGTCAATCGCCCCCGGATGGAAAGGCTAAAATCTAAACTTTAGGATGTGAGTAGACAACTAGAAAACCTTAGTCGCGCCCTCAGACCTGAAGTCCAATCATCTGTTGGGGGATCTAGACGTCCCCAACAACGACCATCTCCCCCGCGTGGAGAAGCATCTGAAAACTCCAAACTAGTCCCGGACGATCTTCGAAAACAAGTCGAACAACTGGTAGCCGAGGAACTAAAGCGAGCCAACTCTCAGGGAGACCAAATCCCCTCTTATTCTTACGCTTCGCCGTTCAACTCCAAGATCTCTTCAGAGCCCATGCCCTGCAACGTACTCCTACCTCCTATGGAAAGATACAATGGGACAACAGACCCCCGGGATCATGTGGCCCATTTTATAACCGTAATGATCTCCAGGGACATGCTCGATGCAGTCATGTGCAAATATTTTTTCACTACTCTCTCAGAAAATATACTCACTTGGTTCAATTCCCTCCCACCATGAGTATAAAGACATTCTCTTAATTACGCGAACAGTCGAATCATATTTTGTGATAAGCAGGGGAGTCAAGAGGAAGTCAACCGCCTTGTTATCGCTGCATCAAGGCAAAGAGGAATCCCTAAGGAACTTTCTGGAAAGGTTCAAAGAGGAAATGATGAAGGTTCCTTCCTTGAATCATTCGATCGCATTAGCTGCGCTATTAACAAGCTTGTGGCCCTCCGATATGAAGGTGTCCATCACAAAAAAGCCCCCTGCTACCATCCAAGAATTTTATACTCGAACTGAAAAGTACATTGCTGCTGAAGATGCCAAAACATCCGATCATAGAAGAGACCGGATTGACCGAAAAGAACGGAATCAGTCACCCCGGATATCTCCACCTAGGAGAAACAGGACGAAACCCCTACCTCCAAGGAGATACAATAACTACACCTCACTAAGTGAGACCCCTGGCCGGGTCTTAGCCCTTATCAGAGATAAGTCATACGTTCGATGGCCCCCACGATCAACTGAGGATGATTCCAATAAGGACAGAACAAAATATTATCACTTTCTTCGTGACTATGGTCACACAACCGATGACTGTAAGAAACTGAGGGACGAATTGGAATTCCTAGTACGTGAAGGAAGACTATAGAAGTTCGTCGCTGGAAGAGAAAGGGGTCCCCCAGCCGGACATCAGCGTGAATCGCCACAACACAACCAATAGGAAAAACGCCAAGCTGCTAGGCCTCCGACCGACCGAAGGGATCGGGTGATTCTTCAGGTCCGCGACGGACCAATAGAAAATGAGGCAACCGTCTAATCACACCAATTTTCTATTGCCCGAAGGTAATTCCTCCTATACCACAAGAGATCCTAGCAGCGAGCACCAACAAACGACAAGGTGAAAAAGGTCAGTTATTGGTTTCACCGACGAAGATCTCATTGGGATCGACCCGAATCGACACGATCCCCTTGTAATAACCGCTAAAATTGGACAATTTGAGGTTCAAAAGATCTTTGTTGATCAAGGAGCCGACTGTAATCTCCTATATCGTGATGCTTTCGGACAAATGGGATTCACTCCTGTCGATCTTCAGCCCCACGCGGGCCCGGTTAAAGTACTCTCAGTTGAATGGTATATCCCAAGGGTATTATCTCTCTCCCGATCACTCTTGGAACACCCCCTAATCATGCGACAGCTCCTATCGTGTTTAATGTGGTAGACCTCCCTTCGCTCTACAACGTCATCTTGGGTAGACCAGGTCTGAACACCTTAGAGGTTTTGCCTAGCACCAAGCATATGAAGATCAAGTTCAGAACATCGTCAGGGATTGAGATTCTATCATGCGAGTCGGAGCTTTCTACTTCCGCTCCTAAATAGTCATCAGATTTTATTGTTGGTATTCTTCTAAGATGCAAGGGTATTCTTCATGTCCTTGGAGTCACTTATCAACGGACCTCTTATATCTCCATGTCCTGATCCTATCGCTAGGAGGACCTCAGTCGTCCAGGATCTACCGATCGTACGCGTCGTCAATAAGGGATGTAACTCCCCGAACGGATGGACACGACCAAACCATTTTAAAAAATTCCTATCACTAGGAGGGCCTCAGTCACCCAGGATCTACCGATCGTACGCGTCGTCAATAGGGGATATAACTCCCCGGACGGGTGGACACGGCCCAACTATTCTAAAAAATTCCTATCGCTAGGAGGGTCTCAGTCGCCCAGGATCTACCGATCGTACGCGTCATCAATAGGGGATGTAACTCCCTGGACGGGTGGACGCGACCCAACTATTTTAAAAAATTCCTATCGCTAGGAGGGTCTCAGTCGCCCAGGATCTACCGATCGTACGCGTCGTCAATAGGGGATGTAACTCCCCGGACGGGTGGACACGACCCAACTATTCTAAAAAATTCCTATCGCTAGGAGGGCCTCAGTCGCCCAGGATCTACCGATCGTACGCATCGTCAATAGGGGATGTAACTCTCCGGACGGGCAAACACAGCCCAACTATTTAAAGATCCCCTATCATACAGAAGGTCTCAGCCGCTCAACCCCGGTAGATCATGTGTTCCACTGATGAGTTATACAGCCTTTCGAAACAAGAAGCATGATCATCTCGTTCTAAAATAGACGAAAAGATCTAAGTTCTCTTGATTCTACTGAAACAATGCAGCGAAAAACAAAGAAGATGACTTCTATCCGAAAAAACACAAGAATTTCTTATTAAACAAACAGAGGCCACTTAGTACAAAAACCCGGGCAGAGGTTATACAGTCGGATTTGGAGTATCGATCTCTTCTTCGATTAAAGGTAGAGCCTCCCTCTGACCCATACTACGAATTATCTCTTTAGCACATTTTAATCTCTCGGCCAGTCTACAGTGGGAATCCTTTTGAATGATGGCTTCCCTAGCGCGGGATTGCTCAAGCTCCGCAATCTTGCGTTCTGCCGTTCGAAGAGATTCCTCACGAAACTGAGCCAACTTCTTGTACACCAGGGTCTCTGACTTCAGCCTCTTGCATTGCCATTGACACTGGATGAATTCCGATCGAAGGGATCTCAATTCCTCTTCCTTCTGGCTGAGAAAGACACCGAATGCGTTACCAACAACCGAAGACTCCCCTCCCTGAAGGGAGACTGATTCCTGCGGACAAGTCAACTTAGAGAGCCGTCCCTCTAAATGGCTTATTACCTGCCTCCCCTGCTGTCCCTGAAATCGAGCAAGGGTCATGGTCTGCAAGGAAAACCAGATTAACAAATGATAGAAGAGGGAGAAGAATTCGAGGGACGCAATGAGAATATTACCATTAAGTCTAAGGACTCAAGGGCTCCGCCGACCTGTTCGTAAGACATTCTATGAAGGTCAAGTTCACAGCGATGAAAGTCAAATTGCCCAGCAATGCGCTCCGCTTCTGCCAGATCTATATAGTTATACTGCATGTTTCCAGCACAAACGACAACGGTTTCGTGCTCTTTTGAGTCTTTCTTTCTATCGAAGGACCGAACAGAGATAGAAAATGAAGAAAACACTCTCTTAGGAATTTTAGGTTTCCCTTTGCACAAAGGCCAGACCGGAACAGCGGAAGAAGGTCCCACCATTCTGTCCCTTGCAGCTCGAGAAACATTCGTTCTCGCTCCAGCATCAAGTGAAAGAAGACCTCCGGCTCCCTCTAACTCGTCCGCCTCAACATTTGTTTCGCTCAACAGGTTATCTTCATTTGGGGCAGTTCCCCCCATTGGTATAGCCTTTGTCGGCTCCAGGTGCTTAGACGGAGCCCCCAGCGTTAATGGGGGCAAAGAAGCCCTCCTTCTTTTCGCCAAAGGGGACAACAAACCGCGAAGGGCCTCAGTCACCCTTGAAGAAGACTTATGGCCTCAGACACCCCGGGATCAACCTGAAGAGGTCTTTTCGTGCTATAGCGAGTCGACTTGTCAAAAGTGACACTTCCAGCAGGACGTCGTCAAGATGACTTAAAGAGTCGACTAGCTCGACCTTCACTCTCCCCAACAGAGAGGTTAATCAACTTTTCTCTTTTTCCCGAGCAGTAAACCAGCCAGAGATAACATCTGATCGTCCAGCAAGGACTCGACCCATATGCTCTGACCGGTGGACTTGCAATAGCCGCTAACTGACCGAATAAAATGACCATGCTTTGAAACGGTCGGAGGTTTCAGCCCTACATTGGGCAACACGTCAGCCTTGGGAAGTCAGGGCATGCGATCCCTGTCCAAGAACTCGACAAAAAAGAACTTTTGCATCCAGTTCTTATCGATAGACTCATTGTAGAAAAATCTCCAACAGGACTCGGGCCGAGTCTATAGTTTGTACCATCCCTTGATCGGCCCATTACCCACACCTCATCAGAATAAAAACCGAGAACAAAATGTCAAAATCGAAATGAATGCGACAAAACCCTAATAAGGAAGCTACCGCGACCACTAACTGCCATGCGCTGGGAATCAGGAGAGTCGGGAATATGTTCCACTGACGCAGAACCTCAGAAAAATGACCCGTATATGGAACTTTCAAACCGTACTTGACCGATTGAAGATACATTGGCACACAGTTCTCTAATACCCTGTTAGCCCTGTCAACTTTTATCGCAGACAACAGGAAATAATCGTCTCCCAACAGTATCTCAATTTGTACTTCTTAAAGCTCTTGTACTAACATGGTGTTCGTAATATCACCAATATTCGAGAAAGCCTAAGGATCGGACATCTTAGTCACCGATAAAGACTCTTTGGCAGGGAGAGAGAGAAAAATGTAGAGGAGATGAAGAAAGCTGTGATGAGAAAGGCCCTTATGGGATGCTTGATAAATGGTTTACCAAGACCGAAGCGACCACGGCCGTATTAAAAGACCCCCCGATTTAAAAATTATAACTCATGGCGCATCTTTCCAAGAAAACCATGAGTCAGGGGCAAATGATGGGACGTAGTCCAAGGTCCAGTCCAAAATAGTCAATTCCAAAAAGCCCACGAAAAGGAGGCCTGTCGATCAGTGTCTAACATCTGCAACAACAAACTACCGAAGGGCCATAGTCACCCCGATCGTTCTACTGAAAGGTCTCAATCAATCGGGTCTACAGAACGATAGGGACTCAGCCGATTAACAGATCGTGACTCATTAAACGGAGATAGTCACCTCAATCAGTCAAACAACCGAACGAGGGGCAACACCCCTATCAATTAAAAAAGGAAGGTCAGAACTTCCTTGATTTTAGCTTTTTATTTCATAACAGTAATTTCGAGATCTTTTAGATAAAGCAAACATTCCTCCCAAAGAAGAAGATTTCCCGATATATGAGGATCGTGATCAATTCGTAATATTGATTTTTGAGATTTCCGAAATCAATTTGATAAGGAAAGTAGGGTAGAAGTCCCTCAACGACGCACAACTCTCACAGATATAAAGGATCTGATAACCATCGACATCAGGTACACTCTCTAAATCTAATACAGAGGGCACACAAAAACACATGGAACTGCTTTCTCTCTACTCTCAATCTGTTTCTTTCAAACGAAAACCGTTCTTTACTGACTTGAGCGTTAGAGTCTCCCTGCCGGAACACCCTCCGGCGGTTTTTGCAGGAGTATCCACCATCGACGGTAACCGTTCGAGTCAACAAAGAGCTAGTATCTGAGGAGCCAAAACCCACCTCTATCATTTTTTATACAATTTTACAATTTAAATTTTTTTGATAAGTTTAGAATGGAAAATAGAAATTAAAAGTAAAGATTCATTTATTATAAACAACAAAATCTCGTAACATGATTTAATTAAATACAACTGATTGAAACAAACTATTTATTTAAAAAAAAAAAAAGAAAAAAAGTTAGCTATTTTAAATTGAGGGATGTAATTTTTTTCTCCAATGTCGTATTCATTATTTTTCAACATATCAATTGATATTTCTTCACTAGACTGAATATTATCAAAAATATATTCATTATTTTCATTTTTCTTAGAAAATATTAAGAAATTTATATCAATACAATTTTAGAGGTATAAAATTATTATTATTAAATAATCATACGCCAAATCATAAAATTAAAATATGATTATTTTAAATATTTATTTGTAGTTTATGAAGAAATATAATAAAAATGAAAAATCTAACATATGATAGTAAAATTGTAAAAATATTTAATTAAAATTTATTTGATATTATTAAATGCATAATAAAGTGAGTGCATTATTAATATTATTAAATGAAAATAAATGAGTGTCTATTCAATTTTACCATCTGTAAAATATATTTTAAAAGCACAACATAATATTAATATAAAAAATATAATTAAGACAAAATATTAAGATAAATAATTGATTTTTAAAAGAAATATCTTTCGATAAATGAAATAAAATTATAATAATTTTCAAATATTTAATTAAGTTTAATTTAATGTTATTAAATGGATAGTAGAATTGTAAAAAAAAATTAAATAAAATTTATTTGATATTGTATAAGAAATTAAGTATACATTTGAATTGTAAAACTGTTTCATTAGATTTAATTTCATATTATTCAATGTAGAATAAATTAAATCTATTATTGGCGGTCCATTAGATAGTAATCAATATGTGTAAACAATATTTTAAAAATATAATGTAATATTAAATTGACATGTGCAATTAATTAAGAGAAATACATTAAAAGTTATACAGAGTTTATAAGTTTTATGATAATTTTTATAACAGTATTCAAATATACAATTAAGTTTAATTTGATATTACCAACTGGATATTAAAATTGTAAAATTATAAAATGAAATTTTATTTAATATTATTAAATGTAGAAAAAATAGAGTCAATTATTAATATTTCTTAAATGGAATAAGCGAGAGACCATCCAATTGTGTAAATAATAATTTAAAAGTGTAACTTAATATTAACATAAAAATTATAATTAAGTGAAATACATTAAAAATCATATTAAGGTTATATAATTTATTTTAAAAAAAATACTTTTTATAGATAAAATTATAATAATTTTAAAATATTCAATTAAATTATAAATGAAAAAAATGGGATTCTATTAGATTATGTGTAACTAATATTTTAAAAGTGTAACGTAATATTAACGTAGAAATACATAAAATGTCATATGGAAGTTATGTAATTTTTTTTAAATGATATTTTTTATATTCAATTAAGTTAAAAATGAAAAGAAAAATGAGAGTCCATCGGATTATGTATAACTAATATTTTAAAAGTGTAATGTAATATTAACCTAAAAATACATCAAAGGTCATATGGAAGTTATGTAATTATTTTTTTTAAATGATATTTTTTATAGTCAGTTAAATTAAAAATGGAAAAAAATTGAGAGTCCAATGAATTATTCGTATCTAATATTTTAAAAATGTAATGTAATATTAACCTATAAATACATTAAAGCTCATTATGTAATTAATTTTGTAAACTGGTATTTTTTAATGAATGAGATAAAACTATAAAAAATTTTAAATATTAAATTAAGTTTAATTAAATATTATTAAGTGTATAATAAAATTGTAAAAATATTTAATTTAATTTTATGTGATATTATTCAATGCATAATAAATTGAATCTATCATTATTGTTATTAAAAGAAAATAAATATAGTTTATCGGAATATATAAACAATATTTTAAAAATATAAGGTAATATTAATTTAAAATGCATTATTATACTAATGGCTATTATGATTACTCTACAATGTAATTATTGAAATGCAAATCTATTTATAGATCAAAATAAACATTAAAATGAATACAAAATAAATGATAAAAATTAAATCATGATAAAAATATTAACAGGAATATCAAATAAATGATAAAAATTAAACCATATCTAGCAAACCAAAATTATATTTGTCCAAGAGTTAAAACAATATGAAAAAAATACAACTAATTAAAATAAACTATTTATTAAAAAAAGATGTTGGCCATTTTAAATTGAGGGATGTAATTTTACAATTTTTTTTCCAATATCGGGTTCATTATCTTTCAATATATCCATTAACATTTTTTTACCAAGTTGAGTATAATCAAAAGTATACTTATTATTTTCGTTTCTGTTAAAAAATATTAAAAAATTTATATCAAAACTATTTTTAAAATATAAAATTATTATTAAATAATCATAATCCAAATCATAAAATTAACATATGATTATTTTAAATATTTGTTTGTAATCTATGGAGAGATATAATAAAAATAGAAAAATTTAACATAATAGAATTATGATTAGACCAGAAAATATATCTCAACAATCTTCTCCTCTTCTCTTTTGATTCATTAGATGTGCTAAATTTTTCTTACCTTATTTTTTATAGAAGCTAAAGTTCCAACACTTATTCCAATGGGTTATTTCCAAAAATGAGGTTTTTGGAAAAAAAATTTCTCAAATGGTATGATTTTTTTGGGTATTAAAAAACTGATGATTTTGTGATTCCCAATCGCAACTTCATCATTATTTTTTTTACAATTGTATAAATAAAATAGAAAAAAAAATCAGAAAGCGACACAATCTCGCTTTCAGCAAGATTGGCACCACCATCATTGCTTTTTTTGTTTTTAATTTTTAAAATAAAAATTGTTATTATTATTATTATTAAAATATGTAAATATTAATAAAAAATTTTTTTAATTAAAAATTTTTATTAACTTCAATTTTATTTTTGAAAAAACTTAAAATTAATAAAAATTAAATATTAACCAATATTATTAAAAATTATAAACAAATTAATTAAAAATGAAAATTTGTTTTTATATTTTGAAATAAAAACTATTATTGTTGTTATTATTATTATTATTAAAACATGTAAATATTACTAAAAAGTTTTATTAATTAAAAATTTTTATTGACTCCATTTTTATTTTTGAATAAACTTAAAATTAATAAAAACTAAATATTAACCAATATTATTAAAAATTATTAAAAAATTAATTAAAAATGAAAAATTGTTTTTATATTTTGAAATGAAAACTATTATTGTTATTATTATTATTATTATTATTATTATTATTAACTCTATTTTTATTTTTGAAAAAATTTAAAATTGATAAAAATTAAATATTAACCAATAATATTAAAAATTATAAACAAATTAATTAAAAATGAAAAATTGTTTTTATATTTTTAAATAAAATCTATTATTGTTGTTATTATTATTATTATTAAAACATGTAAATATTAATAAAAAATTTTATTAACTCCATTTTTATTTTTGAATAAACTTAAAATTAATAAAAATTAAATATTGGTTAATATTTAATTTGTTTTAATAGTAATAATAATAATAATAGTTTTTATTTCAAAATATAAAAACAATTTTTCATTTTTAATTAATTTGTTTATAATTTTTAATAATAATTTTTAATATTTATTTTTATTAATTTTAAGTTTTTTCAAAAATAAAAGTGAAGTTAATAAAAAATTTTAATTAATAAAAATTTTTATTAATATTGACATGTTTAAATAATAATAATAATAATAACAATAATAGTTTTTATTTCAAAATTAAAAAACAATTTTTCATTTTTAATTAATTTGTTTATAATTTTTAATAATATTGGTTAATATTTAATTTTTATTAATTTTAAATTTTTTCAAAAATAAAAATGAAGTTAATAAAAATTGTTAATTAATAAAAATTTTTATTAATATTTAATTGTTCTAATAATAATAATAATAATAACAACAATAATAGTTTTTATTTCAAAATATAAAAACAATTTTTCATTTTTAATTAATTTTTTAATAATTTTTAATAATATTGTTTAATATTGAATTTTTATTAATTTTAAGTTTATTCAAAAATAAAAATGGAGTTAATAAAAATTTTTAATTAATAAAATTTTTTATTAATATTTAATTGTTTTAATAATAATAATAATAACAATTTTATTTCAAAAATTAAAAAAAATCATTTTTAATTAATTTGTTTATAATTTTTATTAATATTGGTTAATATTTAATTTTTATTAATTTTAAGTTTTTTAAAAAATAAAAATGAAGTTAATAAAAATTTTTAATTAATAAAATTTTTTATTATTATTTACATATTTTAATAATAATAATAATAATAACAATTTTATTTTAATAAATAATAAATTTTTTTTTTTTTTTTTTTTTTTTTTTTTTAAATTTTTTTTTTTTTTTAAATAATAATAATAAAAAATTTTAATTAATAAAGTTTTTTATTAATATTTACATATTTTAATAATAATAATAATAATAACAATTTTTATTTCATAAATTTTAAAAAAAATAAGGATGGTGGCGTCAATCTCGCTGAAAGCGAGATTGGTAGTGGCGCTTTCAAAAAGCGCCACTGCCATTGTCACTTTCTGATTTTTTTTTTCTTTTTCTTATATAATTGTTAAAAAAAATGGTGAAATCACGATTGAAAATCGTGAAATCATCAGTTTTGGAATACAAAAAAAAATCACACCATTTGAGGAATTTTTTTTTTCAAAAAACCCCATTTTGAGAAATAACCCTTTTCCAATTATTAATTTAGTGGTATTATCAAAAAGTAACATAATAATTTTTCTACTCTCATCTTCAATATTCAGTTCAAATTTAAATCTAATATTTATAATAAAATAAAATAATAAATTAAAAATAAATAATAGTAATCGTGTCATATCTAATATATAATCATAAAAGAATATGATAGCGGAAAATAAATAGAAGAAAGAAAATATATAAATAATCATATATGACTTTATTATACATAATGGAGAAATCTAATAATAAATTATATAATTTTTTATTATATTTTTATCAAGTTAGCGAGATAGAAGAAAATATATAAAGGAGAAAAAAAAGATGTATATATAAATTAAATTTTATACTTGAGACATTGTGGGTTGGTAGTTGTTCCTCTCATGAATAGATCCTGATGAGGAGAAATAGAGAAGGTGAGAAGAAAAACATAAAAAAGGAAATATAATTTGAGAGAAAAAATATGAAGAATAGAAAATGAAAAGTTAGCGATGGTAAATTGTATATTTAAATGGATAGTGTCTTTATTTATTAAGAAAATATAATTTTTATATTAAAAATAAAAAGTAAATAAAAGGTTACAAATTAAAATAGAAATAAATGGAAGGTATTAATGGTTAAAAATAATTGAAATGTCAAATATTTTAAATAGAATGTGTCATTGTTTATTAAAAAAGTACATTTTTTATGTTAAAAATTAAAAAGATAAATAAAAAGTTACAAATTCAAATAAAGATAAATGGAAAATAATTGAAATGTTAAATGTTTTAAATGGAATGTGTCATTATTTATTAAGGAAACAAAAAAGGTAAATAAAAAGTCATAAATTAAAAAAGAGGTAAATGAAAAGTGTTCTAAAAGGACAAATATTTTAAATAGAATGTGTTTTATAGAATTTATTCGAATATAGCTGTTAGGAGGAGAAAAACATGTCAAATAAATGAAAAATCAAATATTTAACAACTTTCCAAAAAAAAAAGATTTTTTTTACTGTTTTTGAGTTAAAAATAAAAGGATAAATAAATAGTCATAAATTAAAATACAAGTAAATTGAAGGATTTAAACGTATAAAATAATTGAAATGTCAAAAGTTTTAAATGGAATGTATCATTGTTATTAAGAAAACATGATTTTTATGTAAATAAAAAAGATAAATAAAATATCATAAATTAAAATAGAGATAAATGGAAAGTACAAAAAAAAAAAAAACTCAAATGACAAATGTTTTAAATGGAAGGTGTTCTAAAGAATTTATTCGAAAGTATGTCAAATAAATAAAAAGTCAAATATTTAATAACTTTCCCAAAAACTATAAAAAATGGGTCTTTTTTCAATTTTTTATATTTAATAACTTTCTAAAAAGCCTGTAAAAAAATTGAATTTTTTTACGCTTTTTAAGTCGGTTTATATTGAGAAAACCCAAAATATATGTCAATATTTATGACAAAAACCTAATTTTATATATATAGTATATATATATATAAAAATATATATATTCACTACTATTACTATGATGCTATTCTGCAGAAGCTATATGTTGTGCCCCTAAACTAAATAAGAGGGATCATGCGGTAACGGGTTGGTTTCGTGAGCGTAAAAATGGACTTTAGATGTGAGAATTGTTGAAGAGAGGTATGTGGTAAATTTAAATATTGTAGTTGATGGCACCGGCTCAAGCCAAGTTGGGTTCAAGGCTTACCAGGGCCCGTGACTCGACAAACAGCACTCTCTCAGTATCCATTGACCAAACTCTGTTCGGTAACCAACCGTCCGATGGCCAAATGTTTGGTAACTACTTTTCGATACTCGGTGATAGTCACTTGATCCACTAATACAATATTCACTCTCCTAATCGTGGGGGTAGGCTTACATAAATAGAAGGAAGACCTACAACTGTAGCCAATAAGGAAAAAATTTCTATGATGACCTAGACTTTCCAAATCAGTTAAAATTTGAAATTTTTGAGAATCCTACATTATGATTCTTGAAGTCTTGGAATACACTTATAAGAAAACTAAGATTTCAATACCCCGCATGTACATGGCTTTCACACACTGAGATTATAAAAACACCACTTAGCCAATCGTTTAGATACGCTCTGTAAACCTACATATTATACAGAAGGCACATAGAGCTCTCTTTTAGTTTATTTCATTCTTTCGAAAACCGCTCATTAATTTAAGCGTTGGAACCTCTCCCGCTAGAGTACCCTCCATTGGTCTTTTACAGGTATCACTGGTCAAAATTATCAGACGGTCAAATCATTCAATTCGAATTAGTAGAGCCATTATCTGTGGAGTCAAACTCACCTCTAATAGATTGATGTCGTCCATGAGAATATACTGATTTCCTGATCAAACCAACACTCATCATCATATTCTTCCCCTTTCCATCATGGCTCAATTAAGAGAAAAAGACCAATCATCGGTTTTGATGATGACGACTTAACAGGAACCGACATCAACGAAGACAATTCGCTAGTCATCACATCAATAATCGGATCTTACCTTATCAAGAGAACTTTAATAAATCAAAGAGCAAACCGCGACATCCTCTTTTGGGAAGCATTCAGCTGGATAGGTTTTATCTCATCTCATCTCCAACCTTCTGACCAGTCCATCAGAGGGTTCACTGGCGAACATATACGCCCAAAAGGTACCATCTCCCTCATCATAACTTTAGTGGCTCCCCCTCATAATGCCGTCGCCAATACCGGTTTTGATGTGCTAAAACCTCCGTCTCCCTATAATGCCATCCTAGGTCGCCCTAGTCTGAACAGTCTCAAAGCATTACCAAGCGTTAGGAATTTGAAGATTAAATTTAAAATATCCTTGGGGATCGCAACACTCCGTCGATCATCCCCATAACCAAAGAAGAATAAGAAGTCCTAGCAGTAGACACTATGGAACTCAGAGATGAGACTGAACAATTGTCCAAACCTCGATCCAGAGAGGAAGTAATCAAAATTTCTATCATAGACACATCTGGTCAAAACTATCCAAATCAGAGCCTATCTACCAATGTCCCCTCGAGATGCAATCATGGATTGCCTACGGTGTCATTCAAAAGTCTTCGTATGGTCGCCTAAAGATATACCAGGTATCCATCTCTCGGTTATAGTTCACAGACTGACTACAGATGACAATCACAAGCTAGTTAAGCAAAAGAAAAGAGTGTTCGCACTAGAACACCAGCACGAGAAATTAGAAAAAGTCCAAAAACTCTTGGTGGCAAGGTTCATTTGAGAAGTATCGTACCCAGAGTGGCTAGCCAACGTAGTCATGATAAAGAAAGCAAACGACAAGTGGAGAATGTGCGTAAACTTCATCGACCTCAACAAAACATGTCCAAAAAATAGTTACCCAGTCTCCAATATCGACTAGTTGGTTGACAATTTATCGGGTCATCAACTCCTGAGTTTTATGGATGTCTACTCCGATTACAATCAAATATGTATGGCTCTAAAAGATGAAGAGAACTAGATTCATCATTGAGTTCGGTATCTATTATTATAGGGTCAAGTCATTCGGCCTCAAGAACGCCAAAGAGACCTTCCAACGCTTGGTCAACAAAGTTTTTAGTGAGCAACTTGACAAAAACTTGGAGACTTATGTCGACAATGTACTCATCAAAAGTAATAATGCTGAAGAGCATGTCGTGGACCTAGAAAAGACATTCCAGACGTAAGAGTGATATAACATGAGGTTGAATCCAGTGAAGTGCTCTTTTGAAATCATGTCAAGGAAATTTTTGGTTTCCTAATTATTAATCGAGGAATCAAGGCGAATCCAAAGAAAATCCAAGTCATACTAGACATGGCACAACCGAGGACGGTGAAGCCATGCAGCGCCTCATCGGTAGAATCATAATCTAAACCGATTTATGTCGAAAGTGGGGGAGAAGTATAAACTCTTGTACGATGCACTAAAGAAGTCCCAAAAATCCATATGGATGTCTGAGTGTCAGGTCGCATTTGAGCGACTCAAAGTATATCTTATGTCACCCCACTCATTTTTAGCAGGTCCTTGGTGAGAAGCTCTACTTTTATCTCTCTGTTTTAGACCAAATGCTTTGCTCTGTCCTCATGAGACAGGAATCCGCCACACAGAAGACAGTATACTATGTCATCGCATACTTCATAAGTCTGAGATCAATTACTGACCTATCGAGAAGATAGCTTTCGCTTTAGTCATCACCGCCCAATATTTCTAGCCATACTTCTAAACTCATACCATAGTGGTGTTAACTGACCAACCTCTAAAGCAGATTTTGTAGAAAAAGAGACACCTCAGGTCAACTCATTAAGTGGAGCATCAAGTTGGGCGAATTCGATATCAAATACTAACCAGGCCAATCTCTCGCAAACTTTATCCTTGAGTGTATGTTCCCAACGCCCATCAAGCAAGCCCCTGCTGATGACCAAGAAGAATGTGCACAACCCAAATAGTGGACGGGTCATCTAACTCCTTAGGAAGTGGAACTAGATTCATTTTAGTACGACCACACAATTTTAAAGTTGAATATGTCTTCCATTTCGACTTTCGGACGATAAACACCTTCTGACAGGGTTGCGGATCACAGCATCATTAAGGGCCCAAAATATACGGGCCTTCACCAATAGTCAATTGGTCGTTAAGCAGATCAAAGGGGTTTAGAGACTAAAGAGCCAAAGATAATAAAGTACCTATCTAAGATACACGAGGCGATGGGCAAGCTCGACAAGATAGATATACAACAGATCTCTCGATCAAAGAACGCACGAGTTGATACGCTTTTGAAGTTAGCCAACTCAGATTAAGTAGCAACCAATTAAACAATTTACATAAAAAGCCTACCATACCCAAACATCGAAGAGTCCGAGCAGATCCTATCGATGAATAGTTCACCAAGTTAAAAAGACCCCATAGAGACCTATCTAAAACATGAGCAATTACCATGCTTGCCCTCCAAAGCCACTAAGCTGAGACGTAGGGCTGCCTACTATGCTATCACCAATGGAGATCTCTATAAGAAGTGCTATACTCATCTATATCTAACGTGCCTGACATCTGACGAAGGGGACTACGTACTCTAAGAAATCCATGAAGGGATACGTGATAACCACTTAGGCGTATGAAATTTGGCGAACAAATCTCTTTGATAAGGGTATTACTGACCCACCATGAAGACTGATATAAATGATTACGTCAAAAGATATGTTAAGTGTCAACGTTTCTCATCAGTACTACGCCAGCCCTCCACCGACCCTTGCTCAATAGTTAGCCTGTGACCATTCGCTCAATGAGGGATGGACATCTTATGACCGTTCCCTTAGCTATTGGACAGCGAAAGTTTCTAGTTGTGGCCATCAATTAATTCACCAAATAGGTAGAAATTGAACCATTAACCCAGATTACTACTAGAAAGTTACAGCATTTCATGTGGATGTCCATCATCACCAGGTTCAGCATGCCTCATGTCTTGATCACCGAAACAACAAACAATTCGACAACAGAAGTTTCTGAAACTTCTATAGTTGACTGGAGATCTAGCATCACTTCACTTCCGTCACCTACCCACAAACCAATGGTCTCATGGAAGTAACCAATCGAACGATCCTATAAGGGCTCAAGGCCGCATTAGACGAAATCAAAGGCCGCTGAGTAGACGAGTTCTATAACATTCTTTAAGCCTATTAAATAACACCCTGAAGGGCAATAGGAGAAATGTCGTTCAACTTGATGTACGGTTGCGAGGCAGTAATACTAGTGGAGATTGGCATTCATTCGTTGCGGGTGGATCTATATGAACAAGGGCGAAACGAAACGACACTACGCGAATAGTTGGACCTACTCTCCAGCTAAGCGAAAACACATCTGTTCAAATAGCTGCCTACCAATAGCAGGCAATAAGGTACTATAACAAGCAGGTCAGAACCAAAACCTTCAAACCAGGCTGCTAGTGCTCATGAAGGTAGAAGCCATTAGACAACCTTGACCAGGGAACAAGCTAGCACCCAATTGGGAAGGGTCTTACAAAATAAGCTTAGAAGTCTATCCAGGTGCATACCGCCTCACCACCTAGACAGCTCGATCGTGGCCCGAATTTGGAATTTTGAGAACCTGCATATTTATTATCAGTGATGATCGACACTCTCCCAGGGGAACATCTCTGCCCAACACCTAATCGAACGATTATGTAAAACCTCTGATATCCCTTCTCTTGTTAAACTACCCCATCAGCTGACCAATCTATTCTTGTACTTATGTTTCTCAAAGCATGTTATTAATAGAGGATTAACCTTTGGTGTGTTGTCAAATAACAAAAAATAAAATACCTACTTCACAAAATACTAGTATAGAGTGAATACACAAGAAACCGTGGATTTACTTCTTTTAAGGAAATAAAAATAAAAATATGGGGGTTGAAAAATTATTTAAACTAAGTAACTAAAAATAAAGAACTCAAAAATAAAAGAATAAAAACTAATGGAAAATAAAATTTTCTAATCAAAGGAATTATATCCACCTTGATTTCATATGATTGATCATTGATTTACCTAAAGGTTTCAACACCTATAAATAAATTAGTTATAGCCGTCGACAATCACCTAACGACCAATCGCCTAACCTCATTAACTATTTCTCTAATCGAGAGTCAACCGTAGAGAATCTCTTAAGATTGAAAGTTTCAACAACATTAAGATTTAGAAAGACCAAATTCTAATTAACAAGCACACAACGGGTTCATTTAAATTATATTATTTAATCCAATGATATGAATGTCATTCCAATGACACGAATGTCATTTACAACTTTATTAAAATTAACAAACAATTACGGATTTATCGCTTTAATTAGTTATAGATTATTTTAAAACTATTAAACATTGGCCACTGTTTAATAAACCCTATAAAATCATGATCCATGAAATGCAGAAATCAAATAAATACCTATAAGATATTGATTTAATAAACCCAATTAAATCTCACAATCATTGAAAATCAAAGTTTTAATGTCCTTTAACTAGAAAATAAAATTAAAATAAAAAATATAGAGGAAGAAAACTCACAAATTTAATGAAAAATATTATTGCCATCAATTCTTGCTTCTTGTTGGAGGTAAAAGAATACAATGAAAAAAATGGACGTGGGTTGATAGGAATTTGAAGCAACAATAAAACCTAAACTCTAGAAAATAATAAAAAAAAATGTGCTGCTGGTGGAAAAGGTAAAGGGCTACTGGGAAGATGAGGGGCGATTGCCCCCTTTTTGGGGCTCTCTTCTTCTTGGATCTCTATAAATAGGAGTGAGTTAACTTAATTTTTAAGGAGAAAACTCTCCTAAATTTTAGGTAACTACTAAATAGCAAATTATAAGAAATTTGAAATTTCCAAAATTATTATTCCCAAATATTTAGGAATATCTAACTATTTGCAAATGTTTCATACTTTCAAATTTGTTTTCTTTTCTTTCATTTTTCTTCAAAAGCCTCATCCATCATTCCTATTATATCAATTACCATAAAACACAATAATTAGTATAATATTTATTCAAAAATAAAACAAAATAAATCACAATTATTACACCAATTTATACCCTATCAACCTCCTCGTCGAGTAGACATGGCTCCTCTTATTGATTGTAATGTGTCGTCAATAAGAGAAATAACTTCTAGTTGTGAAGACATGACCCATCTTATCGTTTGAACTCTCTATCGAGCAAACGAGTTCTCTCGAATGAAATCTATCGTTAGGGATTTATCTCCTAAATGAGCAAATATCACCAAATCCTTTAGAACAGAGTCTATCATCAGTGATTTATCTCCCCAAATGAGCAAATGATTCCTCCTGAATGGGGTCAATCATTAGGGACTTATCTTTCTGAAAAGGCAAATATCGCCCAGTCCTCCCGAACAGAGTCTATTATTAGGGATTTATATTATTGAATGAGTAAACATCACTCAGTCCTCCCAAACAGAGCCTGTCACTAGAACTTTATCTCTCCAATCGAGCAAACATAGCCCATCCTCTCAAACAAATGTACAGTTAATATCAGAAAAACCCATACTTGAGTAAGCGCGACTTATTCTCTTGATCATAAGCAATTTAAAGAGTACAAAAGCAACAGTGCCACACACCTAAGGCTAAGTAAGTCTACCAGCAATAGAGCATACTACCAGTCAGGATACACGATTGATGCTTTAGTACTTGTTATTCACATCAAGAGGATACCAACAGATGAGGCGATTACTCTCTCGACCAAGACAAGAATGACAAGTAACTAACAAAACTCTCTTTTTATTACAACGTAATGGATATATATAGGAGCACATAGTCGAATACAATGTAAAAGAAAGTTTAAAAGTCCATGAGTTGGACCAGATCAAATATAAAAGGACTACATTAGAAGCCAAAGTGATACATAAACCCTACACTAGAAAGCCAACTAGAAGCAAACTAAGAATCGGAAGAAGTTTTCAATCCACCAGCATCACACGATCAAAACAAGAGGACCGCAGAAGAAATTAAGAAGCTAGAACGGACTTCATAAAAGGTAGGAGTTGGCCAAAAAGGAGACAGAAAAGATGCATCAATTGTACTTCTTCCATTGTTCGGCCTCCTCCAATCTCTCAATTCCTTTTATCACCCGATCGGATGGAGCAGCAAAAAGTACCTTCAACAACCTCTACCACATCAATCAGTTGGATGATGATTTTGACCCTGAGAAGAGAGTTTCCATTATGAACAAGAATCTCCCATCCGAGCAGGGATCTCTCTGTAATTAAAGTCGACATCCTCGAGGAGCCCCGATAGGGTCCATCGTGACGTTGAGATCCCATATGTCATGGTGGGACCTTGTATCGACAGTCCTATTCTTGATGGAGCCTTGTATCGACATGAGTCTTGTAAACTATTAGGCTTTACGATTAAAACCCATGATCAAGCTATTTCTCAAAAATACTAACTCTTAACAGAAGGGACTCATAGAAACGCTTACAAAAATAGTTCATATCGCTTTGTGATGGTATGGGGATCCTCTACCGCCTATTTATAACCATGAAGACGTAATCTTAGCGGCCTTAAGCAAACGAAATGACCCAATGAGAAACGTGCGCAATGAATGAAAAATTCAAGTTTTCAACTTCCCATGTAACAGTTATTTCGGGGACATTTATTAGGTGGTTACCTGTATTTATGCTCTCATGGCCTTCTAAGGAACGCCCCTTTACTTACTCCTTACACCTCTCCTCCGAAGTGACATAAGGAGTAAGGGACAAATGATGGCACCTGACCCAAGCCATGCTAGGTTCAAGGCTAATTAGGGCCCGTGGCTCGACGAACAACATTCTCTCAGTATCCATCTACCAAACTCTACTCGATAGCTAGCCGCCCGGTAGCCAACTGCTTGGTACCTACTTTTTGATACTCAGTGATAGTCACTCGATCCGCTAAAACAATATTCACTCCTAAGTCACAAGGGCAAGTTTACGTAAATGGAAAAGAGACCTACAACTGTAGCAGATAAGGGAAAAAATCTCCTTGATGATCCAGACTTTCTAAATTGATAAGAATTTGAAACTTTTGTGAAGATTCTTGAAATTTTGGGGTACTCTCGTAAAGAAATTAGGGTTTCAACACTTCGCATGCACATGAATCTAACACACTAAGGCTATAAAAACATCACTTTGCCAATTGTCAAGGTACGCTCTCTGGACCTACACATTACATACAAGGCACACAGAGTTTTCTTTCAATCTGTTTTACTCTTTCGAAAATTACTCTCTAATTTGAGTGTCGGAATATGTCCATCAAAATACTCTCCGATAGTTTTTTACAGGTCTCACCGATTAAGACCATCAAACGGCCAAATCATATCGTTCAAGTTAGCAAAGTCATTATCTGTGGAGTCAAACCCAGCTCCAACAATAGTTAAAATATCTATCATAATTTCACATGTGCATTTGTTTATTTAGATTGTTAGGTAGATTGGGGGAATCATCGTGGTTATCTCATTCGATCGATTGGTGGGGGGTTTGATTATATTTTGTATTTAATTTTTAAAATAATAATTTAATAATCATAAATTTTTTTTTTGTGATTTTGTATTTAAATTGTAATATAATAAAAAAAAATTGTTTTTCTGTTTAAGCCCAATTTATGATTTTGGCTCCCTGGCCGAGTCCATAAATTTTTAGAATTGGATTGATTTAATCGATCTTTTTTGTCCGAAATGGGGCCCAAAATGGTTAGCGGAAAGGATGGGAAACAATACGGAGACTTCAGCTTCGAATGGTTGGCGGCCTAAGTTAGGCCTACATGAGTCGCGGCTGCCTGCCTTAGGTGTAGGTGTAGATTAGTTTTGGTGTAACTTTGGGAGTGGGTACGGGTGTGGGCATGCAAGTGCGGTCCACCTCCGCCCATTTGAGGCCCTTAAAATGCATAAAAAGTAGTTTCTACCCCGTGATTAGTGTCGGTGTCACGCTTTTATCGGTAACCAAACAGGTAAGTATCTAACAAACTTTATACTCCACACTCATTTGCTTCTCCCGTTTCTCTCTCTATATGTATTTTTTTTTATATAGATATCTAAATTTATATTTATTCAGATTTTATTTAGAAAATAATTTTTTTAATATAATTTTTATTATTTTTAAATTTTAAAATTAAAATTTAATTAAAAAATTTAATATCATATTTTATTAAATCGATTGTCAGTTAATTTATATATATTAAATTTAGATGACGAAATAAATTAAGTAAAATTTAAATAATTAAACAATGCTATATTTAGAAAATGTCATATTCATTTGCGCCTTAAATCTAAACCACTAACGGTGATCATTATTTTCTAAAATGGAAACTTGATTATTTTGATCTTTCGCTTATGGAGTTTAGGAAGAACGCGGATGGGATGGGATGGATGATGAAGAAATAATTTGTGGGGCGGGGGCACGTGAGTGGGCCACACACGACAGAGGGAGCGCCGAATGGGGTCTCATCTGCGGACTCCAAACCATTCCTCAAATCCAATTCAATTTCAATCATAAATCCCCCCATCCACGAAACAAACCACCCCTCCCTCTCTGTCTCTCCCCCCCGCTCTCCCATTAAATTTGCTGTCCTGAGAACATTTACTTGAACACAAAAAATCTCTCTCCCCCTTCGTCTCTCCGGATCCCATTGCAGTTGCGGCAACGGACTCTTCACATCACAAGAGAGAGAAATGAGGGAGGTGATAAGCATTCACATTGGACAAGCAGGGATTCAAGTCGGCAATGCCTGCTGGGAACTATACTGCCTCGAACATGGCATTCAACCCGATGGAACCATGCCTAGGTACGTCTCATTCTCTCTCTCTCTCTCTCTCTCACACACACACACAGAGACATCAACTTTCGTGCTTAGATTTCTCATCATTCTTCATTCGGAGTTTAGATCTGATCTTTATGTATGAATGCTTAGCGGTTTTGACTGAAATTGGTGTGATCTGTTCTTCTGTTTAACCTAATTGGCGACATTGTTATTTCGTCGTCGTTTGACTACTTGCAGGAAGAAAATGCACTTGTACTTGCCAGTTGGCGTTTGATTTACTCAAGTCTTTCCATTAGCTTCCTTATATTAGCTCAATTCTTCGATTACTATTAGATCTGATCTTTTTTTTTTCGCATCTTGGAGTGCCGTGGCCTTGTTTTCTTGCTCCTCATTGTCAAATTTATATGTAAATCAGTGATTCTACCGCAGATCTCATTCAAATGCTCCGGATCAGAATGTGAATCTATAATTAATGAGTGAGAGAGAGAGAGAGGCGCTAAATATTGCTTCATTACATTTTAAACATTATTTTCATTCTTGAAGTTTATCGAATATGTTCCTTCATTGAATATCATCGTTTGTCTAACCAAGTAGGTGGAACTGAACTGGTGATCTGAGTGGATCTTACCTCAGTTTTTGGTTTTTATGTGTTCCTTCATCGAGTATCATTGTTTGTCTAACCAAGTAGGTGGAACTGAACTGGAGATCTGAGTGGATCTTTCCTCGGTTTTTGGTTTTTCTTTTTTCTTTTGTAATTTTTTTTTTTTATGTATTTTAAATCTGATTCAACCCTCCAAATTTGGTGGCATTGCAGTGACTCCTCGGTAGGTGCGGAACATGATGCTTTCAACACCTTCTTTAGTGAGACTGGTTCCGGCAAGCATGTTCCAAGAGCTATATTTGTTGATCTGGAGCCCACTGTTATCGATGAAGTTAGGACAGGGAGCTACCGACAACTTTTTCATCCGGAGCAACTTATTTCGGGCAAGGAAGATGCTGCCAATAACTTTGCCCGTGGACATTATACTGGTAAACCCTAAACTCTACTAATGATGATACTTGTACTCAGATACCGAGTCTGATGGTCTCATTAGCATGCTTTCATTTGTTTGACACATTATACTATGAAGTATATGGTAATTTATTTTGATGACATAATGAATTTGTGCTATATCAGAACACATTTACTACTTTTGGTATATGGGGTAGCAGTATTCAATTGGTTGTACTCAACCATTGTAACCATGAGTTGGAATCAGATTTACTCTGAAGTTCTTGTACCTTTGTATGCTGACAGTGGGGAAGGAGATTGTTGATCTCTGCCTTGACCGAGTGAGGAAATTGGCCGACAATTGCACTGGTTTGCAAGGGTTTTTGGTGTTTAATGCTGTTGGTGGTGGAACTGGTTCTGGTTTGGGTTCTTTGCTTCTTGAACGCTTGTCTGTAGATTATGGGAAGAAGTCAAAGCTTGGGTTTACAATTTATCCTTCACCTCAGGTACCTTTTGGAAAGATCACTTTGATTTAAGCCTACTGTGGCATTGAAGAACTTGGTAACTTATTCTTTGATCACCTTTCTAGCTGAGACATTAGGTTCAGAAGCATTGGTCATTGCGTTGTCTTACTCTTATGTTTTGAAATTATCTGATGTCTTTGACAGACCCCAGTGCACCAAACTGGAATAGGAGAAATGACCAAAGATATTAGTATGAGCATGAATGTCTTATCAGTTATGTTATATTAAATCATACTTGTTAATTGGATAATTATGCTAAGGGCGAAGATTGAAGAGAGTTTAATTGGTAGTTATTTGTTAATCTGGCCCCTGTATATTCATATTTTCTTTCTCATGAAGCTAAAAAGTAATTTCCTTCATCTATCTGTCGATTTTGCAGGTTTCTACAGCTGTTGTTGAGCCATACAACAGTGTTCTTTCCACTCATTCCCTCCTTGAGCATACAGATGTTGCTGTACTTTTGGACAATGAGGCCATCTATGATATCTGCAGGAGGTCTATAGACATTGAGAGGCCCACTTATACCAATTTGAACCGTTTAATATCCCAAATCATCTCTTCATTGACCACTTCTTTAAGGTTTGATGGTGCCATTAATGTGGATATTACAGAATTCCAAACCAACCTTGTACCATATCCTCGCATTCACTTCATGCTCTCATCCTATGCCCCGGTTATTTCTGCTAAGAAGGCTTACCATGAGCAGTTGTCGGTGCCTGAAATTACAAATGCTGTGTTTGAACCTTCAAGTATGATGGCCAAGTGTGACCCAAGGCATGGGAAGTACATGGCATGCTGTTTGATGTATCGTGGTGATGTTGTTCCTAAGGATGTCAATGCTGCAGTTGCTACCATTAAGACAAAGCGCACAGTTCAGTTTGTTGATTGGTGAGCGACCATGCCTTTATTATTAATTTTAAGATTATCAGATGAAACCCATGCTTACATATTTCTTTGAGTCATCCACACAATTATTTGTTATGGTCCATAGAGCATTCAGTTTACTTCGGAGTAAATTGATCGTAATGTGGTTTTCTATGCTTTTAAGGTGTGAAGGTGATCATGATCAAGGATGCTTTCTTATCTGTTTGTATTGGTTAGGTGCCATATCTTCATTTTCTCATGTGTCTCTGACCTGTGTGTGTATTATTATAGGGGGTTGCGGTTTATGTTTATCGTTTCACTTCTCACGGATTTGACTTTAGTTGCTGAGTTTAGAGCCTGTCCCAATTCTGTGGTCAATAGGACATGCATTTGGGAATAATTAAGTGTTGTAGGGACCTAATTTTTAAGGATGGTCGTAGTCATTACAACAGTTCATTTTGTTTCCTTATGTTTACATCCTGGTAACATAGAGTGACAACCTGGCCTCCTTTTAATCCCATTGGGGATAAGCAGTTTTCCTAATAAAGAACTGGACTTCCTGTTAACAGGAGAGGAAAGTGTGACATTTTCCAGAAAGTTTAGAGCCTGTGCCAATTCTGTGGTCAATAGGACATGCATTTGGGAATATTTAGTGTTGTAGGCACCTAAGGATGGTTGTAGTCATTACATCATTTCATTTTGTTTCCTTATTTTTACATCCTGATAACATAGAGCAACAACCTGGCCTCCTTTTAATCCCATTGGTGACAAGCAGTCTTCCTATTAAAACTGGACTTCCTGTTAACGGAGGAAAGTGTGACATTTTCCAGGAAGTATGGAAAAGCAATGGCAAGAGAGATGCAGTAGGAAAGGAAGGAAGGACATTCATTAGTCAAAAAACGAAAAAAAGGAGGAGGATTCTACTTAGAAGTAGCAATGTTTCTGTGTTTTGATTGCTTGGGCATGATATTGTATTGTCTGTCCTCATTATATAATGGATTCTGTGAATTTTTACTTGCAGGTGCCCAACAGGCTTCAAGTGTGGTATTAACTACCAACCTCCTACTGTGGTACCTGGCGGTGATCTTGCAAAGGTGCAGCGTGCGGTTTGCATGATAAGCAACAACACAGCAGTGGCTGAGGTTTTCTCTCGCATTGACCTCAAATTCGACCTCATGTATGCAAAGAGGGCTTTCGTTCACTGGTACGTTGGTGAAGGTATGGAGGAGGGTGAGTTCTCTGAAGCCCGTGAGGATCTCGCTGCTCTGGAGAAGGACTATGAAGAAGTTGGAGCAGAAGGTGGTGACGAGGAAGAGGAACCAGAAGATTACTAGATGCAATTTCTGGATATGCTGTATCTATGTTATGTTTTGAAACATTTCATTGTGGTTGTTTTGTACGTCATTTGTACTGCCACGATCAAACATGCTCCAGTTGTCTTTTGTTGTAATTGATGTTTCTGGTGGGTTGTAATAAGTCTTATATTGTATTGTTAATTGCGATAGGTCTTTGGATCCAAATGTGCACGAGGATGCTTGAGTTTTATGGAAAAATATTTGCAACTTGATATTCGTTTGAGTCCAGGGTATCTGGGAACAATTTATTGTTTGCTGGAATGAATTTTTAGCATGAGGATTAGCCAACAGCATGGCTCGTCTGGTAGGAAAGTGTGCCTTGGTCAATCACCATCCTTCCGGTTTGCATGATGATAGGACCGAAGGTGTATGCATATATTTACGAAAATTGGACCATGTTTATTTGCAGGATTCGGATGTGAAGTCTTGGTATGGTCATACCGAGCATGTAGAACTCATGGTGGAAGAGGGATTAGAATCGGCCTGGTCCTTGTACAGAACCTCGCCACAGGGTCTCCAAGGTGGAAGAGGCTGGGCAACAGTCACTCTTTGTGGCGAGTTTGGTACGACCTTTTAGGTTGAGAGTGGGCCTCTAAGACACCAAGCTCGCAAAAAGGGGGATGCCTGTTACGCTCCTCTTAGAGGATTGGACTCCTTCGGAATCTCCTGTGATGGCCGTGATATGGTTCACATCCAAGCTTCTTGCAACTAATTCTAATGGCTAATTAAAAATCTCAGTCGAATATACTGAGAGAGAGAGAGAGTTAAAGAAAATGAAATAACCACTATGTTGAGGTCAATTGATGAAAAATCCGGAGAAAAAGACTTCTTCATATGATTCACCCCTGACATATATTAACATTTAGCATCAACTCTATTCTATGACAACAAAGTTCAAAACAGAGGCAAAATTGTTTGGTTATCCTTCGCAAACTTCACCATCACAGTGTCTTTGCATTCTCCAATACTAAAAAACAAATACTAAAAACAATCAGAAAGTGATGGCGGAGAATTGGTCATCATTGAAAGAGATCTCTTCATCATTGAAGAACATAGGAGGAATGGGGGGAAGATTCCAAAGAGCTTCACAAGGACCGTGAAACTCCATATACTCTTGCAGTCCATTCATTGCATATAACGATGCCGATATCTGTCTCTCAACTTTCATCCTCTCAAATTCCGTGAAATCCGTTCCGTTTCCATCTGTTTCATTCTTGGGAGAATTAGACATTGTCGTCATCATTTCTTGAGTCAACGAATACCGATCAACAAAACTACACCCAAAATTCCACGATTGATCAGATTGACACGAACCCTGTTCGAATTCTTCCTTGCAGCTGCTCAAATCTGGCTTGTATGCATCATCAAAAAACTGGGTATCTTGGATTTTCACAGAATTTGAAGTCACGCAACTGTTGCAAGCAATGCTGCTGCTGCTTGCTGAAGAAACAGATTTGCTGTTTTCAGAGGAAACAGAGTCCTCTGTTTTGCACTGTTGTTTCGTTCCTTTTTTCTTGTTGAGGAGACTCTGTATCCGAGCAGCGAGTGGAGAATTGGGAGAAACGTGTGTGATGAAGTTGGTTCTTGTGTTAGAACCGCGAAGAAGACAAGCGGCTTCATCGTACGCGTGAGCGGCTTCTTCTGCAGTCTCAAATGTTCCAAGCCACATCCTAATCTTGCGTGTTGTGTCCTTGATTTCAGCTACCCATCTCCCCGAAGGTCTCTGCCTCACACCCACAAATCTGTTATTATTTTTACTTCGGTTTCTGCCTTTGAATTTACTCATTTTGGTAACAGGGCTCACTCTTGTGCTCTGTTTTTGTTGTTGGAAATGAATTTCCATCGAACAAAGCACACTTACCCAGTTTTAAGGGAGGGAGAGATGGGGTCGGTTTTATTAAGGGATTGAGAGAACAAAAATAGAATGTCCCGTGGAGGCTCTGAAATGGTGATGAGCGGAGAGCTCGTCTATGTCTATTTGTTGGATTACAAATGTGTGAATATATAAGTTTGAATACTGTGGGGTGCGACTGGGTTTTCAATGGAAAATTTTTGGTCTTCTTCTCTTTTGTTTGCTTTTGTCTGTCAGTGAATGTCATTATATGGCATCAGAATTTATAATTCTCGATCACTCTTAAACCACGTTTGACCTTGTCTACCAGCACCGCATGCCCTTTGATTTTGGTTCTTACGTTGGATGAATGTCTTCTTCCCACATAGTTACCAAACCTCTTGTCATTTTTACGTCAACAAATTTAAGAATCAAACAAAAATGACCTTGACACCGTGTTTCCCTAGGACTAGAAATGCACTTTTTTTCTTTGGGAGAATCGAGTAATCTGTCCGCCTCAACGGTAGAAATTGACAAACAAAATGATATCAATTTGAGTGTAGGGTGATACAAATCTTTTTAGTACAAAAATATATATATATATATATATATGCTTGTTTGAATGGTAGAAATATTATGTTACATTGAATCTACTCATTTTAACCAAGTCTTTTTTCGAATTCTCCCAAAGAGTTGTGGGGAATGGGAGGGTCACCGTGGTGTCATCAGAAATTTGTGACATAAAAGGCTTACAAAACTGCAATATTAAATGGGAGTGGAAATGGTATACTTGTTCTCTCTCTCACATATGGAAAGGTCAAATATAAGATGGGGTAGTCGTGAAGGCACGAAGGGTTGCCACTTGGAGGCAAGATAGCAGTCCTCTAGATGAATGCAAGAAGTAAACGAAGGATCAAACCAAAACAAAACAAATGGTCAGAGACAGAGAGAGAGAGAAGAAGAAGAAGAATATCTTATCGTGCACGCTGCCGTATTTTTCTAAACCTTTTCTCTTTAACGTCACCAGACAAAAGGTTCGTTGCTTCCCTCATTATACTCGCACATTCTTGGATTCTTTCCAACTAATCCCCAAATTTGCAATCCATCTCTTATTTTATTCATATTTCAAATCGCTATTCATCCCCATCTGACCAATTACAAGCGCACTATATCAATTCTGCCATCAATCTATAATTCTTTTGATAAAAATAATAATAAAAAAGAAATGCTTGCTACGAGAGTTGAATAATGTTAGTAAATAAGGAAGATTGAATGTCCCATTCATTTGTATTGTATGATGCCTGATGCGCATGTTTGTCAGGGCATGTAAGAGGGCCATTTTGCAAATCGCAAAGACTTCTTCATTCATAAATATAATCACCCATTTCTGCTATCATCATCCTTTTTCCCTCATACGTCAGGCACAACGCTCCCTCTGCCCTTCACAAGAATCTAATTTTCCAAATTCCATCCCTCATAGGTTAGTCGAAAAACCCACATCGAATAAAGCCTTATCATTTGTATTTGACGAACATGCGTAACTATTGAGAGTTTTGGTTGAAATTCACTTAGTCGAGTCACAATGCCACATGCATCCTACGCCTGCACTGCACACCCGATAATAAAGAATGAAGAAAGATCAACATCGACATATAATGCATTTTAAGCCCACAAACACCAACGGTTGGACATATGGTTTCTTCTCACATCACCGCAACCGTACAAAGACAGACTTCTCTCAAAACCTTTGCACACGTTACCCTGGTCCTGGGAACGAGGTTCAGCTCATCAAAATGCATACCAGATTCCCATTAACCGATGAGCCTCAACCTAGTATCTTAATATAGTGATCAAAACCCGCTCTGACCTAATGCCAGCAGGCTTTCTTTCACCTTCAAGCAAACAATGCACCAAAATCCAAAGAAACATGAAAAAAAAAAAATCATGACAAGAATGGACCATTAAACACAAAAAAAATATCCTGACAAGCTGCGGCAGCTAACTCCAAGTACTCAGGATTGCACGACCACTAAAGCCAGAGGAGCGCAACCCATTGCTTAAGCTGCAAGAATGACCAAGTAGGTACTAGGCTAAGGGGGTGGCCAGTAATGTTTTCACGAGTGGTTCCTACAAAATAGTCATTCTGCCGGGATTACGCTTTGTTGCCACATCTATACCCTGCACAAATAACCTCAAACATTTACCATTTGAGAGCTTGCCATAACAACAAGCACATGATACAACTTCCAGGGTAACAGGCTCAACAGAAGCACCACCTGACCCAGTCTCACATGGCCCTAGCACAAGATAATGATCATATAATTTCAGAATACAGCTTTTTGCCACACAACAAAGGGCGCATTCAGAGGTATAAAGAATTGCACATTCTGCTTTGTTACTCAATATTATTTCTTAAAGCTTGACAAAGCTTTGCTTCTAATTCAAAAGAGGAGAAAAAAAAAGGAGCAAAATATTTCTTCGCTTCCATGTTCTTATTGCAAAAGGAAAATTCATGAGAAAAAGTTGGCCCACATTGCACATAATATTTAGTGCCTCAAAAGATTTTTAGTTGGAGTAATGTATGTGTACAAACATATTAAACTTGCAACATATTCAAAAACTGTTAATATTCACTTACTCTGTGTATCTATCAATATACGAACTTTCACAAAACTTTACTTGAACATCTGAAACCTTTGCAAATTTAGGCGTAATGTAATACAAGTATGGATAATTGCACTAACAAAGTGTAAATATCAAAGGAACTTGTATTTTGAGTAGGAACATTTGGCCTCACTAGTCCCCACTTAGATTTGCTAATGCTTAAAAACCTAAAATCCAGAAGCATACTGTGCTTAATAGAGCTTCCCAGTACTCAAATTCACCCTTGAAATACCGTATTGACTGAAACAGAAGAAACTAATCCACATCGAAACAATTGAGCTGATTTAGTAGATCTATTTAAATACAATATGCTATTGCTGATGGTGGTTGAAGCAGTGGGCAGAAAATAGGTAGTCATTTTTAACTTAAAACCGTGACAATAAAGAAAAGTACTTTCAAACCATCAAGATCAACTGCCGGAAACAGAATACCTCCACAAATGAAAAGTTGACTATAAGACCTGCAAGAGACACATTTCTTAGTGATTCACCTGAGACGAGGACCAAAAAACCCCTTAAACCATTAAGCTATCAAGGATGAAGTGAAAGAGACAACACAAGATATCTGCGTAAGGAGAATATAGAACAAGTTTCCAGTTTTATAACTTTCGACTGGCAGCAGCATAAATAACCAGGCAGGGACAACCAAAGCAGAATTCACAGACCTGCAGAGAAGACAAGAAAGCTCTGACAGCTGCATAAGTTTGTTGCACAAATCATCCAAGTGAAAAGCTTATAACAGAGGCAAAAGAACTCTTTGATATCAAACCAAAATTCTTTTCATTATCAATGGAATTTCTAATTAACAGAACATGAAAATGTAGAACACAAGAAATTGTTTCAGGTTTTGCTAGACACAACACTTATGGATGATTGAGACAATCAATGTGACTTTATAAGAAAAAAACTCCCTCTAGCTTGCCCACGCTGCCCTGACCCTTCTTTTTAGGGTACAAATAATCAAATATCTAACCATGTAGCATGGATTCACTAGGGGATGGAATGCTATCATAAGTGTAGAAAATATACTCTACATACAACATAACCTAGTGCTAACCCAATTATCATGGAGAAATCGACATATACTTCAAGGAATGAAAGCAACACTTCAGTTGCCATCAGGTCCAAATAGAGGCAATCTATCCCATAAATAAATAGAACACATCAAATAAATAGATTTGATGCTTCCACAGTACTTGCAAAATCAGTCTTACTACCAAACAGTTGCAATTCAAAACACATAAATAAACCAAATATTCCACACTGATACATCACATTTAACACCTTCATAAAAAGGAAAAAATCTTAAGAATGAAAAGCACAAACCAGGACAGGTAACGGTGTAACCTTGTGTGAAACCTCCACCCAAACCGATATATGCAATCAGACAACTATATGATGTACACTAATTCCTACCTTAAGCTTCCCGCTTATTTATGGTTAGTTTTGTAAAATCCAACAGCAAAGCACTAATACTTGCAGATGGTGAAACTAAACATAAGCATTATTCTAGAACATTTTATGCATCCCCAAGCAGACAACCTGCTCTATGCAGGAGCAAGGGGTACCACAATTATGGATGATAGAATGCACAATCTTTAATTGAACTTTAACCATGGCCAATATGGTGAAATGAACAACTGACATTGAAGACTTCTTGCAACATGGGACGTGTATAGAAAAGATGCTTCAATTACATATAATCTTAAGCGGAAAACTGAGTTTGCAAATAAAAGTGGCACAACTTAAAATAAATAAGACAGGACATTAAAAGCTTCAAGTCATGTACAACATGACAGCTTTTAAAATTAAAAAAAAAAAAAAAAAAAAAAAACCTGTAATCATGTTAAAATATCCACTTTCACTAACAAGAATAGCCGGAGACAGCAAAAAACAGAGATAAAAGTGAAAAGTAGCTTGTGTATACTGATATATTCTACTGTCAAAAGTTTATTCCTTGGATCAGTTCTAATCTTGCCATTTGCCAAACATGAGGATAACATTCCCCTGGCAAAGGCTAGTGATGTTAAATCCCTAAGGAAGATGAAAGAATTTGTCATCTGAGTTCTAGAACCTGAGCCCTTAATCTGACTGAATTTCAGGAAACCAATAATGTCTCAAGAGTAGCCAAATCCAGATCTGATATAACAGAAGACATATGGGCTACAAAAATGAATGGCCTGCCTTGATTTGATCCGGTTGTGGTCCTCAAAGGTGTACCGTCTTCAATGTAAGGAGGGCCGCTAGAACAATAACTCAACAGATTAAATAGAACAAATACTCCAAATCTCAGGAAACCCAAATGCTCTGATTGAAGCAAGTAGTTGCAGGTCTCAGCTGCAGGAATCTTCTGTACTCCATAAGCAGACCACACCATCATTGGCCCTACAACTGTCTTCTAGCAAGTTTCTCTAAAACAGGGAAATATTTGATGAAGTCAGCAAGGAAATAAATAAAGTAATTTGCATTGAAACTTGAAAGAGGTGATTTTTAAAGCCAGACTCATTAAAAAAAATGATGGGAGAAAACTAATGTACTTTAGGTAACGATAACGATAAGAAAGTAAAAGGCATCCTACTTAACAGTTCTAAGCAGAGTGCCCCAAGGGCACTACTTTCTGTGCATCTATACTTTCTGGTAACCCACCTTTAAGTTTTTTGTACCAAAAAGTTCATTAAAAACACTAATTGTTGGTTTTTTCCCCCTAAAAATGCGAAATTATCAGCATTATTTGTATTAAAGTCAGCACATTCTTGGATTTTCCTGAAAACATGAAATCCATAATATTATTTAATTTAAATCAACATCCTAAACACCTTTTTATTTTCCCAACAAATATAATACATTATTTACCTAATTTTGTTTGACCTTATTGTTTAGAATTAGTCAATATTTACTTTACAAATACCCATTATATAATGAAACTTTTTGCTTATGCAAAACACCCATTAATAAACCCACACAAAAGTATATATGAAGGACCCAAAGGAGCAAAAACTGCCACTAAAAAAGCAGTCCAAGCATCAGACAAACTCCACCATACATCCTGCGTACTAATTGAGATACTAGGAATTTTCAATCTCTTGAAACTTGTCCTTTATTTGGACTCAGACCTCTTAGTAGTCTCATGTTCCAAGTTATGCAAGTTGGACTGTGGATCCATAGGAGAGAGCAAGCTCAATCATATTCAGAAAACAATGCCAGAATATTTTACAAAATTAATTATTTAATTTGAAGAACACATAGATTCTCGTACCAAAGAATTCCACCGTGAATTGTAAGTTAAACCTTTGCCATATGTGCTTCTGCTAGGGAAGAATTCAGGTCTTCCCGAGATTGTGATCTCCTGCTTTGAAGGCGCATTTGACCCCTGTGAGGGGTCCAGAAAGAGCCCATGCTATTGTTCTCAAATTGCATCTGGCCCAAGCTACCTGATGAATAACTGTGTGAAACACTAGTTGATGGATATAAGTATGGTTCCATCAATTGGATATCACCACTACCAAATCCATGTACCATGCCAAATGGTCTTTGTGGGGAGCTTGCAATAGTAGGGCTCAATGGCGTCTTTACCCTGCCATCACCTGAAATATCACATTGAATAAATTTATATGAAATTATCAAGTGGAAAAGGCTCAAAGATGTAATTGCACTGAAAGCATAATTCCATGATACAAAAAGACATGCCACATCTGTAAGGAAGCTAACATTTAACCAACATGGTGACAATAATCTTTTGATTGGAAAAAAGAATTTTATTTAGAAATAAACAATACAGAAAGTGGGGGAAGAACAATAACACAATGAGGCGGAAACAAAACAGTTAACCAACATGATCAGAATATAAGAAAACTTGTTCCAAATATGGATGGTGTGTCAATTAAAAAGCTTCATATAACTGGGAGTAACAATGTGGAAGAAAAGAGAGGACAGTGGATCCCAGGGGGCTTACACAGAGTCTTTAAGTCAGATGAGCTTTTTGTGAAGCTCCTTTAACTCCCAATGTTCACAATAGGCAGCACTCAGTCAGAAAGAGAACAAAAAATCAAAAGGACAATTACCAGAAGATGAACAATAGCAATGGGAAACAATTCTCAAGAGGCTAGAGATGCCAAGTTAAGAAGCATATGAAGATAATTTGACCAAAATTTGCCGATGCACGCAGAAGATTGAGATAGAAAGAGTGGACATAAACGAGTGAGAAAGAAACAGACAGGCTATTACATACTGCAATCTGAATAGCTGAATTAAAAAAAAAAAAAAAAAAAAAAAATTTCTTGTGGAAGACCCAGACAATGTTTCATCTGGATATGGATTACAGTACTAAGTTCAAGATATGTAAGACATTAAGGGGCAGTTAAGACTATAACGAGGAAAGGAAAGGACAAAGAAGATAAATTAGCAAGGAAAGCAGTTGCATTATTATGGTATAATGGTTTTGGTAGAAGTTTACCTGTACTTATGGGACTCCACCGTTGGAACCGATTGAGAAAAGACGATGTGGACGTACTATTATGAATGAAAAGTGGAAGGTATGGCCTGCGGAAGAATCTTGGCATCCAATTCCCAACACATGACAATGCACAAATAAGCAAAAATAGCGAAACAAAGAATATAGCAAAAAGAAGGACTGGATTTATCTTCATTTGAAATATCTCATAACTCTGAATGTCCAATTTGGTCAAATATGTTTTTCCAGCTTCCAATAGGGCAACACCAAGAGTCCACGTAATACTGCCAGAACCAACAATGACTTGGCTATCTGTGATGTGCAAGCCCTCTCTCAAAAGCAAAACAATGTAAGGTGCTCTGAAGCAGTACTGTTCTATATAGGGTTGTGGAGGGACACTGTTCTTTGCCGTTTCCCAATTCTTTTCACAGAATCCTTGACCCTTCTCCAAAATATCATCAAGAGTGGCTTCCGAAATCAAGTTGAAAAACCGATACACAACAAAAAAACCAGACATTGCATGAAATTTACCATAAGGGCGAGGCAAATTGTCACTTAGCGCACATGGTTGCATCTCACAATCAATTCCAGAACCTGAATCTGACCATTCAGACAAATTGACAGCAATTTTTGCAAGTGAAATACATTCTTCCCATTTCGGAGCTCCAATAAGCCGAACAGTGATCCCAGCCTTTTCTCCTTGATGCAAATTTTTTCCTCCAACCACAGGACTTCCAGCTTCTTGGAACAGAGAAGCGCATTGAGAACAGGTGTACTGTTCATTGTATCCAGTCTGCAAACAGGGGTGCTTCAACTCTATTTTTCCATTAGCTAGATCTGCAGTGTTAACTTTAGGAAGCTTTTTTAGAAGATGAACCACAGACTTGTCGAAAGCATCATTCAAACCATAGCCACTAAGTGAGTAAGCGGCAAGATGATGGTTGATGGATCCAATGCTCAGATTTAAGCTGGATTCATCATGAACATGCTCCTTACTCTCAAAAGTAACCTGCAATGATGACCCACCCATATCAAGTGCACCAAAAGTTTCTTGTCTGGGCAAAGCCCCCAACATGCCCGTGTGATAATTAAGAGCAATCCATCCATAGTAAGCCTCCTCCATGCCAGTAATAACTTTAACCCATTCCCTTTGGCACAAGAACTTCGAAGTCTTGAGTATGGACCATGCAGTGTTCAGAAGCCAATCAGAATCTGAACTTGGCAACCTGCGAACCCCAGCAGTGGCATAAAGGAAGAGAGAAGTTGACTTATGTGCATGCGATGGGATTTGCTTCTCCACCCAGTGAAGAAGGGGTTTAATAGCTGCCTTCAGTCCAGATGCATTGTGAACCAACTTGTCAAAGCCAGGCTCAGTCTCCATCCGACGGTAAGCACGCCCAATCTGTGACCTCGGTTTTCTTTGGAGACCATCTGGAATTGATCTCAAGGTGAAAGGGAGGCTGTTAATCTTCTTGTCATTGAATGATGCTTGATACACATAAACCCGTGTTCCAGTACTTCCACAATCAAGCACAACATAGAATTTTGATGCTCCAGTGTACCAATTGGAGTAAATATACTTTGAAACAAAGTATACACCAAAAGCAAACAACAATAAAAATGCGAAAAATATTATCCCCTGCAGCCACTTCTTCCTCTTGGATACAGATCCGGACAATGCCTTCTCTTTTGAAAAACTTGACCCAGCATTTTCTCTTTGTAAGAGAGGGGGAGGTTTTGCATGATTTGGCAACCTTTCAAACCTGACATCACCGTCACCTTTCTCCGGATCATGCTGGAGATATGCTGAAAAATCCTGGAGAGATGCAGAGAGCCTCAAACTGCTTCTCTGTCCGGTGCCCACATAACCAAAACCTTGTCCAGGTTCTGCCTTTCGTGACATTGTCGGTCATACACATGGAGGGACTAGAAAAAATATATGGGAAATTCAGCTAAATGTGGTACTAAGAAATTGCGAAGACAATGTGGGCATAACCGCATATGTTTCAATGATTTTGGTAATAAACAAACCAACACACTAGAACTAGATTTACAGCAGCGATTGTTAATTTATAAGAGCCCTGCATCAATTAAAACAGCATAAGCAGACTTCATACTTTTGACTGATGAAACACCCTAAATGTCTATAATTGTTCATCAACTCACACAATCTCTTTAATGTCAGAACTAAAAAAATTGCCGATCAAGAGAGCGTACTCTAACATCAAATCCAGTATCGTTATTCCACATTTGCTTAGATACAATTTTTACACGTCCAAATTAAGTGTCCCGTAATGTCAGTGACGGATCTATATGCAGTTAAATTTCAACAAACATTTCCCGTGATTCTGATTGATACTTAAACCGGAAAACTTCAGATGAATCAGAAATCTGCCGAATTAAGAGAAGAGAGAGAAGGAGGTTACCTGATGATGGGGCAAAGCAGATCGTAGTGGATGGGAAGTAATTGAGTTCGCGCGTGCCCGCTAGAGAGAGAGAAACCAAGAAAAATGGAGATGCCGATTCAGGAAGATCCGGTGATTTGGTGGGGACTTCAAGGCTAGGTAGGGTTTTTGCACTGCTCTCTCTCTCTCTCTCTCTCTCTCTCTCTCTCTCTCCCTACTCAACGCGGAAGAATTTGGAAATTAATTATCTGTGTTTCACGTTTCCCGTAACGTTGCGCTTGCGTCGGAGTTGGACCAAAATATTTCTAAAACGCTGCATTTTCGCCTCTCTGTTAAACTGGGTCTTTTTTTTTTTTTTTTTCCCTTTTTTTTCCCTCAAATGAAATTATACTAAATTGAGGCTCTTAATTAAGTTGAATTAATTGATCCAATTAAGAAAATAGTATTTTGTTTTTTACCCCTCCTGAAGTTGTTTTCTTCACCAATTATTTCAATTTAGTATGATTAAAATTCTAAAATACATAAATTCTAAGAATTTAAATGAAAATTTGCAATATACACAAATTTTTTATTAATTAAATTTTTTTAATTAAATTGTTGAAAGGAAGTAATATTTTTGAAATAAAGTTTTCTTGTTTGATGAAGTATTTTCACTAGACAAACTTTAAGGGGAAAAAAAAATTAAAGGTTCCTGAATAACATTCAACAAAGCAATTCAAATCTAACTAAAAAAAATCCATTCTTGAAATTTTGTTTTTGAATATTGGGAAATTCAGTAGTAAATAATGTAGAATATATTCAGTAATAAATAATATAGAATATATATATTACCCTTTTTCCTACTTTGAACTTTTTTTCTCGCTTTTAAAAATGGGAAAACATTTAAGAGTTTTACTAAAAGTTTTGTTCAAGAGTGAGAATTTTCTCTAAGTCAACCAATAAATAAGAAAAATTAATATTTACAAGAATAAATTTTATATGCATAATTTGCATAAAAATAAATTTATCCCTTACTCTTTAACAATATGTCCTTTTTGCCTTAAGAAAAATCATCGATAATTAGTAAGGTGTCGGATTATATTTCTTGTTGGTAAAACGTATGAAGTCCATATTTATGCCTTTGTATTATATTATTGATCTTTTTTTTTTTTAATAAAATTAATGATATATCATCATTTTTTAATTTTTAAATATAAAGATAGATTGTAGGTGATGGTTTTGTAATGATATGTAAAAGTGAGAGAACGTATAAAAAAGAATAATGTATTGTTAATACAATTTTTTATTTAATTCATGATAGACAAATGACAATCAGGATCCATTTTCGAAGAGGAATCGCTGGGGACCTCCTTTGCCAGGAGTTCCTGGAGTCTATTGCTCATCTTTTCTATGATTGCTCGTTTGTCCAACAGGTTTGGTTTTGAATCTTGAACTCCTTGGTTAGCATGGTTTTTGAACCTTTCATAAGAAAGTGCTGGTTTGTGAAATATTGTAAATCCCACGCTTTGCTCAGGAGTCGACCTTAGGCTATGATTTTTGTTTAAGCCCTTTGGATCATTCGGAAGAAGCTCTGCCATAGAGTGTTTGATGGGAGCTCTTTCTCTCCAGAGGGAGTTGCTGTCCAGGCCTCGAGATATGCCATGGAGGGATGGTTGGCATGTGAAAGGGAGTTGCGGGTGCCTCCACTTGTAGGGAGATGGGTCACATGATCTCCTCCTAAACCATTGAACACTGATGATTCCCTGCATTTGTGCACCCATCGGGAAAGGATTGGGGAACTTATCATAGATGAGTTTGGTTTATGGGTGCAGGGTTTTATCAGAAATTTGGGAGTGACAGACCCCTCACGAAATTATGAGAGTGTTCGAGAGGGTCTCCTTGTACTTCGGGCTAAAATCCACCCAGTAATAGTTGAGATTGATTCGAAAGAATTGGTTACGGCACTCTCAACTAGGGTTAAACTGCAATATCTGGTATATTATGTAATCCAGGACTGCCAACAACTAATGGGGGAAGCCAACGTGCATTCAACACATTTAACTCCGAGAGAGGGCAATAATTGCAATAACCTTCTCACTTGCTTTGGCCAGTAGATTTCACATGGTATCTATGAATTGTTTTTCCCTCGCTCGGAGGTTTATAGAGCTCTTCAAAGTGATATTTGAGGTTTAACTTTCCTTCAAGATTAGTGTCTTCACTCCTTTTGTAATAATAATAATAATAATAATAATAATAATAATAATAAGAGTGTTAGAAGATGTACTTAGGACTACTAATGTGGAGTCATAGACGTGTTTAGGAGTGTTTCAAATTGTTCTTGTTTTTTTAGGTGTTGGTTATTTTTTGTTATTCATATTTGTGGTTGTGGTTATAGCATAATTTTAGGACCATGATTTTAGTGGATAGTTATTGATGAAGTTTTAAATTGTAACGTTTCTGATATTATGATGCAATTTTCAGTTTCTTTGCTTAAAAATAAATTGCTCCCAATTTCCCTTTGCCTTTATTGTAGCAATACTCTCTTTTCTCTTCTTATTCAAAAAACAAAATTTGGCATTAGAGCTTTCTTCTTAAGGGATCTGTATGTAAATCTGACAGTCATGGAAGCCGAAACCAGTCTCTCTGTAATTGCTCCAGTGGTATTCGACGGAGACAACTACCAGATGTGGGCAGTACGTATGGAGACATACTCGAAAGCTTTGGATCTTTGGGAAGCAGTTGAAGAAGACTATGAAATCCCTGCACTTCCGAACAATCCCACCATGGCACAGATAAAAGCACAGAAAGAAAGGAAGACAAAGAAATCAAAGGCAAAGGCCTGTTTGTTTGCTGCAGTCTTATCCACCATTTTCACTCGTGTCATGTCTCTGAAGTCAGCAAAAGAGATATGAGATTATCTCAAAAATGAATATGAAGGGGATGAAAGAATTAAAGGGATGCAAGTCCTGAACTTAATCAGGGAATTTGAACTTCAAACAATGAAGGACTCTGAGATGATTAAAGTTTACTCCGACAGGCTTTTTAGTATCGTAAACAAAGTGAAACTTCTTGGATCTGAATTTACTGACTCAAGAATTGTAGAAAAAATTCTTGTTACAGTACCTAAAAGATATGAAGCAACCATCACCACCTTGGAGAATATCAAGGATCTATAAAAAATTTCCTTGGTAGAATTGGTTAATGCTTTGCAAGCACAAGAGCAAAGAAGACTGATGAGGGAGGATACTACAACCGAAGGAGCTTTGGCAGCCAAGCATCAAACGTGGCCAAAAATGAAAAAAAGAAAAAGAAGAATTTTGAAGGAAATGGAGCAAGTATAGCATCAGAAGGAAAGAATAAAAATCAGAAGAAATCCTTTCCACCTTGCCAACACTGCAGAAACAAGGGTCATCCTCCATTTAAATGTTGGAGGAGACCTGATACTCAGTGCACCAAATGCAATCAGATGGGACATGAAGCTGTTATTTGCAAAAACAAAATCAAAGACATGGTGAAGAGGCAAAGATTGCTCATCAAGAGGAGGAAGATCACCTGTTTGTCGCTACATGTTTCTCTGGCGTCAAATCAAGTGATAGTTGGCTTATTGACAATGGTTGTACTAACCACATGACACATGACAATGATCTATTCAGGGAACTAAATAATGCAAACTCATTAAAGGTTAGAATTAGAAATGGCAAGTACATAACTGTGAAAGGAAAAGGAACAGTTGCAATTTCAACCTGTTCAGATACAAAGTTCATTTCTGATATGTTGTATGTTCCTGAAATTAATCAAAACTTGGACAACTAATTGAAAAGGGTTATAAAGTTGTGTTCGAAAATAAAAGTTGCTTGATTAAAGATGTAGTTAGCCGAGATATTTTCAAAGTAAAAATGAAAAGGAAAAGCTTTTCTCTAAATTCATTAGAGGAGGAGCAAACTGCCTTCCCAATCAAAGAAAATATCACTGAAGTATGGCACAAGAGGCTCGGGCACAATCATCATCAGGGGTTGCTACAGATGAAATCCAAGATGATGGCAAATGATCTTCTAGAACTTGAAGATCATATTCGAAATTGCAAAGCTTGTCAGTTTGGAAATCAAAGCAGAAAAACCATTTCCCAAGGCAACATGGAGAGCATCAAAGAAAGCCAGGGGTCAAAAAGAGACTCTCATTGCTGCTAAGTCTCACTCTGGCAGTTTGCATGAGGATCCTCTTGCAGATTTGAATCTGGAAATTCATTCCACTAATGGCAATGGAGAAAATGCGTTGTTAAAAGAGGAACAAGTGCAAACTTACCACCTGATGCACAATTGTTTCATTGCCTGAAATAATAAGCAAGAGCAAGGTGCTACGAAGTTGCAGGCAGCTTTTAGGGGCTACTTGTCTCATTGAACATTTAAAGCCCTCAAGGGCATCATAAGGCTTCAAGCACGTGTTCGCGGGCATTTGGTTAGAAGACAAACTGTTGCTACTCTAATCAGTGTGACGGGTATAGTCAAGTTACAAGCAGTGATTCATGGACGAAGGGTCAGATTTTCTGATCCTGGGTTTAAAGTGCAGAAGATTCTGGATTCTAAGCAGGAGGCAACTGGATATGATATTTTTTCTCCACCAGAACAGTCTTCAAAAATTGCTTTTGCTAATAAGCTTCTTGCTTCGCAGAAGTCTGCTATGCTTCTTCGCCTGTAGTATGATTTAGCTCGACCAAATTCATATTGGAATTGGGTAGAGTGCTGGTAGTATCCAATTTCTAGAAAGTTGCTGAGCAACCAAAAAATTCTGATGATTCTAGATCTCAAAAGAAACATGATTATGAAGAAGCTAAGACGGATCAAAATTGGACTGATACAATGAAGGAGGAGTAGTTCATGATTGAAAGAAACAAAACATGGGAGTTAGTTAATCGACCCCAAAACAGAAAATCAGGTTGTAAATGTTTTTACCAAGCCACTACTGGTTAGCAAGTTCAAATTTCTAAAGACAAAACTTGGTGTTTGCAGCTCCTAAAGCAAAGATGAGTGTTAGAAGATGTGCTTAGGACTGCTGATGTGGAGTTATAGACGTGTTTAGGAGTGTTTCAAATTGTTCTTTTTTTTTAGGTGTCATTTATTTTTTGTTATTTATATTTGCGATTGTGGTTATAGCATAATTTTAGGATCATGATTTTAGTGGATGGTTATAGATGAAACTTTAAGTTGTAACGTTTCTGATGTTAAGATACAATTTTCAGTTTCTTTGCTTAAAAATACATTACTCCCAATTTCCTTTTGTCTTTATTGTAGCAATACTTTCTTTTCTCGTCTTATTCAAAAAACAACAAAGAGTAATTATGATGCTAAAACAGCAGCTACGGCATGGAGGAGCCGCTCTTTAATTCTTACTATAACCGATAAACATATTCTCCAAATGGATGTAGGGGTGTGCAAAAAAGTTCGAAAATCCGAGAATCTACGATATCCGATCTGAATCCGATCCGCAAAATACGGATATCCGATCCGTTGGATTATGCAGATTCAGATTTTAGAGTTTACGGATACGGATAAGGATTTAGATTTTGAAAATCCGCGGATATCCAATCCGTATCCACATATAATGGTAATTAAGTAATTTTATAACTTTAAATCTCTCAATCAAATAAGGCATTATACTATTTTATAATATAGATACAATAGTAAAAACTTTATCAAATAAAACATATAACCTATGTTTTTATTTTATTAATGATTTTACTTGTAGCCCCAGTAATTATAATCGCACAATAGTAAAATTGTTACTATTGGTCCAGTTTAAAGATATCGTTATCATTCACACCATGAAAATTTCTATGTTGTTTAGTGTCTTATTATACCATTGTAATCCTCAAATCAAGTCACTCAAATAAAAGCACATACAAGTACCCTATATCCATACCTGCAAGGGTGATGGCAATGGGGTGGTAGAAAGAAAGCACCACAAATGTCCCTCGCCTCCAATTTTTTGAAATATGATGAATAAGTTATTTCAGTGACTATAATTACAAGATGATTAATATAAATTAACTATTCAATTATATTTTAAGTGATAAAAATGTTGGTTGTCCTCTTCACATCTTCACTCAACAAAGAAAAAAAATATTGTATACATTGGACTATTTAGAATTTAATCAATTATATTTCATAATATGTCAAAACAATAATATTTTATTTCTCACAACTGATAAATTATTTTGATTATTACTCTTTTTAAATTTACAGTAAAAATATATTGAATATTTTACAACCAAGAGTTCATCTTCACCATTGCTATAAAAGATTTCTGCACCGTCTGTTTGCCCTATCCCAATTCACAAAAGCTTTATATATTTGGATTATATTCTACTAACTATTTTCAATTGTGCATTTTATGTATGAGAAATAGGTAATGAAGATGAACCTATTGGATATGATGTGCTTCTCTTGGATGTAAAAGATGTTTAAATTCTTTTAAATATGATTTTTGTAAATTAATATTACATAAAAAAATAGATGTATGGATTCAGATAGGATATTCGTAAATTCAATCAGTTTAATACGGATATCCACACTTATGGACATCCTTATTTGTGGGTATGGATTTGGATAGTAAAATTCAAAATTCGTAAATACGGATTCGAATAATAAAAGCTCTTTATAGATCAGATATCCAATCCGTGTGCACCGACGTATTTTGATGCTATATCCCGACCGAGAGGGAGAGGATTGCGCTGCCCGCACTCGTGGGAACGGTGCTAATCCCCATTTTCCTTCTGGCCTCCTAGTTTCTTTCAAGAACCTCTCATTATCCCTTCGTCATGTTTTGAAGGTCATTACAAGATTACTTTGAACATAACATCTCTCGTCCTTACGGTTTGGAGCCATAATTTCCCGAAGAAAAAAAGAAAGAAAAATATATCTCAAAATACCAATTAATATTAAAAGAATTAACAGATTCTTGATAATAATTTAATAAGTTCCGATGCTTTAAAAGCATAAATAAAATGCTTTCATGCGACATCTTTTTTTTTTTGGGTAATTAATAGTAATATTGCTCTTCAGCTAACTCCGTCAGTCACAAACAAAAGGATGGGAATCCACTCAAACAAATCCTCCACCAGTAATTTCCTCATTACATGAGCATTAACACACGAACTAGGAGAACAGAGAAGCCAACGTATGATAGAACAAAGAAGACATATATCATTAACTTATGATACCATTATGACAAAAAGAAGAAACGTGATACAAATTTCAAAAGTAATATGGGACCCAAAAACCCACCCAAGAAAAAGGGAAAAATAAACAAAAATCAATCAAAACTGCTACAAGATTGGCTCATCTGACAAAGCCACAACCTTGCTCAATAGATGCACAATCTGACCACTCTTCGAATGCAAATCCAAAAACTGCCTCTCTCTCTCTCTCTCTCTCTCTCTCTCTCTCTCCCCTGTTTGGAGAACCAAACTACATGATGTCTACATGAAAACCATTTGGCTTTCACCTCTCACCAGACAATGCAACCATTTGCTAGAATATTCCATTCCACAAAAAATATAAATTATAGAAAAGAATGAATGATAAAGCACGACATAAAACAAAATAACCCAAAGGGCTTGGGTAGGGGCAGCTAACCCTAGAAAACCAGAAATGTCATTCCCTTATATTTTAAGATGAGAGGATAGACTGGAGAGCAAGCTGCTGCTGAGGCTGCAAGGATGACCAGGTAGATGCCAACGTAGATGGTGGTAGTGTTTGCTGAAGCTGTCTCAACAGATTGATCATTCTACTGGCAGTTTGCTCTGTTGCCAGATCTTTACCAGCAAAAAGAACCTAATTAATTGGCCCAACAAAAAATAAAAAATCAATGAAGGAGCTTCCCCTGAAACAAGGCTCAGAGATACCAACTACACAGGTATGTTAGGAAGATATTTAAATTGCAATGCACTTAAAAGAACAGAGAAACTATACCTCAGCAAAAACTGCAACAATCTTCGGAAGATACTGATTGTTTGGTCCCAAAAGATCCCTATCTGACCTGTGAGAGATGAAAATCATTTTCAAAATTGCATATGGTGGAGGAAATAACAACAATTAAATTATTGACCAACACACACACACACAGAAGATCTACATAAAGAATGACTGCCATAATTGCGATAATTGTTTCATGAGCTATGCATAAGACATATTTCAATATCTACCTTTCCACCATAGAAGAGAGCTGCTCGTGCACAATCTTAGCTTCAATCAGATCACCTTTGATTGGCAAGCAGCCTAACCAGGCAGGGACAACCTAACCGAATATAAAACAGACAAGATAATCAAATCCTAACATAGCAGAAATAACAAGAAAAAAGAATATATATGTGTGTGTGTGTGTGTGTGTGTATTTTGATTCACAGATCCTATTATATACAACAGCAGAATGAGATATGCATGTCAAATGCACATGGGAAAATGCAACATCTGCATATACTGCAAATCAGCCAACCTTATCATGATTCAGCTAAGCACAGGGTTTCAAACTACTTATGATTTACATGGATATCCGCTATCCAACATCACTACTCAAATAACCAAAGTAAATCCTCACTCATATAAGGATATGTCACAATATAAATCAGCCCAAACCCATTATAAGGTTTTTACCATTAATTTGGTTAAGTAAGCCATTATAAGGTTTAGTCACTTGTTGATCTTTGCAGATCCTCCAATAGGCACCAGAAGTAGCTTTGGACCATAGACCACCAAAAGTACCCCTAGAAATAGTCCAAGAGCCATCTAAAGAGACCCTTGTATAGGCATGCGAAACCATTATTTCAGGTTAAATTCATATGAAAACCCATTAATAAACATGGGGAAGACAAAAATGGAAAAACTATTGGCAAAAATCATTATTCACATTTCCTTCCATACAGAGAAGCCAGTAAGTCACAAAAGGCATTACACAGAGGAGAATTTATAAATACCTGTGAGGCATCTATACTATCGCGGTGATATTGGCATATTTTTCCAAGAGCTGAAACAGCATTGTCATATGCCATCACATTTTCTGAATGCAATGCATTTGGATGCCTTATCACAGCATTCAATCTTGAAAGAGCCTCTGCAAAATAATAAAACAAAGATAAAGTAGTGATAATTGGTGAAACTTTTGCAAAAAGGCTGATGCCAAAGGTCTTACCTCCCACGAGAGGTTTAATAACAGTTCCTCCAAACTCCGCACAAACGCCAATACCATAAACAGCTGCCTGAAAGGCCAAGAGTGCTCATCAGATGTGAGATCAATGGTGACATTGCAATTGAAGAATGGAAGATTGATTGAGTAGTAAGGATGTATACCTGCCGGACATCAGGGTTCTCATCATTGCATGCTTCTAATAGGAAAGGAAGATATGTGTCGTAGTATCTGTTCATTGGGAATAAGCAGTAGAGATAAGAAATACACAAGGGGGGAAAAATGGATACAGGTACTAGTATACAGAAACCCATACTTAAAAGCAGCTTCTCGGCATTGCTCTGCAACATCATCAAATATACAAATGGCAATTCTCCTTTCCTCGGCTGTTTTATCCTTGCCCTGTAAACCGACATTCTTGTAAAATCCAAATTCTTCAACAATATTATTGGGAACTAGTTCTTCTTTTCTTGCTTACATTATTATTTGACATTTCAAGATATGGATGGAATCATCTCGTGGCACTGAAATTTAACTTTAGTGCATATTCAACTGTGGGCCCAATTACTAAGGCAATGCAACTTAGGTGATATTTTTTACAAAATGCATTAGATTTTCCTCTTGTAACTCCGATGTCCAAGTATTCCCCCTTTTACAAGGTGGTGTAAGGCACTGACCCTAAACCGCGCAGAGCATGTAGGGATATGACAGAACATAGATCTACGGAATGCATAAATTGCCTAAGGCCATAATTACTCATGCATTAGAGAATCATGCATGCCATCCATAAATTATCTCTGCAAGGTTCTCAACATAAAGCATTATCAAAAACATAATATGAGAAGAATATAGAGTTCAACTGAAACACTTACCCACATGGGTGTCAAATATGGCGTTATCTCATCAAAGAATGGCAAGAAAGAAACTTTGAACGTTTTGATCAAAGTACCCAAGCAATCACCAACCTGGATTGAAAAAGAAGAATACAAGATGCATCAGAAAACTATGAAATGATGGAAAATCTTCTCTGATTAAATCAAACAAAGAAATTGTAAATTAAAATCATACTTGGTCAAATACTTCTTCTTCTTGCTCATTTTCTTCCTTTAGCAGCTCCCCTTCTTCTGCATCAAAGTCCTCAGCATTGGCCCTCTCTGCTCTTTCTCTTTTTCGAGCTGAACTGGCTGTAATCACCTGCTTAATTTCATCCACAATGGACCTCACTTGGTTTTCATCTATGAGTAGGCCGGACACCTAATAGTCCAAGATAAGGTAATGAAGAATTAATAGGTAAATCCAATGCAATATAAACAATAAGAGCATCTTAGACTTATGAGACTTATATTGTTGAAATAACTATGACAAATAAAATTCAGAACAAAGCTAGCATGTTTTCAATGATCTTCAGTCTTTAGCAAGGTTAAACATGGGGATGGATCCTGACCCTAAATTCAGAAGGCTTATGTTCAAATAAAACTTAACTTCCTTTTCCCTGCCTTCCTCTTAAAGACATGGCGCTCATAAGACAGCCATAAAAGAGGAAAAGTTTGCAACCAAAACAATCCTCCAGAATCCTCCAGAAGAGTCTAGAAAACACGGTTCAGGAAAGTTGACTTAATGCTTATAAAAGCAAACATATGTAAATGCCTTAATAAAACTTCACAAAGGCTTAACTGGCATGAATGGAAGCATATGGAAACAAAACAATCCCAATGAAATAATCAACATGGCAGAGAAGAATCCGTGGCTCATGTCATAAATTGGAAGAAATCACCGTCTGCTCTAAAGGAGACGCTTCCCCAATAACTCACGTCACTTTAGAAATAATCAACAAAAATCAAAATTACTCGTTCATATGGAAAGCATGTGTCAGAAACACCAATACTATCTTATAAAAAAAAGTGTCGCCCTCTATGTGTTAACAATGAAGGTAAAGAAAAGGGAACAGATAGTCATTATATTCAGATGGCTTCAGCTTTCATAGAGATGTATATAAAGAATTTCATAAATAAATATAACAAACCTCTATGCACTCATTCAACGAGTCCAACATACTTGCACAAATTTCAGTTTCTGGCTCCTGGAGACAATTGCATTTCAAGGGCATCAGTGACTAAAAATTATCAGAAATCTATAAAACAGAACCAAAAATAGAGAAGAAAACGTTGCTCTTTAGAATGCCAAAGGACTTCAGAACCAAAGAAAATGTGACCTTGTGTAAAGCCTCGACCAAAGCTGGAATAATGTAATCAGACAACTGCTTAACATATGATTCGTTGCGTCCCTGAGATAGCCCCTTCTCCACAGCTAATTTTGCTGAACGTAACAGCTCAGGCATGGCTTAAAAAAAAAAAAAAGGATATTAGGACCAGTGACAATCTCCGAAGGCATGAAGCACGAATAAACATCACAATTCAAGCACAAGAACAATACCTGAAACAGCAGCTTTCCTAACCTCCTCATGGAAGTAAAACTTAAGAAGTGGAACTAACGTAGGAGCCACCTGTGTAATATACAAAAGGTTATTATATATGGACCGCAAGCAATCTGGTTAAGTTCAATTACATTTAGCATATGGTAAATTAAACCTGGTCAATCCATGGAAAGAACCCTTCCTTCAGCTCATCAGCATAGCAACATAACATATTGCAAGCAGTAGCTTTTTCCTCCAGTACACTTGTCTTGATCCCTATTCTTTTGTCACCAAGAGTAATAGTCTCGATGCTGCAATAAACAGAGCACTCTTGAAAGAACAAACCAGGAAATAATATTGCAATAAAATAGAGCTGAAATTTTTTTTTGAATTTCCTATTTTCTTCATCAATAGCAAGTAGCCAGCAGGAAATGGGCATTGAGAAGAGACATATTTAATTGACATGCAGCACTGCCATATGGATTGAATGGGCACTCAATAGTCATCCCTCTAGTTCCAGCACTGGAAGGCTTAAGCCAAGACAGCAATTGCATATTGGCAGAGCATGTCATTTCTCCATACAAAAGTAATAGAACAATAGGAAAAATCTAATCTAAACTATAAAGCTCCTTGTGGCCAAAGTAAACATCCATAGCATAACAAATTTAAATAATTTGAAACCAATAATAAATTTTGAGCATTGTTTATACAAGCATGAAGAGTTGAAGACCAACCTTTCATCATCTGACACATCAATATCAGCATCTGAATCAGCAGACGTGATAGTTACATCAGGTTTAAGTTGAGCAGACTGAAGCAACGGAGGCATAACAATGTTCATGTACGGAAGGAAGTCTTGACCAAGGCACTTGCAAAGTCTTGCCCATGCCTGCAATTGGCCTTAGTTGGTCACATCTCCAGTTACAACAATATGACTTAGAACTCATCTCTCAAATGGATTAGTACAGGACTGATATTAAAAGAAGGGTTCTGGAAAACAAAAACATACTTGCAACATGTAGCTTGTTGTTGGATCATCATTCTCCATTTGGGATCCTTGCAATGACATAAGAACTTCCATAACCTTGCATCAGCAAAACCAAATTTAAGGCTCCGCACAACTTGGAACTCATTTATATGGCTAACAAGGGGCATAGAAAATGCTTGTGTAACAGACTCGAGGCAACAAGTCAAAGAATCCAGCACCATCCCAGAGAAAAAGTAAAGTGTACAAGGGTAAAATACACAATGAATGAAGAACAAAATAAACCTATCTACATACAAGCACAAAAATAAAAGTTGTATTTTACTTCAACCTTAAAACTCCAGACAAGCACAAGAAAAACTTGGACTAACAAAGAGCAAAGATAACTTCCAACAGATGTACTAGAGAAATGGACGCATGGATACATATAAGTAAGAGCAGTGATAAATAATTCACCTGCTTTGCGTCATCCCTAAACTTCTCCTTCCCAACAGCCATTCCAACCAAACTGATACATTCCATGGATTTGGCACGTAGCATGCGATTAGACTTGTCGGTTGCATTGACCAAAATTGCTTTCAAGTAAGGCATTACGGCATCATAGTACTTTTGGAAGTGCTCCTGTTCAAAGGCAATATCAGATGAAGAAACTTATGGAGAAGAATAAACAAAGAACTTAGCTACAAATCAGCATATGAAATACCTGTGATGAATCAGCAACTGATGCTAAAGCTGTCAACGCCCCCTCCTGCACCATCTGCTTTCCAGTCTGCAACACAAGCAAAGAGCAATAAATAGGAAGTCTTAGTAAGCCCAATCTTCATGCAGTCACCATAATAAGAGATGCAAATAGTTATTAGCACCATCCATGTGTTAATTGTTGCATGGAAGCACAAACATTCATAAAAGCAGTGCATTATGATGTCGTGGATGCAAACTTAACTGCTCAGAGGATCACATACCTCAAGAAGTACAAGTAATTTGCTCACTATTCCATCCAAATAAGGTGTCAAGATCTCTGGTGTGCAATTCTCACTGAAATTTAGGACCGCTGAAGCTGCATGGGCCTGAAAATGCATGAAAAATACGATATTAATACAATTAAATGATAATGCATGTCCAAAAATTAATTAGTTGGCAAATTTCCATCAGATTGTTAGAAAATTCCCTGCCTCAGAGCAATGTAATAGACTGCTAAACAAAGAAGATGAATCAATAAACCAGAAAATTATACTAAGAAAGGCAAAGAATCAGTCAAGGGCTCGTGACAGGAAAGCCAACGCACACCAAATTGCCATACTCTTGGCACATCCAATATGTTGAATATGAACTCTCCTTACACCATTGGTGCTGTAATGTTGGGAATGAGTAGCAGACATCCAGAAAAATAATAGTGTTAATTTTTAAGCTCCTAAAGGCAACGGCTCACCATGACATTGCTGCGACAATTTCTTTCACAAATCATATTCTAGGGTTCTTCGAAATAATATGAAGTAAAATAAGCTTCTTTCACCCCCTATGTGTGTGTTTGTGTCAATCTTCTGTTGTACAAGACTTACATTATTTGTAGATATGAAGTGGTTGAACTTTTCTTGACGGAGCTAGTTACTAAAGGCTGAAGGAAAATTATAAACATCAAACAATCTGTTTTCTTCACTTTGTTTTCTCATCTAAATTCCTCCTTTTCCTTTCATTTCACATGAATGTTTCATTTTTTCTCAAGCTCTGCAGTTTTTTCCTTTCATCACTGGGCTAGAATTATTACAAATAAAAATGGTACTAGTTTAAATTGATGTAACCAATCTTAAGTAAACCAGTGCCGGCAGATTTTCATGTGCGTACGTAATTCAAGATTTCATTTAATAGAAAGCAAAATTTCAATTTTCCTGTGTTCTGATTTTAAGTCAACCACTATATAGTTTAAAATGTGTCAAAGCATCCCCAATGCTTTGTCGTTTGGCAATTTGGCAAAATGAATCCCTATGTTATTTTCTGATATTAAAAAAATTCACCCTACTTCCTTTCCGATTAATTCCAAAACAGTTCTTCCATGTGGTTTCAGAAATAGGCAAAGAGCAGTTTTTGTGGTTTTATCCATTAGTGTAAAAGTGCTCCTGCACCCCAAAATTTGGGATTAAGATATAGGTTGTTGTTGTTGTTGTAAAACTGCTCCTGCAACAAGTTTTTGTGAGAAAACACAAACCGGAGAGCACACTTCCACTGATAGTGGTATCCACAATAGGATACATGATACATTTTAAACCACATGAAGGTTAAGCAATTTCTGACCAGTGCAAAGAAAGGTTAGGCAATTTTTTCTCTTAATTAAGGGAAGATAATTTAATATAACCCAGATCTAAAAGCCACCATAAAGAATTAATTATTTAACCAAACATATCGAAGAATTTGTTAGTGCCAAAAAAAAAGGAAAGATTTTAGAGGTCTAAATCTTTGACAGAAAGAAGTGTAAATTGGGGAAAGAATGAATTCCACAAGCTTGATTACATGGTTCCGTGCAGTAAGAATTTAAGACGTAACAATAAATCAACTTGGGATAAATATATCCAAATCATCTATTCTCACATGTATATTATTTGAAATTAAAATCAACACTAAAGAACTTATATCATTAGGGTCAGGAGAAAATTTTACTAAGATGATTATGTGGCATCAATAATTCAAGAAGCACTATACGAAAGTACAAACATGCCGAGGGAAAGCAGGCAATGCAAATCGAGCTTTTAACCCTCATATAGAGTAAACACACCAAATTGCTCACTTAAATCCAATGCCCAGGCATAATATTTTGCACTTTCCGGTTGTGTGCCACAGTATCGGTATTTAAGAGTATATAAGAAAAGAAGAATATATACCACAATTTTTAAATTAACAAAGGATGGACTGTATGAAATGAAAACCCTTTAAAGAACCAACCTGCACCCGAGGGTTTTGGAAGTCTTCCATAGCAGCAGCTAGTGCAGGCAGCACACGGTGATGGTATTGGACTTGTAAATCAGGGCCCAAATCTGTAGATAATTGCCCAATTGCATTAATAGCTGCCCACCTCACTCGGGGGTGTGGGTCTTGGAATGAATTCAATACCATTGAAACGACTTGTTCTAGATTCTTAATCATCACCTGCATTGATGGCAACAAGAAGTAGCAGTTACCTGCTTGAATGAAAAACAAGTAATAGACACATTTAAATACATTGACAAAACTGGGAATTTTACCTTACAATTTATAAATCAAAACAAATTGTGATTCCATGAGAGCTTCAAACCAAAATCATTACCAGATTGTAATGGGCACACACAAACATGCAAGAAAAATGTGAATCAAAGTTGTTCACAGAAGGCAGAATCAGAATTTCAACAACTATGATTAGAGCATGCCAAGAAAGAACAACTGTATTATCAAATACAGAGAGAAGTTATTATAAACAGTTAGATGCAGACTACATAATTCATGCGGATAGATAAAATTATACACTTTAACGGATAAAGACCAATAAGAAGTCCAAGTCACCTTTGAAGACCCCTCTGCTATTTGAGCCAAAGCAATCAAAGCAGCGTGGTGCTTTTCCCATTCGGGAGCAGCAAGGTAAGCCTGAAAGATCTCGGATGCAACAGGCACAATTGTATTGCCACCTACTGCAATGGATAATCTATCCAAACACTCTTGCCCAACACCGTAATTACTACCCTCTCCAGCATCCTCATCCTCAGTCTCAGCAGCATGCCAAACAGGTTCATCCTCAATATCCAACAACATCTTCATCAGAATAGCAAACAATCTACTAATAAACTGAGGCAACTTCCTCAGCATTCCCGGCGCTCTCTCCCTTGCTTCCGCCAAAGTAATCACAAACTCAATCGCCAAGTGCCTTGTCCCTTCCTCCAAGGACTCCGCCTCCGCAATTTGCAGCATGGCACTCACCACATCCACCAGCTGCCTCCTCAGAAACCTTGGCTCAGTCCCGGCCAATTCAATCATCAATTCGAGCGCCTCTTGCGCTGTGGCCTCTTGACCGCAATTCAATGCCTCGGTCAATGTCTGCATCATCGGAGGCAAAAGATCCTGAAACTTATCCCACTCCGACGCACTCGACAAGCACTGAATAAAGTTAATTGCCGCCCCAAGAGCAGCAATTCTCACATCTGAATTCGACGAAGAACTCAAACACTGTAAGAACACGGAGTGCAAAGTATTCAAGTGAGGAATGAGGGTTTCACCGATGTATTGCGATAACCTAGCGAAAATCAAGAGGGCCGACTCCTGAAGCTTCACATCATTCGAAGTCACGCACTGGAACATGAACGGCAACAACTCCGGCCAACCTCCGTCGGGCAAAATCCCGGAAGCGAGTTCAGAAATCGTGTCGCATAGCTTCTTGGAGATGGACTTGACCTCTTCTTGCTGGACGCAGCCGAGGAGGACGGATTTGAGGGTGGATTGAGTGGAAGGGGCGAATCGAGGCCAGACGTAGGAGTCGTCGCGGGTGAGTTGCTTGCGGAGGAGGATAGCGGACATGGCGCGAGCTTCGGGGTGAGGAGAGGCCTGAAGAAGGTAAGCCAACTTGAGAGAGAGAGCGTCAGGATGATTCTCTTTGCAGAGATTGAAGAGAGTCTCGGCTTGGGATCGCTGTTCGTTGGAAGTAGCCATCAGGTGCGAAATTAGGGTTTCGAATTGAGCCGGATCCGGCCCCAAAATCGCTCCGATTTGGGCTTGTTGAAGTTGAGTCATCTCCGACGCCATTGAAAGAAATTGAAGATACGATACTGCAAGAGACGATTGATCGGTTGATAATTCGCAAACTCAAAAACAAGCAAACAACCAATGTCCAAAACCCTAACCCTACCACCCTCTCTCTCTCTCTCTCTCTCTCTCTCTCTCTGCGCCTCTAGGACCGAAGGAGAAAGAAGGGTTTGCCACACACACAGAGATAGAGAGAAGGTGTTTAAATTGGAGGCGGTGTTGGGGGGCTTGGGAAGCTTCTATTTTATTTCCATCAAAAATTTTGGTTTGGTCTTTGTTTCTAATTTTAGTTTTTATTACTCGCCTATATATTAGTATTTTTTTTAATTATTATTTTTTTAATTAATTCACTATATTGCATTTGTAACCCTCCGAAAGAGTTTGGGACTTCAGATTTTAATTATTTATGAAACAAAAGTATATTTAAAAAAAAGTGTGATGTTTGGTTCGTGTCGTGAATGATGAATAAATGGTTTTTAATGTTTTTGTTTTTTTAATTAATTTCTAATTAAATTTGAAAAGAGAGGATTTGTATTATACATATATTTAGAAAACCACATAAAATTTCTATTTTTATATTTTTATTCTAAATAAAAATTTTCCATAAATAAACTCTATTCATCTAAAAAAAAAATATTTTTAGCACATACATAGATGTGATTAATTACAATTTGCGATTTGTGATTAGAGAGTAAAAATGTAAATGAATGAGAGGGAGATAGAGAGGTCTGAGGAATAATATAATGATCACAAATCTTATTAGACCAGTAAAAGAGAGACACTGAGAGAAATTAGTGACATGTGGGGATGGGATTAAGAGGGTAACAGCAAAGCATGACTTGTTGACTGTTGTGATAAAAAAGGCCAATTATTATTATTTTTTTTTGTTATATGATATTTAAGCTTTAGATTATAAGATTAGAGAAGAAAATTGTGATTACTTATCAACTATTCTGTGAAACTGGTAATAGTAAGAAGGTAATGTAGGATTGGGCTTGGGCTTGGGCTTTGTGGAACTAGTGGAGGAACCAAATGCCCACTTTGGAGGAATATGCTGCCTCCATGTGATCTTCACCGGCTGTACGTGACTTTTCACCCAAATTTAAAAAATATATTTATAATGGTAGATTTTAAAATATCTATTTAAAAAGAAAATTACGCTTAAACATGTTGATCAGGTTATAGTTCAATGTTCGTATAACACCCATTAGAAGGTTGTTGGGGGGGGGGGTAATTACCCCCTATTACTTCCATTTTGCTATTTGATAAATAAATAAACAAATTAAAATAGCAAAATTTAACATACGAAAAGTTAAAATTAGTTTTGGTTGGTGCTTTTCTTTAATAATCGAAAGATGTCTCCGTTGGATTGGGTTGGGTTTGGTCGGTTCAATTATTCGTGAGTAATAATTGACAGAACTTAATAATTTATGTTTTGGATGAATAATTGTTGCTCAAGATCAAGGTGCACTTGATGGTCAAATGGAATTATATTTGATGAATAACTTAATAATTATAATCCTCACCTCCAATCTCGTCATCCAGACTCAAACCTCATATAATAATAATAAAAAAGAAAATATATTTGATTTCCTTATTTTCATATTTTCTCATAACAAAAAAGGGGCATTTACATTTAATGGCAACCACTCAAACACCTTTGTGAATGAGAAGAGAGGAAAACGTCTGGCTAATAATGAAATGAACCACTTCAATTATTGCCTTAAAAAAAATCACAGTAATAAAAGCGCATGCCCCGGAGCTTATTGTCACTCCTTAACATTTGTAAAACCCACTCCCAAGATTCCCAAATAAAATCAAATTCCTTTGGTAGTGTTTGGTCAATGGATACGAAAATCAGGAATGGATTTAAAAATTATATAAATTGTTTTGGCCAGGAGAATTAGAATTAAGGTATAAGTACAAAACTATCGATCTATGAATTTTGTGAAATCTAAGTAAAATAATAGATTTTGTTTAAAACCCATGGATGAAACAAAAAAAAAAAAAATTCTTTCTCACTTTTAATCGTTCTATAAAATATTAATTTAAAAACATTTTAAAATATAAAATAAAATATTAATTTTATCAAAAGACACTTTTAAAACATTTTAAGAAATAAAAAAATATTAATTTTAAAAACATTTTAATTTTAGTTTTAATTTTAAAAATATTTTAATTTTAGTTTAAATTTTAAAAAATAAAATAAAATTAGAAAAAAGTAAAATAGACAATAATTATAGTTTTTTTTACAAAATAAAATAAAATAAAATATTAAAAATATTAATTTTAAAATATTTTTTATTAAAAATAAAATTAACAATTATATGATTTTTATTCTCAAAAATATATAAACCAAACATCGATATTGATAATCAAATCAATTTCAGAATTTAAACCAAATAAGGGATATCAAATTTTAATTCCAATTCTGATTTTTAAGATTTTTAATTCTGATTCTAATTTTAATTTCTGAATACAAACCAAACACTAATATTCTCCTTTAACGCCCGTACTAGCTACATTCTATTCTATGATTGCAATCTCTCTTTCTTGTAAAAATTAACAAACTTTCAGTAAAATTTTTAAATTAAAAATATTTCTTATTTTTAATCACATTTGATTAACTTTTTCGAACAAACAAGATAGGGATTCCTCAAATTTCTTGTGCTCACCTACCAAATCCCCTTCATGACAATTAATGTACCTAGAACTACAGTGTTGCTAAAGTTAAAATTAATTTTAATAAAATCAAAAAAATAAATAAATTAGTAGAAAAAAATTAGTAACAAAGTTCTCGGTTTATAGTTTTTAATTTCAGTAATATAATAAATAAAAAGCCAAAAAATTTCTGCAAAATTTGTCATGGACACAACTGTTCCACGAAAATAAAACATGGGGGGGGGAAGAAGAAGAAGAAGAAGAAGAAGAAGAAGAAGAAGAAGAGGAAGAGGAAGTTTACGCAGAGCCAACAAAACATAAAGGCGCAGCGAAGTCTCTATTATAAAATTAACAAGTTCAGTCATTTCTCAAAGTCTAGGATGTAGCATATGCGGGTGGCGGCAGCCACTATAATTTATCCGCACGGGCAACACCCCCCGTCTTGTCATAAACCAAGGTTGTATTGTAAAATAGAATAAAAGAGATTAAACTTTTTTAAATATACACACACACACACACACACACACATGGAGATGCAGGGAAGGATTTACAAACCAAGACAAGGAATTAGGACTCACTCAGGGTGCTCCATTTTCAAGGCTGCAACTGGTGAGCTCTCATGTTGAATATATAGGCCATTTGCTACCAAGGAGTCACTGGCCAAGCCGAAGTCAACTATATCGAAGTTGAGTGTGCCTTTTCAATTCCTTGCACTATATTGTAAGGAAGAAAAATTACGGTCAATATTTTACGGTGAGTAAACAACCCACATTCTAGGAGAAGCTTTAGATCAGGTACATACTTCCCGTTCAATCGGTTATTAATAGCTCCGAGATCCTTTGATGGGCTCTGGTAAGCATAAGTGCTCTCTCCCACATAGGCATGATAGCTTTTAATGCCATGCGGAACTAAAGCATCCATCTGTTGAAAACAAGGCAGTTATATTTAAGAATCGGTTGTTGAAAGAAAATTCTTTGAACTCTGCCTATGAGAAATGAAAGTCAACCATAGATGGTTGGTTGGCTCCTACTGCGCACAACTGCAATCTGAAAATTCCTATTCCTGAAATATAAAATCTGTACCGAAGGTGCTGCAGACAGCAAGCAACACAATCTTTTTACAGCTTCATAAACAAAAAAAAAGGGGGGGGGGGATTCCACTGTAAGTTCGAATTGCCCTCCAACTTCCCTTTCAGATTGTCCCTATCTTTGCCTCGAAGAAGATGCAGATAAGACAAATTAACAATTTTTCCCATTCAGGTTTAAGTAGGACTTGGCGAGAGAATTGTTTGGGCAACTCTCTTTGCGCGTGCATTTAGATGAAAGAGAGGAGAAATTGAGGCAAAGTTGGAAAATACTAGGAAATGGAACCTGTTGTTTCCTCTATACAGGTCTGGATTATCCATTAACTATGAGGCAGAAAAGTGCATCCTGCATAGATTTCATTGTGTGGCAGCCTAGCCTCTAGGTAACATTCTCATCATTATTAATGAAGAGGAACTTTCAGTTTGCAAATAGATGTTGCACAGGGAAATCATCTAGAGAATCCATTAACCCAATAATTTTTGTACAACTTTGGCGATATCTGAGTCAAAAACTCAAAGCTTCATCTCTCAATTCTCTTACTTATCACATGTGATACAAAGCACGCTGAGTTGCAACTCGTAATTCCTTAACTAATTTTTCTTTTTATGGACAAGCAACAGTCCTATTCCAGGGCAATAAATTTGGGTTTGCATTAGGAAGAACAATGTATATTTCACTTTGTAAGCTTTTCGTTTATTATGTTAAACTTGTCTTATTGTTCTCCTGCTTTGGGCATATGTGTGTTTTACAGGTGCAGCCGTGGATTATGGACTACACGGATCTAAGAGCAAAGGGCAAAGTAAATAGAGTGCACGAATCAAAACCAAAGATGAAAAAATTAACAGTTACATACCCTTGATGATCGTGAGGTAGAGACATAAAAATGGTTGACTGGGGGATACTTTCTTTGGATAAATATAAAACTTGGAAATGAAGAATCCTTAGGCGATTCAGGGTATTGACCTAATAGATACAAAAATGTACTAAAACTGTTCCATGCAAATACTCACAAAGAACACATGTGAACCATAACAAAGACTTCAGAAAAGGTAAATACCTTCAATATTATCATTAGTCTCTGGAACCTGGTTAGTCTTCAGTGTTGTTCCAACTAGGCCAAGCTCCACAAGCAGAGGCTTTTGCAGCATGTATAAATATTTCATTGTAAAATGTAATGATATCAACATGGTCCTGCATTGTTCTCTGTTACCGACCACAGAAAGTATTAAGATTTGCTAAAATGAAATGAAATGATGCAATAATGACAGAAACCTACACCACTCCAGCGTCTTCATGCTCAATCAACAAATACATTACAGAAAACTTGAGGTTTACATTGTGGTTGCTTCCTGTAGTTGTAAATGATTTCTTCACAAGTCAGATTAAGTTGAGAAACCTGAAGATTCCGAACTTGAGGTTCAGTTAATATGGAAGATAAGATTTGGGCCACAGATACACTCTCAAGGATGTCCCCGAAACAAACCTTTGCAACTCCGTAGAAGCAACACAACATGATCTGGCCAATATGGCGATTGAAGAAGAGACTGATTTTTTGGCTAAGAATTTGTTGAAAAGGATGGAAAACATTCTCTATTATATGCTGAGACAGTTGAAGCCTTTCAACCATACCATTTATTCCGACTGCAACTAATTTTACAAAATATAAGCAACAGACAAGGATTGAAATACTTAAGTGTGAGATAGTCACAACCAAATCTAAACAAATGTTATATAGTCAATCTAGGTATTGCAGCTGAATCCATAGCAAAATAAGCGCGTACAAGATTTCAGATTAGATCAACTCTTTGGATATGCATAGAAATGCCTAGACAACCCCTTCAACATTTACAGAATTTTCTTCACTGGAAAAGAAAAAGAAAAAAAAAAAAAAAAAGAACCGCATTGTTTCCATGCTCATTGGAGATGAGGTGTACAGGAAAAAGTAAACCTTCAAATCTCAGTCCCCTGGTGGTTACCTTGCTGAAGAAAACCTTGATGACACTGAAAATGAAAATGAAAAGAAAAAAAAAAGAACTGCATTGTTTCCATGCTCATTGGAGATGAGGTGTACAGGAAAAAAGTAAACCTTCAAATCTCATTCCCCTGGTGGTTACCTTGCTGAAGAAAACCTTGATGCCTATTTCCACACAAGTTTCCCCTCCACCTCCTGGATTAGGCCATGCTGGACTGCAAATTGGTAAGCGCATATGCGTAAAAACAAGAATCATGTGCGCACGCACATGAAAATAGATAAAATTAAATCAAATAAGTAGCTTTCAAATTGCTTCGCTGAATTATCCAGGATTCTACCTGGCGAATGCTGACTGCAACGGAGGTTGCAGGGACTTCGATTTATGGGAGTTGAAGGCCAGAAGGCGATCCTTCACCGGTGATGTAACAGAATTTCGCTCAACCAAAACACTTACAAATTCAGTGCATAACCTCTTTGGGGATTGCATATCTCCATTGTGACCTGATTTATAGCAGGTTCAATAGACAAATATACTAAGACGTGAGACAAATAACTCATAAGAGAAAAACAACACTCAATTATTTTAATTACATCTGTGCATTAAGTAAAACTACAATTAAGCTGGCAATCATTACATGGTACATGTACAATGATATTATTACCTGGTGAAGTCTCATGCTTTTGCACAGAAGGCAAAGGAGGCAAGCCCACACGTGATCTGCTGCCATGCATGACTATTGCGTCCAAAGATGGTATAGCCCCTGCTAATTCAAACTCCTTGAGTGACACAGGCACATGGAACCCAACACGGCTTCAAATAGAGGGGCATCACATCAACCTCATTTCAATTGAGCATCCCAGTCCCCACCCCTGCGAGACATAGTTGCAGTTGTAGTCAGATTACTACTGCTGGTCGGTATCCAAATGGGACTCACTTTTGTTCCTGTGGAGGGATTGGGTTGTGGGAGGGTGTTCTTGTCAGTCATTTTCTTTCCCTTAAAAAAATTCAATGCCCTTTTCACCACCCCCAGATAGATACCTTCCAGTTCTGGATCATATCACAGTAATCTTTATTATTAATGTTGTATTATCTTCCAGTTGTTCACTATGCAAAAAAACAAATAAACAAACATCAACATCAACATCAACAAATTGAAATTAAACTGATCATCATCGGCCACAACATATACATTCTGTGTTCTATCCTCCCAAATATTCAAGAACAAGACACTGCGAGGGGATAGAGAGAGAGAGAGAGAGAGAGAGAGAGAGAGGCAAACGTGAATCATAATTAGAGAGAGAATGTGGGAACCCGCATTAAAAAGGTTCGAGATTAGGGTAAGAGAAAAGGGCACTGACTCTTAATCTCCAACGAATCTGACTGATCTGTGGATCTGAGAAAGAAAAATTGGCGACCAAAATTAGCAATTGATCTTCAAGAGAACCTGATGACTCCACAGTATCAATTCAAGTCTAGGGTTTTGAACTTCAGAATCATAAAACCCTCTTATTGTTCTCTGAATGAGGAAGGTCAAAAAGTATGATTTGTTAAAAGAGAAAATAGTTGTAGTTATTATAGAGTTGGTGATTGTACTAGTAGTATCAAACATGGTGGGTTGTTTGTGAAATTGACAGGATGATAAGTGAAGTGAAGTGTGTTTGTTATGGTTGTTGTACTTAGAAATGTGCTCTGATTAGGTTTTGTTTGCTCTTAATTTGGGAATTGATGAAACATGAAAGAGAGATGGACTGAAGCAAAAAGGACAGAGCAAGTGCAAGACAAAATTGAAAGTGTGACGGAAGGGTAAGGGTTGCTCCTTCCTTCAACTTCAATTGCGATCTGCCTACTGGTTGAGTTGAGACAAAAAGAAGTTCATAGAGTAAATGATCAAAGCTCAATCCAATCCTTTAGGTTGAAAATGACAGAAAAATTAATTTAGGAATGAAACCACTCATTGTGTATTATGTATTATGGTATGTGTAGTGTCTAATTAGCCAAGTCATTGATCCCAAGACTCACAAGCCTCTTTCTCCCTCTCCCTCTCCCTCTCCAGCTCCCACCTCGAACCCTAACCTTAATCATCATATTCCATCCTCCTCTTCATCCCCCCTCCTGCTGCTGCACTATCAAATCATATTCATGGCAAGTGTTGAGGAGACGAGAATGACGGGATTCATCTCCACATAAAAACCGGGTCATGGGATCATAGATGCTGAATTTGTTGCAGAGACAACCTAATCTTGTGCAGAATTGGTCCATATATAGAATTTTCAACAAAGATAGCCGGCGATGGTCCGGTGGAAAATGGAGGGAGGAAGTAAAAGTGAGGTTATTTCCGTCCTAGAGTTGGTAAAATCGAAAGAAAATGAAATTTTTTTGATGGTTTTGCTTTTATTTCTTGTTAATATTTTTGAAATTGTCTATTATCTTTTATTATTATAATTTTATTTAATATAAAATAATAAAATTTAATTTTTTTTATCAATTTTATTAGATAAATTATTTTTATAATTTTATTTATTTTTATTTTTTTTACATTAATATTCTAATTTTATTTAATATAAAATAATAATAAAAATAATTTAGAAAAAATAAGAAAAATATATTAAATAACTATTTTTTAGAAAAAAATTAAATTAAAAAATAAAAAAAATTTTATATAGTAATAAATATTAAAAATATTATTTTACAGGATAGAATAGTAAATTAGGTTTTATTTCCTTCCACTTTTCACTCTAACTAAACACACAAAAGTACCACCCAATTTTTTTCCTTTCATCTCTATCAGACAAAAACGAAGAAAATACATTTATTTCTATCTGGTGAAGTAAATTTTCTCATTCTCCTCTCCTCTCCTTTCGCGAACCAAACTTACCTTGAGGATGTGACAAGGAGTTTTGGCAGTTCTGAGTACTACTGGACCAAATGGCAAACCCATGAGACTGAGGGAAGAGCTGAGCTCGTGCCAGAGGATAACTTGTAGACCAGATTAATGGATAGAATGACAATTTGAAACTTCTGCCAGACTAGATGGTTGAAGAAACTTCTGATGGAGACTAGACTTAACAGAGACATAGGGAACTTCTTCATCAGATGGCAGTTCTGATGGAGAGTACATTTGACAGAGATATGGAGGGCTGCATGACCAGGTGGCATTCCCATGGAAACCCCTACTCAACGGGATGGCAGATGAGCTTGAGTGTAGGAAGGATGACGAGCAACTACTTGAGCTTGACCAGAAGTTGACTAGATTTGAGTGGCTGAGGACTGACTTGCAACATATTAGAGAAGTGACTGAGCTCTCTGGAGACAGGCTGGAGGATGATAGGCTTTGATACCATGTTGAGAATGGAGGAGGAGAAACCATATTCCTTTTGTGACTCAATTAAGCTGAGTGCTACATTATTATATTGACTCAATTGGTTGAGAGAGAGGGGTTATATGCTGAAAGGATGCTTGAAAAATTGCATGGTGTAAGGTTTGCCTTGAGTGACAAGTACTTAACACACATTTATTTATATCACAAACCATACACCAACAATACACCAATTTCGTATGAACCTTCATTCCTAACTATTTACTATGGTTACTGTTGGAGGTAGATTACGACTCCACAGATACCATTTCCTTCTTGACTCGAACAATAGCCGTCGATGGGTGGATGTACCTACAAGAACCGCTGGAGGGCGCTCTGACGGGGAGATTTCGACGCTCAAGTCAGTAAAGAGCGATTTTCGATTGAAAGAAAATAGACTAAGAGTTGAGGAAAAATTATTCTCTGTGATTAGTGTGCCTCCTATGTTAGGCTTAGAGAGCGTACCTTGTTCTGAGAGTTTTTGGGATCACTTATACCTCTGAGAGACATGTCTCGCTGGGGACTCCAACCCTACTTTCCTTCTCAAACTGATCAGAGAATCTTGGAGATAAATATTATGAGTTGATTCTGATCCACATTTATCGGAAGAGCTACAATTTTTGGAAGGGATGCTTTCCTTATTTGAAAGATTCAGGATTTGCCATTATGAAGTGGGAGACTGAAAATAAAGAAAACTATGACTTTCTTTAGAATCGCTCGATCGATTGAAGAACCTTCATGATTCGATCGTTTGAAGAGTCGATGTTGGCTTACCCGATCGAGGCGATTACCTTTTGGCTAGTTATCGTTTAGCTGCCCGAGCAACTGAAACCCTATCATTCGATAAATCCAGGCGATTGAGGCCCCTCGGTAGATCATCTGGACAGCTATGGTCTTTCGGTAGATTGTCATGACGGTCGTTAGATATTGGTCCGTAGGTGCCCTTCATGGGCTCCTTGAGAGTTGAGTCTTTTGGTCTGCGCTTTGGACCATGTTCCATCAGTTACCATTTATAATCCCTAGAAGTCCCAAATCTTTATTCTCTTTTATTTCCAACACTCTATTAACTCTCTATTAGAATGAGTTAAAAAGTAAACAAATCAAAAAAATAAATATAATAACATATACAAGAGATTTAGGGGTGAACAAATTGCAAATGTTTAAAAAAATTAAAGTGCTATAAGGAAAAAATTGAGAAGCAAAATCATAATTGAACTCATTGGTTTTAAAGGTTGTTTCAAATGCGCCAAAACCTAACAAACACCAACGACAAATATACCAAGCGAGGGAAAGAGCATAAAACACCGACAACATCATGTAGAAAGATAATAACAAAAAAAAGTTTGCTTTATATCAGGAATAATAACAAGGTGGATTTTAAATAATATCGGGGGGTTTACATGCAAAAAGGAAGAATATATTGCCCAATGGAGGAAGAGAAAAAATATTCTTATTGTGACTCAATTGACTTGAGAGCTACATTATGATATTTACTCAATTGGTTTTTGAGAGAGAGGAGCTAGAGATTTGTACCAAAATAACCATAATTTTTTTAAAAAAAAAAATTTTAAAAGACTGTTTTACGAATTTAATTAACGAAATAACCCCCATATGTCGCAGGTTGGACCTGCGACATGTCTGTTCGCCCAAAACCTATCTTCCCTCCCTATATATTCATCCCCTAAATACATCAATTTTAATAACCTACATTCGAACAATTCAAACTCCAGTTTTGAACAGTACAATAACATTCTCATACCCCAACTACAGCAATAATCGGACTCCAAAATCAGAACGAAACATTATCTCTACATCCAAAAAAGAAATAGTATTCTGAAACCAAATGACACCAATTGTCATAAACCAAACCAACAATACATAACTCTACATTTCTAAAGTGCGAAAAAAATAACAGAATAAATCAAATATAACAAGCTATATTAATAAAACATTCAATAAAACATATTTTTTATTAATGAAACAAAATATACAAAATACTTAATACATATGAAAATCTAACGACGTCGTCTTCTCCTAATATAATATCTAACACCTAAATCTGGTCTAACATCTTTACTCTCATTATGAGATAGTAAATCCAGATCGTTTATCTGTGTGATCTGGGAGGGACCTCCATCATCGTACTGGACATCTTTAAAAATTGGAGGAGGCACACCCTCATCTATGTGAATACCGGGACGAGCTCCCTTTTGTGAAGTCTCGGGAGCGGAAAACTGAGGGAAATCAAACTCAGGTGTGTAGAAAGATGAAGTCTCTACATACCCGCTCGAAGGTCCCGCGATGTCCTCTGAATGCTGAAAAAACTCTGTATACCCGCTTGAAAATCTCACTACGTCCTCTGGATGCTGAGATGGTGCCGGCAATGCATGTTGTGCTGCTCTCGTAGGACGTGGTCTCGCTCGGCGTCGTCCACACCCTCGGCTCTCATCAGCTCCTTCGTGACTGTGTGTAGCCAGTCTCGGTCTCAAAAGATACGCCCTATCCACTATCAAGACTGAGATGGCTGAATCCGCAAGTCCATGTACGTCAGCGCCCTTGGAGTCTCGAATTTGGTGTAAAACATCCCACTACAAAAAAAGTATATATAATAGTTAAATTATGAAATATAAAGTATTGATATAAATGAAAAAAAAAAGATGATGTACAATTACCATACATCCCAAAGAAGCTCTTCGTCGGCCAATAAATCGACGTGTAATGCTACGATACCACTCAAAGTAGCTCTGGTCCACAATTGGTCTGAAAGAGGTGTCTAGTAGTACTAAATGATCTAGTCGATAAGTCCAAATATCTACGTAGCAAGAATGCTCAACCAACCAATCAGTCACCTGTACACCATGTGTAGAAGTGTCGTGGAGTCGATCCTCAGTGTCACAGAGAGTCGGTATAGACTGAAATCCATCGAACTAACAAATCACTCTATCTGGAAAGTGCCACTCTACGACATTAAAACAGATCAGAGGTATGTGGGCTGCCAAATATGCCTCCTCGCCTGACAATAGTTAAGGAGAGAAGACAATATGTCCTCGGTGTATGGCACCCAAACGACTTGATCCGAAACCTGCCTATCAAACGCCTCTCTATACACTCCAACCACGTGCGTAGGAAGGCTAGTCACATCAAAATCTGCATGCCACCGTAATGCTAGTAGACCATCCCCGTGAACGTCTAAAGATCGTCTAATCGGAGCTATGTATGGAAACCTCTTTCATGCCCAAATCTGTAAAAGTATAATAGCTCCCCCTATCTCATGTGAGTCTCTGTGTATAGCTATACAAAACTATCTATACAAGTAAGATAGACATACAGAACCCCAATTACACTCATTAGTCAAAGCCAAATCATCTAAAAGTAATAAGTACTGTAAATGTACGCAATATCCTGACTTATCACTAAACAAGATACCCCCAATAAATAACAAAATATATGCTCCTGTCCAATGTATAATATAAACAGCATCTGCATCATGGGGTAAGTCACTAAAAATCTCAGCTAGCCAAGTCATACTCAAACTGTGCCCTCTAAAGATCTCGCGTGGAGGTCTCACACCTAACAACCTCTCACACTCATCACCCCATCTAACCATCTCGTCCTAGCTAGTATGGGACTCTCATCTATACGTAAACCTAGGAGTACCTCAACGTCCTGTAGGGTAATGGTCAACTCACCGTGGGGCATATGGAATGTATGAATCTCCTGCCTCCATCGCTCAACTAGGGCTGTAATGAGATGCCAATCGAACTGAATAAATCGCAGTCGAGCAACACCCAGAAAACCTGACTGCTGAAGAAGATGACAGATTCGCTCGTCGTCATAAACATGGTCCCAACGTCGTAACGATGCCTCGCGTCTACGACAAACAAGCCATCTCTGGTCATCTCCATCCCAAACGCTGGAAGAGCAGTGCCCTCGCTGTAAGCGTAAAATAGTGTAATCTGAAGATTCGGGATCCATCTGTAAGAGAAAAACGAAAAAACACATTAATACTTAAAATAAAAAAAGATATTAACATAATATATTTCACATTAACACGAATGCATTAACACAAAATGTTTCACATGAAATGTATTAATACAAAGAACAAACTTTGCATCTATAAGAAATGTTTTCACAAAAGACATCAACACTTAATACTTAATACATCAACACTTAGTACATAAATTATTATACAAATACAATCAAACATTTCGATTTGTTTGGCTTGGGCAATTTCATCGATTGTGCCCCTGTCTGCCACAAATTCCACATTTCATTTATCTCGCACATCACCTTCTATTATGACCCTCTGCACCATAGTTCCCACAAGATGAACGCGAAGATGATTCCCGAAGATCCATCTCGTTATGATGTCGAGATGATTTAGGTCTCCCTTTCTCACGTCGAAGTGAACTATCAGGGATAATGGTTGGGTACAAACCTATAGGCCATCCCGAATGGTCTCCCACCGGTAAGAAATGATATTCATAGACTCTAAGTTGATGTTCCCATGTATACCATTTCTCAACAATCATATGAACATCAATCATAGTTCTATTAAGTGCAGCAATTGTATGCGAACACGGAATTCTATAAGTTTGTCACTTTTCACATGTACAATGTTTATTTGTCACATCCACAATTTGTTTGTTGCCTCCTTTGTGCCCATACGGTGAATGTCTGTGGCCTGTTTCTACTTCAAAGATCTCATGCTCCTTACTAAATGAGACAACATTATGAAGGTTAGTTGTGCTCATCCATCTCCCTAACATGGCATTTGCATACTTTGTATACCGCTCCCCCCTTCCCATTCCCGCTCTTGCCTCACCAAGTCGAGTCTCAAAATACTTCACCGAATTATAAAAAGTCTTCAGTACCAAGACTGAAATAGGTAAATTTCTTGCACCCTTCAAAATGACATTATAACTTTCAATTATGTTTGTCGTCATGTACCCAAAACGAAAGCCGTCATCATAAGAAAGAGTCCATTATTCGCGTGCAATATTTGTAAAGTAATCGGGAGCATCTTCTTTGATCTCTTTTATTCTTCGGTTGTGGTTGCAATGCAGCAATGGTAGCAATTTTTTTATAAATTTGATTTTTGTGGTGTGTGTTAAAATTACTGACCACATGACGCATACAAAACCGCCACATAACATTCGGATTGGACCACCCAAATTAAGGATGAGCAACTGTTGCCCCTATCCCTTCATGTCGATCTGAAATCAAACAAATCGGACCCTCCCTATCTCTAACAACATAGTGTCGCACACAGTTCAAAAACCACGACCAAAAAGCAAGTGACTCCCCATCAACCAACCCAAAGGCAAGTGAGACAATATGATTTGCGCCGTTCATATTGCATGCAATCAACAACTTATGTTTGTATTTCCCATAGAGATGAGTCACATCTATATTTATCAATGACCTACAACTCATAAAAGCCATGATACTAGACCCAAATGCCCAAAACATACCTTGAAAAACAGACTCACCATTTGCATTTGGTGGACTCAATTTCCAACTTACTTCTGTCCCCAGATTTTTTTGAATTATTGCATCCAACAATCGAGACAGTTGTTTGTAGGAATCATCCTAATCCCTATATATCATCTCTATAGCCCTTCTTTTTGCTGCCCAAACTCTTTTACAGGAAACTGTATATGTGGTTTTTTCACTCATAATAGTTCGGAGGAAAGTAACTTTGACACTAGGACCCTCCCTCACATAATTAAGGAAATGACGACCATCAAATTTGAATCCAGTTTCCTATGATCTTGCATCAGCTCGGCATTGACACATGTGTGTGGTCTCTCAACAACGGTAATGACAAAGTCACCAATATGTCTTGTTCTACGTGCACGCAACCTCCACCTATAACCTTTATCCCTTTGCGAACAGATTGTTGTCCAAAGTGTTGCACTTGATTTCCTAACCCGAAATTGATAATGGTGCTCCACATGATGCATTTTGACAGCATGAATAAGCTGATCTTTGGACTCAAATCTCATTCCTTTCTTCAGATCATCACTAAACTCCAATTATCGCATGTCAATCTACAATATTGCTCAAAAGTTACATAACCATCAAATTCGAGTGCAGTCGTCATGAAGGAAATTGAATCATCTATTTGGCCATAGGTGTATCCCCTACGGCCACTGTCACTACCAGAACCACCACCACTACCATGGGTTGAGGAGGGTCTGATTATTAATTCATTTGTATCACCACCAATACCATAATCACCACCAACTTCTGCATCATATTCTTCATCATCATCACCCTCTTCTTCTGTCTCTTCCTCCGTCTCTTCTTCTGCCTCTTTTTCTTCATCAATATCATTATCCACTTCTGCGAGAGCAAGATTCGCTCGATATTCGATACGTGGATAGTCATCCGTATATTCGAATATTTCACTATCGTATGATTTGATGTACAATTCGAGATTGGTACCCTCTCCCATCTTCATTGCAAATTCCATTAAATTTATAACGTTATTATCATCGGTGATCGGAACCAATTCAAATCGTAGATAACCATGTTGCATTTATCCGAACACCCTTACTATTAGAGTCACCAACTCATCAAAGTTTACATTTTTTTTCACTCTAATCAATTTTATAGGACCGCGGTTATAACATACTCCATTCTCACCCGTTACAATTTCACCATTACTATAGCACAACAATCTCACCATATTCGCCATTTTTTCTAAACATAAAAAAATTAAACCAATTAATCACAAATCTAAATATATATTTATATCAATTTGACATACATTCAACATGCAACCAACACGACGACAATTGAAAAAAAAATGACATTACTATTTATTAAATTTCTAAACATACCCTAAATTTGGATTCAATATTTAACAAACCCTAAAATTTTAAATTTATAATTATAACAATTCAATAAACATTCAACGAATATACTTAATTTATATCAATTTAAATTAATTAAACACTGAACCATTAATCAATTCATTAAAATTATCCTAAACCCTAAATTTATACCCTAAAACCTAAATCAATAGAGATAATTTCAACAAATATTCTAAATCCATATCAACCTAAATTAATTAAATATTAGACAATTAATCAATTCAATAATAATATCCTAAAACCCTAAATTTATATCATAAATACTAAATTTATATTAAACATTCAAATCCTAAAACCTAAATCAATTGAAATAAATTCAACAAATATTCAAAATTTTTATCAATCCAAATCAATTAAATATTAAACAATAAATCAATTCAATAATACCATCCTAAAACCTAAATCAATTGAAATAAATTCAACAAATATTCAAAATTTTTATCAATCCAAATCAATTAAATATTAAACAATAAATCAATTCAATAATACCATCCTAAACCCTAAATTTATACCCCAAACCCCTAAATTTACACTAAACATTCAAAACCCTAAAACCTAAATCAATTGGGGTAATTTTTAACCAATATATACAGTGAGCATTACAAACAAACATAAACATATATCAAATTAAATTTTAATTGAACCAATTAACAATATATATACATTAAAATTTCAGATTTCTGTGAGAACTTACCGTAAAAATTCAGGCGAATAATGAAGGTTCTTCTTTCTTCCACACGGATGGTCGCTATACTATTGAAGTGTCCTAGGATTTGTCGCAGGCAGAAGGGAGATCGCTATGCATTAGGGTTCGTGGGTTCGCAGGAATTCGCAGGAGGAAGAGAGGACATGAGAAAGAAAGAGAGAAGAGGGAAGAAGAATGAGGTTATGGGGTTAGGGTTTTAAACGCATATGTTAACACCTGCGACAAATGTATGTCGCAGGTCCAACCTACGACATATGGGGGTTATTTGCGAATTAATTTCGCGAAAGAGTCTTTTTAATTTTTTTTTAAATTGCGGTTATTTTGGTACAAATCTCTAAAGGGCTACATGGTGAAAGGGTGCTTGAGAGATTAGTGAAAAGTTTGCTTGAATGGCTAGCACTCAGCACACATCTATTTATACAACAAACCATACACCAACAATACAATTTCCTGTGAATACTTACTCCCAAGTAAATACTATAGTTGAGGATAATGTACAACTTTGAAGCCTGATATGCACAATTATAACTAAACTAGAAGATACAGTTATATTACCTAGAGTATCCATTTCTTATAGAAATAACATCACTCCCAAATATTGGACAGTGAAGAGACAAATATTCAAATTAATGACTCCAAGACATGTTACCATTACCCCAGGAAATAAATGCATCAAGCCAATCTTAATCATGAAGAAACAAACTATGCATATAAACAATTCTTAGGACAGAACAAGTGATTTCTCTCAAAAACCTTTACATGTTCTGGGGTTTCAAACCCTCCAAAAAGAAGGTATTCATGGCATGGGCAGCCATTAATTCTGAAATAGCAACAGAACAAAAAACACAAGAAAAACAACCCAAACCCTAGAAGAGACAAACCTCAGAATCTTTTCTTCATTGTGTCCATCTTTCCCTTCCAAGAACCATACCTTCCACTTGCTTATTTTCAAACCCTAATCGAAACCTCCCAAAAAAATCGAGAATGTTAGAAAACAAACCAAGAAACTTAAAAAAATAAAAATAGAAATAAACAAAAAATAATAGTAAATAAGATAAGATAAAATAAAATAAAATAAACCTGATTCTTTACTTGAGGAGAAGAAACAAACCTTGATCAAAGTAGATGCGTCAAGCCAATCCTAATCAAACAAAGCATATAAACAATTCGTGGGAACTCATAGATCAACTAGTGATTTCTTTCAAAAACCATTACAGATTCTAGGGTTTCAAACCCTCAAAAAACAAGGGATTCACAGCCATGGGCGACCCCTGAAATAGAAACATCTTAAGAATGTAAGAAAATAGATCAAACCTAACCCAAGAAGAGACAACCCTCTAAATTTCTTCATTAAATCCAACTTTCCCACCCAAGAACCAGAGCTTCCACTTGCTTATTTTCAAACCTTAATCGAACCCCCCAAAAAATAAGAATGTTAGAAGAGACTCAAAAATAAAAGAATAGAAACAACCTAAACCTAATCCTTCAGTTGAGGATATCTAAAGCTTCGCTTGATCAAATGGATCTTTTTACTGTCTTGCTTCAAAACTCTAGCCAACCAAGAAAGAATCCGTGAGAGTTAGAAAGAATAACAAGGAGCACAGACACCAAATGAATGAATAAGAAACCAGCCCAAATCGTATCCCCAACCAAGAAACAGAGAAGTGACCGTTTGGAATGAAAAAAGAGAGAAGAGAGGAATGAGAGTTATGTCCGGATATTATATAAAAAAAATTAAAATAACACTTATTTAAAATTAATTTCAAAAATAGTATCTATATGTTGGATTTTTAAAACACGATATACATGTGAACAATATCACGTCGAGTTTTGAAAACCCAACATGAATGATATTGTTCATGTGAACAAATTCATGTCGGATTTTTAAAACCCAACATGAACAGTATTGAACAGTGTATGTGAATAATGTTTTTAAACCCTTGACATGATATTGTTTATTTATTTCACATATTGAGTTTTTAAAATCCGATATGACAATGTTTACATGAATAATGCATGTCAAATTTTGAAAACTCAATATGTAAATATTATAAATGGAATTTCTTTTTGTCTAGTATTATTTTAAATATTTTTTTTTTAATTTTTAAAATTATATTCGTACAGAACTTACAGTATGTTTGGAAGTTTTGGAGAGAAAAGAAAAGATTAGCTTGAAGAGAAAAGAAAATGAGAGAAAATTATAATTTTTTCTCCATTTTGTTTGGGAGTTTTATGAAAGAAATGAATTGAAATGAAATTTATTAAGAATAAAAATTTTTGTTTTCAGTTTTTAAAGGATATTTTTGAAATATAAAAATATTTTAACTCTAACATTTTCTTCTTTTTTTTTTCCATTTCTTTCCACTTTTGGGGAGAGAAAATTTTAAATTGAAATCCTTTCAAATCTCTCATTTTAACTTATATTAAAACTTCTAAATGAAAAAAAATCATAATCTGTTCTTATAATCTTTTCTTTTCTTTCCAAATCTTTCTATATAAATAACCTGTTAGAGAAGGGAGCGAAGAGGAAAAGAAATAGAAACTGGGAGAAGTGACCGATTGGATGAAAAACTAAGGGGGAAAAAATAAGGGAACAATGACTGATGTCGTCCAAAAGTAATAATACTATTTATAATAAAGGAGTTGTTTTGGTATATAAAATATTACTCGGGGCATGAGAAAAGTAAACATAATTTTTTTTTTTATATTTTTGTAAAGAAATTATTTTTATATTTTAAATCCATAGTCTTAAGATCATAAAAAATAACTCTATTATTATATCAAGATCCATCCTCAATAATACAATTTATAATAATAAAAATATAATTCAGAATTAAATTAAAATTAAAATCAATTAGGACCATTATCAAAAACAATTAAAATTATGAATTTTGTATGAAAATAGATAAAAATATCCACTCAATAATTTTATATTAAATACAAATTTGAATAGGAATAATATGGACACAAATATAATGTTTTGAGAAAAATATTAATTTTGGATATTAAAAAATAATTAATCTCTAATTCTGGGTTAACAATAAATTATTTTCGATTGTGTATTGTGAAGGCAATACATGTAAACCTATTGATAATTAAGATTAATGGTATTTTAATTCTATGCTTGGATTGTAATGTAGACAATCTAATTTAAAATTTTTAGAGCTCTACAAAATTTCTTACACATTTTGTTATGTTGTCCATGGATGATACTTAATAATTATTGATGCAATCTAATACTAAATCGTATGAAAAATTTAAATTATCTCTATTTAAAATTAAATTTCATTATAAATTTTTAAAAGTTTACTTAATTAATTTGAACCTTTTTTTCCGCAATGTGCAAATTCAAATTAGCTATTTTAAAGACTAGTGAGAGTGAGACTAAAAAAAAAAAGATCTAGCCACTAAAAATTTTATTTTATGTGTGTGTGTATAAAAGAATCTAAAGATCAAAGATTCTGACCATGGCATTTGAAAGAATGACACTTTGCCACCAAATCAAAATTTGGTAGTGTTTGAAAGATTTTAATTTTCTTTGATATGTGATGGAGGTGGCTTTTGGCTCCTCAGATACCAACTCCTTGTTGACTCGAGCGGTTGCCATCGATGGTGGATATACCTGCAAAAACCGTCGGAGGGTGCTCTGACGGGGAGACTCCGACGCTCAAGTTAGTAAAGAGCGGTTTTCGTTTGAAAGAAACAGACTGAGAGTTGAGGGAAAATGGTTCCCTATGATCAATATGTCCCTGTGTTAGGCTTAGAGAGCGTACCTAATGTCTAGGGGTTTGAGATCTTTTATATCTGGAAGAATTGTGTGCCACTGAGGGACTTCCACCCTACTTTCTTTATCGAACTGATCTCAAGAATTTCGAAAGTCAGTATTACGAATTGATTACGATTCTCATATATCGGGAAACCTTCCTTTTCGGGAGGAATGCTTTCTTTATCTGAAAGATTTCAGAATTACTATTAAAAAATAAGAAACTGAAATCAAAGAAGTTCTGACCTTTCTTTTTTAATTGATAGGGGTACTGCCCCTCGTTCGGCTACTTGGCCGATAAAGGGTCTTTTGAGACTTGTCCGGTTAAAGGACTGACGTTTGCTTGACTGATCGAGATGACTATCTCTGCTTGATGAGTCACGATCGGTTAATCGGGGAGACTGAGACCCTATCATTCGGTAGACCAGGGCGGCTAAGACCCTTCGGTAGATCGATCGGGGCCACTATTGTAACACCGACGCTGCGGTGTTCGTACTAGTATTCCTGTTCATGAAATTAAATAAAATATTTCTCCGTTTATATATAGAGAGAAAATTTTAATTATATTGATTTTTGATTTTGAGGTAAGTAATTTGAAATTTTTGGGATATTTAAAGTATCCGTAATTCCGATTTGTAAAATAAAGTGAGTATAAAAATATATATATATTTCTTTTATTAATTAAATTATTTATTTACTCATTTAAATATTTATAAATCTATTTTTATAAAAATATATATATTAATAAATAATAATAATTAAAAAAAAAAAAGAGAGGAGCCAAAACGCAGCGTTTTGGCCCCTCCCCCAATCTTCGAATTAGGGCACCAAGCCCTAATTATTTTTCCCTAATTCCCCTCTCATTATACTCTCTCTCCTTCCCGTCTCTCTCTCTTTCACCGATTCCCTCTCCCTCCACCATCGTCTTCGCCGCGCGATCGCCACCACCGCGGCCACTGCGAACCACTGTAGCTCTTCTCCACTGCCACCTCTCTCTATCACCTTCTGTCTCTCTCTATTTTGCTCTCTCTCTCACTTGCTGTCCCACTCTCTCTCACCCACGAGCCTCTCTCCCTCTCCCTCTCGCGATCACTCGATCACCATCTCCGCCACCCTCTCCGCCACCGCACACCACCCACGACTAGCCGATCATCTCTCTGCCTCCCTTTCTATCTCTATTTCTCTCTCTCAGTTTTGGTTCCCTCTCAGTCCCTCTCGGTCTCTCTCTCGATTCCCCTCTTGCGCAATCTCTTTCTCTATCTATCGCCTCACTCTCTCTCCCGTGTCTCGCTCTGCTCCTCCCTCTCCTGTGCGCGCGCGACTGCGTGCAACAGCGCGCGATTGCTCGCACGACAGCCCTGCCCCAGCGCGCGCGAGACTGCCTCTACTCGCGACAGCTCACAGAGCTCTCTCTCGCTCTGTCCCTTGTCTGTGCGCATGCGGACTGCTCTCTGTCGAGAGCCTTGTTGCAACCTCAGCTAAAGCCCAAACTGCAGTCATCAACCGACCCTCGAAAACCCTAGGCTGAGCTACGATTCCTTCTGTGTACAGGTAAGGGCTGAGTTAGATCTTAGTTCTAAGGTTTTTATTTCCATAGTGATTAAGTCTAATTGCTAATATTTGTTTCAATTTGGAGACATTGCAGGTCTTGGAATAAATCGAATGGCGTACGGACGCTAGAGTTGCAAATTGTGAAATCCTAGGTAAGAGAAAACTAGTCTCTTAAATAATTGAATGAGTTAGGTCGAATCTAGTATGAGAGTTTTATATATGTTCTGAAAAGGTGTGGAATTAGAAGAGAATGCATTTTCTAACAGTTTATATGTGATTATTAAGGTTAAGTTTAGAAGTCTGCATGAATTAGGGCTATTTAGTATGAAAGAAGTATATTATAGGATCATAGAATCATGTTAAGTTACTTTGAATAGTTTTCCCTCAGGGTTAAATTTGGAAATATGCATGAAAGTGTTTGGGATTAGAGTTGGAATGAGATGTGCCGTGAAATGAAGTATACTGTAGCATTTTGTGTCTTTCTCAGATTATATTAAGTTGTTAAATTTGCTTAATGGTATGTCTATAAAGAATAGATTAAAAGTTGTGGTTATAATTTAAGAACTATCGTAGTATTTTACGTTATAAGTTGTCTTACATATAGGCAATCAAAATACATCTTCTATATTATGAAAATAGACATTAATACCTTGGAAATGACATATGGGTTGAAGAAATCGGATGAGAATCGAAAAGTGTATGATTTTTCAAAGATTTTCTATCTTGAAGGAAATTTAATTATTTTAGAATTGCTTCCAACTTTGAGAGATTTTTAGGATTGAAGTTGAATCGAATTTGATTTTGTTAATTATTTATAAATGAAATACCATTGATGACAAGATTTTGTGTGGCTAGAATTTGGGATGATTTGAGTGTATTTTGGAGTGTTGAAAATTTGGTTTTAATGTACAAATGTATGTGCTGAATTGTAGTGCTAAAGTGGTGTATTATATGTGTGTTTGTTGGTGAAGATGAAGTTGAAAGATGTGTAGGGTGTTAGGGAGAGAATGATGTATGTATATTGATTGAAATGGAAAAGAAGAATATGTGTATGTGCATGTATGAGAAAATGTATGTGTGTATTGGTGTTGAAGAAGAGATTTGAATAAAGGTATATGAGTATGAGTGTGTGTATGAACCTTGGCCAAGAGGATGGATTATGCTAATATGATTTGTGAGTTGAAAACGATGTTTCCGAATGTAAACCATATGTAAAGAGTAAATATGTATCCTTGTATAGTTGATATATATGTGTTGTGTAGGTATGTCGAAAGAGAGAAGTTTGTAAGAATTTGGAGAGTAAATGTGTGTATTTACTTTGACTGAGAACATTGAAGAGATTTGAAAATAGAGGGTTATGTAAATTTTGAGTTGTATATGTATGAATGATGATCTTGATGGTTGAAAATGACATTGTGTTGATTTAATTTTGTACCCTTGATAGGGTGTGAAAGGGGTGGTTTTGGATGATTTAAAGTGGCATTGTTTGTTAGGAAGGTATGGGAAACCTTAGAGCTTATGGGTTGAATTGTATGCCTTCGGAAATGAGGAATTGAAATTTACATTTGGTGATGAAAAGGGGACAACACTTGTGCACATGTGAAGTCTAGCTATGAGACCCTAAGTCTTAATCCTAGACATAGGATTAATTAAAAGTATAAATTTAACATAGTGGCTTTTGAAATATGTAGCACAAATCATATATATACATATTGTGTTTTGTCATTGTAGTGACTTGCTTGGAGACCGATCGAGGGGAGCACAGTTTCGACACTTGTTGTGCATTGTAGGGAGTGATTGACCCTCCCGTATACTGTGAGTGAGTTTTATTTCAATGTTTTCGTTTAATATGTAAATCCTGCTTTACAACAGTTTGATAAATGAGCATGATTTATCGTGTGCTTAAAATGTTTTGACTGGTTTTGGAAATGATTTTTGTGAACCGATGGAGTGTCCAAAAATTTGGTTGAATTATGAAAATATGCATCCATGTGGTTGAAATGTAAAATGTGTCATTTTATGATATATGTTGCATTTGGTTTGTGAACCTGATTTACGGTACATGTTTGATATGATATTGATATTGGTCTTGAGGGCTGTGATATGTATTGTTCCGTAGCTACGAAGGACACCGTGAGAGGCGCTTGGGTGGCGTCCGGATATGCCTAGGCATGGGGTATCCCACGAGTTATCGAGATTATATTTACGATACGGTACTAGCCAGGTTGAACCCGAATGGGGGAGGATTTGGATGCTATCCAAGTCTATCACCTGGACGAGGTCCGTCGCCAACGCCGGGGTATAGAGCACTTTAAAAAAAATCGCATATAACACCCTCGGTGCGCCTGTCATAGGTCGTGGTAGACCTCTGTCGGGACATTTTCGGCTGGCAGCTCTATGATTTTAATGACAGTGTTTTGGATGCATATTTGACTTGATAATGCGTGCTAATGATATATTGTTGAAATGAAAAGCATGATGATTTGAAATATGATTTGTATACTTATACTTTGACACTCCAGTTTCACACCCCATATTACATGATTACATTGACCCACTCACTCACTGAGTATTCTTCCCTGAGTACTCACCCCTCCTCTTTCCCTCCCCAGACAGGATTATGGTGCTAGGGCGACGCAATTGGCTCTAGAGGAATGATAGCTTGTTGATGGATTGGTGTTTACGACGGTGAGATTAAGTTTTAAATTGAAAATATGAACTTCATACTTTATGTCGACCCTGCGTGGTCTTGATATTGAGGTCCGTAGTTGACCGTGTACATATTATAGGATGACTGTATAATTTTTGGACTTTTGTTGCGAAACTCTCATATTTCACTTGCATTGAGGCATTTGTAAATGTTTAAAGTGTTAACTTGGGAATTTGTAATATATTTGTATAAATTTAGGCCCGCTCGGTGTGGCGGCTGTTCATGCTCTAGTTGGGCATGACAGTAGAGGTCTGTGGCTAGGACTGTTGTTGATTTGTTAGCCTTGCGTTGTCTGGATATCGGTTGTGAGAGTTGGTGGATTGTTTTGAGGCCGGGATGGCCATTTGTGTAATGTACAGGATGATTTTAAATTTATACAGATTTATTTGTACATGGGAGACCTCCAATTTATGGGGAGGTTCTGCCCGATTTTCTATAGAAATACAGCCGGTATCCAGGACAACGGGCGGCTGTTCACGATTCCCGGTTCGGGGCGTGACAACTATAGCCCTTCAGTAGATTGTTATTGCGGTCGTTAGATATTGATTGGCAGAAACCTTTTCGTGGGTCCTTTGGGAATTAACTCTTTTGGACTGGGTTTTGGAATACGTTCCAGAGCCGACAGAGGCTATACCAATAGGGGGAGATGTCCCAAATGAAGATAATCCGTTGAGAGGAACAAATGTTGATGCGGACGAGTTAGGAGGAGCCGGAGGTCTTTCTTTACTTGATGTCGGAGCGAGAACGAATGTTTCTCGAGCTGCAAGGGACAGAATGACAGGACCTTCTTCCGCTGTTCAGGTCTGGCCTTCGCGCAAGGAAAAACGAAAAGTTTCGGGAGGAACATCCTCTTCATCCTCCATCCCTGTTCCGTCCTTCGATGGAAAGAAAGGCTCAAAAGAGCGAGGAACCGTTGCCGTTTGTGTTGGAGACATGCAGTATAGCTATATAGATCTGGCAGAAGCGGAGTGCATTGCTGGGCAATTTGACTTCCATCGTTGTGAGCTTGACTTTCATAGAATGTCTTACGAACAGGTCGGTGGAGTCCTTGAATCCTTAGGCTTGACGGTAATAATCTCCTTTCGTTTCTTGAATTTTCCTCCATATTTTATTATTTGTTAATTTGGTTTTCTTTGCAGACCATGACCCTTGCTCAATTTCAGGGATAGCAGGGGAGGCAAGTAATAAGTCATTTAGAGGGACGGCTCTCTGAATTGACTCGTCCGCGGGAATCAGTCTCTCTTCGGGGAGGAGAGTCTTTGGTCGCTGAAAACGTATCCGGTGTCCTACTCAGTCAGAAGGAAGAGGAGTTGAGATCCCTTCGATCGGAATTGGTCTAGTGCTAAGGGCAATGCGAGAGGCTGAAGTCAAAGGCTCTGGTGCACAAGGGAATCTCTTCGAACAGTAGAATGCAAGATTGCGGAGTTTGAGGAGTCCCGTACAAGGGAAGCCATCATCCAGAAGGATTTCTACCGTGGACTGGCCGAGAGATTAAAATGTGTCAAAGAGATAATTCGTAGTATGAGCCTAAGTGAGGCTTTGCCTTTAATTGAATGAGAGATCGATACTCCAAATCTGACTGTATAACCTCTGCCCGGGTTTTTGTACTAAGTGGCTTCTGTTTGTTTAATGGGGGATTCTTGTGTTTTTTCCGATAGAACATCTTCTTTGTTTTTCACTACATTGTTTCAGTAGAACCAAGGGGACTTAGATCTTTTCGCCTAGCTTAGAATGAGACGATCATGTTTGTTGTTTCGAAAGGCTGTATAACTCGTCAGTGAAGCACGCGATCCACTGGGACTGAGCGGCTGAGACCTTCTGTACGATAGAGGATCTTTAAATAGTTGCGCTGTATTTGCCCGTAGGGGGAGTTACATCCCCTCTTGACGACGCGTATAATCGGTAGATCCTGGGCGACTAAGGCCCTCCTAGCGATAGGAATTTATTGTAAATTGTGGGCTGCGTCCACCCGTTCGGGGAGTTACATCCTCTATTGACGACGCGGACGATCGGTAGATCCTGGGTGACTAAGGCTCTCATAGCGATAGGAATTTATTGTAAATTGTGGGCCGTGTCCACCTGTCTGGGAAATTACATCCCTTATTGACAACGTACGATCGGTAGATCCTGGGCGACTAAGACCCTCATAGCGATAGGAATTTATTGTAAGTTGTGGGCCGCGTCCACCCGTCCAGGGAGTTACATCCCCTATTGACGACGAATACGATCGATAGATTCTGGGCGACTAAGACCCTCCTAGCGATAGGAATTTATTGTAAATTGTGGGTCGCGTCCACCCGTCCAGGGAGTTACATCCCCTATTGATGACGTGTATGATCGGTAGATCCTGGGCGACTAAAGCCCTCCTAGTGATAGGAATTTATTGTAAGTTGTAAGCCGCGTCCACCCGTCCGGGGAGTTACATCCCTTATTAACGACGTATACGATCGGTAGATCCTGGACGACTAAGACCCTCCTAGCGATAGGAATTTATTGTAAATTGTGGGCTACGTCCACCCGTCCGGGGAGTTACATCCCCTATTGACGGCACGTACGATCGGTAGATCCTGGGCGACTAAGGCCCTCCTAACGATAGGAATTTATTGTAAGTTGTAGGCCGTGTCCACCCGTTTAGAGAGTTACATCCCCTATTGACGACACGTACGATCAGTAGATCCTGGGTGCCTAAGGCCCTCCTAGCGATAGGACCAGGACATGGAGATGTAAGAGATCTGTTGATAAGTGATTTAACGAATGTTGGGAAATACCCTTGTAGCTTAGAAAAATACAAACAATAAAATCCGATGACTATTTAGGAGCGGAAGTAGAAGGCTCCGACTCACATGTAAGAGTCCCAATCCCTGACGACATTCTGAACTTGATCTTCATATGCTTGGTGCTAGGCAAAACTTCTAAGGTGTTCAGACTTGGTCTGCCCAAGATGGCGTTGTAGAGCGAAGGGAGGTTTACCATATTAAACACGACAAGAGCCGTCGCATGATTAGGAGGTGTTCCAAGGGTGATCGGAAGGGAGATAATACCGTCGGGATATATCCATTCACCCGAGAGCCCTTTAACAGGGCCCGCGTGGGGCTGAAGGTCGGCAGCAGTGAATCTCATTTGTCCGAAAGCATCCCGATATAGGAGATTATAGCTGGCTCATTGATCAACAAAAATCCTTCGAACCTCAAACTGTCCAATTTTGGCGGTTATCACAATGGGATCGTGCCGGTTCGAGTCGATCTCAATGAGATCTTCGTCGGCGAAACCAATGACCGACCTTTTTTCACCTTGTCGTTTGTTGGTGTTCGCTGCTAGGATCTCTTGTGGTACAGGAGGAATTACCTTCAGGTGATAGAAAATTAGTGTGATTAGGCGTCTGGTCTCATTTTCTGTTGGTTCATCGTGGACCTGAAGAATCACCCGATCCCTTCAGTCGGTCGGAGGTCTAGTAGCTTGGCGTTCCTCCTCTTGGTTACGTTACGGTGGTTCACGCCGATGATCGGCAGGAGGACCTCTTTCCCTTCCTGCGACGAACTCCCATAGTCTTCCTTCACGTACTAGGAATTCCAATTCGTCTTTCAGTTTCTTGTAATCATCGGTCATGTGGCCGTAGTCACGATAAAAGTGACAGTATTTCGTTCTGTCATTGCTGGAATCTTCCTCAGTTGATCGCGGGGGCCATTGAACGTATGGCTTATCTTTGATAAGGGCTAAGACCCAGCCGGGGGTCTCACTCAGCGGGGTGTAGTTGTTGTATCTCCTTGGAGGAGGGAGTTTCGCTCGGTTTCTCCTGGGTGGAGATCTCCAGGGTGACTGGTTCCATTCTTTTTGGGCATTTCGATCTCTTCTATGATCGGATGCTTTGGCGTCCTCGGTAGCAATGTACTTTTTAGCTCGAGCATAAAATTCTTGGATGGTAGAAATGAGTTTTTTTGTGATGGACACCTTCATATTGGAGGGCCACAAACCTGTTAATAGCGCGGCCAATGCGATCGAATGATTCAAAGAAGGGACCCTCATCATTTCCTCTTTGAACCTTTCCAGAAAGTTCCTTAGGGATTCCTCTTTTCCTTGATGCAGCGATAGCAAGGCGGTGGAGTTCCTCTTGACTCCCCTGCTTATCACAAAGTGTGATTCAAACTGTTTGCGTAACTGTGAGAATGTCTTTATACTCATCGGCGGGAGAGAGTTGAACCAAGTGAGCGCATTTCTCGAGATAGTAGTGGGAAAATACTTGCACATGGCTGCGTCGGGTATGTCCCTGCAGATCATTATGGTTATAAAATGGGCCACATGATTTCGGGGGTCTGTTGTCCTATTGTATCGTTCCATGGGAGGCAGGAGTACATTGCGAGGCATGGGCTCTGAGGAGATCTTGGAGTCAAACGACGAAGAGTAAGAATAAGAGGGGATTTGGTCTCCCTGAGGGTTGGCCCACTTTAATTTCTCGGCTACCAGTTGTTCAACCTGCTTTCGAAGATCATCCGAGACTAGTTTGGAGTTTTTGGATGCTTCCCCACGTGGGGGCGACGGTCGCTGTTGGGGACGTCAGGATCCCCCAACAAATGATTTGACTTCAGGTCTGAGGGCGCAACTAAGGTCTTCTAGTTGTCTACTCACGTCCTGAAGTTTGGATTCTAGTCTTTCCATCTGGGAGTGATTGACTCGCTCTGGAATGGGGTCGGCCATGGGTTGGACAGGAAGTGCGGGTTGTAAAACCCGTTCTTGATGATGTGATCTCATGGGAGCTGTCGGATCGCGGGTGGCTGAATCAAGCGTCGCAAGGGGAGCGGCTTCAGAAAGCGTGGCAGTTCGCCCTTCCACCGGAGGAATGGCTCTTGAGGACGCTCTAGTTCTCGGAGGTATGATCGTTGCGAGGAACAGGAACTACTCTAATCTGTTTCCCACAGACGGCGCCAATCCGATGGAGGTAGCTTTTGGCTCCTCAGATACCAACTCTTTGTTGACTCGAGCGGTTGCCGTCGATGGTGGATACACTCGCAAAAACCGTCGGATGGTGCTCCGGTGGGGAAACTCCGACGCTCAAGTCAGTAAAGAGCGATTTTCGTTTGAAAGAAACAAACTGAGAGTTGAGGGAAAGTGGTTCCCTGTGATTAATGTGCTCCCTATGTTAGACTTAGAGAGCGTACCTGATGTCTAGGGATTTGAGATCTCTTATACTTGGGAGAGTTGTGTACCGTTGAGAGACTTCCACCATACTTTCCTCATCGAACTGATCTCGGGAATCTCGGAAGTTAGTATTACGAATTGATTACGATCCTCATATATCGGGAAACCTTTCTCTTCGGGAGGAATGTTTTCTTTATCTGAAAGATTTCGGAATTACTGTTACGAAATAAGAAATTGAAATCAAGGAAATTCTGACATTCTTTTTTTAATTGATAGGGATACTGCCCCTCGTTCGATTGCTTGGCTGATAAAGAGTCTTTTGAAACTTGCTCGGTTAGAGGACTGACGTTTGCTTGACTGATCGATGTGACTATTTCTGCTTGATAAGTCACGATCAGTTAATCGGGGCGACTGAGACCCTATCGTTCGGTAGACCAGGACGACTAAGACCCTTTGATAGATCGATTGGGACGACTATAGTCCTTCAGTAGATTGTTATTGCGGTCGTTAGATATTGATCGACAGGCACCTTTTTCGTGAAATCTTTGAAAATTAACTCTTTTGGACTAAATTTTGGAAACGTCCCATCAATATGTATTTATTTTATTTTATATATAATATTTTATAATTAAAGCACAAATTTTTGTTAAAAGTATAAAATTTTATAAGTAAAAGTTAATGTATTTATAAAACAATTAAATTATCATTATATAAATAATAGTGAAAAAATAACATGTTTTAGTTTAGTTTAATTTTGATTTTTTTAAATGAAATTTTTATTAATTTTATTCGATTAAAAAGTAAAACATGTCAAATTTAAATTTTCAAATGTCATTACTGTCCCATCATGGAGATGATCGGACCCATTTTTAAAGTTTCATCAACTATATTTCAATTGATACCGTTTCATAGTTTTCCTATAAATATATATATATATAAAATGATTTCACACAGATCAGAATCAGGTGGTGGAAAAAGAGTGGCCGACTAGTCAAAAAGAGAAACTTCTATTTTAATAAATGTTTTAAATTGGAAGGACATTGGAAAAGCTTTTGTTAATTCAATAGCCACCACCTGTATTGTGACCCTGCAAGATCAAGAGAGGGACGGGGGGAGAGAGAGAGAGAACCCACTTTGTCCTCCTAATTTTCCTCTAAAACAATTGCCATTTACCCAATGATTCTCTTTGATCCTTTCACTTTGCTTGTTAGAAAGGCAGAGTTTATTAATAAGTGTGTCCCATTTGTGGAAAGAAAAAAAAAAAAAAAATTCAGGAAGCCCAGATTGAAAATGTGTCCTCATTGTCGTATATGCCTCCAATTAACTAAAGTTCTCTTTCGAGCCCCCCCCCCCCCCACTCCTTGAAAATTAGCATTATTGAACAAATTGTAGGTTTTGTCTTCACAAATTCCCAACAATTTATTCTACCACTGGTGTCCCCATTCCTACCAATCACGGTCAATATGGTATTTAGGGTTTCTTTATATTGAATGCATTTCGGGCCTTCAAATTATCATTCAGCACTATTTATTTTTTATGCGCCTCTTGATTTCTTATTCTATAATAGGTTTCACACTTAATATGTATGTCATGTGACTAGATAGAGTGTTCCTAAGGAGACAACCTACTGTCTCCAAAGAAATAACTTAATGATCATAATTTTTCTCTCTCAATTTGAGATCTAAGATTCAAATCGATATATAACAAAAAAAAAAAAAAAAAAAGTGACTAGATAAAGTATAATTCAAAGTGCTTTACCATATGTACATGTCATCAAATTAAAATAAGAATATATATACTTGGGAAAATTTTCCTCTACTTAAATCAATAAGGGTCTTTCGAATTGGATCAAGAATAAGCCCTTGATCAAAGTGAAGTGCCCAATCCAGTTACGCTTTGCTGTAAAGCGTTTGCAATCTTTCTGCTCTATTTATTGCGTCCGGGCGGGATCCACAAAAAGAAAACGAAGAGCCAAAGCAAATGCATACCTTTCTCGGCCTTTTGGCTAAGATAAGAAGAGCCAAGCACATGCCCAACCACAAACATATACATATGGAAGCACATAGGATGCACATCTCTTGTACAGGTAACGAACTCATGAGCCATAAAATACAAGGTAGCAACACCGTGAGACAACGGTTTCTCCTTCCACCTTCATGGTGTCGCCCAATGCTTTTACTCATATTGACTCCACAACCCCCACAAATCATGAGCCATTGGTAATTTTCGTGTGCTACACTTCAAGGAAGAGGTAAGGACCACAAGGTTTTATATTGGCTGGATCCAATTAGACAACACAAACAGCCAGATACTTATATCATTTAGAGAAATGCATCAAACATGATGAATAATTTGGAGAACTGTCCTCTCATTGTTTGCTATCTTCAAATCAGAGGATTGCAAGACAGGACCCTTGCGTTGTTTCATCATATAAAAGGAGAAATATTATAACATTCCAAACATTGGGCTTCTGAACAAGCACAACCACAAAGCCCTCTAAAGAACATTAAAGTTGCAATACCGTAAGAAATGAAAACAATTTAAAGAACCATCAAAATAAGCATTTAGTATCTTGAACGAATCTCCAGATGGCATATTGCTTCATCTCGCTAACAAAGCATAGACAGGGCAAAGGAGGAAAAATATCCACTACATTCCCTGATGACAGGGATTCTTCCTTGCTATCTCTCCTAAAAGTAAGACAAATAGAAAATGAACCAGTTTAACAGAACTTTCATAGCACCAACAACCTCTATAGCAATACCACCGGTAAAAACCCTTCAACGATTTGCCTTGGCAACACGCTCAATCTCATCTTTCTTCTTGATAGCATAGCTGCATGAATGCAAAAACAAACATTTAACATGATTTTCCTAACAATAAATAGCACAGAATCATGGGTATCAGAAATGTGAGTTGCATATCTCACAATCCCTATTGCTACTATTACTTGCTTCTCTACTTTATTTATGTTTTCTTTCATTTGTTATAATGGTAGTGGCTGGGAAATTCAACATAGAAATGAAAATAGCAAAATTGAGAATGCACATGCACCAACACAAGTGAGGTGAAAAAATAACCCTATATTACCTATTAGAAGATCCTTTAGCTGCATTAATTAGTTCATCTGCAAGGCACTCGGCAATGGTCTTGATGTTTCTGAATGCACTTTCACGAGCACCAGTAGTAAGGAGATAAATTGCCTGGTTCACACGTCGTAGTGGAGAAATATCCACAGCCTGACGTCTCACGACACCAGCTGAACCAATTCTAGTTGCATCTTCTCTTGGTCCACTGTAGACCCAAACATTAATAAAATCAAATCCCAAAGAACACTGAGAGATCTTTCAATACCACAAAATCAAATAATTTAATATCCAGGTAGCAATGCTCATAATGTTCTCACTACGTAGATCCAAACAAAAACAAAATTAATCACAGAAAACAACGAGATATCTTTCAAAACTGCAAAATCATAGAATGTGTTGTCCGGCCAGTAAGGATCCACATATATGGTTATCATTATGTAGATCCTAATAATAATAATAATAATAAAAGTTGAAATCCTAAAGAAAAATGGGAGATCTTCCAAAACTGCTATGTTGCCCCAGCATCAGAATCTGCTCATATGGTTTTCACTCTTATATCTCTCATGAAACCATGATAGAAGACAGGTCAAGCATTATTCTCTTTCTTTCATTTACAGGGGAAAAGAACCAAGAAAAGGGTGTTGCAGAAAATATTAATTGCTAAAGTCACAACAATAAGTAATACACAAGGATTTTTTTTTTTTTTTTATTTATTTATTTATTATATATTTTACCTATTGACAACAGCATCAACAATAACTTGGATTGGGTTTTGATCAGTCAACAGATGAATGATCTCCATGGCATGTCTCACAATGCGCACAGCCATGAGCTTCTTCCCATTGTTTCTGCCGTGCATCATGAGTGAATTTGTGAGCCTCTCAACAATCGGGCACTGGGCCTTCCTGAAGCGCTTCACAGAGTACCTCCCTGCAGTGTGAGGGACATAGGTAGCATGTTTCGATGGAATAACTCCAACATAATCTGACAAAGAAATGTCATTGATCTGCACACCATAAAACAATGACACAGCACATCATTGCAGGCTAATGAAAATCAATAAGTCGAAAAGAAGGGTAAAATTCAAGATAGAATGAGAAAGATTATAACAATATTACATGACATAAATATACAGTTGAAAACATGGTTGCAGAATGATCCCATTCCACCTCCCCATAATCCAAATGGGTTTCCGTTTTCCAGTATGTATAGTGCTAGAATGATGAATTCAATGAGTAATTGCTATATATGCATACACTAAAAGATACAACAATGGATCATGCAGGTTCCTCACTCAATTCAAACCAACAGAGGCCCAAACACAAGATGGGGTTCAACATGGGGCGAACCAACATCAATTTTTGCACGTTTCAGGGTTTTCTTTCTAACTTTCACAAGAATTCATCCCAAACCCTAAATCGGGGGGTCAACAAAACATGGTGGGAATCAGCATTGATTTTTGCACGTGTAAGGGTTTCTTTCCAATTTTTACATAGTTGGATTGAAAGGTCATACATAAAGCAATCACATAACAAATGCCAAGGAGCCAATTATAGTAGATCAGAATGGAAAATAGAAACAAGAGAGACGAAATTACATGAACATCGTCGAAGGTCCAGCGATTGAAAAGCTTGACCTCAGTGGTATTCTGACCTGCTGAGACTGCAACTTCCGCCATTTCTGCCATTAATTCATTCTACTCAACACGACTACACCCACATAGACATACATACATGTGTGCACAATAAAGAGGGAGGGGAGAGAGGGAGAGAGAGAGATTTTCACCTGTAGCGTTGCGAGGCGAACAGGGAAGGAGAGAAGGATAGCGAAGAGTCACAGAGCGGCCGTCGTCTTGCTCTTTCTCTGGATCTCAAAAGCAGCGCAAAACCCTTAAACGAACGCTTTTATCTATCCATACCACGGTTTTCGGGCCGGCGCAAGCCCAGCCCAGCACAGTCACGACAAATTAGAATAAATTTTACATTCAAAAATAATTTCTTACAGCTTGATATCAAAATATCCTACCTTTGAGGCTCTTTTTCTTTTTCTTGTTTTTCTTTTCTTTTCTTTTTTTAGGGGGGGGGGGGTTGGGTGGGGTTTTATCCCAAAGAGGCTCGAGTTTACTTTATTTAGGACAAAAAAAAAAAAAAAAATGCCCCTCCAATGGTGACATGATACTTACAATTATGAATTTGTCGCCAAAAAAATAACATAGTGATCATAACTCTCTTTCTCAATCCGATGAGTTTAGATTCAAATCTCAATATAATAAAAAATTAAATCTTTTTAAAAAATATAATTTTATAAATATATAAAGTCATTTATTAGTATGTCACATTAATAATTAAAGCGTTTGATTTTGCTCCAAGTATAACAAAATTTCCCCCTCAAAATTATTTATGGGATTGGTCAGAAACATGTAAAATAATGCTTTTGCAACCTTTCTTTATGAAAATAGTAAATAAAAATTAATTAGTTAATATTAAAAATACAATAACACTTAAATATTAATAATAAAAAAAAAGTATTGATAAGAATAGAAACAGTTATTAAGTCATATAAAAAAAATTCATTGTAATTAAAATGAAATAATATAGAATGTCCCAAACAAAATGATGAAGTCTTTTTTTCCAAAATCAACTACTGTTACTATATAGTTTTATTTTTATTTGTATATCTGAAATAATTACTAAAGATAAAGGTATGAACATTATCGTATCACAATTTTTATGTAACCGTTTATTAGTAATGTTAAAACTATACTTTAATTATCACAAAAAAATATACTTTAAATGTTCTTTACAAAAATTAATATATTAAATTATATTTAAAAATAATTTTATAAAAATATTAAAATAAAATTAGAATTAACCTCATAATTGTTTTTAAATAAAAAGGAAGAAGAAATTATTTATCTAGTTCTTAAATTTTAAAAATCACACCTAAGGATTCGAATTTTAAAAAGTGCAACAAAATAATGCATCTGTCAATGACGACAAGACGCTAGCCGTTAAAAACTAAATTAGCTTGATATGGTGTCACACATGGAGCAAAAGTTACTGATGTGGCAGCTACCACGGCAAGAATTGATGACATGGCACATACCACTTCGACATCAACTAGGCACATCAGCATGACAATCTCCAGTCAGCCAAATTGCTGATTTATCATGCAAATTGAAAAATAAATGCTGATGTGACCGTATGACGTCAGCATAAACGCCCTTCTCCCACGTCGGTTAAAAAAATTGAAAAGGTGCTCCATCGGTTTTGGATTTTTAAATTCGATCAATGTGATTTAATATTTTTTAATTTTAAATCAAAAATCAAATCAAATACGTTTAAATTTAAAATTTGATTTTTAATTTAAATTCAAATTAAATCGGATAAATCAAATAAATCAATTTTGATTTTTAAAATCTAAATTTTCACATAAATCCAATCTAATCAAATTCGAATCGATAAAACAATAAATTTTTTAACTACTTTTTTATTACTTACTTAAAAAAAATTTATCAATCAAAGTTTACATAAAAAAAATAAATAAATAATCAAAATAAATAAAAAATAAGATAATTAAAAATCCTAATTTGATTTTCGACTCGAATTCGTATTAAAAATCTCAATTCAAAACTCAAATCGAAAACCAAATTTAAAATTCGATTTTAATCGAAATCCAATTCTAATCCAAAAATCAAATTCAAATTTAATTTGATTCGATTGAATATTCAATTATCACCAAATATTACACACCCTACTCCCCTCCCCTCGTCTCGTGCTATGGATTTAAAAAAAAAAAAAAAACTCCGATCTCTCCCTCTTCTCTCTCACGGTCGTCTTCTTTCTTCTCTCCTCTCTCCTCTCTCCTCTCTCCTCTCTATTCTCTGCAATGAATCAAAATGGATTGTCCTGTTCATTCATCATTAATCAGAAACTAGAATCTGCTGGCCAACCCCAAAATCATTCTTTTCTGAATTTTTACTTCTCATTTTTCGGTTTTCGACCCCTTTACAGTGAATCAAAATGGGTTGTCCTGTTCATTCATCATCAATCAAAAATCAAAATCTGTTGGCCAACCCCAAAATCATTCCTTGCCCAATTTTCCTGTGAATCAAAATGGGTTGTCCTGTTCATTCATCATCAATCAAAAATCAAAATCTGTTGGCCAACCCCAGAATCATTCCTTGCCCAATTTTCCTTCTCATTTTTGGGAAATATTAAAAAACAAAAATCAAAAAACTAAGCAAATATCAAGATGAGTTCTGTTCTCAGAAAAAGCTCAAATTTTTTTTCCCTTCTCTGTATAACATTGAATTTACAAAAAATTAAAATGGAAAAGATTGAACTTATTAAAAAAATTCAAATACTGTGTAATAAATCAAATTGGGCTTCTACTCAAAATTACGTGAGAGAAAAGAGAGGAGAGAGAGAGGAGAGAAGAGGGAAGAGGAGAGAGGAGAGAATAAAGGAGAGGAGACGACCATGAGAGAGAAGCGAAAGACCAAGGATGGCTATTATTGAGAGGAGACGACCATGAGAGAGAAGCGAAAGACCAAGGATGGCTATTATTGGGAGGCCAAGGGCCATAGGACTACAGTGCAGTCCTGCGGTAACCGCAACTGCAATAGAAAAGAGAGAGAGAAGAAAGAAGACAACCGGAAGAGAGAGAGAGATCCAGATAATTTTGGATTTTGATATTTATTTTAGACAGACTAATTGACAATTTTTATATATGTAAAAATATGGAAGAATAATTATTAAAAATAAAAATATGAATTTTGTCATCTAAAATAGTTAGGAATCTTTTAAAATACATAGCCGATGGATTTTTTTAAAAAAAATTTTTAAGTTACCAATCATTAGAATCCCGATCACCAGAGTTATCGATTACTTGAGTGTTCGACGATTGGTAGGATCTGATTTTCCTATAAGACTTTAATAGTTGTGTGTTTAGTATTTAGTGAAATTTGATTTGAAGATTATCTATCGGTAAATTGATAATTTTAAGTGATTAGTCATTATAGTGTTGGTATTTAGTAGAGTTTAAATTGTGATTCAGTGGAATTTAACTGTTCGGTAAATGATAGGTGATAGGTAAAGGTGGGTTGTCGGTAGTGACCATTTGTTATTTTATAAATGAAAACTCATCAATATTATTTTCTGATCGTAGCATTTGGTGTACTATTTCTCTATCGGTAATAAATCTATAAATTTCTATTGGTTATTTTGTCATTTGTTGGTTTTGAAACTTCGGTCGGTAAAATGAGACCCTGTCGGTATGGAAATTGTGAGACTTATATGTGTACAGTGGAAGATAGAATTTATAATCCCTTATTTCATATACCTGTCGGTACACTTTCGTATCCAAATATTTTCCAATCAGTACCTTACGCTATCATTTATCTTACCCATTCGATATTGAAATAACTACACTATCGGTAAATTGTAAGACAGATGGGTGGAACTGTCGGTGATATTCAATTTTGAATTCTCATTTTATTTTTATAAGATACCCATGAAATTTCTAATGATTATTTTGTTACCGATCGGTAATATAAATCCACGATCGATAATATGTATCATCGGTAATATGAGATTAGTCGTTCAATACAATATATTTTTATTTAGTTATCATTCGATACAAATCACCGATCAGTAATGTTCTTGTCCGTTTAGTACAATGAGTTTCCAATTATCTGTTTGGTGCTCGTTTCTTATTTTCATTTGGGTCACAAATTCTCTCCAATATTCCTCCCTTAGGTGTTGACCGAACGGTGTCCATTACATTTCCTTTCGATATTTGCAAATCCATACCGAACAGTGCACTCCATGAAAATTCAACAATTTTCTTGATTGATCGAATGACCTTCAATTTTTGTAACATGACCGAGCGGTACCGAACAGCTACTTATAAAATTTTCACCGAACAGCCGTTCGGCTACCTTCACTTTGGTCTCTCCTATTTGACCGAACATTGAATAGCACTCCTGTTCAGTTGTTGGTTGACCGAACAACACTCCATCTCATTGGGTTGACCGAACACTCACATTTCTTCTCATTTCTACACACTTTAATTGCAGGGCAATCCTCATCGATAGAACCTCTTTCCGGTCCCTTCACCCAGCTGAACAGCCGAACATTTAGCATTTTCATACCCTTTCACCCATTCGGCAACATGGAGCATTTGCATTGAATATTCCGGACAGCATGACAATTCAACAAATTCCTCCAAATTCACTAAATTCTTCAAGTCATTGTTGTGAGTTGCATGTTGTATTTCTTAAGATTTGATCTCATAACCTACCACTTTCCAAAAAGAATTCTTGCCACCAAACCGCTTGAACCTTTCAATATAATTATATCAAATTTATATTATATTTCATAATTATTATTTCTCTTAATTCATTTCTATTAAATGTGAGACTTCTTTCGGTGTAGCAAATGTAACCCATTAATGAATAGTACTTTCTTTTAAATTATGTCGGAACATTTACTTTTTTCTGTTCGGTAACCGATGAGAATTGAACCCAAACACCACTATCTCTCATTGACACTTTGTCTTCCCCTTTGGGTAATTATTGCTGGGAAATTCAATTTGTTCCCACCGGTTCCAGGTTGTCCATTTGTTATTCCTCAATACTCTGAGCCCATCGATCAATGCTGAGAGCCCATCGGTAAATACATTCTCCTTGGGCACCTTTTATTTTCCATGTAAATTTAAGTCTTGTACTATCAAGAAGACTTGATCACTATTTGGTCTCCTTTCTCTCTCTATAAAAAAAATATTTCAAGTGCTTAAACCCATTGGGTTAAGTTTCCAAATTACCAAAAAGGGTATGTTGGATATTTGTGTAAATTGGAAAAGAGTGAGGACAATTTAGTAAATTAGAAAGATGAGTTATAAATAAAAATGAGAGTTGAAACTTTAGAATCTACGAATATCACATTTCAACTTTTCTCTTGCTTTTTTCTTTCTTTACTCGCACACTACCTCTTCCCCTCTTCTTGTTTCCAGCAAAGATCAATTAAAATACCACAAAGCCTACACTCTAAAGACTCTAAAACTTATAATTCAATCTCTAGAAAGTTAGATCTTGTGACAGATCTGAGGTTTTCTAGTGAAAGAAAACTTAAGATTTGATCATGACTCGGTTTGAGACGAAACCGAAAACTAAAAGTCTAGGTAATATTTTATTTTTAACTTGGGTTTATTTTCCTCTTTTATGGCTTTGGAGTTTATGTTGAAATTTGATGAAATAGTTTTGGTGGATTTTAAGTCACCGAATGTAAGAGAAAGATTGTGTATTGAATGTTATGGTTTCTGGGTTTAACTTGAAATAGATATTCATGATTTTTATTACATGATAATGTCCTTAGGAACTTGACGGACCGATCGTGGTAAGACTATTGCTGTAGAGGAATCTGGGAGTGACTACCCTCCCTGTCACAGTGAGTGGATGGACTGTTGTGTTTGGATGAGAAAATGATTTTTATAAATTCTTTTATAAATGATTTTTCAATCATTTGTCGTAATGATTTGTGTTTGTGGGATGTCCCAAAATGTGAGTTTGAATACACTTGCATCCACTGCATTTGTGAATAAATATATGTCATTGTTGTTGTGAATTGCATTTATGAATATTGTGATATGGTTTGGTAACCATTTGCTGAATTTATGGCACATTGAAAAATGTTTGGATATTGCGAAATGAAGGTGCTGGTGATGGTAAATGGCTATAGTCATTCCCCCACGGAGCGACCCGACGGGGTGACGTGGTTGAGGGTTTGTTTGGCAAGGGAGGTAGATGCAGTTTCCTGCGTCCCCGTCGTACTATCCGGATAGCATGCCGGTGAGGTACGAGTCAACGCTAAAGAAGAAGAAATTAGTGTTTTGAAAGGAAATGATCAAAAGCCCCTTGGCGGGCTTCCATCCACGTTCGGCCAAACGTTAAGCGGGAGTGTTTTCTTTAGGAAGACCCCATGATTTATGGAAAGTATGAAACTTGTGGATGCATCTGTTTTTATAATGAACTAAATTGTATGATAATATTTATGCATTGATGATTTGATTAAAAATTGTGGCTTTGATATTCCCACATGCACCACTCATTTACTGTCACAACATGCCATTGCACTCCACTCATTGAGTATTCCCATACTCACCCCTCCCTCTTCATTTTTACAGAGGAAAATTAGCTATTTCACGAAGTCCTTTAAAGCCAGATTTACTGGGAGACCTTTGTCAGAGACTCCTTTTGGTATAGATCTTACTATTGTTTTTGAGGTATCAATAGATTGACCCATAAATGGTGTTTTGTATAAAAATCTATTTGAATATTTTTTGAAACTCTATATTTCGACTATCATTTGGATTTGGCTATGTATAAATTTTTATTGGGAATCCTTAATTTCCTTTTTATGAAATTTTCTTGGAAACTATTGCGGATTTTGATTTCTATCCCTCAAGAGGGAATTGTGTTCTGGTTGGTTGGTGGTATTTGATAACCGCGATGGCCTATGGTTTTATTTGGTACTCTGAATGCCTTGCGATGCCTTGGAGCACGGGATGAGATTCACACGTGTTTAAGGTAGCTCGACGGTTGTTGCATGCTCGGATTGCGGGTCAGGGCATGACAGATCAAGTATCAAGTGTGGTTTGCCCATGAGGGCAAACACACAATCCTTCATTTTGATTTTTTTTTTTTAAAAAAAGGGATGTGATAGTTTTTTGGATAACCACTAAACCCAACGTCCCCAACTCCCTCTCTCTCTCTCTCTCTCCCCAAAACCAAAACATAGAAAACTTCCCATTTTTTGAAAGAGGACGTGATCTTTGAAAAAAGGGTTCTCTTCCCAATTTTTTTTTTTTTTTGGACATGGACGTGAATGAGTATAATTTTGATGGAAAGCTATTTTTGTTTCTAAGAAGAACGAAGAGAGATCTTCTCATATTGAGAAATTCGTGAGAGGGCTTGAAAATTGATCATCCATCCACTAAGAATGCATTTGGATTGTGAAATATAGAAAATGATCCGATTTATGTGACACTTTCTTGACACCCTCAAAAAAGATAAATAATTTTAATTCAATTCGAATTTTGAAAATTTTCACATAAAAATTTATTTATTAGTTTGTATGAAAATCTTCGTTAGTGTCAGAGTATGCATGGGTTATTTTCTACCTCATTTGAGTATTTAAAAAAAATAAAAATGCTATGAATAATGTTAAAGGTTCGTTAATGACATCTTGTAATATGGTTAACAAAACACTTTCAATTTAACATAGTAGCATGTTTCTGATATGAGGATTAAATATGTAAAATTTAACATGCATCCGATGAGTACATTTAGATATATTACAAATCCTAACTAAAATTTAATATACTCGTAACTTTTAAAATACTACATTTCGTGATATAAAATTCATATGATTAGATTTCAATTGAAAAATGCTTTCTAATCATATAAAGATCGAAAAAAAAAGGTTAAGAATTGAAAGGGTTATGATATTTTAAAATTTCATTCGAAATACAAAAAATTACATGACATGAGGAAGAAGATGAATAGTGCCTAGAACCAATCCCAGTCTCCCATAGGCTAAAGATGTCCTATCTAAAAATCAAGAGCACCATTGAATTCAAAAATATCAAAATTAAGGGGGTAACTAAAATCCTGTGGCCATTTGCGACCGGAAAGGTGGCCCGTGAGACTCACACGCCTATTGTGGCGCGTGAGGGAGTCTGCTTTCTTTTATTTTTTTGCATAGTGTGAAAGGGGGCGCTTGCATGGCCCATTTGCGATGAAATTTTTATTGAAATAAATTATTTATTTATTTAGATTTTTTCTGTAATTTCAAATTTATTTACCGGAGTTGAAAAATAATTTTTATTAATTTTTAAATCAATAAACCGTTAGAAAACTATAGAAAAATCATTTTTCAGTCTGAAAAATATATGAAAAATTTTATATGAATTTGAAAAATTATTTTGGATTTTTTTTAAAATTTAAAATTTATTTTTTGGAGTTGAAAATTATTATTTATTGATTTATAATCAATAAATTGTTAAAAAATTATAGAAAAATCATTTTCGATCTAGAAAATTCTGAAAATATATTAAGAAAATTATTATTATTATTATTTAATTTTGACTATCTGCATGTAAATTGTTTACACGCTTTTGATTTTATGCTCTTTTTTATGTATAAAAAATTTATTTTTTCGACATAAAATTAATTAAAAATTGAGCATATTATTTAAAATCGGTATTTCTAAATTTCTTACATAATATTATGATTGACTATGTGTTTAACTTGATATTGCTCCCTTTTTTAGAAAGTGATAATAATCAGACACACTTTAAGAGTTCTTCAAGAGAAAACTAGAGTTTTGAAAACTTTAAAACGTTTGGCAAAATTAGATACAACAATGGATAATACAATGAATCTTATATATCAGTCTGCTGCTTTTTTTTTTTTTTTAAAGAGTAAGGAAAATATTTAGAGTTTAGCATGTGAGCCATTGGTTTAGAAATACTAATGTTGAGATTAATGTAATCAGAAACTCATTTATTTGAGGATCACATTAATTAAGATATAAAGGGCTAAGAGCATGGAAATTAAGATAGAGATATAATTATCCCTCAGGATGAACAGTTTTAGCCCATGTGTGATAAAGGGGTTCATAGAGGAGTTCACTTCTCTCGATAGACTTTAAACAGAAAAATTAATATTCTATCTCACACGTATATGATTTGAAGATAGATATTTTTCATCTTCATTATTTCCTGTGAAAGATAAATAATCATGCACCATGATCATGTTTTGTGTAAACTTGTGAGTATGACATGCAAAACTTCTATTTTATGTGTGAATTGAGATTGTTTGCATATATGTGTAATTTGAACATTCTGAAATAAATGCATACTTGTATGATCATGAATACATATGAAAAGATGTGTTCTTATCTCACATAATTTAAATACTTATTGTATTTAAGTGAGAGGTTTTAGATTGAAAGAATTTAAGTAATGTTCATATAAAATTTATAGAATTTTGTAACTTTAAATTAAATTTGTGATGGTGATACATTAGAACCATAGATGATGATTGAGAACTTAATAATTTTTCAGTTCTATACTTGATATTGACCTATCATGAATATTAATTTTGAAGTACAAAATTATATGTATGATATGTGTATTAATACTAAGTCCACCTTCTTAGAAAATCAAATTATAGCATCAAAGTCTATTATTAGGGATTTGAATAAAAGTGACATTAAATGGCGACGATCATGAGACATGATACCATAAAATGTGATATGTGATGAAAGAAGTAGATGCCTTGGAAGGCATCAAGCATGTTATATAGGATTCTGGTGTGGGCAACGCTACCCTGTAGAGGAAAGAACAAGATGTTTACCGGATGTTGAAAATGATAGACTCTACTGCTCAAGCAACTCTTGTTAGCTTCATGATTGATGACATGATACCCGAGTGTGAGTAATATGTGACTACTCATGATATTTGGATGAACCTTAGAGAGAAATATGGAGGTATTGGTGTGACTCATTTTAATCAGTTAACTGTAAAGTTTGAAACCTACAAGAAGTGAAGTGGTCACTATATCAAACAATTTTCAAGGGTCATGTTTAACATGATTAGAGAGTGAGAGTCAGCTAGTTATGTCCTCTTCGATTAACAGAGAGTTCAGATCTAGATCCGATCCCTTTCTGCCAAGTGGGAACATCTGAAAGTCAGTTTGATTCACAATGACAGTGTAAATACTTTCTCAGATATTGCTCGCCACATTGAGTTTGAAGATGAGTGGCTTAGTATTACAAAATTCATAGCTAATACTTTTGTTATAGAGTCTAGTTCCAAAAGAGTTTTGGACTCTAAATATAAGAGAAACTGAAACAAAAGTAAGAAATAAAAGGAGATTGGAGACAGATCACAAAAGAACGCTTCTAGATATATGAACATATTAAGAGATACTTGTAGTTTTTTATCGATTGCCTTTTGATAATAAATGGTTTCATGTGGAGAATAATGCAAGAGTATATGTTAGAGGAGTTGACACTTGTAAATTGGAATTACGAAATGATCAAACTCTCACTCTGCATGATATTCTTTACGTATCAGAAATTCGACGGAATCTTATCTGTTCTTATTTTTTTGAAATTTAGCTATGTTTTGAACTTTCAAAGATATAGAGTGTGTATTAGTTCTGAATAGTTTATAAATGGTTTCATCATTTTACAAATATTGATACATGGTATGGTATACTTGATCACATATGGCAAGACATGATGAATCAACTATTGAGAGCGGAACCATTGGATTCACTCATGAAAGTTGATTTATCAACATGTGAATATTGTCTTACTGGCAAAATGATGAGAAAATCATTTAGACAAGCCATATGGACTGAATTTCCATTATTGATAATCCATTCGGATATTTGTGGTTCAATAAATTGAAGGCTAAATGTGAAACTTTGTTTTTCATTATATTTATAGATGATTTCACACTATTAGGTCATGTTTATTTGATTTCTCACAAATCTAAAGGATTTGAGTGGTTCGGATGTTATACGAATGAGATAGAGAATCACAATTAAGGTCTTGAGATGGGTAGATGACATAAATATCTATCAGATTAATTTAAAAATCTGAGTAATGAAAAAGTTATAATCCGATATTTAACCATTTCTAATACACCTTAGCAGATTGGTATTATAGTGAGAAGAAATAAGATATTATTGGATATGAGAAGATTCGTGATGGCATAGGCTAACTTATCGATTTCCTTTTGGGAATATGTCATATTAACTGCGGCCTATATATCATGAATAAAGTGTTTTAAAAAAAGTACAAATGATATTATATGAACTTTATACGAGTAAAAAGTCATGTCTGAGTGACCTTAGATCTTAAGGATCAGCAGTATATATTTAAGATTATTCCAATAAGTTTAGAAAATTGGATCTTTATGAAAGTAAGAGTATCTTTATAAGATATTTCGATCAGTCTGAAAATTGAATGTTCATTGGTGATCAAGATGATAGTATCGCAGTAAAAATTGAATCACAAAATGTTATATTTTTAGAGAATGTATTTTCTAGCAGAGATGACGTGAAGGACATAAAGCATTTTGTTTGAATTAGTTAATTCATAAGATGGCTCTGTCCATAGTGGGTCACTGGAATGATATTGATCCCAGTGAAAGGAATTTAAATTCTAATGATCCAACTGAATTACAAATTCACAAAAGTGTTAAGAAAACCGTGCCTAAATGTCACTTTGAGATTGTAGGGTACGTATTTATTGTTTTTTTTCAAAAGATTAAAAAAAGTCTAAGAACATATATGAGACTCTATTTTGTCCCACAAAAATAAATAGAAAAGGCAATGGAAGAAAGAATTGGAGTCAATGAGATTCAATCAAGTTTGGGAATTGGTAGAACTTATACAAGGGTGTTAAGTTATTGAGAACAATTGGGTTTTCAAAACGAAACTTAAGGCAAAAAGAACTATTGAGAGATATAAGATTCAACTAGTAGTAAAATATTATATTCAGTAAAAAGGGTATTGGTAGTGATGTAAATTTTTTTCCCAGTGGTGAGATCCATTCACATATAGTTGGTAGCAGTGGTCAATTTAGATTTAGAATTATGACAGATGGACGCGAAGACTGTCTTTCTTAATAGTGAACTTGAAAAAGATGTCTACATGGCACAACCAAAAGTTTTGTTATTAAAGGTCTGGAAGACAAAGTATATAAATTGAGTAGATCAATTTATGGTCTTAAACAGTTTTCAAAATAATGGTGTATGTGATTTCACAGAACTGTGATCTCTTATGAGTTTGTTATGATAGACGAAAACCATTGTTTTTATGTTGAGAAGTCCAGGACAAGTTTGTAATTCAATCTCTTTATGTCAATAACATATAGTTATTCGTGAATGATAAGGGGTATGTCCTTCAGATTTTAAAATGGTTGTCTCCCAATTTTAAGATAAAGGATATGGGTGTGGTAAATTGAGAATTGAATTCCATAAAAATTGTTTCAAAAGATTATTGAGTTTATCTCAAGAGTCTTATATTATAAAGGTTCTGAAATGATGTAAGTTGAAAACTACAAACCCATTGATATTCTTATGATTATAGGCAAAAGTTCAAGTGATAACATATTGCCTAAAACTCCAGATGAATAGATGAAATGTTCAATATACCATATTATAGCATAGTTGGGTGTTTGAAGTATGCTATGATGTGTATTTGACCCGACGTTTGCCATGCTATGAGGTTTTGGTGTCCAATTTAGGAAATAGTGTTTGGATTGATGTAAAAAGCATATTGAGATATCTGAATGGAACTGTAAATTATTTCTTTCGTTATCAAGAAAATGATCTAGTAATGAAAAGATATACGAATGTTGACTGAGAAAGAGATTTGCATCAAAGAAAATCTATCTCTAATTATGTTTGCTTACTTAATGATAACGTTATCTAATGGAGAAACAAAAAACAAATTTATGTATCACTTTCTATGATAGAAGTAGAATTTGTGGTCAATGCTTTTGCAATTCAGAGAATGAATTTGGTTAAGTGTATTTTGCAATATTTTGGGAGTAGTAAGCAACTTAGTGGGAGTCTGACGATTTGTTGTGACAATCGGTCAGCTATTGTTTATATGTGAAACTCTAAATATTATGATAAAACCAAATATAGATACAAAGATCAATCTTGTCAGAAATATGATTGAAAAGAGGAAAATGACACTGAAATATATGACTATGCATTTGGTGGTGGCTGATCCTTTTAAGAAGCCAATATCTAAAAACATGTTTGTGAGACATATTGATAACATGGGTTTGCATAGGTCGTGACAATATTCACTACTATGATTGTGATTGTGATCATATACAAAGTATATATTATATAGTGCTTATTTTCGATGACATTTGAATTTTGTTTTTGTGTTCAAAATTCTTGTATCTACGTTTATAGTATGTCGGGCAAGTTTTGAGGTTGCTTCTATCACATGAGCAATCGCCTCTAATGCCTGTGTGACATGTAAAGATGAGGTAGTGCTAATATATGGTGGATTAATATACATAGATGCCGCCTTAATTAAATAGATGAAATTATCGATTATATATACTGTATATGTAGTAATCGAAATGAATTTCTCACAATCCATTAAACTTGTCGAACAGTTAAGTGTGAGTTTTTCTTGACATTGTGAGATTTTGGAGGACTTGTAAGAAGGAAAAGTCAGGTCAAGTGTTGTGTACACTTTGATTAAGATCTGTACGATGTGTTATTTTATAAAAGAAGATACACGCTTCCAAATAGAAAAGAAAAGTATCGTAGCATGAGTTTTATACTATGCGTGCTTATGTGACCATATGCGTAATGAGGTGGTATATCACTCTTCATCTCATTGCATAAGACTCGAAGGTTTATATTCAATATCAATTTATACTCTTAGGACTTTCATCTATTTTTTGAGATTTTATTTTAGTGTTACTACTTTAATATGTCATTAAGGAACTATGAAGATTCGGTTTGACGATACATATCTAGAAAACCAATTAAGATAAAGTTGAAAATTAGTAGTATGAAATGAAAACTGTCTTTGACCGACACGTAACTCTATATTCGTAGGCTAGTCAGTTATGTCTATGACTTAGTATTTAAAAACGTAATTATAGATACATGATTAGATTGGAGTCTAATCTCTTACATTATTTTGAAGGAGGAGAGATACGTTGACGGTATCGAATAAAAAAGGTCTAGGATATAGCAAGATCCGATGTTCTCATTACCAGATTGACGATGAGTTGTTATATGTTCTTAATCGGTGTATAGTTTTAGAGTTCTTGATATTCTCGCGGGTCATATGATCTCCACTCGTCTATATGAAATTGGTGATGTTCGATTATAATTATCACGCTATGTACAAGTTTAGCCCTCATATACGAGTGAAAGATGTTAAAAAAGGGGATGTGGTGGTTTTTTGGATAACCACCAAACCGAACTTCCCCAACTCCCTCTCTCTCTCTCTCTATAAAAACAAAACACATAAAACTTCTCATTTTTTGAAATAAGACGTGAACTTTGAAAAAAGGGTGCTCTTCCTAATTTTTTTTTCGGACATGGACGTGAATGAGTATAACTATGATGGGAAGCCATTTTTGTTTTTAAGAAAAACGAAGAAAGATATTCTCATATTGAGAAATTCATGAGAGGGCTTGAAAATTGATTATCCATCCATCAAGAAGGCATTTAGATTGTGGAACATAGAAAGTGATCTGATTTACATGATACTTTCTCGACTTAGAATACCCTACCGTTAAAAGAGATAAGAGATTCTAACTCAATTCGGATTTTGGAAATTTTTGCATAAAAATTTATTTGTTAGTTAATATGAAAACCTTCAGTTGCCGTCGGAAGGCCAAAAGCTGCCGAATTGCCTACCGCGAGAGAGAAGAGAGAGAGAGACGAGAGGACAAAGGGGATTTTTTTTTTTCACTCACAACAAGAGCGGAGAGGTGAGAGGGGGAGGGAAGGTGCCTTTTTTTTATCCCGTGTGAGAGAGTTTTTCTGCTTACGTAATGTCAGCATTTATTTATGATATGCTTGCCAACTCAACAATTTTGGCTGATGTGGTCTCTGCCATGTCAACAGATTGTTAGTAGGGAACACAACATGGCAACAGATTGCTGACGTAGCCCAACTTGCTCACATGGTGTATGCCACGTCGACAAATTGTTGTCGTGGTCTATGTCACGTCCACAATTTTTGCTTGTTCTGTGTTTAACATCACATCAAACAATCACTTTTAATGATCATATCGTCATCAAACCATTTTGTTTATATATAAAGTAAAAGAGTTTTGGGTGTGGTCATCCAAGCACATAATCACATCCTTCATGTGACCTTTTTTTTTCCCCAAGTCCATAATAGGTTGAACAGAACTTTTGCATTCATCTGGGCCCACATTCTAATCCCTTCATGTGTCACTTTTTTTTTATCCACAATACGTTGAACAGAACTTTAGCATTCTCCTGAACTCACATTCTACCGTTGTGTTTCTATCTTTTTATTTGGCTTACTTTCTGTGTCGTTGGAGGAGCATTTTCAAAAATAAGAAATTAATATATATATAATGATATTTTATTAAAAATTAATAATCTATATATAAAGTAAAAAAAGTTTGAGTGTGGTCACCCAAGCACGTGACCACACCCCCCATGTGACTTTTTTTTTTTAAATCCACAATAGGTTGAACAGAATTTTTGTATTCTCCTGGACCCACATTCTAATCCCCCCATGTGTCATTTTTTTGTTTTTTTAATCCATAATGCGTTAAATAGAACTTTTGCATTCCCCTGGACACACATTCTACCGTTGTGTTTCTATCATTTTATTATTTATTTTTTTCTTATTTGGCTCACTTTTGTGTTAGTGGAGGGACATTTTCAAAAATAAAAAATTAATATATATATAATAATATTTTATTAAAAATTAATAAAAATTACAATAGGTTAAACAAAGTTGTTGTATTCCCCTGAGTTCACATTCTAACCCCTCCATGTGTCATTTTTTTTTTCATCCACAATACGTTAAATAGAATTTTTGCATTTCCTTAGACCCACATTCTACCATTGTATTTCTATCATTTTATTATTTATTTATTTTCTTATTTGACTTACTTTTGTGTCGGTGGAGAGACATTTTTAAAAAGGAAAAATTAATATATATAATGATATTTTATTAAAAATTAATAATCTATATATAAAGTAAAAGAAGTTTGAGTGTGGTTGTTCAAACAGTGACCACACCCACCACGTGATCTTTTTTTTTTTTTTAATCCACAATAGGTTAAACAGAGTTTTATATTTCTCTAGGTCCACATTTTAACCCCTCCATGTGTTCTTTTCTTTTTTTTTTTTTGTTTTTTTTTAATCCATAGAACTTTTGTAGGATTGGGTATAGTCGTCCAAATATGTGACCACACCTCATGTGACCTTTTTTTTTTTTAAAACCCACAATAGATTGAATAGAGTTTTTACATTTCCCTAGGTGCACATTCTAATCCCTCAAGTGTCTTTTACTTTTTTTGTTTTTTTCATCCACAATACGTTGAACAGAATTTTTGCATTTCCTTGATCCCACATTCTACCGTTGTATTTCTATCTTTTTATTATTTATTTATTTTCTTATTTGACTTACTTTTATGTCGATGGAGGGACATTTTCAAAAATAAAAAATTAATATATATATATAATGATATTTTATTAAAAATTAATAATTTATATATAAAGTAAAAGAGGTTGGGGTGTGGTCGTCCAAACACGTGAGCACACTGCCCACGTAACCTTTTTCTTCTTTTAAATTCACAATAGGTTGAATAAAGTTTTTGTATTCCCTTGGACCCACATTCTGGCCTCTCCATGTATGCTTTTCTTTTTTTATTATTTTTTTTCATCCACAGTACGTTGAATAGAACTTTTGTATTCTCTTGAACCCACATTCTATCGTTGTGTTTCTATATTTTTATTATTTATTTATCTTTTTATTTGGCTTACTTTTGTGTCGGTGGAGGAGCATTTTCAAAAATAAAAAATTAATATATATAATGATATTTTATTAAAAATTAATAATCTATATATAAAGTAAAAGAAGCTTGGGTGTGGTCGTTCAAGCACGTTACCACACCCCCCATGTGACTTTTTTTTTTTTTAAATCCACAATAGGTTGAACAGAGTTTTTGCATTCTCCTGGACCCACATTCTAATCCCTCCATGTGTCCTTTTCTTTTTTTTTTATATTTTTTTTAATCTATAATACGTTAAATAGAACTTTTGCATTCCCCTGGACCCACATTCTACCATTGTATTTCTATCATTTTATTATTTATTTTTTTATTTATTTGGCTCACTTTTGTGTTGGTGGATGGACATTTTCAAAAACAAAAAATTAATATATATAATGATATTTTATTAAAAATTAATAAAAATTACAATAGGTTAAACAAAGTTTTTGTATTCCTCTGAGCCCACATCCTAACCCTTTCATGTGCCTTTTTTTTTTCATCCACAATACGTTAAACAAACTTTTGCATTCCCCTAGGCTCATACTCTACCGTTGTGTTTCTATTTTTTTATTATTTATTTATTTTCTTATTTGACTTACTTTTGTGTCGGTGGAGAGACATTTTTAAAAAGGAAAAATTAATATATATAATGATATTTTATTAAAAATTAATAATCTATATATAAAGTAAAAGTGGTTTGAGTGTGGTTGTCCAAACAGTGACCACACCCACCACGTGATATATATATTTTTTTAATCCACAATAGGTTAAACAGAGTTTTGCATTCCTTTGGGTCCACATTCTAACCCCTCCATGTGTCCTTTTATTTTTTTTTTGTTTTTTTTTTAATCTACAATACGTTGAACAGAACTTTTATAGGATTGGGTGTGGTCGTCCAAGCATGTGACCACTCCCTATGTGACCTTTTTTTTAAAACCCACAATAGATTGAACAGAGTTTTTGCATTCCCCTAGGCGCACATTCTAATCCCTCACGTGTCTTTTTCTTTTTTTTTTTCATCCATAATACGTTGAACAGAATTTTTGCATTTCCCTGATCCCACATTCTACCGTTGTATTTCTATCTTTTTATTATTTATTTATTTTCTTATTTGACTTACTTTTATATCGGTGGAGGGACATTTTAAAAAATGAAAAATTAATATATATATAATGATATTTAATTAAAAAATAATAATTTATATATAAAGTAAAAGAGGTTTGGATGTGGTCGTCCAAACACGTGATCACACCGTCCTCATGATCTTTTTCTTTTTTTAAATTCACAATAGGTTGAATAAAGTTTTTGTATTCCCCTGGACCCACATTCTAACATCTCCATGTATGTTTTTCTTTTTCTTTTTTTTTTTTCATCCACAGTATGTTGAATAGAACTTTTGCATTCCCCTGAACCCACATTCTATCGTTGTATTTTCTTATTTGGCTTACTTTTGTGTCGGTGGAGGGATATTTTCAAAAACAAAAAGTTAATATATATAATGATATTTTATTAAAAATTGATAAAAATTACAATAGGTTGAACAGAACTTTTACATTCCCCTAAGTCCACATTCTAACCCCTCTATATGTCATTTTTTTTTGTATTTTTTTCATCCACAATATGTTGAATAGAACTTTTGCATTCTCTTGGGTCCACATTCTACTGTTATATTTATATCTTTTTATTATTTATTTATTTATTTATTTGGTTTACTTTTGTGTTGGTGGAGGGATATTTTTAAAAAAGAAAAATTAATATATATATAATGATATTTTATTAAAAATTAATAATTTATATATAAAGGAAAAGAGGTTTGGGTGTAGTCATCCAAGCACGTGACCACACCCCCCACGTGATCTTTTTGTTTTTTTAAATTCACAATAGGTTGAATAGAGCTTTTTGCATTCCCCTGCAACCACATTCAAACCCCTCCATGTGTCATTTTCTTTTTTTTTGTCTTTTATTAACAGAGTTTTTACATTCCCCTGGACCCACATTCTACTATTATGTTTCTATCTTTTTATTATTTATTTATTTTCTTATTTGACTTATTTTTGTGTCGGTGGAGGTAGATTTTCAAAAATGAAAAATTGTTATATATAATGATATTTTATTAAAAATTAATAAAAATTTTAAAAATATTATTAAAATGTTAAAAACAATATAAAAATTTATTTAATTTTTTTTTTTGCATCCATTTTTTTTTTGCATTTAGGGCCTTCTTATATTTTCCAAACCTCAATTGTTTTTTTCATCCAGATCTATTTTTTTTTTCATTTAAGTCCGTCCTTTTTTTTTATCAATTTTTTTTGTTTAGATCCTTTCTATTTTTATTTTAAACCTTTTTTTCATTTCTTTCTCTTTTTATTTTTTTATCTATATATTTATATGTAATATAAAATAAAAACATTCGAGAGTATGGTTGTTCCGTACCTTTTTTGGATCCCAATTTTTTTTTTTATATATCTAAGTATAAAAGATAACTGATCAAAGTTGTAATCATCCAAGCACGTGACTGACATAAGCACGTGATCGACATATACACGTCCCTTCTATTTTTTTATTTAAACCGTAATTTTTTTTTTCATTCTAGTACTTTTTTATTTCATTTAAATTCTTCCTTTTTTTATTTTGGTCTCTTTTTTGGGATCCCAGATTTTTTTCGTTCGAATCTTTTTTTATTCAAGTTCTTCTTCTTTTTTAACCTTTTTTCTCATTCGGGTCCTTTCACTTTTTATTTTTTGCTTTTTTTTTTTGGATCTTTTTTTTTTTTTTTTTTTTTAATTCTAGTCCTTTATTTATCCAATTAATCCTTCTCTTTTTGACCCAGTTTTTTCTTTCGTTCAGGTCCTTCCTTTTTTTTATTTATTTTTTATTTTTTTTACTCGGTTTTGTTTTCTGCTTAGGTTCTTTGTTTTTTTTTTTTTTTTTTATTCAAATCCTTCCTTTTTTTTATTCCGGTCCCCTTTTTTGAGGACCTCAGTTTTTTTTTGTTTGGATCTTTTTTTTTTTCATTCAAGTTTTTCATTTTTTTGATCCCTTTTTTATTTAGGTCCTTCCTTTTTAAAAAAAAAAAAAACTTTTGCCCAGTTTTGTTTTTAGTTTTAGGACCACGATTTTTTTTTTTAATTCATGTCCTTTTATATTCATCCAAGTTCTTCTCCTTTTTTGACCTGATTTTTTTCATTCAAATTCTTTCTCTTTTTATTTTTTTATTCGATTTTGTTTTTCCCTTAAATCCTTTATTTTTGTTGATTATAGGTTTTTTCCCTTTTGTTTTTTTGATCCCGGTTGTCTATATATCTAAGTATAAAAGAAAAATGGGGAAAGAAGTGATTGTCCTATCATGTGACCCATGTGGCATAACTTTTTGACCTTGACCCGCAACTTTTTTTCATTCAAGTCTTTTCATGACTTTTTTTTTTATATTCAGATCCTTTTTTTTTTTCCATTCAATTCCTTCCTTTTTTTTATTTAGATATCTTTTGCTCCATGTGGATGGCTATTATTGGTTGTTAAAAAGCACTTTTTTGAACCACGACCTTTTTTTTTCCCATTTAGATCCTTTTGTAATTTTTTTTTTCATTCAGATCACTATTTTATGCAGGTCCTTCCTTTTTTTTATTTAGGTCCCTTTTTCTCCACGTGGCTAGGTATTATTGGTTGTTAACGAGCACCTTTAGGAACAATTCTTGGTTTTGTTTGTTTGCTCACAAATGAAATACGCATACACATGGCCACTTTTTTTACATGTCTTGTCTCACGTGGGTGGGTATCATCTAGGTTATAAAATATAAATTTTGATGTTAGAGATATCAAAACTTCAAACTTTTGCTATTTTTAAAATATTTTTTATTTTCAAAACATTTCAATATATTTAAAAAATTTATTAATATTTATATAAAATATATTATATTTTTATATTTTTATATTTTTTATATTTACATATTTGTCTATATTTTTATAAAATATTGTTTCTTGTATTTTTTTTCATTCGGATTCTTTCTCAACTTTTTTTTTATCATCCAGGTCCTTTATTTTTTTAATTCAGGTCTTTCCTTTATTTTCATTGAGGTCTATTTTTCCCACATGGTTATGTATTATTGGTTGTTAACTAGCACTTTTAGGAATAATTCTTGGTTTTGTTTGGTTGCTCACAAAGGAAATATACAAGACTAATTTTTTGATCAATCTTGTTCCACGTGGATGGATGTTATTTTGCTTAAAAAATATAAATTTTGAAGTTAGAGAGATCCAAAATTCAAACTTTTGCTATTTTCAATTTTTTTTATTTTCAAAACATTTCAATATATTTAAAAAATTAATTAATAGTTATATAAAAATTATTATTGTCACGCCCCGAGCCGGGGTCGTGAGCAGCCGCCCGTTGTCCTGGGTGCCGATTATATTTTTACAGAAAATCGGGCAGAATCTCTCCATAAATCGGAGGTCTCCCATGTATAATTAAACCTGTTTAAACCTGTAATATTAAAAATCATCTTGTAAATAAAATAAAAGTGTCATCCCGGCCTCACAACAACCCACCAACCACAGCAAACATCCAAGACAACGCCAGACTAAATAAACTATCAGCAATCCTAACCACGGACCTCTATGGTCATGTCCAACTAGAACATGAGCAGCCCCACACCGAGCGGGCCTAAGTTTTTTTATACAATTTACAATAATTTTTCCAAGTATCATTCAAATACGTACAATTGTCTTAATGCAAATGAAATGTGAGAGTTTCGCAAATAAATATTCATAAATTATACAGTCATCCCAAATTAAGTACACGTTCAACTACGAATCTCAACAAGACCTCGCAGGGTCGAAATAAAGTGAGTAATTTGTATTTCAAATTAAACTTAAGTCTCACCGTCAAGAAGAACCAAACCCGCCAATGATCAACCGAAACCTCTAGAGTCTAAAACGTCACTCTAGCACAATGATCTTGTCTGAGGGAGGGAAAGAAGAGGGGTGAGTATCAAGGCAGATACTCAGTGAGTGATGGGATTAATCTCAAGTACTAATAGTGTAGGTGAACATTGGAGTGTCAAATAATATCATTCGTAACCAATAATTCAAATTTTTTGCAGTAAACCATGATATGTTCTATAAAATGAACTCATTTAATCATTCACACGATATCATACATATATGCATCCATTTAAAATCAAGTATAACATAGAGCAAGCCGAAAGAATCCTGACAATGGTCAACCATGACCAAGGACAGACGCATCGAGGGTTTTATTATGCATAAATGTTCAAAAGTCGTTCTCTACCCCGACGTTGGCACGTACATGCAACTCCCAGTGCTAGACCGCCTATACTGACGGACCTCCCCTTCAACTGGGCCTATACGAAACATCACAATCATAACAACTCTCAATGCTAGACCGCCTATGCTGACGGACCTTCCTAATACATGGTTCAACCGGGTCCATACATATCACAGTCACGACGTTTGCGGATACCTCTGGCCAAAGCGTATCCGGACAACTCGTGCCTCTACAAACGTCCTTCGTAGCTACGGAATCAATCAATTCATATCATATCATCACAAATGGGAATCCCAGTGCCCTCACAGATCTTAAAACATTTCAAATCCGTGTGCCAATACATTCATCAAATCATTTCAATTCAGTATACCAATGCAACGGTAGAAAATGAAACTTATCCAATTTTCAAGTAATGACACAATTTTGTTTCATTTCAAACATGGATGCATAGTCATGGAAAATATAAGTTTAAGACATTCTAATAATCACAAAACAGATTTGAGATTTAATATCACACATCGAATCAATGCATATCAAAGCATGTTTTGTTTAAAAACACATTAAATCAGATTTTCACTATTTCATGTAAGAGATTAGGGTCCCACTCACGTTCTAGGGAGGGTAATCACTCCCTATTTCCAAAATAAATCTGAATTGACTTTTCGAGTCTCCAACAAGATCAATCTAATCAAATTATCACAATTGTCATCAAATTTCCAATTATTTTTAGGGTTTATCATCTTCCTTAAGTTTGTAAAAATCTTAATTCCTCAATTTATAAATATATTCCAATGTTATCAATTTCATTCCATTATAAGTAAATAGCCAAATCAAAATCAAGCTAAATTCAAACCTAAAACCGTTCAAAATCGAAAACAAGTCTAAAATACATAAATTTCCTACAAGTTAGAAAAATCTTTGAAAATTCATATACTTTTCAATTCTCATCTGATTTCTTCAAACCATATCTCATTTTAAAGGTATTGAAACCTATTTTCATATTACGAAAATTGTATTTCGATTTCCTATATGCAAGACAACTTAAAATAAAAAAGATTGTACCAATCCCAAAACTTAGATCCAATTTTCGACTATTTTCATGCAGACGTCAAATTAAACTCTAAAAGAAACTATTCTAATCAAGTTAGCCTGATTCTATCATCCATAATAGCCCAATTCGTATATTTTACCTAAACAATTACATATAATATCCAATAATACATTTAAATCTAATCTAACATACATTCTAACATACACAATACATTCCTACTCTGATTTACCCTACATTCATCCAAATAAATCGAATGAGTTAGTATTTTACCTCACCTAGGGTTTCTCGGTTCGCCAACCTAGCTTCCGAGTACACTCCGTTTAGTCCAAAACCTGCCGTGCTTCTAGACCGATGCACAATTTAGTAATTAGGTTAAATTATCAAGAGAAATCGAAACCCTAAAATCAATTTATCAAAATTCAACTGAACCTCACCTATGTAGGGAATGGATTCAGATCATGACCTAGGGTTCCTAAAGGTCTCCTACTCCTGTCTGTTTAGGGTTGTAGCAAAGGTGGAATCAGTGCTCACTGCGAGCACTGTGCGAGCAAGCCAAGGAGGAAGAGAGAGTGAGAGAGAGGACCGTGAGATGGTGAGAGAGAGCAAAACAGAGGGAGACAGAAACAGTGAAACCGAGAGAAGACTGAGGAAAACTGAGAATGGTTTGAGGCAGTCGATCGAAGAGAGGGAGATCGAGAGAGAGAGAGAAGACAGAGAGATCGAAAGAGGGAGGTAGAGAGAACGAGAGTAGGGAGAGTGAGAAACACCGAGAGATACAGTGAGGGATTGAGAGAGAAAACAGAGAAAGGGGAAATAGAGAGAGAAAGATAGAGAGAGAGAGTCATCAAAGGGAGAATGGAGATGGTGGTGGCGCGGTGGCTGTTGGCGGATGGAGGCGGCGGAGAGATAGCGCAACTGAGGAGGGAATCGTGCGATAGAGAGAGGAACCGTGAGAAAAGGAGACAGAGAGAGAGAGAACAGAGGGAGGTAAAGAGAGAAGGGTGGTGGTCGGTGGTGGCTGTGGGTGGTGGAGCACGGCAGAGACTGCGGCGGAGGGAGAAGGAAGTTCGAACGGGACAGATCGAGAGAAAGGGAGAGAGAACCCGCGAGACCACGAGGGATAGAGAGAGTGACGAGAGGGTGAGCGGTGATGGTGGTTGCGGTTGTAGCGACGGCGGCGGCGAAGGGAGGGAAGGTTGCGATTGAGGGAGGCGGCGGCGGAAAAGAAGGAATCACCGCTGGAGGAAGGTGAAGAGTCGGTTTGGGAGAGAGAGAGTAGAGAGAGAGAGAAGGAGAAGAATTAGGGCTATTAGCCCTAATTCTAATTTATTATTATTATTATTATTATTATTATTATTATTATTATTTATATAAATAGATTTATAAATAAATAATTGAGTAAATAATTAAATTAATAAATGAAAAATATATCCCCACATTACGAATCGGAAATACTAGTACTTTTGAATATACCAAAAATTAAATTTAAAAATCTCAAAATCGAAAATCAGTACAATTTAAATTTTTTTTTATATATATATATAAATATATATATATATATATAAACAGAGGAATATTTTATATATATTCCATGAACAGTACACTTGTACGAACACCACAGTGTCGGTGTTACAATTATATTTTTATATCTATATTTTTTTTATATTTAGTTAATTATTTATTTATTTAGATATAATTTTATTTTTATATTATTTATTTTATAATTAATAATTATATATTTGATTATTTTAATTTTTTATTAAAGATAACTATATATTATTATTTTCATAAAATAATTAATGTTTGTAAAAAATTCTTATATTTTTTATATTTACGCACTTATCTGCATTTTTATTTTTTGTATTTTTACAAATTATTGTTTCCGGTATTTCTTTTTTTTTTTGAAATTGCCAATTAATTTTGTGTTGAAAGTAACGTGAGTGAAATAAATTTTCCAATTGAACCCTTTACTTAAATTAATTTACACTAGCAGGTGGTAGACACGTCGTGTAAGAGATTTTAAAATTATTGAAATAATCTATTAAAATCGAAATTTTCATATTTTGAATTGCACTATCCATAATTTGATAATTATATTATAAGCTTTACATATTATAATTGATTTTAATTGTTTGTTTTTTTGGCACACACCGTGTAACGTGTGGTGTATATGCCACCTACTAGTTGTTAGTTACTTGCGATCTCCAGTCCACCAAGGCTAAGGACAAAAGGATTAGGTGTGGCATTTTAAACTTGTGGACTAAAAAAAAAATGTACGTTGGTCAAAGGTCTGGACAAGTAATTTCCTAAAAAGGAAATTGAGTTCAAAGAATCTGGAGTAAAGCACAAAAGATGGCGAATGGTTGACAGAGATTCACTTGCCTAAAAATCCAGCTTAAGAAAAAAAAATGTATAATTGAAGCCAAAAGCCAAAGAATTATGAAACTCCCATTGCAGTGCCCCAAAACCTGATATAATTCCTATCCTCTCCACTACTCTCCCTTAGAATTTCTGTTATAATTCCTCCCTGGGAGACTTGTTCTCGTTGTAGGTTGATACCACTAAAACCTGATGATTTTTATATAAATCAATAAAAAATATTTTGTAAGCGGAAATTTTGAATTTAAATTGTATTAGGATCACTTATCTCTTTTGAGGTTGGGTATTCTAGGTCAAAAAAATGTTACAAATTCAAATCACTTTCTATAATCCACAATCGAAATGTCACAGTGGTGAAATGATCAAGCAATGTTCTTCAAGTCCTCTCCTTTTTTTAGAATATAAAAGGTTCTCTCTTACATTCTTTCTCAAAAGAAAAAAAAAAAAACATCTATTCAAAAGGCCCTGGGCTCCTATTCTCTTTTGTGTTCTTTTTTACGTCTATTCAAAAAAGGAGGGATAGGAAGTTTTGGGGGGGAGTGGTTAACAAATAACCATTCCCTCTTTTTAACTTCTCCTTTTTTTTAAAAAAAAAAAAATTCAAACAAGTGGGTTTGTGGATCTGTCCTCATGGGTGGACCCGTATCCCTTTTCCAACATTTTTCACTTGCATATGAGAGCTAAAACTATACACAATTTGATCATTACATTTGAATATCACAAATTTCATATAACCAAGTGGATCGTGTGATCTGCGATAATACCAAGAGCTCTAGATCTACACACGGGTTAAGGATATATAGTAGCTTATCGTCAATATGGTGATGAAGATATCGTATCTCGCTATATCTCAGACCTCTTTTACTTGACACGATCAACGTATTTCTCATCTTTCATAATAATATAAAAGCATATTTGACTTAAATTCAATTATATATCTATAATTACATCTTCTAAACACTAAGTCATAAATATAATTGGCGAACTTGTGAATACGGAATAATGTGTTGGTTAAAGACAGTTTTCCTTTCATACTACTAACTTTCAACTTTATCTTAATTGTTTTTCTAGATTGCACTGTCAAACCGAATCATCCATAGTTTTTTGGTGATGTACTAAAATAACAATATTAAAATAAAATCTCAAGAGATAGACGAAAGTTTTAAGAGTATAAATTGAGGTTAAGTATAAACTTCTGAATCTCACACAATGAGATGGATATAATGAGATAAAGAGGAATGCACCATCTCATTACTCATATGGTTACATAAGTACATGTGGTATGAAACACGCGCTACAATACTTTTATTTTTCATTTGGAAGCATATATCTTATTTTCTAAAATAACGCATCGTACATGTCTTAATTTAAATGTATACAATACTTAACATGAGTTTTCTTTCTTACAAATCCTCCAAAATCTCACAACATCAAGGAAAACTCATACCTAACTATTCAACAAGTATAATGAATTCTAGGAAATCTAGTTCGATTACCATATGTATAATATATTTAACCAGTAATCTGATTTTAGTACTTAATTAAGGTGGCTTATATGTGTGTTAATCCATCACAATTTAATACGTCTCATCTCTACATATCACACAGATATTAAAAGCGATTGTCATGTAAGAGAGTCAATCTCAAAACTTGTTTGATATACTTTTAATTCTAAAAACAAGAATTTTGGATACAAAAATAAAATTCAAATGTCATCGAATATGAGTATTACATCATATATACTCTTTGTATATGATCATAATCACAACTGGTAACAAATACTATTACAATCTATACAATCCATGTTCTTTAACATGTCTTTAGGTATTGACTTCCTAAAAGGACCAGCCACCACTAAGTGCATAGTTTATACTTCAGTGTCATTTCTCTTTTTTCAATCATATCTTTGGCAAGATTGATCTTTGTATCTATATTTGGTTTTGTTATAATATTTGAAGTCTCACGTGTAAACAATAACTGATCGATTGTCACAATGAATCGTCAAATGGCCACTGAGTTGTTTACTATTCCTAAAATATTGCAAAATCTAATTAACCAAACTCATTTCTTGAATTGTGCAAGGACTGCCCATAAATTTTGTTTCCATTATAGAAAGTGATACACAGATTTTTTTTACTACTCTATAAGATGTTGCTATCATTGAGTAAGAAAACACAACTAGAGATAGTTTTTCTCTTATCTAACTCTCCTCCCTAATCAATATTCGTGTATTCTTTCAATACTAAATCATTTCCTTTATAATAAAAGAAATAATCTACAATTCCATTCAAATATTCCAATATCTTTTTCACAACAATTCAATCACTCTTTCCTATATTGGATAGATGCCTACCAACCAAATCCCATAGCATGACAAATGTCAGAACGAGTACTCATCATAGCGTACTTTAAATTTCTAACTATACTAGAATATATTACTCTGCACATTTCATCTATTCATCTGGAGGTTTAGAGTATATATTATCACTTGAACTATCGCTTATAACCATAAGAGTATTAACACATTTATAGTTTTCAACTTATATCGCTTTAGAGCCTTTGTAATATATAACTCTTGAGATAACTCTAGTAATCTCTTGGAATAATTTCTCTGGGATTCAATTCTCAATCTGTCTCACCTATATCTTTCATCTTAAAATTGGAAAACAATCATTTCAAGATCCAAAGGACATACTCCTTATCATTCGTAGTTAACAATATGTCCTCGATATGTAGGGATAGAATTACAAATTGATCATCGGACTTCTTCACATAAATACAATGGCTTTCGTCTATCATGATGAAATTATAAGAGATCACAGTTTTGTGAAATCTCATGCACCGCTACCTCATAACTACTTAAAGTTATAAATTGATTTACTCAATTTACATACTCTATTTTCCAAACCTTTGATGACAAAACTCTCTGGTTGTATCATACAGTTTTTTTCTTCAAGTTCACCACTGAGGAATACAGTTTTCATATCTATCTGACATAATTCTAAATCCAAATTGATCACTACTGTCAACTGCATGTGAATAGAGATAAATCTTACTACCAAAAAAAATATTTTCTTATAATCAATACTCTTTTACTGAGTATAACCTTTTGTTATCAGTTGAGCATTTTTACCTCTCAATAGTTCTATTTGCCCTATGTGTCGTTTTGAGAAGCCAATTATTTTCAATAACTTAGCATACTAGTAGAAGTTCAACCAATTCCTAAAATATGGTTGGACCTTATTAACTCCAATTCTTCTTCCATTGCCTTTTTCATTTATCCTCGGTGGAACGTGATAGATTCTTATCTATATTCTTAGACTCTTCTTCATTTTCTAAAGAAAATAATAAATACAAGTTATTCAATCTTCAAAATGATGCCTAAGCACCACCTTCCTAATACTTTTATGAGTTTATAACTCAATTGGATCGTTAGAATTCAAATTCCTCCAACTGGAATCAACATCATTTCAATGATCCGTAATAGATAGAGCCACATTCTGAATTAACTAATTCAGATAAAAGACTCTATGTCTTTTAAGTCACCTCGGCAAGGAAATTCAATTTTCAGAAATGTGACATTTCATGATTTAATTTTTGTTATAGTATCATCATTTTGCTCATCAATAAACACTTAACTCTCAAACTGGTCAGAGTATCTTATACTTCCATAGAGACCCAATTTTTCAAACTTATTAAAAAGATCTCGAATACAAACTATCGATCCCCAAGATCTAAGGTTAATCAGACACAGCTTCTACCAATTCAAAGTTCATATCACATCGTTGGTACTGATTTTGAGGCATTTTATTCAAAAATATAAGGCACAGTCAACGAGACATCTCCCCAAAAGGAAATTGACAAATGAACTTGCGTCATCATGGATTTTGTCATATCTAACAATGCCCTATACATTCTCACTATAATACCATTTTGCTGAGTTGTATCAAATATTAGATTATGACTTTTTCATTATTCAGATTCTTAAATTAATTTGATAGATATTTATACCATCTATCCTTCTAATTTTTTACCTTGTTCACATAACGTTTAAAATATTCATATGTTTTAAACTTATGAAAAATCAATAGATATGGTCAAACACGTGAAATCATCAATGAGCGTAATGAAATATGAAGTTCCTACATACCCTTCACATTTATTGATTAGGAATGTTCGAATGGACTAAGTGTAATAGAAATTTAGCCCGTATGGCTTTTCTAAACGGTTTTCTCATCATTTTGCTAGTAAGACAACATTCATACGTTGGTAAATCAACTTTTGTGAGTGAACCCAAAGATTCTACTCTTACTAGTTGATTCATCCTGTTTTACCCTATTGTGATCAAGTCTAAAGTGCCATGTCACATTATCAACATTTGCAAAATGATGAAATCATTTGTAAGCCATCCAGAATCAATACACATGTCATTCAAATACAAATCAACTTTGTATTTCTGAAAGTTCAAATTATAACCAAATTTCAAAAGAACAAGAACAGATAAGATTTTGTTGTATTTCTAACACGTAGAGAATATCATACAAAATGAGAGTTCGGTCACTTCGTAATTGTAGTTTTCAAATCAACTCCTCTAACGTTCACTCTTGTATCGTTCTCCACATACCATTTATTAACAAAAAGCAATAGACAAAAATTTATAAATATCTCTCTATCTGTTCTTATATCCAGAGTCGTTCTTTTGTGATTCGTTTTCAATCTCTTTTCCTTTTCTTGCTTTTATTTTACTTCCTCTCGCACTTAGAGCTCGAAACTCTCTAGGAACTAGACTCTATAATAAAAACATCAGTTATGGATCTTGTAACACAAATCTGCTCATTCTCAAGCTTGATGTAGAAAGCAACATCCGAAAAAGTGTTCATACTGTAATTGTGAATCAAACTGACTTTCAGGTGCTCCCATTTGGCAGGAAGGGATCGAATCAAGATTTGAATTTATTATTCATTGGAGAGGATATGACCAGTTGACTTCCACTTTCTAATCATGTCAAACATGACCCTCAAATGCCATTTGATATTGTGACCACTTCACTTTTTATAGGTATCAAACTTTATAATCAACTGTTTAAAATGAGTAACTGGTACCTATATGTTTCTCTCTGAAGTACACTCAAATGTAATAAACACTCACATATTGCTCACACTTGGACATCATATCTTCAATCACAAAGTTAATTGGGATCACTCTAGTAGTGGAATCTATCCTTTTTCATACCTAGTTAGCATCTTATTCTTTCCTATGTGGGGTAGTATTGCCCTTACCAGAGTCTTACATGACATGCTAGATGCCTTCTAAAGCATTTTATTCTTTTAGCACATTTCACATTTTATGGCGACTTATCTCATGACCATCGCTATTTGATTTGTTACTCCTATTTAAACCCATAATAATAGATTTTGATAATATGGTTTGAGTTTTCTAAGAGGGTGAACACATATACTAATAGTCATATCATACACATAATTTTATACTTCAAGATTAACATCTATGATAGGTTAACATCAGATATAGAATCGAAAATTTACTAGATTTCCAATCATCATCTATGGTCCTAATATATCACCATCATAAATTTAATTTAAAATTACAAAATTCTATAAATTTTAGGTGAGAATTATTCGAATTCTTTCAATCTAAAATCTCTCACTTAAATATATAAAGTATTTAAATAATATTATAATTCTGGATGAAAATTACTCAAATTCAGCCAATGCAAAATTTTGATTTAAATACACTAAGTATTTCAATTTTGAATGAAAATTACTCAAATTTTAACAATTTAAAATTTTCATTTAAGAAACCCTAAAATTTTTTTGCATACAGAATCATCAAATAATGAACAAAACTAATATATCTTAGGAAGAAACTTTATATTAAAATTTTAAAACTCTTCTATTACATGATCATGATCCTAACAAACATTCATTTCATGCAAAAGAAAAATGTACGAATGAATTATCTGATTCAAGATATATCGATTCATGATACCATACTTATAATTCCCTTAAATAGTCTATTTTTAGGAATAAATCTCTTTACAGCACATGATGAACTATTTATATTTTGGAAAAGCATTTTCTTCATTTAGATCTTTATTATTTAGTATTCCTACTTTTCTATTAGTAACGACCTCACATCATCAAGTATCATGTCCCTGTTCTCGGCAAGCAACTTATCAACCACGTTACCCCAATAAGAAAACAGAAAATTTCTCGGTATATACACGTTATCTCTCCAAAAAGTATGACTAAACTGAATGAGTTTTAAGCGTTTCTATTCCATGATCTTCAAATGATCTAGCAAAAAATGAGATAGGTCCATTTTGTATGTTAACATTTGACCCAATCTTATTAAACATTCTGGATTCCTCAAATTTCTTTCCCTTCCCCAGAGATCTGGAAGAGTTTAAAAAAGATATTTGATTATCATCATTTCCCTGAAATGGGAACAGTATTAGATTCGGCAAGTAGCCAAACATAATATTAGAATAAACTTTAAAGGCATTTGCTTCAGACAATATGCTCGATTCTAATTAATTTTTATATTAAAAAAACAAAATTTTCAAATGTAAAAAAATGAGTATTAAATCAAAAGAGTATAGACAATTTACAATTAGATAGAAAAAATTAAGAAAAGTAATTTTCTTAACATATATAAAATTTTTCATAATTTTTTGGACTGAAAAATGATTTTTCTGTAATTTTTTAATAATTTATTGATTATAAATCAATAAATAATAATTTTAATTCTAGAAAATAAATTAAAATTCACAAAAAAATCCAAAATAATTTTTTAAACTCATATAATTTTTTTTAGAATTTTTGGACTAAATTCTCTTTTTTTATGATTTTTTAACAATTTATTAATTTAATAATCAATAAAAATTATTTTTCATTTCTGAAAAATAAAATATAAATCACAGAAAAATCAAAATAAATAAAAAATTAATTTTGGTGAAAATTGGGACTGAAAACAGCCCTACACACTCCCCCACATGCCATCGGACCTGGCTATCACAAAATAAAATCAGAAAATGTCTTTCACGCGCCTACGGTGGCACGTAAAGCTCATGCGCTGCTTCCCGACGATGCCCGAATGCTAAAATTTGGCTACACCCCCATTTTTGATATCTTTAAGTTCAATGATGTTCTCGAATTTTCGATCAGACATCTCTAGCCTATGGGGTACGCCGAGAGTGGTAATGACATTTCGGCATTCATTTTTTTAGAATTTGAGTAGATTTTCGTTAAGCTATTTCTTTCTCAATTCTTAATCATTTTTTGCAATCTATATATGGTTGGAAGATATTTTTCAAGATGAATCTAACTATATAAATTTTATATCATGAAATAAAATATTTTGAAAGTTATGAGTACATTAAATTTGGACTAGGGTTTATAATATCTCTTAATGTACTCATCCGATGCATGCAAAATTTTACAAATTAGATCCTCATATCATAAGCATGCTACTGTATTAAATTGAGAATATTTCATTTAGCCAATTTCAAGTTGCCATTAATGAACCTCTAATATTATTTATGACAATTTTAATTTTTTAAATAACTAAAGGAGACAGGAAACAACTTATACATGCTTTGATATCAATGATGGTTTTCATACAAATCAATAAAAAATATTTCACAAATAAAAATTTCAGATCTAAATTGAGTTAGGATCACTTATTTCTTTTAATTGTTGGATATTCTAAATCAAGAAAATATCACAAATTCGGATCATTTTCTATAATCCACAATTCAAATGCTACAGTGGTGGTGAAATGATCAAGTAATATTCTTCAAGCCCTCTCATTCTTTTTTAATATCAAAGGTTCTCTCTTACATTCTTTCTCAAAAGAAAAAAAAAAAAAAAACATCTACTCAAAAGGCCCTGTGGCCCTCTTCTCTTTTGTGTTCTCTCTTGCGTCCATTCAAAAAAGGAGGGATGGGAAGTTTTGGAGGGAGTGATTAACAAATAACGACTCTCTCTTTTTAACTTCTCCACCCCTTTTCTTTTCTAATAAAATTCAAACAAGTGGATTTGTGGGTCTACCCTCATGGGCGGACCCGCAACCCTTTTGCAACAAAACCCATCACTACAGAATCAAAATTATTATCAGAAACTCCCAAAAGTCCGCATCTTGTTGGGTTTTACAGTTGGAGAGGTTACAGAAAACCACTTGCTAGCAAACATTTCAGGCATTTATCCATCTGGGTATGCTTGATTTACTCTTAAATACGTGACCTTTTTTTTTTTGTTTTGGTTAACGTAATGTGGGCTGAGTTGGGTATATGGTAGAATTTTGTTTCAATAAGGTGTATAGTAACATTCTTATTTGTAGTTCTCTGGATTGTGTGACCCTAAATGAAAACATAAACTGGGAATAGGTTTGATCATAATAATGTGGTTGAGACCTAGAGCTTCTCAATGTCCCATGCTGTATGTTGTTCTCGAAAGTTCTAAGATGAAATCTTCAGTGATTTTCTTTTTCTTGGTTGAGCTTGTGGTGTTTATGAATCTGTAGTATAGACATTTCACAATGAACATATTCAAATTTTACCCGACCTGTGGGCTCCGAAACTACTTCCATGGTCTCTTTTTCCCCATTTTAATCGGAAGTTTTTCTCAGTAGACTTCACCATATAGTATAAGATTTCTACGTTTGTTTCAATATGCTCGATTCTAATTAATTTTTATATTAAAAAAACAAAATTTTCAAATATAAAAAAATGAGTATTAAATCAAAAAAGTATAGACAATTTACACTTAGATAGAAAAAATTAAGAAAAGTAATTTTCTTAACATATATAAAATTTTTCATAATTTTCTGGACCGAAAAATGATTTTTCTGTAATTTTTTAATAATTTATTGATTATAAATCAATAAATAATATTTTTTAATTCCAAAAAATAAGTTAAAATTCACAAAAAAATCCAAAATAATTTTTTAAACTCATATAAAATTTTTTAGAATTTTTAGACTAAATTCTCTTTTTTTATGATTTTTTAACAATTTATTAATTTAATAATCAATAAAAAATATTTTTCATTTCTGAAAAATAAAATATTAATCACAGAAAAATCAAAATAAATAAAAAATTAATTTTGGTGAAAATTGGGACTGAAAACAGCCCTGCACACTCCCCCACATGCCATCGGACCTGGCTATCACAAAATAAAATCAGAAAGTGTCTTTCACGTGCCCGCGGTGGCATGTAAAGCTCATGCGCTGCCTTCCCAACGAAGCTCGATCGCTAAATTTGGCTACACCCCCATTTTTGATATCTTTAAGTTCAATGATGTTATCGGATTTCCGATCGGACATCTCTAGCCTATGGAGTACGTCGAGAGTGGTAAGACATTTCGGCATTCATTTTTTCAGAATTTGAGTAGATTTTCGTTAAGCTATTTCATTCTCAATTCTTAATCATTTTTTGTAATCTATATATGATTGGAAGATATTTTTCAAGATGAATCTAACTATATAAATTTTATATCATGAAAAAAAATATTTTGAAAGTTATGAGTACATTAAATTTGGACTAATGTTTATAATATCTCTTAATGTACTCATCCGATGCATGTAAAAATTTATAAATTAGATCGTCATACCATAAGCATGCTACTGTATTAAATTGAGAATATTTTATTTAGCCAATTTCAAGTTGTCATTAATGAATCTATAACATTATTTATGACAATTTTAATTTTTTAAATACCCAAAGGAGACAGAAAACAACCTATACACGCTTTGATATCAATGATGGTTTTCATACAAATCAATAAAAAATATTTCACAAATAAAAATTTTATATCTAAATTGAGTTAGGATCACTTATTTCTTTTAATGGTTGGGTATTCTAAATCAAGAAAATATTATAAATTCAGATCATTTTTTATAATCCACAATTCAAATACTACAGTGGTGAAATGATCAAGGAATATTCTTCAAGCCCTCTCATTCTTTTTTAATATCAAAGGTTCTCTCTTACATTCTTTCTCAAAAGAAAAAAAAAACATCTACTCAAAAGGCACTGTGGCCCTCTTCTCTTTTGTGTTCTCTCTTGCGTCCATTCAAAAAAGGAGGGATGGGAAGTTTTGGAGGGCCACTCTCTCTTTTTAACTTCTCCGCCCCCTTTTTTTTCTAATAAAATTCAAACAAGTGGATTTGTGGGTCTACCCTCATGGGCGGACCCGCAACCCTTTTGCAACAAAACCCATCACTACAGAATCAAAATTATTATCAGAAACTCCCAAAAGTCCGCATCTTGTTGGGTTTTACAGTTGGAGAGGTTACAGAAAACCACTTGCTAGCAAACATTTCAGGCATTTATCCATCTGGGTATGCTTGATTTACTCTTAAATACGTGACCTTTTTTTTTTTGTTTTGTTTACGTAATGTGGGCTGAGTTGGGTATATGGTAGAATTTTGTTTCAATAAGGTGTATAGTAACATTCTTATTTGTAGTTCTCTGGATTGTGTGACCCTAAATGAAAACATAAACTGGGAATAGGTTTGATCATAATAATGTGGTTGAGACCTGGAGCTTCTCAATGTCCCATGCTGTATGTTGTTCTCGAAAGTTTTAAGATGAAATCTTCAGTGATTTTCTTTTTCTTGGTTGAGCTTGTGGTGTTTGTGAATCTGTAGTATAGACATTTCACAATGAACATATTCAAATTTTACCCAACCTGTGGGCTCCGAAACTACTTCCATGGTCTCTTTTTCCCCATTTTAATCGGAAGTTTTTCTCAGTAGACTTCACCATATAGTATAAGATTTCTACGTTTCATGGGACTTGAAATGCTTAATGTCACATTGCTTTCAAAATCTTTCTATTTTTTATATAACATGAATAATATAAATGATTTTAAAAATAATGAAAATTGGAATACCAATATTGTGCCTCATGTTTAGTTCAATCTTTATTTTGCACCTGAACTTATGCTTGTTCTCTTCTTCCAGTTGACATCAAAGCATAGTTGACCGGACTTTATACAAAGACGATCACATATAATGCGAAATGCATATTAAATGAGATGAATTCAGGCCTGTACTCAAGTTGGAGATGCTGAATCTAAACCGCTATGGAACAAAATTTCTGAGTTCAAACATGCACTTTGGCAATTCTCAAGGCCCCATACTTTACGTGGAACTGCTTTAGCATCTGTGTAAGTGAAAAAATCTGTCACTGCTTTAGTCTGACTAGCCTGACTACCATCTATTTCCACTTCCATGTTATCAGTAATTGATTCGAGAATTCTCTTAATTGCTTTGGCAGTGCCTTGGCATCAAGAGCTTTGATTGAGAACTCAAACTTGATTAAGTGGTCGTTATTTTTCAAGGCATTCTCTGGTCTTTGTGTTCTTATATGTGGAAATAGCTATATAGTAGGCATCAATCAGGTTTATGATATTGGAATTGACAAGTACTTATGATTTAGAGGACAGGCTGCTCCATGAGATGATTTCCATCGAGTCTGAACTGCAGCATGGGTTCATCAAGCGCCAGCACAACTTTTTCATACTTCCTGCTTTTACTTGGGTACCAGATAGCGTGTTGATAAACTAATCATTATTGAATGATTTTTGACCATAATTGATTTGTTAAATTAACTGTTTTACCACAGATCTTTTTCTTTTCTTTTCTCTTTCATATCATAGTTTGAGAGATTCCTTTGTATTTATGACAAAATGTTCCCTTTTTTTTCCCTATATTTGCAATCGTTTGATTTTTGCCTCTCCTTACCTCCTCCTCTTTGATGCTCAGGGTAAACAAACCTTATTTACCTATTGCTGCAGGCGATCTATCAGTTCAGTCTGCATGGCTTTTAGTGCTTTTTTTTTTTTGGCAGCTGCTGGCCCACTAATTGTCGGATTCAATTCTGGTCCATTCATTACTTCACCTTACTGTCTTGTTCTTTTTCTTCGCACCATCTATTCTGTACCTCCATTTAGAATGAAGAGATTTCCTGTTGCAGCATTTCTGATTATTGCTACGGTTTGATTGCCCTTTCGTTTCCATCAATAATGCTTTTGTTGCCATGTTGGAAGTAAAATGACTTGCAATCTGGAACACGAATTTTTTATTTTCTTTTCTTCCAATAAGCAGTAAAATGATTTGAATTTCGGTACTCAGTATGCCAGTGTAAAATGGATTGATTAGTATGCTGTAACTTGTAGAAAAACCAATCATGGTTAGGGTATGAATTTCAAGAATCGGAATAAAACTTATATAAATTGTTTGGATCAATAGAATTGGAATAAAGGTACAAGAATAAAACCCTTAAGATATGCGTTTTGTGAAATCTAAGTTAATTAGTGGGTTTCAAGTGAAACCTTTGGATAAAATCTAAGAAAAAAATTGAATGTTTTATTTTTCCTTATAAGAGGTGATTTAAAATAAAAAAATAATTTAAAAATATTATAAATTAAAAAAATTAAAAGTAATCTAAAAAATTGACAATTATATTTCTAAAATTTATGATAAAATTTCTTTTTCATTGTTTTCTCTAAAAAAAAAAAGATTTAAAATTGAAAATGGTCTAAAAAGTTGTAAATAAAATTTTTTCTCGTTAAAAAATTTATAATTTTTATTTTTTTTAAATTTTATTAAAACTATAATTTTAATTTTAGAAATTAAAATTAAATTTTAAAAGTATTAATTTTAAAACAGAATAAAATTGACAATCAAATGATTTTCATTTCGAAAAATATACAAACCAAATATTAATAATGGTAATCAAATCCATTCTAAAATTTGAACCAAAAGTATATCAGAATTCTATTTCGATTCTGATTTCTGAGGTTTTTTATTCTAATTTCGATTCTGATTTCTGAGTGCAAACCAAATGTCACCTCAATTATGTCTCGGAGAAGTACAGTTCATATATTTTCTTAAAATGTAAAACTAAATCAAGTTGATCATTAACTAGGAAAAACATTTTAAAATATAAGACAAAAAAATGATAGAACAATAAAAGTGAGGAATTTTTAATGTCATGTGGTTGCTTGTTGAATTTGTGGGCCATTATATATTCATATTGCAAAATGATTTGGTGAGAAATTTATTCTTCTTCCCTATAATATTCCATCATTCCCTCCCCACCAAAAAAAAAATAATAATAATAAAATAATAATAAAATAATAAAACTATGTTTCATATTGGGATCTTAAATTCAGCATCTAGGCCAACTTTTTTCTTCCTATTTTATATTTTATTCTGTCTTCCTTTCCAATAGTTAATCACTTCTGCAGGTAAGGGGGTTTCTTATCAACTTTGGTGTATTATTATGCCACAAGAGCTGCCTTGGGACTCTCATTTGAGTGGAGGTAAGCTATTGAAAATGTTGTAGCATCATATGTTTTATGTCGATACCATAGCTTGAACTCCAACCAATGGTCTTACAACTTGGAGAGGGGTGATTGATTGTGAATTCGTCTTCAGTCTATTGAAATTGATATGAGCTTGTCGATGAATGGCTCTCTAGGCACCGCGGTTGTAGTTTCACTTAAGTGTCAGATCTCACAAGTTTGGATTGCTGAGCTCTACTAGCAGTTGGTTACGTGGAAAATGGATATGGTAAATCTAACTCCTGGAGAGTCTGCAAACTGAAGTTCATTTGTGTCACAGCCACACTTGCCAGCCAGCATGAGTAACTATGTTGTTATTCGACCTGGTTACTGTTTAGGACATGCTTAAGGCAGTTCCTTTGCGTCATGTCACACACACAAGGAGACATATTGGGCCAAAATGTTCTGATCTGTATAGTCAAGTCAATCAATTTGTTGACTTAGGATCCAATGTCATCGTGAAAGGTCAACTTCATCTTTTTCCATCCTCAACAGTTGAAAATGCTAAGATCCATTCTTGCTGCAGATAATAACACACTAAGTTCCAGATCAGCAACTGCCTATTGTCACTGTTTCCCAACCTTATCCAGTCAGATATATGATTGTGTAAAGTTAGTCTCTCCTTGCAGTTTATCGGTCTATAGAAATTTCAAAAGCTTTTTAATCTGGGGCATTGAAAGCGTGATGAAATTTTTATTTCTGCATTGTCTCCATCTGTGTGTATATGTGCAAGTTGGTTAGGAGAATTCTGATCTGCAAAGCATAAATTTATTTGCGGTGCACCTGTGGCTTTCATCACAACATCTGTTACTTTGTTTGCGCTGGTTATTGCTGTAACCAAAGATCTTCCAGATGTTGGGGGAGATCGCAAGTAAGTAGCAAATCGGTCCTCTAAATAATTACTGTTTATTTCTGATTTTTGGTATCTTCTTATTTCTGCTAACATCAGCTGTTATTATCACCTCATACTTGGGTCTAACACAATCTTTTGTTGATTTTTATTCGCCGCTTAACATCATTTTTATATCGCAACCATCTCTGTTTCTCCCCTGTTGACTTTTTTCTTTTTCCTCTCTTGCAGATTAATTTTTTTTTCCCTTCCTACTAGATCATTTTAACTGTCTCTCATTTAATTTGAGACTATCAGATTTCAAATATCAACCTTTGCAACGAAGCTTGGTGTCAGAAACATTGCTTTCCTCGGTAGGGGACTTTTGCTCCTAAACTACATTGGTTCTGTATTGGCTGCAGTTTACATGCCTCAGGTAACCATGTGGTGTTCTATCTCTATTTTTGCTGTGTTATCTGTTATTTTGTGTGACCGTGCAAGCGTGATTGTTTTTTTTGGGACCTTTTTTTTTTTTTTTAAATTTTATATTCATAGAGATAAATCAGACCTGGTTTTGCAGGCTTTCAGGCGAAGTGTGATGATACCTGCACATACTTTGTTGGCAATGTGTTTGATTTTTCAGGTTCTTGTCATGACCGGTTATGTTCTCATGATTACAATAATCAACATTAACTTGTGCATGAACATTGCAATTTTGAGGAGAGATTTTCTATTTTCTTGCTAACATGGTTTTTTGACCTGAAAGTACTCAAAAGCAAAATCGTGAAGGCTTAGTAATATGTAAAGATCTGATGTTTATTCCATGCTATCTAGCTCCATGGCAAGTGGATATACAAGTGGAAAGAAAATAAAAACAGTAATAATAATAATAATAATAATAATAATAATAATAATAATAATAAAAGAAGAAGAAGAAGATTTTGGTGCAGAGTACCTGAAGTAGCTTTTGCAAATGACATGTAATTGAGTAGGAAACTATGCAGATTTGCACCCATCTGTAGTTTTTCTTTATATTCCACCAAGTGAGCCAATAATGTCCTACTTCATCCAATCTGACCTTGCCAAATCAGACACTTAATGTATACGCTGTGTAATTGTTTGCCCAGCACCCAAAATAATTCTTGAGAAAACAAGGAGGTGAGGCAGCCTTGTTACTTACCGTGCATCCATTAAACAATGAATCAGCTATGAGCAAGACTTGTTCCCAGTATAAAAAGAACTAAAAACTTTTTGCTGTTAATTCTTCCTGTCTAAGTATGCATATTCTCAAAATTTTCTCATACTTCCGAGAAGCCGAGGATTCTCTGTTAGCATTTGGAGGGAACAATCTCCTGTGGTCATTGTATCTATTTCGTCTGATCCTTTTGGGGTGATTACTTTAAATGATTTATGTTCATTGGCATCGTTTCAGGCATGGACATTAGAACAAGAAATCTATACCAAGGTAATTCAGCTACATGCAACTTGAAAAATTTGTTGGCCTTTTATTTTGTTATTGGCAGTGAAAATTTTAAATGGCAGCATATGAGGATGGTTGTGGCTTTGTGGGGTGCAAATCAAAATTTCCAAAATGGTTGGTAAAAGGGAAAGTTGGGGGAAAAAAAGGAAGGGGAAGGCAAATCAAGGGAGGAAAAAAAAAACAACCCTAAACTTTCCACAACTTTCTCCATCTCCTCTGCGGCCCCTTTGTTGGCTTTCCTTCCTATGGTTTCTCCCATGAACGGTGTGATTATGAAGCCTAATTATATTTTTTATTGTATGCCACTTTTGTACTCGGTTAAATATCAGATTGCCAATTGCAATTTTCACAGGAAATATGAGATCTTCTCTGACAATGAATTCTATGGTTAATTGCAGGAAGCAATCGCAAAATTCTACCAGTTCATATGGGATCTCTTCTATGCGGAGTATATTTTATTTCCTTCCATCTAAAGCATTCCCTGTATTTTCCAGTTATCAACGCGGGTGTGAGCATTGTAAATATCTGCAGATTTCGCAGCTGATTGAACCTAATAGTATTTGTAGTGAAATAAACAAGCATATTCTGCCAAATCTTCTTTAATCAAGGTTTTTAATTACACTTGCGTGGGTCTGATTGTCTGTGAACCATTTGAGATCATTCTCATGGGTCAGTTTTTAGAGGATTTGAGTTGTGAGCTATGGCATTCCATGGGCAATGGGTCTGACATAAATGGATTGGTCAACTAGGAAAATTACATTTTCTCTTTTCATCACCATCAGAAGTAAATGATACCAAGAAATGAGCGAGCCTAGAGAGGTGCAGCAAAGTTTGGAATTGAACATCAAGTTTTGATCCTAAAAATGAGATGTAATGCATGTAAATCTTTAGGCAATGGATTATAACGTGAAAGGAGTCAAAAATTCAAGGATTAAGTCGGTATGCAAGCAATAGTGGAGATCTAAAATTGGAGATATGTACGAAATGACCTAAATAATAATAATAAAAAAATTCTTAAAAAAACTGATCGAAAAATAAATTCTAAATCTAATCCATATTGGTAGAGTGTTCAACAATCGAACAACGACCACCACTATTGGTCCATTATTCAACACTTAACCAACATTGTCGAGAAGGAACTCATTTCGGAAACCCTAAAATTTCAAATGGGTCTGAAGAAAAAAGTCCAGAACAAGAAAATTCCTCACTGTCTCCAAAGCAAATCGGCTCAACTACAATAAAGAGGAGGAGAAAGTAAGTGCTGGAAGAGGCAAGAAACAATGTGCCTCTGGGAGAATGATGCATTTGATGTAGGCTTTTGAGAGGCTTCTTTCAATCCCAAGTTCAAAGAAGGGTGATGATGAAAATGAAGAAACCCCAGAAGAGAAAAATGAAGAAAAGGAAAATTCAGATGGGCTAGTGATGATGTTTTTTTTTATCTTTTTTTTTTTTCCTTCATTTTTGATTGCTTGATTTGGATTTTGATTTTGATTTTTTTTTTTTTTTTTTGTGTTACTTCAGGGTGCAGTTTCTCAAGGAGAAATCGAAGCATAAGAATTGTCTTTTTTCCAGATAAGTTATGTTGGTTGAGTGTTGAACACTGGACCAATAATATTCGTCGAGTGTTTGTTGGTCCGGTGTTCAGTACCGCCAATGTGGCTAGATTTGGAATTTGTTTTCTTATTTTTTAGATCATTTCCGTACATGTCTCTAAAATTGTCATTTCATTTTCTAATAAACTGTGATTCCGATCTCCAAGTTTTTGAAGCCAAAATCTTTCTGTTTTTTAGTTCAATGTGGAAGAAAGATTTGCGAGTTACCCCACCTGTTCAAGGAAACAATAGAGGAAGTCTTAGAGATTTTAGGTCCAGGCAGTTTTAGTCTCAGAGTCCATTGTAATTTCCTTGGAATTCCCATTTAACTGAAGAAGCCAAGAAGAAGCAAATCAAGACTACCTACAAAATGCCCATGTACATATTTTTGCACATGAAGATGATTTAAATAGGAACATTAATTCCTATATCACCTTCTCTACTCCAATTAAAATTTATAAAAGAGAAAAAAAAAATCAATGAATCAACCTATTTCATGTCTAGGATTGTTGTCTGAGACATGATGCGGTGAAGGAAAAGGGGACGTTCCTGCAGATGTTTCTCTGCATAACAGAGATGACACTGATACCTTTGAGCTGTTACGTGGTGTCATTCTTGGAGAAACATGACTAGCTGTTGGCGATAAACACATTTTCTCCAGAGTCCTGAATTGGAGCTCTGAAGGGTAGTCCCTGACACACCCAATGCGTGGTCCCGCACCTGTTGTCCATTTGCAGGACAACTGCTGAGCCAACTGGAATGACCTCGTGCGCTTGTGTGCATTTATCCTTAAGATGATCTCATCTGCTGGTATGATTTCTTCAAATTTGTCTTCTTGATCTTCATCAAACAAATTCGGTTTGACAAAGTCTTCATCTGGCAGAAATTCGTCAGCTGTTTCATAACCGTCTGAAGGAGTGTGTGGAGGACTGCTACCTGCTTCTTGCTCTTCCTTCTTCAAAATCTCAAACATATTAACCTTTCTTGGTATTTCAAGTTTAGTGAGTTTTGAGCCCAACTCTTTAAATAACTTTGATATTGGTGGATCCGAATTCTCAGCACCTCCTAAATCATTGTTCTTTTCACTCTGATCAGGTTCTGATGCATTGCTTCTAATTTTGCCTCGGCGGGTGTCCTCCACATCAGTTGAGCATTTCTGCAAATCAAGGATAGACCAAAAATAAAAATGTCATACATATTATGACATAGACTTCCAGCTAATCTTGGGCTATATAGTATGCAGAGGAATGAATATGAATCATTCAATGATTTCTACCTGGATAGAAGCGAGATCTATATTGTGATCCTCAAGGTATGTCATCAATTCCTCAAAATTTTCTGCTGTAGGGAGGTAGTGCCCACTGTGAGGCCAAACTGCCTATCTCGCCATAAGAGGCGGGGGGGGGGGGGGGAGGAAAAGGGATTAGTATCTTGAACATAATCTTCAAGAAAGAAATGAAGAATCATTCCAACTGGTAATGAAAGCTTTAGCTCTGTACCTTCAAAACTCCTTGTTCTATTACTACCCTACCAGCAGACAATGTTGCCCCTCCTGCCAAAAAACTTGAATGTTGAAACGTACCCTTTCTCTTTTGAGCAACGTACAAGGTCTTGGAAGTGCTTAGGACAAAGATCCATTTAGCATCTGTGGGTCCACCAGTTGTATCAATAACCTCCATAGTTTGCTTGTAAAAGAATTTCCTATTCTCTACTAGGACTTCATAAGCCTTCCGCTCGGTCTGCAATTTTTTTTAAAGGGTTATTTTTGGACCCTGGAGAATGCATTAAAAGAGGGAATGCGGAGAGAGTTAAAAGACTCACAGGACCAAGATACTTGATGCATTGTTGTTGAAGCTTGGATCGAGGGCATCGGTCTACAAGATTAACTTCTTTTCCTTCTCCAACGTCAAGCCTGCACATTCAGAGTTGACGAAAAGAAGAATATGAAACTGAAACTCAAAAAGACATCTGCATACTTGTCCATCAAATTCAAATTTGCTGACTTGATTACCAATAGAAGAAGGGCTGTTTGCTCTCACAGTGAAGCCAAGTGGCATAATAAAACTGAAGATTGTGACCATACCGATGCCGAGGATCAATCTATCAACAACAAAATAGTAACAAAGAACAATGAAAGGACTAAATCAATGAAGTGAAGCAACTTTAGGGTCATTGGGAACTGCTTACAGCCTCAAGCCAATGTTTCAAAGCAAGTTTCCTTGCCTTTTCGTCCTTAGATAAGCCTTTCCCCACCTGCAGAATCAAAAACTTAAGAACTCAGGACACGGAAGCGACAATCACAAACTTGGACATCAAATAGTCCGAAATCTAAACTCCACCTTGGCAGCCCTTGTTCTTGCTCTAGACCACCGTGAAACAGCAGTCTCAGGTTTCTCAATGTCAAAGAATGATATTGAACTCCGCTTAAGCTCAGCAAAATCTAACAACTTCCACCATCTTTGCTCTACAAGAACTGCACAATCTGCAAGCTGTCTTCTTGTCCGAAAACTTTTGTACACTTTCTGGACTTTCAATGCAGCCAGGTTTCTATGGTTTTCATCAGATTTTGGCAATTTATGGTCCAAGCTTTTAATGCCGGATTTAACAAATTTGTTGTTGTTTCCCCGTACTGAACGAGGAGGCTTTACTGAGAAAACAGTGCTTCCTTCTCTGTCCTTAAAACTGAGTGATCCTGGAAAAGTAATTTTCCCGGACCCAAACTGTTTAACAACATCGGCAGGTTCTGAATCGCGGCCATTGAAACTAAAAGATCTGAACGCAAGAGCTGTCCTTGCGTCTTTGTCACTGAAACTTAAGGATCTCCCAAAAATAGTGTCCAAGTCACTGTAATCACTCAATGGGCATGAAACTGTAACACCCATTACCTTACAGTGTGTGTGTGTGTGGCTCAAAATTTATCTGCAAAAAAATTGGCCACGATCCCTTTTGCACTGCATCAATGGGGTCCCTGTCCCTGTCCCTGCATCAATGAAATACAAAAACAAAGATCAAGCACTAGCACAATCACTGCTTCCAAATGCCAAAAATAAGATTTAACAATTTTCTTTTATCTTCTTTTAAGTTGAACAGTTTATCACTTAATAAATAACAACCTAGCAGGGTTAAAATAAATTAATATATAATGAATAAAGACAAAATCAATTAAACATCATATAGTGCACAAGCGAAGAAGAGGTTTATTCCAATTAACCAAAAGAGAACAAAAATTAAAAGACTAAACATGGACATAATTAACCTATTCAAATGGATAATCCAAAAACTCAATTAAACCAAATAAAAAATTAAGAGACTGAGAGATGAAAAATGCAGGGGAAGAAGGGAGCATTATACCTTACGAGAAAGAAAACGGAGGAGAGTTGAAGGGAGAAAGGGACTAGTTTTGGGAAGGATTGGAAGAAGGCAACAAAAACAACGTGACAGAGAGAGAGAGAGAGAAGCCAAAGGAGGAAAGTAAAAGGTTGGTAATAAGGGGAGAGAGAGCGAGTAATATGGATTTTAGTTTCTCATGTCCAAACCAAACCCATTAACAGGTTCATTTCTTTCCCTAGATTTGCTGTATTTGCTATATCTCGCATTCCCTTTTATTTATAGTTATACAACAAGGGGGGGAGAGAGAGAGAGAGAGAGAGAAAGCAGAGGTACGTTATATATCAACCGCATGGTTTTGACTTCACTCTCTCTGGGGTTTTGGGTTTTGTTTCCCCCAAGAAAACCAGTCAAAAAATAAAATTCTCGGTGATTATTAATTATTATTTAAAAAAAAATTATAAGGAAAAAAGGAGCAATTTAGTCACTTTTATACTGGGTAAAATTTGTAGCCTTTTTATTGATAAATATTTTTAATAATAATAATAATTAGATAAATCCGGTTTTACATTTCATTTTCCTTTTATTTTCTATTTTTAAATGTTTTAACAACAAAAGTCAATACCTCACCTACGTTATCTATAAACACGTAATCCTACTGGTGAAAGCGGATTTTAAGCAATGGGAATTTTGAGAAAAGATTTTATTGTTGAACTAAAATTTTTATGAAAGAATATATAATTTTTTTAATCAAATTTTTAGATTGAAATTTTAAAAATAAAAAAAATAAGTATCAGAAGAGTTTATCCTTTAATAGAGTCAATAGTTAACTCGAATCGAATTATTTGAGATCAATAGATTGATTACCTAAATCAAATAAAAGAAATTAACAAAAAAATATTTCAACTATATATATATATAATTATTTTACTTTTGGTGTTGAGATTCTAATTACTTTTAATTTATTTTCTTTCCAAAAAAAGAAAGAAAATATGAAAATTAAGAACGAGGGGTCTATTAAAAAAGGTTAGGGTAGTAATTAAATAGAAATAAAAATGGGAGCATGTGCTACTAGGACAGGAGGTGGAATTATTGAATCGATCAAATTACCGTCCAAAACTGAATGAAAGCAAAAGGAGCTGGCAGTGCCTGTGATGTGAGTGTGGCCTGTGGTAGGTTAGGCTTCTAAAAGCGAACAAGAGTCAAATTGATATACCAACTTGTATTCTATATTCTGCTCGCTCTGGCTCTGGCTCTGACGAATAGCTTTCTACCTTTTTGTCTTGGCTCATCAGCCCACACCAATTTTCTTCTGATATTTTTGTTTCTCTTGAGATAATATTTATTCATACAAAATCCTTATTCACTACATAGATGTGTTCAAAACTCTAGTTACCACAGTAGAAAGCAGGTCTAAACATGTCATACGTGGATTGCATTTAACAATTAACACCCACCCTTGAAATTTTGTATAATTTTAAGTTTTCTTTGTATTGTATTGTGACTGGTCAACCAAATCTTCTATGCAAACTTGAAAATTGTAGGAACGATGTTCGAGTTCATGTATTCTCACAAAGGTGAGGTCAAGTTCATGTATTTTGGTCTAATCAAAAAGAAAACCGATTTAATTTAAGTTTATTTTATATTGTCTAGTAGGATAATTAGACTATGCAATTGTAATTATATATATATATAAAAAAAAAATTCTACGAATATGACCATAAATGTTAGATAATTGTAGTGTGTATTAATCAGGTTAGAAGTCATTCATATGAAATCTCTACAAACAAAGATGGTAATTGTTTTTTTTTTTTTTTTTTGTTATATAAGATTTGAATTCCGGATTACGGAATTGGATGACAGAAGTTATAATCATTAGAATATCCTTTTCCGGACATGGTAATTGCTACAATTATTAATTTTTTCAAGCTATTGGGCTCTAGCCAATGTCCATTGGGTTTGGCGTAATAAGGGATTTTAGAATAAGGTTTAAAATTGTGTCTATGAGATAGTTTATGTGGTAGAGTTTCTCTATTTTTATCTTTTTTTTTATTAATTCGATTTCATTTAACTATATCTTTTTATCTTCAAGACCCGACATACTCGCACTCCATAGGCCTGAACTTCTTTCTTCTTCTCTTCATTTTTCTTTCTTTCTTCTTCCTCTGCTGCGCTCTTCTCTCTCTTCCTCCACCGCGATCGACAGCTCCAGCGACCTTATCTCTCTTCTGCTGCTTCTCTCTCTCTCTCTTCCTCCCGCGGCCTCCTTTCTTCCTCACGAGCCACGAAGGTACATTGCGAGCGACGAAGGTACTGCGCTCCTCTGCAATTAAAGTTCAGTCTCTTGCGAGCGATCCATCTTCTACTTCACTCCTTGGCGCTTCTTAGTGCAAATCTGCAAAATTCCGAAGGTACATTGCTCATTTGAATGTGAATGTGAAATCTCTCAGCACAGATCTGTAACTCTGTTCTTAGTTCTTCGAATATGAAATCTTTCATTTGAATGTGAATTATTTATGTTGAAAAAATGAAATGTTTGTGTGCTTGAAAACTATGGAGTGAGGGAGAAATGAGAGCTGTTGAGAGACGTTTTTTAATTAAAAAATTAAATTTTTGGAGTAGTTTTTTAGGAATTGAAATGTTTAATTTGAGATTTATTTATTAAAAAAATTGATTATGAATATTAGGATTTTAGGTTATTTAAATTAGGGTTTGTTGAATTTAGGGTTTATTGAAATTGGGATACAATTATATATTGTTGTCGATAATTTAAATTGTAAAAATTGATTTATTTATATTAGATTATGACAAGTTGATTTTTCAAGCATATACCATTTCCTTGTAATACTGAAGATTGACTCCACGACACTACTATAAAGGGTGGACATGATATCGATTGGTCGATGGAGCATGCACAATACGTAGATATTTGGATTGAGTGACACGACCATTTAGTTGAGCTAGATACGACGTATGGTCCCTCTGTATCACCCGTCGATTTATTGGTCGTCGAGGTACTTTTTTGGGCTACGTGGTAAGTGTATAATTTCTTAATTTTCATTTATATCAATGATTGATATTCTTATTTTAACTAATATACATATCTTGTTTGTCGTGGGATACATTGAATCAGATTAGAGACGATGAGGGTGCGGACGTGCATACGTTGGCGGACTCAGCCATCTCAGTTATGACTGAGAACATGAGTTATCTTTTGAGACCTATACCATCCAGAGATGCTGAGGAGGGACATGACCAGGGACGCGATGAGGACCGAGCACGTGGATGACGACGAGGGAGAGCACGTTCGAGGAGATCATGACCATCATCAACTCATGCGTCACCACCACCTTCTCCACCGTCACCGTCTCCGCATCCAGATATCTCAAAACCTTCTACCATATACGGTGAGTTTTCGTCTTTCTACAAATCTATGTTTGATGATATCTCTCAGGTTTTCACTCCCGGTGCTCCACAGAGGGGGTCTCGGACCGGTAATCATATAGATGAGAGAATCATACAAGTTGAGAGAGACGATGCACCCTCCGCGTATCGTGTATCCCCACCTGTTTTTTCTAAGCCTCACCACGAGGATGTAGGACCCTTTCAAATCACGCAGATAGATGATCTGAGCTTAGTTTCTTGTGATGATAGTACAAATGTCAGACCCGATTTAGAAGTTAGGTAATATACCAGGCGTAGACGACGGCGTTGAGATTTATGTATTCCGTACTTTGTAGATTTTCTTATTATTAATAAAATTTGCATCAAATTGTAAATTCGTGTTGATTTCTATATTTGTTGGGTTGGTTTGCTCGTTTGTTTGTTGAATGGAGAATGATTCGTTGAATAGATGAATGACTATTGTTTGGAGGTTGGGTGAGAGTTGGATAAGTTGATGACTTGGATGAATACGTATGATCTTATTTGTTTGTTGAATTGATTGTTTTATTAATGAGTGAATGAATTGATATTGTTTAGAGTTTGGATGAGTTGATGAGTTGGATGAATTGACGCATTTATATTGTTTGCAGCAGGTTTTTTGAACATGTGTTTTTGGATGAATGGATGAATTTATATTGTTTGCAGCAGGTTTTTTGAACTGGTGTTTTAGGACTTCAGTAACAGCAGGCTGCAGTGGTAGGGCTGCAGGGTGCAAGTCGGGTCTTGAAGACCCGTCATGCACAGTGCATGAAGGGTCTTCAAGACCCGACTTGTGGGCGCTCGGAATGAAATTTCTTTTTCCGAAGAGTTGTTTTAATTTTATTTTTTTTTTTTAATGTCAATTCAGTACATATCTCGCATTTTCGCTCTCCTTCTTCCTCTGATGTTGTCTTCAGCAAGGTTCTCTCCCTTCCTTCCAATTCCTTTTCAATCATCTTGCTGTTGCTTTTCTCTCAAAGAGTTGCCAACTTCATTTTTATCTTGTTTTTGGTATCTTCATGTTCTACTGTATCTTCTCTTGGTTTGACCTCTTTTTGCATTGTCAAAAGATAGTATCTGATGTTTGTTTTTTCAAATTTATTTCGAACTATATCCTAGTTGAAGATTACGGATATTTCGGCAATAGACAGTGAAAGCCAAATGAACCCTTAGGTTAACGTGTGGCATCCAATTTTGGATCAAAATGAGTTGGACCAGGTTTTATACACATTTGCTCAAGCAGAACATCTTATGGTGCTATAGAATGGACCTTTTCTCTGAAGAGCCACCTAAATGCTGGTTTAGATTCCGAGGTGCATGGAGAAGTCTTTTGTGGGCGCATATGATATTATGGTGTCTGATTTGAAACCGATGTCATGAAATTTCTTGAACCTCCTATGCATACTTCAATCCAAGAACTCAATTCTGTCGCTATCTGGTTATCTAAATTGAAACTACCAATACTAGAGAGACACTAAGCAAGGCAAAAGGAGGAGCATGTAATGATGTTCAGGATTCCGAAGAGCAGCTCATTACAAGGTATGTCAATGGTTTGAAGAATTTAATTCAAGATGTAGTGGAGATACAAAGAATTCGGTCACAACATGAAGCTTATCAGTTGGCCTTGAAATGGAAGCTAGAGAAGGTCATCACAGGGCCAACAGATTGCTGATTCTCTTACCTCCTAACCAACATTTATAGGTGAATCTTCTCGCTACAAGAGCATTAATAAGAAACCTAAAATTCGGTTCAAAATGTGTACAAACTCACCCTGAAAAGTTCAGTTGCATGACAGGGTAATGATCGGATAACTTATTCCAAATGCAAGCAGGTTGACCATTGATCTAGTGAATGTATGCTTAGGTGGATGAATCTAGCAGAAGTAGTAGATGAGCAACAATATGTTAATTAAATTGTTGAACGAATTTATGATGATTATGCAGAGATCAAGTGAGAAGAAATTTGTCCTAAAGTTGGGAACTTTTGGTTATCAAAAAACTCATGCCGCCATCGAGGCCAAATCAGATGAAGATGAAGATTGACTTTGACACAATATATTTAAGACAAAATGCAAGTCCCAAGAGAAGGTTTGCTCATTGATAAAACATAGTGGAAGTTGTGCAAATATTGTCTCACTTGAGTTGTTGAATTAAATTCAAGCTAAAGGCAGAACCACACCAGAAAACCGACATGCTTGCAGGTTCAAGAAAGGTAGTGAGTCTAAGATAACCAAGTGTTGTCTTGTGCAGGAAATCAACTCATTTCTTTGGGGAGAAACACTAATTCATGGATTAGTATTCTCACTTGGGGGAGGATGATGTTCTAATGCTATAATCTTACCAAGTTCATGTTGGTAACCCTTTGAGATCTGTAGGTATTAATTTCTACCAAGTTCATGTTGGTGACTCTTAGGAATTAGTAGGTATGAATACCTTTATCAAGAGGGGTTTGGTTGAAAGGAACTATTAAGCTGAACCGTCACCTTGTTATTAGCTATTTTAGCTCTTACTTGCAGGTGGGAAACCCACTGTGCATTGCGTGTGTGTGTCGTGAAAAAAATAGTTAAAATAATTATAATTTATTAAGTTTCTGTAGTTTTTGTAGTTTAATGAATTCCTATCTAAGATGCTCTTGTTCTTTTTCCTGCTTGCATAAAAGTTCTTAACCAGGCATTGCATGGTAGAGTTTGACTTTTCTATTTTGTGCTTTGAGCAGTGGCTGTTTTGTTGCTGCTAGTGCTTATGAAGACAGACTGACATTGTTTTCCATTTCAACATCTGGGGCCTCTGATATAATTGATAAGGTTGAAACCTTCTATCTTGAGTATTGCATTTATAGAGAAACTTTATTTTGCTACCATCAGTTCAAGAAAATGGATATTTTATTTTTATTTCTCATGGTGAGCATGTCTTTTAAAATGGCCAACGTTTTACCTTGTAACATAATATTAGAGACTGAACTATCCGCCTGAGGAAGATGGTGACTGTATCATGGCCAGAGGCTTTCAGAGAACTAGTATCTGTGGTACTATTTGGAGCATGTGCTTCATTGCTACAGATTTCAGTCGGTTGAGTGTGGGATGCGACTGTATATTAGCCATTCTCCTCAACAGGTAAGTTCAATTATGTTTTCATTAGTTCTTTGTTGATTTGATCCATTATTTGCTAATGCATTGCTAATTGCTTTTATGTGAAATGTTGTCTGTTGCTTTCTGGTTCTTTATTGATGTTAGTAACTTTGTTGCAATCTAGTTACTTTAAGTTTGTGCTTGAAATTCCACTTTTGCAGGCAGGGAGAAGCGCTGAATAAGTTACTTCTACTAGGATGGAATACTAGCGAACAGTCTGTGCACATTATTTCCCAGTATGCTGAAGCTGGACCTCTAGCGCATGATATCTCTGAAGTTCCTCATATTATGGGTTTGCATTTTTATTTCGAGCTGGGGATATCCTGCTGATGGATCTTAGAGATGCTCATAGTCCCCGTTGTATTTATAGAACAGGCTTAAATTTTTTACCTTCTGTGTTTGAGGAGCACAAATTTCTAGAAGATTCACTTAGGGTTCATGATTGTGACGATGAAGGTATTTTTAGTGTTGCGGCCTCCGCATTACAAGAGTCGAGGGATTGTAGAATGAACATCTTGAAGAGTGATGATCCCATGAGCATAGATGATGATGGTGCCAATGGTAAATCAACTTCCAAATATGTTTGCTCATGGAGTTGGGAACCAGGAAATGAAGAAAATGGAAGGATGATATTTTGCCTTGACACGGGAGAGTTTTACTTGGTCAGTATTTGTTTTGATTCTGATGGCCTTAAGGTTAATCTGTCTGATTGTCTTTATAAAGGTCAGCCTTGCAAGACGCTTCTGTGGGTTGGAAATGGATTTGTGGCAGCAATTGCAGAAATGGGCGATGGTATGGTCCTAAAATTGGAGGAGGGCGCAGTGCTTTACAGCAGTCCAATCCAAAATATTGCACCAATTTTGGATATGTCAGTTGTGGATTACCATGATGAGAAGCAAGATCAAGTGTTTGCTTGCCGCGGAATGGCTCCAGAAGGCTCTGTAAGAATCATTAGAAATGGTATCAGTGTAGAGAAGTTGTTGAGAACTGCTCCTATTTATCCAGGCATAACTAACACTTGGACGGTTTGGATGAAAGTGACTGACATTCATCATTCTTTTCTTGTGCTGTCATTTGTTGAGGAAACTAGGGTACTGTCTGTTGGCTTAAGCTTTACAGATGTGACTGATTCTGTTGGTTTCTTACCTGATGTTTGTGCTCTGGCTTGTGGTCTTATAAGTGATGGATTGCTTGTTCAGATCCATCAAGGTGGAATTAGGCTATGTTTGCCCACTACAGTTGCCCATCCTGAAGGAATTGGTTGTTCAGCACCAATTTGTACATCCTGGTGTCCGGATAACTTAGCATCAGTTTGGGGGCGATTGGATATAATTTGATTGTTGTGGCAACCTCCAATCCCTGCTTCTTATTTATTCTTGGAGTTAGATTGCTTTCTGCTTGTCAGTTCGAAGTGTATGAAATACAACATTTGAACTTGCCAAATGAATTATCGTGCATTTCCATTCCTTCAAAACACCCTGGCAATTATGGATTGACCTCCGTTGGTGGTTTGAAGGATAAAAGCTTTCCAGTCACCTCTCCAACTGGAATTGAGATTGGTAGTTCATTTGTTATTGGCACTCACAAGCACTCAGTTGAGGTTCTGTCCTTTGTAGCAGATACAGGATATAAAGTGGTTGCGACTGGGGCCATCTCATTAACAAATGCAATGGGAACTGCCATTATTGGCTGCATCCCTCAAGATGTAAGGCTTGTACTAGTTGATAGATTGTATGTTCTTTAAGGATTGAGGAATGGGATGCTGCTTCGTTTTGAGTGGCCTTTTGCATCTACAAACCCTTCTTGTTCATCAAAACTGCCAAGTCAGAGAGCTTTTCTTACCTCTTCTTTGTTAAATGAAAAGCCAACTTTCTCAAATTTCAGAGTCTCTATTGGCTCCCAGACTTGTGCTGGCAATTCATCTAAGATTTTAGAGGAGTATATTCCAGTTTCCCTACAACTAATTGCCACTTGTCGGATTGGCATTACTCATGTATTCCTGGTTCCACTCACTGATGCGCTTGATGCGGACATTATTGTTCTCAGTGATAGACCTTGGTTATTGCAAACAGCGAGGCATAGCTTTTCATACACTTATATCTCATTTCAACCTTCTACACGTGACTCCCGTCTGTTCTGTTGAATGCCCTAAGGGAATTTTGTTTGTTGCTGAGAACACCCTGAATTTGGTAAGAAACTCTTTCCCTTGCATTATTTTAGAACATAGCCGCTTTTACTCATTTTCAGCCCTTTCCAAATTAAAGGAATGCTACTGAGATTAGGTGTGTGAAGGATGAACAATTTGATCATGATGTAAGGAAATGATAAGCAATCAACTAGTGCCAAAGCACATCCCACGCATGTGCAATTGATAATTTTTTTTGTATTTATTTGAGAAAGAGGGGATTGGAAAGAGAGAAAGGAGGTAGAGTGGAATGACTGAGGTTTGAAAAGTTAGTGAGTGGATATGTAAAGTGTTAAGTTTTGGGTGGTGGGGGGGTGTTCCCAAAGTTTCTTATTATATGATTTTATCTCATATTTATTTATGTGTGTATCATGGTCTTATATTTGATATCTATATATATATATATATATTTTATTCACAAGCACCTTACTTTTACTGATCCTCTTTCTTGACTTCTGTGTTTGTGTGGGATAGAAAAGAGGGAAAGAAGCCATGTTTATGTCTTTGTCCCTCCTTTATTTCCCTAAATCTACCCATGGAGGTCACAACTTACAAATTGGAGGAATCTTAAGAACTTGATATGGTCTGAAGCCCCAGAAATGATGAAAGGTTGTGAGCTTCAATATCTCATGTAATATGAATACAGTTATGGCCTTGCAAATGGGGGGGGGGGGAACTTGTGTAGCCAACCCTAACAAGTTTTCAGTACAAACATAGTTTTGGTGAGTTAAAAATACTTCTTAACTTCACTAGTAATCTTTGCAAAATGTATGAAGCAAAGCTATGAATTTCATGCCTTTACAATGACTCATGCTTATTGTTTTCTTCCAATGCATTGGGGTGGTAAAAGTTTGGATGTTAAACTGGACTTGGCTCTTGGAAAATTAAGACCTTAACAAAAAATCTTACCAAACCCTTTGGTAAGTTCTGCACTCTCTCTCTCTCTCTCTCTGTGGCTCTCTGAACTGAGCTTGAGTCACTTTTTGCTTGTGCTAGGCCTTCCTTCCCAGTTCTTCCTCATTGTTTTTTTACTTATTTTATTTTTACAACTTACTTTTATGAATTCTGTAAAAAATGAAACGTCTCTAAATAACCTGAGGTGTGGGTCAAGGACTTAAGACTTGGATTGGTAGGGGATTATTTGTATGTAATCAATCAAATAATGTCAAACGGCATATGTGATGTCAGTTTAGGAGATCCTAGTCACCGCTATGGGAGAATTGGAAAAACACCACTAGAGTGTCTTTCTCTGTCCCTCTCCCTCTCATTTTTGCCTGCAGAGAAGTCTTTTGTTCTTAACAAGAAACATGTATCATGAGAACCATCAATTGGTAGCCATGACCAGATTTTCCCAGCAGGCTGGGGATGGGTATATTTGTAGTTCTAGCATCTTTGCATGAACTGCTTGTCCCTTGATGTTGCCCTGATAACCAGATGCTTGGCACAGTTTTCACTCTGAGTTATGATTATTGTACTTGAGTCCCTTCTCCTCATATCAAACCCCCCGGGGGAAAGAATGGATGAGAATAGAGGATGCTATTTTTTTTTCCTCCCCTCTTACTTTCTGCAGAAAAATCAAACCAGGGAGGAAGTAGAGTTCTAATCTACTTGTGTTTTTTGCCTGTGGGTCGATTGTCCTTGCGGGGAGGCTTATTCTTTGAGATGGAGAAAAAAATACTATCTTGATAAACAAGAAGTCATTTTAAATTTGTATTGGTTATTATAAGTTTATTATCTTACATGTTTAAAACATTCTGAAGGACCAGAGTACTTTGTCCAAGTGTATTTGTTCAATATGGCAGTCCACTACTAGCGGGTGCAAAGGTAGAATGGAAAGTCTTACTTTGTTTGTTATTGCTTCATGCAAACAGTGGTTAAAGGATGTTTTTGTCTGTATGTTGCTTTAAGTATTAGTTATTTTGAGTTGGGTGATACCCATAAAGTTGATAATCCTTGCAGGTGGAGATGGTGCACAGTAAGAGGCTAACTGTGCAGAAGTTCTACCTTACAGGCACTCCATGGAAAGTTTTATGTCATGCTGAAAGCAGGCTGTTGCTGGTGATGAGGACAGATTTAGATAATGATACTTATTCATCTGATATATGTTGTGTAGATCCTCTCACCGGATCAGTTCTGTCATCTTATAAGCTTGATCTTGGGGAAACTGGAAAATCAATGGACTTAGTTACGGTTGGTAATGACCAAGTTTTGGTTGTTGGAACTAGCAAGTCTGCTGGTCCTGCAATAATGCCCAGTGGTGAAGCTGAAAGGTTAGCTGTCTTCTGGATGTTAGTCCCTTTTCAATTCTGTAATATCAGAATTTCTGTGGTGTGATTGCTCTTCCATAAGTACATCTTTCCTTGTTTGTGTGTGTGTGTGGTTTTTTTTTTTGCCGGGGGGGGGGGGGAGTGTTTATAAGCACACTTATTGGCTGCATTACATAAATTAAGTAGGTCAGGTATATTGTGGAGTATAATCTATTTATTCTTATCTACAATTGAGGCTACTTCTAGGCTTTACTTAACATGCTCATTTCAACATGCTTGTTTCTAATTCCATCTTTTTTGTATTCCACTCATCCACCATAACATTGTTATTGCTACTACACGTATTATTAGCCCAAACATTCCAAATCATAAACATTGCTGATGTTCTTGCAGTAGTATAAAAGTTGTCTTTTAAATTAGACAGAATTTTATCCTTACATAACACTCTTGACGCAGTTATCCATTTCATCCACCACTCTATTCCTATTCACCCCATCTTCATAAATATTTCCATCCTTCTGAATAATAGATCCTAAGTAACGAAAGTTATTCCTAATGCACATATTCTCCTTTAAATTTGACTGTATTTTCTTCCAAATCACTATTTACACTAAAGTTGCACTCCATGCACGCTGATTTTATTCTACTAATCTTCTGACCTAAGTTGACTTGGGAAATGAGCAAACTTCTTTTGGAGATCTGTTGTTGGAGGAAAATCTTCCCTGCCCCCCCCCCCCCGCCCAAAAGAATTGTGAGATTATATGGAAACTCTTGCATATCTCCTCTCAATGTTTCTTTAGAAATTAAAGGATAAAAAATCAGAATTCTTTGCAAAGAGTCTTACCCATTTGAGTTCTGCGACTGAAAGTGATGGAACCGGATTAGATGAAAAGTTGGATTAGGGCCTTTCGAAAGAGAGAGTGATAGAAGGTTTCTTTTTAATTGTCTGACAATTTTTTTCTCCTTTTCCCCTTCTATTTAAGTTACTCTCTACTGCTGGTTCGGATCGTTCAACAGTTCAAATGGTTTGGCTGGTAATTCAAGCGGTTTCTGAGAAATACAACGTTTTTGGCCTTTCCTAGTTTTGTGGTTTTTTTCTGGACTGTAATCATGGCCTGTTGATAGTTGAATTGGCCCAATTGTCCCATCTGATCTGGCTTTAAAAACATTGGTAGACTAGGTTATTTGGAAAGAAAAAAAGTTGGGCACTTTTGAAGTGAAAGGGGTTTTAAAGAACTCTTTGGAGTGGCAGAGAGGACTCTGGTTTTCACGTGGAAAGCCATTTAGAGGATTTTGAGAAGGTTGCCTTCGAAAATAACTTGTAGAGGAGGTGAAACACTAGTGAACAAATGCCCTCTGCAAATTAATCATCTGTTGGTCCAATTATGATGGGCGAGAAGTTCATAGGAGACTGCTTCTATCTTTTGCTATACGCACACAAAAGATTTGCATAGTGAGTTGTGGGCTTGGTGGGATATGAGGTGCTTTACTGAGAAGATTATTCATTTAATCCCTCTGTTTAAGTTTCTGGATAGTTTGGAGGGAAGGAAATGCTATAGTTTTTTGGTGTTGAGAACCCCTCTTAGTTTTTTCTTTCCGATAATGATGTTAATTACTTTTGGTAACTCTTTATCTCTTCTTTAGGTTTTTTTCTTGGCACCATCTTGGTGCGTGCTACTGCATTCTTCTTTCCTATCAAAATGTATTAACAAGAAGTTTCATTTCCTAACTGTATGATTCTTTGACAGCACCATGGGCCGTCTAGTAGTCCTGTGCCTTGAGCATGTACAAAATTCTGACAATGGGTCAATGACCTTCTGTTCCAAGGCAGGCTCATCCTCACAACGTACTTCTCCATTTCGTGAAATTGTTGGCTATGCTGCTGACCAGCTATCGGGAAGTAGTCTTTGTAGCAGCCCAGATAATAGTTGTGATGGAATCAAGCTTGAAGATACAGAAGCTTGGCAACTGCAATTAGTTTACTCAGTGACGATGCCCGGTGTGGTTCTGGCAGTCTGCCCTTACCTGGACCGATACTTCCTGGTATGTGCGGGTAATGCTGTAAGTTGCATACTTGCTATTTGTCTGTACATTATTTATAAACCATTGTGCTCTATAAACGGAAAATAGTGATGATTATATTGGATTCATGTCTCAGTTTTATGTATGTGTTCTTCCGAATGACAATCCTCGAAGGGTAATCTTGCCATTGGAAGAACACGATTTATGATTGTGCCATTGACTGCACATTTCACTAGAATTGCTGTTGGTGAATTGCCGTGATGGTATCCTTTTCTATGCCTATCATGAGGTACTTTTAAACTTGCTTTCTTGTATAGTATACATGTTGCTTTTGGTGCTTTTTCTCAATTGTGACCCCCTGAAATAACAAACATTTTTATTTGACGGTTCTGATCAAGGTGAGAATTTTTTTCTGTTTTTCCCTTAATATAGTCCTGATTTTCTGCACCAGGACGCCAGGAAACTCTAACAGCTTTACTGCGATCCTGTGCAGAGGTTAGTTGCCGATTGTATCCTTATGGATGTTGATACTGCTGTTATTTCGGACCGCAAAGGAAGCATCACTGTCCTCTCGTCCTCAAATCGTTTAGAAGGTTGGGTTTACCTTAAAAAAAAAGGTCGATTTACAAACTTCCATTTATATTCAGTACTTCTGTATGGCACATTTTTGAGTTATGAGGGTGGACTTTTTTATGAAGGAAAAGATGAATATGCAATGGAACTATTCTTTTCAAGAACAGGTTGAGTCCTGTTTTATTTCCTAAATCACGACCAATTTGGGTGATGCTCGCTAATTTTCTCCTTAATAGCGCCGTGTATTTTGAGGATCTTCACCCACCATAGGTTCCAATTTAAGATCATCTAGAATTTCTTGTGCCAATCCTACCAGACATTATTTCCCTATGGTTAAGAGAAGTGAAAAGACTTCAGATCACCTTTTCTGCCTTCTTTTTCTTTTGCATAATCCTTTAGTGAAATATCCAGTTTGATCCTCTAACTTAGAGGACTAACCAACGTAAGGTTCATTTCTTGAAGGACGTTTGGAGGGTCTAGGTTGCCCCTCCCATCTCCTAATCTGTGACAAGGGGCCTATAGAGAAATCCTTCTTCCCAGATTTTTGATTGCATATGGTAAAGCACAGTGAATGTTCTTCTTCTTGATTGGCAGTACTGTTAATATGTGAAGTCAATTGGGCTAAAACTCAGCCATATTAAGAAGTTTCTGGAGGTTGAATGTAGAGATCCTGTTATTTACTTAGTTTGAGTTCTTACGAAAGTTGAACTTGTAAACACAAGAATGCCTAAATCTGTTTAAAATTTTGCTTTTGTTTTTAATGAAAGAAACTATATACTTGACCGTGAGGCACTTAATAAGATACTTGAATATAAAGACCTTGGGAATTATTGACATCTTGAAGTTTATATTCATGATCACAGGTAGTGCAAGTCCAGAGTGCAATCTAATGTTAGGCTGCTCGTATTATATTGGTGAGATAGCCATGCGCATCAAGAAGGTAAGATATAACCCTTTTTTGTTCTCTCTCTCTCTCTCTCTCTATATATATATATAATGAATCTTCTGGTCAAAATTCCATTTAAATAGTGACTGTGAGACAATTTGTGGTCTGATTAAGTTAAGGTCATTCTTTTGGGTTTGTAGGATATTCCAAATACGAGTGTCTCCATGAATCAAAATTGTCTATCTCAGTAAATGATGAAAAAGTCTGCCATACTGTATTATGGGTGTGAATGTAAGGGGAGCTGTCTTAGCATTTTTGGTTAAACAAAGATAAGATTTCTTGGCTGATTAAAAAAAAGGAAAAAAATTCCGTCAAAAATTTCAGCATTTCTTTTCATCCAAGTAGATGATAAAATAGCCATTACAGAAAAATTCCACAACAGGGGGGGGGGGATTAGAAAAGTGAGTTTATTGAGTGCAGAAGAAAGATACAATACAGTAAAATCCCAAGAGGATGAGAAATTCTCTAGGAAAGAATCAATACATAGAAATGTGATAGAGAGATGCTTACCTATCTCTTTCCAAATCCTCGATGCTATAACAATTTTAAAAATCTCAACTCTTGAAATAGCATGATCTAATTTGCAATTACAATGTCATTTCGTTGTGTATTCCTATTCCATTATGTTGTATCATATCTTTGACCTTTTCTCTTTGATCTATATGTGAATATTATCGTGCCCATACCTCATATCCTTGTCTGCGCTTTATGGTGCCTCCCTTTATAAAAGCTATTTGGTGCCCTAGGATGGTATATTACGGTCTCACCTAACCCTAGTTGCACGAGGCTTTACACTGCATGTTATCTTTAAAAAAGCAATAATCTTGTAGATTTTCTTATCTTCCAACCTTTTGATCTTACAGCTCAAGATCTACCTTCTAGTCTTTGGATGTTATTCTTCTTTGTGCCACAAATAATGAAATTTGGTGTTTCTTTTAGGGATCATTCTCATATAGACTTCCATCTGATGATGTACTGAAGAGTTGTGATGAAGCTAATTCAGTTATTGACTTCTCCCACAGCAGTATTATGGCCAGTACACTATTAGGAAGCATGATCATCTTCATTCCTTTGACAAGGTATGCTTCTTTATTTTATTGAGGGAATTCTTAATTTTTTCGATTATTATTCTAAAGTAGTAAGGTCACCTACGAATTATTGTTCTTTCAAGGGAGGAGCATGAGATATTGGAAGCTGTACAAGCTAGACTCGTGGTTCACCCATTAACTGCTCCTGTTTTGGGAAATGACCATAATGAGTTTCGCAGCCGTGAAATCTCGGTGAGAAAATTTGCTAATATCTGTCCGGCTTCTGGACATCTGGGTTGATGGTATTGTCATTGCATACTCCAAAATGTGCTAAACATGTTGAGTTTGGAATTGGATTATTAGTAAGCGCCTCTAAACAACCACCAAGCCTGGTTTACCTTCCTTTCTTTTTTTTTTTTTGGTCTTCTAAGCTTACCTAGTAAACATAACTTTGCATTTCAAGATCTACAAGTTGAACATTGTTAAGCATCGACTAATTGCTTTCTCTTTATTTCTCTTTTGCCTAACCAAATCATTTGATTGCTTGTTTGTTTTTATTATGGATTTGTTTCTTCCTTTAATCAAAAGCAAGAAAGACCATGAGTCCTCTGCTTCATTTGTTACTGTTTTCTCAAATTTATCTGCAGGTTGCCGTCCCGAAGATACTAGATGGTGACATGCTAGCTCAGTTCTTGGAGCTTACCAGTTTGCAGCAAGAAGCAGTTTTAGCATTTCCTATTAGCATTCCGAATTCAGCTAAATTTTCCAAGTCACACACCACACACATAACTGTAAACCAGGTTGTACAAGTTCTAAAATGAGTTCAGAGCGCCGCCCTGCATTAATTCTCCACCTTGTTCATCACCTTGCTGGCTATTTTGGCTGTTTCCTAAGCCTTCAAATTGGATCAGAAAAGGCTTGGGCAGTATTTCTTGAGCAGTGGATTGAAGGATGTACAAGTATTCAATCTACATTTTCCTGTACCGCATCCAGTTACATGAATCGAATAATTATGTTGGAGCTAACAACCAGAAGGCTTTACATCTCTATGTAAATTATATTCCTTTTGTTGGATACAAAGGACATTAATCTATGAAATGTTGTTAATAGTGCCATTGTCCCTGCAATTTATGTATGTTGTTGAGGAAAATATGAGCTGTACATAAGTTATTATGCTTTTGTAGCAAACAATTTTGTCCTTGTGGAGTTACTCTAAATGCCATCTTTTAACCCTTTTTGCTCTTTGTAAATGAACTTGAAATTTCCTCTTTATGCAAGAGTAACTATGTGACCTTAGGTCATAGGTTCGATTTGTGGAAACAACCTCTTTGAAAAAAAATGCAAGGGAATATTGTATACATATATGTCCATCCTCTCTTTACCCCTGCAAGCCAAGGACGAGGTGAACTTTAACTTTTTATGCAAGAGTAACTATGTTCATATTGAAAACAGTTAGTTTCTAGTTTAATAGTTGACCAGGTCTTCCAAATGCATTTCTATGCTGCTTTTATCAACTTTAAGTCTTCGTTTGTAACGGAACAGTGCAAGCAGGCTAGGTTGGAATGTGATAGATTGATATTATCTACCATTCCAATGCAGGTCAAAATTTCTTCTTGTTTGTGCAGTGTTTATGTGAAATTTGATTCCAGTGGCTCAACGGAACATCCATGGGGTGAAAATATTTCTGCCTAGGATCATGCTAGTCTCTCCAGCAGTCAAGCAATACGGGCATTTTGCTTAACCTTGTCTCATATTTGTCATGCTGACATAAGTTGCTTTGAGTTGTTTTGGTTTTACGTCGTTTTCCCTCTTATGAGAAGTACTTTGTTGTTGGTGATATGTGAGTTCCATGACGACTATTCCAATTAGGAATTGCATACACAATTTGATTATTAAAGTCAATTATGTTTTCCCTTTCTGGCTGTAGAGGGTCTTTTTGTTGGACATTTTATTTACGGGTTCTAAATTCAAGTTTTTAACTTGGTTTGGCTTTCACACAACTGATGAATACCATTTATAGAAGCAGAAGGCAGCAAATTTTATTATTATTATTATTATTATTATTATTATTATTATTATTATTATTATTATTATTTTATATTGGAGATTTAAGTGTACACTAGATTGAGGAAGTGTTAGATCTGAATTATTTGAACCAAGTGTGATTCCCCTCAAAGCTTTGAAATGACCACATTTCTGCATATGATGATAGTCATCTGACTGTCTTGGCATCAAGCAACTTTAATCCTGCATCACGACTTACTCATGGAATCAACCCTATGATGCAGTAATGCAGAACATAATCTTTTTTTTTTAATCATCATTGAGGTAATTTTTAAACTCATATTATTGAAGTTGATTATTGATGCAGTGCTCGACCCATTTTTGATTGATTGTCGCCCTCTACAAAATTGGGATGTGTATTCCTCCCCCATTCTTCTCATAGTGGTCACGTTAATGGTGCGGTGATTGACAGTGTTGGGACTTGAATATCACTCAATGTTGGTGTCATGCCACATAGCTTATTCATTTTCCTTCATTATTTTTAAATCGTTTTTGATACTTTTTAGATATTTTTCAGACACTCTAGATGCTGCTACGTAGTCATTACTCATAATTGGTTGATTTAGGACGTATTTTCTTGTCTTGGATAAGAAATGCATCTACATGGTCATTATGATATCGGGTGTTTTCGTGTCTTGTTTATGTAATGTGAAAATATTTTATAGTCAAAAGTTATTTCTCAAATGTGAAATTTTATCTCTCAATAAATACATATAGAATTTTCTTGCCACCCTACCCTTTATTGTTTATGGATATCTTGAAAATGTATATCAAATAGTCAAGTTCAAGTACATAATTTGTTTCCATGTTTATGCTTTTATAGCCGTCTGGAGTTTTCCTCTGTTACTTTGTTACATAAAATGTATATCATATAGAATTTTCCATGTTTATGGTTTTCTCTATGATAACCTTATTTAAGTTCAAGTTATCTACTTTATTTATTTCTTCTCTCACTGACTTCGTTACGGTGAGTTCCTAGCCTGAGTAAAGGAGGATTGCATTAGATAGCTAATAACCGTAAAATTAAGACAAAAATTTATGTACGATATTGTTAGATCATTCTGTTGAATATGTGATATTAAATAGAGCATAATGACGTATAAGAATTCATATAAACTATCCTTTTTTTCAGATAATGGGTTGATTGTTGTTGTTATATAGTTTTTTGTCTTAGAGATTTTTTTATTTTCTTGATTTTTATATCTTTATTCTCATCTTAATAAATTTCTTACTGTCTATAACAAAAAGTAAAAAAAGGGAAGTGATCCCTAAACCTTTGGTTGCTCTTGATATGTATGGTTCGAAACGTGCAATTCCTAGAACTCTTGGCATGACCTGTGGCCATTATCCTCTTGGTTACAGATTGAACCGCCGGATTCCTGTAAATTGTCCTTTCTGAGCTATGGAAAATATAAGCATTAAAAGTTCAGAAGCATTAAGAATTACTCTCATGTTATTTTAAATTTAGATTCAGATTTGTAAAAATATTAGATTTGACTACCAAATTTAATGGTGAATTTCAAAACACCGAATTATGTTTAGGTTCAAGGGACAAGGAAGAAGGAGAAAATTTATTAGTTACTATTTTATTTTAACAATTGGATTTTTTCAAGTTTTATTTCTTATTTTTATTATTTTTAAAATTTTTGTAGTGGTTGGGAGCATTTTGCTAATGCAATAAACCTTTTTTTTTATTTACTGGTATTGAAAGTCGGGATTAATCACTAAATGGACAAATCACAACAACAAAAATCTAGACCTTTTGTCCCAAGATAAATGGACAAATCACAAAGATATTTTAACACTTTACCCTTATTTAAATGGCTTAAATAAAATGTTTAATTCTCATAATTATGAGCATGGTGATAAATTGGTTGATGTGGAATACACAAGTGTATACATGGAGTAATGGGTTGATGTTCTCGATGGGACAATCTAGTGATTATAATTCTTCTCTCACAAAACTGTGATTCAGATTTAAATCTCATATTAAAAAAAAAAAAAAGAGGAGTAACGGGTTGATGTGGGCTATGTGATCCAACCGAAATCAAAGTTCAACTTCCATTTGTTCTTGCTCAATGTTTTTGGGTTGGGCCACTTGACTCTAGATCTATTGAATCAGCTTCCATAAGTTTGGACCTGTTCGTCGATTACCCCACTCTCACACAAAACACCTAAACCCCAAAAGAAAACTGATGTTGTAAACCCTGGAAAGAAAAATCCAACTGTTGGAACCCTAAATCAGATTCTACCAAAATAACCCCTTCATTGCTGGACATCTCTCTCTCTCTCTCTCTCTCTCTCTCTCTCTTGAATGGGGTTTTCTTCTTCATCATCATTTTCTTCTTCCCCCCAAACACCAATCAGATCCTCCCAGCCGGTGCATAAAATGGAGGAGCAATGTACGGATATATCCCAAATTAAAAAAAAAAAAAAAATTCTTAAAAAAACCTCCGAGGGAAAGAAATTTAGTTTCTAATCCATGATTGTCGCGTTTTGAAAATTCAACCAACATTGGTCGAGTTTTCAAAATGCATCTATTTCGCATTTCATAAATTTCAAACTCTTTCCTTTCTCCCTTTCCTTCACTCTCTCTTTCTCTTCTCTGCTTCTTTCCTTCACTCTTCGCTGTGCGATCTTTGCGTTTGAGCTCTCTTTTCTTCAATCTTGCTTCTCTGCTCTCGTTCCCCACATTGCCAACCCAAATCGCGTGACATTGCCGCCCAACTGTAGCATCTCCTTCGAACTGTTCGTGACTTGCTGTGTACCAGAGCCCTAACTGCCGAAGGTAATCTCTCTTCCTGACACTTAAATGACGTTTGTTTGATTGATTGTTTAGGGTTATTATGAAATTAGAGTTGACTATGATTAGGGTTATGAAATTAGAGTTTAATTTAAGGTTTTTGTTGTTCTGAAATTATTAAGTTTCTGAAATTATTAGTGTTCTGAAATTATTAAATGTGTTGAAATTATTAGGGTTGTTGAATTTAGGAATTTGTATGATTAATTTAGGGTTTTATATGATAAGTTAATTAATTGTTAAAAAATTATTGAATTTAGGGTAATTTGGTTGTAAAAGGATTGTTATAATTTAGGGTTTAGGATTGTTTTGTTAAGTATAAAATTGTTATAAAAGTTGTTGAATTTATGATTGTTTTATGTGTTAATAACATGTTTGATTTTGTTGTTTAGAAGAAAATGACGGAAATGGTGAGATTGCTATGTTATATTGATGGTGATATTGTCATGTGTGTCAATTGAGTTGGTTATAACCGATGGGTTTCTAATTTGATTCAGGTGAAAAATAATGTCTAATTTAATGAATTAGTGTATACGATATATAAAGGTATTCGGATAAATTATAGGACACAATATTTAGAGATTTATCATCGGTGTGCGATGTCAAACAATCAAAGTGAGAATGCATTATATGAATTAGTGACGATTAATAATGATGATGATGTTAATTTGATGGAGTTTGTGGAGATCATGGGAGCGGGTTCTACACATGAATTATCCATAAAAATTGTTGATGGTGGAATGTTTTTGCATCAAGTCGATGGTGGAATGTCCTCACATCAAGTTGTATGTGAAATGTTATTGTATAAGGGATGTGGTTATATGGATGATTATCCACGAATCGAATCTGAAGTGAATTTTTCCTTGATAGAAATGGAGAATAATGTAGATGAGGAGGAAATGGCCGAAAAAGAGACGGAATATGAGGTGGAGGAAGAGGATAATGATGAAGATGATGAAGAAGGTGGTGGTGATGATGATGGTGATGAAGAAATTCTACCTCCTCGGTTCCTTATGCTTATACCCGAATAGACGAGTCAATCCCTTTCATGACCACTACACCAAGAGGTGATGGTTACGTGACTTTCGAGGAAAAAAGTAGATTGAGAGGCGATAATTTTAGTTTTAGCGATGAATTGAAGAAGTGGATGAGATTTGAGACGAATAATGAACTTATTCATGCGGTCAAAATGTACCATATCGAGCATCATTATCAATTTTGTGTTGAAAAATCAACTCCTATACTTTGGCTGATGAGTGCAAGCGATTGTTGGGTGTTAGGCCACCAAGTTCCACATTTAAGAGCAGATCTTTAAGTATGCCATGGTTGAGTGAGGTTTTTGCAGAGTTGTCCGGGGATGCTGATAAGGTTCATATTTTACAGTAGACTCGGACATATATTTTGTTGTTGATAGAGGGTGTATTGTTTTGTGATAAAACAGTATATTATGTACATTTACAGTTTTTATTACTTTTATAGGATTTAGATAGTTCTGATCACCGTAGTTGGGGATCAACGTGCCTGACATTTTTGTATAGGTAGTTGTGTATGGCCTCATATACTGGTTCACGTGAGTTATGTGGGGCTCTAATTCTTCGTTAGATTTGGATTTGGGAGAGGTTTCCTTCCATTACTCCCGTTAGACAAGATATTGTGGATTTCGATGGTCCACTTGCTTTACGGTGGAGGACGCGATTTGATATCACTACCCTCCCTATGTACGTTGTTAGACCGTATAGGGAGGGGTTTAATAGGCAGAGATCTTATCAGATAGTTTGAGTATCGTATACTGAGGAGGTACTATCTTCTCTACCAGACTATTGTCACGATGGTAGAGATATTTGGCACGCACGGGTACCTTTGATCTGCTTTAGTATCGTCGAGTGGCATTATCCCGATAGAGTTATCTACCAGTTTGGAGGAATCCAGTTCATTCCCATTCCTTGTGACACAGTGGATCGTCTCCACGATACTACGACATACGGTTCGCATGATATTGATTGGTCGTTAGAGCAAGCACATTATATTGATATTTGGACCATGCAATGGGACCACTTAGTTGAGTTTGACATGTCCTTCGGATCAACTGTTAACCCTGCCTATCCGACGTTTTTGCCATTACCTACCGTTTCATAAGCCGTCGGGAAGTTTACTTGAGTCACGTGATAAGTTTTAAGTTTATTCATTTTTTATTTATATCAATAATCTATATTTGTCTTTTTAACTTACAAATGTATATGTTTTTATAGTGGGAGAGGTTGTATGAGATTCGAGAGTCTTAGGACGTCGACGCGATACATCATATGACGGATTTGGCTATTTCTGCCTTGGCTGATGATATAGACGAGATTATGACTATGAGGACAGGACCAGACATAGTTACTGATAGTGATCACGAGGGTGAGCAAGATGACAGACGACTTCATCAACAAGGAGGGAGAGTACGTCGTACGAGACTAGCACCCGACATCGCAAGGCCTTCGCACACCTACGAGTCATCACTATTTTCTTAGCCCTCTACTTCTCAGCATTCGCTTGACGATGTAGGGCCTTCGAGCAGTTACGTACACTCCTCACCTTTCTTCACACCTGAGGTTGGTGACTTGCCCTATGCTTCGACTACGGGTGCTCCATATAAGGGAGTCTGGACGTTAACATGGGTGAAGGGTTGACACAGGTTCAGGGACAAGGCGACCCATCATTCTTCCATGTATCCTCACTAGTTTTTTTTATCCCCCAAATGATGGTCTTTCTCAGATCTCACAGGTAGATGATCAGAGACTTGTACATTCTGATTCTAGTGTAGGTAGACCAGATGTTAGTGTTAAACATTAAAGTAAGAGAAAAAGAAGACGTTGATTTACTGTACTTTGTATTTCGTATTTTTCATTATATTAATAAAAATCATGTTTTATTTCATTGATTATTGTAGTTGTAACTGTTTTACTGCTTGGTTGGTGATAGATTTGTTTAGATATAAACTTGGATATGAATTGGGTTTGAATCGATGTCATTGAATTGAGATTATTCGGTTTGAATATGAGTTTGGTTTGTGATTACAGGGTTTGGATTGTGGTGGTCGAATTTGATTTTTGTATAGGATTTTGGTGTTAGGGTTTGGATTGGAATGGTTGAGTTTGGATTTGGTGTTTTGAATTGAGAATGAGTTTTGGATTGTATTTGTGTTACAGGTTTTTTTGGTTTTTGTACACAACCGAGATGGGTTTGGGGGTAGAATGTTGGTCACATTTTAAAAACTCAATCAATTTTGGTTGAGTTTTCAAAAACGATATTCATAGGTTAGAAACCGAATTTCTTTTTCTCGGAGATTTTTTTAAGAAATTTTTTTTTTTTAATTTGGGGTATATTCGTACATTGCTCTAAAATGGAATCTAGTTCTAGTTCTTCATTTCACACGCCAATCAAATCTTTCGGATCAAACGAGCCATTCCACTCACCAATAGAACCTCATTTTTCAGATCAACCAAAATCAGACCATCCGAGTCTTTTTGGCTCCAGAACCCCAGAAATATCTTCTTACCGTCCTTGTACTTCTAGAGCTTGTAGGCCTTTACCATCATCAGATGAGGTGGAGTAATGCACCCTAAATCTTAACAAATCATCACACTAGAAACCAGTTATCGAAAAGCAGAGTTTGTCTCTCTCGATTGCTGCCTAGTTCCCAAATCGATCAACGTTGGCCCGAGAAGTAGGATCATTTTTTTTTCCAAATCATTTTTTGTTTTATTTATTTTTTTCTTTTATCGGCTAATTTACTAAATTTTTTGATCTGGGTAATCTTATATTTATCTTTTAGGTATGTGATGATAAGCTTTGTACGGAAACACTCTTTTTAAAAAAAAATAAATAACAACATAGTGTTGGAAATAATTCTAAAATTGACCCACATATATCGCGTTTTGAAAATGAAACATGCTATATGTCGCATCTTGAAGACACAACATAGACTGAACTCAAGGGTGGATGTGTGGGTCTTTCATTTTCTTCATCGGCTCACTACCCTAGGTCTGCCAACGAGAAATTAAAGGCTGTTACTGCTGCCATTGTGACTTGTTGGAATCGAAACTTAGATAACAACTATAGAGCCCCGTTGTTGGTGTCTCCCAAAGCAGTCTCTGATTTCAAAAACTCCCAGACATGTCTTGATCCAGATGCTAACCGGGTGAGTTTGCTTTTGTTGTTTGCTCAGATCCAACTGTCTCTTCAAGATCTACTCCCAAGAATTATCACTTTTTTCTCTTCTACGTGCCGTGTGAAATACCTCTCTAAAATCTTTTCTCACTTCTGAAATCTTTTCTCACAGGGCATAGTTAAAACAAATTGATACAATTTTTTTATCACCTCTCACTCACTCTCTCTCCCTCCCCCTACTAGCATGAGTTCGACTCAGTGGCAGTATCGAACAATGAGAGGGAAACAGTAGAACCAGAGGATTATGCATGTTGCGTCTTCAAGACGCAACATATGTGGGTCAATTTTCAAATCATTTCTAGCGCTATGTTGTTTTAAAATATATATATTTATATTTATATATTTAAAAAAAAAAGGTGTTTCCGTACAAAGCTCATGTGATGATACATTGCCCACATTATGTAAGGCCCAGCTTAGTCAAGCCCACAACTCGTTCATAAACCTTCTCGGTACCCGTTGATCACATCCCTTTCGGTAGCCAACTGCTCAGTATTAAGATTGACTATCTCACAGTGTTCTGCGCAGACCACTTGATCCGCTGAGATAATATTCATCTCTCCTGTAAACGTGGGAAGAATCTTACGTTAATATAAAGGAGATCTATAGTCGTAATCAATAAGGGAAAAGATCTCATTAATGATTTGGACTTTTCAAATCGATAAGATTTCATGGTCTTTGAGAATCCTACGACACGATACGCAAAAGTCTTGGTACACCTCCACAAGGAAGTTAGGATTTCAGCATCCCAATGGCACACGGGACTCGCACTGGTAAGTTATAAATACATCATCAATTGGATTGCCCAAATAAGTTCCTCTTTCCCCTCTCAGTGAGAGCACACAAAAGCACCCTAGATTCTCTTTCTCAGTTGTTACTTCTTTTTTCGATAACTGCTCACTGACTTGAGCATCAGAGTCTTATTTGTCCGAGCACCATTTGGTGGTTTTTTGCAGGATAATCGCCTCAAGATCGACAGCCGACTATCAAATTCGTTTGAGTTAGCAGAGTTGGTATTTGTGGAGTTTGGCCTACCTCCAATAAATTGGCATTGTCCGTGAGAATAGACTGATTTTTCAGGTTCATACCATCACCTTCACTGTTTAATGACCATGGCTTCGGTTAAGAGAAAAAAACCGACTATCAGTTTTGATGACAACGGTTTAATAGGGGTCAATACAAGTCAAAATGACCCGCTGGTCATCACCGCAAGAATAGTGTCTTACCTTGTTAAAAGAGTGTTCGTCGATCAAGGAGCTAACCAAAACCTCTTCTTTGGGGATGCGAGTTTCATTTCATCCCATCTCTATTCCCTGAAGGACCCATAAAAGGGATTTGATAATGAGTATTTGTACCCAGAAGGTATCATCCCACTTGTCGTGACTTTAGGAACACCCTCTCATCATGTTATTATGGAGACCATTTTTCATGCAATAAGACTCTCATCTCCCTAGAACGCAATTTTGGGCTGACCCAGTCCGAACAACCTTGAAGCGCTGCTGAGCACGAGGCACATAAAGATCAAATTCAGAATGCCCTTGGGTGTGGCAACGCTTCATGGCAACACCGACCCGCCAACTGTTTTCAATGTTGAAGAAGGAAGAGAAGTCTTTTAAATGGATACACTCGAGTTTTCGCATTGTCCCCAGAAGATATGCACGATATTCACCTGTCGATTATAGTTCACAAATATGACCGTAGATGATAGACATAAATCAGTCAAGCAAAAGAAAATGGTATTCACATTGGAGCGTCTACGCACAATACAAGAGGGAGTTTAGAAGTTGTTGACGATAGGATTTATTTATGAGGTGAACTACCTAGAGTGGCTGGCTAACATGGTTATAGTAAAGAATGTTATCGACAAGTGGAGGATTTGAGTAAACTTTACTAACCTCAACAAGACATGTCCTAAGAACTGCTATCTGCTCCTTAACATTGATAAGTTGGTGGATTACTCCTCGGGCCACCATCTCTTAAGTTTCATGGATACATATTTCAGATATAACCAGATACGCATAGCCCCTGAGGATGAGGAAAAGACTAGTTTTATTACATAATTCGGCACTTAGTGTTGAATAGTGATGTCGTTCGACCTCAAGAAACCTTCTAACAGTTGGTTAACAAAGTTTTTAGTGATCAGCTCGGCAGAAATATGGGGGCCTATGTAAATGACCTGCTAGTCAAAAGCATTGAAGTTGAGAACCATGTTGCAGACCTAGAAGAAACATTCCAAATGTTGAAACGTTATAACATGAGACTGAATCCGACCAAGTGCATCTTCAGAATTACTTCTATAAAGTTTCTCAGCTTCTTAATCACCAATAGGGGAATCAAAGCGAATTCAGAAAAAATACAAGCCATCTTAGACATGATATCGCCTAGGACAGTCAAAGAGTTACAGCGTCTCATGGGAAGGAATGCGGCCCTAAACCGATTCATGTCAAAAGTTGAAAAAAAATACAAGCCCTTTTACAATGCTTTGAAGAAGGCCCGGAAGTTTGCATGGATGGCAAAATGCTAAGCAGCATTCAAACGGCTCAAAGAGTATCTCTTATTGCCTTCACTCTTCTCTCGACTCGTCCCCGGTGAAAAACTTTATCTTTGCCTCCTTATCTTTGAATGAGCACTCTGCTCTATCCTTATGAGGCAAGAGTCTGCTGCATAGAAACCAATAGACTATGTGAGCTGCATACTCTAAGAAGCTAAGGTCAACTATCAGCTTGTCGAAAATATGCCCCACCCACTAGTCATGACTGCTAGACATCTCCGGCCCTATTTCCAAACTCATACTATCGTTGTGTTGACTAACCATCATTTAAAGCAGATCCTACAGAAGAGGGATGTCTCAAGCCAACTAATTAAGTGGAGCTTCAAGCTAGGTGAATTCGACATCAAGTACCAACCGAGATCTGCAGTAAAAGGGCAAGCTCTCTCCGACTTCATACTCGAATGTACACTCCCACCACTCATCGAATAGGCCCTCACTGATAACCGAGAGCCCTCGTCACCGAAATGGACCCTCCATGTAAACAGGTTATTGAATTCCTCAGGAAGTGGAGCCGGACTAAACTTTGTAAGACCAAATAACTTTAGAGCCTAATATGCTCTTCATTTTGACTTCCGAGCAACGAACAATCAAGCTAAGTATGAAGCCCTCCTGACCAAGTTATGAATAGCCGCATCACTAGGAGCCCAAAACGTGCGGGTGGTCTTCACCAACAGTCAACTAGTTGTGAAACAAATTATAAGAGTCTACGAGACTAAGGACCCCACAATAGCGAAATATCTGACCAAGCTGCGGGAAGCGATGAACAAGTTAGACCATCTGGATATACAACTGATCCCCTGATAGGAGAATGCATGAATCGATACCCTCTCGAAATTGGCCAGCTTTGAATCAGTAGTGATCAGTCGAATGGTCTATATAGAAAGCCTACGTACTTGAGTATCGACAAGCCCAAATAGGTCTTATCAGCAGACACCTTACTGAGCTGGAAAGATCTCATAGAAGCTTATTTAGAACACGAACAACTATCGACCTTCCCCGTTGAGGTAATTAAGCTAAGGTGTAAAGCTACTTATTATGCCATTATCAACGGAGAACTCTACAAGAAATCATACATCCATCCATACCTAAAGTGCCTGACACCAGACGAGGGAAAATACGTACTCAGAGAAATCCATGAATGCATATGCAGTAACCACCTAAGCACTCGAAACCTAGCCAACAAGGCTCTTTAACAATGGTACCACTAGCCTACCATGAAAGCTGATGCAGACAGTTACATTAAAAGGTGTGACAAGTATCAACGCTTTTCGTTAATGCCTTACCAACCCTCTACCAAACTCAATCCGATAACAAACCCATGGTCGTTCGCACAATGGGGAATGGACATTCTTGGGCCATTTTCGTTAGCCACCAGACAGCGAAAGTCGACTACTTCACTAAGTGGGTAGAAGTCAAACCGCTAGCCTAAATCACCACTGACAAGATACAAAGCTTCATGTGGACGTCTATCATCACGAGATTCAACATACCTCGGGTCCTTATTACTGATAACGGTAGATAATTCGATAACAAGAGCTTTCAAGACTTCTGTGGAAGCCTGAAAATTTAACATCACTTTACGTCCATCACATGCCCCCAAAGCAATGGCCTCATCGAGGTCACGAATAGAACAATTCTATAAGAACTAGAGGCCACTCTAGATGAAGTCAAGGGTTGCTAGGAAGATGAACTTTATAGTATTCTTTGGGATACCGAACAATGCCCCGAAAGGCAACAGTAGAAACCTCGTTCAGTTTGACTAACGACTGTAAAGCGATAATACCGTTGGAAATTGACATCCATTCTCTCTGAGTAGACCTACAAGAGCCCAAACGAAATGAGCTAGCATTATGTGAGTGACTAGATTTACTCCCCGAGCCGTGAGAGAACGCATCCGTTCGGGTGGCAACCTATCAACAGCAGATGGCGCAATATTACAACCTACGAGTTCGGACCAAAACGTTCAAGCCTGATGACCTGGTGCTAAGGAGAGTGCAGGCCACTGGACCATCTCAACTAGGTGGAAAATTAGCACCTAATTGTGAAGGCCCCTATCAGGTATGTTCAGAAGTTTGATTAGGAACGTATCATCTCAGTCGCCTAGACGGTTCATTTGTGCCAAGGATTTGAAATTTTGAAAACCTATGAATCTACTATTAATCATGATTGTCACTATCTCAAGGAACAACATTTTGTTCTATACCTACCCACATTAGGTAAGACATCTGCACCACTCGTTCTCGTTACGTTAACTCTCTCACCGACCAATATGCTTCCTATCCAACAGAGCCCAACGATTAGGGATTCATCTCCCTGATTGAGCAAACATCGTCCAGTCCTTCCACATGGAGTCCAACGATTAAGGATTTATCTTTCCGAATAGTCCTCCTGAATCGAGTCTATCGTTTGGGATTTATCTCCCTAAACAGACAAATATTGCCCAGTCCTTCTGAAAGGAGTTTATCGTTAGGGATTTATTTTCTCGAATGAGCAAACATCGCCTAATCCTTCCTAACGGAGCCCAACAATTAGGGATTTTTCTTTCTAAATAGTCTTCCAAATGGATTCTATTGTTAGGGATTCATTTTCCCGAACAGTAAAACATCGCCCAATTCTCCCGAACAGAACCCAATGATTAGGGATTTATCTCTCCGAACAGCCCTCCCGAACGGAGTCTATCGTTAGGGATTCATCTCCCCGAACAGGAAAACATCGCCCGTCCGCCCAAACGGAACCCAATGATTAGGGATTTATCCCCCTGAACAATTCACCCAAACAGAATCTATTGTTAGGAATTCATCTCTCCGAATAGGCAAATATCGTCCAATCCTTCCGAATGGAATTTATCATTAGGGATTTATCTTCTCGAATGGGTAAACATAGCCCTTCTCTCAAACGAATGCACGGTCAATATGAGGAAAACTCCTACTTGGGTAAATACAATTCTCTCACCCGATTAAACTCCCTAGCAAACGCCTTGACAAAAAGGAAAAGGAAAAGAACCCCCTGCATGGGAAAACCCACTCCATCAACGGTTCTGCATAAAGGTAGTGGTGCTCTGTGCTGGACGATTAAGTAAGCTTACCGATTAAAAGGTCTCCTATTGATCAAGTCCTACCGAACAAGCTATCTACTCGGTGACTCGGTGCTCCTCGTACACATCGACAGACTACTAAATGAGATGATCATTTGAGGGCAAGATTGACACCTAAGTAACAAAAACATTTCTTTTATTTCAACACGCTGGATACATATCAGAGTACATAGTCGATTATAATTTACAAGTCTTTAACTCGAACTGAGTTACATCAAAGGAGATACATATGCGTCCTACAGTAGAAGGCTAACTGGATGGAAACCAAGAACCAGAAGAAGCTCCACGGCCCATCAATAGTGACAACTAAAAAGGGAAAAAACTATAAACTAATTCCAGCAAAAGCTAGAAAGGACTTTCAGAAGGAGTTGAGAAGGGTATGAAAGAGAGTGTGACTGTGAGGATACATCAAGCCTCTGACTGCCTCGAGACTCCTCTTATCCCTCGACTTGAGGAAATACCAAGGAAATACCTCAGCCATCTGTTACACCCAGCGGTCGGACATTGGTTTTGACCTTGAGAAGAGAGCTCACGTCGGGGGATATCTCCTCCTCCTCAAGGTCAAGAACCCTGATGGTGGAATCCGTTTGGGCTCTCATCAGGTAAATCCCTAATGATAAGGGAAAAGATCTCTTTCTCAATCAATAAGGGAAAAGATCTTCTCAACGGTCTGGACTTTCTAAATCGATAAACTTTCATGGTCTTTGAGAATCTTGCGACATGATAGCCACAAGTTTTGGGACACCTCCATAAGGAAGTTAGAGTTTTAGCATCCCAATGGCATATGGGACACGCATAGGTAAGTTATAAATACATCATCAACCGGACCACCCAGGTAAATTCCTCTTTCCCCTCTTAGCGAGAGCACACAAAAGCACCCTAGGTTCTCTTTCTCAATCTGTTTCTTCTCTTTTTGGAAATCGCTCACTGACTTGAGCGTTGAAATCTCCCTACATAAATACTCTCCGACAGTTTTTTGTAGGATAATCACCTCAAGATCGGCAGCCAACTACCCAGTTCATTCGAGTCAGCAGATTCAGTATCTGTAGAGCTTAACCTCCAATAGTATGAAATTTTGGTGGAGTTTTTCAATAGTCTGGTTTCAGCCAACCCACTATGATGCCAGACAACTGGAGGAATTGCAACGCACAGATATTTACCGTTCTTGGCAAGGTTAAAAACCCTAATATGGCTAGGACTGCAAATTTAACTTAAGATGACTAAACTCTTTCCTGATACACAAGATCCTCAAGAGAGGCAAATGCAGGGCATACAAGAGAGTCAGAAACCTAAAACAAAAGTTCATGCATCGGCTATCCTTTTTTAATCTTTTGGTTTATACCAAGGGGAGGGGGACAACTCATGACCTAATTGTCATGATGTTTGTTAGATACCACTCAAACCAAATGGTTCAGTGGTAGAACTACCATTCTTTAGTCAACAGCAATAAGTAGCTTAAGTTTTCAGGACATTATGTGTTTTCAGTAATATGAACTATATTTTTACTATTGATTGTCGGAAACTTGGCCTCTTATTTTACTGTCATTACAATCTATTTTTTGTTGTAAATCTTTATCATCAACGCATACTGTAGAAAGAAGTTGTTGTGTTACTAGCATGGAGCAATCTTTTTCTTCCAATGTTTCTGATAATTGCTTGAAGCATAAATAAATCTCATCATTATTGAATACTTCTTGGGTTAGGAGAGGCTGCTTATGGAAGTTTATGTGGTTCACTGCATGTTGATTTGCAGTTTAGATATTAGTGTCTGCATTTGTTTGTTTGAGGATGTCTGTCCCTTGTGGTTTTAAAGCATGGGGCCTGTTGTTTGCCAGCAGAAGTCTATTACAGCTCAACTATTGAGAATGACTGTATCTGTGTCGCTGTTGGTGTCTTAAGGAGCGAAGGTGACTTTAAGACCGACTTGGGACTGGTAGATTTTGAAGACCGATGTGCTGAATATTTATTGGATGATATTTAGCGGCAGAGAAGAAGGTTCCTCCTGTGTCTGGCAATCACCTTGATAGTCTATGTTGCCTCTGGGCAGAATTTCATGTCAAACCAATTGGATCCGATGTGTTTTAGATTTCAGAAGAACCAATCATGTGTTTATCTAATCTGAGTAATTGTCTGATCACCACGAGAGAGCTGACTTAGCACAGAAGGTTGAGGGAACCTCTACCTCAATTGATTGGTAAGAAAAAGGAGAAAAGGTGAAAAATATATTCCTTGTGGAAGAAGAAGAGTGATTGACACTTAGGAGCTACCAAGTATTATCAATGAATGCTGCACTAAGAGAAGACCTTTTCACAAACCAAAAAATATTAAATGAGGGATGGTTGGTTGAGTACGGGGACACCTTTCCAACTGATGGCGTAATAAATTCTAAAAGCTTACACAACATTAACTCTAGAGCAGCAAGTTTGTTAGGTCTCATTTATTTGTGTTAGATATTACGTAGTTGGACATAGGCAAGCAAGGTGGAACTTGTTCTCTCATGTCTTCTCAGCAGATGGCAAAACTGCACTTACTGCTTCAGAAGGGGACATAGCATCAGACTTCAGTGTTTTCTGTTGAGAGAGGGTGAGACACACAGATTTTTCCTGTTTCTTACAGCATCCATTCAAGTGTCCTATAATAAAGGGAAAAAAGGAATTCATTTTAAGGTGACAGAATATATAAGGTGTTATTCAACTTACAACCAAGTTGCAGACGATAGGAAATACAAACTATAACCTGTGAATGACCTTAAAAAAAAAAAAGGATGGTTGCAACTGTGTCCTTCTGTTGCTTTCAAAACCCTTTAATAGGCCTTTAACTTCAAAAGCAACTTGTCTGTTGCATTTGAGAAGGAAAAGGAGTAAAATAAATCTTGCCCTTAAGGAGTCAAAACAATATCACTGCTTTTTTTTTTTTTTTTTTGGTACAAAAAGATACAATCAAATAGAATCAAACTAAAGAAGAGAGTATGAAAGCGAGGGGCTCTAGCACTTGAGCTATCCCTCAAGGACGTCAACACAAATATCACCTCTTAATCAACTCAGCATTAAACGGTCTTACTCGGTGTTTGCCTTATGAATTATGTTGGAAGAAGGCCATCTTTGCTAGAATTATTTAGTTGTTACATATCATCTATTATTACCTTAAACCCCAAGCAAAGGATTTCATATACTCTTACAGCCTGTTTGTGATTTAACCTCCTAAAAATCCGTCAAGCTTCTTTGGTAATTTTGGCACATACAGGTGGACATCCTCTCAGTCGAAATTTGCATGATAATCTACCCGTTTAGTTTAACCTCAATTTATATGAAAACGACGGCAGCACGTGAGGTAGTATTGTTGAACTACCATATAAATAAGCATGGATGCTCAGTTTCTTCCAATAAGAAACCTCTTTTCAAGAATAGCTGTTGTGGTGTCTACAGAGCCGACCTTGGTATTCTGAGCCTTTGATTTTCTGTTACATAGCACAACATGGACGTGCTAAACTTGCATGAAGGGGGCATTGTTGAAGCTCTAAATGCAAGAATTTATGGAAATGCAACACAAACACTAGTACTCTCTCATGGTTATGGAACAGACCAGACTGTTTGGCACTTTCTTGTCCCCTTCCTTGCGTGCTACTTCAGGGTGGTGGTTTATGACTTGGTTTTCACACCAAACGTGAATCCTGATTTGTATGATCCAAAGAAGTACACTAAGTTAGAATCCTATGCGGATGACTTGGTTTCACTTCTTGATGAGCTTAATGTGAACAAGACTATTTATGTAGGTCACTCCATGTCTGCCATGATTGGTTGCATAGCTGCAACGAGGAGACCAGAACTCTTTGAGCATCTCATTTTACTAAGTGGCTCTCCTAGGTTTCTCTTCCTCTCTCTCTCTCACAATTTAAACTATCAATTCATTGAAGGCATCTGTTTATGCTTCTTCCCTTTTTTGAAGAATTTGATGTTGAAGATAATCATTTGTCTTTCTTACTTTTTGCAGGTATCTTAATACAAAAAGGTACTTCGGAGGCTTTGAAAGATCAGAATTGAAAACAATCTTGATGCAGATAAATCAAAACTTTTCAGGTTGGGTTCAGGATTTTGCTCCCAAAGCCGTTGGAGTGAGCTACAAGGATGCAGTAACCGAGTTTGAGAACAGCCTGAAGCGAATGAGGCCACAAATCGCACTAAGTGTCGCCAAAACCGTATTTCTTAGCGATCTCAGACACATCTTGCCTTGTGTTCAGGTGCCTTCTACAATTATCCAATCAAAAAAAGATATAATCGTTCCAAATCCCGTGGCATTCTACATGAAGCGTAGGCTGGGAGGTCATGCCAAAGTTGAGATACTTGACACCGAGGGCCATTTTCCTCAGCTATCAGTTCCCTCCCTGCTCATAAACGTCCTGAGGAAAATTCTTGACATCTAAGTGTAGCGCTTCTGCGTATCTTGGGAGAATTTATTGGCTTAGCATGGCTGCCCTTTTTGTCCCCCGAGGACTTGTGGGCTTCAAACTTTGCTCTTCCGGTGTTGATTTCTGTTTTTGTCTGGAGCTGGGAGACAGCTTTCGTATTTATTAGCTCAAAGCTTACTCCACAGTTCCCACTGCAAAAAATAATTTATTGGATTGCAGGAACATATATGAGACGCTGTTTAGATCTGGATGTTAGACTTTGCCCCAACGTTGTAGTGGTCCTTGTGCTGCTCAAAATACAACAGTCGTATTTCCACTGCAATTTCGCTAAACATGCAAACGAAAACACTTGATATTCTAGACCGTGTTCACTGTCTAAATTGCCCGTACTGCCACCCTCTGGCAAAAAGGAAAAAAAAAAAATTAATTACAGAATTTTATTCAGAGAAGTTTGACTAATTCATGCCAAAATTGGGCAAAACCACCCAGAGTAAACAGAGGATAAATTACTTCACAAAACTGTATAGATGTCCTCTATACTCCAATTAACTTACGCAAACATCAATACTAACAAAAAATTAAAAAAAAAGAATCAGTCCCCCTCCTTAAAAAAAAAAAACATAAGCATACAACACGAGAACACAGTGGAGCAAATGTATCCTTGAAGGCGAATCATCTTTAAGTTCCACGTTTCCCAGCTAAGAATTAATCTGGCAACTCTTGTAAGAGGAAAACTGCAGTATCTCAAGAAGTCTGCCAATGGCTGTAGTTGGATGTGCTTGCTTCATCTTCCTCGTGAATTGAACTGAAATAAGTGAGCTGCATGTGCCCTTTATTTGATTATTATAAAACCATATCTTGGACTCATACTCTCTTCAAAATCATTCAAACTCACGATCACTTTTGGCTGGCCAGCAAATAAAATTTCAAGCACCACAATGCTCCAAAAGATCTACTCCGCATCAACTATGGCAAAAGCTTGGACGTAAACTGAACTGGAAAATAAACAAGTTGATTACTCAAGTGTACTCTCAGCGTATTCCATGGCCTTCCTCTTCACATAATCAACCCTTTCTTCATCGCCATGTGATTTTTCATACTCAAGGTATTTCTTGAACAAAAACTGTAAAAGCATATGATAGGACTGTTCATAAATGCAAAGGCAAACAAGCCTATAAACCAAACAAGTTAAGAGCAGAGAGTGAAGCAGCATTTATTCACCTTCATCTTCTTTGGTGGAAGGCTCAAACTTAAAGCCCTTTCAAATAGAGCTCGGATGATATCAATGTCTCCCAGGTGAATTTCCTAAAAGTGGACAAGAAAGTAAAGAATTTCCATCATTTGAGTTTCTAACACATTTTCAATGAAAATCATAGAAATAGGGGGTTTCAGCACCATGAAGCTATTAAAACCATTATTATGACCTCAAAACCTAGCAAGAATATGAAATGGACATGATTAACAAAATTTAAATACATCTGAGGGCTTTCTACCTGCTACATCGTGTACACTAGTTGTATTTCAGAGGATTAATATATACAATGGCTTAAAAACAAAAGCTTACTACAGCTAAATGCCTATTACTAAAAGCAGCTATGCCATGCCCAGCACAAGTGTGCCCAAATTGCCAGCTCAATATCTGCCAAAAGAGACATCCTAAACTTGTTGCCATGCTTAAATTATGCTTCCGCAGGAATAAAAAACTTTGAACACAAAATTATGTCAAATAAATTCTGATCAACATGCAAACACGTAATCATTGAACATTTCAAAGTAAAAAAGCTCAATGAATGAGTTTTTGACATTATGCATGAGTCTACATTGTCCTTTTATAATTTCATCCTACTTATTGTTCTTGTTCTTGTTGTTGTTGCTATTGTTCTTCTCATTCTTATTCCTGAGAAGGTACAGATACGGTAGCTATTATATATTTCAAAGTTCCATGTTTGTTGTAAGGGTTAACAGGGGAGAGAGTTCTCATATTGAGACCTGAGATTAATATTACACTTAGTATGCTTACGGTGAGTATACAAACTCAATCCTAATTTCAAGATCCCAAAAACTTGGGACAACATAACCTGAGGTCAATATTAATAGGCATTATAAAGGGTAAAAGAAATATACTTGATCAAGATAGATGTTCCACAAGTCTGTTCTCTTGGGATACTCCCGTAGTATTTCTTCGAACATGGTTCGCGCCCTATCAGGAACTCCACACTTGAATTCAAGTATGGCTGCTTGAGAGATAAACTTAATATGCTTATGGCGAGGTAGGCTTAGAAGAGCACGATTAACAATAGACTGAACTCCGTCTTGGTGAAGCTTCAAATGCAACTGAACTTGCCTTAACCAAATCTGGAAAGACAGAAGATGAAAACAATCTGCTAAAAGAAGAAAGGGAGAAAAAGAAAAGAAAATAAGTAAAAAGGGACATAATACCTTGCGTGACTGCCTAAACTTCTTCACCATTTTATTAAGAAGCTCCTCAGCCAAATTATGCTGCTCAGTCCTTTCATACATCCCAAGGAGTTGTAGATGCACCTTTTTGGGATCGCAGTACTGCAATGCTCTTTCAAAAACTTTCACAACAGCCCTCTGCATACAAAGTATCCACAACTCACCAGTGCCACTAACAAAAAAGAGAAATTTTCAGAATGTGCTTACCTCTGGAGGATTTCCAAATTTATTTTCCAGGTTGAAAAGAGCCACCCAAATATTCAACTTCTCAGATTCTTCACGGACATTTATTGTTCTTAATGCCCTTCAGAAAATAATATAAAGATATGAATAGCAGTTAGCTTGGGATCATTTAAAAGCCAATATCACTGAAAAAGAATAATCTTTGAAGTTAACATGTCATGTATTAACAAATTTAAATGCATCTCACTGAAATAATAGAAGGATATTTTAAGGTATGCTTCTAAACAAGGAGGCCCAACCCAAATGCAATCATAATGCTACTGGGAAATCATGTACTTCCAACTTCTGCTAAAATCACGAGGCTGCTACTTTGCACAGTTAATTTCACACATAAACCTACAGAGAACCCATAAACTATCAAGTTCCTTTTTTCCTACACTTCCAGGACATGATGTCAGTGTAATACTAGCGCATTTCACCTATACTGCATGCTTGTGGAAGGAAGCCACCAATTCACAGAGACATTGTCAGTCCATCTCTACATTTTGAACAGTCATTTAGAAACTGCAAATACATATTAACCTAAGGTCAAGCTTGGCTGCTTCCTCACTTTGCCACATTTGCTATCTTATTCCAGGCTACACAAAAGTCAAAACACCGAACAAAAGAAACTGGATTGATCTTTATTGTGGCAATGATCTCCAGAATGATCATCAAAATTGCCACACACCTGTTGACACCACACTGATATGAACCACATTTACCACACAAATATTTGCTTCAAGAAGTGCATATCTATTTCTTCCGGTAATGGTGAGCAAAGTGGATACCAATGTACCAAGAGATCTAACACTTTGGATAAGTTTGGTTTGCGAAGGGAAGGGGCAGGAGAAGATTTACTTCACTTGATGAAAGCAAATGGATTTCCTTTATTTTTGTTTGGTAGGGATGGAAAGTAAAGAAATTGGTAGTACTTTTTTATGTTTGGTTAGAATGAAAAGTAGAAAAAAATACCACCAATTTTACCATTATACCATTGTGAAATAATATTTTTAATATTTCTCACAATATTTTTTTATTTTTTAATTTAAAATATTTTTTTAAAATATAATATTTTTCTTAAAAAATATATTTTTCTTATTTTTAAAAATTATTTTCATTATTATTTTATATTAAATAAAGTTAGAATATTAATGTAAAAAAAAGTAAAATTAGAAAAAATAATTTTTTCAATAAAATTGATGAATAAAATTAAATTTTGGTAGTTTATATTAAATAAAATTAAAATTAAAAAAAAAAAAGATAATTTCGTAAATGTTAAAGAAGGGTAAGGGTAAATTTATCCAAAAATCTCATTTCTTTTCATTTCCGTCCACTTTAGAATGAAAATGATTTCTTAAGAGGGAGAAAAAGGGATTATACCCAACTTTTACTTCCCCTCCATGTTTTCCTTCCTTACCAAACGAGTGAAATATATCATTTCTTTCCACTTGTACTTTCCCTCCCCTTTTCCTTCCACTTTTCACCCCAACCAAACTACCCCTTCATGTTTGTCACACAGACCTCCATCAATCTATTAATTTCAGCTTAAAATGAAAAAGTTTAACAAATCCACTGAAGAATCCTCTCTGTGTTCATAATCATGTTTCTCTTTTGTTGCAATCAGTTATCCATGCAAGAAGAATACCTTTCAGCAATTGAACGGGCCTTCTCAACATCAGATAAAGAGACCATAAATGCCATATATTCAATCCAATTCTTACTGCTATTTGGGGAGCTTCTAACGAGTTTCTCAAATTCTTCAGTGGTTCTTGGTTCGTCTTTTTCCAGCAGTCGTTCTTCAGCAGCCCTGATTTCTTGCTCCCTGTGCAGGTTTCATGAAAAGAAAAAGATAGAAATTAACTACTTATGCAAATGACAGAAGAAGGATGGAACCAATAGTTCATAGTGGGAAATGGATACCGCTCTTCCTTTTCCCTTTTCTTAGCTCTTCTCTTGTTCTCAATAACTTCTCCTGCATTGTTACCAGGGTCTTGAGTATTGTTGGACAAGTTAGTCTTGTCAGAGGGCTCTATGTCATCAAGAGAAACCTCAAGTGGAGGAATAGAAGCCCTTGACTCTGCCTGAGCAAGAATTGCATCCTCTTCCTCTGCAACATCAGCATCCAGATCTTGCACAACAAGCAAATTGCTATCACGCCATGTTCTCAATTGAGAGCTATCACTATGAGCATTTTGTACTTTGGTATCAGCAGACAGTAGAGTGGAAGGTATTTGATTGTCCCCATGATCAACAAGATATGAGGTCTTCATTCCAAGAGAAATACGGTGTCTTTCCACATCAACCTGTTAATAAAAGAGAAAAAAATAACACAAAAGACGAAACCAAACCTTCTTTGCCAAACAAAAGAGGAAAGATTCATTTAGAATAGCTGAATTTATCCTAAAAACTAATCTTTCATTTGCACACATTAAAATGGGCAAGCATTATCCTAACGGTAACAGTCTTTGCGACTCTACATGAGGTCAAGGAGTCAATTCCAGAAAGAAATTTCTTCTTTATAAAAGAAGGCCCAGTTACCTATTCCCATTTTATATCCACACATGCTAGCTCAGTGGGATGACTTGTGTGGCCCTTCTTATAAGCATGCTTTAAAGTAAGAAACACAGCCAAAAAAGATATCAATGCTTCTATTAAGTCCTCTACTGAATTTTAACCAGCCAAAATGAAGGCTGTCAGGTCCCAAGATGTCACTAACGAATGATATCATTAATCAACCAACCTGTCTTTCTGGATCCAGAAAAAGATGTTTACCTTCAAAACCTTTGCCGTGACTCTATCCCCAACTTTGTGTTTACTTTCTATGTTGTCAATATGGTCGTCAGAAAGCTCTGACACATGGCATAATCCAACCTACAGATATAATGATCTTTAAGAGTTAGTATAAAATCTAAAGGCACATGAACTTACAGAATTCCAAATTTAACGACAAAAATCCCAAAAAAAAAAAAACAACAAAATAAAAAACAAAAAGGGGGGAAGGGCAAGAGAAAGATGATAGTAATAATAAATCATATGATTCGTTTGTTCAATAAACTTACCAAGTTACTGTGATCAATAATAACAAATAAACCATATGATTCAATCCGCTTAATTTTTCCGGTAATTATATCTCCCACCGACAGATTTTTCAGAATATTAATCTCAGATTTTGAAGGTCCACTTCCAAGTGCTGACTTTAGTGTGACTTCTACTCGCTTAGATAATGGCTCGACAGACAACACCCTGCAACAAAGCTTATTACTAAACCTACAAAAATCATTACTATGAAGTAATAATACCACCAGAAAAGACCTACCTTCCAGTTACAAGTTTCCCAACAGGAAAATCTTTTTGAGGATCTTCAATGAAGTCATCAGACAAGTTTGAGAGGAGAATCTTAGCATCAAGCTTGCGAGAAAGCAAAATAAAGCAACCTTTCGACATAACATTCTTAACATAACCCTGATCAATAGCAGGAAACAAAGATTACAAATAAGATTTAATGCTTTTCAAACAGGCAATCAATAGATAATAAACCACAATGAATCTCTACAACACAAACACAGTAAAACTAGAAATTTGCAAGCAGCCAGGCACAGGAGTAAGATGACAATCTGCAACTAGGAGTTGCCATTGAACATATTAACTAATTAAAATCCTGATTCAGCCTATATAATCTTACAAGTGCAATGATTTGAACTTTTTTAGAATCTCTGTGGCCAATCTAGTAGTTTATCAATATTAACAACCTTTAATTACAGTTGTGGCAGCAGCCCTTACAGAATATGCAGTAACAGGTATTTCTGCAATTCCATTTTAGCTTTGCAAGACATTTCAATGGCATCCAAAAGTCGTGGAACTCCGTAAAAAATGACTATACATTACAGTGAAGAGTGTACAGTGCAATGAATGCTAATCCAAGATACAACACCAAATGGGAATTTTCTAATTCTATGATTGTCCTATCCACATCTGAATTTCTTAGCTCCCACAATAATTTTGACATATGGAACAATGCCTCAATTTTTACCATCCAGAACAAACATGACAGACAAAGTACAACTGCCTTTAAAAATGCCTTGCACTTTGAGCTACCAAACAATACTCTAAAGACAAATTCAGCACTCTCTTAAGAATCATTGACTTCAAATGGAACAGTATTTAACAAATTTGCAGAAATATTCCAAGCAATATGGCATATATTTATTAGTGCAAAGATGTTGTCACGAATCTTTTTTTTTTTTTTTTTTTGGGGGGGGGGGGTGGGTTTGCCCTTTGCACCAGAAGGTTTAATCTAACTAATACTAGATCAAAAACGAGAAAAACATAAAAGCATAAAAATCAGGACGGAGCAAAACAGGGGTACCTGTACAATCATATCCGGATGAATATCCTCAACATTCTCCAGTCGTTTGAAAGGAAAATGTCTGCAATGAATAAATGCAACTTATGAAAAGATTTGAGGGAGAGGATCAAACCACAGACATATCCTAATCAACTTGGAAGCTAGAAAAACTTATGAGACTACATTTATGAAAATAAAGAAAATCTTCGGTGATTAAATTGGTAACACACTTAGGTAAATAAAAATGGGTGGAATTCTTTGCAAAAGGAAAAAACAAATGTCTGGCTAGTTATCATCAGTCATCACTCACATCCACCAACCTAGCTAATGAACCACCACAAAAAAAAAAAAAAAAAAAAAAAAAAAAACTGCACACAGCCATTGAACACCAAGCAAGAATATGGCTCTGGCAAATAAACTTCTAAACAATCCAAGCATTTAGAAGATACAAGTTTATTGATCAGTATTTCGATCATCAACTCACTAGGTAGTGCACTTGTCAAGCATTCCGATTCAAAATTTAGATGATGAAACTAGCCCACAAAGTGTTATCTTCAGCAGTCACTCATCTATTACAAAATAGCATAGAAACTAGAAAGTACTTTATTAGTATAATTCTACAGAGTATTGTAGCTCCCCCACCAAAGCCCTCCCCACAAAATATAAGCCTGTAAGTTAGACCATCTAAAAGGGCTCACACAGTGCACAAAGTACTCCCCGACTTAGTGCAGGGGTAGGGGGAGGATGGACGTATGTGTACGTAGTCTTCCCCATGCATTTTTGCAAAGAGACTGTTTTCACACCTCAAACTCGTGACCTCAAGGTCACTAAAGGAGCAACTCCACCATTATGCCAAGGCTCATCCTCTATAAGGAAGACCATCTACTAGAATAAAAACAAGCCAGAAATCTGACTGCACAAGAAAATGTTTCAAAATACAAATATAAGGCAGAACCTCTTTCCTCCTTTCTTTTCCCTCTTTAAGTTGATCTTTTGAGCAGAATGAAAGAGAAAAGAGTCGACGCCAATTTGTTTTCAAATTTGGGTGAAAAAATGATGAGATTTGCATTTGTCATATTCAGTTTGTAGATGATACCATTTTCTTAGCATGATAGTACGGCAAGCAACACAAGCAATTTGATAAACTAGCCGGATTCAACTCAATCACAATGAAAGACTTACACATTGTTGGCAAGCAAGGTGGGATCATGTATTTGCACACCACACAGAGATGAGCGCAATGACAAATCAACGTGTAAAGTACCCTTAATTGAAGGGCTGACCTCTAGGACCTTGCATTTGACAAATTGCCCTTCACCATACTCAGCCAGTGGCTCTGGATCCCAGTCATCAGTAAGCTCAGTAAAGTGAACCTTACCATGGAGATGAGGAGCTATTTGCACAAGCAATCCACTAATACCCGGAAGAATTCTTAAAATTCTTCCACCAACAACATCACCTTCACATATGTAGGATGTCAAGTTATCATCTGGAATGGAACTGTTTGCATCATCTACTTTAGCACCTTCACCACAATGTACACCAGATAAAGGACGAAGAACCAATCGTAATGTCTTTTTCTCCTTATTAGAGCTCAAAACATAACCAGAGACAGCTTTTCCCACATTAAACCGCTTCTGAAATTCTTTAAGTTCATCAGGTTCAGATGAACTGTCAAGAAGGAAAACCCGAGCCGTTACATGTCGAGATACTGTCAACCAGATCCACTCAGAATCCACTTTACACACATAACCTGTGACATGCTGCCCTGTTGAAAACTTGAAGTCATCTATAATAAACTTGCCCTCACCTTCAGAACCTGCATAAAATTTGCAGGACAAACTTCTATGATCAAAAATTAGAAATCAATCTTCAAAAAAAACTACTTTAAGGCAACATATGGGTGCCATCACAAAAACCAACATCCAAATAGACACATAATCATTAGCTCTCTCAGGAAACCTGATTGATAAAAATTGACACATTACTAAAAGGGAGTGATCACCATGGCATATTGCAAATCCCAAATCAGTTCTAGTAGATAAACTAAAAAGAACCAATAACATGGTATAATATTCTTCAAGTGACTATATATAGTTCCACAGCTGCCGCACTTCCAGCAATTAGAATAGCAGCAGAATGAACTTAATTCAGTCAAAAATATACTGCCACAGATTAGATCCAACATAATTCAATGAGTGATAGAATAACGAATTGGAAATAAAACTACAAAACTGAGGAAGAGAAGAAGAAAAGAGTGATCAAATAAGGAATTGGAAATAAAATTACTTTGAACTGAGGAAGAGAAAAAGAAAAGAGAGAATAAAAATACTGAGCTCAAAGCAAAAGCAGGGGAAAAAAAGAAAACCAAAACAAAACAAAAACCAGCAGAAAAACAACAGTGCAGGATCTGGAAATCAAAGTTGCTGGATAAATTCCATGATAATTTTTTTTTTGGGCGGTGGGTGGGGGTGTTGTCACCAGATCTCTGCCGCACCAACAACCTACTCTCTCCCCTGCTCTCTCTCAGCATTGATCACAAAAATCAACCATCACAACCATGGCGTCAGTGGAAGTTACGAAGCTAAGCTTCTTTTGTTTCCCTTCTTGCTACTAAAGTGTTCGTATGATTAAACCATTTTGCAATGCCTCTTCCTTACCACAACTGGTAATTTTTTTCTAGTAAATTGCTTTTCCTATTCTATTCTTTTGTGGATCTACATCTGTGCTTCGTAGAAAATTCAAACCAATTTCTTATTTTTATTCCATTTTCCAGAGATCTAGTTTGAAACACCAAGGAGATCCCTTCTATTTTCCTCTTGCCGATTCAACCAAAAATTTTGAGCAGCAAATTTGTCAAGTTTATTCAGTTTTCACAGTTGAAAATGTTTCTCAGATTGTAAAACTGTTAAGTCAGTTATGCATACGATTCTCAGTGAACCCAGACTGAACCCACCAATGTCCCGCCTTGACCCAAACGATATCTCAGAGAGCCATATGGGAACTCAAACACACTCAATTAAAATCTGTATGAACAAAAACACTGCAACCCCACTAATGCTACAATATTAACTCAATTTAGCAAAATATCAGAATTGTTTGAGAACGTGGAAAATACTTGGGATGCAATTAATAGGCAAGAAAATCAGTATGCAAATTAAATATCATACAAGACATTACCGGAAAGTATTGTAGGTCTTGTTGACAGTTCCCAATGGAAACTTTGCCTGTTTGAATGGTTAGCCTTTGCAACAATCCTTGCAGTCAATGTTTGCCCCAGTTTTAAGTTACCAAAGGGATCTTCAACACTTCCATCACCCACCTATAGAAGTTGCAAATTGAACATATAAATTTCTGTGAGGAAATAACGGAGGTAAACATAAATTTGAAAACACAATAATAGAGTCAAGACCAGCTGATACCTCTGTTATATGAAGCCTCCCACGTAAACCAACTCCAAATTTTAATCTCAACTCCAGAGGCTTTACTTCAGTTACCTGGGGGAGGAGAAAAAAAAAATGAGGAGTTAAATACAAGGATAAACCAAAATATGGTTATTTTTCTCTATAATATGAAGCCTGCCACATAAATCAAGTCCACTTTGCTCCCTCTAGCCATCTTTTGTAGCTCTTGGGAATTGCACCTCTTTGGCACTTTTTCACCTTTTATTCATAATATTTACTCCTATCTAATAGTTATTTTTTCCCGCAGCTGTTCATCGCCCTTGTTTACTGAAATGCCTATTTGTTTGAGGAGCTATAAAAACTGAAGAACCACTCCAAATCTCAGCATTACTAGTGGGAGCATGCCAAATATCACCCCAGAGAGAAACTGCATCCTCACTTTCTACTTTAAAAACACTGAAGACACTTCAACCTCTTTTTATATCCTTAAAGATCATCACTCCACAAAGCCTGGGACTTCTGCTCATCCTCCCTTTGTGCTCCAACCCGATCATCACTCCGCAAAGCCTGGGACTTCTACTCATCCTCCCTCTGTGCTCCAACCCATACTCTACTACTACAAAATAACTCACCTGACCATTAATCCTTGGTGTCATGTTCATGACAAGATTGTGGCTTTCTTTTGTAGATTTTCATCTGCTACCCTAGGTTGCAAGGGCAAATTTGGTGCCTCTTTCATGCGTTTTATTTCTAATCATTGAAGCAAAGAAAGAAAAGGAAAGCAGCGTAAGGCTATACAAACATGTGTACCTCAGCCTGAACTAGAGATCCCACATCATAGCTAGACTTCTTTTTGGCCCTTTTTGAACTTGATGTCTCTGTAGTATCACCAAGAGCATGCAGAAGCAACAGCAATCTCCCAGCTGTTGAAGGGCTTGGAAGAGCCATAACATTGGCGTTGACCCTGAAATAATGTACAAATAGATGAGGAAATTATGTACCTTCTTCACAAGCAAAGATGGCCAGAATTTTTCAAGAACAATATCCAAGGGTGTATGAGAAAAAGAGAAGTTCACCAACTATCCAAGACATATTCATTGATATGCAACACCGAACGAACATACACAATGTATTGCAATATCAGAACAAATATCTAATGGCAAGCCGTTAAATTCAAGAGAAGATTACAACTGACACTGTTAAAAAAGCTACCAAAAGAAAACACCAAGTCATCAGAAAATGTAACCAGCAATTTTTTTATGATCTAGAGGCCAGTTGTTACGTGGTCATTTTAGGACAAAAATATTTTAAAACAAAATATGCAACAAAAGAATGATCACCTTTGCCCATTGTAAAAATGTTTTGGGGACAATTTTTGTGTGTTGTAATCCATTATTGAGGCATATCCAATGGCAAAATCACAATTTGGTATTGAGAGAACCTGCATTCCACAACTTAATACTTCATAAGATGGAAAAGTTAGAGGCAATTTGGTCATCTGTTTCTGTAAAAGCACAGAAATCTTGCCAGGTATTTGTCTTTCACAATCTCCACAGTTGCATTAACTGTCTGATGCACCTGCAAATCCTTGTAATCTTCTCTTTTGCGTTTCTGAGAGAGAAAGCCAATGGAATAGGCCCAATGAGAACAAAAAATATAGACATAACAGAAAGAAAATAAAAAATTATCCTCCACCATAAGAGGATTGATAACTGATACTGTCAATATGTTCTCAATGCAATGAACCAAAATAACAGAAGGCCAAAAGCACACAAGAACCATTTTATCAAAGTAGGAGTACTAGGGAGCTTTATGGTCCTGTGGGACAAAAGCTTAGGACAGCTTTGAATTTTGAAATCTGTGGTACATAAGCTGTTTAGTTCGGTGTCAGATTTCATACTAGACTTTTGTTTAATCACATGATTCCCCTAATTACCCATCCAAGAGAAATACAGGAACAGACCTTAAAGCACTCAGAAAATATCCACCCAGTTTATGACTATTTTCCATGTTCATCTTAAAAAGAAAGGAAAACCACTGGGATTCAACAAAAATAAGAGCAGCTAATGGTTCAGAAATTGAAAGCAAAGAAAACACAAGAAGTCTTAGGAAGACCTTTTTGAGCTTTTGGCTGGTGGAATTTTCCTCATTAAATCTTCCAACAAACTCTGGCTTCAAAGACAAATCAACAATGCGTTCTGCCATGGTAACATCAAGAACAACAGCTCGCACAATGGACCCTGTTTCCAGATGGATTCCGTCCACTGCAGAAATTATTGGGCTATTAAATTTTTTCCTTTCAATGGAAAATTTTATCAAATCAACCAGGAGTATTTATCAAAAAGACTTACACTGGTGATGTGTGATGAACCCAAAAACATTATCATACTTCTCAAAGCTAATAACAACACCTGAATCCTCTACCTTTTGCACTTTACCCTCAGCAATACTGCCAATCTCGAATGTCTCAACCCATTTCAACTTGCAACCTTCAGCATCAGCCTGCAATTTTCCTATCTGCAATACAAGGTAGGAAATATGCCAGGTGTATATATCAGCAAACTTAAGTATTCTAGAACTCTACATAACAGCAGCAACTAGCAGAGCAGCACCCATGGATACCCAACCATAAAGAGAGATAAACTTGGAAAAAAAAAAGCACAGACACAAACACAAACACACATGCACCATATTAGAAGAATTAGGTTAACTGTTTGAAAGGGGCAATTCATGTATATCATTTGAATTACATTTTTGCTAAAGATTTGGATAATTGTTTGAGAAATACTCATATCTTATTAACACTCACTTTTAAATATTTAAATTACTTATTTATGAAACCATACTTATTTGTAAATAAAAATGATCTAAACAACAACAAATTAAAATACTTTACTAGAATTATTTTAAAGCCATATCACATCATAGATATTGAAATTTAGCCATAAATCTGGATCTGTATTGCTTTAGTTTAGCAGATATGGGGTTTTTCATCGTCTTCCCTATCCATCCACTGGGAAGTATTAAGATACTTAAGTCTGAACAAGACTATGGTAAGTTTGGTTCCTAATTTGTTGGGCTTTCTCCCTTCGCTTCTTCCCTTTAGCTATGTATACCACTGTTTTTTTTTTTTTAATTGTTATTCCTCCTTTCTACATTTGTGTTATCAGTTTGAAAATTAAAACACCAATTTTACCTTTAGCAGATACTGAGGGGAACAATTTGATACATTCTGCAAAGTCTAAAGTTACCGACTCTGCTGGGCATCTCCTGTTGGATCTCCCCCAGATCCACTATCAGTCAATTGTACATGTAAGAAACTCTTTTAGGCCCATTATTGCAATCTGAGACTTTAAAAGCATTTCATAATTCACAAATCCAGCACAAGCACAGGCTTAAACACTTTTGGAAATGCAGAAAAGGCATTTCAATCAAATTCAGACTGACAATAGCAATATTCTTGATGTCACGAATCCAAATGACCTAGACGCTCAATCAAGAGCCCAGCTCACTTGCTACCTCAAGCAGCATGAATATATGGGAGTTGTTAAGAATCAACACCCCTCTGGGGGTTCGAGAGTAAACCAAACAGCAAACATGCATGTGCTCCCTGCATTTTAGCCCCAACTTTACCTTCTCTTCCAACAAAAAGTAAGACTGGATGAAAGATGCGTCGGTTGAAAAGCAACTTGATTGCATCAAAGACAGTTTAATTCTTCCACGTTCTTTATCAACCTGTAATACAATATAGAAAACATTTACAGACTAAACTGACTGAAGGTAATTTCAGAACCGTGGAAATCCAATACTCACATCAAGTATGTTGCTGCGAACAGATTGTCCAACATAAAAAACTTCAGAAAGATCTGCATTCTTGTCATCTGTGGCCTTCAAAACAACGGGGAGAAGAAGAAAATAGTTTGAAATAAAAGATGAAATTATATAACACACTCCTGTATTTCCTTTTGATAAGAGAAATAAGGTATTTTAGCTAGAAGGAAAAACATATTTACCTTCTTTCTAGGACAAAACCCAGTTAAACGTCCAAGAAATCGGACAAAGAAACCAGTATCAATCTTGTTGCATACGTAACCCTGGTTTAAAAGACAAGTTAAAAAGGAATTAAACAAAAGTGCAGTGCTTTATCTCACAAATTATGGTAAACCCTGGCACACTATTGATAAGATGTTCCACAAAGCAACGGGCTCAGATGGCAATAATCAGAGTAGAGGAATTTCTTACATGGACAATCGACTGAGGGTGAATCTGGGTGATATCCAATGGAAGCTGCCCAGCAGAGTTGATAAGGGAATACTTTGCAGAAAGTACCAAATTATTTCCCTCGATATCTGCCAAAGGTGAAAGTGGAATTTTAGACAGAAGAATCAAAATTCAGAAGGGTGCCATAACAACAAAAAGAAGAAACAAACAGTAGCATACATAGAGAAGGGTAAGAAGAATAGAGACAAAGCCTAACAAATGAGGAATCAAACTTAACATACTCTTGTGTTAATAGTTCCCATTGGATAGATAATGAAGGTGATGAGTAACAATATAAATGTCTGCTAGAAGTAAAAGATTTGAAGCGTGGAGATGGATCCAGATTTATGGAAAAATTTCAAAAACTAAGTTATGATATTTCTAAAATAAGGAATTAAAGAAATTCTCCTAATTATTTGTAATACTATAATTTTGGTATTTTTTACAATATCCTTTATATATAAATAAGTACAGATTAGAAAATCAGTGATTCAAATTTTTAAAAGCGCTAATGAGATGTTGAAAATGACAAGTATCCAAATATCTTTTAATCAAAAAAGAAAAAAAATAAATTCACAGACATGCAAGGCCATTCTCAAAAACCATCACCATAAATTTAGAATAAGGCAATGAAAATAAAACTGGGAAATTACCCATTTGAATAGCACTAAGTCAATGTCAACTCATCACACAGAATGCCACTACATGCGACTTTAAGAACTACTAGACAATATAGAAGCCTCTAGGTTAAATCTAGCATTGGGAAGCAACATAACCAAAACCAGAACCCAAAGCAATAAAACCAGACAAATTTGGAATAATACAATCATACACAAGTACCTAGAACCAGCAGTTGATCAAACTCATATCCAGGCTTCAAAAAACGCCTCATCAACTCAGCTTGCCCTGCACAACATCCAAAATTAGGGAGTAAAAAAACAAAGAAGAATTTGGAAATCAAAGATTTTCAAAAATCAAGGGAGTAAAATACCATGATGGTCTGCAAGATGCTCTAGATAAATAGTCCCCATTGAGTAACCTTTTGCATTCGTATGTACAACTGTTGCACGAGAGTTTATTTGGACAACTACCCCAGAAACAAGGCCTCCCACCTTAACCATGTCAGATTCAGAAACTCTGTGGGGGAGAAAAGGTCAAAAGTTCATAAGACCAGATACATTGACAGAAAACAATAAGCACTAAAGAGAAATATGTTACACAAATTTACACACACAGACATGATGAAGTAAGAGAACAATGGCAGTTTGCACAGTAGGGATCCTGTGTAACTAGAATTGAATGCTGTTTTGGGGATAGTATGTCTGTGTGTGCGTAGCATCTAAAAGCTTTAAAGGCCAGAAAAGCAACACTATCATATAGAAGTCAACAACTTTTAAATCCAAAACAAGTTCAATAATAACATAATGCTTCACCAATGAATTCCAATTGAAAGACACAGATTATTAGTCCATCAATTGCACAACTTTCTTTTTCACATGAAGAGTGGACATCTTCCCTACCAAAAAAAAAAATGAAGAGCGGACATCTTTGGCCAGTTTCCACTGTAAAACAGCAGCCGAGCCAACCTTCTGGGTTTGCCAGAATTACCCACTGCCAATAAGAAAAAGTCCACCAAGACCACCACGATTGGTCTTTCGCAGTTACAGATTATTTGCCTGGTTTTTTCGATTGCTGGAGATTGAAATGAAATCCCAATTTTGAAGATGATTCAATCATATCAATAGCCCAATTAAGAAATCAACTGAGAATAATTCCCCCAAAACTTGAAACCCTTTGGAACTTTTTTTCAAACAAAAAATAAAAGAAAATTAGCAAAAGGAACCTGGGCCTTGTCATTGACTTTGTTATTGCAGGTTCTATTGTTTTGCATAATTGGAAAAGTAAAGAAAGACGAGCACTTCTCTATTTACAACTTGAGAGACAGATAGACAGAGAAGAGACACGAGAGATTTAGGTGTTAATTCTTGAAGGGAATAATTGACTGGCCGGCTTTGAGATGAGCAATCATGGATTGACCTTGAAAATTTGAGATTTCATGAGCAAGTGACATGGACAAAAAGTAAGTGGAACAGAGAAAGGCTTAGGTGATAGAGATGCAAGAGTTGAAACCCAACACATTAGATTGTTAATAGAACTAAATTGATCAGAAGGGCCTCTAGTGTGGCGGATGGCCGATTCAGATTTTCATCAGCTTCCATAATCTGAGATCAACCACCACAATGACTGATCTGTTTTAGAAAAAATGAAAAAGAAAGAAAGAAAGAATGGATGGATGAAAGAAAAGAGACTTTCGGATCAATCAAAAAAAATAAAATAAAAAGTCAACCAGTTTGGCTCGGTCTGGTAGGTCAGTCGATATTTTATGTTTACCACTAACATGAACAGTTTAAGAGTCCTTGAAGAGCGGGACTGGAAATACCATGCCTCCACCAGTCCACATTTTTAGAGCTTTGGAACCAAAACTAGGCTATTATATGGTTCTTGGTAAGTGATAAATAAACTAGAACATAGATCAACGGTTCATCAAAGTTTGAAATAAATTTAATATCATTCTGTTCCCAAAGTTGAAAAATCAACTCCTCCCAGGACAATTTGCAGAAGATGCATTGCCATACCGAAACCAGATAAGACTAATGAACAAAGATATCAGTTACAAACTTGCCAATGAAAAAATGAAACAAACCTCGATGGAGTCATAATGAAACTTAGATTGATTCGCCGAGAAGCAGGAATAGAACAAGTAACTCTACATTTCACAACTTGTCCAACATGGTACATCGAACTTGCCTCAATTCCAGATTCTAATCCAAGTTCAGATCTGCATTGGAACAAGGACAGAAACAACAAATAAATTGATAGACTAGCAAATTACAACGAGTTTGCGACCACGTTGAAATAACATCAGGCATAGCTAGTGAAGGTAATCAGAGTTCATGCAACACAATCATTTTCTTAAGGGGGACTATAGAACAATATTTTCATTGTTTCAAACCCAGAGGTATTATTTTCTTATGAGGGACTATGGAACAACATTTTCATTGTTTCAAACCCAGAAGCCCAGCTCATTCTGTAATTAGTTCTTAGTGCTTCCCTTTCTGCCAGTCCCTGCAGAGTGCAGCCCGCTACCAATATTGCAGCTTCCATCATAAAATCACCGGCATACTGGCCTAGATTGCAGTATAATCATGACCATCAATAGTAACTTTAATATCAACCAACCAATAACCATTAGCAGCAAATTGAAGTTAATGTAAAGGAGATGCACAGAAAATGACTAGTAGTAGCATTAATCCAAATCATTGGTGGTAAAAGATATTTTGCAGCCAGGAAGCATGGTTGAACAACATTTGGGGGACTAATAGAGCAGTGACCTCAAGGAATCTCAAGACTTCAGGAAAAATTTTGAATTTCATTTTTTAAGTACTATAGATATTTATCTCATCATGACCATCTCGAGACAAAAACTGATAGATGGAAAAACCAAAATGTGATTTGAATTTGGCTTTCCAGGAGCTATGTACATATCCAAGAGCTTCCAATGAACAATCTATGATTGAACGTGGCCCATACATGAGTTCACCCGTCCTCCTATATCTTGGCATCCTCAGCAGAGTATATTTCATATCTTTTTAATCATAGAGCCACAAACACCACGATTGACCCATCTTCAGCCTCAAAAAGGCGCAGAAAAGCAGTGTCTCTGTCAAATGTGGCCCCAACTTGCTTTGATAAGCAATCATGACAAATATCTTTTTGACATAGAAAGGACACCATCCCAACAAGTTCAGGAATATCCATCACCTTTAGGGGGAACTTTTCTATCAATTTCCAACCGAATGGAACAGCACATAAAAGCTGAAACATATGGCTTGCTCCCAGAGAAAAAGACTAATTGAAAGTTAACTATTGACATGGAAATAAAAGTTCAAATGTGCTGACATTGAACCAACCTTGGAGCAAATCCTTGGACTCCATTGTAAAATCGAACAAAACATCCATGCCTTTCAATTGTTGTTATCCATCCATGTGTAATTAATCCCTCAGTTGCATCAGCATATGAGCTAATAATATCAAGTTTCGATTTCACCTGAAAAGGGCACAGGTAAAGTTTTCTTATCAACAGTTAAACTGCATGAGCAGTATGAAACTGACGAAAACAATATACAATGATCAATTGCAAAAATTTGGCATGACTGGCTTCGGTTCAAATATAATTCCATTACATTGGTAAGCATATTTTAGTTGCACTCACGCAAAGAATTCACATTTTAACATAGCCACCCATGGCTTACAATTCAATAGTTGCATGCTGGGTTTCCTTACAAAATCCCATCCCAATAAAAGCAAAAATTCCTTGCACTCAAGTTGCATCCTCTTTACCCCATTTTTACCAACATAACACAAAAAACGGGGTGACACCCATGTGATACCAAAACTACACACAGAATCATGATGCAACAGGATAGACTACAACAAAGTTCAAAATGATATTGGTCTAGCTAAAAGTCCCTCTCACCAGATGGGTGCAGAGTTTCAAGTTTTCCACAAATGAGATGGTTCAGGCACCCTTTGATGCTTTTTGAGAGCTTTGTACGGAATTAACTTTAATTTAAACAAAAAAAAATTAAAACAACACAGATGGGGAAAAATTTCCAAAACTAGTGCACATATGTCGAATCTTCAAGACTCGATATGATATGTCGAATCTTCAAGACTCGATATGATATGTCGAATCTTCAAGACTCGATATGATATGTCGAATCTTCAAGACTCGATATGATATGTCGAATCTTCAAGACTCGATATGATATATCGAGTCTTCAAAACTCAATATGTTTTAAAAGTATAGGATATTGCACCAAACCCTAGACTCGACATGTACTATTCACCCGGTTTTTAAAACATATAGTCTTCAAGACTCGACATGTGTGCTAGTTTTGGAATTTTTTTCTCATCTGTGTTGTTTTAATAATTTTTTTTTAAAATAACATTAATTCCGTACAAAGCTTACTTTTTGATTCATCTTCTTCATAGATTAACAAGCAAAAAGGAGGAAAAAAAAAAAGGTGCACGTTGTATGCTCAATCACTTAATGTTTTTGGGAAGGTGTTGAAGCATGAGGAGGAATTTCTAGGGAGAAGAGAAATTGCTTCGTACTTATGGGTTTGGAACATCTCAGTATTGGAGTATGAGATCTTCATGCTCCAACCTTCATCTTCAACTCGTTCATTTGATGACTCAACGCTATTATTTTGGAAATACAAATCTTAACCAAGCAAAACTAATTTTGAGCTAATCCCAGAATTATTTTACTTACCCTAAAACTAGATACCGCCCCAAAAGAACCCAAACTCTGACAAAAACAATTCACACACCACCACCCTCTCACTGTCTTTCTCCTCCACTCCATGATGAACTCTCCCTAAAAATGGTTCAAGATAGAAGATTGAAAAGCATGTTTGCCATCACTATTTATCAAATTATTCACAAATACACGGAGAAAAATAAGTTTCAAAAACATATTTTTTGAGAACTACATATAAATGAAATGCCTTCCATTTCTACTTAGTATGCATGGGTTATTCAAGAAATGCACAGTAACTAAATTGCGAGCAATATTACACATTAACCATAAAAAAGAAAGAGGACACTATGACACCAAGATGTATTAAATTTTTTAGTAATTAGTAACATAAAATTCAAAAATTGATGCAACCAAGAAGTAACTAATTTCCGGTTATGCTTAAACCATAGGCGGATAAAAAAGTATGTGAATTGAGAAGTAGAAAGGAGAACAAGAAGGGGTAAATGAATAAGGTGGTTAAGAAGCAACTTACTAGTGTTTTCTTGTTCGTAACAGTTATTCTCTTGGATTTGCACCCAAGCACCCGAAACACTAAGGAAGCACCAACCTGCACATTGATCAACAATATAGAAGCATACATTCAGCAACGAAAACACAAGCAGCAAGATGATTCAAATTATGGATGAACACAAAAACAATATCAAATTCACATCACAAACAAGAATTACGTGAAAATGCCATATTTTGAATATAACCTTGAATTTTTTCGCAGGTTTTGCAATATCAAACTCAGACATATGTGGAAGGGGGCACAGGGCCTTCACACCACTAGCAAATTGCACAATGGCACCAAAGGTATCAACGGCAATGACTTTAGCCTTCACTACCATTCCGGGCTTGACATCAGCATGGGTGAATAATGACCCTTCAAATGCAATAGCCTGCGCAAACAAGACAATACTGATGAGTCTACAGCTGGCAATAAGCATCGATAAGTAAAATCTAATTTGTGAACCTTTCAAGTCATCAGTGTTAAGGAAGAAAGTAAATATAGTTGAAGCAAGGAAATAGTAAATGATTAAGCTAGGTGCAATAACGTAAGTTAACACGCCAACCACTAAGCACTAATTTGCATTCCTAGCGATGTTTGCACACTTAACTGCAATATTAATTTAAATTAGACAACAACAACAACAACAATAACCAAAACCTTAATCCCAAAATTTTGGGGTCAGCCGTGAAAGACAAATATAAGATTAAAATATAATTAGACAAATATAAGATTAAATTGACAGCAAAAAATATAATTCATTGATAGCAAAAGAATAATTTCTCAGAAAGAAGAGAAAGAATGACAAAGGAAAAGCGCAACGTGTTTTTAGGTCTCGGCAAAAGAAGATCCTAAATTAAGACATGGGTAAGGGGGATATCATACAAATAAAATACTTTTATGTAAAAATATGAGTGTGTTAACTATTAGCATATGTCAAAAAATTTTATCAACTTTGTTCGACATATTTGAATGCTTAATGTGATTGAAAGCTTAAACTTTGTTGATTTGTTTGTTTTGTTCTCGACTCAATATTCTTATTAACATCTGAGCTCTATTGACGTGAGAAAAGGATTAACACAGTTTCAAAAAAAAAGGGAGGCTGGACATTCCGTTTTTTGTTGGGAGTATTCAAAAGGAAACTACAATGTTTGGCATCTTCTAATCTTACACCCCACACCTCCTTGTTTAAAATACGAAGCCCTTGCTTCATCATCTCAAATACAAAGCTAGGGCTTCACATGTGCAAGTACATTTACATATCTGTGGGGATCAGCCACTGAAAACAATATCTAGACCTCCAACAAGATGATAGTAGATTGTGGCACAGGCAGACACTGCAGCTGCACATTGAGGTCAATCTTAGAAGGCCACATCTGATGCAGACACCACACTGCCACCAGTATTGCATCATGTGGACCAAGCCATGTAGCACAGATTTCCAACAACAAAATAAAGTTTGAAAGGTTAAACATAATTACAGAAGGAGTTTCAACCTTTAAAGTACCAGTCGCAAGTCCTTCCAGGTGCCTAAACCCAAGAATTCGAACACGAACGTGGCTACCTTCCACGAACTTTTTCTCCAACTTTCGAATTTCTTCATCAGCCGCTTCTGAAATCTATAACCAACCAAAAACTGATGTTATCATGAGAAGATTAATGGGCAATCCAAAAAAATTAAAACCCATTAGCCAAAAACAAGAATACTTATTGAAGCCAGAAATTGAACGTACACTGACATATGCTGGAGTTGGAGCAGGAGCAGAAGGAACTTCTAGCAGAAGGCCCAAACTTCTATCAACCCTCACAACTTTTGACTGCTCAAAGATATCCCCAGTTTTAACAAGCTGCAAAACAAAAACAAAGGCAAACATAATAAATTTTAGTTCAAACTAATTGATGAATAATTTGTTAAAAGCCCATTATGAGCTATGCAAGAAATGAATATGTCAACCAACAGGCTACAACCTAGGATGTGCAAAATAAAAGCTAACGATGATGAAAAGCTAAACAACTTACTGAAGGAGGAGTTTTATTTTGGACAAGGTGAGGATTTAGGGTCAAGCCAACAGCTCTTGTTGAGGGATCAATGAATAATATTCGAGCATTAGCCTGCGGATCAATAATTTGAAATCACAATTGCGAAAAAGAAAAGCAAAAAATTATTCTCTTATATCCATATGACTTTTATCAGAACTAATGACAAGAAGTCTACATATCAAAATTTTGCAGAAGGCACACTAGAATAATAGAAGCAACTTGGCATGGTAGTAGTAGCACAATGAAAAACAATCTAAACATCAGAAATTAGACATTTCCCATCCCTGAGGAGCTCAGTTGCATGCATTGGCATAAGTTTCAACTGTGCCTTTGGAATGGTACACTACAGAACCTTCACAGGTGAAGAAGGTTATCAAAAGCTCTACACAAGGCATTTTACGCACTTCAAGCTGACATCACTGAGCAAAATAGAAAGATCAGGGATTATCCTTTTCTGGAACCTCAGACCAACACCCGTACGCATAAAGACATGAACAAAATTAAGCTGGAATCTCACCCCAAATGAAAGCAAGTGTATAAAGGACCCACAGTGCAACCATCATTGAGCAACACGGCAAACCACTCGGTGCTTAACCAGACACCATCATATTAGCAAGTGCACAATAGCGTGGAGGAGAAGTTACTCAGGAGCTATGCCTATTTTTAATGTCTAGTGACTATAAATTAGAAAGGTCATTTTTACCTAGACACTGGACAGTACATACCAGTTGAATCACTAACAGACACAAGCATGTCATATAAGATCGGGATGAAATAAGATCATGACAAGTCAGCAGGGTGCAACAATCCTGAAAATTGGGGAGTGCCTCAAAGTAATTTAAAGCATCAGCATTTGCATTTCAAGTCATCAGAAACTGCCTCTCAACTGTTCAATAAAGAGGCTCCACCTATTGGACCCAAAAAAAAATCTAAAGGTCATATTATTATAATTGGTAAAGGTTAAAAATAACTAAAGGGATACATCGGGACATTCTAAATTAATAATCCCCATAAGGGATACATCTTGGCAACTACCCATCACCCAAAAGAAAGACAACACTGACAACAATTACTGCAAAACTCAATGCAATTAAAAGCCAAAAGCATCAACGCCTCACTGAATATGTACAAACCTTTTTATTAGGATAATAATCATCCTTCCAATTTGCTGTAGGGAATAAACTTTGCAAATGGAAAAGGTCAACCTGTCAACATAGGAAACCAAGGTATTTGATGACAAGAACAAACTAATCTATCACTAACACCCACCAAGACACACCAGCTGCAACTTACAGTTCCTGTAAAATATGTAAGGAAGGACAACATAATGCCATTTTCAAGGGTTGACCGTACTCGAGCATTAACCAGCATGCCTGGAACCAAAAGATCAATTGAAATACCCTTAAAGTCCTTGGTCTGTATGAGATACAAAACAAAGACGTCAAACACAAGGGTAAATAGAAGAGGAGGAAGATAAGCCAAGAGGAAAAGGATTCAGTAGTCAATGAAGCTGCATACCATGCATTTAGACACTGAATCATCATCAGAACTCAAATGAACAACTTTACGAACTTTATCAATGCTTCTGACGACTCCTTGCAAAAGCTGCCCAGTATTCAGCTTATTTTCCAAACTTTCTGCAAGTGTGAAAATAATAACCAATCCGAACATATTAAGTTATACTCAGTAAAATGAATTTCAATGCACAATATCTGTGCTCTGTATGCTCTTATAAGAAAAAATAATTTGCAGAGAGAGAAACAGAGGAAAGACAGCGGTACAACTTTGTATCAAATTTATCTCATGAGCAACAAAGAGATCAGATTACATAGGAATTTTACAAGACATGATATCAAAAATAATTAACAAAAGGTCCAAGAAAATGCATGCTCTTTACTTTGAAAACCCTAGCTTTATGCACAACCTTTGCACGAGAAGAGATTAAAAATTTGTTATACTACCTGCTTGGCTTCTTTTAGGCAAAAACCCAGTGAAAGAAGGAAGCCCAAAATGAAGTATATAGCCATGATCCTCAACACTTTTGACATTTGCCATAAGGATCTGTAAATTATGTGAAGAGAAAAAAGTCAAGTTCACGGAATTTGGGTGCAAGGAAATCATGTATGTTGTTTCTAGGTTGATTCAAATAATAGGTTAGGAAAAGAAAGTACGATAAATTGCTCACTACACAACAAATTTTAATAACTTCCGACCACAAATTTTCCAAACTTATTCCCTTTAATAATATGAAATCTCTAAATGTACAAACAATAAAACTATTTATTTGGCATCCTCCTGTTAAATCTGACCACCAGTTCGGTTCGAACTAGAACTAGAACTGAACCAAACCATTCAAAATCGAAATTGGAACCCGTCAATAGTTCACAGTTCTGAACAAGAACAAGGATTGACAGTTCAATTCTGGTTCACCCTCCCCAGAAGCCAAAGCAGTGGTCATTCGGATTCGAGTCCCTTCCCCTTCCTCCCCCACAAAAAATTATAAAAAAAAAAAAAAAAAAAAAATCTACCCTCATCTTTCTCTATTTCTCTCTCTACCCCTCATCTCCTTCAATTCTCTCTACCCCTGTAAACCTTCCCTTGTTCAGAGCTGCCGTCAACCATGACATTGAATTCAACTCCTTGATCAATAACCGACTTCGGCTTCAGCCATATTGATTTCAACTTCAATTTCAGGTTCTTCAATGATCGGTTTTTGCTTCTTTGATGATGGATTTTCCACATTCTAGATTGATTTCTCCGAATTCCTGTTTGAATTCTCCAGATTCTCGATTGCTTTCTCCATCTTTGATGATCAATTTCTGGTTTCCAATTCTCATCACTCCTTGATTGACAACTTCAAGAATGGATTCTTGTTTCTCGTCAATCCACCAATTTGTTCTCTCAAGAATCTCAATCATTTTCCTCTTCCTAAGTCCAGTTTTTCTGCTTCAACTTTCTCAAGAACAACCTCCATTCTTCATATGTTCCTTGCTCAATCAAAATAGTAAACAGATCATCAGTGACAGCCTCTATTAATTTGGTTGAAGATCTGCAAATTGGTCGATATTGATTGGTGGATTCTTCAATTTTCTCTTGCATGTTTTGGGGGTCCTTTTACAGTTGAGATTGGTCAGACTTCCATTCTGATCGCCAGTATCATATCATTATTAAAAAAAAAAAAAAAAATCTACAATTATAATGCAAGATCTGCAAACCGTCCCTCCCTCCCTCACTCTTTGATGAAAGATTATACCAGAACTCAAACCAAACCGTGATTTTGGTTTTGGATTCGGATCTTCTATCCAAAGAACTGGAACCAGCAGTTTCGATTCTGGTTCAGTTTTGAACCATTGCCAGGCTACCTTTCCCAGCTTTGTTGTGTCTTCGCTTTCTGGAAATTTGCCATATGATTGTGTTTGTGCAGTGTGAGTCAATATGTGTGTGTCATTGAAACTTAGCTTAAGACTCGCATGAATGACATCATCCAGGCATTCCACTCTGTTTTAATTTTCTCAACTATAGTTCTATTCACTTTGTGCAATAAAAAATCTGATTATAAGGAAAATATCCACAACCATTTTCCAAGAAAGCAAACATTTTTACCCTATTATACAACCAAAAGCTAGGCCTCCTTTAGAGTTAGGCTTGTGCACAATTGTCTAGCAAATGAAAGGGCCCTCTCTCTAAGATATATGTTGAAAATATAGAAAAGCTCACATTAAACAGGCTATTTTCCTTGCAATCTTAAGGGGATCTTGGACAGAGACCTGCATTACTCATTCCAGACAGCTCTACAAGACTAATGCAGGCCTTAGGCTAGAAAGGCACCATCATCAAGCATCTTGGACACTCAAACTACAACGTCTAACAGGGGAATGAATTGTAACTAAATACCACCTCATCTGCTGTCACTATCATAATAGCAAAGGTATTGTTGCAACATTTGTTCGTGAAGAACACTTGCGACAAATCACAACTAAATTAAGATAATGGAGGGGGTTGAAATATAGAAATTAAAGAATCAGAAAAACACTGCAAAACATTAAGTAACCTTCACGGAAAAAAATGAATTGAAATGATTATTCAAGGAAAAAAGAGTCAACAGCATACCATCCCTTCCTGAATAGCATCCAAGGTGAAGCCCTTATGCAACAAGGAAAGGCGCAAAGAGAGCCAAATCTTCCTTTGTGCTTTCTCCGTCTTATCATCATCCACTTGCAACACAACGCAAGAGACAAGCTGCCCAACATGAAATAGGCTAGACTGGATACTATTTTCAGCATCCTGTAAATTCAGAAATAAAACATAAAATGAACAGAAAATAATGATAGTAGTTTGATACTAATAATAATAACTTTAATCACGATTGAAAAATATATATATATATATATATATATATATATATATATATATATATATATATATCTGCATGTACTGTTATTCGTGAGCATTATTTCATATCTTTAAAATAAACATTGATCATTAGATACCTTCATCTCTTCATCTAGAATAGGATCAAATACTTCAGATGCGTGAACTAGTCCGCGTAAACCTCCAGGAAGGCTAATTACAAGGTCTTTATCGTTGACCTCGGCAACAACCCCCCACAGCTTCATCCCAGAAGAAACATTCTGGCCACACATATTCCAACATTAATTTGATGAGATTCAACTGGTGGAAAAGCCACAGTCACCGGATCTAAAATCTTAAAACTAATTAATTTTAAGTAATGTTCTGGGCATAAGCGAAAGAAAAATGAAGAACCCATGTGAATTTCGAATAGAAAATGCTAGTTAACATCGCAGAATGTCAGAGAAGTTCAAGCTCATTATAACATTAGATTTGAACAGACTAAGAATGAATTGGATATGTGTAGGCATGTATACCTTCAAAGTGATCCTGTTGGCAAACTTAGGAAGCTTGCCAGTAATGCCCTCGCCGAAAAGGGAACCCAAATCATCCTCTGAAGAGTTTGGTTTTCTCCGCAACTTCTTCTTTTTATTTCCCTTTGTTTCTCTCTCTTCTCGTTCGAACTCCGCGTCAACTTCGGCCCGTATTTCCTCCTCTTCGCGACGATTCAACACACGCCTTCCACCTGAAACCCCACAAAACAGACAATTAAACAAAAAGCACACAATACAATGAAAGGAAAACAGAATTAGGGGAGAGGGAGAGAGAGAGAGACCTCTAGGGAAGTCAGGGACGTCGTCTTCGAGTTGAATGGGTAGGGTTTCGGGGACGGAGTCATTTGATTTTCGCTTGGATTTGAATGGTTTTTGGGACGGTTTATGAAGCTTTTCCTGTGGAAATTTCTTGCTGTCATTCTTCTTCTTCTTGAATGACCGTTGCGATTTCTCCGACGACGGCGCCATAACTACGTTCGTTTCGGTGCTTCAGTTTATTCGCCGCAGAGAGAGAGATGAGTGGGGTTTAGAAGGGTTTTGGTTTGAACTTGGAGAGGAGAAGGGTGGGATGGAGTTAACGGGCGTGGAGTCGGGGTACGGATCCGAGGGTTCTGACGCAAATGGGCCTTTTTCATCGAGCGGAATTAACCCATTAAAAAAATAATAATAAATTTCTTAAAAAACCCTACCCAAAAAATAATTTTCAAAATAATCCAAAATTATTAAAAGTTGAATTCAATCATTTCAAACATAAATCCCGTGCCACTTCTTTTCCCATTCTTTATCCTCCTCCCATCTCTCCCAAAACCGAAACTAAAAACGTTAATTTTAACCACTGATGGATATCCTGATCTTTGCAACCTTCGGCGACCACAACAAAACTTTCTTCGGTCTCTCCAAGCAATTATCTCCACTTCTACAGAAGGTATACTCTTCTCTTAACACATATTTGGTTCATTTAAATTGTTTATTTGATAATGAATAATATTCATTGAAGAATATTTATTTTAATGATATTCATTGAACTAGTTTTATTAAGAAGTTTAATTATTCAAATTTAAGATTTAGTATATTTAAGGATAAATGTATAAGAAAATTATTAAACTTTTAATAACAATTGATATAAAATTCATTTGTTATAAAATTGGTATATTAACAATTTAAATGTATAGTATATTGACAATTAATTTGATATATTATTAAACTTTTAAATGTATAAGAAAATTATTAAACTTTACAATGCATGGTATATTTACAATTTAAATTGGTATAAATTTATTTGTTATAAAACTGTTGAATGATTTTAAATTGAAAAAGTTTGATTATTTGTATAAGTTTATGACATATTTAATTAGATATTATCAAGTTTAATTTTGATATTTAAAAAAAAAATGACACAGATTGTGAGATTGTTATGTTCTAGTAATGGTAAAATTGTCATAAGTGAAGATAGAGTTAGTTGTGACCGTGATTTTTCCAAATTGATTAGCGTGAGAAAGAATGTATATTTGAATGAGTTTGTCTCTATGATTTGTAAGGGATTTCGAATAAATTATATGATACAATATATTGAGAATTTTCACCAGTGTCTCATCTCAAACATTCAGTGTGGAAAAGTACGATATGAATCGGTGTCACTTAGTGATGATAATGATATTTGTAATTTGATAGAATTTGCGGTAAGTATGGGAGTGGGGTCCACTTGTGAATTATAAATAAAATCTTACGATAGTGGAATGTTCTCACAACAATATCGTGATTATAGAAATGATTATCCACATATTAAGTTTCGAGTGGATATTGCTTTGGTAGAAGTGGAGAATGATATAGATGTGAAAAATGGTGGAAGAAGAGGCAGAAGAAAAGGATGACAATGAAGATGAGATGATGGAGAAGCTGATGGTGGTGGTGGTGCCAACAAGTTAATGATCGATACATCCTCGACTCCTAAAGCCTATAGCCAAATAGACAATTCAATCCCTTTTATGACCATTGCATCCGAAGGTAATGGTTATGTGACTTTTGAAGAATATAATAGATTGACAAATGATAATTGGAGTTTTAGCGATAAATTGAAGAAGTGGACGAGGTTTGAGTCGAAAGAGTAGCCTATTCATACGGTCAAATTACACCATGTGGAGCATCACTATCAATTTCATGTTGGGAAATCGACATGTACACTTTGAACAATAATACATACTCAAAGGGATCAAGATTATAGATAAAGGTTACATGCTCGTAGAACAAGACATGTTGGTGATTTTGTAATTTCTGTTATTGAAGGTCTGCACACATGTTTGAATGCAGAGTGGACACAAAATCATAGACAATTAGATTCAAATTTGATGGTTCGACGTGTTTTTAACTACGTGAGGAAAGATCTCAATATCAAAGTTTCTTTCCTATGGACTATTATGACGGAGAAAACTATATATGCTATTTTACGTAGAAGAGTTTGAGTAACAAAAAGAAAGGTTATGGAGATGATGTATAGAGATTGGAATGATCTTACAAACAAATACCTTAGGTGTTGGATATAGTAGTGCAAAGAAATCCAGAATCACGAGTCAGTTGGAAGTTGACTCCATTAAATGTAAATGGTGAAAGGGTATTTGAAACTCAACATTTGGTCTAACATCATGGCTTTTAGAAATAGTAGGTCATTAATAAGTGTAGATGAGATTTACATTGATAAATACAAACACAAGTTGCTGATTGCATGCAGTATAGATAGTGTCAATCACATTGTCTCATTGACATTCGGGTTGGTTGATGGAGAGTTACTTGTTTTGTGGTAGTCGCTTTTGAGCTGCATGTGAGAGCATGTTGTTGGAGATAGAGAGGGTTTCATTTACTTAATTTTAGATCAGCATGAGGGGATAAGAGCAAAGTTATTCATCCACAGTTTGGATGTTCATCGCTGAATGTTATGTGACGATTTTGTATATATCATGTTATTAGTAATTTTAATACGCATTACAAAAATCAAGCTTATAAAAGACTTGCAACCAATGCCGCATTACAACCACAGCCTAATTTAGGTGTTAGTGTTTCATGATAATAATATAGATATTAGACGTGAGACAGTATATTAGGAAAAAAAGAAGACTTTTGTTTATTTTGTTATATTAATAAAAATCATATTTTAATTTACTGATTATTATATTGTGAACTGTTTTATTTTATTTGTTGGTTTTATTATTTGTGTTGGTGAGAAATTTGATATCGTATGTTGGTGAGAAGTTGAATATGAGAATTGAAATTTGAGTTTGGATATGAGTTAGGTTTTATTGTGGTGGTAAGGTTTTGGTTTTGTTATGGTGATATGGATATGAGTTTGGTTTTATTGTAGTGATAGGGTTTTGGTTTTATAGTGGTGGTATGGAAACGAGTTTGGTTTTGTTCTATGGTAGGATTTTGATTTTGTTATGGTAGGGTTTCATATGAACATATAGTGATAGGATTTTAGCTGTTGGGGAATTGATATTGGTAGAGTGTTCAACTCTCGATTATTCTAGATTAGTTTAGAAATTATTTTTCCAACATGGTTTTTTAAAGAATTTCTTTTTAAAAATTGGTCAATTTCGTATAAAGTTTCTAGTTAACAGGCTTGGAGTCAGAGTTCAGATCCGAGGGTTTTGATGCAAATGGGCCTTTTTCATCTCATTCCATTCTTTTTTTTTTTTCAAGGAATGGGTTTATTTATTACCACGAATTTGTCATCTTATCTATTTTCATGGTTTTTTCTTTTTTAATAATTGTCCGTTCATATATTTAGGAGGTGTTCCTCTCCATTTGCTACGCCTTGTTGCGCAAGGCAATGATCACCAAAATTTGTCGAATCCTATCTATGTATACCCCTTAAAAGGGGTTTGAGGGGCCACGTGAGTGACGACCACTCATGTGACCTCACACTCTCTCTCTTTCTCTCTTTTTCTTTGTTTGTTTGTTTTTGTTTTTATTTTTATTTTTTCATTTTACTTCTCTCTCTTATTTTTTTCTACTTTTTTTTATTGATTTCGTTTTTTTTTTGCAATCTGCGTTTTTTTTTTCATCCAAATCCCTTTTTTTTACCAAGTTCTTCTTTTTTTTTTCATTTATTTCCGTTCGTTTTTGTTCCCTTTTTTATTTTAGGAATTTGTACTTTTTTTTTATATATACCCCCTTAATAGGAATTTGTACTTTTATTTATATATACCCCCTTAAAAGGTGCTTGAGGGGTCACGTGAGTGATGACCACTCACGTGACCCCACTCTCTCTCTCCCTCTCTCTGGTTTTTTTTTTTTTTTGTTTGCTTTTTTTTTTTTAATTTTGCTACTCTCGCTCATTTTTTTCTATTTTTTTCATTGATTTCGTTTTTTTCGTAATCCAAGTTTTTTTTTTTCATCCAAATCCTTTTTTTACTAAGTCTTTTTTTTTTTCATTTTTTTTTGTTCGTTTTTGTCCCATTTTTTATTTTAGGAGTTCGATTTCACTTTTTTTTTCTATAACTCACGTGACTCGACTCTCTCTCTCCTTTTTTTTTCATCTACCCTTTTTCATTGATTTCGGTTTTTCTTTTTTCAATTCGGGTCTTTTTTTCCATCCAAATCTTCTTTTTGACCAAGTTTTTTTTTTCACTTTTTTTTCCATTCGTTTTTGTCCCCTTTTCCAGTCACATAACCCTGCTCTTTCTCTCTCCCCTCTTTTTTGTCTGCTTTTTTTTTTTTCATTTTGCTTTTCTCTCATTTTTTTTCATTGATTTCATTTTTTTTAATCCGAGTTTTTTTTCATCCAAATTCTTTTTTTATCAAGTTCTTCTTTTTATCACTTTTTTTCGTTCATTTTTATCCCCTTTTTTATTTTAGGAGTTCGATTGCACTTTTTTTTTTTTCTATAACTCATGTGACCCCACTCTCGCTCTCCTTTTTTTGTCTACTTTTTTTCAATTTCTGTTTTTTACAATTTGAGTCTTTTTTTTTCATCTAAATCTTCTTTTTGACCAAGTCCTTTTTCTTTTTTCACTTTTTTTTCCGTTCGTTTTTGTCTCCTTTTTTATTTTAGGACTCTGATTTACAATTTGATAACCCCCTTTATCATAACTTCAGCGACATTACAAAAACGGGTAATTCAATCAGCAGAGCAGTAACAAGAGCAGAACACTGTACAATGTTCAGTGGAACCGTTAGCCACATGAGGTTTGGAAAAAGCACAACTATGCTACCAGACAATGGGAAACCACATATCTAGCAATATGTCAATGCAGAACACAGAAAAATGTTCCATGGAGCTTCAGTGGCCATCGCAAGCAATGGGAATGAAGCGGATAAAACTTTAAATTTTTTTATAGTAAAAGGGCGATCATTGTCATGTAACTTGATGGAGAAAAAGATTGACATATCTTATTTGGTTCTTGTAATTAGTCTACATATTACCCATCCAAGACCCCATGCCTACAGGTTCCTCTGAACACCTTGTGAATTCTTCTGGATTCAAGAGTCAAGATTTAATCATCCTTTAGTAACCAGCATATCAAAAGCTTGGATTGAGACGTTAAAGTAATGCCAAAACTCAAAGAGACATGGGAAAGAGGTAAAAGGAGAACCCTAAATGTGGTGGCTAAAAGATACAAAATAAAGTTGCACTTGAATAAAAGAATACAGTTAAAAACCAGAAGGATGCGGTTACATAATAAAACACCTTTTCAGTGATATCTTGTCCTCCCTCCTGTTCATCTTCATTCTTCTTGGGCTCCACAAATTCCTTGCCTTCCAATTGATCACGTGCCTCTTTAGCCTTATTGAAATTAACAACCATTGTTTGACCATGCCAACGCGTTAGATTTATTAAACACTAACGGGAGCATAGTATTTTTTTAGAAAAATTAAAAAACGGAAAAGTTAGAATGATAACCATATAAATCGAGGTATCATCGTAATATCATAACGCTATAATAAAAAATTTGGTGATTAAACGATGAGAAAAAATTTGAACTCATAATTTTTTCTAGACCCTCTATTGTTCTCACTTTAGAGAACATGCTTATCTCTCAATGATATGTTCAATCAGACACTCTCTCAAACTGCTCTGTATATTGAAATCAATTCGCGTACAACTTCATGGAGAGAGAGAGAGAGAGATTATTTTGGGAGAAAATGGGATAATAGGTAACCACCGTTATCAAAAAAATAGTTAAATTTTAAATTTGAATTAAAATTTTAACTTAAGATAAAATGCCCATACATGGACATATTTATCAATATTTCCTACTTGCACACGAGAGTATTTTATATCCGTTATAAAATCATAAATCATGCGATCTACTATATCACTCAACTGGATTTTCATACATGATTGGGTATCATGCGACCTATGAGTACACCTACAAGCAAAAACTTCTCAATACATTCATTAGGATAATCAAGAAGCCACCGTTAATATCAAAAAGAACTCATTATAGCCCAAACTCAATGCAATTACATCTATCGAGCCACTCTCCTCTTTAAAAGAGATCCCCAATAATTGCTCGAATGTATATTCACTATTATATTTGAATCCCAACATAGATAAATATAACAGACCAGTCAATGAATACTACACATGATGTAATATCAATTGATCTTTCTTTTCTTAAACTCGAATCAATCAGTTTCAATTAAGCTGCTCCTAAATCTATCGCTTAAACCTTATTATCTTTTAAGTCATAAGTAAACAGATTAAAATAACAAATACTGCATCCAAACTTCTAGAAAAGCTCAAAGTAATAAGAGTACATGAGATCTCACCCAATGGATCTCGGGTCTCACATAATGGGGAACGAAGATAAATATCAAAATTTCGTCTCATGTTGTATAGCTTCTACTATCTCTAGTCGTCTAATCACACGCGGTACGAAATATATGCCACAGTGTTATTCCCTCATTTCTCAAAAGAGTATATGTCAGATTCCCAAAATATAATAGTTGTACATTCCAGAAGATTATTTTCTTTAGTGGACCCAACTAGTTGACAACCAAATGGGAATAATTTGGAGAAATGTGAGTAGTAAATAAATAATTAAGAAAAGTGGTTTTCTGATTGATGGTCTGAGCATATTTTGCCACACCCAGAGCCGATGATATTATAGGAAAATTTTGAAAATTTGAAAAAAAAATATTATACCATATGAGATACAAAGTTGAGGTAGTTTGATTCTTGGAGTCTCCAATTAAATTGAGGAAAAATTTTAAATTTTGGACTCTAGCTGATAGCCATCCAAGGGCAGCAAATTAAGAAGTTGAGAAATAAGTGAATTCAAATTGTTAAAGTGCAAGAATAACCATATAGGAAAAATGACTAGGGAGTCTAAAATACTTATGAGTAGATAAAACCCCAACTGCGTGAGGAATGATTTTGTACTGAAATTTTGATGACAAAATTTTTTTAGGGGGTAGGAAGTGTAACATTGGATAAGTCCAGATTGTGATGTTTATGTTAAATGGATTATTTAGAAATTTTTATATTTGTTAAAATATGGAAGAATAATTATTTAAAATAAAAATATGAATTTTTATCATTTAGAATAATCAAGAATTCTTTAAATACTTAATCGATAGATTTTTAAATTTTTTAAGTTACCGATCATTAGAATTCTGATCACTAGAGTTATCGATTACTTAAGTGTTCAGTGATCGATACTTGATAGATTTTTATTGTTCAATACTTGGCAAAGTTTTAATGTTTAGTGAGCAATTCTTTAAATTTTGATTTTTTGGTCGGTAGTTGGAGGTGACGGTTTGCTGTTTTACAAATGAAAATCCTATCGATGTATTGTGTGACTTGTAGCCTATCGATACACTTCGGCTACACTACCTGTCAGTACCTTTCATTTTCACTTGTTCGATATTAGAACACTTGCACCATTATATTGTGGAACTCATGATCTATCGGTCCACTTTAGTTTGCCTATCAGTATCGAATATGAATTTTTCCAATCCTTGTCGGTACCGTCCAGACCCCTCATACACTACTTTAACTTTGATGATTTTCTTCTTATAGCATTCTTCTACATGCTATCAGTGCACTTCCCATTCCTTCGGTATATTTTTACTATCCCTCAAATCAATTTTTTGTCGGTATATGTGACTATCCATATCCTCCCACTAGGTGTTAAAACACTCAACATTTCTCTTGTGATTCCTCTTTGGTCATTTGATGGAGAACTCAACTTTACTTTGCACTTGAGAAGACTGGAACACTTGAATGTGAAACTTGTCGATTAGGCCTCATAGGTGAGCATTGACCGAACATAATTTACCATTACATTGACCAAACATTGAGAAGTTACCTTTGCCTCCTTCGGTCTTCACTTTGCCTTGTTCAGTCACTTTGCCTTTCGCATATTTGTTACCATTGTTCAGTCACTTTGCCTTTCCCGCACACCATTTTCCTTTGGTCAAACATGTACCATTTTCCTCCTTCGATCAAACATGTGCAGTTGCCTTTTTGATCTTCACTTTGCCTCTTTGGTTCTCAAGCGCACTTGCACTTACATTTGTTAAATTTGCCAAAATCTCTCATTTCTTGCCATTGTTCAGAATTGAACCCAAGTTTTTTGGGGCATCCAAAAAAAGCCATCTTAACATCTTACTTAAATGATACTTCATTTATATTATGTTCCCAACTTTTAGATTCTCTTAATTATTTTCCATACATTGCATTTTCAATTCCCAACTTTCCTTGCCTATCGACAGACACATCATTTTCAATTCCCAACTTTCCTTGCCTATCGACAGACACATTGTCTCCAATAAAACTTGACCTCCGGTGCTTAACACATAGTGTTAGCCTTAACAAAGACTCAAAAGCACATATTGGGCATTTGTGTTATTTAGAAATATAAGAGAACCACTAAATAATTATTAAAAATTAGTTTGATAATAAAATGAATGTTGAGGTTTCAAAACATACGAGACCCAGAAACTTAACTTTACTCTCTAGACTTCTCTCTCTCTCTCCCTTCCTCTCTCTCTCTCTCTTCCAAAACCCAATCAAATCACCAACAAAACTCAAAATCTGAGATTCCAAAATACTCATTTAGCTTTCCAAAGATAGAATATAGCCTTGATTTAGGAAAGATTTAAGGATATAGTGTTGTCACGAAAGGAGAAAAATTAAGAGTTTTGGTGTGATCCAAATTGAAAATATCTTTAGAGACAAATCAAGGTAAACCACCGAAAGTGAATTGGAGCATTTGGATTTTATTTAACTTTCTATCCATTTGGATTTGGAGCATTTTAAGCCACCGAAAGTGAAAGAAAATTTAGGTTTTGAGTGTAGAGATTTATGGATTTACTTAAAAAGATGAATATTAATATTTGTGAATATTTGATGATGTCCCATAGGTTTGGACACAAAGCTGGTTGAGATAGAACTTTTACCGCAGAGAAAGTCTGGGATTGATCATCGCCTCTAGTACTGTGAGTGAACGGTTTGTTGTGTTGTGAATGAAAAATATTTTTCATAATTTTTATAAAATGATTTTCTTAACTTGATTTTATGAAATGTTTTGTGAATGTGGACTGTCCCTAAAAATGTTTTGTTGAGTCATGAGATTTATATACTTGTTAAAATATTTTGTGTTATGTTGAATTTTTCTGCGGATAACATTTGTTGAGTTTATGAAATGTGAAACTTGTTGATTTATATGACATATGATATGATATTTATAAAATGGTTTATGTATTATCTTTGAGATATAAGTCTGAACACTCATTGTGCATGTGTGGGGTGTGAGCACCCAGTTTATAAGATGACCGGTCTAATGTCTTAAGCTTTCATGGAGCGATTCGAGGGGACAGTGTGGAGAGTTTGATAGACTTGAGGGGGTAGGCGACAATAAAGAGATGTCCCTCAATCCATTTCGGGGCTATTCGATTGTATCTCTGACTCTGAAGAGGCCGTGAGCTAACACCAAGGTTGGGGTTGATGTTTTATGATCGATGGTAATAAAAACTCCTTCGCGGTTCCACCGAATGACCCAGACCAAATCATTGGTGGGGAGATTTTGAGACAAACCTCATGATGTTGGAAAAATGTATATTATATTGTGGAAATGTCATGACTCTTGTTATAAATTGTTTAGATGACTACTTGATATTTTGTTAAAACATAGATATGTTTTGAGGCTATTATTTGACACTTCTACACTCATCACTCACTCACTTACACAGCTATACCATTGCACTCTATTCATTGGGTATTCATATACTCACTCTCCTCTTATCCCTTTTCAGAAAAAGTGTAGAGACAAGGTTATCTCATTGGTAACTATATCCAATCGAATAGAAGAGCTATCGGGGAGCGACTGTGATATTGGTCTATCTAGTTATGGATATGTTTAGAGATATGTAAATGGACCCATTGGATGACATTTTTATAACTTTTTATGTAATATATTTTATTTATGTTTTTCTAAAGTATAAATTTTATAGTTGAATGTTTTATTTTTAAAACGTTGAACAATCTTTTTGTTTATTATATTTTTGGTTTTAAAATATTATGTAAACTGGTTCCTTTATAGAAAAAATATTTTCATAGTCTTGCTGAATCTTGGGGTGCTTGTTGGTGATTGTACGTATTTCTAGATCATGCGATGGTTGTCACGTGCTCGAATCTGCAGGTCGGCGCGTGACAGGACCATTTAGGCTGATGTAGACATAAAGCTCAAAATAGCCAAACCTTCCCCAACCCTAGTGGATCTAGTGGTTATACTGATATCATTTAAATGAATATTGAATTTGAATGTTATGTAGAGAAAAAATAGACACTAAAAAGTTTTGTTCAGTCTAACCTAATTTGAATTGAATTTAATCGGATTTAATGTGTTATCGAGAAAGGGGCAATGTTTAAATATATATATTATATTCTGTTTTCATTTAGTGGTTATAACTTCTCTCCTTAAATTATGTGATGTAGGGTTTAAATCTTGTGTAACTAACTACGACATGCAAGCCTGCTACGCCAATAAAAATCAATTAACCCAGCCCAACAGACAGACGATCTTCAACCCACTACGTAAACACGGAACCTTCTCAAACATAATAATACGTTCCACTCATTTAGATCATAGAGATAGGGAGAGGGAAGGAGAAACTAACGTTTGGTTGGTATAGTGGGAAAAGCGCTGTGACTCCTTAATTAAGCGTTTAAATTCGAATTTCCGTGGGAATGAAAAAAATCATACTAGGAGACCTCCTCCTAAAAAGGACTTGATAGCAGGTCGACTTAGATTAATCGGAATGAAACTCTAAATATTTGGTGGTCAAAGACAAAAAAAAGAGAGGGAGGGAGAACATTGGTCGAAAGTGAGGGACCATCAATAAGAGGCACATAGTTCGGGTAATCTCTCATTTCTTCGATTAGTCTTTTGTTTACGTTTCAATCATGTTGGTTTGATTTCTCTTATATATACATCTCTCTTTTCTTTGATCGGTCTTTTGTTGATTCATCCCACAATGAAAGAGTTGGGCTTACAAAACTTGATATCCATTTATTTAGTTGCTCAAATTGATCTTTGAATAAGTTGTCGATTGTCTTCACTTGTTTTTTGTGTGATCCTGATTGACCTATCGAACCTTGTTGAATCTTGGGCACCAATGCAAAGAAAAATGACATTATATTGTTGGGATTTCTATAGGATTTTTCGAATAAAATATAAGATTAAATCTCGAATTAAGGAATAAACTTCAATTTGTACTAATGTTTTCATAGATTAGTTTTTCTGGGTTTGCAAGTATGATCAATCAATGCAAGCCCTTTGCGGCAAAACAAAAGAAGGTTTTTTAATAATACAACTTATGCATAAAATCCACCACTTCATTAAAAAGTAGAAATAAAATAGAAATAATTCTTGAAAAGTGTCATAAAAGACACAAACATAAGAATTACAAGTCAATCTAGGTGACTCAATCAAGTCAATCTTGCAAGAGCTATAAACAAGTACGTGTAAAATCCTATTTTGTGAGCAATGTGCGGAAATAACCCTTAAAAAAATTTTAAAAATATATACCAGACAAAAATATTCCAAATATAATCCAAGCCGGTCGAGTGTCGTTGAGTTTTCAACACTCGACGAATCATGTCCCCCCACCTTCTCATCTTTTCTTCTCTTCTTTTCTCCCGCGGCCGAAACCTTAACCCTGGCAAGGTCACCACTGCATACGACCACGGGTTAGGGTGAGGGCTAGGATTTGAGATTAGATCTGGAAGAGGAGAGGCTTCGAGGTTTGTGATTGCGAGAGATGATCTTGAGAAGAGACGTAGAAGAAAAAGAGCAAACCATGAAGGAAAGAGTGAGCAGTTCGTAGGAAGAAGGGGATGAGGCATAAATTCTTCATCCATCACCCATGCACTTCACCTCAGAGAGAGAGAGAGAGAGAGAGAGAGAGAGAGGTGACATTTAGGAAGGAGTGGGAAAATGAGTGGTTTACATACCACTACTGAGGGCAGGGGAGAAGAGAAGAGAAGAGAAAATGGGGAAAGAAGAGGTCGGAGGGGCACGAATTCGTTGAGTGTTGAAGACTCGACGAATATTGGTCGAGTGTTCAACGCAACGTGGGTTACATTTGGAATATTTTTACTCGGTAGGTTTTTTTTTGGAATTTTTTTGGGTTATTTTTGTATATTGCTCCCTCTTTTGTTCCTTTAATAGTCTTTGTCTCCTTCAACTGCAATATCTCTATACGTTATGGCTGGTCCTTCTTCGTTGATCTGTGGCGACTTGGATTGTCTAGGGTCTATTAGGCTTATTCGAATTTTTTCTCATTTCAATGTTAGACTTGCATCTCATTTTTGTTGGCCGAAGGTTTGTATGGGAAACTAATAATTTACGATATTGTTGATGATATTTTCTAGCCACTCTATCGATATTTATTGAACTTTATGGTTGAATACTTACATTTCACAGATTAGGTTAATGGGTTACTATATGTAGGTGAATTTTCTGAGTCATGATTTTCTTGTATTTTGTATCTTTTTCAGTTACAGGTCCGTTCCGTTGAGCATATTGTTGTAAATGAGGGGTAGAAGTTATAGTTATAGTCCTTCGCCACCAAGAGGTTGTTGCAGAAGACATCGAAGTCCTAGTCCTAGGGGTCGTTATGCAGGCTGTGATAGAGATCTCCTTACCAGTCTCTTGGTGCGCAATCTTCACCATGACTGCAGGTAACATGGCTTAGCTGCCATTTTTATTTATTTATTTTTTGTTCATTATCCTTTGGTGTATGCTCTATGGAGTTCTTTGCGATCACATAATGCCACTCTATCTGAAAGAAAAGTTTTATAGAACGACAGTAAGACTTGCGTTACTATATGGCACCGAATGTTGGGCCGTTAAACAAAAACAAAAGTAGAAAATGGTTGTAGTTGAGATGAGAATGCAAAGGTGGATATGTGGTAAAACTAAGAAAGATAGAATTAAAAATGAAGAGATACGTAGTAAATTAGGAGTGAGATCAATTATGGATAAAATGCAAAAGTATCGTTTGAGGTGGTTTGGTCATGTATAACGAAAACCCAAAGATGCACAAATTAGAAGAATCGAGAGTTTAAATATAGGAGATTTAGTAAAACGACAAGATATTCCATTAAAAATTTGAATATAATGTATTTACAAGGATATGACAATTAAGGAGTTAACTGAAGAGATGATTCGGATTGAAATGAATGGCATAGAAGAATTAAAGTAACTTAAATTATCACTTTTCGTATTATAAAATGCATTTGAATTTTGTGTGTGTGTGTGTGTTGATTTTTTTTAATCATCTTATATTTGTCTCTTAAACGGCTAACTCCAAATTTTGGGATTAAGGCACAGGTTGTTGTTGTTGTTGTATCTTTTGGTGTATGCTCGGAAAGTAGAAATCAGTTATTTCGCGTCATGCGAGGAATTTTTTTCTCTTTCCAAAAAAAGTTTCTAGTTGTAGTCGCCGTTCTTATTGAGTATACTAGTATATCATTTGGCTTGAGATATCATGTGCAAACAACAAACTTTCATCCCCCCCCAAAAAGCTAATGCCATTTAATAGTCTAGGGCCCCTCATTTAACTTCACCCTATAACCACAAGCGCAGGATGCCCATGTGAACACAGTGGTTGTGTCATGACAAAGTTTTAAAAATTTTTACCTTCTTGTGTTTAGAGGATACAACACAGACATACATGTCTAGAAGTCTCGATGCATCATAGGTCACCATAAATAGTAAATGGCAGCCTCAACTCCTGCAACTAGAATTCAAGCCGATAGGCAAAGGCCAAAGGATGGAGTTTGCAAAGTCAATTGCAGATTGAGCCAGTGTTCATACAATATCATGAGCTTTTTATAGATTCATTCTGAGTTCCACAACATTATTGAACAAGTACCTTGCTTGTTCATTGCATATTTTTTGACACTTAGTTATATTTGGTTGCAGGCCAGAAGATCTTCGTCGGCCCTTTGGGCAATTTGGCCCTTTGAAGGATATTTACTTGCCCTGGGATTACTATACTGGGTTAGTTGAATTTTCAATGATATTAGTTTACATTAGTATCCATGTATTGTTTAATTTGTCTGGGATGGCTTCCACGTGATACAAGTTATGTTGCCATCTCTCTCTTTCATTTGGGGTTTGATAATGCGATTCTTTTTTATTCATAAATATGGGTTGTTTATTGAAGTGTTGAGGTCTAACAGCAAAAATAATGTCAAGAAAGCACCAATCATGTAAGTTCATGATGATCTTAGTGTTCTTGAAGATTGAAGGAAGTTGATTTGAATACATAATGAAGGAGTGCAAATGTTAAAGAGAAGTTCAAGTGTTGAAGGGTTTCAACACTAAAAATCTGAGTGGCTCAAGGTTGGCAACAAAAAATTGTTTTTGGTTGAGTTCCATAAAAGTATTGGCATAATATATCTACTTGTAAAGATTGTCCAAAAAATTATTAGAATAGCGGTGTCTTCATCTTTTGTCCAACGTAATTGTGTTTTCTAATACCCTTCCTAGGTCTTGTTGCAGAGAACCACGTGGCTTTGGTTTTGTCTAATATGTGGATCTGTTAGGGAAGAACTCATCGAAGATCAATTAAAGACCGGGAAGGTGCAAATTAAGGAATACATGAAGCCTGGGGATGAACAAGGCACTGCTGAGGAGGGATTAAAAGACCAAGACAATCCTGCAGCAAGCCATTTGGACAATGAGGTGGCTGCTGAGGTGGAATCCAAGAATCTGAAGGTATATCAGCGTAGGAAGGGTGCTTTAACCAACCTCCCTAAAGGAATCTAAAGTTGTTAAGGGAATGAAGGGGGTAGAATGAGAATAAAAGGTGTGTGATTTGAGTGAGGGGGGATAAGGAGTTTTATTTATGTATTTGGGCAGCCTTGAGCTGAAGGGAGAGCCTAGGCTCTACATCAATGGAGTATGTAATGTTTTGAAAAATGCAATGAAATTCTGAGTTTACTTTTCAAATAATTAATTTTCAACAATTGAGCTTTGTTAAGACCATAACAGGATCCTGCTGATGCTGCAGATTCTAAATATCATATGGATGATGAAATTCTTCTTGGAAGGGAGTTGATAGTAGTATTTGCCGAGGAAAGTCGAAAGAGGCCATTGGAGATGAGAGCAAGAGAACGCTTCAGGTATTACATATTTCTTGATTTTTGTTTATTCTTATTTTACTGTGCTATGGATTTTTTTGGGGGGGGCAATTGTGGTGCCTGTATTGGCTTTGTTCATCTTGCTTACTTGTTTAGACTATTGTAAAACCCAAAAGGTCATGGTTGTAGAGCCGACTTGGAGACACAAGGTTTGGAATTCTAATTTGTGTTTGTGATTTTTGTTTGTGATTGGAGACACAAGGTCAGGCTTCATGTATTCCTTAATATTGTCAACCATTTCTTGCACCTTCCCGGTCCTTAATTGATCTTCAGTGAGTTCCTCCCTAACATTGCCCCCCACTGAAAGTCCAGCCTTGTTCTCAAGGCTGAAATCTGGGAATTGCTCCAGGAACTCAGAAAGTTCAACCTAGGTTGCATCCTCGTTGGTTCCATCGTAAAAAACACCCACAAACAATGCAATGGCACCGTTTCTCTGGAAAGGCAGAGATTGATCGAGAGAAGCCTTTGATGTAGATTTTGAACTGCAAGCTCCTTTGCTAGAACCATGTTAGAAACCTTGTTCTTTGGCCTTACCAACTGAGTTAAATTCTTTATGGTGGCAAAAACTGCAATTGCACTGATAAGGCAGACAGCAAGTGTAGTAACAAGAATCAATTGAACCATGACACCCGCAAAATACATGCTTGTAAGACCATACATAGCTATAAAATTTGTAGTATCCGACAATCGTGTGAAGCAGAAGTATAGGCTGGTAGGGAAAAAAATAGAATATGGAAATTAAACATGAAAGATGACCAGGAACCAAACTCCATGTGAGAAAGTTTCTTTAAAGAGGTCAATAAGAAAGGGTTTTTTAGCAAGGCAGGATCCCCCGATAAGCAGACCATCTGTCTTTGCCAAAGGAACGTCATGGTCATTAGTTACCAATTGACTCGGACTTCCCTAGAGTGGTCCATCAAGAGATGCCTAAAATAATGTCTACTCCCCCCAAAGAAAATAGGAAGCAGTCAATTGAGATAGTGAGACACCCCAAATCAACCTTAAGACTAATACAAACCCCAGAGGAGACAAGTCGTCGCCCATCACCTAATCAGACCCAGAATGGCTCAGTAGGCTGCACCTGAAGTCCTAAACGACGAGCAGTGTCTGCAGCCACAAGATTGTGGCTTTCCCCACTATCAATCATAACAATTACGTTCCAACCAAGTACTGTACCTTGAAGTTTCATAGTGTTAGGGTGCGAAATACCTCCAACGGAGAACAGATGAAGCTCGAGAGAGGCCAGAGAGATGTCAATGTCGTGTTCTAGGTCCTCTGCAGGTGCGCAGCTTCATCTGCAGTGGGCACTTCATTATCACCAAGGATCAGTGCACGAAGAGACTTGTTGGGCAATTGTGGAGTGGATGATATGACTGCTTACATTTGAAACACAACCCCTTCGAGCGTAAATCCATGAGCTCCTGATGAGACATTTGTTTGAATGAACGAGGTGTAGTTGAGGGGCTCGTGTTCGAGGAAGAACCAGCGGGTATGGTGGTTGAAGAAGGCTGTTGGCAAGGAGTGGCGGGAGGAAATTGAGAAGGAGACGGGTTAAAAGAGAAATGGGTCCGGATCGGCAGTCTTGGTTTAAGTTGAGGGTCAGAGTCTCCTTGGTTCGGGTTCGGGTTGGTCCATTTACCCGACCCGTATGCAAGTCGATTGTTGTCACCTTTACCCAATGAAGAAAGAGACATAAAAAACTCGCATTCAATCTCGCGGGCGAGCTTCATCGTTTGGAAGAGAGAGAGAGCTTCGTGGGATCGGATGCGAACTCGAATCTCCTCTTTGAGGCCATTGAGAAAAAGACCTAAGTGAATTGACGGACTGAGGCCTTTAATAAGAGCAGCTCTGATCACAAATTCGTCGATATAGAAATCGACTGATCCTTCTTGTTTCGTGGATACAAGAGCCTCAAAAGGGTTCGTGGAAAGGCCACCACCAAATCGATCGAAGAGTTCTGATGTGAGATCATCCCAGGAGAGAGAAGGATTTTGGGCGAACAACCACTGGACCCAGTGAAGGGCCGAACCATCCATGGCGATTCTGGCGATGGATACCCTCATCTCATCACTGACGGGATGAATGGAGAAAAATTGCTCGGCGCGTGCTACCCACGCCATCGGATCATGGCCATCAAAGCAAGGAAGATCGATTCGTCTCAGCGCGGAAGGAAGATCGTCAATGGAGGACAACTTAAATGTGGGTTGGTGATGAGATTGAGTCCCGAGGATAGGAATCGAGCCAATTTTGAGCGACAGGGTGTCAGGAGCCACATGAGGATTCGAGGATGAAGAGCCTGCTTCGCCACGACCCTCTGGTTTCTGACGATGGAGTGCAGCTACCAAATTTTCCAACGAGTCAAGTTTCTCCAGCCTAGTGCGGTGATGAGTCATCTCTTCAAGCAAGGTAGCTACAATCTTCCCAATCTCGATAATACTCTTCTCCAGTGAATCTATTTTTGCATCCATTCTGGTTTTGAGTCATGAATGTTGAGGGAGATTTGAAGTGAGCCGAATGCATTGGGAAAGAAGAAGATAGAGAGGGGAAGAGATGGCAAGTTGGACCAATGTTATGGTCTTAACAGAGCTCAATTGTTGAAAATTAATTATTTGAAAAGTAATCTCAGAATCTCATTGTATTTTTCAGAATATTACATACTCCATTGATGTAGAGCCTAGGCTCTCCCTTCAACTCAAGACTGCCCAAATACAAAAATAAAACTCCTTACCCCGCTCACTCAAATCACACCCCTTTTATTCTCATTCTACCCCCTTCATTCCTTTAACAACTTTAGATTCCTTTCGGGAGGTTAGTTAAAGCACTCTTCCCGCGTTGATATACCTTCAGATTCTTGAATTCCACCTCAGCAGCCACCTCATTGTCCAGATGGCTTGCTGTAGGATTGTCCTTGTTCATCCCCAGGCTTCATGTATTCCTTAATATTGTCACCCACTTCTTGCACCTTCCCGGTCCTTAATTGATCTTGACTGAGTTCCTCCCTAACACATTCATATGACCACAGGCGATCTCCTCTTCAGTATTCTCGATCACCTGCACGATACGGGCATTCTTAATCCCGTAGCTCAGCCTATTATTCCCCTTTTCCAAGGAGAAGATATTATTCAAGGTTTGTCATTACCTTTAAGTTCGGTTTCATTGATGAGAAGAACATAGCTTTGCATTCTGGGCCTTCTCCACCCAAGGAGAGGTGCTTCACTGTTTTGTTAGTGAAGTGTAATAAAGAAAGGTAAATCCAATTTTGGCTCATGCTCAAGGTTTTTGATTTTGTAACAGGTCGGTATCACTTAGGGATAGAAGGTATGACAGAGAGCAGTCTTATTAGAGGTCTCCTTATGGTCCTAGGAGCAGGTGTTGAAGTCGAAGCTGAGTCCTCGAGGTAGACTGCTAGCATGATTTTCACAAGAACAATGAAGAATTGTTAGACTCTGCAGTGCTTGGGGTTCTTAATAGAACATTGTTTGGGTGCTGTGTTGTCTGTAACAAATTTCGCTTTTGGAGATGTAGGATTTTACAGCTAACTGAGACCCCTTTTATGATATATGTTGAGCATCAGCTAAACGACATGGCTCTTGAAAGACACGAGTAATTAGTTGAGGTCATTATTAGCATGTAATTCAAGTGGCTTCTTCCCTTATGTGCTTCTGCTTTTTGCTATACCGGTGCAATGATGTGGTCTAATTGCTATGCATCTAAAGATTGAATGTTGAGCTAAATGATGAATGGGGATTATACTGCTCTTCTGCGGATAGGGATCCATGCATCTAAAGATTGTCTGTGCGCGTTTTACTCCCAGCCTTAATTTTGTGGTTTGGCATTGCAAGCTTTATTCTCAGCCCCAATTTGTGGTTAGGCATCACTCACAAGATGTGGAATTTGGATCAAATTTCATGATCTTTAGGCAGTAGAAAGAGCTATGGTTGTATTTTCACAGGAACCGGCTTTACAATTCGGGTTTCCGGTTCCAACTCACTGTGAGCTGTAATATGACTGCTGTCCGTATAGAGACGGAACCTGCCGGCAGGCCAGGAACAGGAACAGGAACAGGCCTAACCCCCTGTGGAGCATGTTAATATTTTTATTTTCTATCCTTTCTATATTAGGGAACTAGGACGAGAATCGAGTAGCCAGTTTTCTTGGGCGGTTGGAGGCACAAAGGCCGTGAAATTCCTAAAAGAAATTATTCGTGACGGAAAGGCAAAGTCACCTGTTTTTCATATTTGCGTCGAGAGTCATACACGCGTCTATCAGATGCATAAATTTCGAAGTAAACATCTCTCCCTTGCTGGTAATTGCCAATTTCTTGATTGATATGTGTGTGACCAACACCACTTGAGGGCCGTAAATAACCCATAAGCACATATTTCCTTCACATTTGCTTTTGTTTCGTGGAGGGTGAAAGCAAATTGAATGGAGTTGATCAACTTGATAGATTTGTACGTGATTGGCAGTTGGGTGGATGGCATGCTTCAACAAGGACAAAGCAACAAAATTCAAAAGCAAAATCCTAAAAACAATCCCACCTTCCACTTGCATCATTCATGACAGAAAGAAAATGTTGTGTCCTAAGCAATGTCTTTGTTGAAAAAATGCAAGTAATTTTGTCTCTACCTGTAATAGGTAGGGGTGGAAGAAAAGCTTACATATTTTCCGCATAAACTTTATAAAGTAGACAAATTCACAGTCCTTTTTCCCAACTTACCCTTGTAGGGCATTATAAATACCAAAAATTACCGTACAATCAACTTTAGATTTCCAGTAATTGCACCCAATTAGGAAATCCGACACAACACTGAACTTATTGTGGCCGAGTTATTGTGCCGTGCATCATCATCATCACTTCATATCTCCACACAACATCCAGATTGCACAAATCCCAAAAACTCCTCGGGCACAGTCACACCCTCCAGAACCAAATTACTCCCATTTTCCTTCTCCCTCTCCTCCTTCTGCTCATCCTCCTTTGCCAGATAGAATCCTTGTGGGCCTCCTTGGTAGGCCGACCCAGTCAGAAAAGTCCAATCCCCACACTGGACCGCACATGCCCCAACTTTCAAACCCGAATCCGACCCGGACCAACAAAACATCTTCCCATCTTTACCGACGCCAGCGCACGACCTCGGCGACTGTGTTGAATCGGTCCATGCATTCTCAACTCGCTTCCACTGACTCGTTCCCAGATCAAAAAACTCGGCACTTGGTTTGAAGATGCCCTGACTATCGGTCCCGTACCCGCTTACGACCCATAGAACCGACCCGGTTACAACCCCTTGGCACTCGTCTCGTTCTTCGCTCATCTGGTTCAACTCGGTCCACTCATCTTGACTCAAATCATAAACCCAAGCCGAGTTCAATGCATTCTTGTTCTCATCATGACCTCCAGCAATAAAGACTTTGTCCTGCACAGAGCCTATTGCGAAGAAAGACCTTATCGAAGGCATATCTTTGCATTTTCTCCAACACTGAGAAGTAAATTCGTACACGAACGTGTCACGAACGGGTTCGAAACTCACTGGGTGCCACCCACCTATTAATACGAGCTTCCCTTCCGAGCTGGTGACCCGACAGAACAAAGGCAGGCCATTTGGGTACACACGAGTTGAGTCAACTCGGTCCCATGAACGAGTTACCGGGTCAAACACAGTTAGCCCGTAAGAAATCGGACCAACCCCTTTGTGGGCCCCGGTTTGTCCAGGAAGAGCCTGAACCAAGCAAGCGAGCTTGTGGGTTTTGCCCGAATTCCTTCTGTGGTAGTAGAAGTCCTTGCTTTGAATAAGTTGACGCCATCGATGACAGACTTGAGTAGCAACTCGGAGAGCCGAGTAAGGCAACCGGGTGAGGCAGTCGAGAGCTAGTTCTTCGGGTAAACCCCGAAACATCTCAGTGAACTCGCTCATTTGATTCTCTATCTCTCTCTTGAAAGAAGTATAATTGTGTAATTGAAATCACGAGGTTTGCTGGGATTGGATAATGAGGATATTTGGGTTATATTTGTAGGGAGAGAGTGTACGAGAGAGAGAGAGGGAGGGAATAGCGTGATCAGAGGGTGCCGCACGGAGCACACAGGTCTTAATAGTTTCTAGAAGGTAGAGTCCGGCGCATGGTGATGTGTGTGTGACAGAAGTGTTTTGAGTCCTTGGAGTTGATGGAACTAACGAACTTGCCATGCTACATATATATATATATATATATATATATATATTTATAAAATAATTGATTTAATGTTTATGTTTTTCTTCATGGATTTTGATAAACAATAGAAAATAACATTATTTATTTGGGATGAAGTGAAAGTATTAGGAGGAGCTTTGTCGGATCGGACACAAGTCTTAAACATTCTGCTTCACCCCATCGCTTGTGGATTTTTGGATCCACTTATTTCATGACACCACAATATACTTTAATTCAGAGATTTGAAAGAGAGAGAGAGAGAAGACTTTGACTGGTGGCTTGGGAAGGATAACACTAATGTCTTGTCTCTGTGGGTGGCGAAAAGTTAAAACAGAGGGAGATTGGCATATAATTAAGATAAGAGTTGAGGTGGAAAATGTCTCTCTCTCTCTCTCTCTCTATCATACGATATCAATATCTACAGTCCACATCCAAAATTCTCCGTCCCATCTCATTCCACATCCATATGCATTCTTGTCTCCATCCACTTCAACTCAGATCTTAAATATAAATTAAAATTTATATGATAATAAATATTATTACATATTAATTAATTCTAACAAATTATGGATATACTTTAATAAGTTTAAAAAATTATTTCATCCAAAATTGATCAAATATATTACCCTTCAATTTTTGTAACGTAACACTTTTCTAAATTATAAAATTAATCACATTGATTGCTCTTCTCTCTAATTTTCCTCTCGGCTTCTCCCAAAATGGGCCGAGAATCCAAGTTGAAATATATTTAAAATAAATAAATAAAGTGGACCCCCTTGGCTTGCCTGACCCAGATGGGCTTTTGAAGGCGACGGCCATGGAGCAGATAAAATCAAAGTTGGCTGCAATGTAGTGATAATCTTTGATGGTTTTATCTCACTCTGACTCGGATGTCGACTGGACTGGACCCCACATGTATGCCCCCATTCATTTTAATGATTTTCTCCTATTTTTGAATATCGACGAGCAGAAGATAAGCATAGGGCATAGGGGCGCACGCTAGTATAGTAGCTATTATATTAATAACCTTCTTATTGAAAATTCAATCCATTTTCTCAATTAAATTTAATTTTTTTAATTGGATCTTAAAGGTAGTGCAAAAAGTATTTACCAGCAGTTAGGAATATAAATGCATATATATTTTTTAAAAATAAAGATTATAGAAAAATTAATAATATGGAGTAGAGGTGGGCTTCTATAATCTAAAAAGGAAAATCCTTCTAAAGCTTTGTATTATCTTTTTATGTAAATAATATAATCCCCTTATATTATTATTATTATTTTTTTAATGTGAGTTATGTTCTGCCATTGTGTATTTATCTAAAACATATCAATAAATGAGAAAGGTTTGTCAAAATTGATTGGCTTAGTTGGGGAAGTTGAATTTTTTTGATTATGATCGTGATTTTGATTCTTCATGGGTATGAAAAAAATCACGTTGTAAAATTTTTTAAAAAAATAGTCTGATAATAAATTAATTCGGATTAAAATGAAATTTTAAATAAAAAAAAAAGAAAGAAGGTTGCACGAAGCCATGAAAAGAATTATATAAAAAGACCCTTGACCTTTGTGGGCATCACCAACCATCATTCCATGAGTCAGGCAAAAGACAATATGGGCAGAAGAAAGAGTTCGGAACTTTTCTGTTGACCCATTTTCCCCGAGTCTTGATCAGACATGTTTGGATGCGACCCAAGACAATATATTAAATTTAATTAGTTAAATAAATAGGAAAACTCATTTACGAGGAAAAATTGACAATTTGGAGAGATTTTTGAATTATTTGAAAATTTTTTAACATTCTTCGCCCATTTTTTATTGCCTGAATTAATTTTTCTCCAAATTATATTTTGGATTATTTGGTGAATTTTTTTGAATTATCCTAAAATAGGCAATATTTTAGCTTTGAACATAATGTTACATTACATTTAACAACACATCCAAAATTTTAAAAACAATTATTGGTTTAAATTTTAAAAGAACATCCTCATATTTAAAACTCAAGCATAATTTTCCTCGAAATAAGAGTTAATGAAAAACATAATATTATCATTTGGAAAAGTACAAACAAAACACAAGATAGGCTATAGAAGCTACCAGTCTCTAATTCATCAAGCTCCTCTAAATCCACTTCAACATCAATATATATGCATATTTACCTTTTATTTACTTATTTATATTATTTGTGGTAGTTTGAAGTTCTCCGAACTTTCATTCTATTCCTGAATTTACACAAAATAATTTCAAAAAATTTTTCCTTTCTTTATTTTTATTTTTATTCTAATTAATTTGAATAATTAGGGTGTTGGGGGTTTTTAAGTAGTGCTCACCTACCAAATTTCAAATTCGAAATTTGAGAATAAAAAAGATTATATTAGGAGAGTTCTCTCTAAATTGGATTTAACAATATTCAAATTGAATTAGTCAAAATATGATTCAATATCAATTGATTATTAAAAAAAAAAAAATTAATACTCACCCAACAAGATTTATGGTCACAACATGGGGACAGTCCAAGTCCGAATGGTTGAGTCACAGGTCACCAAGCCCAGAATAAGGTTAGTGGAACCAGAGTTTTAGCCCAAACCCAAGCCTAGACTAGTCTAGTAACTCGTCCAGCCCAATCATATGAACCCTCTACAGGCCCAAAATAGGTTTGAAAAATGAAATAACTGAATCCCCCAAGTCTAATACTGCCCGAGTCTACTACAAGTCCAACATCACCGCTACACAACTCCCATCAATCTCCAAATCAAGATTAAGACTGCTGTTCCATGAATCCCTCAAATAAATCATCATCCGCAAAACTGGCAGTTGGGTCCATCTCTACTTAAGTTTCCTCAATCGTACATGTGCATATCAAGAATATATATACACATAAAAACTCAAGATACCAAAAACTAATGCATTATGCAGTCAAAGAAACAACCTCATTACTATCATTCATGCAGTGGTGATCTCCAATCAAGATTCTCGTCAGGGTAATCTTTCTGTACTTCCTCAGGTGGAATAAAACAGTCAACGGACAGCCCTGCAACATTGAATGCTAGATCATCAATTACCCAAGTCTCTTCCATTTGTGTGATCGCAGATCCTGTCCTCAGACTATCTCCAAATCTCGTGATAACAGCGCTCGTGTGGCCACTGTGGGCAATCATCACTCCATCCACAGACCGATAATCCTCAATCTTTGACCGCATTGTGGTCTCCCAGTAGATGGGGCACGCACCAGGTGACTGGATTCTTGTTAAGTAGGAGTCTTCCAAGTAGACAAGCAATCCACTTCTTTGGCTGAAGTAGCCAAATATTGCATGCTTGATCATCTCTGCGGTACCGTCACTTCTCTCTGCCAGGTCGGTGTGATCAGCTGACAATTTTAACACAAAACAATCCATGCCCAAGACTCTCTTCTCTCCCATGTACTGTGCAAGGGAGAATACAGAGGATACTGCTACTGGGTCCAACCCCTGCATAAATTATCTACGTTAGGCAATGTCTCTCCGCTCCTCAATGAAACAAAGACCAAAAGAATAAAGATGTTGATTATTTACTTTTAAAAACAAAAGTCTTTGCGGACTTAAACCATCACCATAAGCACCAGTCTCCACTATCAACCATATTTTACCAATGCCTAGTCAAGTGATTTCCTAGAATGAATAGGGAGACATTCTACTTGATAGTTTTAGAAAGTTTGTATAATAATTTAAACACTGCCTAATGTGTTACTCTATGCATGCAAATAGGTTGTAGTAGTCATACAAAGAAAACAACACAAATTTTCTCGTTATTGATTTAAAATTTAAAGCTAACAATTGGGTTTTAGAAAACTAAGAACACCCAAATTTTCCTAATAAACCAGGATACAAATTTCAATATTGCCTAAAACTAAGTTAGTGCTTGAAGAGTAAAAACCTGAACATGAGCTTTCTATGAGCAAACTTGGTTCTTGATTTGCAAAACTCTGCTCTAACAAACGATCAACTTGCTTATGAAAGGCATACGTAACTTGTCCCACACCAACTAGGACTAGAATCCTTTTAAGAATTACAAAAGAAACATTTTGAGAAATGAGAGCATAAGATTTGCACCTTTTTTCTTTTTCAAATCAATACAAGGAGCAATCTCTAGTTTTACTTTTCTCACTCACATGATAACTGGCAACAACCAAGAAGCTCTAGTTGTGTTTATGTCAACATCTCTCTCTCTCTCTCTCTCTCTCTCTCTCTCTCTCTCTCTTATTTAATCAGAATGAAAAAAGTAGGAGATACATATAGGAACCAGGGACAGTTTATTGGTTTGTTATAAAAGCTCCAGCCATCATAAATTAGAATTCACTTCACAAGTGTTTGCAGATAAAAAAGTCAATATGACCACCAACCGTGATGTTAATTCATTTGAAAATAATGCGTGTGATGCTAAAGGCCCACCAGACACCACCTATAACACTGTATTGCAACTGTAACTTTGAGCAATGGTGAACTTCTTGTGTCCTTTCAGCCCTCCACTTCCATCTCTTTTCGTTTTCAATACGTACCCTAAAAAAATGACTTACAAGAACCAAACATTTTTGTGGGGGCTACAATCCTTTTGATATTATTCAACTACAGGGCCTATGGTAAATTTGGGTTTTTCTAGATACAATGAGTGTGCATGTGTGTGAAAGAGAGAGAAAGAGGTCTTTAGCATCACACACCGGCTACCATGGGAAACTGCTATTCTTGTGGTGCACTCCTACGTGCGATCTGGCAAATCAGAGCACCTTTGTCAGACCATGAGGATTCGCGTTTCTCCATGTTGCATATGGAAAAACAACAGGAAGACCAAAATTTAGGTGGATGTTTTGTGAAAGGAATAACCAGATGGGTTGTTGTTAAGATTAATGGATGTTTTGTAGCTGAGAAGCAAGAACCAACATCCACACGTGCAATACCTACTGTTGTCAGGCGTGATAAGGCAACAAATAAGAAAGAGAACATGTTTACCGCTTTGAAGTCAGAAAGAAAGTGCCTCAGTTGACTCGAGCATAGACCCTTATACCTATTGAATAAATTGTATATGTTTATTTTTTTATTTGTTTAAGCCACCTGATTTGGTTTTTTAAGAACTTTTTTAACAAGACATTCTAAGTATTTCTTTCCCGTTTCAATTGTTTATGTGTGCTTAGAATCTTCAAGACGACATTTCTATATTCAAGTTGCTTTATGTAAGACAGAAATTGTTAAAAGGACACACAAATCATAAAATCTAAAAACTTTGCCTCAACGAGTCAAATCTTGCAAGTGGAAAAGGTTATGATTGCAAATTTAAACATCAAAAATTGATTAGGGAGTAAAGTATCCAACTAACAAAAGAGAAACTAGCAATCCCACTAAAAGAACCATCATATAGAAGAGTAAGAATTCTTAATTCATGACAAGGAGATTATGTAAAAGAGAATTCTGAATTTCTACTTCAAAAAGGGGTAAAACAAAAACTAAAAACTAATGGTAGATTCAGCAAACACATGATGAATTAATTGTGTGATAGTTAATGATTTTCATGCGTAGATTGGGAAAATTCATCTTGATTTAACAGTTGGACAATAAATATACATGGGTATTAGAAAATTTATTCTTGTTTAAGCATTAAGGAGATCAATCACATGACACTGACAAAGGGTAGCCATTAATTTTCTTTATTTGATCTAGAGAGTCATTCTAACAATGCCGTTGAAGATTAGTATAAAGTTAATAAACGATTTAACATAAAAACAAGAATCAAAAAACTGTATTAGAAAATGGAAACTTGCCTGAAGGGCTCGTCTAAGAGGGCGTACACCGCCTTTAGCCGCATGGGCAGCGAGCCATGGTGTGTGCCGCCAAGCCATCCTGCCGTCACTGCCGGCTATGACTTTGTGACCACCAACAACAAGCTCAACAAGCCATTTATTGGGTACCATTTGCCACATTACAAAACAACCCTTTTGAGCCACTTTGGCTTTTGCCACAGCTGCTGAGGCATTTGCATTAATGTCTTCAACCATAGCCATTTTTACTTTCCCAGTAACAAAAATATTCTTCACATTCCCTTCTAATTTTCGGCAACCTGTTGCCGCCGTGAAATGCTGGATTATGTATTGTGCTGAGGACGAAATCTGTTAGAACAAATCATTAAACATTGTTTCAGGATGCAACTGATAAACACGACTCAAACAAGGAACTATTTTTAAAAGACAAAAGCTATAACCTAAAATATTATTTGTTTCACTAAAAAATATAATCCCTCCTTATTTCACCAGTAACATAAATTTCTAATTTGGCCCGACAGAAACTAAACACCCTTAGGACGAGCTCTCACGTAGAATGCATGTAATTTCTTAAATTTTAAATGATACATACCTAAGAGAGTAATTATCAATTCCAAAAATTACCCTTCTATTTGAAAAAAAAAAGGGGCTCTTTAACTTTGGGTCACGGAAACACACAAGACCCCACCATTTTTTATGGTGGCAACAACGCGTAGGCCGTACATTCAACCTCATTTCGATAGCAGATTTCAAGTTCATCCAATGATGATGCCATATGAAAATTTCATGGGATGATGTGAAGAATCATAGTTCTAGGAGCTGACAATATGCATAAGGTCAGCTAGAATGTAAGAACTATTCGGCCTAGCGACAGATTCGGACCTAAAAATAATAAAAATAAAATATTTTTATGTGGGAAAATATTTTATTTTTAAATCATAAACATATATTTTTTTTGGGATAATCTTTTATAAGTGTGGGGATATTTTTTTTTTCGGGGATAATTTTTTATTAAATATATAAAATTTAATAATTTTTTTTTTAGTGGGGCAATTGCCCCCGCATACTTCAACGTGGCTCCGCCACTGACCCGACCTATGTACCCCCATCGTTTTTTTTTCCTAACTTTCCTCCTGTGGTTGCAAACAAATTCGTTATATGCATTTCTATGTGCCCAAGTTCAGTTTGGATCTCTTACTTTTGCTTTTGCGTCTCTCTTTTTTGTTTGGATATGGTTGTGTGTGCATGTTTATCAAAAACCTTTTTAAGCATCTAATTTTTATTCTTCCTTTTTTTTTAAAGAAAAAAAAATGATCTTCTAGAGAAGATAAAGATTTTTTCTAATTTTCAATTCCAATTTGGGTTGCATGCAATATCAAATATTCCGATCTCTTCTTCTTTAAGATTTTTGCGTGTAAAAGGAAAACTTTCCTCGTAGAACAAAGTGAAACCAAACATAGCATCCCACCGACCTAAGACCTTAAAAAAAAATTGAAATTCTTTAATTAATGTAAACGAAAAGGTTAATAAAAAAAAGAAAAAAGGAAAATTCAATTGCATTTGGAAGCAAAGGAGCATGAAGTTTCGTATTTTCAAAGACTTTTTTTATGGGTAATTGTTGGATTGGATTAAACATAATTAAAACCCCACGAGAGAGAGAGAGAGAGACATACTTGAGGAAATGGGTCTTTTAGATGGTGAACAGAGACAGGAAACAGAGGACAACCCAGAACACTTAAAAGAACTTTGAGATCGGACTTCTTGTTGAAGAGGAGAGAGAAATGGTTCTTCACCCAGTTCTTCCACAACCGTCTCTTCTTTGTCAATGACGACGAAAACGACGAAGAAGACGAACATCTACTGTTTGACGAGTCATTACGGTAGTCTTCTTCTTCGTTTACTGGCTCTTCCGATAGTGGTGCTAAACGACTCATCTCTCTTTCCCCCTTTCTCTCTCTCTCTCTCTCTCTGTCTCTCTGTTTTTCGGTGAGAGAGATGCTTCGTTTTTCCTTCTTGTTGCACTGTTGGAGAGAAGAAGAAGAAGAAGCAGAAGAAGACGAAACTACTTCGGAGGCATGGGAACCGAAGAAAAAGAAAGGGGGGAACGCTACTTCTAGGGAATCTAGAAAAGTAACTGCCTGCCCACTCTTCTCCACGCGCTTGAAACAGCTTGTTTCTTGAACGTCCCTCCTTTTTTATTATTTGTGGGCAAAAATATTAATAAAAAAATTAAAATTTAAAATATTTAAAAAATGTTTGTAAAACAATTTTTTAAATTATGCATGAGAGATTTGATGAAAAGTAACATTAATACGGCACTAACATAATTTTAATTAAAAATAATTAATTTTAAGAAAAAGAAAAGTAGATCAAAATTAGCTGTGGATGAGGGTGCGCATGCAGCGCAGGCTACTTGAGAGATTTGTGGATACTTTTTATGAATGCACAACTATAACGTTTCCATCTTTTTTCAGAATCATACCCACAATATTATTTGGAAGGCACAAATTTATGATGCCTAAATCTAACAATTTTGTCAACTATAAATATATTAGAGTCAAATAAAATATATATATATATATATATTACATGTACTAAAATTTAATTATTTCATTTTATGAATTTCCCCTCCCTAAGAATTGTTGTCTTTTGCCCTTGTCTCCCTCTAGTCAAATAGAATATGTTGGGACATGGTTAATTGACCCAATGCAAAAGATATTTAGCTCTACGAAATTTACGATCTAAAGAGACATGTTATGTCTAGATGTATAAGCAATTAGGAATCAATCTCCTTAAAGGGTGGACACGACTCGACACACCAAGTGATTGTCATCAACAATAAACTAACTGATCTGTGATATTCTGAAATTTTCAGTGTACTAGATATGACGCTACACTTGTTGTGTCGGCAAGGGGCCAGTCGTTATTCCTATCGATAAAAGACAGTACGTGGATTCTCCAGATAAGAAAGGTGATTTTCGTAATCTAATTGATAAGGAAAGAAATCTCCACATATCGTTAGGACTTCCTAAATGATGAAGATCACAAATCTTTTGAAAATATTTAACTATAGAATTCCAAGATCTTCAGACATTCTCACAAGGAAATTAGGGTTATGACGCCACAGATACATATGGCTCCTAAAGCGTAAGCATACATAAGCTTTCTGAACGCCGAAACCTAGGTACTCTCTCTGAGACCAAACACATAATACACAAACCACAGGGTTCTCTCTCTCTAGTGCTCAGTTTATTTTATCCATATTGAAAACTGCTCTTTCTGACTTAAACGTTGGAACCTCCCCCGTCGGAGCACAATCTGGTGATTTTTTATAGATTTCAAAACATCTCCCAAAGCAACCGTCCGAGTTGAACGAGTCAAAATCTGTGGAGATAAAATCCATCTCCAACGGATTGACGTCATCCGTGGGAACAGACTAGAGCAATCTCAACGAACACCCCAAATCCTCAGATGACCATGCCTCCGAAACGGAGAACCAGACTACCTTGAGGGCCGCATCCGTTGCGGATGGTCACACTGCTACTCCAACTAACGCCGCCCTACCAGCGGCACCCCCTCATCCTACTGATAACCCTGCTGTCCACTCTCAACCCCCTTGTTCAGAACAGGTCTCACAACCTATGCCTCAAGAACATCCGATTGCCCCTTATACCAATATCCCCAGAATGAGTCAATCGCCCTCAGTTGGAAATGTTAGAGTCCAAAATATAGAACATGAACAAACAGCAAGAAGGACTCAGTCATGCTATTAAACCTGGAGGACAATCCTCTTCGGGGAAATCAGGGCATGCATGCTTTCGGCGATTCGTGCCTCGTCTAAACTATGAACTATCGGTAATCTCCCGTTACGACCCTGACGATCTAAGAAGACAAGTTGAACAATTCGTAGCCAACGAGCTCAAGCGAGCAGGTGCAAGAAGGAACGAGGCCCCTCTTTATTCCCCCGACATGTCACCTTTCGATTCGAATGTCTCTTCAAAACCGATGCCTCGTGACATACTCTTGCCTCCCATGGAGAGGTATGACAGTACTACCGACCCTTGAGATCATGCGGTACACTATGTAATCGTGATGGTCTCAAAAGATATGACCTATGTGTAAACACTTCCAGACCACCCTTAAGAGCAATATGTTAACATGGTTCAATTCGCTCCAACCACTCAGTATCAAAAGTTTCTCTTAATTTTGATAATAGTTCGAGACTCATTTTATAATCAATCGAGAAGTTAAAAGGAAGTCTACTTCTTTACTGTTATTACAGCAGAGAGACAATGAGCCCCTGAGATACTTTTTGGATAAATTCAAAACCAAGATGATGAAGGTCTCAGTTTTGGACCATTCTATCGCATTGGTCGCTCTGCTTATTGGGCTGCGCCCCTCAGGCATGAAAACCTCTATCACTAAGAACCCTCTTCTGCCATCCAAAATGTGCTGAAAAGTATATTACAACAAAAGATATTAAAGCATTCGATTGATGAAAGAACCGACCGTCTCGAAGAAAACGCAGCAGGTCATCTCGACAGTCTTCACCGAAGAAAAACCAACTGGGGCTCCCGCCTCAATTAAGGTTTAACACCTTTGCCCTCCTAAACGAGACCCTGACTTAGGTCTTACTCCAGATCAAGAGCAAGTCATGTGTTAGGTGGCCTCCTCGCTCTACAGAGGATAATTTTAAGAAAGATAAGACTAAATACTATCACTTCCATTGAGATTATGGCCACACGACTGACGAGTGCAGAAAACTCAAAGACAAGTTAGAATTCTTGGTTCGAAACAGAAAGTTACAAAGATTGATCAGTATGAAAGGGAGGAATATACCCTCTCCCGATTGACTCAATTTGCCACAAAAGAATGAATCGAATGACCAACCAATCGCTTGACCACCACATAGTAGACCGGATGGAGTGATCATCCATGTTCATGACGAACAATCTCTACATGAGCCTTATATTCTTGCTAGTATCTTTTCGGTTTACAACTTAAACCCTAAAGGTTATTCGTGAAGGGATGAAACTGAACGCATGATTGCACCCATTTTCTATTAAGCCAAGACTTCTCTCTCTGCCCCTCAGGAGGTATTGATGACTCATGTTGACGGGCAGTGCAAGGGTGATAGGCCGATCATTAACTTCACTGATGAGGACTTGGTGGGAGTTGACTCTAATTGTCATGACCCCCTCGTCATTATAGCCAAAATCGACCAGTATGAGGTCATAAGGATTTTTGTTGACCAAGGAGCAGAGTGTAACCTCCTTTACTGTGATGTCTTCCAACGAATGAGTTTCGGCCCAACGCACCTCCAACCTCATGTAGGCCCAGTCAAAAGACTATCTGACGAATGGATATATTTTGAGGGTATTATTTCACTTCCAGTTATTTTCAGCTCATAGTCGAACCATACGACGGCTACTACTGTATTCAATATAGCTAAGCTTCCTTCATTCTATAACGCTATTCTAGGCAGATCGAGCTTGAACACCTTGAAAGCTCTACCTAGTATCAAACACATGAAAATTAAGTTCAGAACTCCTCTCGGTGTTGGGACCTTATTATGCGACTCAGAGCCTCCTATGCTCCCACTCAAGTAAAGTCTAAACTTTTCTCCTTCTGTAGCCGTTTAAATAATGTCATAAGACGGATAGTTCTTGACGCTCAATGTTAGCATCCATTCTGCTTGTTACTGATTTTCTTTTATAATGGCGTGCTCTTCTTCTATTGAATCGATAGGCTGGACTATCAACTGAGACCTATCGTTGGGATCTATTTTTTCGAACGGGTCTATATCGTCCTGACCTATCTTTTGGATCTATCTCCCCGAACGAATCTGTATCGCCCCGACCTATCATTGGGATCTATCTCTTCGAACGGGTTTATGTCACTCTGACTTATCATTGGGAGTAATCTCTGTGAACTGGTCTATGTCTCCTTGACCTATCGTTGAGACCTATCTCCCCGAACGGGTTTATGTCGTTTCAACCTATCATTGAAATCTATCTTTCCAAACGGGTCTCTATTACCCCGACCTATCATTGGAACCTATCTCTCCGAATGGGCCTGTGTCACCCCGACCTATCATTGGGATCTATTTCTCTGAATGGGTCTATGTTGTCTTGAACTATCGTTGACATCTATCTTCCCAAATAGGTTTACGTTACTCCAACCTATCATTGGAATCTATCTCCCTAAACGAGTCTGCGTCATCCCAACCTATCTTGGGACCTATTTTCCCGAGCAGACCTTTGTCGTCTTGACCTATCATTGACATCTATCTCCTCGAATGGGCCTATGTCGCCCTAACCTATTATTGGGATCTATCTCCCCAAACCGATCTGCGTCGTCTGACCTATCAATGGGATATATTTTCCCAAATGGGTCTGTCACCCTAACCTATTATTGGGATCTATCTCTCCGAATGGGTCTGCGTCACCCTGACCTATCAATATAATCTATTTTTCCGAACGGGTCTATATCGCTTTAATCTATCGTTGGGTTACATTTCCCCCAAAAGGGACTATGGCACATTGATCTACCATTAAAGAGCATTTTCTTCAATGAATGATATCTGACCTATCTGGCATGCAAAATCCATTGAGTTAGGTTGGCCGACAAGCTAAAAGAAGTCGCGATAGGGATTTGGCTCCAAAAGGATAACTACATCCTGTTCTATCAGTTGTTTTCTTAACAAAAGCAACACACCCTCGGGCGAACAGATATCTTTCCTATAGCTAAGTGATCTAGAGCCAAACGGGTATAACGAATTCCATTGAAAACGTGCAGACAAAACCTATTTTTACTACTCAAACGATCAGGGAAGCATCCCCTTTTAGGCATTTGTATAACACAACGACACAAAAATTCTTTGACTAAAAAACTTCATAGTAGAGATATTACACAGAGTCAGGAGGAATCGGGGGAAGTGTCAAAACCTCCCGAGAAGAATGTCCTACAGTCATCTGAGTTATGGCCGACTCACCGAGACCAACAACCAGATCAGTAGGGACCAAGCCCTGGCCCGTTATCTCTTGGTTCACCGCCTCTTCATCTTCAATAGGAGGCAGGGGTCCATCCAAAACAACTTGGCAAGTTATCTTTTTGGCGCATCTCAATCTTTCGATTAGCTTGCATTGAGAATGCCTGAAGGCCACAACATCCCTAGTAAGAGACCTTTCTAACTCAGCTATCTTCTGCTTTGCCGTTCAAAGGGACTCCTCGCGCAATCGAACCAATATTTCAGTGGCCTTCAAACTTGCCAAACAGACTTTTACTTCAACCTCTAGTTATTCACAGTGCCTTTAGGATAAGGCCAACTTTTGCTACAAATGTCTTATCTTTTCGTCTTTCTCAATGAGCAATGCACTCGAAGTTTTTCCTATTTCAGCTTCCTATTCCCTCTGCTCGAGAGCATATCGCAGTGTCAGGATTTAGTTATCCAACTGATTGATACAGCTTTCCGACTGTTTCCTCTGTTGGCTATGAAGTTTCGTTAAGACCATCATTTTTGTAAGGGAAATCAATTCAACAAAGCTAAACTGAAAAACAGACCCAGGCAAGTCCAGGCAAAAAGTAATACTATTAGGCCAAGAGACTAAAGGGCTTTATTGATCTGTTCCGGGGACATCCTATTTAACTTCAGCTTTGAACAACGAAAATCGAAGCGATCGGCTAACCGACAACCTTCACCAGTGTTAATATAATTACATCGATGCCCCCCCATGCAAACGGCGACTGTACCCTCCTCCTATGAATCCTTTTGTCCATCAAACAACCGAACAGAAATAGAGAAAGGGAGAGTAGTCTCATCTGCCCCCTTACGTGGGGACTGCAAAGGTTTTGCAAGCGAAGGCTAGAACACTTCCTCTAAGCCAGTGATACTAATATCTACCTGCTCTGGTGACTCCACCCGCACAACCGACATAAAAACATCTTCGAGTTCCTCCACCTCAAGAATCTCCCTCATCGAGGCACCTCTATCGGCCTCACCAACCGATGAGGATGTATGATTACCAGATGAAGAGTTGTCAACCTTCTCTGATCTTACCATTGTCGGCTCGGAATTCCTTGACGTCACGGGAGATATGCGCTCCCTGATCTCATCAAATCTCTCATTCTCTATAGACAACCTCATTGTTGATGAAGGGGATGCAACTTTCGATGATCGAACTTCAACAGACTTATCGATATCCTCCGAAGGCCTCTTAGCATTTGGCCTTACTTGCTTGATAGTTGAGATCTCTTCCAAGATAGTCTCCTCAATAAAAGGCAAAATATCAACCAGATCTTTCTCTCACCTTTCCACTGGGATGAGTTTGTCGATCTTCCTCTTTTCTCCAATTAACAGGCCCGCCAGAGACAATATTTGGTCTTCTAAAAGAGAGTCCATCCAGATTCTCCACTGAATAGACTTACAGTAATTGCCAATAGATTGCATGAAACGAGAATGACGAGAGGGGGTTGGATGCTTTACCCCCAGTAATGGTTCCTGATTGGCGCTAGACGGCGCGGGCATGAAGCCCCTATTCAAAAATTCTACAAAGAAATACTTATGCATTCAGTTCTTGTTTTTCAATTTGCTGTAATAAAATTTTCAGTTGGACTTAGGGCGGGTCTGTGCGTATACCAATTTCAGGTAGAACCCTGCTCCTACACCTCCTCAATGAAAAAAGAACTGTCAGAATCTTTAAATCAAAACGAAGGCGACAAAAACCCAATAAAGAAATCACTGTAACCACCAGACATCAAGTGCTAGGGAGGAGGAGTGTGGGAAAAATATTCCAATGAGGCATTATTTCCCCAATCGGACCCGTGTATGAGATTTTTAAACCGTACTTCACAGACTGCTTGTATATTGGGATGTGACCTTCTGGTGCCCTGTTCGCCATGTCCTCCTTCATGACCAAAACTAGCCTATAATCATTCCTCAACGTCATATCAGCTTGAACTTCTTGAAGTTCTTCCCTAGTTATTGTGCTTCTTATGTCATTGATACTCTGATAGGACAAGGAAAAAGCACCCTTTGTAAGAAAATTTTCGTACGAATGGAGTGATCCACAAAGAGAAAGGAAAACGCGGAAATATCCAATGCCCTCAAGCGTTAGACCTTATAAAGCGTGCTAAAAACAATTCACAAGACTCGAAACGGCACGTGCCGCCATAAAAGCCTTGCACCTTTTTTACGATCATCACTAATGGAATCTTTTTCATGAAACGACACCACGATCAGGGGCAAATGATGGGATATGGTCAATTGGCCCAATGTAAAAGGTGTTTAACTCTATGAAGTCCACGATCCAAAGAGGCATATTACGCCTAAACGTGTCAGCAATTAGGGATCAATCTCCCCGAATGGTGGACACGACCCGACACACCGAGTGATTGCTATCGGCAATAAGCTACCGATCTATAATCTTTTGAGGTCTTCGGTGCACTAGATATGACGCTACCCTTGTTGTATCGGCAAGAGGCTAGTCGTTATTCCTATCGGTAAAAGGCAGTATGCGGATTCCCCACATAAGGAATGAGAATTTTGTAATCTAATCGATAATGGAAGAAATCTCACCGTATTACTAGGACTTCCTAAGTGATGAAGTTCACAAATTTTTTGAAAATCTTTGATTATGAAATCCTGAGATTTTCGACTCTCCTCACAAGAAAATTAGGATTATGACGCTCTGGATCTATACGGCTCCTAAAGTACAAGCATATATAAGCCTTCGGAATACCAAAATCCAGGTACGCTCTCTAAGATTAAGCACTTGACACACAAGTCATAGGGTGTTTTCTCTCTAATGTTTAGTTTGTTTTATCCCTATCGAAAATCATTTTTTTTAACTTCAGCGTCGAGTCTCTATAACCGGAACACCCTCCGTCAATCTTTTACAAGTTTCAAAATATCTTTTAAAATAACTGTTCGAGTCGAAGGAATCGAAATCTGTAGAAACAAAATCTATCTCCAATAGAATTGAAATTAAATCTCTCGTCCTCTTGCCTTGTTGAATTTAACTTTACCTTCTTCCAGGGGTGCTGAAGCCCTAACATGGGAGGAAATAAATATCCACGTAAGGTGTGGGATTTCAAATTCTAATTTAAGTTTGGTAGAAATCAAACGAAGGGGTTTTAAATGCACATGTCTGCTTCCCTTCTATGATTTTTTTGAGGGTATTTAAATGAAAATTATTTTTCATACACCCATATGAATTAAGTTTGAGACACAAGATGGGATGGTATTTTGGTTGTGTCATTTAAATGTGCACATCCACACCTCTCATGTATCTAACACGGCATGCCTTTACATTCAATTCTCCAAACCTGAAATCTTTGTAAAATATCAATTAAATTAGAGTTTATTGACTTGATAAATATTATTTTATTGGATTGACTACTTGTTGAATGGAAACTTTCCTTCAACTAGAGTAAATTATATCCCATCATTTTGATAAGAAGATATTATATATTTATAGTATTAATTCTTTTTAACAAAAACATTTTCTGCCTAATTAAAATTAGATCGTACGAAATTTTATTTAAGCTCTCCACCAAATATATAAATATATATATATTTTTAAACTCGGTCCCGTTCTGGGCCGAACCTAGTTCTATTGTTCCGTGCTTTGGGGCCAAGGCCTACGTCTGGCCCTGCCAATCCTACCAGGCCCAGTATGTTTTCAATTTCTCAAGCCTTAGCCGGTAAAATTGACAGCCTTAGCGGCACTTCGTTATGGACTTTGACTCTGAAATCGTCTCTCTGCAAGCTCCAAAACGGGTCTTCCTCTTCTTTGCTCATATCGCGCTCTTTCAATAATTTAGCTTCAGTTACTACCGAATCACAGAAGCAGCAGAGTCAAGTTGCCTCACCTCCTCCAATCCGAGTCGGATTCACTGAGTCAGCTGGCAGAGGAGTGTTCACCACTCGGAGTATAAAATCCGTGAACTTGTCCACACCGCTAAACCCGTAGTCTCTCACCCTTCTTTCTCTTCCCTTCTAAGTCCCAATGTCTGCTATTTATGTCTCAAGAAGCTCTCACCTCGACACGTCGTCTCATTTTGCAGCCCCCAGTGTCGTGATCAAGCTCGGGTCCTTTTTCTTTTTATGTTTTTCTTGCTTCAATCGTCATTTTTTCCTGGGGTTTTAAGGTTTTTCGATGGTGTCTTCCTTGAAAGTTCGTATTCTAAATGCCAACAACATGTTTGATATATGGCTTCTTAGAATAATGGTTCTTTTTTTTTGGGGGGATTGAATATGGTAAAGCTGGTAACTTTTTTTTTTTTTTGGGGTTTGGGGGGTGTTCAATTGGGTCATTTCTTGTACCGTCAAATTAAATTACTTGTCTATCGCTTGCCTTTCATACGGGTTACTTTATACTACATTTGATCTTAGCCAAAAGGCTGAGAAAGGTATATACGGGTTACTTTATAGAGGACTTAATTGGTTTCTGTGGAGCATTGGTGTTCCTTATGCTAATATTATTTTCGCCATGTCTTCTATTGGCTTCTTACAACAGCTTTGAAATTTTACATTCACAGGCATTCTATGATGAGGAGAGAAAAGCCTCCTGGGTTGCTTTTGATGACCCCCGTGGGTAATACAAATTCAAAAGGTTTCAAGTTTCTATTTTTCACATGACGCCAATGTTAATATATGTTCACCCTGCTTAATCACTTTGATCTAGTGTTTTTTTTTTTTTTTTTTTGAAAATTCTTATGATTTGGTGGTTTCTTGGTGCACTGGTTTCTTTTTTTTTGTAGTTTAATATCCCTTGATTGAAATCTTAACTTTCGTGCCATAATTAGGTCTCTCATTTTATCACACTGCAGAAACGATGCTCTGAAATATCCACTTCTGGTAAAGCGGTTGGCTTGTATGGTCATCACTGGAGTAGCGTCTGCAGATTGTCTTGACATTCTTCAACCTGCTAGCTTGTTGTCCGAGATGTTATATGAGGTCAGTGTCTCAATTAATTGTTCATTCACAAGAGAAAAATAATTTGCAGCAGCTTATAGAACAACTTTATTTATTTAGTATGAGGTATTCTCAGCAGTTCCAGATTATATCTTTCAAATGTCATTAACAAAAGATCAAAAAGTATCATCAGCTGATGGCCTTGATTCATAGGTTTGTTTTTGATGTCCTATTTCAATTCCCATCATTTAATGCACAGTCATATTTCTCAGATGGAAGTGGAGTTTGGCTTGCTAAGAAGTGCTTTTGAAGAGATCGACAATGAAAGCTTAAAATGTATCCACAGTGCATGAGCAACTAGATCTGTCCTTGGTTCAGTAAAGTTGTTTTTAGCCCAACCTGATGCAGGTCAAGAATATCTTAAGAGATTGCTTTGCTTTAGCCCGTCCAGTTCCAACCAAACAATGGTATACCAATGTGCTGGCAAGAATTAGTATCAATGCATTTCGTATTGAGTTGGCTTGTGGATCATATGAAGATCTTCTTTCATCAGCAGTGACAAGTGTAAGTTCTGAAGCTGCTGTTGGCAGTGCTGTTTATATGCTGCCATTGTTGGACAATCATGATTGGGGTAAGAATATTGAGTTCACAATTATTTATCTTTCAAGGTGGTCGATTGAGTGTTCTTTTGCAAATTGAGGGTGCTATTTAAAGTAGAGGATGACAACAGGGACAAAAAAAAAAAAAAACTTATGTGTCAATCATAACTGCTGAGGTATAAGTGCTGCATATATACGCTGAGCACCTGATTTGTTAAAGTGGTAAGTTGCAAGAAGTGGGGGGGGGGGGAGAAGAAGAAGTAAAAGAAAGAGATGAGACAAATTTCTGTAGTTGTGCCAGAAATTTGACATGCATGGTTTGTGTTGCAGATCCTAATACACACATTATCTGGATAGAGAATGTTGATGCAAGATTGAAAGCTCTCCAGGATATTGAAGAAGGTTTTCTATACTCATTTACGATCTTTTCACAAAATACTTTTCTCTTGCAAAGGTTAAGGCCTTGCAAAGGTTAAGGCCAATCTCGGTTATCAAAATGAGCACGCATAAGCCACAGAGTTGATAACTGTGCAGTGCTTAGTGTTGGATGTGAGAAACCCAAAAAAAAAAAAAAGGAAAATGTCTATGTCTATGCCAGAAACTCTAGACGACCTTTCATTACGGTTGTTGATATATGTTTGCGTGTCATATTCGGTTTGTGTTGAGAATTACCTGTAACAGTATATGGGTCACCCCAAATACAACCCGATTAATTATTTGTGTCAAAAACTCAAACTCCTTATTACACCCCTACTTTCATATCATCAGATTAGCCTTTTCTTGGTTTTTTTTCTTACATAAGGTTAAGCATATGAAAAGGCAATTTTTCCTTGGAAAGGGCTTCCATTATATGATTTTACATGCAAACTCTATAAACATGTAAGCACATTTTATCTAGCTTAGCATCTTTTGATAAATCTCACTTGATGCAGGTGAAGAGCTTTGCATCAGCTACATTGATGCTAGCATGGAACATAATGCTCACCAAGCTCTACTTTCAGCAGGATTTGGCTTTCAGTCCCCTGGCCTTCGTTCCTGGTCAGGAGACTAAGAATGTAAATCTCGATTTAGTTTTATTCCATTTGTGTTTCCACGAATTGTAGTCGAGGAATGAGGGAATTGCATCCCTATTTGCTTATTGTAAGTTGGCAGCGATGGGACTGGATGTAGTAAAGCTACAAGCATCAGTGGGAGATTCAGCTGCTCTCCATAGGATTTAAAGCCTTTCCCAGGATTCTCTTTGTTTTTGATGCCCCTATTCCATATGGGCTATAAACTGGCTTACTTTGTCAATTTCTCCACTCATTGATAGGGACTTATTACTTGTAATGTTTATTAATGGATGAAAGCCTTAAGTCTGTACATAAATTGCATACAAACTCTGTTAGTTCTGCTGATCGAAAATTGTATTAATTTCTTCGGAAAAAGATTGGGCTGCTTTTTAATTGTTGATTTAGCAGATTATATTATATTGATTTCACACCCTTTCATCTCTTTACATTGCTGACAGCTATTTTATACAAAAGTTTAGTGTTAGTTACCGACTTCCCTCCATCTTAGCCGTTGGCAGGATTATTGAATTGGTGGCAAAAAGAGAGCTCTTGTTTGTGTCTCTTTCCTACGAACTATTTGATCCCAAGTTTACCTAACTTTCATCTTCTTCTTCTTTAAATCCTCAAACTCAACCATCTTTCTATTCTCACTCACACCCTTCTTTCTCTACCTCCCTAAACTATAAACCAAACCCTTTGCTTATCTTTGTAATGCTTTGTTGTTTACTTGCTTTTTTCTCCTTTGTTTTCAGGAAGTGAGTAGCTAAGATTTCAAACCAACAACCTTTTACTTGTAAAAAAGTCCTTGTTGCATTTCCTACTCTCATTCAATCTTTTCATTTTTCTGAGGGAGTAATGGGGGCTCTGATCTTAAACACTCTCTCATTTTCATCCGAAAGCATCATAACATCATCAAACAAATGGAATCATTTCTCAGTGAAAAGGAAAAGCATTTCAGTGTATTGCCAAAGTGGTGGAAAAGCAATCAAGTCTGATGGATTCTCATCAGTTTTGACAGATTTATCGACATTGGTGAGCACAAATCATAGTGCTTCTGTAACGGATGCAGGAAGTTTAGTTTTATCTCCAACAGGAGTAAGCCAAGGAGAAGTTGCATTGAAAGGTTTGGTTCCTTATGGTGGTGGATCAACTCCATCTTTAGTAGATATTCAAGATGGTATTGGTATTGTGAAATTCATTAAAGGAAAGAAGTTTCTTATAACTGGTGCAACTGGGTTCCTAGGAAAAGGTATTTCTGTTATTAACCTTTTTGTGCACGTAAAATGTCCACTTTCTTTGTATGTATCTTTAGTTTTTAAAGAAGTTTTCTCATTTTAAATTGTACATTTTTGGCATGCAGTCCTCATTGAGAAGATTCTGCGAACTGTGCCAGATGTTGGCAAGATATTTCTGTTGATCAATGCCAAGAACAAGGAAGCTGCAATGGAGAGATTAAAGGGAGAAGTATGTTTTAAATAACGAGTAAAAACACATTTCTTAAAAGGAAAACAAAATCAATTTTGAGGTTTTAACTAACAGAATATGAAGTTTGTGACTCTGTTCAGATTATCAATTCAGCGTTGTTCAAATGTCTGCAACAAACACATGGAAGATCCTATCAAGCTTTCATGTTGAGCAAACTAGTCCCTCTCGTAGGAAATGTTTGCGAATCTAATCTTGGGTTGGACAAGGATTTAGCCAATGTGCTTAGAAAAGAAGTTGAAGTGATCATCAATTCTGCTGCTAATACAACTTTTGATGAAAGGCAAGAATATTTCCATTTTCTCCATCGTGTTCTGTTGTCTTGACTCAACCTCTCAATTGTATTTTTTTTTTGTTTTTAATTAACATTTGCAGATATGATGTGGCTCTCAACATAAATACAAGAGGACCCTTTCACATTATGAGTTTTGCAAGGGAGTGTAAGAAACTTGAGCTCGTTTTGCAAGTGTCAACGGGTAAGAACAAACAAGTTGCTTCATTGAAGGAGTTCATTTTTTGTGTAGCCTATCGTAGCATGCATAAAAAAATTAGTAAAACTCCTAAGGAAAAAGAATAGTGAAGATTCTTTTAGGGTCTATACTAGAATATTGAAGAACCTTCATTTGCTTTGCAAGAGGAAAGCCTTTCTTGATGCAAATTCATATTTGGCAGAAACATAGAGAAAGTGTGAGCGAGTATTGAAGACAATATTGTGTATCAACATGTGAAATCTAGTGAAAACTTTGAGCTAGATAGGTGGATAGCAAAATTGGCCTCTTCCTGTAAGTATAGACAGTATTGATGCTTTGTGATCTTACAGCTTATGTTAATGGACAAAGACAAGGAAGGATCATGGAAAAACCCTTCCGCATAGGAGATAGCATAGTGGGGGAAAAACTGGACATTGAAGCTGAAATTAAGTTAGCATTGGACTCACAAGTGGCTTTTGAAGATAATGTCATGGCTCAGAAAATGAAAGAGCTTGGCTTAGAGAGGTGACTGATTTGCATTAATTTCTTTGATTCATGTACTGTATTGAAACATACTTCATTCAAATTTCTTAAGCCTCCTTGTTGTTTACTGGATGAAATTCTATTGGAGAAAAAATTGATTTGAGAGATTCCTATTTCTGACTTGCATCAGGGCTAATACCTATGGATGGCAAGATACATACGTGTTCACAAAGGCAATGGGGGAAATGTTGATTGACAATATGAGAGGAGAAATACCAGTGGTGATAATTCGACCAAGTGTCATAGAAAGTACTTTAAAGGAGCCATTCCCAGGATGGATGGAAGGCAACAGGCATGTCAATTCAACAGTTCTTAGATAATAGATAGCAATTACTATCTGACTCTCTCTCTCTCTCTCTCTTACAGGATGATGGATCCGATAGTTTTGTGCTATGGGAAAGGGCAACTGACTGGTTTTCTAGTTGATCCTAATGGAGTCCTTGATGTGGTAAATAGTACCACTTCTTGATATATCACAAACTTTCAGATGTTTATTACTCCCCCCCCCCCCCCGGGCCATAACCCGAAAAGTTATTCCTGTCAGAAGAAGGATGCTTGTAACATTTCATGGGACAGTTTTACATTATATCAGGTCATGAGAAGAAGAAATAAAAGGAAGTCTATCCAATGACACCTTGTCTTGCAGGTGCCAGCAGACATGGTTGTTAATGCAACATTAGCAGCCATAGCGAAGCACGGAGCAGGGGGAAAGCCAGATATCAATGTCTACCAAATAGCTTCATCTGTGGTGAATCCACTAGTTTTTGGGCAGCTGGCAAATTTGCTTTATGAACACTTCAGTTCATTGCCTTACAAGGATTCAAAAGGAACGCCAATCCAAGTTCATACAATGCAACTCTTTACCTCCATGGAAGATTTCTCTTCTCACCTGTGGAGAGATGCAATTCAGCGGAGGGGACTGTCATCTATGGCCACTAATGGACAGCTGTCTCAGAAACTAGAAAACATATGCCGAAAATCAGTTGAGCAAGCAAGGTACTTGGCCAACATATATCAACCATACACCTTCTACGGTGGGAGGTAAGATTATAGTCTTAAAAATCCTCTTCCAGAAACATGCATAAAACTTTCATGAACCTGTTTTTTTCTTTTCACATGACATATACAAAGCAAATTCTTGATAGGTTTGATAACAGCAATACAGAAAGATTGATGGAAATGATGTCTGGAGAAGAAAGGAGGATTTTTGGATTTGATGTTGGAAGCATGAACTGGAAAGAATACATATCAAACATCCATATTCCAGGACTAAGGAGGCATGTCATGAAGGGTAGAGGGATGTCTAGTTAACTTATTTACAGTCTTCTTCCAGGGGTTCACTGGTTTAAATCATTCAACTAAGTGTAATACACATTTTTCTTGGGATTTGTTTTTTTCCAACTTTGTTATTTTCATAAAACAAATCCTTTGTATTGAGAGGGCAGAAAAATTTGTTGGCTTCCATTTCTGGTGTAATGCTGTAATTTGCTTTAGGCATAAGTTTCACTCTCTATTTCTAATTCTATGATATGGGTTCAGACAAGCAGTTTGTAAGTTGCTAAACTTCAACTCTTACTCCCTAACACTTTTTATAAGTTCAAATAGATTTATGAATTTGCAAATATATGCTTTTTTTTTGCAATTGTTATTTAAGGCCCTCCTGCTCTTTAAAGAACCCTATTACCAGCAGCATTATCAGGGAACTTTTAATAAGTAATTTTTAATTTATGTATAATAATAAGTAATACTAATAATTATATATGGTAAAACATTCAAACTTAAATTGAAATTGTTTAAATTTATGACAAAATTTTAATTGTATTATTAAAATTTATATTAATTCTTATTTTGAGTTAGAATAAAGTTACTTTTGATTAAAAAAATTGAGTTACTTCGTGAAATGTTAAAATATATTGTGAGTATTTTAGTAGGGTAAATGGGTGGGGTTTTATTCCATCCAGCTGTGAGGTTGGCAAAAGTCTCTCAATTTAATATTGGATTTGAGCCGATGAACGTTGATCTAGTAGAAAAAATATTAAATATTTTAATCAATATTCGGATTCGAATTTTATATTTTTTAATCAAGATTTGGAATCGAATGTTAATAATGGAAATAATTACTTTAAAATTTTTCAAGAATAGATTAAGCAGTAGAGTTTTACCATTTTTATGCTCCATTCGTCGATTTGATATATTTTTTTTATTAAAAAAAAGAATTATATTAAAAAACTTTTTTTAAAAACAGGGATTTAATTGTAATTCAGATCAAATTAATCAAAATATATGTTAAGATATCGATCGATGAAAAAGATTCCAAGGCACTAAAAAAAATTGAGACACATTCAAACAACATACTTTGAGCGATAACAAATTCAATCAAAATCATATTAACTAAACATTGCACACAAAACGAGCCAATTTCCAATTCAACCCAAACATAAAGCCCGAAGAAGGCCTGCTCCAGAGTCCATGAATTATTGCCTAGGATCGAAATACCATCATTGTCGGCCAGAAAGCAGACCCCATGTTTAGGGGACCCACCCTCAGAGCCCTTGTTTTTGTAAGGGCCCACCACTTCAAAGTATTTTAAAGCAGGGTATGATGGTAATTCAAAGCTTATGTTATGTAGCAATTTTTATAATCTTCATTTCTTAATTTTCCACAGGGGTCTCAATCTTCTGGACCTGGACCACGGTCAGCGTTACATTCCAATTTCCAAGCTTAGAGATAGTTTATTTATTGGTCAATTTCAACACCTTCCCTCCCCAGTGCTTTGACTTTGAATTTTCTCACATCGAAGCATGTTTTCTGTCATCCTGTGATTGTCATTGCTAATATAATAACATATAAGACATTACCTGTTTATAAAATATTCTTTAATTTAATAAAAAATTAAAAAAAAGAATGAATATATATATATTTTTTATATTTTTATAAAAAGACTATTTATATATATCAAATCTATCAAAAAAAAAATAATTCTACCCTTCCGTTAAAATTCATTTTCATATAATATAATAACACACCTCAAAAATAAAATAAAATAAAACCCTTAAAACATATATTACTAATGGAGTAAGAATTTAGTAAATAAAATTTATTTCTATTGAAATTACTTTTATAAAATTTGCTTGTATAAGAATTAATTTTTCTCATATATGACTGAATTAAGAGAAATTTTCATACTTAAAACAAATATTATTTGGTTTTGAATAATTGTACGTTGAAATTAGTTTTTTTTTTGAATTATTGTTCTAAAATTAATCTTTTGAAAAAATATTTTTGTGAGGTGAATATTCACCTCAATCCTCACGAGGCTATATTGACTGATGGCCACAAAAATCTACTTTTTGATCATTTATTGTGCAACTTTTTTATTAAAAAAAAAATTACAAGAATTCAGCGGCTATTGCCCTGCCAGCAAAATCCAGCATTAAAAAAAAAAAAAAAAAAAATCCCCCAAGAAAACACAGAAATACATGGGCAGAATCCCAACCCCCCCCCTCTCTCTCTCCCGTGAACAAAGTCCACGTCGACCCCCTGAATTTTCAATCCCCCTCTTTGTGGCTTCGGTCCGATACAAACCAAGCAAACGCGGGGGGGAGAGGGGGAGGGGGGAGAGGGAGAGAGGGAAAAGTCCACGTCGAACCCCTGAATTTTCAATTCCCTTCTTTGTTTCTTCGGTCCCCTTTTGAAACAGGAGAGATACAGACCAAGCAAACACAGAGGAAGGAGAGAGAGAGAGAGAGAGAGAGAGAGAGAGAGAATGGAAAGCATAGCCGCGTGGCAAGTGGCGTTCCTATGTGGTGTCATAACATGGATTGCAGCATCCTCATACTTCAATTTCACCCAAAAGCTTAGATCCGTCTCTCAACCTTGGGTCGCTCATCGTGTCAATTCTGGCACTCACCTCATTTTACAGATCCAGGTTTCGCTTATGTTTAGAAACTAATTAAATTATTTTTGAAAACCCACCTGTTCATATCCTCCGATTTTTTTTTTATTTAATTGTTTTGATGTTTTGTGGGTTTCGTGAATTGCAGAAATTCCAAAATGGCTTCTTGGATGCTCTCTTCTCTGGGATGTCGTGTGTGGTTTCTGTTCCCTTTTACACTGCTTTTCTTCCTCTTCTCTTCTGGGTATGCTTGATCTTAGCAATTTAAGATATTTTTCCACGTGGGGTTTTGAATATCATGGTGATTTTGAGGCCAGCCTTTGGGAATTTTGATGTTGAATGTGATTTTGTGTGTGTATGTATGTGTGTGTGTGTGTGTGTGTGTGTGTGTGTTTAATATTTTATATGCGATTTAAATTTTATGCTGATCTTGTGATCAACATTGGGGAAATTTCATGTGAACGCTCTTTTTTGTAACGTGTTACAGAGTGGGCATGGGAAATTGGCCAGGCAAATGACCCTGTTGATGGTCTTTTGTGATTATTTAGGGAACTGTGTGAAGGTATGCAATGCCTGTAATCAAATCTTTTCAGTAATGTGAATTTAGAGTTTATCAAATATATAAAATTTTCTTTTCCAATTTCTCCCAATTTAAATGATGTAGGATGTGGTATCAGCTTCTAGACCCAGTTGCCCACCTGTTAGGAGGATTACTGCCACCAAAGATGAGGAAGAGAATACATTGGAATATGGACTGCCTTCTTCTCACACTCTTAACACAGTTTGCTTATCTGGGTATTTATTGTTTCCTTCCCATTTGTGTAACTCTGTCCCCTCTATATGTTGTTAGACTACGTTGCAGGCGGTTGTTATTCCTTACATAATGGTACTAAACTGGGTCACAATACTCATGGTGGAAGCTTCCTCACTTATAGTATTTGGTGCAAAACTTGTGTCTTTCAACATGACATGAGCATACGTTTCAGTGACACAAGACTTGAATCTTTCCCATGTTAATGATTCTTATCATGTATGCAACATTTTGTTTAGAATTCCTATTGCTTCGGCCTAGTGTCTTAGGCTTATATGACAGTAATTGATAGTGATTCGATAAGCTCGACTAGGAGTACTTTTGTTTTTCATTCCCAATATAGAGAAAAAAGCTTTTAGTGGTTTGTATATGTAATGAATAACGTATTTGTTGTATATGTTTGTTTCAAGTAAGAAATTAATCATGTAATTCACTCTGCATAGACATATATCACCCTTTTGATCTACTGTAGTGTGGCAGAGTTATCAGTGATCTTTTTGGTGCTCTGATTGTTGGTCATTTTTGGGAGTTTTCCAGGTATCTTTTGCACTATGTCCTAGATTATACCTCAAACAAGGATCCCTCTGTGGCAGTGGCTGGAATTTCCGTTGTTTGCTTAGTGGTGGTTCTTATTGGCCTGGGTAGATCTCATCTACCTCTTCAATTTGTGTTTCTTCCTGATTCATGTTTCTTATATAATCTACTGAAGTTTGGCTATATTATAGGAAGAATTTACCTTGGCATGCACAGTGTGATCGATGTTCTTGGAGGTCTTGCAATGGGATTGATGATCCTCACATTCTGGTTGACTGTGCACACATATATTGATGACTTTATTATCTCGGGGCAAAATGGTATTTACCCTTCACTGCTTTGACTAGATTTAGATACTTTGGAGTATGCATATTTATAACACTTCATTTTATTCTATAATACCTTTTTTTGACTGTTGAGATGTTATAAAGGCCACCCAGTTTGATTGGAAAATCTAATAGGACCTAATAAATAAGGGAAAGAAGTGTCTCAAGTAGCTTTAAAGCAAGTTTTTGTGTCCAATCCAAGTAACAAGAGCCAGATGGCCTTGCAAACTGCTTTGCGAGCCATTGTCAGGCCAATCTTAAGATGAACAGACTTTGCAGATGGTAAAGGGGGAAGACCACAGTTGCAAGCCCAATCATATGTTGGGTACAGGCTGCACTGGCTTGGCCTCTAACCTGCCTCATGTGGCTTCAGGAGCTTCAGTAGGGATGTGTGGGCTTGTTAGACTTCTGCCCTACCCACACTTGATAAAACTTAGCCGCACCATGCAGCAAGTGGGGTACTTGATCAGTACTTAATAGTATTCCATACAAGTTGCATTACTGTATAAGGGCAGCATATCAGTCTGCTAGGGAAAGAATTGATAACCTTTTCCATTTGGGAGGATCTATCTAATATAGACAAAAATTCAGTTTTGCAAATTAAGGAAATTCATGATTTGCATCTTATTTGAGAGTGTAATGGTAAAACCAATGCCATCCCATTAGATGAATTCTTGCCTTAACCAAAGGAGTTCATTCCTGAAAGAAAGATATCAATGAATTTAAAAGATCCTGTGCAAATCCAATTCATCCTTTTTTCCCCCCTACAGCATAGAATAGCTGCCACTTCCACTTTCCTCCTTAGAATCCTTTGCATCTAGCACCATGTTTATCTATTGGGTTTGCCTCTATCTAAGAATTCACAAAGAGAAGATAGGCATCATGGATAATGCTCTGTGAGAGAGACAGAGAGAGAGAGATGTGGAAACTAGGCAGGCTGTATAACGCTAGCTTATGCTATATCATTTTGGTGTAATGGACAGTACAGTTTTGCCTGCACATACTGTGAAGTAGATGCAAAATTTTGAATCTTGTGATTTACCAAGCTCCTCTTTTCTATGCCTGCAAGTTTACTTTCTAGGGCGCAAAGATATAAAAAATTTTTCTTTAAGTACTCACAGTTGGTTCACCTTTTTTTATTGCACCTACTGTAATGTTTTGATTTGCCTGCATTGCACCTACCAACTTAAGGTATAAGCTTGATACAAAGTTAAGATTCAAGAAATTAAGTTGATCTTGTATAAGTCTGAGACAAAATTTCCTTATGTTGATTGTATTTCTGTTGCAGTTACGTCGTTTTGGGCCACCTTTAGCTTTTTGTTGCTCTTTGCTTATCCAACACCTGAGTTTCCAACTCCAAGCTTTGAGTTCCACACAGCCTTCAACGGTGTAGCGCTTGGAATAGTGAGTACAATTCTTTCCTCAGTGTATGATAAATTGGTCCTGGCTCCAGTGTTGTGAGAGGAAATTGGTTTGGAACCGTTTAAGATCTCAACTAAATAGTAGTTCAATTGGTTGGAGATGCAAATTAAACGCTTGACCTGGGTAACACATGTTTGAGGTTGCACGGAAATTAGTAGAAAAATATAAAGAATAGCAAATTTTTTCCTCTTTATATCATCAATTAATTGCATCCACATCATGTGTAGTCTCTGTGAAAGAAATATTAATTAGGAAGCACTTCTTGTGCTTGAGGATTTTAATGTTGCTTTGTGAAGATAATAAGTGATACAAATTGAGATGAAAATGCATAACAAACTTCTAACTTTCTTCAATGTAGATTCTTTTTGTTGCCTGTCATCTTTGGCCAACTCTGGGTGTCCTAATTATATGCTTCACTTCTATAATCAAGTTTTTTTCTTTCTTCCAATTCATTGATAATTTGGAAGGGCATTCTTCTTAACTTTTCTTAGTTATTTCTTCCCCTCAGTGCTGAATATTCAGCTTTGGAGAGCCAAGACCAAGAGTTGGCGGGCTCAAATCAGTTTTTCTTTTTCCTTTTTATTTCTGTGTATTCTTTATATAGGGCACAACATAGATGATGAATTGGTTTGTCTTCGCTGTTTTTTAGATTCCATATAAATTTTCAACGCACAGTACTTATGCATAGATAAGCTCATATAAAAAATGTATTTGATTATTTGAAATTTTATGAGATTGAATAGGTCTAATTTTTTCATTATTTCTACTTTAATTCTAATCTTTTATGCGAGATTATTTGTAACTTGTTTATGTAGTTTTAGACTCTTCTTCTCCAGGTCTACTTTCGAATTTTACCTCTATGAATGGCTGAATTCAAATAAAATGTATATCTACAACTCAATACCCTTATTCCTGTTTCCTACTTTGTGTATTCTATATAATTTGCGAGTTGTTCAACATTGGAGTTGAGGAGGCTGGCCCAACATAATCAAGGTTTTGCATGACTTGCAGGAATAGCAATCCCAAGTACTTTGGTTTTCTCTTACTCTGTAAAGGCAATCTTTTCAGGTAACTGGAGTTCAACAAACTTACCTTCAGTTCCACCATGAGGATGTTGCACGGGTCTTCACCCCTGGGCTCCCTATCCTTGCTTTTTTGGGAAGAATGTTAGTCGGCATTCCAACCATACTCATAGTGAAATTCTGTAGCAAGGCTCTTGCTAAATGGTTTCTTCCCTTAGTTTCCAATGCCTTGGGATTGCCAATCAGATCAACAAACTATATACCCGCCTTAAGTGGGAAAAAAACAGATGAAAAGAGACAACCAGGTTTTGCGCAAAAGCTGCTCTTCTTCTCCAAACAAGATTCCTTTGATGTTGATACAGGCATAAGGTTTCTTCAATATGCAGGCCTTGCATGGTCTGTGGTTGATCTTGTTCCGACTCTCTTCACCCATTTGAACTTGTAGTGCCAGCCATTTCTGTGCTTATATGACATATCAGTTTTGCCTGTGTTCAGCTGGTCTCTATAAGGTAGGAATATTTGGTTCCATATTTGTACAGTTGATTAGTAAGAGGATTATCTATTGTCTTGACCATATTCCTCAGTCTCCTCAATGAGGCAAATGCTAATAGGTGAAATCAGAGGGATACTTTCTTGTTTGTATTAAGCAAATAAGCTTGTATGTCAAGTTTGATGTCACTTGATTTCATTCATGATAGGGGTGGAGTTTGAAAAATCGAAGTTTAATATTTTTTTTTTAACTAAGTTCAAAAAAATTTTAGGAGAAAATACTTTGCAAATGGTGTTTTCCAAGCAGAAAAATATATATATATTTTTTTTAAAAAAATTAATTATCATCATATATATATATATTTATATAGAAAAAGTTATGGCTAATCTTAACCGAGTTAACCTTATCTCTCCTACCATCTTGTCTAAGTGTCGAATAATCATGTATATGGTAATTGTTCCCTGGCACTCTTTTATTCAATCAATGGACGATTTTCAACGATGAACAGAAGAAAAAAATTAAAGAAATTCTATAAAAATTAGGGTTGAGTTGCCTTTGAACTTTGAAGTAATGGGCCTCATGTGTGGAGTAAGAATTTTGTTAGACAACAAAGAAACACAACCTAAGACCAGACCGGAATATATGCATTGCCAAACGGAGAAGAATAATTCGCGGAAACAGCCCAGAGCGAAAGCAGGGATTCCACTGTCTGAGGGCTGCAGCTCCCACTATACAAAGGCCAGAAACTCTTAGAACGGAGAGCATACACAAGACAGGACCCAACGAGTTAGCTTATTGAGCTCTGTAAGTACTGTGCCCGCGTGCTACTTCACCGACTCCCAATCATTTGAGCGGACAGGTAGAACAATCTTTCTCTTCTCTCTCTCTGTCTCTCTCTCTAAATTTTCTTATTCTTCTTCTTCTTCACAATTCAATCTCTATCAAGGTTTTTTGAACATTGTTTTTGGGTCTGAAGTTGAATCCAAGCCACCAAAACAATGAGAAAGTCCTGGGAAGATTCTGTTGACGATAAACACAACGATCCCTAGCTCCACAAGCACTCCCTTTAATTCGAAGCCCACATAAGTTGCAATCGACCTTAAAAAAAAAAAAAAAAAAATCTTAAAAAGACTCACCGCAGGGAAATTTTTTAAATATGACTCATGTTTGTCGAGTTTTGCAAACTCGACAAACATTTATCCATTCCACACAAAGTAGAGGTGGGGGAATGAGCATTTGTGAGTCTTTGAAACTCAATTTATCGAGTCTCGAAGGCTTGAGAAACTGTTTGTCCGTTAAGAGAATCAGCATTTGTTGAGTTTGGGTCATGTTTGGAAATTTTTTGCACGATGGGTTTTTTTTGGATTTCTTTTAGGACAATTGCGTACAAACCTCTAAGTCGGCTTATGTTCCGGCGCTTTGTACAAAATTAAATTTATTTAAAAAAAATCTTAAAAAAACTCTATTTGGAAAAAAAAAATTCCAATCTCACCCAAATTGATTGAGTGTTCAACGTCCAATCAGTACTCCTCCCAACTTCTAATTGACTCATGTTCTCGGATTTTTTTACACTATTGCATCCAATATTTGAGACAGTTATTTGAAAAAATCATCATAATCCCCGTATACCATCTCTGTAACTTTTCTTTTCGCTATCCAAACTTTTCTATGTGAAACGACATATTGCATCCAATATTTGAGACAGTTATTTGAAAAAATCATCATAATTCCGGTATACCATTTCTATGACTTTTCTCTTCCCTGTTCAAACTTTTCTACGTGAAACGACATATGTAGCTCTCTTCATCATAACAGTCTACAACCAACATTTAGTGGATTTAATGGGATGTGGCGCTAAGTTCCTTAACCAAAGTTACGAATTCGATTCGCAACTTGGGTATGGAGCAAACTACGTTGAAAGGGTAACCCTCTAAATAGATCATTGTAAATCCCAAACCGAATTAGTCGGAGTATGAATTTGGATACTGATTGGTATATACTAAAAAAAAAAAATCATAATAGTCTACAGGAAAGAAATTTTGACATTAGGATATTTCCTCACATAATTAAGAAAATGTCAAGTCATCAAATTTGAATCTAGCTAATGGCTTTTCTCTTCGCTATCCAAACTTTTCTATATGAAATGATATATATAGTTCTCTCTATTATAATGGTCCGTAGGAAACAAATTTTTATATTGGAATCTTCCCTCACATAATTGAGAAAATATCGGGCCATTAAATTTGAATCTAATTATTTATGATTCCGCGTCAACTCAGCATTCATACATGTGTACAGATCGTCAACAACGGAAATCATAAAAACACCAATATTTCTTGTTTTATGAGCACGCAACCTTCACCTACAATCTTGATTCCTTTAAATATATATTGCTATCCAAAGTGTAGGGGTTGATTTCCTAATGCAAAATTGATAGTGATGCTCCACATGATACATTTTGACCGCATGAATAAGCTGCTTGTTTGACTCGAACGTCATCCTCTTCTTTAATTCATCCCTGAAACTCCAATTATCATCTGTCAATCTACTATCTTTCTCGAAAATCATATAACTATCACCTTTGGGTGTAGTGGTCATGAAAGAGATTGAATCGTCTATTCAGTCATAAACATCAGGAGTCGAGGAGGTCTCGATCATTAACTTATTGATATTACCACCACCACCACCACCACTAACTTCTCTATCATCGTTATCATCATCCTCTTCTTCCACCATTTCTTATTCATTTACATCATTCTCCACTTTTACCAAAACAAGATTCACTCGAGATTCAATAAGTGGATAATCATCTGTATAATCACAAGTTTATTGCGAGAACATTCCACTATCGTAATATTTTATGTATAACTCATGAGTGGAATCCACTTCCATACTTACTGCAAACTCCGTCAAATTAAAAATATCATTATCATCACTGATCGACACCAATTCATACCGTACTTTCCTATATTGGATGTTTGAGATGAAAATATCCATATATTATGTCATATAATTTATCCGAAAACCCTTACAGATCACTGACTCAAACTCATCAAAACATATATTCTTCCTCACCATAATCAGTTTAGAAGGACTATTGTCATAATCAACTCCATTCTCATCCGTGACAATTTCACAATTACTAAAGTATAACAATCTCATCATATCCGTCATTTTTTTCTAAACATCAAAATTAAACTTGTTAACATTTAATTAAACATGTCATAAACTTATACAAAATAATAAAAGTTTTTCAGTTTTAAAATCATTCAACAATTTTATAACAAATAAATTTATACCAATTTAAATTGTTAATATACCATACATTTAAATTGTTAATATACCAATTTTATAACAAATGAATTTTATACCAATTATTATAAAAAGCTTAATATTTTTCTTATACATTTAACCCTAAGCATACTAAACTCTATATTTATAATAATTAAATTTACAAGTTCAATGAATATCATTAAAACAAATATCGTTCAACAAGCATCATTCACCATCAAAATAAGTATTTCAAATGAACTAAAGAAGTGCCAAGAAAAGAATATACATTCGGCAGAAGCGGAGATTGCAAAGACTGAAGAAAGCTTTGTTGTGGTCGCTGGAGGTTGCAGAGGTCAAGATGTCCACCGAAAATTGCCTCATGTTGTCGGATCATAGTGGTCAGCTAGGTTAGGGTTATGGTTTCACCGGGGGGGGGGGGGGAGGGAGGAGGAGAAGAGAAAGAATGGGGAAAGAAGGGGCGGGGGGCTTTTCTGCGAAATGGTCAAACACTCAACTAACACTATTGGTCGAGTGTTCAACACTCGATTAATCTAGTTAGATTAAGAATTTTTTTCCCAGTAAGGTTTTTTAAGATTTTTTTTAAATAAGGTTAATTCCGTACAAAGCTCCGTCCCATCTTCGTAATAGGTCTCAACCCCAACCCTTATCCGAGCCACTCCCATTTGCATTTGGTAATAATGATAGGTTTGGGAATGCAGGGGAAAGAGGGACTTGATGGAGCAAATGGTCATGGTGGATGGTGGAATGGGGTTAGTAGGAATAATTGAGGGAGAGAAGCGAATCCATTTGGGAATGATGAAGATGATAATGCGGAGTGTGTCTTTGAGAATCATGAGAACACGGGCATTAATTTTGATGCTTATGAGGATATATCTGTAGAGACCAGTGGGAACAATGTGCCTTCCCCTGTAAATACATTTGTTGAAATGGACTTCAGGGAGGCGATTAATAGGAATATTAAAGGATGCAAGTAAGCTAGGCCAGCGCCATGCCATTCCCATTTCTCTTATAGGGTGGGATTTGATGGCATGTGCATAGACAGGGTCCAAAGAGACTGCTACTTTTTGCTTTTTGCTTTCCAATTATCGTTGGGATCATGAAAGGACAATTTCCACAAAGACAGCGTGAGATGAGAACGATTTATCCTCTTGCTTAAATTCTATCTCCTACCAGGGAACTCTCTTGTCAGATAAATTTGGATTGAAGGATTATTCTTTGTTTGTTCCTATAAATTGGATTCGAGTAATTTATGTTTGCTCATGTTTGGATGCCATTTTGGCCTGCAGATGCATGACAAAGCTACAAAATTTTCTTAATAGATAGGTGTTAGGGTGGTGGTTTGGCTTTGCTAAATACTTGGGGATTATTTGGTCAAAAGTATGAGTTTCAAGAATCAAAATGAAAATCATATAAGTTGTTTGGATTAATGAAATTGGTATGAAGGTGTGGAATAAAACCCTCAAGATATGAGTTTTATGAAATCTAAGTAAATTGATGGGTTTCAATTGAAACCTACAGATAAAATCTAAAAAAAATTCTTGCTCACTTTTTGCCATCTCCTTCTACACCCATAACCTCATCCGCAACCCTAAACTTATTGTGCAATCCTCTCCTCAACCATCTCCGTCGCCATTTCTTCAGTACCAAATTGACTCGTCTTGCTTAGGCTAAAGGCCTCAGGGCCCAATTCTTGACTTCCCAACTCTGGGGTATTTCCAATGGAAGCAATTTTGCTGGTTCGGTGCCTTTTTATTCTCGAACTTCTTTGCTAGTTTTCTATAGGTAAATATGTTCATGTAGTGGTATAGAAAATAAAGAATTTCAATTATGAGATATCTCTTCATTTAAATGGCACAACGAATATGTTCTTTTGATTTTAAAAATCATTAATTTATTCAAAAAACATCGCTTCATTGTAGGGAAGTTACATTTTAATCAAAAGACACTTATTTATTACTTTTAAAAAATGTGTCTTTTGAATAAAAATAAATAACCGAAACCCTCAAATCACTTCATCTCAATGCCCAAGATGCCCCGAGCTTTGACCTTTAAATAATTAATTGTTTAATATTATTATTATTTTAGGGTCATTTCATGAAAATCATATTTTCCCTCCAACACACCATTTTAACAAAATTCAAATAGTTTTAAATTTGATAGGTTATAAACCTATCAATTTTTTTTTAACTTTTTAATGTGAGACAAATACCACTACTAGAAAACACGGCATCAGCGATGGAAATTAGCGACAGATAGTTATCCTCGCTAATTAATAATAAAATTGTGACGGAACAGCGATGGAATAATTAGCGATGGAAAATTCCATCGGAAAAAATTCCGTCGCTAAAACAAAAAAAAAATTCGGATCTATTAGCGACGGAAAATTTAGTTGGAAAAAATTCCATTGCTAAAAAAAAAAAAAAATCGAACCTATTAGTGACGAAAAACATCCGTCGCTAAAATTTTCGTCGTTAAAATTTAAATATAATTTTATATTTTTTATTAAATTAGGATATTATTTTTTATTAAATATAATTTTATATTTTGTATTTTTATTAAATTATGGTATTGTTTTTATTAAATATAATTTTGTATTTTATATCTTTATTAAATTGGGGTATTGTTAATTAAATATAATTTTAAATTAGGATATTGCAATTTTATTAAATATAATTTTAAATATAATCTTATATTTTTATTAAATTTGATTTTGTGTTTTTATTAAATATAATTTTGTATTTTTATTAAATATAATTTTATATTTTTATTAAATATATATTTTTTGTTTTTATTGAATATAATTTTGTGTTTTTATTAAATATAATTTTATATTTTTATTAAATATAATTTTTTGTTTTTTTAAATATAATTTTGTATTTTTATTAAATATAATTTTTATTTTTTTATTAAATATAATTTTTTATTTTTATTAAATATAATTTTTTATTTTTATTAAATATAATTTTAATTTTTATTAAATATAATTTTGTATTTTTATTAAATATAATTTTTTGTTTTTTAAATATAATTTTATGTTTTTATTAAATAAAATTTTATATTTTTATTAAATAAGCGTACTGTATTTTTAATATTGAAAGTTACAAATAAAATATAGAAGTAGAAAAAAAATAAACTCATAATACAAATGTTATGGTGGCATGGTAGTTAAGGCATTCAAGTTTTCTCTCTCACACCCGAGTTCGAACCCGGGTGTGAGCATATTTTCAGCACATTTAGGCGTAGGCAAGCGGGTCGGGGTCCGGACAGGGCGCAAACGGGTCGGGCAGGTAGGTCGGCGGGTGGCTGCGGCGGGCATTTGGGTTTGCTATTATTATTTACTTCAGCGACGGATTAGTGACGAAAATTTTCCGTCGCTAAAAATCCGTTGGTAATTTGAAAACCCTAAAACAAAATTAGCGATAGAATTTTTCGTCGTTAAAAAATTCATCGCTGATTCTTCACTAAAATTAGTGAGATGACTTTCATTGACAGAAAAATCCATCGCTGATTTTTCTTCACTAATATTTTCAACGACGGAAATTAGAGTTTCAGCGACAGATTTTTTCGTCGTTGAAAGCTATTTTTCTAGTAGTGTACCCACATCATATTACAAACTATATCTAACAAATTTAAGAGGAATTTGAGCAGCATGGTAACATTATCACGTTTTGTTTGATGAAAATCGATACTAAATCAATCATTCTGGGATGAGACCAGATGCCTACAGATTTTTTACCGACAGGCTTTTAGAAAAGGCCTTTGTGATGCAATAAGCCGTTCAATGAACATGAGGCATGAGAATTTTCAGTTTGCAAAAGACTTGTGATTGTGTTGCAAACTTCTCTTTCCTCGTTCTTGTTTGCTTGAGGATTAGCTGCTTGCAACAGTTTGCAAGTAATCTATGGAGGAAGATGAAAATAAGAGGATTGAAAAGAAAAGGAAAGGAAAGAAAAGATAGAATTAGTTTGTGCTTTGGTTTTGATAGAATTAGCTTTGGGCTTTGTCCTGCTTACAAAAGATGTATATTTTCATTTCTAAAAAATAATTGCAATTTATGTATCATGTTGTCATTGAAATTAAAACTATAATTTTTTATTTTTCCTTTTGGGTTATAATTTACCATTTCATAGGCTCATAATTTTTATGTTATGAATGTATAATGCCTGTGATTTCAATTTTGTAATATATTAACTAAAATATTTACAATATAATTATAGAAATGAATTTTTATAAAGGTTAAAATTGATAATTATAAAATTAAAGAAAATAAAATATAATATATGATAATTATAGTTTTAATTTTAGAAAATAAAATAAGATTTTAAATATGTTAATTTTAAAACATTTTTTTTATCAAGGCCAAAATAAATAGTTATATAATTCTCATTTTGAAAAATATATAAATTAAATATCAATAATAATCATATCCACTCCAAAATTTAAAACAAACAATTAATATTAAAATTCAATTTCTATTCCGATTTCGATTCTGAATGAAAACTAAAAGCCATTTTATTTTGATGGGCTATTGGTCATGTCATCTTCTAAATGACTTTGCAAAAGTGAAAATGCCAATTTCGAAGGGGTGCAGCCTTGCATTCAATCTTAGGTATAGAATGAAGACCTATAAGATCAAACGAAATGGGAAAATGTGAACAAAAATTTATAAACCAGGAGAGGACTTTTTCTCATGTTTGACTCCCTTACTCCCTTTCCTCTTGGTCGTAGAATTCATCGAGCTCATGATTCAGTGAGGGGCTCCGAACAAATATGAGAAAAGGAATATGCAAGCCCCCTAAGGAGACTCTAACTAAGGACAAAAACAATTTATAATATTTTTTCCAAAAAAAGAAAAAAAATCACCTTAAGGACAAAATGTCACCAACCATCTAACCTCCAAAACCCTTCTCTGTGACACCTAGCTTCCTTTCCTTACCATCCATTGTGAGTCAATCCAAACTTGAATATAATAATCATTTTCAAAGGATGGTCCTCTCCACCATAAAACTCCATAATCACTTTGCAAGCTGGGTTTCGAGGTTCTTCCTGACCAAGGCTACCTCTCAAGATTCAACTTACCCCCTCCCCCCCCCCCCAAAAGAAAAAAAAAACACAAAACCCCAATAAAATTTGAATCTCCTCAAGTGTCTTTATGGTTGACCCTTGAGATGGGAAGCAATAACACAAAATATTCTGTTAAACAATTAACTGTGCCTATAATTAGAGTAAAATGTTCAATCTGTAGCATGCTTCAATTTTCAGCAGTTCTCTATTTTGTACTGATCTACACATGATAAAAGAGATACAGTGTAAATGCGAAGATTTGAACTATCTTCATTTCGTGGGAACATTTGATGTCAGTATATAATTTGCAGATTTCTATATTTTCAGTCCAATACATGATAGGGCAATGAAGATCCATGGGAATCTCCATTTAACAACATTGGTTTGCTTTGTATAATGGTAATGAGACGTTTTGGAGTGAACCGTAGGCTACTCGTTACATCCTGCTAAGCTACTATTTATCTACTCCTTTCTCGTCAATAATCAATTTTTTGTTTTTTTTAGCCCAGGCGGAAAACAATTTCCTAGAGAAAATGTGCGCATGGGAAACAAGAAGCAATATGCTACTTTACTGAGAGACTGTTGAATTTTTCTACTTTATTCAACCTCATATTTCTAGTCTGCATGACCTACCCTTGTAAATTCAAAATAGTGCATGATGTTCATTGTAAGTTTCATGGGACTAGCTCTATATTTAAAATACTGAAGCCATGACCTTAAGATTTCGCATTTTTAGCTTGTTGCATTACCTCCTGATTGATCATAGTTGCCGAGTTTTTTAAACATCTGGTGCTTATTAACAACTTGTTACATGTCGATAGTTGTGGGAGCTTGAGAGAGGAGTTGATATTCTTGTGGTAGTGTTGGTAAATATGCCAATGAGAGGCTTTTACCGTGAATTTAAAAAAAGAAAAAAAGAAAAAAAAACTTATATTGAGTATTGTGGGATAATGGATGGTTACCCCGTTATCCCAACTTCCTAATAACTTTCCCATTCTCTCTCTAATGTGTAGATAGTGGTTACTTTTTATCTTATGTGAGGAGGAGGCAATTTGAATTGTTTTTGAATTAACTACTACAACTATGCATATTGAAAAATTATTGAGAATAGCCAAGTATTGAGAGGGAGAACAACATATTTTAGTGAGAATTAATTAAGAGACTATGAAATTTTTGTGTAGGAAAATTTTTATCGTCACTTCAATTCATCGGATTTAGGATTAAGGTGTTGTGATATTGTGATGATGGTTTAATTAATCTCGTGGTCACCATCTGGACTGTGCAATTATTCGAGGGATTTGCCATTCGATCGGATTGATTTTGAGATACCCTATATATCGAGATATTTACTCGAAATTTTAATCTCATTTAAATTTCTAAAAATTATTCATTGCTTTCATTGTATATTTGTACATCTAATAGATCTAACATTGCTAGAAGAGATTTATTAGATTTATTAAAAATAAGTTTTGGATTTTTTGGGTATAAAAAATATAGGGTATAAAAAAATTAAGGTTTGGATCATGGATGTGTTTCGTGAATCCAATTATATCACTATGTTTTCCATCACTTGTAGATCACAAATATAATTTTTGTTGAATTTTTTGATCACATTTAGGATATGAAATGTTGGGTTGAAATTTTCGGCCTAAACAATGACTGAGCCCTTAGATCTTAGATTTGTCGAGATTAAAGACAAATTGATTTATACAAATGGTTTTCCTAATTACCTGAACTACATTTTGGTGTATGTATTGATTGTTGCTGTCATCGAAAACTGGGTTTTTCAGCAAGACCGAGAAGGGCTGCGGCTATAACGTCAAGATTCAGACAGATTAGGACTTTAATCCTCTGGAAAATTGAGTTTAGGATGATGGAGGAGATCCGAATTACATTTTTCATTCAAAATCCATAAAAAAAGTGGTCGGAATGGCGTTTTTCGGCAATCGGGTCGAGAGGACCTGGTTGCAGGCCCGTCGGGCAAAGGAGAAAAGCCCCAGACCTATGGGCGCATGCATTACATGCCCGCAAAGGTGCGTTGGCATAGAGGAGTGGAGCGCGTGTAGTCCATGCTCGAGTGAGGCGTGTGGAGGGTTGGGCAGTCCGGGTCGATTTTGACCTGGATCCGCGTCCCAACCTGTGTCCTCGACCCGACGTGCATGAGAGCGCATGGGCGACATGCTGTGCGTCTGGCACATGGACCATCCAACGGTGTGTAGGCTTGGCTGGAAATAAAGATTTTCACTTTTTTGAGGGTCCTATGCCATTTAATGTGACTTTTTGTGAATTTTTTTGTACTGAATTCAAATCTAAATGATAAGATACGATCCTAGGTTATGATGTATAGTGTCCATTGACTCATACGCTTGCTTTGAGGTCTATACTCGAATCATTTTGGATTTCTTAATTCGAAGGGTATACAAAATTGTGAGAATAAGCATCACAAGTCACTATTGTCTCTAAAACTGTTTCAAAAATTGTCGTGTTGGATCTTTGTAAGGAGATAAACTGAATGGTGATAATTATGAGATTTTATACTGATAGAATCAATTTGTTCTCGAAAAACAAGATCTATCTGAGATTCTGAGATACAAAATGGTGGATTCCAGGGAGAGTACCACACCTCAGGGAAATGAGATTAGGAGGCGTTAACATGCATGAAAGAGGAAGAATGGCCAAGTTAGGACAATACTATGTACGATGATGTGATCCCGATCGATGAATAATATCCTATGACTATATCGATTTGGCTCGTTTTAAAAAGAGTATTGTGGTGTTCCTACAGCTCCTAAGATGAGAATGCTGACTTATAAATTTATAACATATGAGAAAAGGACTGATCATATAATGATGTAGCATTTGACACAAATGTCGAGTATGGTCGTCGAGTTGGGGAATACAAACGAGCCTATTACAGATATGTTTTTAAGTATTAGGTGCAATCCAGTCTTTACCTGATTTATGAGAGATCATGAAAATCTATCTCACACACAACGAGAGTATTCATACTTTCGCTAATGTGAATAGGTACTGTGAGGTCGAGTAGACCAAACTCGGGTCATGCTTATGTAGTGGAGTCGAGTAAGGACTCCCGTGACACCAAACACAAATAGCGTAAGCATGAGAAAAAGACTTGAGGTTCAGGTAAAAAGAAACCATCCGAGAAATCCAACGATAAAGTATTAAAGCGCAGAAAGAAGAAATTAGATAAGACCAAGTTATAGAACTACATCTGTAGTAGATTTGGTCATTTCATTTGTAAGTGTGATGAGCGGAAGCTATCTCTTTTTTCTTTACGTGGTTTGAGATGATCACTATTTTTCTCTCATTTGTGGATTGTAAACTTGGGGTCCACCAAGTGCGTATGTTGAGTTCCGCTGAGTGAGTTTTCAGGTAGGATAATTTATGTGGGGAATAGAGCGTTTGTCGTCGTCAGAGGGAGTGACACTTGTAAGTTGGAGTTGCAAAGTGGCCAAACCTTTACGCTCTGAATATTCGACAGAATTTGATATCAGCTTAGGATATGTTTTGTTATTTGGAAACTTTAGATTTTTTATTCGTTATGACAAGTTCTTTGATTTGTTCTAGTTTAGTCCATGATAGACTATGTGTATTGGATCTGAATCTTTATAATGGTGTTTCTTGTTATCTTCTTAGGGCGAGAGAGGATGAATCGGTTAGCAACGACTGGTCTGTTAAGCCCGCTAACCAGGGTTGAGTTGTCTTTATGTGAGTTTTGCCTGGACGGCAAAGTTAAAAGAAAACCATTAGCCAATGCAATAAAAGTTGCGATTTCATTGCAATTGATCAATTTCGATATTTGTGGCCTATGTAAATGAGAGTTCGAAATGGAGTTGTATAGTCTATTATATTCATAGATGATTACATGCATTTCGGTTACGTTTATCTGATTTCGCATAAGTCTGAGGCATTAAGATGTTTCGGGAGGTTTATTAGTGAGGTGGAGAATCAGTTAGATTTGAGAGTGGAGATTCTCAAAACCGATCGAGAGTGTGAGTATTTGTCTGAAGAACTCCGCTTTGAGAAGAGTATTACGAGATAACTGACTATTTTTGCTACTCCTCAGTGGAGTAGAGTAGTCGAGAGAAGGAATAGGACTCTATTGGAGATGGTAAGGTCTATGATGGTGCATACCAATTTGCTTATTTCCTATTTGGGAGATGCTTTGTTGACTCCAATCTACATTCTTAACCGTATTCTATCAAAATCTGTAGTCAGTACTCCACATGAGCTTAGGACAGGGAGGCAGTCTTACCTTAGTTACTTGAGGTTATGGGGTTGTACTGCGTATGTTCACGATTTCTCGCATCTACACGGCAATTTAGTCCCATGAGAAAAGGAATGCATTTTTATGAGATATTTACAACTCTCCAAAGGGAATGTGTTCTAGGTGAGCATACAGTTGACATTGTCACCGAGATTGAGTCTCGTGATATCGCGTTTCTTGAGGATGATTTCCCTTAGAGAGGTGATATCGATTGGGACTTAACATTCTATGAGATGGATGAACCTTGTAACTTAGTTGAACCCAGTGATGGGACCCAAGAACTCGTTACGAATCCTGGTCCTAGTAGGAGCAATCCATCTAGAGGTAAAGAGATTCTCTCCTCCTCATAGGAGCATTCGTGGACACGTATTTAAACGTCATTTCTCGATTGAGGGTGAGTCCCTTATTGTGACTCCTGAGAATGATGAGGAATCCGAAATAGTTCAGAAAGCTCTCGTGAGTTTTGCGATGAACCATTAGTTGAAGGCTATAGATGAGGAGATGGATTCAATGAGAATCAACTAGATCTAGGATGTAGTTGATTTGCCTGAGAGTAGAAAGATCATTGAGAACAAGTGAGTTCTTAAGATCAAGAAAAATGTCGACGGATCAGTAGAGACGTATAAGACCCATCTGGTAACCAGGGGGTTACACTTAGGTTAAGAGCGAGGTTAACTAGATCTGTTTACTTTTAGCGATTGTCGTGAACATGAATCTAGAGTTACACTAAATGGATGTTGAGACTGCCTTACTGAGTAAAAATTTGGATGAGTAGATTTATATGGAACAACCATCTAGCTTTATTCCTGTAGATCAAGATGATAAGGTTTATCAATTTTGGAAGTCGATATACGACCTTAATCATCAATCCAGGTAGTGGCAGTTGAGATTTCACAAGGAGGTGATATCTTGTGGTTTTGTAATGATCGAGGAGGATCATCACGTATACTTTATACGTTCTTATGACTCTTTTATGATCATATCCTTATGTGTGAATAATATTCTGTTGACTAAGAACAATAGAGAGTATCTGATAACCATGATGACGTGGTCATTGTTGAGTCTTGATATAAAGGACATGAGTGATGCTCAGTTTTTCCTTGGAGTTAAGATCCAGAAGGATCGCTCGAGACAAATGATGACTCTTTCACAGGAGTCCTAAATCAGGGGAGTTCTTAAATGCTTCACGAAAAACGATTACAACCCCATAGATACTCTTATCGCTAAAGGTTAAAGCCTAAGTCTTGACATGATCCCTAAGACTCAGGGTAGTCTGATTTACACAATATTGTGTACATGATCAGACATTTTTTTAGCAGTCAGTCTGGTGACTAGGTATCAATCGAATCCTAGAATGGATCATTGGAGAGCAGTGAAAAGGATTATGTGATATCTCAAGAGAACTGCGAATCTCTCTTTGTGTTACAGAGGAGATGATTTGTATTTCATTGCATATTCAGATATCGACTGGAGTGGTGATCTGAATGGATGCAAATTGATATCAGGTTTTTACTGTCTTGTGGAGTGATAAGAAGCAAACTTGTGTATCTCTATCTATGACAGAGGCTGAGTTTTGGTATGCTTAGCGGCAGTTCAGGAGAGTGTTTGGCTCTGGAGATTTCTGAATAACTTAGAGGTTGTAACAGATAGTGAGAGACCAGTAATAATTTATTGTGAAAATCAGACCACCATTGATCACACTCGAGACCCTAAATATCATAGTAGAATCAAACACATTGATACCTATACCACTTTGTGAGAGATATTATCGAGAAGGGTGAAGTGACAATTAAGTACACTTCTACACAGCATGATAGCTGATCTCTTTATCAAACCCGTTGCGAGAGATTCCTTTGTGAGATATAAGAATCATTGGGTTTATATGAGTTTTGACATTTCGCACAATGTACTAATGATGCTTATTGTTTTGTATATATATGAGATCTGTGTATGATTCAGTCACTTATTTGTTGCACTAATTTATTGTCATATATTCTGTGATATGTTGAGATAAAAGATATGACAGACAGCCATGATCGACTCTCTCATATGAGTGATCACCTTCAGTTCTGAGTGAGCGGGGATGAGACGGTTTCTAGTTGTAAAAGACTTTGAGAGTGGCCCTGCTAGAATATAAGTCGCCCTGATATATGTTCAGGATGATGTCATATGCGATATAATTGACATGAACATACCCACATCCATGTTGCCTGTAAATAATCGTGTATGAGATATGAGACATCATCTATGATTTATGATATTATCTCCAAAGTAATCTCTCTGAGATTACTGGGTAAAGTCTTATGTGTAGACTAAATCTCATACCTGCACAGTGTTAGAGAAATTTGACATATATCCTTTTGAAAGATGGGGGAATAACACTGTGGTATGTGTTTCATATCGCGTGTTATAAGACGACTAGGAATAGTAGGAGTTATATTATATGAGACAATGATTTAATCTTGATCCTCGTTCCCACTGTGTGAGACCCGAGATCTATTGGGTGAGATCTCTAGTACTTTTACTACTTTCGACTGTTTCTAGAAGTTTTGGTTCAATGTCAGGTATTTTACTCTGTTTACTTATGACTCGAAAGATAAGTTGAGATCTAAGGAGCAGGTTTAGAAAATCAGTTGAATTGAGATTGATAGATTTGAGTTTGGAAAAAGGAAGACCAATCGACATTATATCATTACATAGTATTCACTGGCCGGCCTGTTATGTTTATCCATGTTGGAATTCAAACGTAATAGTGAATATATAGTTGAATAATAATTGGGGATCATTTTCGATGAGAAAACTGGTTCGATAGATATAATTGCGTTGAGTTTGGGGTATAGCGAGCTCTTTATGGTACTAACGGTGGCTTTTCGATCATTCTAACAGGTGTATTGAGAAGTTTTTGTTTGTAGATGTACTCACTAGTCGCACGACACCCAATCCTGTATGAATATCCAGAAGAGTGATATGGTAAATTGTATGAACTATGATCCCGTGACAAATGTAAAATACCCTTATGTGCAAGTAGAAAATGTTGATAAATATGACCAAGAGAGGCTTTTAGCATGAGTTAAAAAAAAAAACCTTAAATTGAGGATTGTGGGATAGTGGGTGGTTATCCATTATCCCAACTTCCTAATAACTCTCCCATTCTCTCTCTAATGTGTAGATAATGGTTACTTTTCTTCTTAAATGAGGAGGCAATTCAAATTGTTTTTGAATTAACTACCACAACTATGCATATTGAAAAACTATTGAGAATAGCCAAGTATTGAGAGAGAGAACAACATATTCTAGTGAGAACTAATTGAGGGACTAAGAAATTTTTGTACAGGAAAATTTCTATCGTCACTTCAATTCACTGGATCTAGGGTTGAGGTGTTGTGATACTACGATGGTATTTCAATTAATTTCGTGATCACCATCCAGACTATGCAATTGTTCGAGAGATTTGCAGTTTGGTGGGATTGATTTTGAGATGCCCTACACGTCGAGGTATTACCCGAAATTTTTATCTCATTTAAATTTTTGAAAATTATTCATTACTTCCGTTGTGTGTTTGTGTATCTTATAGATCTATTAGGTAACACCAAGAAGATTAGTAGATTTGTTTGAGAAAGCTACGGTCTCATTGTAGATGATTAGGTATTCAGCTCTTGAGGAAGCAAATTTGATGTTAGATATGGGTTATGAGCCTCAAATTTGGAGAATGGTGGAACAGATGAACATGCCTGCTGTAGGTGTAAGGCAAACAATGTTGTTTAGTGCCATCTTTCCCACAGATGTATAGATGTAAATGTACATGATTCCACAATTTGGATCTTGTATATATAAATGCTCAAGAAATGGGCTTTACAAACACAACACCGTGAAGACATGGAGTGAAGGTTACAGAAGCTTGTAGTTGTTAAGAAATCAAGATTTGGCTGCATTTCCTAACCTTTTGTCTCTTTGATGTTCTACTGTATCCTATGAACATTTTACCCCAACATGGATCATGAAACATCACAATTCATTCATCCATTCAATTGATCAAATCTGCAACAACAAATAAACAGTGTTACATGTTGATAGGAATCCATGAGCATTATACTGTTCTACCAAAAACTCCTCTTGGTCACTAATCTATCAAGCTTGACAATTCTATTTAATCTCTTAAATGCTAATCATGGCCTTGGACATTGGTACCATGAGAGAAACAATTCAACCAGGATGGGATTCCCATTAGACCCTTTTGCTTCCCTAAATTTCATCCATGTCTTGCTCTGTCTTAGCTCCATTTTCCCAGCTCGATAAATGCACACTCCTTGCTGAGTTCCTTGTTACACTTTGTGATTGATTGGTATCTAATTTGAGTATGATTTTAGTGCGAGTCAATATTCTTGTGCTAGATTGATTGCTATATAATTTGAACCTTGTTGAATGTTAATTCTGGACATTTGTGTTTGGGTTCCTTCCTCTACTCCTCAAGTCTAACTTTCAATTGGCACCAAAAAGTTGCATTTTAGTACCCTTTCCCTTACTCTCTAGTCTCAGTCGGCCGACCATTATCACTATTTTTGTCTTTATAAAACCCCAGCAAAGGCTTTTGGTTGCAATGCAATGATGAAAATCATTAATTTTATGAAACGACCGCTCTGTTTTCATCATTGTAAAACGTAATCTTGCTTCATTGTGATTGAGATCCCAAGCTCTTGTCCTCCCAATGCCATACCCATGTATAGATTACCATTGTCAATTGTTTTCTCTGCTTCTGGATCCTTCCATGTATCACTGTCAAGTTCATTGATCGTGCCATTCAAATATTTTATTTTTAACAAAAGAGAAGGACAAAAAGGAGTTTCACAGGGGCAGTAATGATTGAAGAGAGGTGTGTGGATGCAGGGCAGGGAAGTCCATCTTATCATAGGACATGGCCATGGTCATGTTCATGCTCATGCTCAGCAGCAGATGCATAAGACAAAAAGCTACCGAATCTGTACAACACGGATATAGATCTTGAATAAATTTCTCGATAGGTAAGTTTTTAAAAATTCATAACTACAAACTCTCGAATAAAATGCACGATTGAGATGATGATTACAAGATCGAATCACTATTATGATTTCACAGCATCACAACTCTAAATCCAATTATTTTGAATAATGGAAAATATTTCCTTCACCGAATTTTTCCATCTCTCAATATGTTTTTTATAAATTTTTCAATAGATGATATCTTTTAATAAAAGTAATTTTCAAAAACTCTGTTTCATTGGTTATTCTCTCAAAACATATAACCCAAGAGAGAATAGGAAATTATGAGAAGGTTGAGATCAGTTAGGAGTTATCCTATTATCTAAATTTAAATTTAAATTATTTTACTTCTCATCCAAAAATGCTCCTACATGCACATACCAACCAATATCTTTCATTTGCACATAAAGACATTTTACGTTTATCACAATATCATAATTCATATAACTTTCTACATCACTCTGTTGGATCTTCATATAGGATTGGATGCCATGCGACCGATGAGTACACCTATGAACAAATACTTCTCGATGCACCTGTTAGAATGATCGAGAACCACCATCAGCACAAAAGGAACTTGTTGTACCCCAAACTCAACGTATTACATCAATCGAGCTACTTTTTTATCGAAAATAATCTCTAATCATTGTTTAACTGTGTATTTACTATTATGTTTAAATTCCAACATGAATAAATATAATAGGTCGAATACAATATAATAATGTAATGTCCATTGGCATTCCTTTTTGCTATTAGAATCTATCTATCTTAATTAAGTAGATTTTCTAAACCTGCTCCACAGATCTCATTATCTTCCAAACCATTGATAAACAGACTAAAGTAGCATACATTGGACCAAGATTTCAAAAAACAATCGAAAGTAATAAGGGTACTGGTGGAGTCATCCAATGGGTCTCGAGTCTCACATATGGATCAAGATCACATCATCGTCTCAAATAATAACTCCCACTATTTCATGATCGATTTATTACACTTGATATAAAACACGTGCCACAATATTATTCCCTCATCTCTCAAAGGGCATATGTTAGATTTCTCTAACACTATATATGTATAGAGCTCAGTCTATATATGAAACTTTACCAGAGACCTCTAAGAGAATACCTTAGAGATAATATCACTACATGCAGGTGACATCTTAGATCTCAAAACTGGCTATTTACAGGTAACACGGATGTGAGTATATTCATGTTGATCATATCGTATATGATCTCATCATAAACTTGTATTAAGGCTATTTATGTTCTATTAGGGTCACTCTCAAAATCTCTTATACCTAGAAACTATCATATCCCCACTTACTCAGAGCTTGAGGTGATCACTCATATGAACTAGTCGATTTCGCTAGCTTGACATATCTTTTATCACATCATATCTCAAAATATATGACAAATAAGTGTAATAAATAAATGACTGAATAATACACGTATGACATATATAATAATAAGTATCAAAACATCAATTCAGTACAAAATAAGAAATGTCAAAATATAGGTAAATACAATAATTCCCTATATGTTATAAAGAAATCTCTCATAATGAGTTTGGTGAAGGGATCAACTGCTATAGTGTATGTGGAAATGTACTTGATTATCACTTCACCCTTCTCGATAATATCTCTCATAAAATGATATTTGGTATCAATATGTTTGGTGTTACTGTGATACCTAGGGTCTCGAGTGTAGATAATGACAGCCTGATTATCAGAGTAGATTATCACCGGCCTCCCATTATCTGCCACAACCTCTAAATTATCCAGAAATTTTCGGAGCTAAACATTTTCACAAACTTTCGTTAAGCATGTCACAAACTCAACCTTCATTGTATATATAGATACGTAGGTTTACCTCATACTGCTCCATGAAAATGGCATCACTATTGAGTAAGATAGCATTACTAGATATTGATTTGCGTCCATCTAGATCACTATCCCAGTCGATATCTGAATACCCAACGAGACGCAAATCACTTTCTTCGTAACATAAGGAGAGATCCGTAGTTTCCCTTGAGACATCTTAAGATCCTTTTTACTGCTCTCCAGTGACCTCTTTCAAGATTCGATTAATACCTACTCACCAAACCGACTGTAAAACAAATATCTGATCATGTATACAACTTACGTATATCAAACTGCCAACTACACTAGCATAAGGAATTTTACTCATATCCCTTATTTCTTCCTAATTTTTAGGATATATGTTAAAACTCAGATTTTTACCTTTAGTGATGTGAATATCTATAGGATTGCAATCACTTATCCCGTTATGCTCAAATCCAGATGTAAGACTCTTGTGAAAGAGCCAACACTCATTTCGAGTGATCATTCTGGATCCTAACATTGAGAATGAACTAAACCTCACCAATGTCCTTCATATCAAAATTCGACGATAACCATATTTTAATGGTCATCAAATACTCTCTGTTATTTTCAATCAATAAAATATCATCCATATATAAGGATATGATTACAAAGGAGTTCGTAGAATATATCAGATAGACGCAATGATCCTCCCCAATCATCACAAAACCATAAGATATCATTTCCTTATGAAATCTCAAGTACCATTGCTTAGATGACTACTTAATGCTATATATCGACAACTGAAATCAATAGACCTTATACCCTTGACTTATAGGAACAAAGTCAAATGGATGTTCCATGTATATCTCCTTATCTAAACTTTCGTTTAGGAAGGCGGTCTTAACATTCATCTAGTGTAACTCCAGATTTACATTCACGACAATTGCTAAAAGTAAACGAATCGAGATAAATTTGACTATCGGGGAGAAGGTCTTATCGTAATCCATGCCCTTAGTTTGAGTGTAATTCTTGGTTACCAGATAGGCTTTATACCTTTTCACCGATCCATTTGTCTTTCTCTTGATTTTGAGAATCTATTTATTCCTAATGGTCTTTTTATCCTTAGGGAAATCAACTAGATTTCAGACTTCGTTGATCTTTATTGACTCCATCTTTTCATCCATGGCCTTCAACCAATGGTCTTTCGCAGAACCCTCGAGAGGTTCCTAGACCATTTTGGGCTCCTTGTCGTCCTCAAGAGTCAGAATAAGGGTCTCACCCTCAATCAAGAACGACATTTAGATACGTGTTCTCGACTGCTCCTATAAGGAGGGAAAATCCGTTTACCTTTAGATGGATCACTCTCACTAGAACCAAGATCCATAACAGGTTCTTGGATCCCGTCGTTGGATTCAACTGAGTCACTAGACTCTTTTATCTCATAAAAAGGTAAAATCTTGATCGATTTCACCTCTCTTAGGGAAATCATTCTCAAGAAACATGGTATCACGAGACTTAATTTCAGTGATAGTACAGTCTGTATGCTCATTTAAGAATACAGACTCCTTCGAGTGTTCTGAGTATTTTACAAAGATACACTTCTTTTTTCGCGGGTCTAATTTGCTATGTGGATGTGAGGAATTGTAAACATATGCGGCATATCCCTATGGTATCAAGTGGTTAAGGTTAGGTTATCTCCCTGTCCAAAACTCATATGAGGTACTGACTATGGACTTTGATGGAACACGGTGGAGGACGTGGGCTATAATCAATAAAATGTCTCCCGAATGGGAGATGAGCAAATTGGTCTGTACCATCATAGATCTAACTATCTCTAATAAAGTCCTGTTCCTCCTCTCGATTACTTCATTTTGCTGAGAAGTAGCAAAAATAGTTAGTTGTATTGTAATACTCTTTTTGAAATAGTACTCTTTAAATTGTTTAGACAAATACTCTCGCCGCCGATCGATTCTGAGAGTCCTAACTCTCAATTTTAACTGATTATCTATCTTGCTAATAAACCTCCTGAAGCATTCTAATACCGTAGACATATGCGAAATCATATAGATGTAACCGAAATGGTGTAATCATCTATGAATATAATAAAGTACACGCTCTATTTCAGACTTTCATGTTCATAGGGCCATAGATATCGGAGTGGATTAACTATATTGGAATCCCAACTCTTATTGTCTTGTCAAATTGTTTTCTTATAACTTTGCCAACTAAACAAAACTCATATACGGGCAACTCGACTCTAGTTAGCGAGCCCAATAGACTACTCCCTGCTAACAAGTTCATCATTTCTTGCTCTATATGTCTAAGTTTACTATACCATATATTCACATCATCATCAATACAATCAGATATAAATGCAATAAAATAATAACAAGAATTATAATTAAATAAAATAACATCCAATACATATAGTCCATCATAGATAAAACTAGAAAAAATGAAAAAATTGTTATAACTAATATAAACAATAGAGTTTTTAAAAGACAAAGCATATTCTAGGTAGTCTAAGCAAAGTTCAGAAATCAGGTTCTGGTCGAATATCTAGAGCATAAAGTATATCATGCAAATAAAGAGTTTGGCTACTTTATAACTCCAGCTTACAAGTGTCAATCCTTCTGACAACAACAAATGCTTTGTTCCCCATGTAAATCTTCTAAACTTGAGGACTCATTTGGCGGAACTCTACATACGTGTTTCAATCTCGTGATACATAGTCAATGGCTTCTGAGTTTACAATTCAAAAAGAAGAGGAGTCAATGAGCCACATGGTAGAGACAAAGTTCAAACCATATAAAGAAGAATGACATATCTTCCATTTGTCTCACTCACGAGTGAAATGATCAAATCTGCCACATATGTAACACTTCACTTTGACCTTATCTAGCTGCTTCTTGTGCTTTTGTAATCTGCTATCAGATTTCTTAGATGGTTTCTTTTTGGCTGGATCTTGGGTCTTCTTCCCATAATTCTTCCATTTATGTTTGGTGTCATGGAAGCCCTTTCTTGACTTCGCTGCATAAGCATGATTTGAGTGCGGTCTACTCGCCTCCAAGTGCTCCTCCTTGAGCACATAGTGCTTGCTCACATCAATAGAAGTACAAATATTTTCGTCATACGTGAGATAAGTTTTCATGGTCTCCCATAAATCAGATAATGACTGGATCACATCCAGTACTAGAAACTCATCCAAAATGGGATGGCCCACATTACCTAACCCGACGATCATACTCGACATTTGCATCAAATGTTGGTTCATTGTATGATCAGCTTTTTCTTATAAGTGATAAACTTATAAGTCGGTATCCTCATCTTAGGAGGTGAAAGAGCACGATAACACTCTTTTAAGGTGAGCCAAATCGACAAATCCGTAGGATATTGCCCATAGAGCGGGAATATGTTATCATGCATGCTACTAATTAGGATTGCTTTGGTATGGCTATCCTTCTTTTTCTATATACGATAGGCCTCCTGATCTTACCTAACTTAAGGTGCGGTACCTTTTCCGAGGTCCACCATCTCATGCCTCAGAATCTCAACGAGATCTTGTTTTTCGAGAATAAACAGAATTTTCCAGTATCAAATGTCTTAGTTGTCACTATTCAATTTATCCCCCTTACAAATATCTAGAATGACAGTTTTTGAAGCAACCATAGTCTCTAGTACACAGAAAAAAGAGACTTTAAGGACTTAATACATATTTTCATATTTTGTATACCATTCGAATCACCAAATACAAAATAACTCGAATGTGAACCCCAAAACGAACAAATTGATCAACGAACTTATCCACCACAACCCGGAGTCATATCTCACCACCTATATTTGGATTCGGTACACAAAAATCGATAAAAATCACAATTATTGATTTGAGACGCTAAAAAATTGAGAAAAATCAATTCAGAATGATCTGACGTGTTGCTGGACATCCCACATTAGCGGCATACTGCCATGCACTTGCACGTGCCAGTAGTATGCTGGCACACGCGCCAGATACATAGTGTGTACTGCACGCGCACTCACGTGCGCTCGATCGCTTCCTAGGTTAGGACGTGGATCCGGGTTAAAACCGACCTAGACCCCCAACCCTATTGCTTATGCACCTCAGCGCACATGAGCTCCATGCACTCACACCCTACACCATCACGCGCCCCTGTGTGTGTGATGTGCATGTGTCGTGGAACCAAGTCAGGTTTTCTTCGCCCAATGGGTCTGCAACCGGTTCGTCTCGACTTGGTTATTGGAAAACCTGTTTTTTGGCCTTTTGGGGCATCGATTTCGGCCAAAAATTGTAATTTGACTTTCAAAATCATCTCAAACTGGATTTATTAGAAGATTTAAGCTCTAAACTCAGCGATATAAACATTTCCATCACGGCCCTCGCGGTCAATAGAGAAATTCATATTCTGGTAATCAAAATTCACAATTAATACATCAAAAAAGTAAATCAAAACATGATAAACATTTATAGACCATTTTTATAGATCAATTCATCCATAAATTTGACAAATCTAAGGTTCTAAGGTCACAGGCTCTATCCATGGCCAAAAATTTCGAATTGACATTTAATGGTCTAAACATACTCCAGAAATTAAATAAAAATCATATTTATACTCCATGGGTCGCGAGTAATGTCATGGTATTATCGGATTCACAAAACTCATTTGTGATCTGGACTCTAAATTTTACCCTACACATTTTTAATCAAAAAAATTTTGAAAAATTTTTAAATAAATCTAAACATATTTTGATATCAATGTTAACTTTATTTTTATACATGTGGAAGCATGGAATTCATGAAATAAATGAGTCGGAATTTCGGGATAAATATCTCGATATGGAGGTTTTCAAAAATCCGTGACTGCAAACACTTGAACAAAACGTATGACTAGGATAATGATTACAAGATCAAACCATTACCACGATTTCACCGCACCACGACCTTAGACTCAGTTATCTTGAATGACGAGAAATATTTCCTTCGTGAAATTTTTTGATCTCTCAATAAGTTTTTCACAAATCTCTCAATAGATAATATCTCTCAGTAAAAGTAATCATAAAAAACTTTGCTATGTTGGTTATCCTCTAAAAATATGTAACCCAATAGAGAATAGGAAATTAAGGGAAGATTAAGGACAAGTTTAGTTCGCGGAAGAGGAGGGGAAGAGAAAGGGGTGGATTTATTTCACTTGATGAAAATAAATGCATTTCCTTTATTTTTGTTTGGTAGGGGTGGAAAGAAAAGAAATATGAGATATTTTTTTTGTATTTGGAATGAAAAGTGGAAGGAAATAGTATCTTATTTACTATTCTATGATTGTTAAATAATATTTTTAATATTTATTACCATATAATTTTTTATTTTTTAATTTAAAATATTTTTAAAAAATATAATTTTTAAAAAAATAGTTATTTAATATATATATTTTGTTTTTTATAAATTATTTTCTTTATTATTTTATATTAAATAAAATCAGAATATTAATATAAAAAAGTAAAAAAGTAAATTTAGAAAAAAAATAATTTACCCAATAAAATTGATGAAAAAAATTAAATTTTATTATTTTATATTAAATAAAATTAAAATATAAAAAAATAATAAATAATTTCGTAAATATTAAAAAAGAATAATAACAAATTCATCCAAAAATTTCATTTTCTTCCACTTCTATCTACCTTAAAACAGAAATGATTTATTAAGAGAGAGAAAAAAAGATGACATCCCATTTTTATTTTCTCCTCAGATTTCCCTCCTTACCAAATGATTGAAATTGGTCATTTTCTTCCACTTTTATCTCATATCCTCTTTTCCTTTTACTTTTCATATCAATTAAACTAACCCTAAGATCAGATAGAGTTATTCTATTATCTAAATTCAAATTTAAATTATTTTATCCCTCACATAAAAATATCAAGAAAATTATTTGTCAAGTTCGTAAGCTTTATCTCGAATTTTCAAATTAGTTCATAAACTTCAAAATAAAATGATTGAGAATCTGAATTTCAAAATTCATAACACCTTTAGTTTTTCCGTTACTAACGGTATCAACTTATCCGTTAAATGCTAATTTAGATCGATGTAGCAGATGATGTGGATAGATACTTTCTCATCTGGCTTCCAACGTGGCAGTAATTGCTGACGTGTTAGTTAACACGTCAATATCATACACTAACAACGTTATCACGTCAGCATTAGTGTTGACGTGACATGACATCACAGTAAAAATTCTGTTAAAAAATTAAAAAAAAAATCCTCTCTCTCTTTCCTCCCCTCCCCTTTTCTCTCTCTTCTCTCCTCTTATTGAAAAAAAAAATAAAAACTTTGTGACTTTACCAGGTGCAATCAACTTCACCCATTCATCCACCAAATCTTTCCATTTTCTACCAACAAATAATTAAACAAATAAATAAAAATAGTAACTTCACCATTTCATTTGCTTTCTCTAGTAGCCAATGAATTTAGGGCAAAAAAATAAAAACTATTTGATGTTCTTAAAATGAGGAGCAAGACAGAAATTTCTCAAACCTGAGAAGTTGCCTCACTGGCCTCTGTACTTTATTCGATGAATGCGTTTACAATTGATTCACATGCCTTCCTATGTCTGTTTCCTATAACATCCAGAAAGAAATTTAAAAAATTAAAAAAAAAACACTCAAATTGAATTTGTTCATTGCATAAACTTAAAGAGCTGTAAAGGTTATATCCACGTCTGCCAGAGTTTGAAGCAAATCAACTGATGGCACATAGCCCTAGTCCAATTCGAAAGGTCAGTGCCTGAAGGGCCTACACATGAGACCCATAAAGGACAGCTACCGACCGATAAGCAAACACAAATGACTATACCCTATGACCATTCGACTGATCTATCGAAGGGTTTTAGTCACCCCATCTTCCGAACGAAGGCCCTTACCCGCCCCGCTTGCCGAATGAGAATTATTAAGTGGGAGTAATTTTCCCGATCGGATATTCGGCCACTGGCCCATCGAATGAGCAAACCCCGAAGGTTTCATACCGATCGAATGACTAACCAAAGGCCAACAGCCTTATTGATCGTTAGAAAAGGCCGGAGTGCCACAGCAACTTTTATTCTTTACTTAAGAACGACACTCCTGAGATCTTTCGGTTAAGAAAATGATCTCCTCGGGAAATGAAAGTTCTCATACGATAAAGATCACGATCATTTTGAAATATCAACTCCTGAGATTTCCAGATCGAATCGATAAGGGAAGTAGGGTTGAAACACCCCAACAGCATACGACTCTCGTTGGTATAAGATACCCTCAAACCCTCCAAGTCAGTTACGCTCTTTTAACCTTTCATATTGGGCACTCTAATTATAAGGAACCTCTTTCTCTTTTGAGCTTTCAGTCTATTTATCTTATATTTGAAAATCGCTCTTTCTGACTTAAGCGTCGGAACCTCTTCCGTCGGAACACCCTCTGGTGGTTTTTATAAGTTTCACATCCCGTCGACGGCAAGTGTTCGAGTCAACAAGGTGTTGTATCTATGGAATCGTAACCCACCTCCAATAGATTGGCACCGTCCATGGGAAACAGACTGTAACAACTTCCGTAAGTCTAACAACCATGCCTCCAAGAACCAGGTATCCTCAAAGACCGCCCTCACTGTAGAAGGGTGCACCCGTATCCCATCGAATCTATCCTCCCTCCAGCACCTGATCACTTAATTCATGATCGTATGGTTTCTCCCCGACCATCTCATCTGGAGCAAGTCTTATAACTTGCGGCTCAAGAATAGTCGGTCATGGCCCCTGCACCAAAACAGGTGAGTCATCCTCAGATGGAAAGATTGGAGTCAAAACTCCAAAAAATAAGCAAATAACTGGAGGAATTTAGCCGAACCCTTGGGCCAGATGGCCACTCATAATATGAAAAAACAAATCGAGCAACTCGTAGCCGTCGAGCTTAAAAAGACAGGCGCAAAGAAGGAGGAAGAGCCCTTCCACCCTTCGGGAGTATCGCCCTTTAATTCGAAGATTTTCTTAGAACTGATACCAAGAGACGTCTTCTTGCCACCCATGGAGCAATGTGATGGAATAACTGATCTCCGTGACTATGTTGCCCACTTCATAGCAGTTATGGTCTCCAGAGACCTGTCGGATGCAGCGATATGCAAGCACTTCCTCACCACACTCAAGGACAATACCCTGACATGGTTTAATTCTCTCCTGTCGTTTAGTATCAAGAGTTTCACCCAACTCCGACAACAGTTTGAGTCTCATTTTATAATCAGTCGAGGAGTCAAACGAAAGTCCACTTCATTGCTATCGTTACGGCAATGGGAAGATGAGTTTCTGAGAGATTTCCTAGAGAGATTTAAAACAGAGATGTTAAAGGTTCCCACTCTAGACCATTCCATCCCATTAGCTGCTTTCTTAACGAGCTTGCACTCCTTCAATATGAAGGTCTCCATTATGAAAAAAATCCCTACAACCATCCAAGAATTTTACTCTCGAGCTGGGAAGTACATTGCGGCAGAAGAAGTAGAGGCATTCGATTGATGAAAAAACCATCATAACAGAAAAGAACATAGCCGATCACCTCGCCAGCCTTCTCCAAAGAGGAGCAAACCAGGGGCTCCACCCTTGCGAAGGTTCAATGTCTACCCTCCACTGAACGAGACCCCAAGCCAGGTCTTATATCAAATCAAAAATAAATTGTACGTCAGGTGGCTCCCTCGATCTACAGAGGAAGACCCCAAGAAAGATAAGTCTAAGTACTGTCACTTCCATCGGGATTACAGTCACATGACCGATGAGTGCAAGATGTTTAGAGACAAGTTGAAATTTCTGGTTCGCAGTGATAAACTACAAAGATTTATCAGTACGGAAGGAAGGGATTTACTTTCCCCTGACGGATGTAATATACTGTGGGAGAATGAGTCGCCTAACCACCAGACCCCAGACCCCCACATGACGGATCAAGAGGGGTGATCCTTCAGATCCATGGTCAAGACATCTCGCATGAACCATATGTTCCCACTAGCGTTTATCTGGCGTATGACTCGGAGTTTCTTGCGCTCTTTCCCCTGAGAAAGGGTTCTGATCATTCCTGTGACGGCTCACGACACGAGATCCTCAGTAATTTACAGATGAATCACCTCATGTATAAAGTTTTCTATCGTACGTCGGGTCTCAGTCGTCTTGATTTTACCGATCGAGCGTGTCATCAAAATGAAATAGAACTCCCCGAACGGGTGGACACGTTCCTAACATCTAAAGTTTCCTATCGTATGTCGGGTCTCAGTCACCCTAATCTTACCGATCGAACATATCAAAATGGGATGAAATTCTCCAAATGGGTGGACACGGCCCTAACATTTAAAGTTTCCTATCGTATGTCAGGTATCAGTTACCCTGATCTTACCGATCGAACGTGTCATCAAAATAAGATGAAACTCCCCGAATAGGTGGACATGGCCCTAACATTTAAAGTTTCCTATTGTATGTCAGGTCTCAGTCTCCCTGATCTTACTAATCTAACATGTCATTAAGATGAGACGAGACTCTCCGAACGGGTGGTTATGACCATAACATCTAAAGTTTTCTATCGTACGTCGGGGCTCAATCGTCCTAATCTTACCGATCGAACGTGTCATCAAGATTGGAAGGAACTCCCCGAACGGGTGGGCACAGCTCTAACATCTAAAATTTTCTATCGTACATCAGGTCTCAGTCGCCCTGATCTTAGCAATCGAACGTGTCATTAAAATGAAATAGAACTCCCCGAACGGGTGGACACGACCCTAACATCTAAAATTTCCTATCGTATTTCAGGTTTCAGTCGCTCTGATCTTACTGATTGAATATGTCATCAAAATAGGATGGAACTCCCTGAACGAGTGGACATGGCTCTAAATCTAAAGTTTCCTATCATACGCCCTGATCTTACCAATCGAACGTGTCATCAAAATGGGACGAAACTCTCTGAACGAGTGGACACGGCCATAACATCTAAAATTTCCTATCATATATCGGGTCTCAGTCGCCCTGATCTTACCTATCTAACGTGTTATCAAAATGGATGGAACTCCCTGAACTAGTGGGCACGATCCTAACATCTAAAGTTTCCTGTCGTGCGACGGGTCTAAGTTACCTTGATCGTATTAAATGAACGAGACTCCCCAAGCGGGACGATGGAGCATTGGACAAATGGTTCGAACGGTATTCTCGGGCAGACACACTCAATGAAGAAAGTCTTTTCATTATCAGAATAATACAAGATTACAAGGGGTTAAAAGGAACAACAGAGGTCACTGGGGCAAGGTGTTGATCCACTATCACTCTCTCAACTAACCCCTCAAAAGGATGTAGAGCCTCATATTGGCCAACTTGTCGAAGAATCTCCTCGGCGCACTTCAAATGCTGGAGCAAGCTACGCTGAGAAAGCTGGAGGTTGACAGCATCTTTGGCAACAGACACCTTGAGATCAGTTATCTCCCGCTCTGCATTCTGAAGGGATTCTTCTCGAAAATGAGCTAACGTCTCGATTGCCGCTAATCTCGCTTCTCGTACGCGCGCCTTAGCTTCTAGATTTTCACAACGCTCCTGAGACAGGGCCAAGTCTAACTGAAGACGTTCAATATGCTTGTCTTTCCCCCCTTCGGTGTCATTTTTCTTGTTTTTTAGAGCGTCCTTCAACACTAGCACTTGGTTACTCAAACGGACAATTTTCCCCTCATGCTCTTTCCTCCGTTGCCTTTGGAGTTTGGTCAAGACTGCAGTCTGGAAAGAAATACACTTGACAGTCAGAGTCGATAATAACAAATCTGGATAAAGTTCGGTTGAAAGAATACTTACCGTAAGACAGAGAGAGTGGATAGCCTTGTTAATACGATCCGAAGACGTTGTCTGGAGCGCGAGTTCGGGCGAAACTCGAACCGTTCAGCCAGTTACAGTGCTTATTGCGAATTGATAAAGTTATATTGACGGTCCCCCACACAGACTACTACCGACCCTTATTCTAGATCATCCACCTCTCTGTTGAACGACTCAACCAAAATAGGAGGTGGAATGCCAACCTCATCCTCCACATCTTGCAGGAGATATTGGGATGTTTGAGGTGACTGTTCGAGTGCTTCTCCCAAAACAGGAGCAGAAACGTGTGTCATTAAAGCCTCTCCCTACTGCCATGGATTTGGAGCCAGAGCACTCCCTGTCGTCTCAGGGACTTTCTCGCCTGGAACATCTCCCTCCCCATCTCTGAAGGGCGTATCAACGATCATCAGGCGAGTGATCGATTGGCCATCTCTCATCTCGACATGCTCCCGTGGAGACTCATGTTCTCCAGTTTTTGCTAGCTCCTCCTCGTTAGCAAACGGGTCAGACGATCGAACCCTTGGTCTTTTCGATCGAGTCTCAAGAGAAGTATCGATTGCCTTCCTTTTTGCGTTCGGTTGCACCTCTCGCTTAGTGGAGATATCCTCTAGAAGGGAAGCATTCATAGATGGCATAAAATCAACCAACTCCTTCTTCTACTCCAGTAAGAGAGATTTTATGATATGCCTCGCCTCGTTCACCAGTAAGCCAGACAACAATACCATATGGTCCTCTATTAAAAAATCTACCCAAATACTCCGATGGGTAGACTCACAATAATGGCCAACAAACTGCAAAAGGCGAGAATGACAAAGGAGGTATGGGATTTTCATGATAAAAAAGGGTGCTTGATCAGTATCTGGAAGTATCGGAAGAAGATTTTTATTCAAAAATCTCACGTAAAAGAATTTCTGTATCCAATGCTTGTCCTGAGACTCATTATAAAAGAATTTCTAGCGAGATACCTGATGGGTTTACAGTTTATACGAGCCGTGGGTAGAATTTTGGGCATTGCGTTTCACCAAGGAAAAAAGGGCCCCCAAAATTTTCAAGTCAAAACAAATACGAAAAAACTCTAACAAGAAAATCAAGACAATCACAAAACGCCAATCACTAAAGATATGCAACGAATGGTGGATATTCCAATATCTCAAAACCTCTGCTAGTGGATCTATATATTGAATCTTTAAATCGTACTTCACACACTACTTATATATTGGGACGCAACTGTCGGGAGCATGATTCCCTATATCCTCTTTACCAGACAACACTAGTTCGAAGTCGCTTCTGAGCGATATATCCCTCTAGACTTCCATCAATTCCTCTTCAGTCATTGTGCTCCGTATGCTGCCTACACCTGGCGATGAAGAAAAACCTTTCGACCTTTTAGCAAAAAAAGTTTTTTGCAAAAGATTAAGAGAGCAGTAGACAAGAATACTAGGGTATGCGATGCCCTGACGAATGTGAATCCTTATAAAGCGTACAGAAGATGGTTCCCAAAAATCGAAGCGACAAAGGTCATGCTCAAAAGGTTCGTGTCTTTTTCAATAGTCATAACTCTTGCCACCTTTCACGAAAAAGAGCACCATGAATCAGGGGCAAATGATGGGACATAACCCTAAACCCAATTCAAAGGGTCAGTACCTGAAGGGTCCACACAGGAGGTCCACAAAGAACAGCTACCGACCGATGAGCAAGCATAAACGACTATTCCCTATGACCATTCGACTGATCTACCGAAGGGTCTTAGTTGCTCCATCTTCCGAACAAAGAGCCTTAGACTTCCCGCTTACCGAGCGAGAATTATCAAATGGGAGTAATTTTCCCAATCGAATATTCGGCCACTGGCCAATCGAATGAGCAAACCCTGAACGTTCCATATCGATCGAATGACTAACCAAAGGCCAACTGCCTTATTGATCCTTAGAAAAGGCCGGAACGCCCCAACAACTTTTATTCTCTACTTAAAAACGGCACCCCCGGGATTTTTCAGTTAAGAAAATAATCTCTCTAGGAAACGAAAGTTCCCATATGATAAAAATTACGATCATTTCAGAATATTAATTCCCAAAATTTTTGGATCGACTCGATAAGGGAAGTAGAGTTGAAACACCCCAATAGCATATGACTCTCGTAGGTATAAGATACCCTCAAACCCTCCAAGTTAGGTACACTCTCTTAACCTCTCACATTGGGTACTTTAATCACAAGAAATCTCTCTCTCTTTGAGATCTCAGTCTGTTTCTCTTACATTCAAAAACCTCTCTTTTCTAATTTGAGTGTTGGAGTTTCCCTCGCCGGAACACCTTTCGATGGTTTTTGTAAGTTTCACATGCCGTCGACGATAACCGTTCGAGTCAACAATGAGTCGTAACTCACTTCCAACATCAACTAAAGAATCCTTTGTCTATTGTCTATAAGAAAAATAAATAAATAAAATGAGTAACAAAAAAATTCCAATTATAAAATATTGATAAAAGGAAAAAAAAAAAAAAAACTCAAAGACCCATTCAGCTTGAACTTATTCGAATCCATATACAAAATGATTTCAAGATCTGAAGGAAAAACAAAGGAATCCCCACAGTATTGTAAATCTATATTTTTGGGTTGAACTCATTTGACTCTTATGTTTCTCAATGTTGGCAGTTCAACCAAATTGCTCAATCGATGTTGTTGGGTTGCATCTAAAATTGGCAATCTTGTTCAGAGTTGGATTTTGATGTGTTTTAGTAAGAGAAGATGAGTGTTTTTTAGAGGGAGGGAGAGAGCGTGCGTGTTCTTCAAATTAAAGGGCTTCTTTTTCTTTCTTCAGACCCATAAATAAGGGGCTTAACCCATCGTAGGGTCTCAAACGTGGAGTAAACATCTAAAAAATAGAGAGAGAGAAGAGTGTTTAGCGAGAGAGGAGAGAATAGAGAGAGATGGGGAGGAGAGAAAAGAGAAAGGAAGGTGACTTGTTTTTTTTTCCTTACGAGAGGAGAGATTGAGGATTTTCTTTTTTAAAATTTTAATAGAGTTTTTATTGATATAGTAATATTATTAATGTATGACGTTGATGTTTCAGAGTATTAAAAGTCAGAGATAGCATCAATTTACGTTAATTATTAATTTAATATTTAATGATTAATTTGATATCTTTGATAATAAAAAAATCTAATAACGTTACTATATATTTTAAAATTTAAAAATTAATTTATAAATTAGGCGTACCATCAAATAAGTACACTTTCCTTTCCTCATCAGTCTCAATCAGCCGACCATTCCAGCTGTTCTTGTCTTTATAAAATCCGAACAAAGGCTTTTAGTCGCAATGCAATGATGTAAATCACTAATTTTATGAAACGACCGCTCTGTTTTCATCATTGTAAAACGTAATCTTGCTTCACTGTGATTGAGATCAAGCTCTTGTCCTCCCAATGCCATGCCCGTGCATAGAGTACCATCACCAATTGGTTTCTCTGCTCTCGGATCCTTTCATGCATCACTATCAAGTTAATTGATTGTGCCATTCAAATATTTAATTTTCAACAAAAGAACAGGACAAAAGTAGCCTCACCGGGGCAGTGATGATGGAAGAGTGGTGCGTGGATGCAGGGCAGGGAAGTCCATCCCCAGTGTTATGATGTCATAGGACATGGCCATGGTCATGATCATGCTCATGTTCAACAGCAGATGCAGACGACAAAAAGCTTCCAAATCTGTACAACACAAATACAGATCTCAGACTGACAACGCTGTGTTATTTTCTCCTCGTCTCGTACCCAACCCAACCCCACCACACCACACCACACAAATTCACCAATTTTAAAAAAATAAAAAGAAAAAAAAAATTCTCTATAAATACACTATATTGCTGCATCTAATGAAGCGAGATGCACCTGCTCTTGCTCTCTCTCTCTGTTTTTTTTTTTTTTTTTTTTATATTTTTTTTGGGGCATACATGGGAGGGTCCAGGCATTCAAAATTGCACCCATTCTTTATAACTTTGCTTAATTTTCTTCCTCTCTCTCTCTCTCTCTCTCTCTATGTTCGGTGATAGATATACAATGTAATTTCCTTTTTATATGAATTTTTAGCATTTATTTGTTCATAATTATTTTATTTTTGTGAAATTTTTTCACATATTGTAAAATAAATTGGGAATATTATGCATATTTTATAAATTTGTTACTATATAACTTGAGAATAATAATAATAATAAGAGACAAAATTCATATCAAGTAATTAATAAGTGAAGTGTATATAACTTTTTTTTTTAAAAAAAAATTTCAAACATTATTTCAGGTCAATCTCATAAATTAAAATCCAAGTAGAATTTAAATTTTTTAATAAAGGATAACGATAAAAACTTATTTTAAAAATTGTAATTATTAATTCCCTAGCTAACCAGCCCCCGATCCCCTCAAAAAAAAAAAAAAAAAAGGAAGCAACCTTAGCGGGAGGCCTCCGCTCCGCGGCTCATCCCAGAAAGATCTGCGAGGCTGAGGGAAATTGGAGAGAGAGAGAGAGAGAGAGAGAGGAGAGGGAGAGAGAAAAAGAAAAGAAAAAGAAAAATGGAAGAGAGAGAAGGAGAGACTGATGTATGGAGCAGAGAAACGGTACCTAGGGTTTTGAAGATTGTAGGAACAAGTTTACCTCAGAGAGATCTCATCTCTCTCCTCCTCGTCTCTCCTTGGATTCATCGTACTCTCTCCTCTTGCTCTTCTCTCTGGCTGGTAATGTTATTACTATTCCTTCTCTCTCTCTCTCTCTCTCTCTCTCTCTCTTTCTTTCTTTCGTATGCAGAAGCTTAGAATTGAAATAGAGAAATTGTTGATTTGAGTACAGATGATTGATTTTCGTGAGATGAATAATGCTGGAGATCGACTCTTGTCTGCTCTCTCTCTGGTTTGTTCCAGTTGATTTTCATATTTTCATCTGTTAATAATTATTTAAGTTCCTTTTATTAGATTTAATCTAATTGTGCAATTTGCGCGTGTCTATGTTCGTTACAATGGTTTATTGCAGAGTAGATACAGGCATGTGAAACAGATTATTCTAGAATTTGCTCAAGATATTGAGGATAAACATCTTCTTCTTCTCAAAAACAAGGTATACTTCATATCAGCTTCAATTGTCGAGCATTTTGACCATTTTTTTTATATGGTGATGTAGATGCTAATCTGCTGGAGCGTTATTTCTTGTGAAGAATGTAGATGATATAACTATACTAAATCGGAAAAGGAAATATTTTAAGTTCTGATTCGGGGGCATACAATACATCATGGGTTTATGTTTTTTTCTTAAACCCATGATAGATTTTTATGATGTAAATGGTTAAATGTCATTAGATAGATTTTTTCATCATGGATTCCTTTATTTCATGATGGAATAATATGCAAAATTGTCCGACACTGTATCACACCTTCCCTCATGAAAGTGTCATTAGCTCTTTTTCTATTAAAAACCTTTTTTTTTTTTAATGGGAAAATGCCTTTCCTAGAGTCATTGGCTTTGCGAAGCACGAACAGCAGACATGGTGCTGTCCTGGGCCACATATAAATTGGTGCCCCTCAAGATCATTCAAAGTCTGGGGGAATAGCATTTCCCCTTTCTACCGCATATATGTGTCTACAGCACATATTTTCTGCGCATTTGAGGTTTTTGTTTTGTTTTTCCTTTTCATGTTCCTAAGTTTAATTTCATTTTTTTCAGTACTCACTTCAAGACTTGGAGTGTTTAAACCTGAATGGTTGCCAAAAGATTTCGGATAAAGGAGTTGAGGCTGTGACTAGTGTGTGTCCTAATTTGAAGGTTTTCTCTATCTATTGGAATGTCAGGTATCATTGTGTTCTCCTATTGTTGCTTTAAGGGTTAGGTCTTGAATCTATTGTGCATAGAAAATAACTGGTAATATGATATCAGGGTGACAGACTTAGGAATTTCCCATCTTGTGAAAAACTGCAAACATGTGGTTGATTTGAATCTGAGTGGCTGCAAGGTATGTGGTCCTTAACTTTTATGTCGTTTGCAATGTCCTTAAAATGCAATTTTTTTTCTTTCATTTTTTCTATCTTTACCCATCCTTTAAGTAAATTAAGTGCGTTGCAAATTTGTTGTGAAGTCCATTTCGCAGTTTACTTTTAAAAGATTTTCCAGAAAAAAAAAATCATCAGAACCGGTGATTCATATGATTGTTGCGGAGTTGGCAGGCCAATGTATTGAGTTATTTTTCATTTCATTTCTTTTTATTTTATTTTTTTGCATGATCTTTAAATCACATGTTCCAACTTCTTGAACCTGGCCCTGCATTATGTAGTAGGATTTTGATCCAAACATAGGCTGGTTTTTGAACAATTCAAACTTTATTAACATAAGCAACTAAATGATTGTGTCTTTAGTCCTCCTTCATTGAATTCTAATTTGTGTCACCAACAAATAATTTCCATGAATTGATCCATTAATCTGTTGATTGCAGAATGTTACAGATGGAAGCCTGCAACTAATTGCGAACAACTATTGGGATTTGGAGTCGTTGAACCTGACCAGGTACATAAATTTGGTTTTTGTTCTCGTCTCCAGGAAAGTAGATTTCAGAATGTGCATGGAGCTGATGTGCCATTTAAAGCAGCTTCTTTATTATTTTTTTCCCCTGATGTTCATTTAGAATTGTTTGTGGACCATTAGTTCATTTTCCAAACATTTCTCAGACTGTAATTAAGTCCATCTCTAGAGGATCTTACATTGCGTTTCTCTATTCCTAGGTGTGTCAAGCTAACGGATGGTGGATTGCAACAGATATTTGTGAAATGCTTTTCCTTGCAGAGCCTAAATCTCTATGCTCTATCAAGGTAAGTCGATGTGATCTAAGCAAGTTATTAAGCTCAATGTAAGCAAGTTACTAAGTCTACAATAACCAAGCTTCTGACTTCTTTCTTCTTCCTTCTCATTTTCTGCTCTTATCAGCTTTTCGGATGAAGTATATAAATCAATATTGCTTCTCACGAATATAAGATTCCTAGATCTTTGTGGAGCTCAGGTAAATCTTATCTTTGTTGAGATAGAGATGAGGGAAATATCATAAAGTGCGATCTTGATGGTGAGTGCTAATGACAAATCTTTAATGTCAGAATCTATCGGATGAAGGACTCTCAATGATAGCCAAATGCAAGAAAATTTTATCCCTCAACTTGACATGGTAAAATGAAGCTCTCAAATAAATTTAATATCTTCCTTTTTAAACATCAATTATGTAATACGTTTGGTATTTTTGATAGGTGTGTGCAAGTCACAGATGCTGGGGTTATAGCTATTGCCCAAGGGTGCACATCTCTTGAATTTCTTAGGTAAATTCGTGAGATGAAAATCTAACACTGATTCAAGATCAAATGTATTGAGTTGATATCGTGGCTAACCTTGGAGACTCCTTTTCCTTATGTCTTATTTGCAATGCAAATGAAACGTCTTTTCAAAAGAAATGAATTGAGTAGATGTTTTACACTTTAATTTATAGTGTGGATATTTGAGCAAAACTTGAAGGTCAAAACCACAACCAAGTTGTGGAAGGGTGAAACCACGTGCAGATTGCGCTTGAAATGTAGGCCCCTCCTTCCACTAAGCAATGCACATAGAATGATGTGTTTTTGAGATGCTTATCTAGAAAGAAGCTCTATTTTTTTGTCAGCCCTTTTGTAGAGATGATTAACAAAATTTTCTAATGCATTATAATGTTGTTTCTGTTTTTCATAAAAGTTAAAAAGGAACATTTTATTATTTGGGATTTCTGTTAAGAATATCTAACTTATTATATTACCTTGTTTAGTATGAGACTAATGTACCTTGGTAAGAGCTTTGATGTAGCGTATTAAGTTTATGGAAGCTACATAGCTTTCCTATATGGTCTCCTAGTGGTGGCACGAGTGCTTTCACATCATAGTTATCAATAATGACACGACAGATATGCAGCTTGTTTGGCATTGTTGGGGTGACTGACAAGAGCTTGGAGGCCCTGTCAAGGTTTTGCTCCAGCACTTTAACAACACTTGATGTGAACGGATGTATTGGCATTATGGTAATTTCTGATTTTGATATTTATAATCGCAGATCACTTAATGGTTCTGATCAAGTCTCACTAAGAAGTTTGAATCATGCTTAACTAGTTGTCCTGGTCATTTGCTGGATTATCCAGATAGCTTTGCTTGTAGATTTGATTGGTACAAATTTTTCAAATGGTTATGTTTAATGAGGTCAAGTTTACATACTCGAGGTGTATTTGCCTAATTTAGTCTCTAATCAATGAAATATGTACTTAAATTTCTTCTATCTGCCATCCTAACAGAGAAGGAGCCGTGAGGAATTGCTTCAGAACTTCCCAAATCTTAGGTGCTTTAAGGTTCACAGCTGATGCCATAAATCCACAATGCTGCTTGCCAATGGTAAATGTTTTCTGGCTTCTTGCAGTTAGATCCTTGTCTTTACCAATTCTAATCTCTCCTGTTTAGCTTGAAGGTTGGGGCCCACAAGACTGCAAGCATGTACACATTTGAGTAGCTGACGTGAACTGTCCTTTTGAAGGCTGGTTCCATGCAAAAATTAATTTGTTCAAGGAAACTGTCCTAATTTGTTCCATTTTGGAATGGAATTTTCACTGCATCTAATCTCCCAGGCTGCAAGACTGTCTTTTATCGAGCTGATCCAAGCGCCGTCAACATTAAGCCATGGAGATTGGAGGAATTGCTGACAGCATATGTGGCTGTTGGGTACTACTATTGGGATCATCTAGCAAGTGGTAATGGTAAAATAGCATGATGGTTCAGGCTTATGATTGTTTTCAGGAGTTGTCCTTGACAAAAGTTGCTGTGCGTGACTGATAGATCTGTAAGACGGCTGCACAAGACTAGAAATGTGATTTTCTTCATGTAACTAAGAGCACGTTAGGTATTGTCGATGGGCAAGGTTATGTTGATTATTATTTCTTCATATTATTTGTTTTAAAGACAAATCGTCGCAAAAGCAAAGCCCTCATTCTCTTTGATGCGGTGGAAGGCCTAGAATCTTCCTACTGCAGAGGGGTGCAGCATTGTGGCTATTGCCTTTTGGGGCTGGCCATGAGAATCGCCATTTTCTTTTTTTTTTTTTTTTTGGGTTAATTTTTTATGAACAAATAGTTCGTATAACATTAGGCATATAATTTTCGGAAGAATTGCTACTGGGTTCTATTCAAGTCCTATGCATGCCATGCACGCAATATTTTCATTGCATTGTGGGTCTTCAAGTTATCATTTTACATGCCTGATTCACCATATGCTGATGATGATCAACATGGACACAATCAGACAATAGAGCAATATTGATGAACCACTGAGGATTGATGCACCTAACAGTTTGCGTATCCTCCTGGTGTCTACAGGGGTAGCTGAGCTTGCTGCATCCAGCAAAACCAAATGAGTAAAGATATTACATGCGTGCAAAGAAAAAACACTCTTACCTTCCATAGGGGTGTTGCTGACACTAGGTGCTGGGGGGCTTGAAAACTGCAAGAAAACTTGCGCATCGGTCGAATTAGGAGGCATGTGTAGTAGTTGTATTCAAAGATTGAAACTAGTGAAAGAAGTTTTCAGTTTACAGAGACTTGTGGTCATGCAAAGGGTGTGAAAACTTACCAGGGCAATCGGAGATGTTGGCTGGGGCATGACAGATGAAAGGGAGGCTCAAAGCTAGGGTAGCATTCACTTTGAAGCCGAGGTTTGTATCGTTTTGATCTTTCACAAGCACACACAGACACTTCTAGGTGGTTGTAATCATTTTTCCCAAGTCAGCACAACATTGTTTACCAGGAGCTTTTGATTTCCCTTCAACAAAGTCTAGACATGGTGAGGGAGATGCAAGTTGGTTCCCACCCTCCTTTTTATCTTGTGCAAGGTCCGCATTTAGGCAATAACTCATTGTAGTCAGTAAGATGCAAATGATGCCTAAAGCAACATTCATTCCGCTCCTGAACAATGTCATTATCGGTGTATACGTGTGTGTGTGTGTGTGTGTGTGTGTGTGTGAGAGAGAGAGAGAGAGAGAGAGAGAGAGAGAGAGATTGATTTGGTTTCCTTCCGTGTAAAGCGCATGCATTTGTACTAGTGTGGTATGTAACAGTAATACATCAAATTAAACTACTAAATCTGGACAAAAGATTGTTAAGGCTACAAGCTATAGATAAAAACCGGGGTCAAATCAACCCGCTCAAAACCTAAAACAATTTGACGTGTTAATCTTGATTATAATTCGAATAGCACATAAAAACCATCTGTTAACATATCTGACTACACACACACACGGTAATGAAGATAAGTGCCACTTGAACCAACTAAATCAATGGCGGGTAAATTTGGCAAACACTTGTACATTTTTTTGCACACTCATTTGGTGCTTAATGGTATATTTAGAAAATTTTTCAGTAGAAGACAGGAGAGAGATTTAAGCAGCACATGAAATATGTAATTCCCTTTACTGGACCCAGTCCCATTATTTTGCATTCAAGTTGTGCACAAAACGATAGGGGCGTAGAAGGTTGGTATCTCTTACGGCTTTGTGATTAGAAAATGCTCCACTACCACTTGTAAAAAGGGATTCAATTGATAGTATGAAAAAGCATCTCATTTCTCATACCGTACTCATACCATGCCGCTGTGGTTCCAATTCCCAGCTCCGACTAAATTCCTTTCAATCTGGTAATAAAACTGACACACGAGAGCCCGAAAGAAGTGAGAATATGAGCCTGCAACCAACAGCATAGGGCTGGTTTGGAAAATGGGGTACCTTAAAATAAAAACATTTCATTTTATTACCAATAAAAAAGGACAGATAAATGGATCAGAAGTTGACCCCCCCAGTCCCAAGACCATAGTAAGCTAAGACTTGCAATTTTCAAATAAAAGAAATCTATGAAATGCCGAGGGCCATCACCTGCGACAACATAACCTACAAGAAATGCAGATGTCAAACCTTCGCTTCCGCAATAACAAGAGGATCACAAGCAGCGACAAGTTTTTCGTAGTTGCCAACTCTTTGGAAATACTTGCTTTGAAGTGATGAACATGACCCGTATGATTTCTTCTGGGTTAATAAAGATGTGATGCAATTGAGCACCAACTTCCAATAATCGCCTTGATCCCCAATGAAAATTTCCTAGTAACTTTTGATTTATGACCAGCTACATTGACTACCTTGAACCACATCAGCTAAGAAAGATACAAGTCCATCCTCTGCTAGTGCATACATGGAAAACAAAATCCTCCCTATGCAACAGCAGGCATACTACCACTCTGCTTGCTAAAATAGGGGAAAAAAAAATGCAGGAAAACGGGAGGATTCTCAAACTGGACACATTGATCAATTATATTGAGCTGTGGATGTTTATGAATTACTTTCTATTGGCAGAAGGGAAAAATTGGGAACTTGGATATGACAAAGGCATAATTTTTTCTATGAGACCGGTGAAATATTACAAAGCTGATCACAGCTACGATTCCCCCTGCTGGGAACAATTCCTGGGAAAGGACACAGGCAGCATGATCTAGCATTCTTACAATAACTTATCTTGTATGCATAGAGCATTTATCCAGCTCTCTTTCCAAGGATGTCTTTGCACCTGAAAATGCAGAAAGTAAAACTCAGCCATGCACATGGAGACACAAAGCTGAAAGAGTTCATCCAGCTGCCACCCTTGTGACTAATTCAAAAATGGATAAAGAGAACTCTTCAGACAGCCAAAAAACAGATGAACACATAAAAAAATTAATGCAAGCACACTGTTGATTGTTAAATAATTTACTTAAATCATGGATTCTAGCCACGTCCTAGATTTATGCGAAAGTAGAAAACTGAAAATTTCTAAACATGTTCCTTAATTAATCACACAACAAAAAACCAAGCAAATGGCACCTTTAGCAGGTGGGGGGAGGGAACTTTGGACCAGGAAAAGGAGATGTTAAACAGAGAAAATGAGTTTAGCAAAAGGACATTAACACTTAACACAGTCACAAGCATCTGTGTATGAAAACTCTTTTTATGGCAAATGCTTCAACCCTGTATGAAGGTTATAGAAGAGAGTTTCAAAAACACGAGAAAAAATGGATAACATTTTTAACTCAACTGAAACGATGCAGTAGAAGGGGAACAACAGAAGGAATCACAGAATCAACAAGTCCCTTCCAAAAGAGAGTGAGGCCAAATTTTATGAACAGAATGAGATAAGGAATGAGAGACTGTCCATAGCTACACCATGATAATATTGTTATGGGAAAACAACTAAAGGCAAACCATGGTCTTGGGGCCAGAGACTTGGAAGTGAGGTAAGATAACAATGGTCCACACTACCCTATCAGCTGGTCCTGCATAAGCCTTGCAGAAGACAAGACTCATCAAATGACAGCTGACACAAATTACAGTGACCCTCATAACAGATAGTTTGATAAGAGGGTTTTCTAAGGCTAAGTGATACTTATTAAGTATTCTTAAAATAATTTTATTGATTATAGTTGCTGCACTTCTTTCATCCAAGCAGTCCACTGGTATAGACGTATCCTAGAAGGAACTTCCTTATCTTATCCACTAATAGAAGTAGTATGTTCAAAGAAGATGCTTCTTGGTTGCTTACAAATTGCAGCTTGCGTTACCCAGTGTTCTCTCTACTTGATTAAAATGAGAAGGTGAAGAAACACATAAACCGATAAGATTACGAGGGCCAGTTTACAAAAAAGACACTTAGATTCAAATGCTAAAATATGAAGATATTTAATCTCCAAACCGGAAAATTTGAAATGGCTCAGGAAATCAGAACATGCAAAAAACTATATGCATACCTGAAATGTTAACGCCTAGTTCTAGGTTTGCGGCGAAATTCAGCTAAAAGAGCTATATGATCAGATGACCACTCAGGAGAAGGAAGTGCCGTGTCTTTTCTCAAACTGTCCTCATCCAAAAGCTCCAACAAGGATTCAACTGTCAGAGAGTCCGCTGAATGATGCAAAATAACTACTTTAGCACAAGTCCTATTTTGAACTGTACTCCGGCAGAACGAACCTAGCCGTTAAAGAGCACAGCAGGCAAAAGGGACAGGAAAGTGTGTATCTTATAAGTCATGTACCTGTGTAAAATATATAATCCAGAGTACCGATAAAGTCACGAGTGCACTTTGTAAATAATGGCTCGTTTGTTGAGGGGTCCATTTTTCTCCTCTGCTGCTCTAAACCAATACCAACTGCCATTCTAGCAAAAGAAGAGTATGCACTGACCTGTAAAAAAAAGTGTCACAACCAAAACAAAGCACAAAAAACACCGAAGATAAAAAGGTAAAAACATAATGACTAGCAGATTATTAAAACTGCATGTGTACCAGTGGTAGCTGATGGGTTAGTTTGCTGGGAGGGCGCAGAATTCCAAGAGGATCTACAGCCAAATCTGGATGCATAGGGTCCACTTTCCCCATCGCAAGAAGTGCATGAGGAGCACTGCAACAGTTTGAGAATGCAAGCCATAACTAATTTTAGTGCCGCTCCCATGATTTGGAAGACAAACCAAATGAATTCTCAAAGTTGATATGGCAATGACAAGGAGAATTTTACCTTCCAGGAACAGAATTGAAATCACCACAAACCAACATCGGGATGTCTGCACTCATAGCTATTTTTTCCAATCCTTTTAGGAGAGTGTGAACCTGATACCACAGTAAGCAAACAAAGAAAAGCAAAATACAATAAAGTATGAAACAAAAGATACTTCGGAACATTTGTGCACACGTGCCTGAGTGAAATGAAATACAAAGAAAATTGAGAAAAGAATTGGTCAAGAACCTGCCAGAGTTTGACATCTTTGAGATCTTGGTGGACATTAACATGTGTATTTGCCTGCGCTCAAGGACCAGAATGAAAGAAGTGATTACTAAAGATGCCCTCCACTAAGCGAAGTGTAAGGTATGGATGAATAAAATATAATATGATATGTGTAGACACCACACATTTAAGATTAACCACATAAAATAAGCAAAATCTAATGACACATGAACAAAACCTAACCAAAACCAATGAAGAGCCAGTACCATCCCAGCCAACAAGGTATATCACAAATTGAGCTAGGAATGGAGAATACAACAACAAAAAACCGAGCCTTAATCTCAAATTTTAGAGTCAGCCATTGAGAGACTAATACAGGAGAGAAGAAAAAAAAAATAAATAAATAATAGAAACAAAAACATAAAATTAAAATTTGAAAATAAAAACAGAGAAAATAATGTTAAAAAATAAGCAATAAAAATAATAAACAAAAAGAAATAAAAATGAACTATCTGTAAAAACTTAAAATAATAATAATAATAATAACAATAACAATAATAAATCAACTGCTTTGGATTCTCCTACGTCACTCATTTCAATTTAAAGTCTTCTTTTCAACTAAACCCTTGACACTCAAATCTTTACGGATAACTTGCATCTAAGTTTTTAACGCTCTACTCTGACGTTTCACTAAATCTCCTCCATTTAAAATCTCGCTCCTCTTAACTGGTGTGTCTTTTAGGTGTTCATTGCTTCTTTCAAGACAGTGGTTTGCAAAGCTGTGTAAGCAGCAAATACACAGATAGCAGCAGAAACATTTAACATCCTCCGAGTCCACAAGAAAGAAGAACAAAAAATAAAAGCACATTTTGTGAGTGCCATGTAGAGGAACAAGTCTCCCATAAACATGCTTCTTTCTAGAAATGTTAGTGTATCATAGATCCAAACAATACGAAAAAAGTAGAATCCCATTGTAAGTCATTTCACACGCCAACCAACAAACAGTCATGCATTTCTCTTCACAAAAGAGAACTATATAAAGAAAAGGCTGGTGATATATTGACCCAAAATGCCAGGCATAATAATATTCTGCTTAATGACAAGGACAATTGTCTATTAGTTACAGAGTGGTCAAATGAAGCATTATGCAAAGGCCATAACAGCATCAGTATTCAATTTAAACTATCATTTCAAGATCATCATCACACTGCATGCATGAATATTAAAAGATTGCTCTATCTACAGGTCTCACTCCTATACACACTTAGATAATTGTATTGTACACATATAGAAGATGCCGAATAGTCATAAATATGTTTGGCGAAGGACTAAAATCTACAGTAACAGGGGCAAGTTCAGGGATGCAAGGATCTGCATGCTGAACCAAAGGAACAAGTCAACAGAGCTTAATAAGAAATGTAAAAGACTTATTTAGAAAGCAGAGTCTGCCTCCAGGTCAGAGTGCTGCTTGACCCTGGACAAATTATCATCGTCACTAGGGTCATGAGAGTTTTCATGTTTTACATCTTGTGCAGACATTACCACTATGAGCCCTGATTTCTCTCTCATCCGGCTCTCATATGCCAAAACTGTAATAATCCAAAACCAGTGTTCAATTGATTTTGTTTCTACAATCATTCCAGACATGTTATTGTGCGGGTCACAGATCATACTGAATCATAATGATATTTATGGTAGACAATAATAATAACAACAACAACAACATCATCATCATCAATAATAATAAAATAATAACAACAACAATAATAATAAATTTAATGAAATATGAAAAACTTACCACACAGAGAAGCTGCCTTTTCCCAGTATTTTCTACATTCTGGTAAGAAAATTTCGCTTCCAAAACTGCTATTAGTGCAACATTATCCTAAACATAGCAAAAGTTGATTAGCTCTTGTAGTCCAGTCTACAAGCCATAGTATCAAAGTACAACAGCAACCAAATAAAAACTTGGAAAGGAGAAAACCACCTTGACCAATCGAGTTAGAGCAGTTTTCTTCTGAGCACTTGGAACTAAGGCATCAGTCAAAGATTGCGCAGCCTTGTTAAATTCAACCTTCATACAAGAACAAACCCCTTTACAACGAAGGAAACTACTTGGAAACAGCAAATATGCAGAAGTTACTAAAACAACAAAGGGACCTCATATTTTTTGACATGTGAAAATCTATCTCTGCGGAAGAAGGTAGCACACCCATCAATTGTGTGGATATTCCCTGTGAAAACCTACAAGCATCACCAATATAATTATAATGCAATTAATTAAAAAAAAAAAAAAACCCACCACGGATCACAGAAGTAAGTCTAGAGAAACCAACCTCATTTGTCTTTCTCTTGAAAAGAGCTTGGTACCCATGTTTATCAAGCTCCGGAGCAAAAAACTCTTCAAAATGATCATTTTGAACCTGAAAAAATATTCATTTGGGCCATCACTTTATAACATTAAAATCAAATTCACCAAAGAAAAAGAAAAAGAAAAAACAAGTACTTTATGGAAAGTAATGCTACTGGCTACATTTAACAGCAGCAGAATTGATTTTAAAATTGACCAAACCACAGGACTTTGACCCCCTCTACAGTTCTGTAAAGACCCAGAAGAATGAAACCACCTTAAGATGTAACTATTTAAGAAAGCTCAAAAACTTACCTCCTGAAGACAAACAATATCTGCACGGTAGCCAACTATTTCTCGCAGGAGATTTTGTCTGCGATAAGGCCAAGAAAGAGCCCATGGAGGGCAATAACTATATTGTTCATTAATAGCATAGACATCAGACAAAATGTTGTACGAGAGGACTGTGAAAGTTCCAGCTGATAAGACGCGCCCATCTGACTCGAGATGTGTCGCTACATCAAGTCCACCGACCGAAATCAAGCAACGTGGACTTGGAGAAGGAGCTGGGATGACACGAGAAGTTGACAAAGTGCTAGGATGACCTACAGGTAGTTTTGTTTCTGCATCTACAACAACACACTCAAATTTAAGAACGTGGCCAATGTCATCAGCTGTGGGTGTATATGTTTTTGACCATCCAACTTCAAACCATGTTTCACCACCACTCCTTTGGGTAACTGCAGCAGGATATAGAGGTGCTGAACCATTTGTCAAGCCAGGAGTTGATGTTGAGCTTGATAAGCTCGTGTTAGACCCAGTGCCATTAAAACGCCCAAATATCTCTTCCTCCTCATTTCCATTTTCATTTACAGCATTGGTGGCACGTTCATGAAGAACACGATGATGCTGCCACGCATCTGAAAAGCACTTGGGGGAACAATGGTAACTTTTTGCAACAGGCAGCTTTGCCTTAACACAGCCTAAGCACTGCAGGGTCGCCTGCTCAGATGGATGTACACTACAGACTGCAACTTTTCTATCACTTTGTATCCGATACCTGCTAAAACGGGGTGGGTAAGATAAAAAGGGAAAGAAAAAAGCAAAACAGGCTCAGAATAAGAATAGATTCTTAGACCAAGTCAGTACCATCAACTTATAACATTACACCACTTGTACACATGAATACAAGGTATGACGAATGTGTAGAGATGTCAACACCTTTGATTTTTGTTTTTTTTTTTGGGGGGGGGGGGGTTTATAAACATTGATGAAGAATATCTAGTGTTTCAACAAGGCTTGGATGCATGCACATGCTTGGACCTTGGAAAACTCATGGTAATCCACACCCCCCCAACCCAACCAAGAGAAAGAGAGAGAAAGGAGTCAAAACAATAAGCTTCGCCTCACCAATCAAAATATCAGACTGCCACCGGTAACATCAACACATAGCAAGATCTAGCTTTACAAACAACATGTGATACAAAAAATAAAAATAAAAACGAAAATAAAAATAAAAAACATTATTTCTCCAAATACAATAAAGTTCAAAATAATACGCGCTCTGTTATATCTTTATACTGTACAAAACCTTTTCCTGCACAACTTCTACAATGCAAAACTTTGATCATGTAATACCTTTGCATTGGAGAACTGAAAAATGTTCCGTGGAACATTAATCTCTTCAGCATTCTGGAATGCTTCACAATAAGCACAGTTACAGCACAGGGTGGTTTGCCCCTAAATAATAGAGAGGACTGTATCTAATATATCTGCCGTACCAATTCTAAAGACATGAAACACTGAGTATGATAATGGCCAAAAAGATGAGCAGTGCCATAGAGGGAGCAACTTTTTAAAGCAAGTAGATTTGCATTTTCATAAGTACAAATGTCAGTTCTATCAAAAGATAATGCCATACATGCCTCAGTGCTCCAAAATCAGAATAAATCATTCAGAACTCCAAAGTGTAAGAATGCCCAGTGGAGATCAAGAATTGACCGTACAGAAGAGAACATTGAGGCATCCACATTGTGGAAGTAGAAGTGATCAACTTCCAATCGTGGAAACAGATAAGAGTTGACTGTTATGAAAACATACAAACAGACCACTCCTAAACACTGTCAAGTGATGAAGAAATGCCATAACTACTTGGCAGAAAGAGTGATTCAAAACAATTTTCAAAAAGGACTGAAATTTGAAAGAATAAGATAACTGGCAATAAGGGAAAATGGGTTCGTTCATGACTGAATGAATCTAGCCTGATCCTTAGCAGATGCTACAACCATTAAATCTAATGGAATGAAATTTGGTCCATAGCAGATGCTACAGCCGCTACTAAGCAGTTATAACAGCTGCAACAGCGGCAGTACTTCTGCAGTAAGCACTGCGACAGTTCTATCCTTATTTATTCTTTTTTGCTGACATTGCTTTTTGCAACTACAATGACTGATTTTTCATATAGAGTAGAACATCAGACTATAGTACCATTATTGTGTTTACAACCATGACAACTGACTGTTCCATGCAGCCATCAGCTTCCAAGACTGTAACTGTTATGAAAATTGCAATAGTGTTGACCACAATATTAGCTTGATCCATCCATGGTCACTGAGGTAGTATTAATAAAAGGTAAAATGGAGCCCAATGTGACAAACACTTTATAAATGCTGACCACAGCAAACTGATCTTAGATTTTAATGCATTTCTCCAATTCCACAATTATATAGAAATGCAAGTGAATTTTGAACACATGCCAACCCATGGGTCCATTCAGCAAGTATCCAACACATAGTAGTTAAAATCGCGCTTAAAGCGCGTGCAGCTCATGGACTTTTTTTGCATAAAGCGCAACACAGATGAAAAAGCATAGGTGAAGCGCACTGAAGCACATAAAGCGCAGTGCAAAAAGCACAAAAAAAGCACATGGGCTTTTTTTTTTTTTCAGTTGCTGCTGCACTGCTCATTTCTGTTCTTTTTTTTTTTTTTTGTCTCTGTTCTGGGGGTTTTCTCTTCTCCTGCTCCTTTCTTTCTCGTTTTTTTTTTGGGTCATCGTTCTTGGTTTTTTTTTTTTTAGTTGCTTTCCTCAGATCCTTTTTGTTCATTTTTCTGATCACCATTTGCCAAATGATGTCGGGATATTAAGCAGGGGTTTTGTTCAATCGGGCAGCATTTGGTTTAAAGTTATTTAAGTTAATTCATATGTATTTTCCAAGAACTTCATGAAACACATTTTCTTGTTATTTGGTCTAGAAAATGCTTTTTTTTTTTTTGGGTTCAAATATTATAACATATTTCGTTTGCTATTATATATGTTGATATTCTAATATTATAACATATTTCATTTGCTATTATTGTATATCCAAACATATATTTTGATTTTATATCTTAAGTGCGCTTTTTATGAAAAAGCTTGCGCTTCGCTTTGCGGTTTGCACTTAAGCCCCACAAGGGTCTGTCACTGTTTTGCACTTTTCACTTTTAACTACTATGATCCAATACTAATAGAGTAAGAGGGAAGAAAAGTAAAAGATGAAGCTTCAGCGCATCTCATCCAACAATTACAAATTGACATCTTCTCACAACTTCTGTAGCCTAGGCCAACGCACAAGAATAAACACAGAGACTGTTTGGATATCAGACAGTCTTGTGAGAAGAAAATGATCTTATCCCACTAAGGAACTCCACATGCAACAAATGCTGGACCATTTATCACATTGGACAGGAGTGCATGCTCATTATGTTGTCTAGGTTGTATGCAGAGCAGATTATGGCCAAAACTAATGAATGTTCCTCATTCATGTATGCAGCTTTTGCATCAAAAGCATATCTTACATTAATGCATGGATGGTGACAAGAAAAGTCACCCTTTGCATCTTCAGGCTAATTAAGAACTACGGCACATCCTGTAACATGCATTCACATTATGATGGACACACTTCTCTTTTCTAATCTGGTCAACAGAATTGGGGATTCAATTTCAACCCGAGCAAGAGAAAGAAAAGGCCCTAAAAACTACTGGTAGCTAGAACTCTACTCCACCAAAAAAAGAACAGTTACATCTAGAATTTAAAGCCCAGAAAAATGTGACCCCAAAGCTTGGGATTAAGGGTGGTTGTTGTTGTTGTTGACTAGCATCATTGCTACTTTTGAAATCATATTAGTACCTACTCATCATCTGCAGTTGCAAACATTGTCACAAGTTAAAAGCCAAATGTGTACTCAAATGATGCTATTGACAGTAAAGTTGAAGAAGAATTATGGAACTACTTAATAGATCGAGCCTTGAAGTCTCCTATTATCCGATGCAAACAAATGTTTGGTTGACAAAAAGTTGTTTGCAAGACCTTTCTAATTTTGTACGATTCATTTCCTACTCTCCATACTAGAAGAATTTCTAAATATGTACGCATGTACTTTTTCCAGAAGTTTGAAAGAAAACATTAGAGGGTTTGAACTCTACACTTTTGGGTTATTGTTTGTTGTTTTGACAGCAAAACCAAAGAAGCCCTATAGGAAGCTAGATGTAAATCAGATCACCGAAGGAATGCATGAGAGTGCCAAAAAAATTTACATTAAACGATGAAAAACACTGCAAAGAATGGAATCTGCATTAACAGCAGAACTTAAAAACTCTCGTGTGGAAACAACCATGAAAGTTTAGTAATTCAGTTACAGAAACAATCAGATACAAATACACATAAGACTTTAGAAGAAAGCGTGGTTAGATTCTGCATTTGCTTAAACAGAAAGGACCCTATTATAGAAGGAGAGTGTCACATCCCGGTCTGGGGATTTCAGTCAAAAATCAAAAAGTACAATCTGGTTATCATTACATTCACTACCATAAAACTTCTAACTCTGCCATCATAATTCCCCTAGTTGTCAAAAGAGAGCGACAACTCCAATGAAAACTACTTTCTAACATGTCACAACAGAAAGTCTACAATTTGAACATGCTAAATTCAAACATACACAAGTTAAAGAATTATCATCATTACCACAGTCAAAGCACCCCCAATAATTATCGAATCCCAACGCAACTCAATGCCGCATGTCACCCGTTTGTGTCCAAAGTGTTACAAGCTCCAAGTAAATCTTTTGGCAAACTTATTAGAATCATATATATATATATATATATATATATATATATATGATGCCATACAAATAGAATGTACCAAACACCTCCACACAGCATGGTTAAAGTAAAAACTCCAACAACACAACACCCAACTCATAAATCCCAGAAGTTCACGAAAGCTTGCAGAAAGAAAGAAATACCCACACAAAGTGGACTGAATTTAAACGGAAAGGATCCCAATGTAGGAAGACTTAACATCACGCTCCGTTAAATTTTGGATTAAAATTGAAATGTCCAATTTGGACACTTCCAACTCCACCATCAAGATTTCCCTATTTACCAACAGAGTGGAACAATCCCAACGGAAACTCCTTGGCACGTAGCAAAAGCAAGTCTACAACCAAAAAATACTTAATTCAAGCTTATACGTACACGCGTCAAGGAATTATCATCACTGCGACAATCAAAATACCCTCAATGATTAGCTAATCCAAATGCAACTCATTGCCACGTATTATCCAATTCTGCACTAACCTTTACAAACTCCAGACAAATCCTTTGCCAAGCTTATTGGAATCGAGATAAAATGTTACACAACCAGAATGCACCAAAAAAAAAAAAAAAGCCTCGATACAACATGGTTAAAGCAAGAACCCCCATAACACGAATCAATTATTAATCCCAGAAAACTCAAGAAAATTTGGAGAAATAAAGCAATTCAAGTAATATGAGGCGGACTAAAACCATCCCACAAAGCAGTGACGTTGAAATTCAAGAAAAAGTTAGAGCAACAAGAAATTCAAGAAAGACAAAATCGCATGAACTCATAGTTAGAATCTATAAACATTACAGCTACCAAAGGACAAATCATAGTTATCCAAAGAACCCAATACATCAATTGCATGAAATTCAAGAAAGACGAAAAAAATCCAAGCAACAAGAAAGCATTTGAATCAATCCAAACATACCATTTATATCTTAGAAAATGACCGTCAAGAGGAGAAGATTCAGGGACATCATCGGTCGTGACGGTCTTATCAGGGCGGCGCAAGAGAACGTAAGGTGTGAGCTCGCAGCCAACGATGGGAATATCGGACGGAAGATGAACTCTGAGCACGCTCAGCATGCTTTCTTCCACAACACAAGCAAATTGACCACTTCCAACTCTTCAAACCCTAACCCCAGAACACAATGAACACTTTCGGCTTCCAAAATCAGTGTACGTACTCGGCGGACACCAGGCGGATCCGCCATTTACTTGACCTTGAGACCCGCCAGCCTTGATAAATCCAAATTCAAACCCTAGAAATTCGTCCCAAGTGAATCTCAAGAATACGAACAAAGAGATCGTGAGGAGTGAGAAAACAATCAACAATTATTCTTCACCTTAACAATTCCAAGAAAGCTTATAGGCAAGCGGTGTAGAGAGAGGGAGGGAGTAGAAATGGTTGGATTTTTGAAATTAGAATGCGGTTGATAAGTAATCGAAGTCGATCCAAACTGAAAGGATCGTAATCAAAGAAAGAGAAGGTCGGATTGGAGAAGATAGAGAGAGAGAGATCGACCGATTCGACTTAGGGTTTTAGTTTAGAGAGAGAGAGAAATGAGTTCTTCGTAATTGGCCTTGGTCGTCTCCCCATTTGGCCCTTGAAGGCCAATCATAAAGAGGCCGCTATATAATGACTCACCCCCAACCTTTTCCCCCCACCAAAAAAAAAAAAAAAAAGAAAAACCCTTCTCTCTCCCTTTTTTTTTTTTTTTTTTTGAAATTTAGTTCTCTGTTTCCAATCTCTCATTGCCTCCTCATGCCCAATTGCATTTTCGGGGTATACGTTTTTAATCTTCTTTGAATAGATTTAAATATTTAATTCTCAAAATTGGTATATGCGTAAAAATGAAATAATAAATATTTTCATCAAATAATCTTTTTTTTATTTTATGTATATTTTCAATGTAACTAATTCTATTGGAAGTGAATCTATAAAATTGTAGAAACAGAATAAATGGATAAGGGAAAAATAAAGCATTAATGAGTAAGGCTATATTTTTATATATTTTTTTAATTTTTATAATTTTGAATTAATGAAAATATTTTTCAAAATTGGTAAAGAGGTTTTTAAGATAAGTTTGGATGAGGCGTCCCTAATTTGGTTTTTGATTCATTTAATCTGTCTCACTCACATTATTCAGAGTTAGGTTCTTCTATTTTGAGTTTAAAATGTTTAAACTTTTAAATTAATTGAGATAACTTCCAATAAGGAATTATGTTTTCCAAACTAATTTCAGTAAAAATGATTAAAAATTTCCATAAAAGTACCTTAGGATTTGTTCCCCCAAAAAAAAAAAAAAAAAAAAAAAATAGAGCCACCACAATGAACTTAACCTTCTAAAATTGTTTAGCCATGACAGATAAATCCTTTTAACAAGACAATTAAAAGTTTTGCATAATTAAGTCTTAATATTTTATTTATGGGCAACAGCTATTAAAAAACAAAAAAAGAAAAAAAGGGCACAGTTGGATCAAGAAATATATGCTGCAAGGCTCAGTCTAATTCCACTTATACATGGATTGGGTGTTTTGCAGTTCCTAAGCCCACTGTCATAAGTATATGGACCGCATTGGGTCATGGCCGATGAGGGGAACCCACTGGGCCCATGTTCAAGTCAACCATTGTTGTTGTTGTGGGTGTGTGTGTTTTTTTTCTTTTTATTAAAAATTATTAATATTTAATAATCACATTAGACTTAATTTAACCTAATTTAAATCGAGTTAGATTGTTTGTTTTTTCTATACATAATACTAAATCCAAAATCTTATTTAAAAAGAACTAATGTCCGATTACTATAGCAATTAGGCATTGGTTGTCAAATGTTATTGGATGATTCATTCAAAATTCTTTTAATTAGGTTAAGCCAAAATGCTTAATTATTTTTATTGCGCACATAGCTTATATTTAATGTCAAAATGAGGTTTATTGAATATAGTTTTGAATTTGAAATTTGAAAATAGAAAAAAATTATCTTGGGAGAGTTCATTCTAATTGGATCCAATAATTTTCAGACCGAATTAGTCTGATTATGATTTTAGATATTTATTGATAATAAAAGAAATGTAAAATTGTTAAAGAAGCTTTTTTTTTTTTTGTTGGGGGGTAGTGGGTTCAAGCAAAGCCAATGATTAGAAAAATCACTATCAAAATTTTTATGATTGTCTATTTTGATTCTATTAGATTTTTATCCCAAATCTCAACAAAATTAAATTTTTAGAGTATTTTGTTCTGAATAAAGATGCACTCTGCCCTCAAGGAAATAGTCCAATAACAATAACTCTATCTTCTAATCTCATGATCCGAAATACGATTTTTATTATAACAAAAAAAAAAAGACTCTTTTTATTTGTATATTGGGGAGATTCGAACTCGAGTTCTCTAGGATAGGGAAAGATGGTGTCATCTGAGTTAAAGCTTGTTAGCAACAAAAAAAAAAAAAATTGGAGGAAGAAAGACACACTCTCTTAGAATAGTTCTAGATAAAAAGTTCAATGCACCCTCATGATATTTTTGCGTAAATAATTGTCTGCCACGGTGATGGTATATATCTTGCTTTTATGTAATTCGTCAATAAAGGTGTTTTTGTTAAACAATTTTAAAAATTATTTATATGCAAAAATAAAATTATTCTTTCTATAACAAAAATTATCACTTATTTATTCTCAGTGTTTGCTTTTAAAAATTACTATATTTTAGAGGAGTAACACTATTTTATCCCATTCATAGTATTTATTGTAAGATAGGATTTTTTTTTTTTAAAAAAATAAATTCTATTGAATAGGTGACAATTCAATGACCATCAATCATTCTACCATCTAGCATTATTAAAAAAATATTATCTTATTTTATAGAAAGAATAAAAAATAAAAAATAATAATTCAACAACTACTAATTTATAAGGAATGATTAAATATTCTATTAAATATTTATAAACCCAATCTATGAATAAACCAGTTGCCTAAGAAAAAGTGCTTCAGGTTTTATAGTAGAAAAGAAATGCCAAAGCTTTTGTGCACAAACCTTTTTTTCCTAGTTCTGGTTTTCACAGGTCTCCCTCTCTCTCTCTCTCTCTCTCTCTCTCTCTCTGAGCATCAATTGATTTTGGGATGGCGAAATGTCCTAAATGGGTTTAGTTGTCAATAACTTTTGTAACTGGGTGTGCAGGTTTAACAATGGCGGCTCATGTTGATGGGAAGCGATGCACTGAAGTGGTGGGTTGGCAATATTGCTGTGACGTTAGACGGTGCAAGGAAGAATGCGAAGCGCTTCACAATGATGGTAATGGAGTTTGCATACCAATTTACGGCGTCGGAAAGGCATGTGCTTGCTTCTTTGAATGCTCGGGAAGGGATTAATCACCAAATAATTGTGATGCGAACATTTGTATTCATGACATGACATGAGCCGCCCCAGAATCTTAATTAAATAAAAAATGATTTAGTTTTTCCGAGAATTTTCATTATGAGAATTTGGATAGTTTTAATAATGTACATTCTCTTCGTTAATGGAGTTGGCCATCCACATATTTAGTTTTAATAATGTCCATTCTCTTCGTTATCCAAGTTTTATTGATTCGTCTGATTCAAGTATTGTAAGATTTGTTGTGAGATTGACTCTCTCAAATCCTTTTTCTCTATTCTTATTAGTCTAATTTGAGATTTCTAATTAAAAATATAGAGTATTCGATCATTCAATTCAAAAGAATTTGATATAAACCGCCTAATTTAGTTTGCATTGAATAATAGAAAGAATTGGATACAAAAATATTGCCATGATACCCATAAAATTAATAATCATTGCATATATTATGATTAAATTCGGATTCTTTATTTAAATCCTCAATATTAAATGATTACTAAATATGTGGATATCCACAATTGCGAGAAGAGTAAAAAATTTATTTTTCACAATTCTTTTACCTACCGAACAAAGTTGTCTAGGATATTTTAAAATCTCACGGTCTCTCATAAGTTTAAAAAACTCATATCAAATTGTAAGTTTGGATTTTTGATTTCAGTCTCACTAATTTTTATTAATCCTGTCAATAAGATAAAAAATAAATGATAGGGAATACTTTTTTTTTCCTCAAATATCACCTACCTAATGTATTATGAAGATTTACATTTATCATGCTTGTCAAATAAGATAACAAAAATAGTAGTGAATAAAATTTTTTTTCCTATATTATCTATTATATTAGAAAAATTTGAATATATCTCTGATATCATATTAAAAAAATTAGAACATAGAAAAATATAAAATATGAAATCTTAATAACCCATTGTTTTAATTAAATTATTACACTAAATTAAGTTTATATAAAAAAAATGTTACAAATATAGAAACAAAAAGTCAAATGTTCTCAAAATCAAATTATTTATTAATTTATTTTAATATATAATATAAATTAATTATTGATTTGATTTTTAAAATATTATAATAAATTAAATTTATATAGAAAATTTATTATTATAAATATGGAAACAAGAAAGTTAAATATTTTAAAAATCAAATTAATTATTAATTTAATTTTAATATATAATATACATTTTTTAACATAACAAATGTATTATCAAGATTGATATTAATCGTGGCTATCAATAACATAAAAGAATGATAGTCAATTATTCTCTCTCTTTCTTTATTTTCCAGAAAAGAATGTAACTATGAGATATGTTATTGGTGTATAGGTGTAACAATGGGAATTGTTAAAGATAGATTTAGACTCCACAGATAATTACTCCGTAGGCCTAAGGGTGGAATCGATGTTGGTGAGGTTCCTTGCTTGTTTTGGAGAATTAAACTTATAAAAGATTGCCGAGAGTTGGTATGACGAAGAAGATTTTGATGTTCAAATCAAAAGGGGTTCATTTATAAAAAGAGAGAAACAGGCAAAGAAAGGCTGTGTATTAGCCCTGTTTAGTTTGTGTCTTTGTGTAGAGTTTCGAACATACCTAGTAAGTTATCTCTGCATAGTATTTATATCCTACCTACATGGTAAGTCTTATATACCTTTAGGGGTGCAAAAACTCTAGTTTCTTTGTGGAAAGATCATATGAGAGCTTCCAAGATCACAGGAATAATGAACATAGGCTCTTTATTGGTTGGGAGTCATTTGAATTGGGAAAGACTTTGATTATTGCGGGCCCTTCTTTCCTTACTGAGTGAGATTATAATAGATTTGTATTGAACTAGGAAAGTTTGAATTCGTTAAAAATTTCATTTCTTATCGGATAATCACACTTTAGACTTATCACGTAATAGAAACTATTTTCGTAATTGCTCGGTGAGACATGGGAGAGCCGAGAGTTAAAATGACCGAGGAGTTAGGGGACCAAGAAACCGAGGAGCAAACAGGTCCGTCCAGCAATAGCCGAGGGATAGCTTGGTTTTCTGTTGATTTGGTTGTGGCCTTGTGGCCCAGTAGAGTTTGGACTTCTATGATCAAGGGTTGTTAGATCCAGTATCATCATTTGCCCTTTCTAATGTTAGTTCGAAGAAAAAGCATTAGGAGTAGTGTAAGTGTTGTAGTAATTAGGAAATTTAAAAGGGCATGAAGTATTATGGTTAAACAGAAAAGGCGTAATGGGGAAGCATTAGGGATGGAATGTAGTTATTAAATGCTTAACATTTCTCCGACTTTCTAGGGATTTGACGATATAGTTTCTACCCTTCAACTATATATATATCACAATGACAAATTGGATTACTATGGTTGTTCATGAGGACAGAATTAGGGAAAAAGTTGTGCTTTTTAAGAGTGTTTGAAGTTTAAAAGGATTTTTATCTTTTTACAGGTTTGGCGTCCAAAGGAGTTGTGGTGGCAAAAGCCATGGGTATAGGGCTCTGTTAGTGAAAGAACTGCGGGTATAAGGTTCCATTATTGTCATAGCTTGCTACTCTGATGGGTTTGTACCGATGGGTTCCTTTTGGCTTCTTGCAGTTCATTATTACTTTTACACTCTTTTGTTACTAAGATTTGGTTCAATGACCTGCAAGGGCCATTTTTATTTCTTTCCTCTCAATTTCTATTTAACATCTAGCTGCGTTTCTAGTTTTAGTATCTTACTGGGTGCCAAATTGGAGTCGTTCAACCCACAGTTGGTCTTGGGAGGCTGCTTAGAGGACATTGGATGGCTTGTCAAAAGAAGAAGCGAGGATTTGGGAAGCTAATCCTTTTGGGGAGGCCGAGGTGTGCACTCCTTCGAGACAATTTTTCTTTGATGTAATCTAGTTAGGATGTATACTAACATATAAATGTATAAATGTAATCCTTTTTATTTTGTTGTATTCAACTGGGTATTCTTGAAACACCGATTCTGCGGTGCCGAACTTCTGTACTCCCATTTCCTGAATTTAATAAAATAATCCTCAATTTATATATATAGAGAAAAATATTTAATTTTATTAAATTTTGATTTTTGGGGTTTTAATTCAAACTTTTGGTATATTAAATTTTTAAAATAGAATAATAAAGTATATATATAAATATATATAAATATATTATTCTTTTCATTTATTAAATCATTTATATCCTCATTTATTTATTTCCAAATCTATCCATATAAATATATAATAATAATAATAATAATAATAATAATAATAATAATAATAATAATAATAGTAAAAAAAATAATAATAAAAAAAAAAAAAAACAGGTTAGGGTTAGAAAACCCTAACCCTTTTCCCACTCTCTCTCCCTCTCTCTCTTTCTCCTCGTCGCCGCCCTCCCTCACCCGCCGCTCGCCTTCTCCGCCATCCACCGCCATCTCCGACCACCCTATTCTCTCTCTCTCCCTTCGGTTCTCTCTCCTTCTCTCTATTCTCTCTCTCTCTCTCGGTTCCATTTCTCTCTATCTCTCTCTTCTCGAATCTGTCGCAACCACCACTGCCGCGATCCGCCATCGTCTCCGCCACCCACGGCCGCTAGCAACCGACCCACTCTCTACCTCCCTCTCTATCACTCTCTATCTCTCTATCTTTCTCCATCTCATTCTCTGTCTCGCGAACTCTCTCTCTCTCTCTGTCACTCACAGTCTCCCTCTCCCTCTCGATCGATTCTCTCTCTACCTCTCGCGGCCTCTTCCTTCCTTCTAGCACGCAACTGCAGCGCGCGACGGCTCCCCTGCGCGGCTACAGTGCTGCCTTCCCTTGCTCGCACGCTCGAACGCTCTGCTCCCTCCTTCGAGAGCCCACTGCAATCTTCAGAACAAAGAACCTTAGGTCGCGATGGTTTCCTGCGATCCTTCCACTGCGTAGGTAAAGATCAATTTCTGAATTTTTATTCCTAGAGTTAATACTCTTAAGTGGTTTAGTCTAACTGTTAGAATCCGTTTTGAATTGGGAATACTGCAGGTCTTGGATTGAACGAAGTGCATTCGGAAGTCAGGTCTGCGATTCGAGAAAACCCTAGGTGAGGGATTTTGAACCTATTCGATTTATTTGGACGAATTTAGGGTAAATTAGAGTAAGAGTGTATTGCATATGTTAGGATGATTGTAAGAAGAGAGTTAAAATGCGCGTTTGATGTTATATGTAATTAATAAGGTTAAATATAGGATTTTATACAAATTGGGTTGTTCTGGATAATAGAATTATATCGAATTGATCAGAATGATTTCTCTTAGAGTTTAATTCGACGTATGCATGAAAACAGTTGGAAATTGGGATTTAAGTTTAAGGATATATGCAGTATTTTTCATTTTAAGTTACCCTGCATATAGGAAATCAAAATACAATTTCCGTATTATGAAAATAGGCTTCAATACCTTCAGAATGACATATGGTTTGAAGGAATCGGATGAGAATTGAAAAGTGTATGATTTTTTAAAGGATTTTTCCAATTTGTAGAAAATTTATTTATTTGAGATTGGTTTTCGATTTTGAATGGTTTTAGGTGTTTGAATTTAGATTGGTTTGAATCTCGTTAATTATTTATAAATGGAATGAAATTGATTACATTGGAGTACATTTATAAATTAAAGAGTTTAGGGTTGGTACGAACTTAAGGAAAATGATAAACCCTGAAATTAGTTAGAAAATTGATGAAATTCGTGATTATTTGATTATGTTGATTTCTTAGAGACTCGAGGAGTCGAGTTTGGTTCGATTCGTGGTACTATTGGGGAGTGCACTACCCTCCCCCATACTGTGAGTGGGACTACGACATCTACTATTGATTGATAAACCATGTTTTACCGATTTTCAAATGACATGATTTCTATACGTGTGAAAATTGAATTTTTGGATTTTGATAAGTATATGTACATATTTTTGTGACCATTGGAGTGTCCCAACTGCTGATTTTATTGATATGCATCCATGAGTTTGATAACTGAATATTGTGCCACCCTTTTGATATATTGATATGTTTTAAATGCTTTCACTTGATTGGCACATGATTTGAATGCATTTATACGTACCATTTGGGCTGTATGCCCGGCTGATATTATGATACGATGCATGGGGCTATATGCCTGGCCGAAATGGTGTTGGGATGCATGGGGTCACGTGCCCAGCTGATTTGATATTGTTCCGTAGCTACGAAGGACGTCTGGTAGCGGCACCCCTTGTGCCCGGATATGCTTCGGCCGGAGGTATCCACCAGATTGTCATGTGTATGGTTGTCCCAGGTTGAACCCTCATCGGGAGAGGACGTTATCTTTGTCTAGCACTGGGCGGGGGCATCATACATGGCCGACTATTTATACGTATATTATTATTATTATTATTAATTACAGGCTAGTTGGAGTAGTCTGTGGCTAACATTGGGGTAGAGAGCCATTATTTGATATTTGCATTGTGAAAACCCCCAATGCGTCCGTCCTTGGTCGAGGTAGACCATTGCCGGGGTTGTTTACTCGGCCGCTCTTCTTATGTGATTTGATATTTGGATGGATGCATATATTAGTTTCTGATGTGTGCCTTGAGATATGTTTAAAACTGCACGCTGTTTTCATATACCCGATATTGTATTACATGCTTTGACATTCCAAGTTCACACTTGATATTGATAGCACGATGTCATTCCCCTCACTTGCTGAGTATCCTCCCATAGATACTCACCCCTCTTCTTTCCTCCCTCAGACAGGATCATTGTGCTAGAGCGACGTTTCAGAGTCTAGAGATTTCAGTTGATCCTATGTGGGTTTGATTCTTCTCGATGGTAAGGTTTAAGTTTAAATTTGAAAGATGTATTACGTATTTTATTTTCGACCCTGTGAGGTCTTATTGAGATCCGTAGTTGACCGTATACATTTTTATGGGATGACTGTAATAATTATGGACATTGTTGTGAAACTCTCATATTATGCTAGCATTGAGGCATTTGTAAACATTTAAACTCTTTACTTGGAAAACTATTTTATATTATATAAAATTTAGGTCCGCTCGATGTGGCGGCTGTTCATGCTCTAGTTGGGCATGACAGTAGAGGTCTGTAGTTATGACTGTTGGTGATTTACTTAGCCTGGCGTTGTTCTGGATGTCTGCTGTGGTTGATGGGTTTTGGAGAGGCCGGGATGACCATTTGTTTTAAATTTCATAATGATTTTGAATTATATAGGTTTAAACATGTTGAATTGTACATGGGAGACCTCCGATTTATGGGGAGGTTCTGCCCGATTTTCTGTAGAAATACAGTCGACATCCAGGGTAACGAGCGACTGTTCACGATCCCGGTTCGGGGCGTGACAATTCTGATGTATGATCATTGCATTAAAATAAAATTTTTATTACTTACTTGCCAACATTGCCATTGTCTAGAGACAAGTTCGTGATTTATATGTAGTTAAAGATAACAGTATGAGAGGCATGCAACCAAGAGGACTTAAATAGTGAGGTTGGAGTGAATTTGTTGAGGTGTTAGGGCCAAAATAATAGTTTTGATGACTTGCCCAGCCACCATATTGTTGTGTCCTCAAAAGAGTAGTCGAGAGAATACTATAATAGATTCAAATTATTCTTCTGAAAAAAGTGGTTTCTCAATAGGTTGTTCTTTTGAAGGAAACTCTGTAATTGAAATACCGAAGGTCTAGTTTATTTTGCTTAAAGGCTTCCATTTGCCGAGGGGCTAGGGTAGTGCCTTATTATTGTCGGCATAATTGCTCCCCAAATGGATATGTCATACTAGGTGTTGTACCGATGGTATTCAGATGCGTTGTATCTTGAATGTGAATAGTGTACTGGATATTGTGTCAATGATATTTAGAGGCGTTGCGTCTTAAATTTGAATAACGTGCCAAGCATTACACGGATAATACTCAGAGGTATTGCGCCTTAAATTTAACCCTGCTATAGAGAAAACTATAGGTTCTAGGTGAAGGATGAATTGCTTGTTGCATTAAAAACATAACGCTTTTATTGATAAATTGTGAAATAGTGAATGTTCAGAATAAAAAAAGTTACAAAATCTATTGATAGTAGATATGCAAATTTTCAGAGTTCCATGTATAGGTTACAACTGAACCGTCTAAATGATTGAGTCGATAGGTTCCAGGATGGATCACCCAACATACCCGATATGGACCTTCCTAGTTAGGTACGATTTTGCCCCCTGGCTGGGGCTATCCTACAACATCTACTCTTCGCATTACCAGTCACCTAGTTTGAAAGTCTTAATCTTGATTCTCTTATTATAGTATCGGGTCATTTATTCTTGATATGCCGCCATTTAGGTAGATGCAACGTCCCTTGATTCTAACCAAAAGTCCAGTTATACCTGTAGAGCGGAATCGTTTTACTATGGTTGTTACTTGTTGAGAAATTAGGTTTTGATGATAAACAAATTAAGAAAATTTAAAATGCGGAATTAATAAAAAAACATTTTGAAAATTGGGACAAAATTGGGTTAATTACAATAATCCAAATGATTGATCACACAAGATTGCATGGTCAACTACACAAGGAGCACAAATGATTGCCCAAAGAAACGGCTAACCAACTAATGACAAATTTAAATTGTTGGCATGTGATTCAATGAAAAGCATTTTTAACATTCAAACTCACTACATTCTCTCTCGCAACGATATGACAAAAACCACTCTATACCTCCACATCACCACAAGTGCTCATGTTACCTCTTGTAAAGCACACCATAATTATTTACCCATTTGTCATTTTATTTGAAAACATTTCTCTCCCTATTTATTTACTAATTTACCATTGCCATGTGTGCCTCATATTTCTCTACACCTCACCACTTCTCTCTCTCTCCTCCACATGTCAACTTCAACACCTATTCTCTACCAATATTTAAAATGCCCCTTTTTAAAACATGTTTCTTAAACATTTTTATTATCCATTTGCCATCATCAATTTAACTCGTCTCTCTCAAGGTGGCCAACCGCGTGCCTATATGGGCTACCATGCAAGCAAAGAGGTGTCTACCGCATGCCTACACAGGCATGGCTTCCGTGCAAGCAATGCGTGGCTTATTGTAGGCAACCATGCAAGTAAGGTGCGGCCTACTGTGAGACTGTGTAGACTACCATGCAAATGTGCACACTACTATAAGTAGGTGTGGGCTACCATGCACACCTGTGTGGTGTACCGCAAGCGTAATGCACTCAAGTGGTTAAATCTACAGTACCTTCATGGCTGATAAAGATAAATTTAGTATAATATTCGTGATTTATTTTATATTATTTTTGGATAAATATTACACTAATTTTGAGTATTTATTGTGTTAGAATCATTGGAGGTCATGAATGAAATTTAGTGAAAAAATTGAGTAAAAATTGGTGATATGACATGCAAGAAGAAATCCAGACAAAAATACTCAACCGTTAGCCCGTGGGCACGTCAATTTCAAAGGAGTTGGATGAAAATTGAGAACGTGAATATTGAAAATTCCCTTGCTTTGATTGGATTTTGGGAATTTAAAAATCTTAGATATTCTTATATTTTGTTAGTCTCCGAGTTGTAAACAATATTTGAAAGTTTCCTCTTCTTTATTTTAGTAACTTAGAACTCTAAGATTTTTATTTTTACCTTTTAGTAAAAAAAGATAAAAGAGAGGAAATTACGTATTTTTAGGTTTGTGAGTTCTTTTCAATTATGTTTTCATTTTAATTTATTTTCTAATTGAAGGTTAATTGAAATTTTGATTCATGAAATTGTGAGATCTAAATGTGTTTATTTTTTTAACAATCATAGATATTTATTTAATTTTTACACTTCATGGATCATGATTTTTTAAAATTTATTGAATAGGTGGCCAATATTTAATAGATCTAGAATAATTTATAACTAATTAAAACGATAAATCCATAATTGTTTGTTGGTTTTAATAAAGTGGTAATTGGCATTCGTGTCATGGGAATGACATTCGTGTCATGGGATTAAATAATCTAATTTAAATGAACCAAATATGTGTTTGTTAATTAGAACTGAGTCTCTCTAAATCTTAATGTTGTTTAGCATTCAATACTAAGAGTTTCTTTAGAGTTGACTCTCGATTAGGGAAATAATTAATAAATTTCTCTTAATTATCGACGAAATAAGGAGAGATTGGTCGCTAGGTAATTGTCGGCGACTATAACCAATTTATTTATGCATTGTTGAATTATCCTTGAATTAATGATCAATCGATTGAATCAAAGTAGAAATGAACCCTTCAACTAGGTCAATTTATCTTGATTTTTATTCATTGAATGTTGCCCGATTTTATTTTTTCGTTTTGTTATTTCGATGTTAATTCGTTGTTTATTTAGATTTAGTAGTTAATTTAATCGATTTAAAACCCCAAAATTTTATTTTAATTTTTATTACCTTAAAAGAAATAAATCTCATTTTTCTCTGTGGATTCGACCATACTTGTCATAGACTCGTCTTTTTAAAGTAGGTAATTTATTTTTGTCGGTTTGACACCCACCAAATTTTGGCGTCGTTATCGGAGAACGGTGTTAAATGATTTATTTCTTTTTAAGTTTTATTTTTTTTTTTATTTTTGTGATTAATATTTCCAGTAAACTTACTAGAAGTTTGTTAACGACATAGAAGAGAATAATATTTTTGACGTTATGAAATATCCAAATGATTTTAAGTCTATTTTTCATGATAGCATGGCGGAGTTCATTGTTCAAAATAATTTTGTGTAAGATGAATTGGATTTTGTTTTTAAGGAAAATGTGACAAACAAGGTTGCATAATTGGGTAAATTTCTTGATGACAAACTCTCACATTGGAAACAATCATTAGTAAACCATAAAATCATTCACTTCAATTCAAAAGTGAAGTTCATGCTAGATATATTGAAATCTAAATGGATTAGACTCGTCTTTGAGCGAGGTTGAAATGAGGGGACAATGTCAAGCTAAAGACATTAAACAAAGGTGCTTGTTGGGAGGCAACACAGTATTTTCTTTTATAATTTTTTATTTTATATTTATTTGGTTTAATTTAGATTTGATTTTGATTTTTTTAAGTGAATAAATGCTGAAAAATTTGGTAACCAGAAGTGCTCTGTCATTAAGGCGTGCCCAGACCTTAATAAGCTTTCATTGCTGTCCACTTTTGCTAATGTTCTCAAGTGACCAGAATTAAACGTGAGTTAGAGCGTGCCCACACCCTAAAAAGGGGGTCCATTGCTGTCACCATAATTTTTTCGTTAAAATTTATTGGATTTGACCCTTCATTTACCACTCCACTCTAGGGAAGTCTTATTCTCACTTTATCTTTTTATTTTTATTTTTATTTGATACGATACTTATTTATTTTTATTTTTTCTCTCACTTAGCATACATTGGGGACAATGTATGATTTAGGTGTTGGAGGACATTTCATATTTTTGGTAGTTTGTTTGTTTTTCTACAATTGCTTTAGTTTTGTTTCATTTTATTTAATTAAAAAAATAAAAAAATAAAAAAATTTTGAACTTTCTAAGTTGATGTGTGTTATTTAGTTGGTTATAAAAAATAGATTGTATCAATGGTTTTTGTGCTTGTAATGATTATTCATATCTTTAATAGTTTTCTTTGAATGATATGTATGCAAGATTTGATATAAATTCTATTTAAAAGTGAGGTTTTGAACTCAACAAGTGAGCAAATTTATTTTTTGTGCTCGGAATTTCTTTTCTTCTTGAGTGAATATCACATTTGGATTGATTATTCTAGAACATGCATTGTTATGCATTTCGAGATCACATCTAGGGTTTATGCATCGAAATGATAAAGGCACTTAGGATTTACCCCATTTTGGCTTTCGTAAAAATCCCTAACTTGATTCATAATCCCCTTAGTGAACCAATTTGAGTTTAAGACATTTTCTTTCTTTAAAACCCTTCAATATAACACTATAACCCTATTTTGGCTTACGTTTCAACCCTTGTACTAAGAATATATGTAGTTAATTATATGATGTTAGTTATATGATTACCTCATGAGATATGTGTTGATTAGAGATTTGATAATGATATTTGCTACATATGAAAAATGAAGAAAAAAGTTTGATTTTGTTCATTTTTGTGTTGAAAGTTCTTCATGAAAAAAAAAAGAGAAAAAAAAAGAAGAAGAAAAGAAAATAAAGCAGCAGAGAAAAAAAATGTTGTATTTCTGAGAATTTCATTTTAGTCATAAACCATGGAGAAAAAAGTCTGATATCTTTAAATGTTCTTGACTGTTGGCTATGTTGAGCATGTGTGGGTCTCAAGATCATGTATTTTTGGTATGCTATTTTTGTAAGGCAAATATGTTATCACAGAAAAATTGTGTTGCTAATTGCATATTTTCTTTAGTACAATTTAAACCTTTGATATCCCTTTATTCTACCCTTTAAACTCAACCACGTTACAACCAAAAGAAAAACCTTTTGATTTATGTATGAAATTTTAAATTTTTAAGTAGTGGAGATTTGATATATTTGCAAGCATATAATATTACTAATTCCAATGTATTGATCTGAGTATTATTGATATATTTTTTACCCCATTTTGAGTGAATTTGAGTGAACCTTTGGAAAGGATGTTGAATCTTGCAGTTTTGATTTCATAAGGAGCTGTTAGGATTTGCAATGGTTATTCTTGTACAAAATACTGTGAAGTACTTGTTGTTTTGATTATTTTTCTAGTTTGATTCTCATGACATATATTGGCTTAGTAGTTCAAAAGAAAAATATGTTAATTTCAATAGTTTTAATTTTATTTGAGCTAGGAATGCTTGAGCACAAGTATTATTTAGGTGTAGGGAAATTTGATTAGGCATAAATTGGTATAATAATTATGGTTTATTTTGTTCTATTTTTGAATAAATATTACACTAATTATTGTATTTTATGGTCATTGATATAATAGGAATAATGAAGGAGATTTTTAATGAAAAATGAAGGAAAAAGCCTAATTTGTAAATATTGAAGATTTTGAAGATATTCCTAAAATTTAGGAATATAAATTTTGAAGAAATTCAATTTTTGTAATCTTCTATTTTAGTTTGGTTATCTATTTGATAAGTCAATTAGGTTGTTTGTCATTAGAAAATTTCTTTTTTATTTGATAGTTGTCAAAAATTTAGAAAAACATTTTTTTTAGAAAAATAGGCAACTCATTCCTATATATATGAGACATTAGAGAGGAGAAAAGGGGGGAGCCCTAAAGGGGTAGCCACCCCTTCATTTAGAATTTCCCAGCAATGCATTCCTTTTATTTAGTTTAGGTTTTATTTTATTTTTTTTTGTTGCTTCAAGTTCCCACTCCCTCTTGGAGGCGGCTGCTTTCGGTGGCATATTCTTTTTTTCCTTCTTTCCTACATGATGCTGCTGCTCTTGGGAATAAGGGCACGACTGCATTTTTTTTCTTTGCTATTGTTCTTCCAACTTCAACATTCAATAAATAATAGTGAGTTTGTTTTGTTTTATCTTTTCTAACGTTTTTATTCTAATTTTATTTTCTAATTAAAGGATATTGAAACCTTGATTTTTAATGATTATGAGATTTAATAGGGTTTATTAAATCAATATCTCATAAGTATTTATTTGATTCTTGCATTTCATGGATCACGATTTTTTTTAGGGTTATTAAATAGATGACCAATATTTAATAGATTTAAAATAATCTACAGCTAATTAAAAATAACAAGGTTTGTTTGTTTTTAATAACGGTATAAATGACATTCATGTCATGGAATTAAATAATTTAATTTAAATAAATCCAGATTAGAATTTACTGATTAGAATTGAGTCTCTCTAAATCGTAAGGCTGTCGAAACACTAAATCCAACGAGGGTCTCTTGGATTATCTTTCGATTAGAGAAGTAATTAATGGTAATACCTTGATTATAAAAAAAGTATGGAGATATTGGTCGTTTCGTGGTACTTAACGTCTATAACCAATTTATTTATAGGTATTGAAATCTTTAGATAGATCAATGATCAATCACATGAAATCAAGATGGATATAATTCCTTTGACTAGAAAAATTGATTTTCTATTAGTTTTTATTTTTATTTTTCGAGTTCTTTATTTTTATTTTAATTAGTTTAGTTAATTTTCCAAACCCCCATATTTTTATTTTTATTTTTATTTTTCTTAAAAGAAGTAAATCTACCGTTCCCTATAGAGATACTCTATTCACTCTATATTAGTATTTTATGAAGTAGGTATTTTATTTTTGATTGTTTGATGACACACCACATGGTGGAGTTCATTGTTCATGATAATTTTATGTAAGATGAATTGGATTTTGTGTTTAAGCAAAATATGACAAACAATATTGTACAATGGGACAAATTTCTTGAAGACAAATTCCCGCATTGGAAATAATCATTGGTAGGTCATAAAATCCTTCACTTCAATTCAAAATTGAAGTTCATATCAGGTATGTTGAAGTTAAAATGGACCGAACCGGTCTTTGAACGAGGTTGAAAAGAGAAGATAATATGGAGCCAAAGACATTAAATAAAGGCGGTTGTTGAGAGGCAATCCAATATTTTCTTTTATGATTTTTATTTCATATTTATTTGTTTTGATTTTGATTTGATTTTGATTTTTTAGGTGAATAAATATTAAAAAATTTGGTGATCAGAAATGTTTTACTATTAAGGCGTACCCGCGCCTTAATAAGCCTTCATTGCTGTCCACTTTTGCTAATACTCTCAAGTTACCAGAATTGTACATGAGTTAGGGCATACTCACGCCCTAATAAGGGGTTCATTACAGCCACCATAATTTTTTCTTTAAAATTTGTTGGATTTGACCCTCCATTCATCACTCCACGCTAGGGAAGTTTTGTTCTCACTTATCTTTTTATTTTTGCTTTTAATGTTATTTATTTTTATTTTTATTTTTTTTCTTTCTTATTTGGCATACATTGGGGATAGTATATGATTTAGGTGTGGGCGAATATTTCATAGTTTTGTTTATAGTTTGTTTGTTTTCCTACAATAGATTAAGTTTTGTTTCATTTTATTTAAAAAAAAAATAAAAAAACGAGAAAAATAATTTTTTTTGAATTTTCTAAATTGATATGTGTTATTTGGTTGGCTAAAAATTTATGAAAAATAGCTCATATCAATGATTTTTGTATTTGTAATGACCGTTCATATCTTTAATATTTTTCTTTGAATGATGAACATGCAAAATTTGACACAAACCTTATTTAAAAGTAAGATTTTGAGGCTAAAGCGAGCAAATTCATTCTTTGTATTCGGAATTTCTTTTCTTGAGTGAATATTACACTTGGGTTGGTTATTCTAGAACTTACAATGTTATGCATTTCTATATTACATCTAGGGTTTCATGTATTGAAATGATAAAGGTATCTAGGTTTTACCCTATTTTAGCTTTCGTAAAAATCTCTTTCTTGATTTATAAGCCACTTAGTGAACCAATTTGAACCTGAGACATTTTCTTTCTTCAAAACCTTTCAATACAACACTATAACCCTATTTTGGCTTGCGTTTCAACCCTCTTGTACTAAAAATTTATGTAATTAATTATATGATTTTAGTTATATTTTTGTCTCATTTGGAAAATGCTGACTTGAATGTTGACTTTGATACTTTTATTGATGTGAAATGAAAATACAATTCATGATTATAAAAAGAAGAAAGAGTTTGAGTTTTATTCACCATTTGTATTGAGATACTCTTCGAAAAAAAAGAGCAGCAGCAAAAAAAAAAAAAGAAGAAAAAAAGAAAGAAAAAAAAAGAAAAAAAAGTGTTGTGTCTTTTTATTTCAGTCATTAATCAAAAAAATCTAACATTTTTATGTATTCTTGACTGTTAGCTATGTTGAGCACATGTGGGTATCAAGATCATGTATTTTTAGTGTACTATTTGTGTGAAGCGAAAGTGTTCATTGTATAAGAAATTGTATAGTTAATTGCATATTATCCTTGGTACCTTTTAACCCTTAATATCCCTTTTTATCCTACCATTTAACCCAGTCACATTACAATCAAAAGAAAGACCTTTCGATTTATGCATGAAATTCTAATTTTTAAGTAGTGGAGATTTGATATATTTGCAAGTATATGACAATGTCAATTCTAAAATATTGATTTGAGTGATATTGACATATTCTTCATCTCTTTCTGAGTGCATTTGAGTGAACCATTGGAGACGAATATTGAAACTAGTAGTTGCCCTCGTGTAAAGCACTGTGAAGTACATGTCGTTTCGATTATGTTCTAGGCTTGACTCTTATGGTGCTTATTAGCTTTGGTGTTTAGAAGAAGAGAAAACAATGGTTAAAACAATCTGTGTTTTATCTGAACGAGAATGCTTGAGGACAAACATCATTTAGGTATGGGGGAATTTGATAGAGATAAATTTAATGTAATATTCGTGATTTATTTTATATTATTTTTGGATAAAAATTGCACTAATTTTGAGTATTTGTTGTGTTAAAATCATTAAAGGTCATTTATGAAAGAAGGTAAAAAAAATTAAGCAAAAATTGGTGATATGACATGCAAGAAAAAATCCGGATAGAAATACTCAACTGTTAGAATATGGATAAGTCAATTTCAAAGGAGTTGGATAAAAATTGGGAATATGAATATTGAAAATTCCCTTGTTTTGATTGGATTTTGAGAATTTAGAAATTTTAGATATTCTTATATTTTGTTAGTCTTTGAGTTGTAAACAATATTTGAAAGTTTCTTCTTTATTTTAGCAACTTAGAACTCCAAGATTTTTATTTTTACCTTTTAGTAAAAAAAGGTAAAAGAGAGGAAATTATATATTTTTAGGAATTTTTGTTGTTTTAGGAAAGGTGAAGTTGGCCACCCACGCAGGAAAGTGCATCATTCATATCGGCAAGGAAAGTAGCATTTATCTTTAGGAGTCTTTTTAGGTTATTAAATAGGGGGTCATTCTGGAAATAGGGAATGAATTCTCTAATATTCCAGCAACTGCTTCTTTTGTGTTGGGAGAAGAAGACGGGTGCCATCTTTTGTCCTTTCCTACATTGATTTTCTTTTCAGCAATAAAAATTTAGATTTGTGAGTTCTTTTCAATTATATTTTTATTTTAATTTATTTTCTAGTTTAAAGTTAGTTGAAATTTTGATTTATAAAATCGTGAGATCTAAATGTGTTTATTCTTTCAACAATCATAGGTATTTATTTAATTCCTGCACTTCATGGATCATGATTTTCTAGAATTTATTGAATAGGTGGCCAATATTTAATAGATCTAGAATAATCTACAATTAATTAAAATAGCAAATCCGTAATTGTTTGTTGGTTTTAATAAAGTGGTGTCATGGGAATGACATTCGTGTCATGGAATTAAATAATTTAATTTAAATGAACCCGATGTGCATTTGTTAATTAGATTTGAGTTTTTCTAAATCTTAATACTGTTGAGACCTTCAACCTAAGAGCTTTTCTAGAGTTGATTCTCGATTAGGGAAATAATTAATGAATTTCTCTTAATTATTGACGAAGTAAAGAGAGATTAGTCGCTGGGCAATTATCGGTGACTATAACTAATTTATTTATGCATTATTGAATTATCTTTGAATCAATGACCAATCGATTGAATCAAAGTAGAAACGAACCCTTCAACTAGATCAATTTATCTTGATTTTTATTCATTAAATTTTGCCCGATTTTATTTTGTCATTTTACTATTTCGATTTTAATTCTTTGTTTATTTAGATTTAGTAGTTAATTTAGTCGATTTAAAACCCCCAAATTTTATTTTAATTTTTATTACCTTAAAAGAAATAAATCTCATTTTTCCCTGTAGATTCGACCCTACTTGCCCTAAACTCGTATTTCTAAAGTAGGTAATTTATTTTTGTTGATTTGACACCCACCAACGACCTATCGCAAACTTAAGTGGTCAAGCACTTAACACAAGTGACCAACCGTAAATAACTTAGGATGCACGAAGCTGTCAACCACCAAACATGAGTGACTAGCTAACAGTACTCAAATGGTAAACTACTAAGCACAAGCGACTAGCCATCTATGCTTATTTAGCCAGCCGATGATTCAAGTGGTAAACCACCAAACCTTATAAGAAACCAAGTACTCGAATGGTCTACCAAACCTCATATATGGTTGATCGAAACACTTTAAATTCAAGAATTTAGCTAATATCGAACAACCTTTATACAGGGACATTTTAAGAAAGAAACAACGTGTACATTGAAAATATGTATTAACTGGTTTTAAAACTGATGACATGGACTAATCAAATTTCTTAATTTCAAATTAAAGGTCATCATAATTCATTGTTTTGAAAGATCTCTTGTTTGTCAAGCTAAGCTTCCTGCTACAGCAAAAAGGCACTTTAAATTTTCATAAGACATGATTTGTTTGATGAAAAGAAGTAACAAGCCGCTTTAAAGGACAAAAATGGACAAAACCATTAAATGAGAAGCAATCAAAGTTTTTAATAGGGGAAGATGAATAGCATTTAATTTTCAACATTCAAATTCATCTACCATTCAACGGTATTGTTGAAGAAGAGCTTTAAATAGGGCTGGGTCCGACCCGAATAAAACTCGTGACCCGCCCGAATCTGAGATGTTCGGGTTGGGTTAATTCGAGTTTTGTTATACCGGGTCGGATTCGGGTTGGTAATTAAAAAAACTGAATTAACCCGACCCACCCGAATTAATCCGAATAGATATAATCATAAAGATAAAAGTGGAATGAGGGCAAAAAAAAATATTTTGTAAGGACCATATTTCTCTTTCTTTTTTTGATTTATATATAGAGTTCTCTTAAAAAAATTTTAAAATTTTTAATTTTTTTTTTTTGAATACTATAAGTACAAAATTCTTTGGAAAAAAATTTTTCTTTGACTTTTACGTAGCAAAAAAAAAATCCCCTTATTATGTTTACTAAAAAAACAATATTTATATATTATTTTAAATTTTTGAGTTAAAAAAAAAAAAGAATTTTTTGGGTTATATTTTTTTGACCCGAACCCGAACCCAAGCAAATTATTTAAATTCGGGTGCCCACCCGAATTTAAATAATTTGCTTGGGTTCGGGTTCGGGTCAAAAAAATATAACCCAAAATCTCGAGTTCGGGTCAAAATAGTGTATTCGGGTTCGAGTTCCCGATCCGGACACAACCCTAGCTTTAAATACTAAAGTAGTGAAGAATAGAAAGTGGGAGAGATCAAAAAGAAGAACGACTATTGACAATAAAATAAAATCTCATTGAATACTCTAAACACTCGAAAACACACTTGCACTAAACTCTCTATAATATTACTGTGTATATCATTCATTGAGTGTCAATCTCTATACATCTAGGAATTAGCCTCACTTTGTAATATTCTATAAACGTTCACTTCCTTATATCGGAAGATCAGCCTCAAACTCTGTAATAGTCTGATTCTAACTTCCTTACAATATGAGGATTAGCTTCACTCACTGTAACAATTCTATCTTTGAAAGAAGTCTATAGATCATGTGGGATTCATAATCTAGGTTTTGAGAGAGAAAGTATTTCAGGAAGAAATACTGGTTGTAAATGTTTCACATGCACCTGCAAAGCAAGTGGTGTATTCTATTTGTGAAAATAGTGAAAAATCCAGGAGGGTTGCCTAGGATGTACATCGGGATTAGTGGAACCACTATAAAATTTTTGTTTCTGATTTTTTCTTTTCTTTTAGTTTGCTTAATTTTGTTCTTCCGATTTAATCACTCGAAAATCATAAAAATTAAGAAAATAACTATTCACTCCCTTTAGTTGTTTTTCAGTAATATTCTACTTGCAAAGATTAAATTTCTATCAACAGGTAACACTACCTCAAACCTGTAGGTTAGGCTGAATGGCATTTTCCCAATGGCCTTTCTCATTGTAGTATGATACTCCCAAAGAATCCTATCGAGTTTGTCTGCCTAATGATTCTTCACTTCGTTCAGTATCATTTTGAGAACTTAGAGAATCATTCGTTTTGTTATCTTTGCAAGACCATTGGACTATGGGTAAACGACTAACGTTAAGCCATGCTGGATCTCCAATTTGTCACAAAATTCTTTGAATTGCTTGTTGTCAAATTATTTGCCACTGTCGGTAATCAGGACGTGAGGTAATCCAAACCTGGTGATTATTTGTAACACTGGACAAGTTCAGATTGTGATATTTTTTCTAAATAGATTAATAGAAAATTTTTATATTTATGAAAATGTGAGAGAATAATTATTTGTAATAAATATAGAATTTTGTTTGTTAGACTGCACAGGAAAATTTTTGTAAACACTGGATCAATGGACTTTTAATTTTTAAATTATCGATTATTAGAGTTCTGATCACCAGAGTTATTGGTTACCAGAGTACTCGGTGGAACTTAATTTCCTTATGAGGAATTGACTTGCTCATTAGAGATTTAAATTGGTTGATTTCTTCTCCAATTTTAGTTTCTTGGTCGGTAACTATCATGTACTTATCGGTAACCGCCCATTGCTTTGCAAATGGAAACTCTATCGGTGTCCTTTCCCTACCATCTTTCAAGATATTCATTCTAAAATTCTCTCGGTACATTTTCCAATTTACCAATCTCTAGGTATATTTTTTTATATGTTTGTCGCTGGATATCCAATTTTGCATTCTCATGGTTTGTTTCAATGGTTGATTGGTTAACACCACAATCGTATGTATTTGGAAGTACAAGCGAAGGCAGTGAGCTGTTATAACTAGAGCAAAGGCCACCTTCTCCATAGGTATGTAGTTAAGTTCTGCTTTCAGGAGGATCTGGCTAACATAATATACAAGCCTTTATACATCGGCCTCTTGCCTTACTAGCACAGAACAAAGGACATGGTCAGAAATAGATAAATAGAGGTAAAGTTTTTCACCAAAGGTAGGTCGAGAGAGTAGCGGGGGCAATGAAAGATACTTTTTGAGTTTATCAAAATCAATTTGATATTTTGATATCCATAAGAATTTTTGGGATCTCTTCAAGACATCGAAGAAGGGCTTGTGCTTTTCTCCAACTTTGGACATGAATTGACTCAAGGCAGCAATCCGTCTCATGAGACGCTATATCTCCTTTAGGTGCCACCATGTCTATGATGGCTTGGATCTTTTCTGACTTGGCTTCAATCCCATAGCTAGTGATTAAAAAGCCTAGGAACTTACTCGATGTAATCCCAAATCATACTTTGTCGGGTTCAGTTTTATGTTGTAATGTTCTTGTATTTGGAATGTTTTCTCCAAGTCAGTTACATGACCTTTGGGACTTGTACTCTTGACGAGCATGCCATCCACATAGGTTTTCACATTTCTACTGAGCTGCTCACTAAAAACTTTATTGACCAATCGTTAAAAGGCTGCTCCCGCATTTTTTAAATTGAAGGGTATGACTCTATAGTAGTAAGTACCGAACTTCGTAATGAAGTTTGTCTTCTCTTCTCCTCTGGGGCCATGCATATTTGATTATAACCCGAATATGTGTTCATAAAACTTAAGAGTTGATGACCTGAGGAGTTTTCGACAAGCTTATCGATGTTGGGGAGCTGATAGCTATCTTTTGGGAACATTTTGTTGAGATCAGTGAAATAAGCACACATTTTTCACTTGTCATTCGCTTTCTTTACCATGATTACATTGGCCAATCATTTAAAATATTTTACTTCTCTAATGAAGCTTGCTGCTTGTATTGCTAGTTGATGCTCTAGTATGAATACTTTTTTCTTTTATTTCACGGGCTTATATCTTACATCCACAGTTAATTTGTGGACAATCACCGAGGGTTGGATTCTCGGCATATTTTCGGATGACCATGCAAAGATTTTAAAATGGTGGTGGAGGCATTCAATGATGGCCTCATGCAATGGTGAGACAAGTAAGCTCTAACTTGAATGGTTTGTCCATGGATGTTGGTGATTGGGATCTCGACTACCTCCTTGGCAGGATGCTGTTTATCTATTTTTGTAATATCGTCCATGAATTCTGTTGTTTCTATGAGAGGGTTTTTCTATTTCCTTTAGATAAAGGTATAGTCTACGGAAAAGGGTCACAATTGAGAGTCATGATACTCTCTGCCGTTCTGAATTGGAGTTTCATGTGTTTGCTACTTGACAAAACTTTCAAACTGTTTAAACTAGGACGGCCTAGGATAGCATTGTAGAGGGATAGAAGTTTGATTACGCTGAACGTGATCACAGTGATAGCATGATTTGGGAGTATCCCCAAAGTTATAGGAAATGATATAGAACCTTTAGGATATAGTCATTCGTTGGAAAGTCATTTTAAGCGAGTCATCTGGGATTATAGATTCGGGGGTGAAATCCATCTATTGAAAAGCATCCCAATAGAGAATATCACAATCTGCTCCCTGATCGATGAAAACTCTCATCACGGTGTATGGACCTATTTTGGCCATGATGACTAGTGGATCATAGCGACCTAAGGTAACTCCGACTGGATCGTCGTCGTTAAAACCAATTGGTCTCTTTCTCTTTTGTGACATGGTGACAATGGTGATAAAAATCGGGCATGAAATGAGTCTCTTTCTAGCCTATTTTTCATAGACGGCGTCGATTCGTTAGAGGTAGATTTAAACTACACAGATAATTGTATTGTTAACCTCGGGGTGGAATCGATGTTGGTGAGATTCCTCGCTCATTCCGGAGAATCAAGCCTGTGAAAGACCATTGAGAGATTGATTCGAGGAAGAGACTCTGATACTTAAGTCAGAAGTTGTTCGTTTATAAAAAGAGAGAAACAGGTTAAGGAAGGATATGTGTTTGCCCTATGTAGTTTTGTGTGTCTTTGTGTAGAGTTTTGAACATATTTGGTAGATTGTCTCTACATACTATATATATCCTGTGTACATGGCAAGTCTTGTATATCTTTAGAGGTGTATAAATCTTAATTTTTTTGTGAAGAGTTTATATAAGATTTTTTGAAATTATAGAAATAGTAAACGTAGACTATCTATAGGTTGGGAATCCTTTAAATTGGAAAAGATTTCGATTGTTGTCGGCCCTTATTTCTTTACTGGTTGAGATTATAATAGATTTGTATTAGACTAAAAAAGTTTACATTCATTAAAAATTTATTTTCTTATCGTATAAGTATACTTTAAACTCGTCACAAAACAGAAACTATTTTTATAATTGCTCAGTGAGGCGTGGGAGAGTCGAGTTAAAATGACTGAGGGGTCGAGGTCCAAGAAATCGAGGAGCTAACAAGTCTGTCTGGCAATGGTCGAGGATAGCTTGGTTTTTTTGTGGATTTGGTTGTGATCTGATAGATCCAGTAGGGTTTGGATTTCTATAATCGTGGGTCCATAGCCCAGTATCATCAGGAGTGGTGGCTCAGGTTGATGAAAAAGAATGTACTATCTGGCTTAAAGGACAAGCATATGCAATGGCCGCGATACGTGCAATATTAAGGTGCGAAGGACGCTATCGCTACATGACTGGTTGGGGAGAACCTGTGCGACACATATCTATATGTGCATGTCATTGTCAATGTTAAATTATGTGGCCACCAATGTGTCAGAAAATAATCATTTTTTCATCTGCTAATTGTGATAGATAATGTTATTTATTGAAAAAAATAAAATAAAACAAATTGCACCCGGTGCCTGAGTAAAAAGGACATCATTTGTTTTTGCTTTGAATTTTTATTTAAATAATTCAGTCCAGATTCTATATACTAAACAATTACCTGAAATAATTTCTTTTTCCCTTTTTGTTTGAATGGTCTTGACTTCAAATTTAGTCTGTTAAACTTGGAAAAGCAAAATAGAAATTTGCACATGCCTGCGACCTTGATCCTGTCAAGGGATCAAAATTTTCTTTTTCAACTTGGAGAAAAATGACAAGCGCAATCAAGGAAAAAAAAAAGACTAAAATTCATGGAGTTCTAAGACCTTATTTTGGGAGTTGAGAGAGAATTATGTAATCATTGATATGAAAAAAGTTTATTGAAAACAATCACGTGACCAAAGCTTTTCATGGAAATTTTTAGTGATTTAAATTTGCGGTTGATTGGATTTTTTTAACGTAGTCATCTGTCATCGATAGTCTAGTATTTATTTGAAAAATTAAATTTCATGAAATATTTATATTCTTTTTTTTAGTATTATTTTTTTTAGAATGAAAAGCATATCTCTTATGTACTGAAAAAAAATTATGATACTTGCAAGCTATATTTGAAGCATGGGTTTTAGCCTTTGCTCTTAAATTAAATTGGGTTTGATCATTTTGGAAGCAAGGCAGAGGGACGTGAGGAGGTTAGGCTCCTTTATTGTTAAACTTAGGAGGTGTTTGGTTCATGAAAATGAGAATCAAGAATGGGTTTGAAGCCCAAATAAATTGTTTGGGTTAAAAGTACGTGAATGATAGAATGAGTATGAAACTCTTGATTTGTAGGTTTTGTGAAATCTAAGAAAATAGATGAGTTTTGATGGAAACTCACAGATGAAACCCTCGAATAGATTTTTCCTCTTCTCTCTCTTCTCTTTTCGCTCTTCATTCTTCATTTCTCCATCATCATTTTCGCTAGTCGCCTCCGCCAGCGCGTTTGCCTCCGCCTGCACCTCTGCCTCAACCTTCGCCCTCACCTTTCGTCTTCGTCCTTTGCCTTCGCCCTCACCCTTCGCCCTCACCCTTCGCCTCCGATCATCTTCTCAGCCAATTGTCGAATCTCATCGAATCCATCTCAAACCTAACTTTGAATCCATCTTCTCAGCCAATTGAATCTATGTCTGCAATCGCCTTCGCCATCGCCTTCTTCTCATATTTCTCAACCTTCAGTTTCGTCATCACCTTTTTTCACAAACTTCTCATCTTCAGCTTCGCCATCGCCATCGCCATCGCCATCGCCATCACCAATTTTACCCAAATTTAGGTTTTTTTTTTTTTTTTTCTTAACCCAAGTTTATATTTTTTTTATTTATTATTAAATCAATTTAAAAATAGAATAAAAAAGGATTTAAAAAATTATTTAAAATTGATAATTTTAATTTGTTTTTATGATTATTTAAAATAAAATTGATAATTTTAATTTTAGAAAATAAAATAAAATTTTAAAAATATTGATTTTAGAAAATTGATATTTATATAATTTTTATTCCGAAAGTTATAGAAACCAAATATCAACAATAGTAATGATACCTATTTCAGAATTTGAACCAAACGATTGATATCGAAATTCAATTTTGATTCCGATTCTTAAAATTTTTGATTTCGAATCCGATTCTAATTTTTTAGTATAAACCAAACGCCACCTCAGTGGTTATAATGCAATTGGGACCGGCCTAACCTAACTCAACGCCCATTCACCTCATGAAAATGACAATGCAGAAAACGCAGTAGGAAAAATGTTGAAGAGAGGAGCATTGGATCATGAATGCATGAGAATGAACAAAAATCCTCTGGTTTTCTAAAATATTACCTTAAATACTAGCATTTAGAGATTGTGCACAATGGGGTGGCTACGGATGAATCTTATAGGCGAGCCGGATAGAGAGAGAGAGAGAGAAGAAATGTTTGCATTTTTGATGCTTTTACAAGCAATGAGTTTGTTTTATGATGAGAATATGTAAGAATGTCTGTCAAAAAGGCAAAAACAAAATGAATTCAAAATTCAATCTCACAATTTTTACCTGTTAAGATTAAACCTAAATTTTGGGATTAAAATTCAAATTATTATTATAAAATTTTTACCTGTTAAATAAGTACTGTAGGGTTTTTTAAAATTTAAATTTGTAGGTTTGTCTTTTGATTCATATCTCACTAATCTTTATTAATCTACCGGACAAAAGATGACAATTGTCAAATATCACTTATCAAAAATTACACTAAAGTAGGTTCATAAATACAAAAAGACCAAATATATTTTGATTCACTCTTTGTTCTTTCGGTGCTTTAGTCAAGCAGCGATCAAAACTTTTTTGTAATAATTTTTTCCTTCATGCATAGAAAATAAAGGGATTGAAAAAGAGAGTATATCATTTAGTATGTATTAAACCATATATGACGCCTATATATAGGCGTATAGACTCTAACCATAACAAAAGAATATACAAAAAAGAAATGGTTAAAAAATATATGCTAAATATGCTTTCACTATTTTTCAATATTTAGCAGAATATTGTGTTACCATAACGATAAATATTAAGAAAATATTAAGTTGTCTAAATTTTATTAACAAAATATTAATATACTTAAATTATAGGATTATTATATACCCTAAGAAAGGTGGGTGGATGTCCAAAATATGGAAGATGAATATTTTAGAAAAACAAAATATTGTCATTAATAGTATTTTTTATATGTCAATACTATAATATGAAAACATCACATATTTGGAGAATATTTGAATTTGAGACCTTCTAATTATATACACATCTCAAGTTGTATAAATACCTCATTTGTATTCTCATTCTATATACAATACATTCAAGAGAATAAGAAATCTTTCGCTTTCTCTCTCTTTATTTTCTTCTTCTTTTAATATTTTCTTTAGTTTTACAACACGTTATCAGCACGAGACTCTATCTAATTGAGCATGAAGTTCTCATCAACGAAAAACAAGATTTCTTGGTATGAATTTTCTATAACTTTTATTTATTATTTTAGATTTTTTCAAAATATATTCTGAGATTGCAGTTTAGTCTAATTTTCTATATAAAAAAGTAACTACCATAGTTTTATTGTATTTATTATTTTCTAACCTTATTATTGATTATGTATATAAACTGAAAACCAGATTTTGTAGGTTACTGATCTGAAGGTCTTTTATAAGACTAGATTTGGTATAACAATATCACATATTTAATTAATAAATTTTCATTAATATACATATACATATATATATTATAGATGCGTTATTTATTTTCTCCTTACTTGTTATAGTTGATAATATTGAGTATTACAAAATTAGAATTTATGGCACTTGACATTATAAGAAAGAATTATTTATCATGGATGTTAGATATTGAAATGTATCCAGATGTAATGGGTCTTGAAGATACCATTAAAATAATATGAAGAAATACTAATGGTTGAAAAGTACAATCACTTGAAGATGATTGTTTATATAATGGAAAAGTTTTGCGGAGAAAATATTATTAGGAAAGATATGCTAGAAAATTCTCTATTTTTCATGCCTACTCGTGGCTAAACATAATAATGAGCTATTGAAGAAAAATATGAGGCCTGTCCAACCGGAACCGCTCCATTCCTTGAAACGAATATAGCAACATATAAGAAAGACCATCAGAAATGGTTCTAATCTATTTTTTGAAATGAATGTGATTAAATATTGTTATATAAAAGACAAGATAAGTTCTCAAAAAATTCTAAAATTATTCTGAGATCAATAAAAGGCGAGAAAGATGAATGTCTTATTGATAGTGTTGCAATAAGTGCTACTTCTCTTGTCTGAAATTAGGAGAAAACAACTATTATTCAAAAAATAAGAATTATTTCTCTTACCTGAAGTTGGGAAAAATAACTATTAATACCTTAAATGGTAGTACAAAATTAATTGAAAACTTCAATACAGCATAAATATGTCTCTAAGGGAAAATTGAACACATTTATTAGGATATAATTGTATTTTGCTTTAAACGAGTTTAGCTCTAAAATATGTGTCATATTTATATGTTTCTATCTATTTAATTAGTCGTGAAAATAAATTTTTAAAACTTACTAGTATTAACATTATTATAAATTCTAAAATATTTGTCCATTTATTGAAAATAGATATTTCTCTAATTTGATTCACAATGAAAGGTGGAGATATATGTTTCACAGACAGTGTCACTATACATATTATTTTAAAAGATAAAAAATATTTTTCTTATTTGGTAATGCAAAAAACTAATGTTAATACAATATCTGGGAGTACAAAATTGATAGAAGGCTCAGGAAGAGCCAACATATTCTTGCCTAGAGGATTTAAATTTGAAATTGATGAGACATTATACTTTCACTGGTCTCAAAAAAATTTATTGAGTTTTAAAAATATCCACAGAAACAGATATCATATTGAGATAACAAGTGAAAGAAATATTAAATACCTTCACATCACGAGTATAATTCTAACTGAGAAAATGATATTAGAAAAATTACTGACATATTCTCCTGGTTTGTATTACACATATATTAATGCAAGAGAAACATATATAATAGTAAACCAAAAGTTTACTAAATTGAATGATTTTATTATTTGGCATGACCAGTTGGGTCATCTCGGGTCAACAATGATGCGAAAAATTATAAATGATTTATATAGGCAATTTTTTTTTTTTTTTTTTTTATATCAGAAGATACTTTAATTCAATGAATTTATTTGTATTGCTTACTCTAAAAAAAAATTAATTGTGAAACTATCACCAGTTAAAATAAGTTATAAATTTCTTAAATTTTTATAACGAATACACGAAGATATTTGTGGGTCAATACACCCAACATGTGGACCATTCATAATTTTAATTGATGCATCAACTAGATGGTCACATGTATCATTATTATCAACTCTAACCTGGTGTTTTCGAGATTATTTGCTCAATTAATTAAATTACGAGTATATTTTTCAGATTATCCGATAAAGAAAACTCATCCTGATAATGCTGGTGAATTTATATCCCAAAATTTTGATGAATATTGTATGTCAATTGGTATAAATGTAGAATATCATGTAGCACATGTTCACACTCAAAATGGTCTAATAAAATCGTTCATTAAGCATATTCAGTTGATTGCAAAACCATTGTTTATGAGAGTAAAATTATCAATTTCTATTTGGGGACATGCTGTTTTACACGCAACAACACTTACTTGCATCCGGCCAATAAATAGTAATGATTTCTCCTCATTACATTTGATTCATGATCAAGAACCAAATATCTCCCATTTGAAGATTTTTGGATGTACAATATATGTCCCTATTTCTTCACCACAGCGAACTAAGATGGGATCTAAAAGTAGATTGAGAATATACGTTGGGTTTAAATGTCCATGGATTATTAAATTTATTGAATCCATGATAGGAGATTTGTTTACGTCTCGTTTTGTCGATTGTCATTTTGACAAGTCTGTTTTTCCAATATTATGAGAGAAAAGAATAAACAGTTTGGAAATAAAATTAGTTAGAATGAGTTATCATTATCTTATCTTGATTATCGAACAAAACAATATGAACTATAAGTTCAAAAGATGATTCATTTACAAAGTTGAGCAAATCAGTTGTCAAACGCATTTGCTGACCATAAAAGAGTGACCAAATTACATATTCTGACTATTAATACTTCTATTAGAATTGATGTTCCTGAAAGATAACATAACATTGCTAATGAATCTAAAGTGCATGTAAAATATGATAGACCGATTGATTCCAAAAATAAAAATTCTCGAGATAGAAAAGGATCAAAGAAATTAGATGATCCAAACGAAAATATTACATGTCCCAAACATATACCAGCCATGGATAATATTTCAGAAGAATATCAAGTACTTGAAAATACTGATAATCATGAGATCTCGATAAGTCATGTTATGACTGGGGAAATATGGAATCGAAATAATGTCAATGTTGATAATATTTTTCATACCATATAGCAATGAGTATTGATAATAAAAATGAGAATCTTGAACCAAGGTCTATAGAGGAATGCAAATATAGATTTGATTGGCCAAAATGGAAAGATACAATTGAGCCAGAATTGAAATCTCTTAACAAAAAAAAAAATTTTCGGACCAATAGTCCATACACCTATTGGTGTAAAACTAGTGGGATACAAATAGATTTTTGTGTGAAAACGAAATGAGAATGGTGAAATGATGAGAAATAAAGCACGTTTAGTTGTATAAGGATTTTCGCAAAGACCCGGTATTGATTATGATGTAACATACTCTCTTGTGGTGGATGTGACTACTTTTCAATTTCTAATTAGTCTAACAATACAAAAATGACTCAATTTACTATTAATAGATGTCGTTATAATTTATTTGTATGGCCCATTAGATAACGATGTCTATATGAAACTTCCAGAATGATTTAAACTGCCAAAAGCATGTAATTTCTAATTATGAGATAACAGATCTCGGAAAGATAAAATTTTGTATTGAACTACAGATAAAAAATTTAAAAAATGAAATTTTTGTGCATCAAACAATTTATACAGAACAAGTGCTAAAACGACTTTATATGAACAAAGTATATTCGTTGAGCATTCCAATAGTTGTGAGGTCACTTGATGTAAATAAAAACTCTTTCTGATCTTGAGAAAATAATGATGAGATTTTTGATCCTGAAGTACCATATTTAATACAATTGGAGCATTTATATATCTTACTAGTCATACGCGACCTGATATATCATTCTCTGTAAATTTATTAGCGAGATATAGTTTTTGTCCGACCCGAAAACATTAGAATGAGGTTAAACATATATTTCGTTACCTACAAAGTATGAAAGATATGAGTCTATATTTTCCTGAATTATCCAAAACAGATTTGTTTGGTTTTGCAGATGCATGTTATCTATTTGATCTTCATAAAATTTGATCACAAACTAGATATTTCATATATGGTGGGACAATCATTTCTTAGCATTCTATGAAACAAATAATAGTAGTTATATCCTCTAATCATATTGAAATTTTAGCAATCTATGAAGTTAGTTATGAATGTGTATGGTTAAGTCTATGATTCGACACATACAACAATCTTACGGTCTATATTCAAGAAAAGAAATACCAACGGTTTTATATAAGAATAATGTAGTGTGTATTGCCTAATTTAAGGAATGATATATCAAAGGCGACAGAACAAAATACATTTTACCAAAATTCTTTTTCACTCATGAACTTTAGAAAAATGGTGATATAGATATTCAACAAATTCGATCGAGTGAGAATTTAGCAGATTTGTTTACGAAATCACTGCCAACTGCTACATTTACAAAATTAGTGAAAGATATTTGAATGAATCAACTCAAAAATCTCAAGAGATATTTTCAATGGGGGGAGTAAGTACATCATCGAATACTTTGAATAGCGTACTCATTTTCTTTTACTAGAATTTTTTTCCCACAGGGTTTTTTTCTAGTAAGATTTTAACGAGACTTATTCTCTGTATAATGGACATTCAAGAGAGAGTGTTATAAACTCTAAGAATATGAGTGGATGTTCAAAATATGGAATATAAGATTTTATAAATATACAACATTATCATTAATAGTATCTTTTATATTTCGTGCAACCATTTTGCCTTTATTATTCTTCTGGTCACAGGTTTGTCATCAATCGAACAATAGCATGTGGTGTTTTTTTTTTATGTGCATTTATTATGAATAAAAGTATATTGTTCAACGTGCAAACTATATGTAATGTTCCGTATATTCGTGGATCCTAGTTGATGATAACTCCAAAATAATCCTGGTTTTGATCCATTATCCCTTATTGATTCACTGTTTTAGTCAATCAATTTTTCTTTATTATTATTCCCATAAGTTCTACAAGCTGATTCTCTCTGCATCTCTCTCTCTCTATACACACACATGCACACACACGTGTATATATGTATGTATGTATGTATATTTGGATCGTAATAATGCTTACAAAGTCAAATGCCGATAACTCATTCTACAACCATATATGTAACTAGCATTAACAAATATGCCTCCATAATTTGACTAAAAAAGTAAAATGCCAACCAATTATAGTTTAATAGGCACTATCTTAATCCCCTTTTCTAAGGCCTCAAATTCGAATCTTTGTGAAAAAAAAATACAAGTGTGAAATGAAATTTGGTGTTGGTGTACAGGTTTAACAACAGTAATGGTGGGTCATGTTGAAGGAAGGGATTGTATTCAAGTGATGTTCGAGCTCAGACTATGCCGCAGACCTGGTTCTCGTGAGGCACAATGCGAAGCACTCTACAGGACTGGTTAGGGGCAGTGTGTAGTCCAAGATGATGGCAATTGGATATGCTTATGCCATTATGAATGTAATACGTTCCAAAAGGAACAACCTAATGATCATAGCTCCCTTTCTTCAACTCAATGATTCAGAATTTAAATCTCATGTAAACAAAAAAAATTATGAATGTAATACATAATCTTAAAATAAGAAAGAGATCATTTGTTTCTGTTTAGAATTTTAGGATAAGTTAGGATGGGGAAGATTTACTTCATTTGATAGAAATAAATATATTTCCTATATTTTTGTTTGATAGGGATGTAAGGGAATGAAATTGATAATAAGTTTTTTTTGTTTGGTTCATTACCAGAAAACACGGCATCAACGATGGAAGTTATACGTCGCTAATTAATAACAAAATTACGATGGAACAGCGACGGAAAAATTAGCGACGGAAAATTCCGTCGGAAAAAATTCTATCGCTGAAATAAAAAAAAAAATTCAGACCTATTAGAGACGGAAAAATCCCGTCGCTAATAGGTCTGAATTTTTGTTATTATTGAATATAATTTTTGGTTTTTATTAAATATAATTTCTATTTTTATTAAATATAATTTTGTATTTTTATTAAATATAATTTTATTTTTTATTAAATATAACTTTTTATTTTTATTAAATATAATTTTGTATTTTTATTAAATACAATTTTTGTTTTTATTAAATATAATTTTATTTTTTATTAAATATAATTTTTTGCTTTTATTATATATAATTTTGTATTTTTATTAAATATAATTTTGTGTTGTTATTAAATATAGCTTTTATTTTTATTAAATACAATTTTGTATTTTTATTAAATATAATTTTTTTTATTAAATATAATTTTTTTGTTTTTATTAAATATAATTTTGTATTATTATTAAATATAATTATGTGTTTTTATTAAATATAATTTTTATTTTTATTAAATATAATTTTTTATTTTTATTAAATATAATTTTGTATTTTTATTAAATATAATTTTTTGTTTTTATTAAATATAATTTTGTATTTTTATTGAATCTAATTTTGTGTTTTTATTAAATATAATTTTTATTTTTATTAAATATAATTTTGTATTTTTATTAGATATAATTTTTTGTTTTTAAAATATAATTTTATATTTTTATTAAATAAAATTTTATATTTTTATTAAATAATGGTATTGTATTTTTAATATTGAGAGTTACAAATAAAATATAGAAATAGAAAACAAATAAATCAATAACACAAATGTAATGGTGACATGGTGGTTAAAACTTTCAAGTTCTCTCTCTCACACCCGGATTCAAATCTGGGTGAGAGCATATTTTCAGAACATTTTCAGCACATTTATGTGCGGGCGAGCAAGCGGGCGGGTCAGGTTCCGGATAGTGGTGGAAGGGGGTCGGTCGAGTGGGCGGGTCGGTAGTTCAGCTTTCGACATTTGGGTTTAGTCTTACTAACTTCACCAATGGATTAGCGATGGAACTTTCTGTCGCTAATTCGTCGGTAATTTAAAAATTTTAAAATAAAATTAGCGATAGATTTAGCGACGGAATTTTCCGTCGCTAAAAAATCCATCGCTGATCCATCGGTAATTAGCGATGGAAAAATTCCGTCGCTAAAAAATCCGTCGTTGATCTTTCGTTAAAATTAACGAGGTGACTTTTAGCGACGGAAAAATCCATCATACCCGTTTTTCTAGTAGTGATTGAATAAAAAGGGGAAGAAAATACCATCTTATTGATATTATATCTTTATATAATAATATTTTTAATTTTCTCACCAAGTAATTTTTTATTTTTTAGTTTAAAATATTTTTCTAAAAATAGTTATTGAATATAATTTTTTTTTATTTTTTATAAATTATTTTCATAATTATTTTATATTAAATAAAATTAAAATATTAATGCTAAAAAAGTAACAAAAAAAAAGTAAAAAAAGTAAAATTAGAAAAAATAATTTATTTAATAAAATTGATGAAAGAAATTAAATTTTATTATTTTATATTAAAAAAATTTAAATAGAAAAAAATAATGAATAATTTTGTAAATATGAAAGAAAAAAAAAGGACAATTTTGTATAAAAATTTCATTTTCTTTCTTTTTCGTCCATTCTAGTACGGAAATGATTTCTTCAAAGGGAGGAGGAGGGATTACATTTCACTTTTACTTTCTCTTCACATTTTTTTCCTTATTAAACGAATTAAAAGTGTCATTTTCTTCTATATTTATTTATCCTCATTATTTTTTTTTTCACTTTTCATTCAAACCAAACTGATTCTTAATTTCAATAATTCATAACACAAAGTTCTATATATTCAGCATTTGCCTAAAAGTATTTGTTGTCATTTCATGGTTGTAGTAGCTTACAAAGTGAACTTTTTTCCTTTCTCTTTTTCTCTTTTTCATTAAAAAAAAAAAGATAAATATTTCTCTCACCCTATACTCTAGCAAAGCTAGTATGACTTCACAACGAAGATTTTTATAGAAATCAACAAAAATTATTTTATGTAGAATTTTTTCGAATTCAAATTTGGGTTGAATCACTAATCTTTTTTATGAATAGATATTCTAGGCCAATAGAATATCATAAAATTGGACCACCCTCTATTTTTCACAATCCAAATACCATCTTCGATGCGCCAAATGATCAAAGTGTTCAAACCCTAAAAAAAAATAGAATATTAAATTTCCCATTTTTGTTTTTATAAATGAGCAGCCCCGTCCGTCCATTCGGCCATTATAAGGGAGAAATGCCTCTTTTTCTTTAAAATTGTGAGAGGGAGGTTGAGGGATGGTTATTACCCAAAAACCACTCCTTTTTTTTTTTAATTTTATTTAAACATTCAAAATGAATGGGTATGTGGGTTTGCCCTCATGGGCGGACCCGCATCCCTTTCTTTAACATCTCTCATTCGTACATGAAGGCTAGAATTGTACATAAAGTGATCATTACAATTGAACATCACCAATTTCATACATGTAAGAGAACCATGTGACCTGCGAGAATACTAATAGCTCTAAAATCATACACCGATTAAGAATATATAGCAGCTCATTGTCAAAGTGATGAGGAGGACATCATATCCCGCTAAACCCCAGACTTATTTTATTCGATAAAGTCAACGTATTTCTCATCCCTCAAAATAATGTAAGAATATACTTTACTCTAATCCAATCATGTATTCACAATTACATTACTAAACACTAAGTCATAGAAATAATTGACCGGTCTGTGAATACAGAGTAACATGTCGGTCAAAGACAGTCTTCCTTTCATACTACTAACTTTCAACTTTATCTTAACTGCTTTTCTAGACATGTACCGCCAAACCGAATCATCCATGATTTCTTGATAATATGTTAAAGTAACAATACTAAAATAAAATTTTAAGAAACAGACAAAAGTCCTAAGGGTATCAATTGAGGTTGCATATAAACCTTTGAGTCTCACACAATGAGATGGACATAATGAGATGAAGAGGGATGTACCATCTCATTACTCATATAGTCACATAAGCACACGTTATATGAAATACGTGTTACGATACTTTCCTTTCTATTTAGAAGCATATGTCTTCTTTTTTAAGATAACGCATCATATAGATTTTAGTCCAAGTATACATAACACTTGATTTGAGTTTTCCTTTTTACAAGTCCTCCAACATCTCACAACATCAAGGAAAAACCCATACTTATCTATTCGATAAGTTTGATGGATTGTGGGGAATCCATTTCGATTACTATATACGTAGTATATCAACCGATAATCTTATCTTAGTATTTTAACTAAGGCGGCTTATATCTGTGTTAATCTATTACAAATTAACATGCCTCATCTCTACATGTCATACAAACATTAGAGGCGATTGCTCGTGTGAGAAAGCCAATCTCAAAACTTGTCCGACATACTTTTAATTCCAAACACAAGAATTTTGGACACAAAAACAAAATTCAAATGTCAACGAATATGAACATTATAACGTACATATTGTCTATATATAATCACAATCACCACCACAGTAACAAATACTGTCACAATCTATACAATCCATATTATCTAACACGTCTCACCAACATGTTTTTAAGGCATCGGCCTCCGAAAATGACAAGCCACTACCAAATGTATAGATACATATCTCAATGTCATTCCCCTCTTTTCAATCATGTCTCTGACAAGATTGTTCTCTGTGTCTATGTTTGGTTTTTACCATTATATTTGGAGTCTTATGCGTAAGCAATAGTTGATCGATTATCACAATGAATCGTCAAACTCCCACTAGGTTGCTTACTACTCCAAATATTGCAACATTCGTTTAACCAAACTCATTTTCTGAACTACTGAAACATTGACCACAAATCTGCTTCCACCATAAAAAGTGATACACGAATTTGTTTCTTACTTCTTTATGAGATAGTACTATCAATAAGCAAGCAAACATAACCGAAGGTAGATTTTCTCTCGTGTAAATCTCTTTCCTAATCAGTATTTGTGTATCCTTTCAATATTAGATCATTTCCTTAATAATAAAAGAAATAATTCACAGTTTCACTCAGGTATCACAATATCTTTTTCACAATAATCCATCATTGTATCTAGATTGGATAGATACCTGCTGACCAAACCCCATAGCATGACAAATATTGAAATGAATACACATCATAATATACTTCAAATTCCCAACTGTACTAAAATACGGTGTTTCAGACATTTCATCTATTTATTAGGAGTTTTAGGGCATATTTCATTTCTTAAACTATCATCTATAATCATAGAAGTATCAACGGGTTTGTAGTCTTTTAAACTGAACCATTCTAGAATCTTTATAATATAAGACTTTTGAGATAACTCTAATAATCTCCTGGAACGATTTCTCTGAAATTCAATTCACAATCTACTTTACCCATATCCTTCATCCTGAAGGTCATACTAATCATTCGCCGCTAACAATATGTCCGTGACATATAAGGATAGAATTACAAACTTGTCAATGGACCTTTCAAATAGAAACAATTATTTTCATCTTATCATTACGAAATCATAAGAGATCACATCTCTATGAAATCTCAAACACCATTGTCTCAAAAACTATTTAAGGTCATCAATTGTTGTCTTCTTGGCCTTTAATGACATAAACCCTTTGGTTGTGTCATACAGATGTCTTCCTCAAGCTCACCACTAAGGAAGATAGTTTTTATATCCATTTGACGTAATTTCAAATCCAAATTGGCTAATATTATCAACTACGCGTGAATGAAGATAAATCTCACTACTGGGAAAAGGTTTTCTCGTGATCGATACTCTTTTACAAAGCATAACCTTCTGCTACCAGTTGTGTCTTTTATCTTTCAATAGTTCTATTTGTCCTATGCTTAGTTTTGAGAATCCAGTTATTCTCAATAACTTTGCGTCCTAATAGAAGTTCAACCAATTGCTAAACATAGTTAGACTTTATTAACTCCTATTTTTCTTCATTGCATTTTTCTATTCACCATTAGTGGGATAAAATAAAGTCTCATATACATTCTAAAACTCTTCTTCATCTTCTGAAGAAATATCACATACGTGCCATTTAATCCCCAAGTGACGCTTAGACACGTTTTTCCGAACACTTTTCTGAGTTTGTAATTCAGTTGGATCGTTAGAATTTTAAATCCCTTCTACTAGGATCAGTACCATTCTAACAATCTGCAATAGACAAATCTATCATTTGAATCAACTAATTCAAATAACAGATCTATGTCCTTCACGTCACCTCTATTAGGAAAATCATTCTTCAGAAATATGACATCTGTGATCTAATCTTTACTGTAGTACCATCATCTTATTCACAAATGAATACTTAACTTTTAGACTGGTCAGAATATCTTATAAAAATACTTTTGTTTCTATAGGGACCCAAGTTTTTCAAATTTATCAAAAAAATCTCAAAATACAGACTGTTGATTCCCAAAGTCTTAAGTCACTGAGACATGACCTTCTACCAGTCAAAAGTTTGTATCATGTCATTGGTACTTTCTGTGAAGGTATTTTGTTCAAAACAAAGATCGCAGTCAACAAGACATCTCTCCAAAAGGAAATCAACTAGTTAACATGTGCTATCATGGATCTTTCATATCCAACAATATCGGATTACGTAATAAAATACAAAGTTTCATGTCTAGCCTTCACACTTATTGGACCACGAATGTCTTAATGGATTAAATACAATGGAAATTTAGCTCGTATGACTTTTCCAAATAGTTTTCTTATCATTTTGTCTTCAAAATAACATTCACACATTGGTAAATCAAAAAAATAAGAATAAATAAGATTCCGTCAAATTTCTGACACGTAGAGAACCTTATGTAGAATAAGAGTTCGGCCACTTTGTAACTGTAGTTTACAAGTGTCAACTCCTCTAACGTTCATTTTTTCATCGTTCTCTACATTCTATCTATTACCAAAAAGCAATCAACGAAAAAACTCATAAATATCTCTCTATCTATTCTTATATCCAGGGTTATTCTTTTGTGATCCCTCTATAATTTTCTTACCTTTCTTACTTTTGTTCTAGTCCCTTTCATGTTTAGAGTCCGAAACTCTGTTGGGACTAGATTCTACTACAAAAGCATCAACTATGAATCTTGTAACACAAAAATGCTCATCCCGAAGCTGAACGTGGCAAGCAATGTTCGAGAAAGTCTTCATGCTATCATTGTGAATCAAACTGACTTTCAGGTGCTCCCACTAGATAGGAAGGAATCGGATCAAAATTTGAACTTTCTATTCATTGGAGAGGACATGACCTGCTGACTCTCATTCTTTCTCTTTGAGGTACACCCAAAAATCATGAGCAGTCAAAGTATTGTTCACACTTAGGTATCATGCCTTCAATCTGAAAGCCAACCAGAATTGTTCGAGTAGTGGAATTTATCATTTTTCACACCTGGTTAGCATCTAGTTCTCTCCATTATTGGGCAACATTGCCTACTACAGGATATTATATGACATGTTTGATACCTTTTTGAGGCATCTAATTCTCTCAGTACATTTTATATTGTATAGCGTCATATCTCATGATTGTCGCCATTCAAATTGTCATCTCTATTCAAATCCACTATAAAAGATTCAATGCTATGGTTTGGGTTTTCTAAGAGGGTAGACATACGTACTAATGCTCATATCATTCACGTAATTTTGTACTTCAAGATTAACATCCATGACAGGTCAACATTAGGTATAGAATCGAAAGTTCACTATATTCCCAATCATCATCTATGGTCCTAATGTATCACTATCACAAATTTAATTTAAAATTACAAAATTCTATAAGTTTTAGATAAAAATTACTTAAATTTTGCTAACCTAAAACCTCCCACTTAAATACACTAAGTATTTAAAATAACATTTCAATTTTGGATGAAAATTACTAAAATCTACCAATCCAAAATTTTCATTCAAGAGAGAGACCTTTTAAATCCATTGCATGCATGATCATCAATAATGAGCATAATTGACATATATTCGAAAGAAATTAAAATTTCGAATGTTCATATATTTTATGATCATAATCCTAATCAACCATTCATTATATACAAAAGAAAGAACATACAAATGAATTATCTGGCTCAAGATACATCCATTCGTGATACCATGTTTACAATTATCTTAGTTAGTCTATTCCTAGGAGCGAACCTCCTAACAGCATTTGGGGAAGTATTCATACTTTGGGAAAGTCTTTTCCTCACTTGGCTCTCTAGATTCTTGATTTTTCATATTTCTATTAATGTTGGTCTTATAACATCAAGAATCATATATTCGTATTCGGTAAGTAACTTAAACCATGTTAGCCCAATAAGGAGGCAGAGAATTTCTCAGTATATATACGTAATCCCCCCCAAAAGGAATGACCAAGCTGAATGAGTTCCAAGCGTTTCTGCTCCATGATCTCTAAATGATCTAGCAAAGAATGAGATGGGTCCATCTTGTACGTCAACATTTGACCTAATTTCATTAAACGCTTTGAACTTCTCAATTCTCATTCCCTTCCCCAGAGGTCCGAAAGTTATCTAAAAATATGTCTGATTATTATTATTTCTCTAAAAATAAGAACAATATTAGGTTATACACATAGTCAACCATAATATTATAATAAATTTCAAAATTATTTATTTTAAATAATATACTCAATTTTTAAACACTTTTATGTTAAAAAAATAAATTTTTCATACATTAAAAAAGAGCATAAAATTAAAATAAGTGTAAAAAATTTACACTCAAATAGTCAAAATTAATAAAATAATTTTCTAGTCCCACCAAAATTTTTTCAGAATTTTCTAGGACAGAAAAATAATTTTTCTGTAATTTTCTAACATTTATTGATTATAAATCAATAAATAATAATTTTCAACTCCAGAAAATATATTAAAATTCACAAAAAAAATATAAAATGATTTTTTAGACTCATATTAAAGTTTCCAAAATTTTCCGGACTGGAAAAATATTTTTCATAATTTTTTAACATTTATTGATTTAATAATAAAAAAAAATATTTTTTATTTTCGAAAAATAATTTTTAAATTAGAGAAAAATTATAATAAATACTAAATTCATTTGGTGAAAAGTGAAACCAAAACAAGTTAGGCACGAGCTCTCACATGCCAAAGGAGCTAACTATAACAAAACAAAATTTTGTGTTACTTTCACACGCCCCGATGGCGCGTGAAGGCCACGCTCCACCTTCCCAGTGGTTTCGGTTCACCATATTTTGGTTACCCCCCAATTTTTGATGTCTCTGAATTCAATGGTGGTATCAAATTTTCAATCGAACATTTCTAGCTTATGGGGTGGATTACACTTGTCGTTGTCGAGAGTGAAATTGAACATTTTACTGTTCATATTCTTTTCCAAATTTTCAGATTTTGACCCAAACTTTGAATGACCATATCTCCCTCAATTATTAACCATTTTTTGCTATCTTTATATGGTTGAAAAGAATTTGTCAAGAAAAATCTAACCATATAAATTTCGTATCACAAAATTTAGTATTTTGAAAGTTATAAATACGTTAAGTTTCGGTTATGATTTGTAATATCTTTTAATATACTCATCCGTTGCATACCAAATTTTGCAGATCAGATCTACATTTCATAAACATACTATGGTATAAAATTGAGAACATTTCGACAAACCAATTTCAAAATGCCATTAATAAACCTCTAAGATCATGTATAACATTTTTAATTTAATTTTTTTAAATACCCAAATTAGGTAGGAAACAACCCTTACATGCTCTGATACCAATGAAAATTTTCGTAGAAATCAACAAAAATTATTTCATGTGGAATTTTTCGAGATCCAAATTTGGGTTGGATCACTTGTCTCTTTGATGGACGGATATTTTAAACCAAGAGAATGTCACAAAATAGGATCGCCCTCTATTTTTTACAATCCAAATACCACCTTCAGTGTGCCAAATGATCAAAGTGTTCAAATCCTAAAAAAAAATGAAATATTAAATTGCCCATTTTTTATTTTTGTAACTTACAGTATTCTTAAAAAAGAAAATGAGCAGCCCCTTCCGTCCATTCGTCCATCAGAAGGGAGAAATGCCTCTTTTTCTTTAAAATTGTGAGAGGGAGGTTGAGGGGGTGGTTATTACCCAATAACCACACCCCCCTATTTTTTTTTAATTTTATTTAAATATTTAAAATGAATGGGTATATGGGTCTGCCCTCGTGGGCGGAACCGCATCCCTTTTTTCAACACATACTTTTGCTAAAATATAGATTAAAGTATCAAAAAGTTTGTAAGAAAAGATTGAAGTTTAAGATAGGAACATAAAAGGTTAAAAAGCAGTAAGATTTCTGTGATTGATTAATAAAAACCAGTAAATCTGAATACTTAGGATGGAAAGCGAAATTAGTATCTTCCTGGTGGGGTCTTTTTTTTTTGGGGGGGGGAGGGGGAAAATTATCAAGCCCGATCATATCTCTGCCTTACCATTCTCCAAAATTTGGGCTGCTTCTGTTGGGTTGGGCCACGGAATGTTTATTGTTAGAAGTTTTCATTAATTTGTTTTTTGGTTTTTTTCCCCCTCTTTTGTTGAGATTTTTGTTTTCATCGATCGGTATTCGAATTTTACCCGATTAATCCGGTTCAAACACTATAAAGATTTATTAAAAGATTGACTCTTTCAAATCTCATTTTTTCATTCTCATAACTTGAATCCAAAACTTATAGCGAAGGGAGTGCAATGTTTTATTGGTTAATTTGTGAATAATCTGTTCTTTGATTTAAATCTTCTGTGATTTCAAATTTAATTTATTAAACTCAAAAAGGCAAGAGGAAAGTGGCATATTCTTGCCACCACGAGACTAGAATTTATAGTTCCTTTGTTTTATAGGTTTTTTCGACTTGTTTAATTACAAGCTGGCTCGGTCGATGAACACTATGATATCTCAGGCTCCCAATGGTGCTATGATTTGCAACCCCGTCACAAGCGTCTCACATTCAGTCTGGTTGTTAATGGCTCGGAAGTTAAAGCAAAGTGCATATTCAGCTTTCAAATTGTTTAGTCCCATGAGGATGAGTCTGACATCACTTCCCGATGAGTTAGACGATCTGTCTACATGTAATGTCCAAACCGGTAATGTGCACTCTTTTTGAGGGTTGAGGGGTGCTTGCTCAGTGTATTTTGGAAGCGTGCATTTGAGAATAAAATCGACAAGTGCCTTACCTTTAATGGCGGGTCTTGGTTGGTTCTCGATGTCAAATTCACTGAGTTCGATACTCCACCTGATCAGCTGACTTGAGTTATCCCATTTTTATAGGATTTGTTTTAGTGGTTGATTGGTTAACACTACAATTGTATGCACTTGGAAGACATGCGAAGGTGGCAAGCTGTTATAACGAGGGCGAAAGCCACCTTCTCAATAGGTCTGTAGTTGAGTTTTACTTTCTGGAGGATCTGGCTAACATAATATATATACAAGCCTTTGTACATCGGCCTCTTACTTTACAAGCACAGAACAAAGGGCATGGTTAGAAATAGATAGATAGAGGTAACATTTCTCACTAAGGGTAGGTCGAGAGAGTAGTGAGGGCGATGAAAGATACTCTTTGAGTTTATCAAAAGCAATTTGACATTTTGATATCCATATGAATTTTTGGAATCTCTTCAAGATATCGAAGAAGGGCTTGTACTTTGCTCTAACTTTGGATATGAATCGGCTCAAGATAGCGATTTGTCCTGTGAGATGTTACATCTCCTAGGCGGCGCTATGTCCATGATGGCTTGGATCTTTTCTGGGTTGGTTTTGATCTCTCGGCTAGTGATTAAAAAGCCCAGGAACTTACCCGATGTAATCCCAAATTACACTTTGTCAGGTTTAGTTTTATGTTGTAACTTTCTAGTGTCTAGAATGTTTCCTCCATGTCTGCTACATGACCTTCAGGACTTGTGCTCTTGACTATCATGTCATCCACGTAGGCTTTCATGTTCCTGCCGAGCTGCTTACTGAAGACTTTATTAACTAATCGTTGAAAGGTTGCTCCCGGATTTTTTAAGTCGAAAGGCATGACTCTAGAGTAATAAGTACCGAACTCCATAATGAATCTCATCTTTTCTTCGTGCTCTGGGACCATACGTATTTGATTATAACCCGAATATGCATTCAAAAAACTTAAGAGTTGATGAGCTGAGGAGTTGTCAACAAGCTTATCTATATTAAGGAGCGAATAACTATCTTTCGGACATACTTTATTGAGATCGATGAAATCAACATATATTCTCCACTTGTCATTCGTCTTCTTTACCATGACTATATTGGCCAACTATTTAGAATATTTTACTTCTCTAACGAAGCCCATTACTAGAAGTTTTTGGACCTCTTGTATTGCTCGTTGATATTCTAGTGTGAACACCATTTTCTTCTATTTGATGGGCTTACAGAAGGATAAGAATGAGAGATAGCAGGCCAATTACTCAATGGAGGTGGATTAATCTCAATCCTAAAGAGTCCACTTAGGAAGATATGAGTTTTATAAATGTTCAGTTTCCTACCTTCAATCCTAGAGGACTAGGATGATTTAAAGAGGAAGGGTGTTGTAACTATCATGTGAAGAGCTCCAGACTAACGGCTAGTTTTCTAATTGTAATTCAACAACCTAGCTTATAGCAACTATACTATAACTAGATTAGGATCTTTTTAAGGGTAGTTAGGTTGGTTGTTACAACTGTTCTTGAAAGTACATGTAAAAGAGATTGGCCCTCGACAGAGGGAAGCAAGGAAAAAGATTGCAGATTCCTCTCTCTCTCTCTCTGTCTCTTCCCCCCTTTGTGCCTTACCCCTCTCTCTCTCTCCCTTCCTTTCATTTCTCTTACTTTCTCCCTTACTCTCTCTCTCTCTTCTTTCTGAACCCAGAACTCACTTCATTACCAATTACTGAAGCTAGCAAATAAATGTCATACTTAACCAGCTAGGTGGGTGTGACAATGTGCATGTCACTATCAATGTTAAATTTATTGGCCACCAATATGTGTAAGAAAATAATCATTTTTTCATCTTCTAATTGCGATACATAATGTTATTTATTGAAAAAAATAAAATAAAGCAAATTGCACTCGGTGCCTGAAAAAAAATGACATCATTTGTTTTTGTTTTGAATTTTTATTTAAATAATTCAGTCCAGATTCTGTATGCTAAACAATTTCCTGAAATAATTTTTTTTTTTCCTTTTTGTTTGAATGGTCTTGACATCAAATTTAGTCTATTAAATTTGGAAAAGCAAAATAGAAATTTGCGCACGCTTGCGACCTTGATCCTGTCACGGGATCAAAATTTTCTTTTTCAACTTAGAGAAAAATGACAAGCGCAATCAAGAAAGAAAAAGACTAAAATTCATGAAGTTCTAAGACCTTATTTTGGGAGTTGAGAGAGAATTATTGTATGTAATCATTGATATGATTAAAGTTTATTTGAAAACAATCACATGATCAAAGTTTTTAACGGGAATTTTTCAGTGACTTAAATTTGCGGTTGATTGGATTTTTTTTTTAATGTAATCATCTAATATTTATTTGAAAAATTAAATTTCATGAAATACTTATATTCCTCTTTTTGTATTATGTTTTGAGTAATGAAAAGAATATCTCTTATGTGCTGAAAAAAAATTATGATACTTGCTGGCTATATTTGAAGCATGGGTTTTAGCCTTTGCTCTAAAATTTAATTGGATTTGATAAATTTAAAAGCAAGGACAGAGGGACATGAGGAGGTTAAATGTGAGAGCTAGGCTCCCTTATGGGTAAACTCAGTGGTTATAATGTAATTAGGACCAGCCTAACATAACTCAAGGCCCACCAGACACTATGGTTCATAAATGACCTCGCAATACTTCTCCTCATGAAAACAACAATGCAGAAAACGCAGCAGGAAAAATGTTGAAGAGAGGAACATTGGATCATGAATGCATGAGAATGAACAAAAATCCTCTGATTCTCTAAAATGTTACCTTAAATACTAGAATTTAGAGATTGTGCACAATGGGGTGGCTACGGATGAATCTTATAGGCGAGCCGGAGAGAGAGAGAGAGAGAGAGTGAGGGAGGGAGAGAGAGACAAGAAATGGTTGGATTTTTTATGCTTTTACAAGCAATGGGTTTGTTTTATGATGAGAATATGTAAGAATGTCTGTCAGAAAGGCAAAGACTAAATGAAATCAAAATTCAGTCTCACAATTTTTGTAATAATTATTTTCTTCTAGCATAGAAAATAGAGGGAATGAAAAAGATAGTATATCATTTAGTATGTATTAAACCATATATGACGCTGTATATGTAGGCGTGTAGACTCTAACCACAACAATAGAATACACAAAAAAAAAATGTTAAAAAATATATGCTAAATATGCTTTCAATATTTAGCAGAATATTGTGTTACCATAATAATGATAAATATTAAGAAAACATTAAGTTGTCTAAATTATATTAACGAAATATTAATATACTTAAATTACAGGATGAAATATTGAGAGAATATTAAGGCGAAGGTCGCCAGCCAGGCTTGGAAGTAATGACTGCTTTCTATAATTCTGATCGAAATCTATGAGTTTCCTGTCTTGACTTTATATCTCACTTTCAGATGCCAATAAAGGTGATTAATCTTCCAAGCTTCACATAATCTTTTTTTTTGGCAAAATATTAAGTGAATCTGTATCAACTTCCCCCACCCCTATAAAACTCTAAACCCTCACTACCAAAAGTTGCATTCATTCAAAACTAATCAAGAAACACATTGCGAAAGTTGTTAAAGGTGCAGTGGCCTACAGAAATGGCCAAGCTTTCTTGCAACCAATTTGCCTTTATTATTCTTCTGGTCACAGGTTTGTCATCAATCGAACAATAGCATGTGGTTTTTTTTTTTTTTTTTCTTAATGTGCATTTATTATGAATAGAAGTATATTGTTCAACGTGCATACTATATGTAATGTTCCGTATATTCGTGAATCCTAGTTGATGATAACTCCAAAATAAATAATCCTGGTTTTGATCCATCATCCCTTATTGATTCACTGTTTTAGTCAATCAATTTTTCTTTATTATTATTCCCATAAGTTCTACAAGCTGATTCTCTCTTCATCTCTTTCTCTCTCTACACACACACACACGTATGTATGTATGTATGTTTGGAACGTGGTAATGCTTACAAAGTCAAACGCGGATAATTCATTTTACAACTATATATGTAACTAACACTAACAGATATGCCTCCATAATTTGACTAAAAATGTAAAATACATATATACATACATACACACTTATGTGTATATATATATATATCCTCTACACATTTTCCATAATACTAGTGTGAAATGCTAACAAACTATGATTCAACTGACATTATTTCATTTCCTCTTTCCTGAGCTTTCCCAATATACAAAAAAAAAAAGAAAAAAAAATACAAGTGTGAAAATTTGGTATTGGTGTACAGGTTTAACAATGGTAATGGTGGGTCATGTTGAAGGAAGGGATTGTATTCATGTGATGTTCGATCTGAGACTATGCCGCAGACCCGGTTTTTGTGAGGCACAATGCGAAGCACTCTACAGGACTGGTTGGGGGCAGTGTGTGGTCCAAGATGATGGCAATTGGATATGTTTATGCCATTATGAATGTAATACATCCCCAAACAGACAGCCTAATGGTCACAATCCCCTTCCTCCAACCTTATGATTCAGGATTCAAATCTCTGTAATAAAAAAGGATAAAAATTATAAATGTAATACATAATCTTAAAATAAGAAAGAGATCATTTGTTTCTGCTTAGAATTTTAATTTCAATAATTCATGACACAAAGCTCTACATATTCAGCATTTGCCCAAAAGTATTTGTTGTCATATCATGGATGTAATAGCATGCAAAGGGAACTTCTTTCCTTTCTCTTTTTCTCATTTCAAAGGTTTTCATTTTTCTTTTTCAAAAAAAAAATTTAAAGAAAAACATTTCTTCCACCCTATACTCTAGCAAAGCTAGTATGACTTCATACTTTTGCTAAAATATAGATTAAAGTATCAAAAATTTTGTAAGAAAGGATTGACGGTTAAGATAGGAACATAAAAGGTTAAAAAGCAGTAAGATTTCTATGATTGATTAATAAAAACTATCAAATCTGAAAACTTAGAATAGAAAGCAAGCCGGAACATGTCTCGGCCTTACCGGTCTCCAAAATTTGGGCTACTTCTTTTCGGTTGGGCCACGGAATGTTTATGGTTAAAAGTCTTCATTGTTTTGTTTTTTGCCCTTTTTATTTTTTGTTTTAGATCGACTAATATCCAGATTTTATCCGATTAATTTAGTTCAAACATAATGGAACCATTAAAAAATTGACTTTATCAAATCCCATTTTTCCATTCTCATGATTTAAACCTGAGACTTATAATTGAGTGCAGTTCCTTACATATTAATTTGTGAATAATGTGTTCTTTGATTTAAATCTTTCAAATTTAATTTATTAAACTCAAAAAAGGCAAGAGGGAAGTGGCACATTATCGCCACCACGAGACCATAATTTATGGAGTTGTTAAACTCTTATTTTGAGGGTTGAAAAAGAATTAAATTAATATTGTTAAAATTCAGATGGAGGAGGCCTCTTCTCTTCGTGGAAGGGAGGTAAATTTTGAAATTTCTCAGATCCAAGCTATCAAGTTAAGAGAAATCAATGCCCAAGCTTTCCTACACCCACTTTTTCATACTTGTTCTTCTTTTCACAGGTTTGTCATATTTCATATAGAAATTTTATCTTGCACACACACGCACACACACATATATAATTAAATGAATACGTCTGAATGACTGTAAATGGTCATATGATCACAAAATAATATATATTCGTACCGTAAATAATTAATGATAAATTCTGTAGACATCTGGGCATAATCTTCCTTCTCATTCTAACTACTCTATGCATGGATGGGGCTGTGGATGAACGACACCACTTCGTCTCCATCGTTCTATGGTCTCTGTGTCATCATCAATATATTGGCCATTAATAAGTGTCATAAAATAATTGCTCTTATTGGGATAATAATGCTCCTCATTGAAAAAAAAAAAAGGCACTCGATCCTTGAATTACAAAGAGACCATTTGTTTTTGTTTAGGATAGGACAAATGGAATTTGGAACATAAATATTATGAATTTTTTTTTTAAAAAAAAAATAAAGAACAGTAATATTTCTTTCATTGCTTGATTAAAAAAATTAAAAATAATAAAAATAAAGAGCACAAGATTTGTATGTTCTTTAGTCTTTACTGTGAAAATCTGAAATCTTTTGATTAAAATTGAAATTAGTATCTCCCTAGAGACGGGAAAGGGTTTCGCCTTGCACCCGAGAGAGCGAGAGAGAGAGAGAGACGGGGAAGGGGGAATTACCTAGCAGGGCAATGGTTTTTTTGTTTTTTTTTAAAAAGAAGTTTTCATTAATTTGTGAATAATTTTGTTCTTTGATTTAAATATTCGCAGCTTCAAATTTTATTTATTAAATTCGCGAAAGCAAGAGGAAAGTCGCACATTTCCATTCACTAATTCAAGATTCAACATGCAGAAAAACTATACCGCGTGACAAACGAAATTAAGAAAATAAGACTGGAATTCGTGGAGTCCTTAAACTCTATTTTGGGAATTCAGAGAGAATTAAACTAATATTGCGAAAATTCATGTTCTAATATTTTTTTTTTGGGGGCAAAATTCTTATAGTATTCTATTTCATCTCCCATATATATAAAAAAAACAATTATCTCCAATATTCACATTAATAACCTCTTAAAATGTTACTCATATTATTAAATTTTATGTGGTCCAACTGTAAGTTTTCCTCGACAAAATGTTTTTCATTTCTAAAATATTTTAATATACTAAATTAATTAATATTTACACAAACTTTACCATGATCGGTCCTAAGCCCGGGAAAAGGATGAGGGTTATGATAGATTGACAGTCAGTGCAAAATCCCTCGTCAAAACTAAAATGAGAGACAAATATAAAAAATCCTTAATTTATCCTATATTTGTTTTTCAAATGATCGATTTCAAAATTTAGGATTATGGCTCATGTTGTTGTTATGATTAATATTTACATGAAAATTTTATATTTTTTATATATACTTATACATTTTCATATTTAATGAATTATTTATATAATTATAAATTTTATTTTTATATTATTTATCTTATAATTAATAATTATATATTTGATCATTTTAAATTATTATTATTATAAAATATGGTTATTTTATTATTTTCACAAAATAATTAATATTTATTTAAAATTACTTATTTCTTTTATATTTATATATTTGTCTACGTTTTTGTTTTTTATATTTTTACTAAGTATCATTTTTTCATATGATTTCGTATTCGTTTTCATTTTTGTTTTTTTGTTTTCGTTTCCTTGTGTTAAGTGGGCCGTGATTGCACTCACTACTCCTGCAATGAGCTCAGCGACTTGCTCACTTGGTCCACTCTCTCGTGTACTCCTTTGGCAAATATGGAAAGTAAGCAAAATCATAGAAGCAAGTTATGGGAAATACCTATCCCAATATTTTTACAATTAAATACACAATTTACAAGGACAAAGACCGGAAGGGTTTACAAGTTTTCCTCGAAACAATTCTCAACCCCGAGAGTTAACCCACTTGGCACACAATAGCAAACCCTATTGCTCTCTTGTAGAGAATTCTCATAACTCTATTTTCTCTCCCCTATCTAACACTTCCCTTGTACTTTTGACGACTAGGTGGATTTTTGTGGATGTCTTGAGTATTCCCACAAGCCCCCTTTATATGGTTGAAGAAAGGCTTGACCTTCCTAAAGATCACTTGCAAGAATCGTGGCTATTTGTTCCAAATCTTTCATCCTTGGGTGTTGGATCTTCCTTCCTTTGAGAAGACGCAACTTTCCTTGTCAGACGAAATCAAAATCTTGCCTTCTTTAGACCTGCAACCACCATATTTGAATTCAAATCATTTTGAATTCAAAAGTATAAGAGATGGGTATCGGGTCGGGTCGCCCATGCGGGTTTGATCCTAACCCATTCTCCTACATGTTTGAAATTCAAAGAGAGAAGGAAGGGAGTGGTTTTCAAGTGAAAACCAACCCCACTCCCCTTATAACTTCCCATGTCTATTATTTGAATTTCAAATAATTAAGAATGGTGGTTATCTTTTTCTTACTTGGATTGTATATAACCAACGTGGAAGAAAAAGAGTGAGAGAGAACTTTGAAGGTTCTTCCTAACAACAAAAGATCTACAACCTTCACTTGTACCAAAAAGACTCTTGGATTGTGAAAAAAGGAGATGGATCAATTCGTGATACTTTTCAGACCCGAACATCAAAAGAGTTAGTGATTCGACCATAGATCTTGAGACATCAAATTTTTAATTCGCTTTATTTGTATCAAAGATTGCTTTCATTGGTATCACAGCATGATTTAGGGTGTTTCCTAATTTTTTTTTTATGTAAATCATATTAATGGGTCACTAGAATAATGTTCAATTTGAGTGCCATTTTTTTTTCTTAAAATTGAAAATGGTAACTTTGAATGTAGATCATGAAATGTTTTGCAATTTGAAAGGTAGAGTACCCAGATGTTAGGAATTGATCTGCAAAGTTTCATGCATGGCCGCCATGTATTTTTGGAGAATCATAAACCCTAGCCGAGACTTATAATGGAAATATCTCCTTAGATAATGTATTTCATGAAAAGAAAAATACATGGTTCAATTCCTTATTAAAAATCCTTTCCAACCATATAAATAACAAAACAAAATGGTTTAGAAATGATGGAGAAATCAGATCTGAAAAATTCTAGTCAGTGCAGTAATTTCTGGTTCTAGGAAGAAGATGAACAGTGTAGGAATTTTAGACTCACTCTCAGGCCGCGGGCTGTGAAGCTCAAACGCCAAGATCCAGACCTCAGATCACAAAACCGATGACACCATTAGATTCAGAGACCACAAAAATGGGGGGTAAGCAAAATCCGGTGGCCGGATTCAGTTGGGAAGGCGGAGCGTGGGCTTCATGCGCTGCCTGGGCGTGTGGGCGGGTCACCCATGCGCCCCGCCACTTTGGGTGGCGCGTGAGGCGCCCTCTCAGGCTAGAATTTTTTCTGAAATTTTTTTAATTTTCTTTTTGATTTTTCTGGACTAAAAATTATTTTTTATTTATTTTAAGTTTGTAAAATATTTGAAAATTGCAGAAAAATCAATTAACGGCTAAGAAAAAAATTTCTGTAAATTTCTCACAAGTTTGGAAAAATATTTTCTAGCTTATGCCTACCTGAATTAAATTTTATAACACCTATTTGATTTTATGCTTATTGATTTATGTATGAAAAATTCGTTTTTTCTACATAAATCATTTGATTATTGAGTATAAATAATTCTAGAAGGTGTTTTAAAATTCTTTGGTTAGCTTCATGCCCAATCTAATGTTTACCCCATTTTAGGGATATGATGAGAATCAGACGTATCCTTGTACCTCTCCGGGGGAGATGCAGAGACGAGAGGACGCAGGAACGTTTGGCAAAGCTGCATATAATGTTGCATTATAAGATAAAAGTGATGCACACTTTGCCGCAATATCTGTGGGTTATGAGTTGAAAACACTATGAACTTCGGCATTTGGATCACTGGTTTGGAGGCGACGAAACATAGATTAATATTATAAGGAATTCCCTTCCTGATAATTTGGTTGGAATGGCTGACAAAATAATAGAGGAAAATAAGTGGCTTTACCTCAAGGATTTTAGACTAAAATTACTTAGGATGTGGAGAGCTAGGGAGATAGAGATTAAAATGAAAAAGACATTGTCTCAAAAGATTAATAGCTTTACACCACAAGCTGTTAGGAGATTCACTCTGAGAGATAGACTTTTAGTTGGGATGATCAATATGGTTACTCGCATGTATATGGAAGATAAGAAATAAAAGAAAAAAGAAAAGTGATTGTATATTTTTCCTTTCTTTCTTTGCTTCTTTCTATGATGATGTTGAGAACAATGCCATGAACATGTGATATAATGTTTCTCTCTTTGAATATATATAAAGAATGTTCATATTTGTATATTTATGCGAGCATGTGAAGAGATATGTTCCAAATTCGCATGATTTTAGTGGGAGTTTTTAAGTTGGTAGAATTTAAGTAATTTCCACTTAAGACTTAAAAGGATTTTGTCACTTTGAAATCAAATTTATGATGATCAAACATTTGGGTGATAGATGATGATTGGGAACTTAGTGATCTATCGAGTCTATATCTTATGTTTGTTTATCATAAATTTCTTGAATTTTAAGTACAAAATTGTATGATTGAATGAGTATGAATACTTACAATTATCTCTCTCTGAAAACCCAGACCATAGCATCGAAATCAATAATAGCAGATTTAAATAAAGGTGATAAGTTTAATGGCGACAATTATGACATTTGGCGCCATAAGATATGGTATGTGCTGGAAGAGCAAGATGTTTTAGAGGGCATCAACCACATCATACAAGACTTTGGAATTGGAAACACTACTCAACAGAGAAGAGATCAAGAAGCTTACCAGGCGTGGAATAAGAAAAATTCCACTGCACGTGACATCCTGGTTAGTTCTGTGGTTGATGATCTCATACATGAATGTGAGCAATTCCTTACTGCTCATGACATATGGGTGTACCTTAGAGAGAAGTATGGAGGTACCAGTGTGACTCGTTTGAGGCAATTGACGATTAAGTTTGACACGTACAAAAAGAAAGCTGATGATAGCATCAAACAGTATCTGCGAACTATGTCAAACATGATAAGGGAATTGAAAACGGCTGGTCACATTCTCTCTGATAAACAACAAGTTCAAGCCTTGATTCGGTCCCTTCCAGACCAGTGGGAGCATCTGAAAGTAAATATAACTCACAATGATAGCATCAAGACTTTATCTGATGCTGTTCGCCACGTAGAACTCGAGGATGAGCAGTTTGGTGCTGCGAGATTGATTTCTAATGCCTTTGTAGCTGAGTGTAGTTCTTAGAAAGTTTCGGGCTTTAAGCGAAAGAGGAACAAAAACAAAGGTAAGAAAGGGAAAGATGATGACAGAGGATCTAAGAAGAATAATTCTAACCGCAAGAACAAACGTAAATGGTTTTGGAAGAAAAAGAACAAGAGTAAGATGAAGTGCTACAATTGCAAAGCTCTTGGTCATTTTGCTCGAGAATTTCCCAAGCCGAAAAAAGGTAGCACCTCATGACGCATCTGTGTCTATTATAAATGTCTCTAGTACTGTTTTACTTTCTGAATCTTATCCTGTGTGGATTATAGACTCAGGAGCAACAGACCATGTGACAAAGGACCGGGAAGCATTTGTAGATTTTCGTCTAATTCTTCATGGTACAAGATGGATATACGTGGGGAACAATATGAGAGTCGAGGTTGGAGGGATTGACACTTGTAAACTTGAGCTACGAAGTGGCCGAACCCTAATCTTGCACGATGTTCTTTTTACACCAGAGATTCGATGAAACTTAGTTTCTGTTATTGTTCTTCTTAGGTTAGGCTATGACTTGAACTTTTCTAGAAATGAGGTTTGTATTTATTACAATGGTGTGTACTATGGATCTGGATATCTCTTTGATGACTTTTTAATCTTGGATTGTGACAAACGAATGTTTAACTGTTATGTAAATCGTTATGCATCGTTAAATGTTTGTTCTTCTAGTGATGCAAATGTAAATGAGAAAGTATGACATGCTAGACTTGGTCACATAGGACAAGACAGGATGAATCGACTTGTGAGAGCAGGACTATTGGGTTCGCTTACCAAAGTTGATTTACCAACTTGTGAACATTATCTTGCCGGAAAGATGACTCGAAAACCATTTGGAAAAGCCGTGAGGGCTGTGCTTTCATTGCAATTGGTTCACTCCGACATTTGTGGTCCAATGAATGTGAAGGCTAGGCATGGAGTGTCATATTTCATTACTTTTATCGATGATTTCACGCGTTTTGGTTATGTCTATTTGATTGCTCACAAGTCTAAATCACTTGACTGCTTTCGACGTTATCTGAATAAAGTAGAGAATCAAATGGATAGAACGATTAAAACCTTAAGGACAGATCGAGGGCGTGAATATCTATCGGATCAGTTCAAGGATCTATATAATGAAAATGGAATAATTAGACAATTGACTATTCCCCTCACACCTCAACAGAATAGTGTTGTTGAGAGGAGGAATAGGACGTTGTTGGATATGACGAGATCTATGATGGCACATGCTAAATTGTAAATTTCCTTTTAGGGAGATGCATTGTTAATTGCGACCTATATCTTAAATAGAGTGCCTTAAAAAATAATACTCACAACACCGTATGAACTTTGGACTGGTAGGAAACCAAGTCTAACTGGTCTTAGACCTTGGGGATCGGCAGTATATGTTCATGACCCTTCCAATAAATTTGGAAAGCTTGGTCCCTGGGGGAAGAAATGTATCTTTATTAGATATCTGATCAGTCAAAAGGTTATGTATTCATCGGTGAATGGGAAGATGGTACTGTAACTGAAATTGAATCACGAATGTAACTTTTTTAGAGAATGATTTTCCTAGTATAGGAGATATAGCACCAGGGAAACCTTTGTTTGAATTAAATAATTCAAACGATGGAGCTATACCTGATGGGTCATTGGAACTGCAACAGATTAAATCCCAAGTTAATCCCAGTGGGAGGGACTCAAGTTCCAATGTTCTACCTGAATCATCGATTCGGAAAAGTGCTAGAAAAGGTATGTCGAAACGTTATTACGAGATTGGAGGGCATGCTTTTATCATTGTCCTGAATGACCTGAATGAGGCTCTATCTTGTCCTGCAAAGGAAGAGTGGATGAAAGCAATGGATGAAGAAATGGATTCGATGAAATCTAACAATGTTTGGGAATTGGTTGATCTTCCACGTGGGCGCAAAGCTATTGGGAACAAGTGGATTCTCAAGATTAAATGGAAGGCTGATGGATCAATTGAGAGGTATAAAGCTCAATTGGTGGCAAAAGACTGTACTCAACAGGAGAGTATTGACTATGAGAAAACCTTTTCACCAGTAGTGAGATTTACCTTTATTCGCCTATTGTTAGCTATAGTAGCTAATTTGGATTTAGAATTATACCAAATGGACGTAAAGACTGCTTTTCTTAATGGGGAACTTGAAGAAGAAATCTACATGGAATAACCTGTAGGTTTCATAATCGAAGGCCAAGAAAACAAAGTTTGTAAATTAATAAGATCAATTTATGACCTCAAACAGTTTTCAAGGCAATGGTATTTGAGATTTCACAGAGCTATAATCTCTAACGATTTCATAATGATAAACGAAGACCATTGCGTTTATGTGAAGAAGTCTAATAATAAATTTGTAATTCTATCTCTATATGTCGATGACATATTATTCGCCGGAAACAATATGGAGTATGTCCTAAGCATCAAAGATTGGTTATCATCTAATTTTGAGATGAAGGACATGGGTGAAGCAGATTATATACTGGGTGTTAAGATCCACAGAGATCGTTCTAAGAGATTGTTAGCAATGTCTCAAGAATCTTATATTAAAAAGATTCTGAAATGATTCAGAATAGATAACTGCAAACCCATTAATACTCCATGGCTAAAGGCGAAAATTTAAGCCTAGAAATGTATCCTAAATCACCCGAAGAGAAAGAAGAGATGTCAAAAGTATCTTATTCTAGTGCTGTTGGGAGTCTGATGTATGCTATGATATGTACATGGCCTGACATCTACTATACCGTTGGTTTGATGAGCATGTATCAATCAAATCCAGGAAAAAGTCACTAGATAGTTGTAAAGAGGATTTTGAGATACCTGAAAGGAACTGCGAATTATTCCCTTTGTTATCAAGGAAATGACTTGTTATTGAGCGGATACACAGATGCTGATTGGGGTGATGACTTAGATGAACGTAAGTCCACCTCATGTTATGTGTTTTTGCTAAATAATGGCGCTGTCTCTTGGAGAAGTAAGAAACAAACATGTGTATCACTGTCTATAATGGAAGCAGAGTTTGTAGTTTGTGGTTTGTGGTTCTGTAGTTCAGGAGTGTATTTGGTTAAAACAGTTTTTACAACATTTCGGGATCATAAGCAACACAGTGGGAGTTATGACAATTTATTGTGATAGTCAATCAACTATTGCTTATATGAAAGATCCCAAATATCAAGGGAGAACCAAACACATTGATATGAAATTCAACTTTATTCGAGACATTGTTGAAAAGAGAGAGGTGATATTAAAGTATTTACCTATGCATTTAATGGTAGCTGATCCGTTCACGAAACCGATACCTAGAAATGTATTTCTGAAATATGTAAAATCTTTTGGATTGCGTATAGTGTAATTGTATTTGTATATGTAATGAATATGATGTAATGTTCATTATTATATGATATTTGAATTTGTTTGCATTTACGAATTCTTATGTCTTGATCGAAAAGTATGTCGGATAAGTTTGGAAGATTGACTCTCTCACACGAGCAATCGCCTCTAATATCTATGTGATATATAGAGATAAGACAATGTTAATTTTGGTTAATTAATATAGATAAGCCGCCTTAGTAGGAAAATAAGATGAGATTATCGTTTATATACTTATCTCTTTAGATAATCGAAATGGATTTCTCACAATCCATTACACTTGTCTAGAAGCTATGTGTGGTTCTCTTTTGATAGTGTGATTTTTCTTTGAAGGATAAGAAGAGAGAGAATCAAGTCAAGTGTCGAGAAACACTTGAATTAAGACCTATACGATGCATTAATTTTTGAAATAAGACATACGCTTCTATTTGAATAGAAAAGACATCGTTGCACGTATTTTCATACCACGTGTGCATTTGTGACCCTATGGGTAATGAGTTTGATGAATCCCTCTATACTTCATTGTATGAGATCCAGAGGTTTTTGATTAATCTCATTAAATACCCTTAAGACTTTTAGCTATTTCTTGAGACTTTATTTTAGTGATGCTACTTTAGCATGTTACCAAAAAACCATGATTGATTCGGTTTTGCGATTCATGTCTAGGAAAGCAGCTAATGTAAGGTGGATAGATAATAGTGTGAAAGGAAGACTGTCTTAAAATTGACACATTGTTTTGTATTCACAGACTGATCAGTTATGTTTTTAATTTAGTGTTCTAAAACATAATTGTGAATGCATAATTGAGTTGAGTCAAGTATGCTCTTGTTTATATTAATAGAGGGATAAGAGGTACGTTGACTCTATGTGTAGCAAAAGAGGTATGGGGTATAGCGAGACTTGATATTCTCATTATTATATTAGATCTTTAGCTGCTACATATCGCTAACCGGTGTTTAGCTATGAGCTCTCAATGTACTCGCTGGTTACACGATCCATTTGTCTGTATGAAATTGATGGTATATGAAAGTGGTTGAGTTAAATGTAGGTTTAACTCTCATGTGCGAGTAAGAGATATAAGAAATGAGTACCGGGTCGGGTCGTCCATGCGGGTTTGACCCTAACCCATTCTCCTACATGTTTGAAATTCAAAGAGAGAAGGGAGGGAGTGGTTTTCAAGTGAAAACCAATCCCACTCCCCTTATAACTTCCCATGTCTATTATTTGAATTTCAAATAATTAAAAAGGGTGGTTATCTTTTTCTTACTTGGATTGTATCTAACCAACGTAGAAAAAAAAGAGTGAGAGAGAACTTTGAAGGTTCTTCCTAATAACAAAAGATCTACAACTTTCACTTGTACCAAAAAGACTTTTGGATTGTGAAAAAAGGAGATTGATCTATTCGTGACACTCTTCGGACCCGAACATCAAAAGGGTTAGTGATTCAACCCTAGATTTTGGGACATCAAATTTTTAATTCGCTTTATTTGCATCAAAAATTGCTTTCAAAAAGCCTTTACGAACTATAATTTGGACTTGAGATCTTTCCCTTGTGATGCATATGAGGTTTCTTTCTCTACAAAACATCTCCTTTTATCAAGGATTTGTCAAAGAGAACTTTTTTTCATTGTTTGCAGTCGTAATTCCTTTTTTTGGACTTGTCTTGTGATGCTTGGACCAAGGATCCCTTCCTAATGTGTTTGGCCACTTCCCTAAAGTGCCAAGTCAATTTCGTCTTACAAGGAAACTCTACCAATCAATTATCCATAATTTCGACTTACAAGAAAACTCTACCAATCAATTATCCATACTTTCCTCACTTAAAATTTGACATTACCCACATCAAATCCAAGTTAGCACAAACTGATACTGGTGTGTTTCGGTGTGTGCCCCGTGTACATGCTTCACGAACCATCTCAAGATTTCCACATGCATTTGAAGTCATTTTTGGTTTCATTGAGCAATTTGGTATGTGTTATCGATTGCTCGAGGCACTTTTCCAAAATCGCCATGATTGCTTGATGCTCTTTCATACACGTCAGCCTACGCCCATACAAGCTCATGCATGCTAGCCATTTTGTCACCCTTAGCAAACTTGAGCTCAAAAAATATAAATTTGGATTATACTACCTAACGATATCACCCGACGATACCCGATAACACTTCAAGTTCAAACTTGAGCTCAAGCTCGAGCCCACCTAAAAAATATTCGGGCCGAGCTCGGGTATCATGATACCCGAACTCGACCCTAGTGTCATAACACCCCTAAGGGGGAGTGTGGAAAGCCCCTAATTTCGACCAACAACTGTGTATGTCGTTGGAGAAGGGTTTTATCTTTACAGATCTAGTTCTTTTTGGATTCGATCGGATAGTTGATTGTGAGATTTGAAATCTATAAAAAATTGTCGGAGGGTATTCCGGCGGAAGAAATTTCGACGTTCAACTCAGAAAGAGCGGTTTATGAAAAGAAAAGATAAACAAATTGGGAGAGGATAGAGGACGGATTTCCCTTTGTACTCTGTGTACTTTGTGTAGGGTTAGAAGACTTACCGGACTGATGCTTCCATTGTTGTTACATAATATATTTCTTAGTTCAGTGTCGCCAAGAGTTTTGTAAAACCCTAATTTCTTTAAGAATTTTTCCGAAAATTCCGGATCTATGATCATGAAAGATTTGATATTACGACTGCTTAGACAACTGAATTATACGAGAAGATTATTTTTCTTATCGATTAGATTTGTTAAGTTTTCTTTCGTATATGGAAGACATGTTTCGTATCGAAATGAGAATTCAGTTAATTAAATAATACCGATTGGATACTAGTGATCAAGAGAGACGGATGCATCCAGTCTCCTCGGCGGCTATCAGTTGAGGGTGCCCGATTCCACCAAACCCCTTGTAAATCGATTTGAACAATAAATCCCTTCGGTCAGACGGGATGACTGAAACCCTTTAGAAAGATAGATCTCTTTGAATATATGGGACGATTGAGCTCCTTTAAGGAGACAAGTCCCTTCAAATGATCAGGATAATTGAGGCCCGTTTAGTCCCATTTTTACTTGAATGCGTTGGTACCAGAAAAAGGAAGGAAGATCAACTTTGCACCGTAAGACTTTCTGAAAAAGGGTCCATCACGTGCCATTGTCAATGTAATGGCCACCAACAACCGTCTCTCCAAATGATCAAATTTTTATTTGGTAATTGTGATACAAAAATCTCATTATTCCAATAAAAAATTGCACTCCGTACCTTAATAAAAAATAGATCATCTCTTTCAGTTTTTGAATTCCGATTTAAATACCTGTTTGTTATCATATTTATGATTATGATATGGTGGCTAAGCTGAATATTTATTAATTAATTTCTTACTTTAAAGATTATGCAACATAATGTTTAACTTAATCAAATAAATTAAGCTATGTGAGCTTTAAAAATAGCACTTCTTCATTTAAAAATAAATTGTTTTAATTAACTTAATCAACAACAGCAGCTTGATCAAACCATTGCCTTAATAAAAATCTCTTTATCTCTTCCACAGCTGGGTTTCAGTTTCTTTAGTCAAGAAAGTTGGTCTCACAAGCAAACCCTGTTTGGGGGATCATTAAAAAGCAAACAGTTTTAGTGACTAAGTGTAATTGTAGGGATGTACTGTTAAGGTTTTTTATGAACAAGAATTGTATAAATTGGAAGTATAAGTTTTACTGCAGAGAATTGCTTTGTTTCATATGTTACTTGAACATTCAGAAAGACTTGAAGTACATAACCTAGGGAAAACTTCTAAAGGTTGAAAGAACTATTCTTCGCTGACCTAAAAGACTGCACTGCCTTCTCCCATTCTTCAGTTGAGAAAGCACAAATTTATTCTCAAGAACGCACCCCCAGCTAGAGAGATCCGGCCGAAAAAGCAACACCCACTTCGCCAAAACTCCGATCCACCGCAGATCTCGATCCGATCACGAAAAACGGCTCAAGATGAATCTGGTTATAGCGGAGCGAGGGTCGAAGAAGGCCATAGTAGGGAGGATGAGGCGGCGGCTGTCAAGGGATGTCGCTAATGTCCTCTTGCGGCAGCTAAACCCAACGGTGAGGGACGAAGAGAGATATTCTTTTTTTTTTTTTTGTGTTGGTGCTCTTGGGGGAAACGACGTCGTTTTTCTTAATGTTGTAAGAGAAAGTTAAACTCATCTAATTTGTTAACATAAATACAGCTAATTAAAATTTGTCTTTAGATGAATTTACAAGACTTATATTATTGTTCTCAAAATCTTTTGGTTTGTTTTGAAATACTTATTCGATTTTGATGAGTAATAAAAGTCTGGAGACCAACATTAAAATTTAATAATTACATGCCCACTAGTATTTTTTGGAGGGCACAGCAATAACCAATTTTGAACGAGTCGACCGTATGACCAACAATATGGTTCCAAAAGCATTAACCAGTGTATTATTTAATAACCAAATTCATTTAAAATTAAAAAAAAAAATTACGAGAGAGAGAGAGAGATTCTATAACTTGAAAATAATAAAATGCAGCTTATTTTATATGGAGTTGATAGATTGACCTACTCCTACGCCTACTCTGCTTCCATTCTGATCAGCAGCACCATTTTATGTGTTAATCATCACAGGTCATGCATGAGTCATTTGGTAGTGCTAATTCACCAAATTTTCAAGTCAAATATGAAAGAGAGAGAGAGAGAGAGAGAGAGAGAGAGAAGAGAGAGAATCTATGACTTGACGACCACGCTTAAAGACCAGGAAGAAACAAGTGGGGCTCGCGATATTAACTTTCCATAAACTTATAATTCGGTCAAGTTTGTCACTTTTGTTGTTACGAGAAAAAAAAATGAGTTTTATTAATTTAGAAATGATCTCATAAAAAATTGACAACTAAATTTTTGATTTTATTTATTTGATTACTTCATAAATAATTGTCTTAACCATAAAACAACATGTCAATTAGAACAAATATACCCTTTTACATTAAAAAAAAAACAGTACAATTATTTTGAATAAACAATACAATCCAAAAACTTAAAAATTTTACTAATACAGAACAACATATTTGTATACCCTTAGTTTATTCAATTTATTTTTATTGATAGTCTTTTTAATTAAAATAAAAAAATAATAATAAACTCTACATAGTCTCAATCTTCTAAATCGGCATAGAAAAATACCAATTTGGCGTATTAACGCTTCCCCAGATCCTTTCCCCACATGCTTGGAAGGAGGGTCAACAAGTCAACAATTTTTCTTTTTTAAAGGCCCATGTCCACTGCTTCAACATGGGTGGGTTGCCTGCTCTTTTGAAATTTCAAGCACCACTTGGGTACACGAATCTAAGTGTCTAACTTCACATTATGTTAATTGACTCTCTCTCTCTCACTCTCAAAATATATATATATTTTTTGTTATACAACAATTTAAATCAAAATCTCAAGATTGAAGGATGAAATTGTAATTACTAGATTATTCTCTTGGAGACCTCTCTCTCAAAATATTCAGATTATTGTTATTATTATTATTGTTATAGTTGTAGTCGTTGTTATTGTTGTGGTCCTCGCCTTCAGTGTGGTGATCATGGTTAGATTAGGTTGTATTTGGAAGGTATAATATTTTTTCCATGATACATAAACAATAGCGACCCGGTTGATATTATTGAGAGACACTTGTTTCGTGCAACATCATGGTGTTTAATTAATTGTTTTTAAAGTCTAAATCATATATTTATGCAGCTTACTAACTGTTAACTCATTAATAATTTTATGGGTCAACTTCCCCCACTTTGTATATCATTTCTTCTTTCGTATGATCAAAGTTTTCGCATTTTCTAATCAAAATTAGAATGGGCTTAGTCATAAAGGTTACATTACATTTCAATTTATTATTATTTTTTTCTGTATCATCCAAATTCTAAGTCACCAGCTTCCAAAATGCGCTGCTGATTCTAAATGATTAGTGATGGGACACGGCCCCAAAAATCAGATCTCATGAGTCAGTTTTGGAAAGATCCACGAAAAACTGACAAAAGACAGCTACCGATCGAGATTCAAATATGATTACTTACCGAAAGGTCTCAGTCATCTAGATCTCTCGAACGTGATTCATCAAGTGAAGGTAACCACCCTGATCGGGTATTCAATGGTCCGTTCCTCAACCGAAAGAGCCTTGAAGACCTTTCATCAATCGAATGACCGATTGATAGCTAACGATTCCAACGATTCTAAATGAAGATTAAAATATCCTATTAACTTCCGTCCCTCATGGCGAACAACATCCTGAAGATCTTTCAGTTAAGAAAATGTTCCCTCCAGAATACGAAAGTTTCCAAAAGATGAAAATCAAAGTTGATTCGAAATATTGAATTCTCGAGATTTTCAGATCGGCTCGATAAGGAAGGTTGGGTTGAAGCACTACAGCGGCGAACGACTCTCACAGGTATAAAATATTTCAAGACCCTCCAAGACAGCTACGCTTTCTCGGCCTTACACATTAGACACTCTAATCACAGAGAATTACTCCATCGAGCTCTCAATTTATTTTCCTTTCATACAAAAATCGTTTTTTTTATTTGAACGTCGGAGTCTCCCCGTCGGAGCACCCTCCGGCGATACTCCAGCGGTTTTTGAAGGTATCATATCTCTCTGATTGAACTGCTTGGGCCAACGAAGAGCCAGTATCTGTGGAGTCATAATCCACCTCCAACAAATTGGCGCCATCCGTGGGAATAGACTAGAGCAACTTCTGCTGATAATCATGTCTCCGAGAACTAGAGTATCCTCAAAAGTAGCCTCTATTGTAGAAGGGTGCACTGCCACACTTTCCGAAACCGCTCCTCCTATGGCACCCGATCACTTTGCTCACGATCAGGCGGCCTCCTTTTGCCCACCTCATCAGGAACATGCCCTACAGCCTGCAGTCCTCGACCAACCGATTGCGGCTTCTGTTCCGAAATGAGTCAGCCGCCCCCAGATGGAGAGGCTGGAGTCCAAACTCTAGGGCATGAGCAAGCAATTGGAGGGCCTTAGTCACGCCCTCAGACCCGAAAGCCAATCCTTTGTAGGGGGATCCAGGCATCCCCAACGACGACCGTCACCCCCACGCCACGAAGCATCTGAAAACTCCCAACTAGTTTTCGATGATTTTCGAAAACAAGTTGAGCAACTTGTTGCTGATGAATTTAGGCGGATCAATCCCCTGGGAGACCAAATCCCCTCTTACTCTCATACTACACCATTTGATTCCAAGGTCTCTTCAGAGTCTATGCCCCGTAACGTGTTCCTACCATTTATGGAAATATACAATAGGACAACGGATCCCCGGGATCATGTAGCCCATTTCGTAACTGTGATGATCACCAGAAACATATCCGAAGCGACCATGTGTAAACACTTTCCCACCACTCTTTCGAGAAATGCACTTACTTGGTTCAATTCTCTCCCGTCATTAAGTATAAAGATTTTCTCTTAACTACGCGAGCAGTTCGAGTCACACTTTGTAATAAGTAGAGGGGTCAAAAGGAAGTCCACTGCCCTATTATCACTACACCATAAGCAAAAAGAATCCCTAAGGGATTTTCTGGAAAGATTCAAAGCAGATATGATGAAGGTTCTATTTTTGAACCATTCGATCGCATTGGCTACATTATTAACAGGGCTACGATCTTTCGGCATGAAAGTGTCAATCACGAAAAAAACCCCTACTACTGTTCAGGAAGTTTACACCCAAATTGAAAAATATATTGTCGCTAAAGAAGCCGAGACGTTTGACCACAAGGGGGATCAATCCTTTAGAAGAGAGCGCAACCGATCGCCCAAGAGGTCTCCACCAAGAAAGAGCTGAACGAATCATCCTCCTCTACGGAGGTATAATAACTACACTCCACTGAATGAGATCCCTGACCGGATTTTAGCTTTAATCAAAGACAAGCTGTACATCCGATGACCCCCACGGTTAATGAAGACGACTCCAACAAGGACAGAGCGAAATACTATCACTTCCACTGGGATTACGATCATTCAACAGACGACTGCAAAAAGCTAAAGGATGAAATGAAATTCCTAGTGTGCGATGAGAGATTACAAGAATTTATCATCAGAGGGGAAAGAGATCCCCCCACCGATTATCAGCGCGAGCCGCCACGACGCGATCAAATGGAGTAATTCTCTGGATCTAGGATAATCTAACGGGGAATGGGGAGGGATGCTTGATCACACAGATATTTTACTGCCCGAAGACTCTTCCTTCTGCACTACAGGAGGTCCTGCGACAAGCGTTGATAAATGAAAAAGGGAAAAAAGGTCCGTTATCGGTTTTACAGATGAGGATCTACTCGGGGAATACCCAAGCCAACACGACCTTCTTGTGATAGCCGCCAAGATTGGACAATATGAAGTTAGAATAATCTTTGTCAATCAGGGAGCAGGCTGCAACCTCTTGTACTGTGATGCCTTCAGACGAATGTGGTTTACTTCTGCCGATCTTCAGCCCCATGCAGGCCCAGTCAAAGGGCTTTCAGGCGAATGGATATACTCCGATTGTATTATTTCTCTTCCGGTTACCCTTGGAGCACCTCCTAGTCATGCAACAGCCTCCGTCGTATTCAATGTGGTGGATTTTCCTTCGCTCTATAATGTTATCCTTGGTAGACTGGGTCTGAACGCCTTGGAAGCTTTGCCCAGCACTAAGCACATGAAGATCAAGTTCAGAACGCCGTCAGGGATCAGAACATTGTCATGCGATCAGGAGCCTTCGACTTCTACTCCCAAGTAGTCATCAGATTCTACTGCTAGTGGTTTTCCTTCTGAACCGTGGGGGTATTTCTTGGATTATTGAAGCAATTAGCTTTATGGATTTTTTCTGCAAACTTAATTCTAGTATCTGACATTCGAAGGGTCTCAACAGCACAGTTCTTATCGTTCATACGCGTCGTTAATAGGGGATGGAACTCCCTGGATGGGTGGATGTGGCCCATTTACTTAAAAATTTCCTATCGTTGGGTCTCAGTTGCCCAGTTCCTATTATTCGTACGCATCGTCAATAGGGGATGAAACTTTCCGGACGGGTGGACGCGACTCATCTACTTAAAAATTTCCTATCGTTCGGAGGGATTTAGTCATCTAGCCTCTATCATTTTTACACGTCGTCAATAGGGGATAGAACTTTCCGGACAGATGGACGCGACCCATCTACTTAAAAATTTCCTATCATTCGGAGGGTTTCAACCGTCTAGTTCTTATCGTTCATACGCGTCGTCAATAGGGGATGAAATTCCCCGAACGGGTAGACGCGACTCATCTACTTAAAAATTTCCTATCGTTCGGAGGGCCTCAACCGTCCAGCCTCTATCGTTCGTACACGTCGTCAATAGGGTATGGAACTCACCAGACAGGTGGACGCGACCCATCTACTTAAAGGTTTCTTATCGGTCGGAGAGCTTAAGTCGCCTAACTCCTATCGTTCGTACGCATCGGAACTCTCCGAACGGGTGGATGCGGCCCATATACCTAAAGACTTCCTATCGCTCGAAGGGCTTAAGTTGCCTAACTTTTGTTGTTCATATGTGTTGAACGAACAAAAGTCCCTTACTGGAGGGGAAGCCTAAGTTACTGATTAGCGTAACAAGGGTTACAACCGAATGTAACGAGATGACCTCTATTGATGAAAAAGCAAAAATTTCTTATTGAGCAGGCAAAGGTCACTAAGCACCAAGTTTCAAATAAAAAATTATACAGTCGGGCTCAGAGCATCTGTCGCTTTCTCGACCGGGGAGAGAGTTTCGCTTAAACCCATATAGCGGATTATCTCTTTGGAGCATTGTAATCTTTTGGACAATTTATATTGGGAGTCTTTTAAGATAGTAGCATCCTTTGCACAAGACTTCTCAGACTCAACTATCCTGCGTTTTGCCATTCGAAAAGACTCCTCACGAAGTTGGGCCAGCTTTTCGGTCGATTGAAGACATGCTTTTAACCACTCACATTGTCCTTGGTATTGGGCCAACTCGGATCGGAGCTTTTTTAGCTCTTCCTCCTTCTGATTGAGCAGTGTACCAGGAGTGTTTTCAGTCTCTGTAGCCTCTTTCTCCCAAACAGGAATCTTCTCCTGCGCTTGAGCCAGACGAGTTAGCTCAGCTAGACGTCCCTCCAAGTGATGTATCACCTGTTTCCCCTACCGTTCTTGAAATTCGTCAAGAGCCATGGTCTGAAAGGAAAGAATTGAGTCAACAGAAACAAGAACGAGAAAGAACCGAACAACTATAGAGAAGACAATACCATTAAGCTTAAGGACTTGAGAGCCCAGCTGACTTGCTCGTAGGATATCCAGTGGAAGTCAAGCTCGCACTAATGGAAGTCAATTGGTTGGCGATGCGATCCGCCTCCGTCAGTTCTATGTAATTATATTGCATATCTCCAGTGCAAACGGCGATGGTTCCACGTTCCTTTGAATCCTTCCTACCATCAAAAGATCGAACAGGGATGACAGACAGAGATGCCACTCCTTTATAAACTTTGTGTTTCCCCTTGCACACAGGCAAGACCAGAACAGCAAAAGAGGGCCCCATTATCTTCCCTCTCGCTACTCTGAGAATGCTCTCCCCCGTAGTGGCACCAGACAAAGGATCATCTCTCGATTCTCCTAATATGTCCACATCAACACTCACTTCATTCGGCAGAATGCCTTCGTTTAAAACAACAGTCTCCCTCGGTGCAACTACGACTAGAACCGAACAATCAGGCAAAATTATCAATGCAGATGAGGGAGAGAAAATCGCCCTCCTCTTCACTGAAGGAGATGACGACTCTAGAAGGGAGGAGATGATGACTCTAGAAAGGCCTTAGACGCCCCGGTAGAAGATCCCCAAAGGGTCTTGGCCGCCTCGATGTCCTCCTTAAGGGACCTCTTCACACCTGGTCAAACCAGTTTGTCAATGGTAATATTCTCTAACACAACATCATCAAGAGAATTTAGGGAGTCAACTAGTCCGATTCTTTCCCTCTCCAATAGAAGTGGTCTGTCAATTTTTCTTTTTTCACCAATCAACGAGCCGGCCAAAGACAATATATGATCATCTAGTAGAGACTCGATCCATTTGTTTCGACCAGTGGACTTACAATAACCACCGACCGATCGAATAAAGCGACCATACTTTGATACTGTCAGAGGCTTCAGCCCCAAAGAAGGCATCCCATTAGCTTCAGGCAGTAGAGGCAAATGATTCTTATCCAAAAATTCAACATAAAAGAACTTCTACGTCCAATTCTTATCGATAGACTCCTTGTAGCAAAACCTCCAGTCAGACTCAGGTCGAGTCTGTAACTTGTACCACCCTTTAGTCGAGCCCCTGCCTCCGCATCTCATCAAAATAAAGATAGACAACAGAATGTCAAAGTCGAAACGAAGGTAGCAAAACCCTAACAGGGAAGTCACGACAACTACCAGACGCCAAGCACTCGGAATCAAAAGGGTCGGAAATATATTTCAACGGCATAACACCTTTGCGAAAGGTCCCGTGTATGAAACTTTTAGTCCGTATTTAACTGATTGTAGGTACATCGGCATACAACCCTCTGGCTCCATATCAGCTCTATCAACCTCCATTGTAGACATCAGGGCGTAGTCATCTCTCAACAGCATTTCCGTTTGCATTTCTTGAAGCTCCTTCAGGACATAATACTTACAATGTCACTAATGTTCGAAAATGTCTGAGAAGTGGACGTTTTCACCATTATTTTAGGAGATGGTTTCTCCTATGAGTCTCAAAAGGGGGATTGGAAAAGCAACAAGGAGAAAACTGAGATAGTAGTATGTATAAACTCTTATGATGCGTACAGAAATTGATTCGCAGAAATCGAAACGATATGAATCACATTAAAAAATTCCGTGCCTTTTTTCAGCAATAATTACTCATGACATCTTTTTACCAAGAATACCATGAGTTGGGAGTAAATGATGGAACATGGCCTCAAGAATCAGATCTCATGAGTTAGTTTTGGAAAGGTCCACGGAATGTCCATGAAGAACAACTACCGATCGAGGTTCAAATATAATTACTTACCGAAGGGTCTCAATTGTCCAGATCTCCAGAACGATAGGGCATCAGTCACCTAGATCTCCCGAACGTGATTCATCAAGTGCAGGTAACCACTCTGATCGGGTATCCAATGGTTGGTTTCTCAATCAAAAGAGCCCTGAACACCCTTCATCGGTCGAACGACCGATCGAACGATTCCAATGATCCTAAAGGAAGACCAAAATATCCTATTAACTTCCGTCTCTCACGGCGAACAGCATCCTGAGAATCTTTTAGTTAAGGAAAGGTTCCCTTCAGAATACGAAAGTTTCCAAAAGATGAGGATCACAGTTGATTTGAAATATTGAATTCATGAAAATTTCAGATCGACTCGATAAGGAAGGTATGGTTGAAATACTGCAACGGCGTACGACTTTTACATATATAAAACATCTCAAGACCCTTCAAGACATGTATGTTTTCTCGGCTTTACACATTAGGCATTCTAATCATAGGGAATTACTCCATCGATCTCTCAATCTGTTTTCCTTTCATACGAAAACCACTCTTTCTGACTTGAGTGTTAGAATCTCCCCATCGGAGTACCCTCCGACGGTTTTTACAGATATCATATTTTTTTTACGGCAACTACTCGGGTAAACGAAGAACCGGTATCTGTGGAACCATAACCTACCTCCAACAATTAGTTACTATTCTTTTTAGTGTAATTTTTCCCCCTTCAATTAATCTTTTATTTGACTAGCAAAAGATAAACCCAAGTGATTGCAGACATGGTGGGTGAGACAAGGAAATATCTTGGCAACTGCACATCTCACGCCACCAGTTCCGACTGGTCGCTAAAACTGTTTACTATTCGAACGGAGGTTATCCATCTTGCGTGCTTAAGGGGAGGAAGGGGAAAACGTACAAGACACTGGCTGGCGTTTCCCAAGGTTTAGAAATCGAGTCCTTCGTGACTAGAAAACAATCGAAGAAAAGGTATGTGGATGTTGGAAAAGGAATCATTTAATCTCACCTACAATAATTAGCTAATTTTAGGTATTCTTTTTATACCAAAACTTTTAATTTTTGGCATGTGTTTTGATTTGGTGGCATTAGTTATAAGAGGTTGGCTTTGTATTCAATAATAAAGTAATTTATCAATCAATGTCATCTGGATCTAATAGTAAGGTATTACATTCTCGATCCTGAGTTTAACTTTTGAGAATAAAAAAACAAATTTTGAAAAAATTAACTCTTAAATTGGGTTTCACGGTACTTGAATTAGATTACTTATTATTACATATACTTGTTGGTCAAAGAAAAGAAAAAAAAAAGGTAATTTATCACCTTGATTTTATGTGAGGAGCATTCTGCCTGAATAAACCATTTTGGCTACTAGATTAACCTTTGATGAGAATAACTATGTTAATACGCAACATTATTTAAAAAAAAAAAAAAATCTTATTAAAAAAGAAAAATTTTTTTTGAATGTTATTTAAAGAAAAAAATATAGCAAAATGGAGTTACAGATGGTTAAAGAAAATTCATTAGATAATATGTAATATATGGTACCAAGTTTATCGTCATAAATATTTACGTTAAATAAATTTATAATTGGTTTCATATACCAAATAGTAAATTTATTTTTATTAATTATAAAAACCAAAATATTATTTTCAACTTATATGAACTAAGGGTCCTTGGCTTTATATGCATTACTTAATTATAAAAATTAAGGGATGAATTTGATGACAAGTGCAAAATTTGAGATAAGCTAGTTCTTGAAAATGTAAGCATATGAATCGATATTTTAAAAAAAGTATAATAAGATTAATCTAAATTTATAACAAGTAAATTAGAAAGAATTGCAATAATGCAAATTAAATTTGAAGTTGAGTTCACGTTTATCCCCAATGTAGGGCAGGCACGAAACATGGCATCAAGACCTTGACTTTCTTTTGTGAGATCCTCCTGACCTTTAATTTCCAACCAATCCAATCTCCAGAAGTACGAAATTCCTAACACCTAACCCTTCTTTAATTTCTCTTTATAAAGAACAAGAAGGTTGTTCATTAACACCATCTCCATGTCCTAAAGCCTACACTTTACCTAATAAAAGTTGTTTATCATGGCCAAAACTCTCACCAATTTTCTCACAATTCTTTTCTTCACAACCATAGTTACATCAAATTCACAACGTTTCTCCAGAAATTTGTCTGCTAAAGAAATCGGACTCAAACGAGAAAAACTAACTCAACTCCACTTTTACTTCCACGACATAGTAAGCGGCAAAAACCCGACCGCAGTGAGAGTGGCTCAATCGGCCATAACAAATACCTCCCCGACAGGTTTCGGTTTTATCGCCATGGCCGACGACCCATTGACCCTAGGACCCGACGCGAACTCAACGCTGGTGGGTAAAGCTCAAGGAATTTATGGCTCTGCGGATCAAAAGGAGTTCGGTCTGTTGATGGTAATGAATTTGGCTTTTGTGGAGGGAAAGTATAATGGGAGTACTCTGAGTTTGCTCGGACGGAATAGGGTTTTTGATGAGATTAGAGAGATGCCCATTGTTGGGGGGTCGGGTGTTTTTCGGTTCGCAAGTGGGTATGCTCAGGCTAAGACTTACCAGATTGATCTTAAAACTGGTGATGCAGTCGTTGAGTACAATGTTTATGTAGTCCATTATTAAGAAGACCTACCCTTTTTGTTGTCTCTTTGGTGGCTTCAAATAAATTTTTGTATAACATGTTATTGTCCCTTCTTATGGGCAGAGGCAGTAGTGTTTTCATAAAAAGAAATTGATGGGCCAGATCTCTGTGGAGTAGTTGAAAATAAACAAGCCAAATCTAGAGTAGTAGGCCTGCCCAACCATTTTTCTAAATCACCATCTTCCTAAATGAGCTGCTGTGCCGATTAGCTACCATCCCTTTTAATATAATTTCTTTCTTTTTTCTTTTGTCTTCAATTAATCTATTATTTGACTAACAAAAGATATACCCTTGTGATTGCGGACATGGTGGGTGACGCAAGGAATCATCTAGGCAACTGCACATCTCACGCCACCAATTCGGACTGGTCACTAAAATCGTTGACCATTCAAATGAAGGTACATTCATCTCCCTTGCGTACTTAAGGCCTTAAGGGGAGGAAAGGGGAAACGTACAAAAAACTGGCTAGCGTTTCCCAAGGTTTAGAAATGGTGTCCTTGGAAAAGAAATCATTTAACCTCACTTACAATAATTTTACTAATTTTAGGTATTCTTTTTGATGCCAAAACTTTTAATTTTTGGCATGTGATTTTGATTTGGTGGCATGAGTCGTAAGACCACGGCTTTGTTTTCAATAAAGTAATTTATCACCTTGGTTTTTTGTGAGAAGCATTATGCATGAATAAAACATTTTAGTTACTATCCCGTCCTGTCGGGGGTGAGAGCTCACTCTTCAATGATCGAATAGAGACGGCGGACCATGCCGACACGACCACAAACGTTTTAGTTACTAGATTGACCTTTGAAGAGAATAACTATGTTAATTACCTAGCGTTATCATGCACGCAACATTAAGTGACAAAAAAAAAGATAGTTGTTATTTAATAAAAGTACAATAACAACGACAATATGAGATTTAATCTCAAAAATTAGGGTCACTCATTTAAGAGAAATATAAGATAGATTAAGAAAAAAAAGATATTGATTTAATTTGTACAGATTTTCTTATATCACTCATTCCTATCCAAAACTATCTCTTCATTTAAACCGTTAATTATTATATTTTTACGGATAATTTATATCTAAATTTTTAATGGTCTACCTTAACGTTTTACTAATTCTCATATATTTAGCTTCTCAATTCTCATAATTGGTACGTTTTGACTTATTGGTTTAAGATGCCCACGAGAGACATTTTAGACATTTTAGGTAGGGTTAGTGGGGTAACTTCCATTAACCCATATTTACCCACTCTTTCTTGATTCTCTCTAACGTGGAATTACAGAACAACCAGGAGACTAACATCTCCAATGAAGAGAGCATTCTGTGTGTGAAAAGAGGCTATGAGAAAATTCTCTTGAGTGAGAATTAAATGAGGGCATGAAAAAAATTTTGCGTAGGGAATTTCTTCACCGTCACAACGATTGCCGGATCGAGGGTTGCGATGTTGTGATATAACGATGGATATTTGATTAACATCGTGATCACCATCCCGACTACGAGATCCGATTGAGGGATGTACGGTCAATTTTGGGACTCTACACGTTGAGATATTTATTCTTATACCCGTTCTCCAATTTTATTTTCTCGAAAATTATTGAATATGCTTCCGCTGTGATTGAATCACTAAAATTTTCATCATTGGTATCAGAGCTTTTGTTGGATTATTAAAATTTATTTTTGAAATTTTATTTTCGGGTATAAAAATATAGGATTCAAAATTTGGGGTTCGGATCACGGATGAGTTTCGTGAATCCGAGAACACCATTATGTAACCCATGATCCGAAAAATACGAAAATAATTTTTTCGTAATTTTCTGAGTACGTTTAGGCGAAAAAAATTTCAGTTGAAAGTTTCAGCCGTGAATAGTGGCCGAACCATTCAACCTCAGATTTGTCGAGTTTTAGGGCAAATCAATATATGAAAATTATAAATCTGTGTTCCTTGTTTCATGCTCTTCGATTTGATATATATATTGCATATTATTGTGGACGAAAAATGGGGTTTCGAAATTGGCCGCGGAGGGCCAGAATTTTAGATCCGAAATATGCAGAATTTAGGGCGTAATTATTTCAAAAATCGGGTCAAGGATACTTGGAATAAGTGGAATTGGAGATTCCATAAAAAATTCAGTGAAAACGGTACCAGAAATGGGCATTTCTGGCAATCGGGTCGAAGGAGCCGATTATAGAGACAGTCGGGCGAAGACGAAACACTCTAACCCTCAGGCGCGTGCACTGCACGCGCGCGGGTGGAGCGTGCAGCCGAGGAGGTCAGGCGCGTGAGGTTCACGTGCCAGAGAGGCGCGTGACCGGTCGGGTCGTCCGAGTTGGTTACGACCCGGACACGTGTCATCCCTCGACCCGCATCCGACCTGTCACAGGATCCGGACCGGGTTTCGGGTTCCGACCTGCGCCCGGGTCCAGAACCGACCCGCGCATGTGGGTCGTGCGCGTGCAAGCACGTGCCAGACGTGCTGCTCGTCTGGCACGCGCTAGAGTCTGTCCCCAGCACGTGCAGGCGCGTGGGGACGCGCCGCCGGCTCGTGGCAGCGCGTGGGACCGCTGACGGCGTGTCAGGTCATCTAGAATTGAAATTTTTTCAAATTTTGAGGGTCCCACATCCATAAAAGTGATTTTTTTGTGGGTTTTTGTGTACTGAATTCTAGTCTAAATGGTGAGATGCTATCCCAGATTGTGGTGTATGGTGTTTGTTGATTTATACGCTCGTCTTGGGGTCTGTATTCGAATCATTTAGATCTTGTTGATTCGTAAGGTACACAAAATGTGAGAATAAGCATCATAAGTCACGATTATCTCTATGACTATTTCTAAATTTGTCGTTTTAGATCTTTGCAAGGGGGATAAAATTGAATGGTAATAATTACGAGATTTTTCACCGGTAGATTCAATTTATACACGAAGGGCAAGATCCAATTAAAATTTTGAGGCATGAGATGGTGGACTCCGGGGAGGATACTACACCTCATATAGACGGGATTAGGGGACATCATGTGCATGGAAGAGGAATGATGGCCGAGTTAGGGTAATTCTCTTGAGTAGCATGTACGATGATGTGATCCCAGTCTATAACTAATATCCTACAGTTTTATCGATTTGACTCACCTATAATGAGCGTTGTGGTGCTCTTACAGATTCTGAGATGAGGATACTGACTTATAAGTGTAATAATTTATAAGAAAAGGATTGATCATATGATGATGTAACGTTTGATAAAAATGTCGAGTATGGTCAACGAGCTGGAGAATGTGACCGAGTCTATTTCAGATATATTTTTTAGTGCTGGATGCGATCCAGTTCTTTACCTGATTTATGAGAAATCATGAAAGTCTATTTCACATACGATGAAAGTATTCGTACTTTCATTATTGTGAATAGGCATAGTGAGCTCGAGTAGGAGCATCTAGAGGCGAATAGGCCATACTCGGGTCATGCTTATGCGGTGGAGTCGAGCAAGGACTCCTGTGGGACTCGAGATTCAGGTAAGAAGAAAACATCCGAGAAAACAGATAATAATAATGCGCAGCTAGAAGGAGTTGAATACGACCAAGGTGTAGTGCTATATTTGTAGTAGACTTGGTCATTTCGCTCGTGAGTGCGACGAGTGAAAATTATCTCTTCCTTCTTTACGTGGTTTGTGAAGCTCATTGATTTCTCTTCTTTGTGGATTGTAAACTCAGGAGTAACCGATCACGTAACTCGAGATAGGAGCACGCTTATAGAGTTTCGCCCAGTGAGTCCTCAAGTAGGAGGATTTACGTACTGAAACGGAGCGTTTGTCGACATCAGAGGGAGTAGCACTTGCAAGTTGGAGTTGCAAAGTTGCTAAACTCTGTACGTCATTTACGCTCCGAATATTTGACGGAACTTAATTTCAGCCTAGGATATGCTCTGTTAATTTGGAAATTTTATAATTTTCATTTATTACGATAATTCTTTGATTGGTTTTATTTTGGTTTGTGAGAGACTATATGCACTGGAAGTGATTCCTTTTTTAATGGTATTTCTTGATATCCTCCTAGTGTGAGAGATGATGAACCGGTTAGCAGTGAGTGGTTTTGTAGAACCCGCTAACCAGTCTTGCCTAGATGGCAAACTTACAAGAAAACCATTCGACAATGCAATGAGGGCTAGGATTCCATTGTAGTCGGTTTACTCCAACATCTGTGGTCTTATGAACGTGAGAACCTGAAATGGTGTTGGGTACTTTAATACGTTCATAGACAATTACACGCATTTCGGTTACGTTTATCTGATCTCACACAAATCTGAGGCATTGAGATGCTTCAGGAAGTTTACTAGCGAGGTTGAGAATCAGTTAAATTTGAGAGTAGAGGCTCTCAGAACCGATCAAGGGCGCAAGTATTTGTCTAAAGAGCTCTGTTTTAAGAATGGTATTACGAGAAACTAACTATTTCTCGCTACTCAGTGGTGTAGAGTAACTGCGAGAGAGAAATAAGACTTTGTTTGAGACGGTGAGGCCGATAATGGCGCAAGCCAATTTACTCGTTTCCTATTGGGGAGATGTGTTATTGACTACAACCTATGTTCTCAATCGTATTCTATTGAAGTCCGCAGTCAGTACTCCATATGAGCTTTGGACAGGGAGGTAGCCTAACCTTAACTATTTGGGATTATGGGGTTGTGTCGCGTATATTCACTATTTCTCGCATTTACACGGCGAGTTAGGCCTACGAGAAAAGAGATGTATCTTTATGAGATACTCAGAACACTCCGAGGGGAATGTGTTCTAGGTGAGCATATGGACGATACTCTTTTTAATATTGAATCTCATGATGTTGAGTTTCTTGAAAATGATTTCTCTATGCAAAGTGAAATCAACTGGGACTTTACCTTCTATCAGATGGATGAACGTAGTGGTTTAGCTCATCCCAGTGACAAGACCCAAGAATTCATTACGGATCTCGGTCCTAGTGGGAGCAATCCATCTAGAGGTAAAAAATGTTTCCACTCCTCTTAAGAGTAGTCGATGATGCGTACCTAACCGTCACTTTCGATTGAGGGAGAGGCTCTCAGTGTGACTCTTGAGGATTACGAGAAACCTTTAACTGTCCTAGAGACTCTTGAGGGTTCTGTAGAGGACCATTGTTTTGAGGTCATAGATTGGTGAGAGGAGTTGATGAGAATCAACGGGATCAGGGATCTAGTTGATTTGCCTGAGGGTAGTTAGGTCGTTGCAAACATGTGGGTTCTCAACATCAAGAAAAAGACCGACGGATCGGTGTAGAGGTATAAGGCCCATTTGATAACCAGGGGTTACTCAGACTGAGGGCGAGATTACCTCGATCCGTTTACTTTTAGCGATTGTCGTGGACATGATATGGATCTCAAGTGAGACCAGATGAACGTTGAGATTGTTCTCTTGAGTGAGAGTTTGGATGAGAAGATCTACAAAGAACGGCCATCTGACTTTATTCTTATAGATCTAGATGATAAGGTCTATCAGTTTCGGGAGTTGACATACGACCTTAATCATCAATCCATGCAGTGACGTTTGAGATTTCACGAGGAAGTGATATCTCTCGGTTTCGTGATGATCGAGGAGGATCATCGCGTATACCTTATACGTTCTCATGATTTTTATGATCATATCCTTATATGTGAATGACATTCTATTGACTGGGAACAACAGAGAGTACCTGATGACCACGATGACGTGGACATTGTCGAGTCTTGATGTGAAGAACATGAGTGAGACTCAGTTCTTCTTCGAAGTTAAGATCCAGAGGGATCGCTCGAGACAGGTGTTGACTCTTTCACAGGAGTCCAACATCAAGGAAGTTCTCGAGTGCTTCGAGAAGATCGACTACGACCCTATAGATACTTTTATCGCTAAAAGTTTAAAGCCTAAATCTTGACATGTACCTTAAGACTCAGGAAAGGACAAGGGAAATGAGTAAAATCTCTTGTTCCAGTGCGTTGAGTAGTCTGATGTACGTAGTGTTACGTACATGATCAGACATTTGCTTTGCAGTCAGTATGGTAATTAGGTATTGATCGAATCCTAGAAGGGATCATTGGAGAGCAGTGAAAGGATTCCGAGACATCTCGAGAGAATTGCGGACCTCTCCTTGTGTTACGGAGGAGGTGATTTGTATTTTGTTGGATATTCTATTGGCGATCTGAATGTATGCAAATCGATATCAGGTTTTGCTATTTTGGAGTAGCAAGAAGCAAACCTGTATATCTCTATCTACGATAGAGATTGAGTTTATGAGATGCTCAGTGGCAGTTCAGGAGAGTGTTTGGTTTCAGAAATTTCTGGATCACTTAGGGGTTGTGGCAAACAGTGGGAGGCCAGTGATGATTTATTGAGAAAATCAGGCCGCCCTTGACCACACTTGAGACCCTAAGTATCAGTAAGTCCAAACACATTGATACCTAATACTACGTTATGAGAGACATCACCGATGAGTGTGAAGTGACTAATTAAGTACATTACTATACAGTGTGTTGACTGATCTCTTCAATAAACCCATTGTAAGAGATTCCTGTATGAGATATAAGAATCATAGGGTTTGCATGTATATTGACATTTCTCACCTTGTACTGATGCTTATTGTGTTGTATATATATGACATGTGTGCATGATTGAGTCACGAGTTTATTTATTGCACTACTTTAATTGTCATATATTTTGTGATATCTTGTGATAAATAATATGTCAGGCAGACGTGGTCGACTTTCTCACACGAGTGACCACCTTCAGCTTTGAGTGAGCGGAGATGAGACGGTTTCTAGTTGTAAGAGACTTTGAGAGTGGCCCTACTAGAACATAAGTCGCCCTGATATGTGTTCAGGATGAGGTCATATGCGATATGACCGGCATGGACGTACCCACATCCATGTTGCCTGTAAGTAGTCAGATTTGAGATCTCAGATATCACCTACGACTAGTGATATTGTCTCTGAGATACTCTCTCTGAGATTTCTGGATAAAGTTTTATGTGTAGATTGAGTCCCATACCTACACAGTGTTAGAGAAATCTGACATATGTCATTTGAGAGATGGGAGAATAACACTGTGGCACGCGTTTCATACCGCATGTGATACGACGACCAGGGATAATGGGAACATCATTAGGAGACATTGATATTATTTAGATTCTCGTTCCCACTATGTGAGACCCGAGATCTATTGGGTGAGATCTTTTGTACCCTTATCACTTTTGGCTGTTTCTAGAAATCTTGGCTCAGTGTTGTTATTTTAGTCTGTTTACCAATGGCCCGGAAGATTAATTGAGGTCTGTGGGACAGATCTAGGAAAGCAGCTGAATTGAGGCTAATAGATTCGAGTTTGGGAAAAGAAAGACCAATTGACATTATATCATTGTGTTGTATTCACCAGCTAGCCTATTATGTCTGTCCATGTTGGGATATAAGCATAATAGTGGATACACAGTCGAACATTTATTGGGGATTACTTTCGTTGAGGAAAGTAGTTAAATAGTTTTGGATCTGGGGTACAACGAATTCTTTTGATACTAATGATGGCTTCTCGGTCATCCTAACAGGTGTATCGAGAGATATTTGCTTGCAAGTATACTCGCAGGTCGCATGACGCCCAATCCTGCATAAAAGTCCAGCAGGGTGATGTGTGAAAGGTCACATGAGTTGTGATCTTATGGCAGACGTATAATGCCCTCGTGTGCAAGTGGGAGATATTGGTTTAAGATGCACACGAGGGGCATTTTAGACATTTTAGGTAGGGTTAGTGGGGTAACTCCCACTAACTCATATTTACCCACTCTTCCTTGATTCTCTCTAACGTGAAATTACACAACAACCAGGAGACTAACATCTCCATTGAAGAGTGTATGAAAAGACACTATAAGAAAATTCTCTTGAGTGAGAATTAAATGTGAGCATGAGAAAAATTCCGCGTACGGAATTTCTTCTCCGTCACAACGATCGCCGGATCGAGTGTTGCGGCGTTGTGATATAGCGGTGGTGATTCGATTAACATCATGGTCACCATTCTGACCGCGAGATCCGATCGAGGGATGTACGATCAATTTTGGGACTCTACACGTTGAGGTATTTATTCTTATACCCGTTTTTCAATTTTATTTTTTCGAAAATTATTGAGTATGCTTCCGCTGTAATTGAGTCACTAAAATTTCTATCATGACTCTTCTTTGCACATAGTCAAACCATCTTAGACGATACTCTCACATCTTATCCACAATTGAATTAACTCTCTACTTATTACGAATTTCTTTGTTTCTAATTCTATCTCTTCTAATTTTGCTACACATTCAATTAAATATTTTCAATTCGATTACATCTATTTTTTATGTTTATTATTGTTTAATAGGTTAACATTTAATATCATATAATAGTGCAGATCTTACTGCAGATCTATAAAATTTTCCCTTCAAATGCAATGGTATCGCGCGATCGTAAAGAATTCTGAATACTTTTCTCTTTTTTATTCAATTCTCTTGAATTTTATGATTCACATCTTTAACTATATTGCCATAATTTTGAATAATAGAATCAAAACATCTAAAACGTTCACTTTTGAGTACCTCTTGTCTATCTAAACTAATCGTTTATTCTTCATCTTAATGATTGTCGCTAAATTTACATTTCATATATTCAGTTTTTGACTTATTCAATCTAAATCTTTTGAATTCTAGTGTGACTTTTCATTATTCTAATTTAGTACTAATAGTCTCTTTAATTTCACCAACCAATACTATATCATTTGTAAAAAATATACACCATGGTATTTTATCTTTTATGCATTTTATGATTTATTCTATTACTATTACAAAAAGAATGAGACTTAATGTCAAGTCTTAATGGAGTCTAATATTAATAGGGAAGTTATCGCTCAGATCTCTTCAAATTCTTACATTGGTTACAATTCTCTCATATATATTTATAATGAGATTAATGTATTTTAAGGAAATCTCTTTATTTCTCAGCGTCCACCAAAATATATCTCTAAGAATCCTATTATATGTTTTTTTTAGATCGATAAATACTATATGTAGGTCTCTTTTTTATACTTTATATGTCTCCATCAAATATCTTAACAAGTGGATTGTTTTCGCGGTGGATTTTCTTGATATAAATCTAAATTGATTTCGAAATATACTTATCTTCAATCTCAATTTATATTTTATCATTCTCTTCCATAATTTCATAGTATCATTTATAAGTTTAATTTCTCTATATTTGGAGCAATCTTATATGTCTACTTTATTTTTAAATAGTGGTATAAGTATACTCTATTTCTATACTTGAGGTATTCTCTTAATTTACCAAGTTTTGATTTTGTTAAAAATATCCGTTAACATTTCTATATCAAATTCACCCAAATATTTTCACACTTCAATCGGAATGTCATCAGCTCTTATGGTTTTATTATTTTTCATTCTCTTTAAGATCTCATTCACTTCATGGGGACAAATCTTATGTTTGAAATCTCTATTAACCTATTCTATAGATATCTCAATATTTCATATATCTATTATATTCTTAACATTAAAGAAATTATCAAAATAGTTTCTATAACGTTTTTTTTATGTTCTCATTATTTACAAATATACTATTGGTTTTACTCTTAATACACGTAATACCATTTAGTTCTTTTCATTTTCTTTCCATTAGTTTGACAATTTTGTAAATCTCGCTTTCTTCATCTTTAGATCTTTTTCAAAGAAAAAGGAATTTTTTTTTAATGTTATTTAAAGAGGAAAATATAGCAAAATGGAGTAAAAGGGTTTATCCGGTGCATAAAATACTTTTCGGTTTAGGGCAGATATAGGGGGAGGGTCGATATATATATATATATATAATTTTCTCTTTAAATTTTTACAAAGAGATTGTTTCCATGCCAACATGGAGTTATAGATGATTAATGAGAATTTATTAGATAATATGTATATAGAATTTCATGTTATGATACACAAAAACTTTTAGTTTTCAACACTAATGATTTCTATTTTCGAAATATTTTCTTTTTTAAAACATTTTTAAAATATTTTAACACGTTATATTAATTAATATTTATATAAAAATATTTATATTTTTTATATTTATATATTTTTTCACATTTAATAAATTATTTATTTATTTATTATTTATTATTTTTATGTTATATATATCATGATTAATAATTACAAATTTGATCATTTTATATTTTTATTTTAAAATATGATTATCCTATTATTTCTATAAAATAATTAATATTTATATAAAAATTCTTATATACTCTATATAAACATGTTTGTTCATATTTCAATTTCTTATAATTTTACAAAATGTCATCTTTTTCGTATTGTTTTATATTCTTTTTCGTATTTTGCCTTCATTGCCGTGCAGCCTGGGTACCAAGTTTATCCTCAGAAGTATTTAATTTAAATAAATTTGTAATGGGTTCCATATACCAAAATAGTAGATTTGCTTTACTAATTATAAAAACCAAAATATTATTTTCACCTGATTTGAATTTTGAACTAAGGGTCCTTTGGCGTTATATGCATGGCTTATAACTTGGTACTCTTGACATGCAATTCTAAGAAGCCTAAGAAAGAACAATTATGATTTTCTGAGTTGGTTTCCTTATGAATCATGATAGAAAACCTATGATGTCAAAGGACCGCCCATTTGAGAAAATAAAAATCAAGGGATGAATTTGATGACAAGTACTAAATATGAGATAAGCTAGTTCTTGTTTCAAGAGAACAATTTAATGATCACAACTTTCTCTCCCAACCTAATAATCTTATATTCAAATTCTTGTGTAATAAAAAAAAATTATAAGCTAGTCCTTAAAAATGTAAGCATATGAATCGATATAAAAAAAATAAGATTAATCTAAATTTATGACAAGTAAATTAGGCAAAAATTGCAATGAAAGTTAAATTTGAAGTTGGAGTTCCCGATTATTCTTCTTAATGGAGGGCAGCCACAAAACATGGCATCAAATCCTTTCACATTCTTTTGTGAGATCTTCCTAACCTAATTTGCAACAACCCAATCCCATGATCTGAAAATTTGATTCCTGTTGTAACCAAATAAAAAAAACAATCCAATCCCGAAAATACAAAATTCCTAACAACTAACCCAACTTTATTTTCTCTTTATCGAGAACAAGAAAGTTGTCTATTAACACCATTCTCCATGTCCTAAAGCCTCTACTTTACCTAAGACAAGTTATTTATGATGGCCAAAACTCTTACCAATTTTCTCACAATTCTTTTCCTCACAACCAAAGTGACATCATCAAATTCAAAACGTTTCTCCAGAAATTTGTCTCCTAAAGAAATCGGACTCAAACGAGAAAAACTCACTCACCTCCACTTTTACTTCCATGAGAGTGTTTCAATCGGCCATAACAAATACCTCCCCAACGAGTGTCGGTTTTATCGCCATGGCCGATGACCCATTGACCCTAGGACCCGACGTGAACTCAACGCTGCTGGGTAAAGCTCAAGGAATTTATGGCTCTGCGGATCAAAAGGTGGTCGGTTTGTTGATGGTAATGAATTTGGCTTTTGTTGAGGGAAAGTATAATGGAAGTTGATGGAGGTGGGTTTTGGCTCCTCAGATACCAGCTCCTTGTTAACTCGAACGGTTGCCGTCGATGGTGGATACACCTGAAAAAACCGTCGGAGGGTGCTCCGGCGGGGAGACTCCTACGCTCAAGTCAGTAAAGAATAGTTTTCGTTTGAAAGAAACAGACTGAAAGTAGAAGGAGAGTGGTTCCCTGTGATCAATGTACCTTCTGTGTTAGACTTAGAGAGCGTATCTGATGTCGAGGGTTTTGAGATCATTTATACCTGTGAGAGTTGTGCGTCGCTGAGAGACTTCCACCCTACTTTCCTTATCGAACTGATCTCGGGAATCTAGGAAGTCAATATTACGAATTGATCATGATTCTCATATAGTGGGAAACCTTCTTCTTCGGGTGTGATGCTTTCCTTATCTAAAAGATCTCGAAATTACTGTTACGAAATCAAGAGAGTTCTGACCTTCCTTTTTTAATCGATAGCGGTGTTGTCACTCGTTCGGTTACTTGATCGATAAAGGGTCTTTTAAGACTTGTCCGGTTAGAGGACTGACATTTGCTTGACTGATCGATGTGACTATCTTCGCTTGATGAGTCACGATCGGTTAATCGGGATGACTGAGCCCCTGTCGTTCTGTAGATCAGGGCGGTTAAGGCCCTTCAGTAGATCGATCGGGACGACTACGACCCTTCAGTAGATTGTTGTTGTAGTCGTTAGATATTGATCGACAGACCCTCCTTTTTCGTGGGCCCTTTGGGAATTGACTCTTTCGGATTGGGTCTTGGAATACGTCCCATCATTTGCCCTGACACATGATTTTCTTGGAAAGAGACGCCATAAGTCATGATTTTAAATCGGAGGTTCGAGGATCCTTTAATACGGCCGATGTCGCTTCGGTCTTAGTGAACCATTTATCTTACATCCCATAAGGACTTCTCCCGTCGCTGCTTTCTCCACCTTTTTTTCTCACTCTCCCTGCCAAAGAGTCTTTATCGGTGATGAAGATGTCTGCTCCTCGGGCTTTTCCGAGGATTGGTGATATTACGAGCGCCATGTCAGCACAAGAACTCCAAGAAGTACAAACTGAGATGCTGTTGGGGGATGACTACTCTCTGTTGTCTACGACAGAGGATGATAGGGCTAGCAGGGCATCAGAGAACTGTGTGCTGATGTACCTCCAATTGGTAAAGTACGGTTTGAAGGTTCCATATACAGGTCATTTCTCTGAGGTTCTGCGTCAGTGGAACATATTCTCGATGCTCCTGATTCCTAGTGTCTGGCGGTTAGTGGTTGCGGTAGCTTTTTTATTAGGGTTTTGTCATTTTCGTTTTGATTTTGACATTTTGTCCTCAATTTTTATTCTGATGAGGTATGGGAATAATGGGCCGACCAAGGGGTGATACAAACTACAGACCCGACCCGAGTACTGTTGGAGGTTTTTCTATAATGAATCTATCGATAAGAACTGGATGCAAAAGTTCTTTTTTGTAGAGTTTTTGGACAGGGATCGTATGCCTTGGCTTCCCAAGATTGATGGGGTGCCCAATGTAGGGCTGAAACCTCTGACTGCTTCGAAACATGGTCGTTTTATTCGGTCGGTTAGCAGCTATTACAAGTCCACCAGCCGGAGTATATGGGTTGAGTCCTTGCTGGATGACCAGATGTTATCCCTGACTGGTTTACTGCTCGGGGAAAAGAGAAAAGTTGATCGAGCCATTCTGTTGGGGAGATGGAAAATCGAGCTAGTCGATTCTTTGAGTCATCTTGACAACGTCTTATTGGAAATGTCACTGTTGACAAGTTGACTCGTCATAGCGCTAAAAGACCTCTTCAGGAGGATCCCGAGGCATCTGAGGCCCTACCTAAGTCTTCTTCAGGGTCGACCGGGATCCTTCGCGGGTCACCATCTTCTTTGGCGAAAGAGAGGAGGGCTTCCTTGCTCTCTTCTGCGCTGGGGGCTTTGTCTAAGTACCCGGAGCCGACAGAGACTGTACCAATAGAGGGAGCTGTCCCAAATGAAGATAACCCATTGAGTGGAACAAATGTTGATATGGACGAGTTAGGAAGAGCCGGAGGTTTTCCTTTACTTGATGCCGGAATGGGAACGAATGTTTCTCGAGCCGCAAGGGACAGAATGGCGGGACTTTCTTCCGTTGTTCCGGTCTAGCCTTCGCGCAAGAGAAAACACAAAGTTCCGGGAGGAGCATCCTCTTCATCCTCCATCCATCCTCCATCCCTGTTCGGTTCTTCGATGGAAAGAAAGGCTCAAAAGAGCGAGGAATCGTTGCCGTTTGTGCTGGAGACATGCAGTATAGCTATATAGATCTGGCAGAAGCGGAGTGCATTCCTAGGCAATTTGACTTCCATCGCTGTGAGCTTGACTTTCATAGCATGTCTTATGAATAGGTCAATGGAGCCCTTGAGTCCTTAGGCTTGATTGTCACGCCCCGAACCGGAAATCGTGAACGTGCGGCCCGTTGCCCCGGCCCCCCCGGTATTCCTACGAAAATCGGGGGGTGGGCCTCCCCATAAATCGGAGGTCTCCCAATGTACAAATAACTGATAAACCGTATAATTCAAAACAACGAAAATAAATCAAATGGCCACCCGGCCTCTCCAAAACCAACGACTCCCAAAACCGACATTCGAACAACGCAAGGCTATAAATCACCAACGGTAGCCCCAGCACCTCTCTCGTCTGCCCAACTAGAGCATGAGCAGCCGCCACACCGAGCGGACCTAAATTTTATACAAATGTATAACAAATTTCCCAAGTAACATTCTAATACATACAATCGCCTCAATGCAAATGAAATACGAGAGTTTCGAAATAAATATACATAATTTATACAGTCATCCTCATTTAAACAAATACAATGGTCATCTTAACTTTCTCAAAATGATACAATAACCTCAATACATAGCGGAAAAGCGGGTAGTCATACCCCGGCCGGAGGGGTCTCCAAAGAATGTCCAATACAATAATGCGCACAAATCTCTCAATCCGAGTCTACACCGTAGGGGGGGAATGTGAGGGGTGAGTACCGTAGAGAGGGGGGTTGGTACTCGCAAGCGGGGGATGACATGCTACAATTAATTTTTGGGTGAATTAGGAGTGTCAAAATTGTCCCAATAAATCCATGGTATGCAAAAATATTATGACATCTCAATAAATCATTTACGGCATACGTATCAAATCAAATATGCATCCATTATGCATGTCCATCATATCATGTAGAGCCGGCCGAAAATATCCTGGCAAAGGCCAACCATGGCGCCGAGGCAACGTTGGGGGTTTTCGTGGGAACGGGGGGAGAATAAAATAAGGCCTCCACCCCAACGTTGGCCGAGGAAACTCCAACTAGCCGTATATATATATCGCACACGTATCAAGGATCAAGCGTGTATGGAAACCCGCCGGTGCTAGACCTACCAAGGTCCTCCCCGAAGTGGTTCAACCGACGACTGTCCGTACAATATGTATGACAACGGCGGGATACCCCCGGGGGGGCGTATCCGGGCACAACGGGTGCCTCTACCAAATGTCCTTCGAGCTACGAATGCCATAGGAAACATATCACACACACAAGATCCATAGGGGCATCCAGCCCAAATCACATATCTCAAGCCAAATTTCAAGTCATAACATGTCAAAATCATGTGCCATCATGCAAAGGAAGTATAAAATCATGTGGATATATCAAAGTGTGGCACAATCATCAAGTTTCAAAATCATGGATGCATATCGATATAAATAAGTTGGGACACTCCATATATCACAAAACATTTTATAAATCGGGAAATAGGTCAATCATACCATTTTAAATTATGCATTTGAAAGCTTTTTAAAACACGGTATCAATTAAAAGTAGATCTCAAGTCCCACTCACTTTCTAGGGAGGGTGGTCACTCCCTATTTCCACAATCAAACCAAACGACCCTCGAGTCTCTAACAAGATCAACCTAATCAAAGTATCACAATAATCATCAAATTTCCAATTCTAATTTCAATCCTAATTTCGATAACAAAGTCAAATATCGAAAAGATTGTAATTTCCCTCACCTAGGGTTCACCGTTCAAAAACCCTAACGTCCATGCGACATTCGATTTCGTCCGAAACCTACAATGCTTCCAATTCAAGCAAAAGTCGTTAATTTAGTATAATCATCAGGAATCAAAACCCTAGAATTTGGGTTAGGGTTTGATCGTGCCTTGGGGGGGGACAGGCACGGCCGACCTAGGGCTTCCGCAGTGGCGAAGGCTGCGGGGTGGGGGGGGGGGCGCGGGCGGCGGGGGGCGCCCGCGCGGGCCGCGGCAGCAAGAGCGGCCGGCGGGGTGTTCGCGGTTCGGCGGTGGAGGACCGCGGTGGCTCGCGGTGGCCGTGGTGGCCGAGCGGGCGGCGCGGTGGATCGCGAGAGACGGGCGAGAGAGAGAAAACAGAGAGATGAGAGTGAGAGGGAGATGCGGTGGTCAACCACCGTGGGGTGGCGGAGCCGAGCAGCCGCGATGGAGGAGGAAGTCGCGGCGGCGCGGGAAGAAGGAGCCGCGGGGAGAGGGAGAGGCGGCGAGGGAGAGAAAGAGGGAGAGAGGGAGAAGAATGAAGAAATTAGGGCTTAGCCCTAATTTTGACTTTCTCTTTTTTTTTTTTATATTATTATTATTATATTTCTTTTTTTTTGTAAATAAATTTAAAAAAAAATTAAATGAATAATGTATAAATAAATGAATAAATAAATTAAAAAAAATCATCTATATATTTTTCATATTCAATTTATTTTACAAATCGGAAATACGGATATTTTAAATATCCCAAAAATTTCAAATTACATACCTCAAAATCGAAATTCAATATAATTAAAAATTCTCTCACAATATAACGAGAAATATTTTATTTATTTTCATGAACAAGTACTTCGACGAAATGTCGGTGTTACATTGATGGTAATAATCTCCTTTCGTTTCTTGAATTCTCCTCCCTCTTTTATCATTTGTTAATTTGGTTTTCTTTGTAGACCAAGGCCCTTGCTCGATTTCAGGGATAACAGGGGAGGCAGGTAATAAGCCATTTAGAGGGACGGCTCTCTGAGTTGACTCGTCCGCTAGAATCAGTCTCCCATCGGGGAGGAGAGTCTTTGGTCGCTGAAAACATATCCGGTGCCCTACTCAGTCGAAAGGAAGAGGAGTTGAGATCCCTTCGATCGGAATTGGTCCAGTGCCAAGGACAATGCGGGAGGCTGAAGTCAGAGGCTCTGGTGCACAAGAAGTTGGCTTAGATTCGTAAGAAATCTCTTCGAATAGTAGAATGCCAGATTACGGAGCTTGAGGAGTCCCGTGTAAGGGAAGCCATCATCCAGAAGGACTCCCACCATAGACTAGCTGAGAGATTAAAATGTGTCGAAGAGATAATTTGTAGTATGGGCCTAAGTGAGGCTCTGCCTTTAATCGAAAAAGAGATCGATACTCCAAATCCAACTGTATAACCTCTGCCAGGGATTTTGTACTAAGTGGCCTCTGTTTGTCTAATGAGAGATTTTTGTGTTTTTTCCGATAGAAGTTATTTTCTTTGTTTTTCACTGCATTGTTTCAGTAGAACCAAGGGGATTTAGATCTTTTCGCCTAGCTTAAAATGGGACGATCATGCTTGTTGTTTCGAAAGGCTGTATAACTTGTCAGTGAAGCACGAGATCTACTGGGGCTGAGTAGCTGAGACCTTCTGTACGATAGAGGATCTTCAAATAGTTGGGCTGTGTTTGCCCGTCGAGGTAGTTATATCCCCTCTTGACGACGTGTACAATCGATAGATCCTGAGTGACTAAGACCCTCCTAACGATAAGAATTTATTATAAGTTGTGGGCCACGTCCACCCGTCCGGGGAGTTACATCCCTATTGACGACATGTACGATCAGTAAATCCTGGGCGCCTAAGGCACTCCTAGCGATAAGAATTTATTATAAGTTGTGGGCTGCGTCCACCCGTTCGGAGAGTTACATCCTTATTGACGACTCGTACGATTGGTAAATCCTGAGCGACTAAGGCCGTCCTAGCAATAAGAATTTATTGTAAGTTATGGGTCGCGTCCACCCGTCCGGAAAGTTACATCCCTATTGATGACGCATACAATCGGTAGATCCTGGGCGACTAAGACTGTCCTAGTGATAGGAATTTATTGTAAGTTGTGGGCCGCGTCCACCCGTCCAGCGAGTTACATCCCTATTGACGACACGTACGATCAATAGATCCTAGGTGATTAAGATCCTCCTAGCGATAAGAATTTATTATAAGTTGTGGGTCGCATCCACTCATCTGGGGAGTTACATCCCTATTGACGACGTGTACGATCAGTAGATCCTGGGCGACTAAGACTCTCATAACGATAGGAATTTATTGTAAGTTATGGGCCGCGTCCACCCGTCCAGGGAGTTACATCCCTATCGATAACACGTATGATCGGTAGATTCTGGACGACTAAGGCCCTCCTAGCGATAGAAATTTATTATAAGTTGTGGGCCGCGTCCACCCGTCCGGAGAGTTACATCCCTATTGACGACGCCTACGATCGGTAGATTTTGGGCGACTAAGGCCCTCCTAGCGATAAGATCAGGACATGGAGGTATAAGAGATCTGTTGATAAGTGATTTCACGAATGTTGGGAAATACCCTTGCAGCTTAGAGAAATACCAGCAATAAAATCCGATGACTATTTAGGAGCGAAAGTAGAAGGCTCCGACTCACATGTGAGAGTCCCAACCCCTGACGACGTTCTGAACTTGATCTTCATATGTTTGGTGCTAGGCAAAACTTCCAAGTTATTCAGATATGGTCTTGCCAATATGGCGTTGTAGAGCGAAGGGAGGTTTACCACATTAAACATGACGAGAGCCGTCGCATGATTAGGAGGTGTTTCAAGGATGATCGAAAGGGAGATAATACCATCTAGATATATCCATTCACCTGAGAGCCCATTAATCGGGCCCGCGTGGGGCTGAAGGTTGGCAGGAGTAAATCCCATTCATCCGAAAGTATCCCGATATAGGAGATTACAATCGGTTCCTTGATCGACAAAGATCATTCGAATTTCAAATTGTCCAATTTTGGCGGTTATCACAAGGGGATCGTGGCGGTTCGGGTCGATCCCAATGAGATCTTCGTCGGTGAAACCAATGACCGGCTTTTTTTCACCTTGTCGTTTGTTGGTGCTCGCTACTTTGTGGTACAGGAGGAATTGCCTTCGGGTAATAGAAAATTGGTGTGATTAGGTGCCTGGCCTCGTTTTCTGCTGGTCCATCGTGGACCTGAAGAATCACCCGATCCCTTCGGTCGGTCGGAGGCCTAGCAGCTTGGCGTTCCTCCTCTTGGTTACGTTGCGGTGGTTCACGCCTATGATCGGCAGTAGGATTTCTTTCCCTTCCTGCAACGAACTCCCATGGTCTTCCTTCACGTACTAGGAATTCCAATTCATCTTTTAGTTTCTTGCAATTATCGGTCGTGTGACTGTAGTCACGATGAAAGTGACAGTATTTCGTTCTGTCTTTGCTGGAATCTTCCTCGGTTGATCGCAGGGGCCATCGAACGTATGACTTATCTCTGATAAGGGCTAAGACCTGGCCAGGGGTCTCACTCAGCGGAGTGTAGTTGTTGTATCTTCTTGGAGGAGGGGGTTTCGTCCAGTTTCTCCTGGGCAGAGACCTCCAGGGTGACTGGTTCCGTTCTTTTCGGGTAGTCCGATCTCTTCTATGATCGGATGCTTCGACGTCCTCGGCAGCAATGTACTTTTTAGCTCGAGCATAAAATTCTTGGATAGTAGCAGGGGGTTTCTTTGTGATGGATACCTTCATATTGGAGGGCCGCAAATCTGTTAATAGCGCGACCAATACGATCGAATGATTTAAAGATGGGACCGTCATCATTTCCTCTTTGAACCTTTCCAAGAAGTTCCTTAGGGATTCCTCTTTACCTTGATGCAGCGATAGCAAGACGGTGGACTTTCTCTTGACTCCCCTGCTTATCACAAAGTGTGATTCGAACTGTTCGCGTAACTGAGAGAAGGTCTTTATACTTATCGGTGGGAGAGAGTTGAACCAAGTGAGCGCATTTCCTGAGAGAGTAGTGGGAAAATACTTGCATATGACTGCGTCGGGCATGTCCCTAGAGATCATTATAGTTATAAAATGGGCCTCATGATCCCGGGGGTCCATTGTCCCATTGTATCTCTCCATGGGAGGCAGGAGTACGTTGCGAGGCATGGGCTCTAAGGAGATCTTGGAATCAAACAGCGAAGCATAAAAATAAAAAGGAGATTTGGTTTCCCTGAGGGTTGACCCGCTTTAGTTTCTCGGCTACCAGTTGTTCGACCGACTTTCGAAAATCATCCGGAACTAGTTTGGAGTTTTCGGATGTTTCCCCACGTGGGGGCGACAGTCGTTGTTGGGGACGTCTAGATCCCCCAACAGATGATTGGACTTCAGGTCTGAGGGCGCGACTAAGGTCTTCTGGTTGTCTACTCACGTCCTGAAGTTTGGATTCTAGCCTTTCCATCTGGGGACGATTGACTCGCTCCGAAATGGGGTTGGCCATGGGTTGGACAGGAAGCGCGGGTTGTAAAACCCGCTCTTGATGAGGTGATCTCTTGGGAGCTGCCGGATCGCGGGTGGCTGGATCAGGCGCTGCAAGAGGAGCGGCTGTAGAAAGCGTGGCAGTTCACCCTTCCACAGGAGGGACGGCTCTTGAGGACGCTTTGGTTCTTGGAGGCATGATCATTGCCAGGAACAGGAACTACTCAAATTTATTTCCCACGGTCGGCGCCAATCTGATGGAGGTGGGTTTTGGCTCCTCAGATACCAGCTCCTCGTTGACTCGAATGGTTGCCATCGATGGTGGATACACCTGTAAGAACCGTCGAATGGTGCTTCGGCGGGGAGACTCCAACGCTCAAGTCAGTAAAGAACGATTTTTATTTGTAAGAAATAGACTGAGAGTAGAGGAAGAGTAGTTCCCTGTGATCAATGTGTCTTCTGTGTTAGGTTTAGAGAACGTACCTGATGTCGAGGGTTTTGAGATCATTTATATCTGTGAGAGTTGTGTGTCACTGAGGGACTTCCACCCTACTTTCCTTATCGAACTGATCTCGGGAATTTCGGAAGTCAATATTACAAATTGATCACGATTCTCATATAGCGGGAAACCTTCATCTTCGGGTGGGATGCTTTCCTTATTTAAAAGATTTCGGAATTACTGTTACGAAATCAAGGGAGTTCCGACCTTCCTTTTTTAATCGATAACGGTGTTGTCCCTCATTTGGTTGCTTGACCGATAAAGGGTCTTTGAGACTTGTCCGATTAGAGGACTGACATTTGCTTGACTGATTGAGGTGACTATCTCCGCTTGATGAGTCACGATTGATTAATCGGGACGACTGAGACCCTATTGTTTGATAGATCAAGGCGACTAAGACCCTTCGGTAGATCGATCGGGGTAACTACGGTCTTTCAATAGATTGTTGTTGTGGTCGTTAGATATTGATCGGTAGGCCCTTCTTTTTCGTGGGCTCTTTGAAAATTGAATTTTTCGGACTGGATTTTGGAATACGTCCTATCAGGAGTACTGTGAGTATGTTCGGTCGGAATAGGATTTTTGATGAGATTAGAGAGGTGCCCATTGTTGGGGTTCAGGTGTTTTTCGGTTCGCACGTGGGTATGCTCAGGCTAAGACTTACTGGTTATGTTTTCCATTATTAAGAACACCTCCTCTTTTTGTAGTTTCTTCAATGGCTTCTAATAAATTTTTGTATACCATGTTATTGTCTCACCCTATTGGCAGAGAGGCTAGTGTTTTCATAAAAGAAGTTCATGCGCCAGATCTTTGTCGAGTAGTTGAAAATTAACGAAGTTACCAGCTATTGCCACACGCAGAGCAGTAGGCCTGCCCAACTATTTTGAGTTTTAATTTGATCTACGTAACAAATCATTTAAAGCAAGTTGGCAGACAAAGAAGTTACTCAACTATTCCTAATTATGAGAGGAAGTTATTTTTTTGATATAGAGCAAGGCTCGAACTAGAGATTTTTAAAAGGGAGAGTGGACGGTGCAAGTTGATTTATAACTTATTGGTATAAGAGGGAGTTATTAGGAATATAAAAAGGTTGCTGACCATTGTTTGTCTGAAAACAAAAACAAGACACAACAGAAGTGCTCTGCTTTTCAGGAAGAATACTTACTACATTAGATATTAGTTTTCATCAATTAAACTGTTTTTTAGGATTCGTCCGCTACCAAATTTGCTTCTATTAGTTGTGCACTCATCTTCAAGAGAAAAAATAAATAAATAAATAAATAAAAAAAAGAAAGAAGAAGAAGAAGAAGAAGAAGAAGAAGAAGATCTTCTTCACAAAGATGCAAAGGCACACCTTGGCGTCCTAGCAATACAAATATGCAATTTATAGTTCATTTCTGGATTACAGACGCACGGGATAGCACATTTCTCTAACCAACTGCAAATACATGACTTGTGCTTCACTTGGATTCGAGTTCATTTCTGGAAAAATATTATTCCTCCCAGCCACTACTGGAAGATCAACTTCGTGCATCAAAACGCCCCTTGAGATATGTAGAATTCTCAAATTTGTTTTTGGGACATGTCACAACAGAATGTCTACAATTCGAACATACTGAATTCAAACATACACGAGTTAAAGAATTATCATCATTACCACAGTCAAAGCACCCCCAATGATTATCTAATCCCAATGCAACTCAATACCGCATGTTACCCGTTTCTGTCCAAACCGTTACAAGCTCCAAGTAAATTTTTTGGCAAACTTAGTAGAATCATATATATAATGCAATACCAATAGAATGTACAAAACGCCTCTACACGGCATGGTTAAAGTAAGAACTCGCACAACACGACACCCAACTCATGAATCCCAGAAGTTCATGAAAACTTGCAGAAAGAAAGAAATACCCCGTACAAAGTGGGCTGAATTGAAACGGAAATAATCCCAATGTAGGAAGAACTTTACATCACACTCCGTTAAATTTTGGCTTAAAATTGAAATGTCCAATTTGGTCATCCTTACGTCCACTACTGTGACACTTCCAACTCCACCATCAAGATTTCCCTATTTACCGACAGAGTGGAACAATCCCAACGGAAACTCCTTGACACGTAGTAAAAGCAAGTCTACAACTGGAAAACACTTAATTCAAGCTTAAACGTACACGCGCCAAGGAATTATCCTTGCGACAATCGAAATACCCCAATGATTATCTATTCCAATTGCAACTCATTGCCACGGATTACCCGATTCTGCACGAACCTTTACAAACTCCAGACAAATCCTTTGCAAGATGTTATACCACCAGAATGCACAGGGGAAAAAAAAACATCATACTACATGGTTAAAGCGAGAACCCCCATAACATGAATAAATCATTAATTCCAGAAAATTCAAGAAAATTTACAAAAAGAAAGAAATTCAAGTAATACGAGGTGGACTAAAACCATCCCACAAAGCAATGACGTTGAAATTCAAAAAATTCAAGAAATGGTAAGAGCAACAAGAAATTCAAGAAAAACAAAATCGCATGAAATCATAGTTAGAATCTACAAATACTAGAGCTATCACAGGACAAATCATAGTTATCCAAAGAATCCAATACACCAGTCGCATGAAATTCAAGAAAGACGAAAAAATAAAGCGACAAGAAAGCATTTGAATCAATCCAAACATACCACTTATATCTCAGAAAATGACCGTCAAGAGGAGCAGATTCAGGGACATCATTGGTCGTGACGGTCTTATCAGGCCGGCGCAAGAGAACGTAAGGGTGTAAGCTCGCAGCCAACGATGGCCATATCGGACGGAAGATGAACTCCGAGCATGCTCAGTGATGAGGTCATTAAGATTGCAAGGAATTTGCATGATCTAATTCAAGTTTTAGTCGAGACGGTGACAAAAGATCAAGCTAGAGGTTCAAAAAATTACTGAATAATTTAATTCAGAAGGTTTTATATCAAGAAATTAGAGACCAAGTGAATGAAGAACAAAAAGAGACCTATGCTTATACAATCTCAATTAGAAGAATAAATGGTCTAAAACTACCCAAAATCAAGGGAGAACGAAAATAAAGAAAAAAAATTAACAGTAAAAACTTGATCAAAGTAGTTTGGTTTTACTTTATTTAGTTTCCTAATTTTTATCTTTGTAATTTATATTTTAATTTCTTAATTTTTTATTGTTTAGAGAGTTACTAAATTTTTAATTATCATTTTAGTTTTTACCTCTAACCTATAAATAGACTATTACACAATATGTATAAAAACAATTTTAAGAGAATTAACAAAATTGTGAAATTTCTTCACACAAATTTTGTTCTTTTGAGAATTTTGAATTTATTTAAGATAGAAGTCTTGTTTAGATTTTTGACTTATCAATTTAGGTTTCAAACCACCTAGGTTGTGGTATCATTCATTCCATCTTTATACCAAACTTCTTGTTCTAACAAAAAACGAGTTTAAATTCATATATTTTAGCTTCTTTCTCTTTTAAGGCAAAGGTTAAGGTCTTTATTTTTCATCGGTTCAAATTATTCGTTAGAAAGATTCTTGACCTATATTATTTGTTTGTGGGTTTTAGGGTTTCTATACCATCGGGTTCATATCAGTTGGTATCAGAACAAATCCAGATTTTCTTCTTTTGAATTATTCTTATTTTTTTCTTTATTTTGTTCTTATTTGTATTTTAAAACTCTAATTCCAATCTCGATTCATCATCTTGCCCAAAATTCTTCATTCGTTAGTTTACTTCTTATTTTTAGTATATTTCATTTTTTTTATGCTGTCATAGTTCAAAAAAAAGAGAGACCGTAAAAAAATGTCATACGAAAAAAAAGAAGGGCAAAAAAAAGAGGCAAAAAAAGAGAAGGGAAAAAAAACCGTGAAAAAAAAAGTAGAGGCAAAAAAAGAGGCAGCTTCCAAATCTTGCATCTTATTCTCAAAGTTAATAATTGTTCATTTTGTGATTTTATTCAAATTTGACAAGTTCCTAAATTGTTATTATCAAATTTGAATTTGAACTTTTTAAATTTTTGTGTATAGAGTTTAAAATATTTTCTTGTCTGTGTATTTTCTTAAATTTGTGCACTTACCCAAATTCAAAACTTTCCATATTTATTCTCCTTTCGTGAGCTTCTTCTTTATTTGTTCATCTCTCATTCCTTATCTATTTCCTTTCTAATTTAGAATTTTTCTAAATTTGTGAGTTTCCTTATATCTCATTTTTTCTTTCCTTTTTCTTGCTTTCTTATTATACTTTTTTCCATATAAGTCATTCAATTTCACAAGACAATTATTTTTGAGTTGAGTTCTCGAGTTCAATAAAAAACTTGACTAAGTGAAATAGAGTGGTAAAAGACAAGAGAAAATTTATTAGAGATAAAAGCCAAATTCAAAGAGTGAAATACGAGTGAATTTGAGTGAATCATTATTTTTGAGTGAAACACGAGAGGGAGTGTGGTGAGATTCTTTTCTATTTTATTCTAATATTGTCTTGCAAATTTCAATCATATCTCAAAATAAAAAAGATAATACAAGTGAGGAGGTTCAACCACACGTCGGGCCTAATCTACAATTATAAACATTTATGGGGGAGATGAGATGAATGATGAAAAAGGAATTAGATTTTATATATGAAATGTTGGATAGCGTAGAAGAGGGGTCGCAAAGAGGGCAGCCATCAATAGTGCCAAACCCCTCTAGGAGGAATAGGTTTTATCAAAGGGAAGCTGAAGTTGTGGATGAGTTTGAAGGGGATGGGTTAGAGGAGAAATTTGATAGATTGTCAGTGGATAGTCATAGGAAATTTGGTTGGGATAGAGAAGTTAGGAATCGGGTAGACAATAACTTAGATAGTATCAAGATGAAAATTCCATCGTTTCAAGACAAAAGTGATCCCGAAACATACCTTGAGTGGGAAAAGAAGATGAAGTTGGTTTTTGATTGTCACAATTATTCTGAATTAAAGAAGGTAAAACTTGCTGCTATTGAATTTACTGATTATGCAATTGTGTAGTGGGATCCACTGTGTATCAATAAGAGGCGGAATGAGGATTATTCTATTGAAACTTAGGATGAGATGAAGAGGGTAATGAGACAACGATTTGTGCTAAGTCATTACTATCGAGATTTATATTTTAAGTTGCAGAGTCTCCACCAAGGAAACCAAAGCATAGATGAGTATTATAAAGAGATGGAGATGACTATGATTAGGGTCAATGTGGAAGAAGATCGAGAGGCGACGATAGCCAGGTTTTTGAATGGTTTAAATCTCGAGATTGCCAACATGATCGGGTTTCATCATTATGTGGAGTTGGAGGATTATGTACATATAGCAATCAAGGTTGAGAAACAGTTCAAGAGAGGCAACACATGGTCAAGACCAGCCCCACAGATTTTGAGTACAACATTTTGGAGAACGAGATATCCAAAAGAAGAAGAAAATCCAGTCATCTCCAAGGTTAAAACCGAGCACAAACTAGCTACCTCCACTATGACTTCTCAAGGTAAGACAACCTCCACTTCAACTCAATCTAGTGAGATTAAATGTTTTAGGTGTCAGGGAAGGAGACACATAGCTAGCCAATGTCCAAACAAGCGAGTTATGGTGATTCGAAAAAATGGCACAATCGAGTCTAAAAATGAAGATAACATTGGTTGTATGCCACCATTGGAAAACACCGCCATCGAAGATGAGGAGTACAAGGCTGAATATGGTGAGATGTTAGCACTAGTTACATGTCGAGTCTTAAGCTTACAGGCTAGAGGAGATGAAGAAGAAATACAATGGGAGAATATCTTTCACACTCGTTGCCATGTGAAAGACAAGGTCTGTATTTTGATTATTGATGGTGATAATTTTACTAATGTTGCGAGTATTACTTTAGTGGAAAAGATGAATTTGCCAACCACTAAACATTCATAACCATACAAGCTATAATGGTTGAATGATAGTGGAGAAGTGAGAGTTACAAAGCAAGTTGTTGTGTTATTTCGGATTGGTAAATATGAAGATGAGGTACTATGTGATGTGGTGACAATGCAGGCTGGACATGTTTTGTTAGGAAGGCCATGGCAATTTGATCAACATGTGCAATATGACGGCTTCACCAACAAATATTCATTCATATTTAATTAACGAAAAATCACTCTAATTTTGATGACACCAAAACAAGTCTATGAAGACCGAGTGAGATTGCAAAAACTAAGTGAAGAAAAAAAACAGAGATATCAAAATGAGTTGGGAGAAGAAAAAAAAAAAGAGAGAAAAGAAGAAAGAGAAGCCGAATTTGGTAAGGAAGAGAAAAGAGAGAAATGTTCGGCCAATGAGGTAAAATTCGAGAGAAAACAAAGAAATTTCTATACCAAAACAAGTGAGATCAAGCGAGCAATATTCTCAAAATGACTAATGATTGTACTTATGTACAAGGAAACTCTTTTAAGTACTGACGAACTTAACCCTTCTTTGTCTAGTGCTGTTGTTGCCCTTTTATAGGAATTTGAAGATATCTTTCCCTAAGAGTTACCCCTAGGTTTGCCACCTATCTTAGGGATTAAACATCAAATCGATTTCATATTCAGTGCTTCAATTCCGAATCGTGCAGTATATAGAAGCAATCCAGAAGAGGTAAAGGAGTTTCAAAAAACAAGTCGAAGAGTTGATGAAAAAAGGGTTTGCAAGAGAAGTATGAGTCCATATGCAGTTCCGGTGATTTTGGTGCCTAAGAAAAATGAGACATGGAGGATGTCTGTTGATTGTCGATCCATTAACAACATAATGGTAAGATATCGATACCCTATTCCTTGATTAGATGACATGTTAGATGAACTGCATGGTGCTTGTGTGTTTTCTAAAATTGACCTTAAGAGTGGATATCATCAAATACGAATAAAAGAAGGAGATGAATAGAAAACAACATTTAAAACTAAATATGGATTGTATGATTGGTTAGTTATACCCTTTGGATTAACCAATACTCATAGTACATTCATGCACTTAATGAATCATGTTTTGTGTGTTTTTATTGGTAAATTCGTAGTTGTTTATTCTGATGATATTCTGGTATATAACAAGAGTTTGCATGATTATGTCTCATATTTGCATTCGGTTTTGGATATATTTAAAAGAGAAGTTATATATTAATCTCAAAAAGTGTATTTTTTGTACCGATAAACTTGTTTTTCTAGATTTCGTTGTGAGTGCTAAAGGTATCGAGATTGATGAAAAGAAGATTAAGACCATCCAAGATTGGCCGACTCCCTCCACTATAAGTGATATTAGAAGTTTTCATGAGTTTGCTAGTTTTTTACAGGAGGTTCATGAGAGATTTTAATACTATTGTTGCAATGCTTACACGAGTCATCAAGAAGAGCATTGCATTCCAATGGGGTGAAGACGAGAAGATGTTTCAACTTATTAAATATAAATTTACTTATACTCCTTTACTTGCTTTACCTAACTTTTCTAAAACGTTCGAAATTGAATATGATGCTTCTGGTGTAGGTATAGGCGTTGTTCTTATGCAGGATGAAAGGCCACTCGTGTACTTTAGCGAGAAATTAAGCGGGGTTGCATTTAACTATTCTATCTATGACAAAGAGTTGTATGCCTTCGTTTGAGTTTCGGAGACATGACAATACTATTTGTAGCCGAAAAAAAATTGTGATTCATACGGATCATGAATTCTTGAAGTATTTGAAAAGTCAACACAAGCTGAACAAGAGATATACTCGATGGACGGAATTCATCGAAACTTTTCCCTACCTCATTCAATATAAACAAGGTAAGGAAAATATGGTCGCGGATGTACTTTCACGTAGGTATGCCTTAATCTCTACTCTTGATGTTAAATTTTTTTGTTTTGAGTATTTTAAATAACTTTATCATGATGATCACGATTTTGAGAAAATTTATGGTGCTTGTGAAAAATCTACAGAGGGTAAGTTCTATAGACACAAGGATTTTTTGTTTAGAGAAAATAATTTGTGTGTGTCTAATTGTTCATTGAGAGATTTGTTAGTTTGAGAATCCCATGGTGGAGGGTTAATGGGACATTTTGGAGTCGCTAAAATTTTGGTTATTTTACAGGAACATTTTTACTGGCCACATATGAAACGAGATATTTAGAGATTTTGTGGTAGATGTATTACCTATAGGCAAACTAAATCGAAAGTTCAACCTAATGGTCTTTACACACTCCTACTTATTCTTAGTTCTCCTTAAATTGATATTTCGATAGATTTTATTTTGGGTTTGCCTAGGAGTAAACATGGATGAGATTCAATTTTTGTGATTGTAGATAGGTTTTCTAAGATGGTACATTTTATCTATTGTCATAAGTCTAATGATGTTTCTCATATTGCGGATTTATTTTTTAGGGAGATTGTGAGATTACATGGTATGTCTAGAACAATCGTTTCAGATCGGGATGCTAAGTTGTTAAGTTACTTTTGGAAGACATTATGGGGAAAGTTAGGAATGAAACTTTTGTTTTTAACAACTTGTCATTTTCAAATTGATGGTCAAACAGAACTAGTGAATAAGACTTTATCCACTTTATTGAGAGCTCTCATTAGCAAAAATATTAAAATTTGGGAGGATTGCTTGCCACATGTTAAGTTTGCTTATAATCGTACCATTCATTCTACTACTAAATTTTTACCATTTGAAATTGTTTATGGTTTTAATTCTTTAATTCATTTGAATTTATCACCTTTACCTGTTTTTGAGCAAATAAATTTAGATGGTAAGAAAAAGATAGAATTTATGAAGTAAGTTCTTAAGTAGGTACGGTTCAACATAAAGAAGAAGACCGAACAATATATCAAACAAGTCAACAAGGGACGTTACAAGTTGGTTTTTAAGTCCGGTGATTGAGTTTGGTTACACATGCGAAAAGAAAGATTTCCAACACAAAGACATTTTAAGTTGTTTCTCCGAGGAGATGGTCCTTTTCAGATGTTAGAACGGATCAATGACAATACTTACAAACTTGATTTATCATGTGAGTATAATATTAGTGTTACTTATTGAACCTTTTATATAGGATATTTGAGGACAAATCGTTCTCAAGATGGGAGAATGATGAAGTCATTAATGCTACAAAGAATTTGCATGATCTAATTCAAATTTTAGTTGGCCCGGTAACAAAAGTTTGAGTTAAAAGGTTTAAGAAGTACTGAATAACTTAATTTAGAAGATTTTATATCAAAAAATTGGAATTCAAGTGAATGAAAAACCAAAAAGTGATTTAATTATGCTTATACAAGCTTAATTAAAAAAATAAAGGGTCCAAAACTATCCAAAACCAAGGGAGAACGAAAATAAAAAAAATAGCAACAAAAAGTTGATCAAAATAGTTTGGTTTTACTTTATTTAGTTTCATAATTTTTATTTTGTAATTTATATTTTAATTTCCTAATTTTTGATTGTTTAGGGAGTTACTAAATTTTTAATTGTGATTTAAATTTTTATCTCTAACTTATAAATAGCCCATTATACATTATGTAAAAAAAAAATTTTGAGAGAATTAATAAAATTATGAAATTTCTTCACACTAGTTTTGTTCTTATGAGAATTTTGAACTTATTCAAGATAGGAATTTTGTTTAGTTTTTTGACTTTTCAATTTAGGTTTCAAACCAGATAAGTTGTGGCGTTATTTATTCAATTTTTATACCAACATTCTTTCTTTAGTAAGAAACGAATTTAAGATCATATATTTTAGATTTTTCCTATTTTAAGGTGAAAGTTGATGTCTTTATTTTCAATCAATTCAAATTATTCGTTAAGAAAATTCTTGACCTATATTACTTATTTATGGGTTCTAAAATTTCTATATCCGTCGGGTTCATATCACTCGGCATGCTTTCTTCCACAACACAAGCAAATTAACCACTTTCCAACGCTCCAAACCCTAACACGAGAACACAATGAACACTTTTGGCTTCGAAAATCAGTATGTAATCGGAGGACACCAATCAAATCCGCCATTTACTTGAGACCTTGAGACCCGTCAACCTTGATAAATCCAAATTCTAATTCTAAAAATTTGTCCCAAACGAATCTGAGGAATACGAACAAAGAAAACGTGAGTGAGAAAACAATCTGCGATCGTTCTTCACCTTAAAAATTCTAAGAAAGCTAATAGGCTAGCGGCGTAGAGAGAGGGAGAGAGGGGAAATGGTTGGATTTTTAAAATTAGAGTGCGGTTGATAGATTGACATACTCCTACGCCTGCTATACTTCCAGTCTGATCAGCAGCACTATTTTATGTTTTCGGACGTGTTAACCATAGGTCAGGCATGAGTCATTTGGTAGTGCTTATTCACCAAATTGAGAGAGAGAGAGCGAGAGAGAGAGAGAGAGAGAGAGAGAGGTGAACAAACTAGCAAACTTTACATAGTTTCAAATTTCTAAATCGGCAAAGAAAAATACCAATTTGGCGTGTTAACGCTTCCCTGGACTCTTTCCCCCACATGCTTAGAAGGAGGGTCAACAAGTCAGCTATTTTTCTTTTTCAAAGGCCCATGTCCACTGTTTCAACATGGTTGGGTTACCTGTCCTTTCGAAATTTCAAGCACCAATGAGGTACGCATATCTAACCGCGCTCTAAAATATGTTTGTTTATTCACACACACACTCTCTCTCTCCCTCTCACACACACACAAAAAATATTTGGATTATTATTATTATTATGATGCTAAGAATTCGGATTATCATGGTTAGATTAGGTTGTATTTGGAAGGTATAATATTTTTTCCATGACACATAAATAATAGTGACCCAGTTGATATTATTGAGAGACACTTGTTTCGTGCAACATCATGGTGTTTAATTAATTGTTTTTAAATTTAAAGTCTAAATCATATATATATATATATATATATATATTTGCAGCTTACTAAATGTTAACTCCAACCCTCGTTATTAATTTTATGGGTCAACTCCCCCATTTTGTTGATCATTTCTTCTTAGATCTGATCAAAGTTCTCGCATTTTCTAATCAAAATTAGAGTGGGCTTAGTCATAAAGGTTACATTACATTTCAATTTATTTTTTTTTTCTCTTCTCTTAAAGTGATAACTTAAATAAAATTCCCACACGTATCCTGCAAATTCTGAATCAGTAGCTTGCAAAATGGGCTGCTGATTCTTGATGATTAGCTACTATCCCTTTTAATATAATTTCTTTTTTTCTTTCTTTCAATTAATCTATTATTGGACTAGCAATCGATAAACCCTCCTTGTGACTGAGGACATCGTGGGTGAGACTAGGAAATATCTTGGCAACTGCACATCTAAGCCCACCAATCGGACTGGTCACTAAAACCGTTTACTATTCGAATGAAGCAGGTACATTCATCTACCTTGCGTACTTAAGGGGAGGAAAGGGAAAACGTACCCAAAATAAAAAAAACACTGGCTGGCGTTCCCCAAGGCTTAGAGATCGAGTCCTTCATGACTAGTAAAGTAAACAATTGATCAAGAAAAGGTGTGTGGATGTTGGAAAATAATCATTTAACCTTTCACATAGCTAATTTTAGGTATTCTTTTTTATACCAAAACTTTTAATTTTTGGCATGTGATTTTGATTTGGTGGCATTAGTTATAAGACGATGGCTTTGTCTCCAATAAAGTAATTTATCACCTTGGTTTTATGTGAGAAGCATCATGCCTGAATAAACCATTTTGATTACCAGATTAACCTTTGAAGAGAATAACTATGTTAATTACCTAGCATTATCATGCACGCAACACTATGTAAACCAAAAGAAAAAAAAAAAAAGAGAAAGAACAATATTTGAATGTTATTTAAAGAGAAGAATATAGCAAAATGGAGTTAGATGATTAATGAGAATTTATTGGATGATATGTAATATATGGTACCAAGTTTATCCTCTTAAATATTTACGTTAACTAAATTTATAATGGGTTTCATATACCAACATAGTAAATTTGTTTTTATTAATTATAAAAACCATAATATCATTTTCACCTTATATGAACTAAGGGTCCTTTGGCGTTATATGCATTGCTTAATTATAAAAATTAAGGGATGAATTTGATGACAAGTGCTAAATATGAGATAAGCTAGTTCTTGAAAATGTAAGCATATGAATCGATATTAAAAATATAATAAGATTAATCTAAATTTATAACAAGTAAATTAGAAAAAAAAAATGCAATGCAAGTTAAATTTGAAGTTGGCAGCTCACGTTTATTCTTCTTAATGTAGGGCAGGCACAAAACATGGCATCAAATCCTTGACTTTCTTTTGTGAGATCTTCCTGACCTTTAATTTGCAACGACCCAATCACCAAAATATAAAATTCCTAACAACTAACCCAACTTTAATTTCTCTTTATTTATTTATTTATTTTTATATAAAAAGATACAACCAATGAAAAGAAAGGATAAAAATGGATACTTGAGTTGTCCCTGACCAACTTAATTTCTCTTTATAAAGAGCAAGAAAGTTGACACCCCATTCTCCATCTCCTGAAGCGAATCACCTTGAACACATCCTCCCTCCCTCTCTCCCTCTCTCTCTCATTATGGCCAAAACTCTTACAATTTTTCTCACAATTCTTTTCTTCACAACCATAGTTACAACATCAAATTCACAACGTTTCTCCAGAAATTTGTCTCCCGATGAAATCGGACTCAAACGAGAAAAACTAACTCACCTCCACTTCTACTTCCACGACATAGTTAGCGGTAAAAACCCGACCGCAATGAGAGTGGCTCAGTCGAACATAACAGATACCTCCCCGACGGGTTTTGGTTTTATCGCCATGGCTGACGACCCGTTGACCCTAGGACCCGACGCGAACTCAACGCTTGTCGGTAAAGCTCAAGGAATTTATGGCTCTGCGGATCAAAAGGAGGTCGGTTTGTTGATGGTATTGAATTTGGCTTTTGTGGAGGGAAAGTACAATGGGAGTACTCTAAGTATGTTCGGTCGGAATAGGATTTTTGATAAGATTAGAGAGATGCCCATTGTTGGGGGGTCGGGTGTTTTTCGGTTCGCACGTGGGTATGCTCAGGCAAAGACTTACTGGTTTGATGTTAAAAGTGGTGATGCTATTGTTGAGTACAATGTTTATGTCTTCCATTATTAAGAACACCCCCCTCCTAAATTTTTGTTGTTTCTTCAATGGCTTCTGATAAATTTTTGTAAACCATATTACTGTCTCCCCCCATTAGCAGAGGCAGTAGTGTTTTCATAAAAGAAGTTCATGCGCCAGATCTTTGTCGAGCAGTTGAAAATAAGCAAAGTTACCAACTATTGCCACACGTAGAGTCGTAGGCCTGCCCAACTATTTTGAGTTTTAATTTGATCTCCCCAACAAATCATTTAAAACAAGTTAGCAGACAAAGAGGTTACTCAACCATTCCTAATTATGAGAGGAAGTTATTGGGAATATCAAAAGTTAGCCGACCATTGTTTGTCGTAAAACAAAAACAAGAAACAATAAAAGTGCTCTCTCTTTTCAGGAAGAATACCAACTGTATTAGATTAGTTATCATCAATTAAACTGTTTGTAAGGATTCGGCCAATACCAAATAACACATTTCTCTAACCAACTGCAAATATATGACTTGTGCTACACTTGGATTCGAGTTCATTTCCGGAAAAATCTTGATCCTCCCAGCCTCTGGAAGATCAACTTTGTGCATCAAAACGCCCTTTGAGATATGTAGAATTCTCAAATACGTTTTTGGGCTAAGATATCTCTGAAAGAAATTATGAAAAAAACATATCTCTGAAAGAAATTCAGGCGTTTAAAAGACTAAGATACAGAAAGATTAGAAGCACAAACGTGAAAATAGAAAAAACCATAAATATAATAATTATTCTATACTTGATTAAGGGACTGTTTGGTCGGTTTCGTCCAGGTCTAAATTGGGCTACGCAATAAATCGTAACGACAAAACTTTACACAATTTAAAGTCTAAAGTCAAGAATGATTGACCAATCTCTGTGGCTGTAGGGCAATAGATCCCCTTAATCGTGACTAAGACAGGAATTGAGAGAGTCCATCCCACAATAGCATTCACAGTGTTCAATTGAATTAGTCAAAACAACTCGAATGATTGTGCCAAGATTAAGTGGTTTCAGCTGCCCATAAAATATGATTGGATCACGTTCAGTACAACTCGCAAGTTAGACCCTAAGTATTTGGGCCTCACGGGCCTTGTCCCAATTAACATTTGGGCTTCAAACCAGTAGTGGCCAGGTTTCTTCCAAAGCCCACTACAGCTTATATAAAAGAAAAATATGAAGTTCTCTACGAGTCGTGTGCTTTGCACGTTGGTAGCATTTAACGGACGAGTGGACCCATCCGGACGGCAATATTAATTTTCATAACGCTCAAAGGAGGGTATCGAAAAACAAATAGTTTGTATTGTACCCAACTTTAAAAAAAAAAAAAAAAAAAAAAAAAACACAAATAGTTTGAGGACTAACTTGAAAAATGGTCAAAATTTCAAGTGTAATTTTATATTTTTCTAATATAAAAATGGCTTCGTGGTCCAGTTGACTGTATGCTCTCTCTCTCTCTCTCTCTCTCTCTCTCTCTCTCTCATGGCAAAGTCTACTAGTCCAAAATTCTTTCTCCTCTTCTTCGCACTCCTGGTCCTCTCACCTCTTTTAGCAACAGATGCAATACCACAACCCTTCTCTACAAGTCTCTCTCCAAAACAACTAGGCCTCAAACGCCAAAAACTGAGCCACCTCCACTTCTACTTCCATGACACGGTGAGCGGGCGAGAGCCGACCGCAATCCTGGTCGCCGAATCACCCGCCTCCAACACATCCAAAACCTTCTTCGGATCTGTTTTCATGATGGACGACCCGTTGACTCTCCAACCCGATCCGAACTCAACCCTAGTCGGCTATGCACAGGGCATATACGCCTCAGCGGATCAAAGGGAAGTCGGGCTCTTGATGGTTTTGAATTTCGTGTTCGTCGATGGGAAATATAACGGGAGTACGTTAAGCATGTTGGGTCGGAACCCCATTTTTGATGGAGTCCGGGAAATGCCGATTGTTGGGGGGTCGGGTCTGTTCCGGTTCGCAAATGGGTATGCTCAGGCTAGGACTCACACGTTAGATTCAAAAACTGCTGACGCTATTGTGGAGTACAACGTCTTTGTCTTCCATTATTGAGACCTCTGCTCTGACTCTTTTGTCTTTAGTGTTTGCTTTTGGTCGCTTGTTAACGGAGACAAGATTTACTTTGTGTTGCGTGTCCTTCAATCTTTCCCTTCATTTTCATTTTCATTTTCATTTTCTTTTCCCTCGTGAATTTGGAGGTACAGCAATGGCCATGTAATCATTTTAAGGTTGTTTGTCGTGAATTTAAAAATTTATTATAGAAAGAAAAATATAGTATGTATTTAAAATGATTTAATTACATGTATAGTTCTTACGACATGTACACTGTCAAGTCAGTAGTTAAGGGTTATTCTGTCATTGTTAGTGATGGAAGAACTAACGCGTTACAATTTTAAAAATTTGAGGATCACAAGATAACATTCCTAACTGTAGAGATTAATTTATGAAAATAAAGTAAAGTTTAAAGACTAGACATGTAATTAACTCTATTTAAAATTATAATTTTAAAAATTAAAAATTATAATCAATATAACTTTTGTGCATTTAGCTATAAAAAAAAAACAAGGGTACTTTTTAAAAAATATTTTTTCAAGAAAATAAAATTGTAATCAAATACTCCATTTTTCAAATTGAGAAAATGAAAATTAAAAAATATAATTTTAAATTTATAAAGAGAAATAAAAAATAATTTTAAAATTGTTTTCTATTATTTTTTATTATAAATAAATTTTGTTTTTTTTAAATTCTCTAAATTTTTTTATTTTTTATAGAAAATATGAAAAAATTAAAGATAAAAAATTAAAGAATATTCCGCTTTGAACCATAGGTGGGGCATCTTATGGTACCTATATTCCAAATGAGAAAATACAAAAATCACAAAAGGATGGTTCCTGCACTTCCCTACCTTGCTTTCACCTCATCTCTAATTTGAGGCCAAGGACTTTAAACTCTCAAATTCAAACTTGGACACATTTTAGAAATAAAATCAAATTTAAACCTTCTCTCGTTCAACTCAAAACTCATCCTGGCTTTTATTTGTTCCTTTGTACTGTATACTTTTTTATTTTTTCGAGGCATCGAAGGCATCTGACATCATAAGGAGAGGGAAATAGATTAGAAAAAAATACTAGAAGCCATTGCAAAAGAGGCTCCAAATCATCAACAAGAACTTCGTCTGAATCTTCACGTCCAATTCTTTAGTATCTTCTCCTCATTCAAAAACTAAAAGAATGTTCCAAATGTCATTCTACTGACCATCTTCTCTCATACCAATAAAGAACACTCCAACATTTTAATATTACAATTAAAATAGTGATTTATATGATCAGTGTTTGTAATAATTTTTTTTTATGTAAAAAAATTTAAATCTTAATAACAATTAAAGTTTATATAATAATAGTGCAAGAAATGATTACCTACACTTGGTAATTCTAAAATCAGGCCTCTGATTAAGTAAACTAGTTGGGGGGAATCGGAGTTATTGGAATAGGTAGGCAAGGGCTCTGGTACTGCAATTGCCTCCTAGTTGACCATAATTATCCATTTTTCTGGCTGCTTCTAGTTGTCTGTTTAACCCTTTTCTATCTTATTCTATTTTACTTTAACACTTTGAAATGGAAGTAAGAAATATTTTACAGAAAATATGAACTTTTACGAGTGCAATAAATATTCTCTGCAAAAAAAAAAAATCAAAAATATAATTAAAATATTAAAATTTTTATATTAAGTTTTATTTAATTTTGTTGGAGGTGGGTTTCGATTTCATAGATTTTGATTTTTTTTTATTTGAATGGATTCTCCGAATGATGAATTGAAACCACTAAAAGACCGTCAGAGGGTGTTCTGACAAGGAGACTCTAACACTCAACTCAGAAAAAATGATTTTCAAAAAGAATAAAATAGACTGAACAAGAGAGGGCCAAGAATGAGAGACATATAGTTTGTGTGTCGGGTGTATAGTATCCAAAAAGCGTACCTGGTATGTGACATGAAAGATATTTTTATAGGTCGATTGCATATGAATCATATGCATTCGAAATGTTATAACCCTAGTTTCATTATAAAATTATCTTGAAATCTCGGGACTTCATAGTCAAATACTCCCCAAAGATTCAGAATTCTCATCCTTTGGAAAGTCCATCGTACAGAGGAGACTCATTTCTCATCAACTAGATTTCAAAAGTTTCCTTTCTTATCTATAAAATATATTTCGTAACTGAATAGAAAATAAACATGTTATACGATTTAGGTATATCACGATTTCGGGCAAGTATACCCTAGTCGAGTGTTGTGTATAGTGTAGAACAAGTGTCGATCCCACGAGAATATTTTATACTACCAAGTATGAAGAACCATAATCTAAGTTGAACAAATCGAATCAAGTTGTGAAAATTTTAAAAACTACTAAAAACAAAATCTAAAATATGAAACTCTAATATGATAAAAATCCTAGGACATCGATTTCATTTATTTTTATCTTTCTACATGATCAAATCTCTTCAATCCCTAAGTTCATTGGCTAATGATTTATTATTGATGATGACAGATTTTTCTAAATTAGATTCAATCAATGGTCATGCAATGAATCCCTAATTTGTCTAATCGAAACCCAATGGTCATACAATTTCAATTAAATCAAACTGCATTAAGTTTTGTGAAAATCTGTAAATTAAGGTTCCCTTAATCTACACACATGAAATTAATCCAATGGTCATACTCATAATTTCATATGGATTTTATTATTTGGAATAATCTTATACAATTATATTGGTCATGCATGCACTCAATCTTAAATCATCAAAATGTTGGGCCCAAAAACATTTGAAGCATTAAGAGCAATAACAAAATCTCATCAAAATAATAATCATGCCAATAAAATTTAAGGGAAAGAATCAAATCAAGCCATATATTAATCAAAAAATAAAATCTATCAATTTCTAGGAAAAATAAAATTAGCTAGACATTGAAAAGAAAAATAAAAATGTTAAAGAGAACATTACAACTCTTATTTGCACGAACATGGAGGTCAAAGTCTCTTGGGATGGAGGAGGCTAGAAGGGTTTGTTAAGTGGTGGAAGAATGAGAAAAATAAAAGAAAAATTCATGCATCAAGAGCTGTCATATTATCACATATATACAGGAGTGAAAACCTTAGGAAAAATTTAGTAAATTGAACTATTTTGGAAGTGTGGAATTTGAATTTGATTTGGAAACTTTCTTTGCCGGTTGATGATGATCTTTAACTTTCCAAATACTTGAAATTCTCTTTTCTTTAATTTGGATAATTTCTGAAGTTATTAGCAATGCAAATCCGAAATTGTAGCACCAAGTTTCCATTTTGATTCTCAGTTTTCGTTTTCCAGCACTGTAGTAACTTTGACTAAATTTTTGGGTATATTCTGGTCTGACCCAGCCTCTGAGGTCTTCATAAGAGTTGTAGGAGTCTTCTTTCCAACAGCATAAAAATCACCTCAATCGGACATCAGAACAAAAAGTTATGGTTAAAATACTGAATGCTGTCTGTCCAGTCCAAAAATAGCAAGTTTGCTCCATTTTTCCTAAATCAATGACTACGAAAATAAATCAATATAAAATCATGAAATATGGTTCAAATCAATTCTAAAAGACATAAATAAATACTAAAAAAGATAAAATTCAAGTGTATAAAAATATTGCTATCTAATACCTCCACACTTGAATGTTTACTTGTCCTCAATCACAAATAATTATCTTTCAAAACCAATTCAATTTTTTTCAAGTCTCTAACCATGCGTACGACATGTTCAAACCGGAATTACAATCAAGATAATCAATATTTTGCAGCATTTAATACTGGAAAAGCCATTTCACCTCATATAGTCTCTTCGAAATCAAAAATACTACAAGATTCAAACACCTTCACTGTCGGTTCGCTTAATAGAATAAAGAGAGATACTATTCAACTATTCGAAGCACTCAATGTATATTTGGGTATGTATATCACTCAAATCAATATGATGAGATGACATTACCATAAGTTTGCTCATATATCAGATCTCCACCACTTAAATATGAAGTCCAAAGATCAATCAAAAGGTCTTTTATTTGGTTATAATGGAACTAGGGTAAAAGGTAGGATAATGGATAAAATATAGAGTTAAAATGATTCACTAAAAATATTTAAGTATCAAAACATGACATCCTTTACATCAAAATAAGAGAATACTAACCCTAGCTATGAATATATAATGTGACATATCACTTATTCAAAATAAAGAACAATAGAATGAACTTTCATTGTAAGAGTGAATGACATCAAGAAAGAAAGATGTCCCTTTTTTTCTCAATTTTTTTTTCTCCCTTTTTTCTTTTTTTTTTCAACTAGCATTTTTTTTTCTTCTTTTTTTTGGGTTGGTATTTTTTTTTGAGTACATCGACTTGATAACATAAAAAATATCATAATGCCAAAAAAAAACTAGAATGTCATGCTATCAACTATAAGTACCTTAGTGAATTAGGGTTCAAACTCTAGGGTTAGAAAAAATGAAGGTCATGGGACAGATTATGTAGGTCATTAAAGAAAGAAAAAGGTTTTAGGTTCAAATGAGTTAACTAAGGAAATAATATGATAGGAATGGTATTTTCTGAAAGCTAAATTTGTGTAAACCTAGGTGGCTTAATCATTTTGATGTATGAAAATCAAGAATGTGGTCTCAAAATGTGTAACAGGGTAAGTTCTAGAATGATCAATTCATGTGTGATATACGCTCAACAAGAAAAAGAATGAGAGCAGGAAATTGCTCTTTAAGACTCAAATCCTTACTAAGGTAAGTTTGTGTCAAATCTTGCATTGTCTGTCTTTCAAATCAACCATAAGAAGATGAATAGTTAATCATATACCAAATAACTACTAAAACAAATCATTCTTCATGCAACCCAATTCAATACAAGTAACGCGCAAGGACTAGAAAGCTCAAGAAAAATTTTCGTTGGCATGAAAGAATTCAGCAAAAATTTTTTAGAACGAAACAAAAATTCAGTACTCAAATTCCTATAAAATAATTAGCAGCCTATATATGCATATTCCCCCACACTTAATTTAAGCATTGTCCTCAATGTGAAAAATAAATAAAATAAAAGTAAAGAGAACAGAGAACTCTCTTGAAATGTAGTATTCTTTTTGACTTCTTCCTTCTCGTGCCAAGAGTTGCTTATTCACCTATAAAATACCATAAAAAACTCAAATTTAAAGTAAATCAACAAAAACAAATACTAAAAAAAATCATAAAAAAATATTGGATTGTCTCTCAATAAGCGTCTTTATTTATTGTCTTTGACTAGACATTATTTCCTTATTTCAACCCAACTCATAGATCTTCACATTGTGACCATTCATTGCATCTTGCTATGCTTTTGTCATTCCCTTGTCAATTTGAACATTCTCAGATATCTCTTGTTCATCCTCAAACTTATTGAATTAAAACTTCTTTTTCTTACCCGTATGAGACCCACTTTTTGAATTAAATTCACTTAACTTTACACTCAAAGCAGTACATGCATCAACATATTCATTATTTAGAAAATCATGTTTGACTTGTGACGAACTGACAATGTAATTTTCAATAGGATCACTTGAATGAGAGATATTAACATCATGTTCAGAAATCTTTTAGTGCATTAAATTCTAGAAATCTCTTATTTAAAAATTTTTTTCATGTGACGAAAAACATTAAACTCAATTTTTTCGTCATCCATTCTCAGAATCAACTTTCAAGTAGAAACATCAATCAGAGCACGTGCAGTGTTTAAGAAGGGTCGATCTAAAATCAATGAAGTACTCTCTGCATCATCTATATCTAAAATGACAAAATCTACAGGAAAAATGAATTTATCAACTTTTACCAAAATATCCTCTATGATACCTCTCGGATGTATTTTGCTCTTATCAGTTAATTGCAAAGAAATATTGGTAGGTCGACAATCCTTTAACTCTAATTTCAAGAATGCAGAATATGACATGACATTTACACTGACACCCATATCACACAAAATATCAGAAAAATCAGAAGAACCAATTGTGTAAAGGATAGAAAATATCCCTGGATCAGAAAGTTTTGGTGGTCGCTTCCTTTGCAAAATTGCTGAGCATTCCTCATTTAACTTGACTTTTGGAACTTCATCCGGCCTTTTCTTCTTTTTAATCACATCCTTGAGGAATCCCCAATAACCTGGTACTTGTCTAATGATATCCAAAAGGGGAATGTTAACATGCAATTTCTTAAAATTTTCTAAAAATTTTTTAAATTCTGCTTTTGCTTGTAAAAGACGTCCAGGAAAAGGAAGAGGGAGTTTATATTGACTCAAATACAAAGTATTTCCCTGTTTAGACTCTGATGCCTTAACCTTCTTATCAGTAGGCAGATGGATTTCTTTCTTGACTTCTTGTTTTTTCTCTTTTTCTTGGATTGGATCCGAGAACTGCTGTAATTCCTTTTTCATTGTTCAACGAGATTTCATTTACCTATACTCTTGGATTTTTCTCAGTATCACTCGGCAGTCAACTTGGTACACGAGAATGAAAAGCATTAGCTAATTGATCAATTTTATTTTCAAGCCTCTCAAACCTTTCATTAGTAGCTGCTTCTAAGCGTTCAAATCTTTCATTGGTCGTTGTTGCTAAACTCTCAATTTTTTCACTTGTCACAGTTGCTAAACGTTCGATTGTCATTTCCCAAGATTGCTTGTTCTCCCTTGGCTGTTGAATTGCGTTAAACTCTGGTGGATTGATTGGTCTTTGCGGTGCTCCCTGACTCCATGAAAAATTAGAATGGTTTTTCCACCCAGGATTGTATGTATTTGAGTAGGGGTTATTCTGAGGCCTACCATAGTTAGAAACATAATTTGCTTGTTGCACCTGTGGACACTCAGAAGGCACATGAGTAGATTCACCGCAAGAATCACAATATAAGACTTAGTTACTCACAGCATTCAGTTGATTAGTTTTCATGCAATTAATTAAAGAATTGATTTTCGCATTCAGCATGGTAAAACTATCAATCTCATGCACACCAGCTCTTTGTCTAGGGTTTTCATGTTCATTAGACCAATCGTATTGATTCGAAACCATATCATCTAATAATGCACATGCTTCATTATATGACTTACTCATGAATACACCCCCAGCCGTAGCATCAATGGTAATCTTAACAGATTGTAAAAGACCTCCATAAAATGTTTATCAGACTAACTAATCAGGTATATCATGATGTTGACACTTTCTAGTCAAATCCTTAATACGTTCTCAAGCACAATATAAAGATTCACCATCAAATTATCTAAAACTAGTGATATCATTACGTAATTTAACAGTTTTACTCGGTGGAAATTATTTGTTTAAAAATGCTTGAGACAAATTTTCCAAATTCGTGAAATGATTAGAAGGGAATGAATTAAGCCATACCTTTGCCTTTCCCTTAAGAGAGAAAGGAAATAAAAGCAACCTTATGGCGTCTGGACTCACCCCATTTAGTTTGATGGTATCGCTGATTTCTAGAAAATTCTTCAGGTGGCTGTTTGGGTCTTCAAAGGTCTCTCCACCGAATTGATCAGCCTGCACCATACCAATGAGACTAGATTTCAGTTCAAAATTATTAGCCTCAATAGTAGAACATACAATAGTAGTTTGAATATCATGAAATATAGGCATAGAAAACCCCCTCATGGCTCTATTCTCTTGATCCATTGCAACTTCACACTTCTTCTCTTCCTTAACTTGTCTACGAATGGTTCTGAGAGTCTTCTCTATTTTAGGATCGAATTTGACTAGGTCAGAATTTGTCGATCTTAGCATAAACTCTCTACGGATACAAAAATAGTATAAAATTAAATTTTCAAAATAAATTACAAAAACCACTCTAATAAATGTAGATTACCTATTATGAATGAAAATCACCAAAATATAGCAAAAGAATGCACAAAAAATATCTAAATAGAAAACTAAAAATTTAAAAAGTCACTAAAAAATCAAAGAAAAATAGAAAAACCTATAAAAACAATGAAATTTGGCCGAGATAGAGTGGTAATCATAATAACACTATGAGTTTAGTTCAGTGGCCCGAAATCCTTTGAAACAAGTTGTCGTTTCAACCCAAATCAAACTGTTTACCCAGAATCTGAAAATTTTCCAAAAATTTTGCCAAAATTCCAAAACCAAAATCTAAAATAGTAACTATACAACCTAAACCCTAATATAAACAAGAAATAACAAAGTTCAATCTCAAATAAGGTTATCCTGATTGATATACAAAGATATCCCCGACAACGGCGCCAAAAACTTGTTACGCGATTTAGGTATATCACGATTTCGGGCAAGTATACCTTAATTTAGTGTTGTATATAATGTAGAACAAGTATCGATCCCACGAGAAAATTTTATACTACTAAGTATGAATAACCATAATCTAAATTAAACAAATTGAATCAAGTTGTGAAAATTTTAGAAACTACTAAAAACAAAATCTAAAATATGAAACTCTAATATGATAAAAACCCTAAGACATCGATTTCATTTATTTTTATCTTTCTACATGGTCAAATCTCTTCAATCTCTAAGTTCATTGGCTAATGATTAAATTAGATTCACTCAATGGTCATGCAATGAATCCCTAATTTGTCTAATCGAAACTCAATGATCATGCAATTTCGATTAAATCAAACCGCATTAAGTTTTGTGAAAATCTGTAAATTAAGGTTTCCCTTAATCTCCACACATAAAATTAATCTAATGGTCATGCTTATAATTTCATATGGATTTTATTATTTAGACTAATCTTATGTAATTATATTGGTCATGCATGCACTCAATCTCAAATTATCAAAACGTCGGGCCCAAAAACGTTTGAAGTATTAAGAATAATAATAAAATCTCATCAAAATAATAATCATGCCAATAAAACTTAAGGGAAAGAATCAAATTAAGCTATGTATTAATCAAAAAATAAAATCCATCGAGTCCTAGGAAAAATAAAATTAGCTAGATATTGAAAAAAAAATAAAAAAGTAAAAGAAAACATTACAATCCTTATTTGCACGAACATGGAGGTCGAAGTCTCTTAGGATGAAGGAGGCCACAAGGGTTTGTAAAGTGGTGGAAGAATGAGAAAAATAAAAGAAAAATTCGTGCATCAAGAGCTGCCCTATTACCACAAATAGGAGTGAAAACCTTAGGAAAAATTTAGTAAGTTGAACTATTTTGGAAGTTTGAACTTTGAATTTGATTTGGAAACTTTCTTTGCTGGTTGATGATGATCTTTAACTTTTCAAATATTTGAAAATTCTCTTTTCTTCAATTTGGATAATTTTTGAAGTTATTAGCAATACAAATCCGAAATTGTAGCACCAAGTTTCCATTTTGATTCCTAGTTTCCGTTTTCCAGCACTGCAATAACTTTGACTAAATTTTTGGATATCTTCTGGTCTGACCCAGCCTCTGAGGTCTTCATATGAGTTGTAGGGCTCGAAGTCTTCTTTCCAACAGCATAAAAATTGCCTCAATCGGACATTAGAACAAAATGATATGACCAAAATACTGAATGCTGTCTATCGAGTCCAAAAATAGCAAGTTTACTCCATTTTTCCTAAATCAATGACCACGAAAATAAATCAATATAAAATCATGAAATATGGTTCAAATCAATTCTAAAAGACATAAATAAATGCTAAAAAAGATAAAATTCAAGTGTATAAAAATATTGCTACCAAAACGTTGGTACGAATCTTAGGTAAATGTTACCGCCAACTGATGAGGGTGAACGATCAACTTCTTAGCAAAGCTATCGGTCATTAACTGAAAGGAATGATATCGCCTTGACCTTGCCAAATGCCTCTAAGGGCCATGAACCGATTAGATTATATCATATCATTTACCCCCGACTCATGGTGTCATTTTGTGAAAAAAGGTGCTATGAGTAATGACCATTTAGTAGGAATTGCAAAGGTGCAAAGTCTTTAATACAGCACATGTCATTTCGAATCCCACGAACCATCTCTAATACGCTTTATAATGCGTGTGATCAGAATGGAGAGGATTGGTGTGTTTTTTCCTTAACCGTTCCATCTTTCGAGAGTCTTAATACGTTCAATGAATGACCCCAAAATAACTATTTCGTGGGAAGTTGGAGGGATTTAAGTCCTACATTTATTACGCTCGATTCTCATCGAACTGTTGCATCTGCTCAAGATTTGCAAAGATCAAGTATCTTTGGCTATAAATAAGTGTTGCTTGATTCAGTATTGCCTCAGAAAGACTTTGTGCATTTTCACTTCTGTGAGTCCTTTTCGCTGAGAGTTTACTATTCTGAGAGGTTTTCCGGTGATGTGTCTAGGACCACGAGACTTGATAATATAGAATACTTATACCGATATGAGGCTCCATCAAGAATGGGACCGCTGATGCGAGGTCCAGTCATGCTGTTCGGTATTCAGACGTCGTGATGGGCCCTGTCACAATTCTAATCAGAGTTTCAACCTCAGAAGGGGGTCTCAGAACAAGCCCCTACTCTGGGTTGAGTTCGTAATTTGACTCGTGTTTTCCCAGGTTAGGCAATTAGAGGAGTCGAGAGGTGATGAGAGACTGTGCTTGGCAGAGGGTTTGAAACCTGATGTATTCTCATAGTTTCTTTGTGGCCATCTCATATCCTCCGCAATCCATTTTTCGTAGTCTTTTTGTCCCTGTTTGGTTGTAAAAATTTTTGAAATTCTTCTTCCGTCTTCTTTTTTTACTATTTTTGAACTCTTTAGTTCTGTCAATTGTCCATGGTTCGGTGACCCTTTTGTCCAGAGACAATACTGTAGATTTTCTATGTATCCATTTCAATTCGACTCAGGGACTTGCAAACCATGTTTGTCCATGTGATCTGATTGTACTTATTATATGGAAATAACAAAAGAGTTTTATTTTACTTACTTGTCAATCCTTGTCTTTTGCTAAACTTCCATTGATTGAGTCTGAATACATGAATGAATGATATAATCGGAAGATGACCATTCGATGGACTTGTCGAGTAATGTCTTGTTTTACGAATGTCATTTTCCAAAAGAAATATTTTCTCACTTAATTGTTTAACCCTCTTGATTGGGAAATACATCCCTTATCACATTTGTTTGAGATCAACCGATAGGATGGGTCATGTCTACCTGTCTAAAAATTGTGTCCCTTATTGATATGCCTTGTTCATTAGGAACCAACCGATGGAATGAACCGTGTCAACCCGTCTGGGAGTTATATTCCTTATTGATGACACGCAATATTCGACAAGAACCAACCAATAGAAACTAACCGATGGAACGGGCCGTATCTACCCATTTGGAAGTTATATCCCTTATTGACAACATGCAACATTCGATATGAACCAACCAATAGGAACTAACCGATGGAATGAGCTACGTCTACCCATCTGGGAATTATATCCCTTATTGAAGACATACAACATTTGATAGGAACCAATCGATAGAAACTAACTAATGGAATGGGGCGTGTCTACCCATTGGGAGTTATATCCCTTATTGACGACACATAATGTTCGATAGAAACCAACCAATAGAAGCTAACTGATGGAATGGGTCATGTCTACTCGTCTGAGAGTTATATCCCTTATTGACGATATGCAACGTCAATAACACGGGAGAAATAGAAGAATAACAGCATGATTTGAAAAGAGAAAACCCTAAACTTTTAAAAGAGAAATATCACTCTCAAAGAAAAATATTATTAATCATGAATGCCAAAATAATGAACACTATAGGTATTTATAAGGAATGCAAACCCCATAGATTAGGAAACTATAAAAAACTAGGAAACTAGAGAAATATAGAAAATAGAAAAATTAGAAAACTAAAATTAAAAAAAAAATTAGAAAACTAGAGAAATTAACAAACTTTAAATATTAAGAAATTATAAAAATTAAAAACTAACTAAATTAACGGATCTATTTCCGTTTTCTTAAGCCACCCAAATAATTATTGGAAATTTGTCTCACATTAGTCCTTCATTCTTGAAAAGAATTTGCCCTCGAGTGATTCCTCTAATGACTTATAACCATATTCTCAACTCTCTCTTTTGATTTTCTTGTCCAAAAACATACGCTAAACATGACAGATATTAAAATAACTGTTGTTGCAAGTTCACTCGATTTAAAAAAAATGAGCCCCCAATAACTTTAATAAAATTTAGACGCTTTGGGAACTCTAAAATAGTGGCATCTTCACCATCGGTATAAATCCAATTTTGTGCCTTCACTAACTCATCATTTAAATCAGTTTCATCAAATCTTTCGATAAGAGATTGCTTTTTCTGGCCGATCAAAACCTTTTCTAACACTTTGGATGAGTCAAGCTTATCTTTAATAACATATATGTATCCTTCCAAGTTGTCCTTTAATTCCATGGCTCTCATTCTCTCTACATCCTTTTTGTCCGGTGCTTCCGGCTTGCTTTTTACTTCAACAAAGGAATCATTCGAAATAGGCATTCCTGGAACTACCATCTTCTCGGCTATCGCCAAATTCTGCACATCTTCATCTGAAGATTTATTCTCGTTGGTCTGAATCATACGAGATTGTTGGGGTAATATGGGACTGAAGTGAGGTTCTTGAGCGATTCTCCTAGCGTCACCTTCACCTCCTATATTACCTTAGTTTAACCGCAACATCTGCAGTTTCATTTTTGTCTACTTCATTCGTGAATCTAATCACTCCATTCGAACAAACAAAGTTTGAATTGTAGTCGTTATGGCTTGCAACTCTCTGATCATATCAGAAAGAATATTACCTTCACCGACTTGGTTGGTCATCGCAAGGAAAAGTCTTGACTCTGATACTACCTAACGCGGGAGAGATAGAAGAATAACAATAGGGTTTAAAAAGAGAAAATTTTAAATTCTCAAAAGAGAAATATCACTCTCAAAGAAAAATATTATTAATCATGAATACCAAAATAATGAAACACTATAGATATTTATAGAGAATACAAACCCCATAAATTAGTAAACTATAAAAAACTAGGAAACTAGAGAAATATAGAAATTAAAAAAATTAGAAAACTAGAGAAATTAAGAAACTTTAAATATTAAGAAATTATAAAAATTAGAAAATAACTAAATTAACGGATCCCTTTTATTTTTCTTGAGCCACCCAAATAATTATTGAAAATTTGTCCCACATCAGTTCGATAGAAACTAATTGATGGAATGAACAGAATGGAAAAGTATAGAAGCCTTACTAGATAGGAGACTCTTTTGATTAATGGAGACGATTAGGCTTACTAATAGTAGATGCGTAGATTTTCAGAATTCAAAGTCTTGGGCACAGCCGAGCTATCTAAATTGCTAAGACGATAGGTCCCCAAGCAGACTACAATGCGTATTTGATATGAGCCTTCCCAATTGGGCACAAATTTTCCCCTAGGCTAGGGCTGATCGGTGGTCTCCACTTTTCTTAGGACTAGCTCGCCTAATCTGAATGTTCTATTTCTGACCCTTCGGTTGTAATATTGAGCATTTGTTGCTGGTACGCTGCCATCCAAGCAGATGCAGATTCTTATAGTTCTGGGAGCAAATCTAGTCATTCTTGTAAGGCAGGCTGGTTTTGTGTCACATTGTATCGATCTATCGAGAGCAACTAAATTCCTATTTCCACAAGTATAATAGCTTTGCATCCATACGTCAGGCTGAATGGTGTTTCGTCGGTTGCCCTTCAAGGTGTAGTGCGTATGACCAGAGGATGCTATAAAGTTCTTCTGCCCATCGCCCCTTAGCTTCGTCCAGTATTGTCTTCAGCCCTTGTAAGATCGTTCTATTCGGTATCTCTATAAGTCCGTTGGTTTGTGGATGGGTGACTGATAAAAACCAGTGGTAAATTTCTAATTTGTTACAGAACTTTTGGAAACTCTTGTTGTCAAACTGCTTCCTGTTGTCGGTGATAAGAACGTGGGGTATGTTAAATTTGGTGATGATGTGAGTCCATATGAATGACTGAACTTTGGTTGCTATTATTTGGGCTAGTGGTTCGGTTTCCACCCACTTGGTGAAATGGTCGATAGCCACTATGAGAAACTTTCACTGTCCTATAGCTGGAGGGAATGGTCCAAGGATGTCCATTCCTCATTGAGCGAATAGCCAGGGACTGAGTTCGGTGGAAGGTAGTCGAGGTACCTAAGAGAAACATTAGCACTTGTCACACCTCTTAACGTTGTTGTCTGAGTCGGTCTTCATGGTTAGCCAATAGTACCTTTGACATAGGACATTGTGAACTAGATTTTGAGCCCCCAATGGCCGTTACATATCCCTTCATGGATCTCTCGGAGGGCGTAATCTCCTTCTTCAGGGGTTAGGCACCTCAAGTATGGGTGAGTAAAGGATTTTTGATATAGACTCCCATCAATGATTGCGTAATAAATGGCCTATCGTTTCAGCTTTGCTGCCTCCAATAGCAAACTTGGTAGGCGATCATGCTTCAAATAGGCTTCTATGGGATCTTTCCAACTAAGGGGCTGGTCCACTATAAGGATCCTTTCGTTTTCATCGATGTTGGGGCATAACAAGCTTCTGATAGAGACTGTTTGGCTAAAGGTGACCGAGTCTGAACTAGCTAACTTGGATAGTGTATCCGCTCGTGCATTTTCTGATCGAGGGATTTATTGTATGTCCACTTTGCCTTGCTTGGTCATCGTTTCACGCAACTTGCTCAAGTACTTGGCCATAATCGGATCTTTAGTTTCATAGACTCATTCGATCTACTTGACAACTAGCTGATTATCAGTGAACACTCGAACGCTTCGAGCCCCCATGGACGTCACGATTTGAAGTCCTATCAATGAAACTTTGTACTTTGCTTAATTATCTATAGCGTTGAAGTCGAAACGAAAGGTATATTCGGCATTGAAATCATCTGGACCCATAAGTATGAGTTTGGCACCACTTCCTAAGGAGTTTGATGACTCATCAACATGTAACGTCCAATCCAATAGTGACCATGCTTCATAGCTACCGATAGGCTCATGTTCAGTTGGAACCGGCAGGGTACATTTGAAAATAAAATCTGTTAAGGTTTGGCCTTTGATTGCAGGTTTCAGTTGGTACTAAATGTTGAATTGCCCAACGCCACGCTCCATTTGATGGGACGGCCAGAGGTATCTCTTTTTTAAAGGATTTATTTTAGCGGCTGATCGGTGAGCACTATGATTGTATGGGCCTGAAAGTACGGCTTAAGATGCCTAGTCAAGATGACTAGAGCGTAAGCTATCTTTTCAATAGATCGGTAGTTGACTTCGGAATCTTTAAGTATTCGGCTAATGTAGTAGATTGGTTTCTATACAGTTGACTCCTGTCTCATAAGGACAGAGCAAAGTGTCCGGTTAGAGATAGAGAGGTATAGGTATAGTTTCTCACCGGGAATAAGACAAGAGAGCAGTGGAGACAACATGAGGTATTCCTTAAGTTGCTCGAAAGCCGTTTGACACTTGGGCGTCCATGCAAACTTTTGAGATCTCTTCGAGGCGTCAAAGATGGGTTTGTACTTTTCCTTTACCTTCGACATGAATCGGCTTAGGGTCGATATTCTACCAGTGAGGCATTGTTCCTCCTTTAAGTTCCATAGTGGTGACATGTCCAGTATGGTTTATATCTTTTTGGGATTTGCCTCAATTTCTCTATTAGTGATCATAAAACCCAAGAACTTATTGATGCGATTTCGGAGGTGCACTTTGCCAGATTTAGCCGCATGTTATAATGCTTTAGTGTCTGAATAGTTTCTTTAAGATCGGCAACATGGGTTTCCAAACTAGTGCCCTTGACGAGTATGTCATCAATGTATGCTTTCACATTTCTATCGAGTTAGTCCTTGAAGACTTTGTTGACCAACCGTTGAAAAGTTGCACCGGTATTCTTTAAGCCAAATGGCATGACCCGATAGCAGTACGTGCCAAACTCTACGATAAAACTCATCTTTTCCTTATCTTTCGGCGCCATTCGTATTTGATTATAGCCAAAACAGGCATCCATGAAACTCAAGAGCTGGTGACCCGAGGAGTTGTCTACCAACTTGTCAATATTAGGGAGCAGATAGTTATCATTCGAACATGCCTTGTTAAGATCGATGAAGTTTACACACATCCTCCATTTGTCATTAACCTTTTTCACTAGGACCACATTGGCTAACCATTCGGGGTACTTAATCTCACGAATGAACCCAGTGTCAATAGCTTTTGGATTTCTTCTTCAATAACATGTTGACGTTCTAGAGCGAATCCCTCTTCTTTTGTTTGACCGACTTGTATCCGGAATTGATAATTACCTTGTGGACTATAACTGAAGGATAGATATTTGGCATGTCTTTAGGGAACCATGCAAAGACTTTTGAATGTCGTTGTAGGCAACCAATAGTTACTTCTCGTAGATGTGTTGGCAGATTAGCCCCGACTCAAACGGTTTGGCTTGGGTCATTAATTAGGGGGACCTCAATTACTTCCTCCATTGGTTTGAGCTTGGTGGTTTGTTCGACATCTTCTCTAAATTCTGGGGTGTCAATGAAAAAGTTTCCTTGTTCGCTATTGACTGCAAGAAGAGCGTATAAGTCAGGACTGCTGCATGTGTTTCATACTGGGTAGTACTTCCAGCTCGTCTAGACTAGGGCGACTGAGGATAGCGTTGTAAGGTGAAAACAACTTCACGACATGAAAGACAACTTTAACGGCCGCATGATTGGGGAGAGTTCCCAGAGTTAGAATGAGAGGAATTACTCTTTCTGGATAGATGCACTCGTTAAAGAGTCCCTTGAGGGACCCAGTGGAAGGTTGAAGTTGAGACGAGTTGAAACCTATTCGCTGGACGACATCCCAAGTAAAGAGATCATAATCTGCTCCTTGATCAATAAGAACTCTCTTAACAACGTAAGATCCCACTTTTATGGTGATGATTAAAAGGTCGTTACCATTAAGATTGACTCTAATTAGATTTTCGTCATCAAAGCCAATAATTTGCCTCTTTCTCTTAATAGCTGCCATGTTTAGAGTAGCAATGAAAGATAGATGGTATGTTTGTCCAGAGAGTCAGTTTGTTTCCCACAAACGACACCAATCTGTTGAAAGTGAGTTTCAACTCCACAAATTTTAGCTTTTTTGACTCGAATAGGTGTTCCGAATGATAAGTTAAAACCTACAAAAGACCACCGGAGGGTGCCGATTGGGAAGAGTCCAATGCTCAAGTCAAAAAGAATAGTTTTCGAGAAGAATGAAATAGACTGAACAATAGTGGGCAAAAAATGAGGGCCTTATGGTTTGTGTGTCAGGTATATAGTATCCAAAGAGCGTACCTGGTATGTGGCATGCTAGATATTTTTATAGGTCTGCTACCTGTGAGTCGTATGTATTCGGCGTATTACAACCCTAGTTTTCTTGTGAAATTATTCTAAAATCTCGGGACTCCATAGTCAAATACTCTTAAAAGATCTGGAATTCTCATCCTTTGAAAAGTTTATCATATCGAGGAGACTCATTCCTTGATAACATACAAAATTGTTAAATTTATTGTTAATATTATAGTTTGATTTTGCACTGGTTAATGTTCTAATAATTAGTTTTATTGATTTTTATTTTTAGGAGATTAAATTTGAAGGTTTGGATCAAAATGGGCTTAAAGAGACAATTTTGGAGCTAAATGAAGTAGAAATCTTATTGGGGCTTGAAGAAGATAAGAAGTTTGAGTTTATTTTTAGTTAATTTTAGGAGAGTTTTTATTTTTTTAGTATGAAAATTGTTTTTAGTAGGAGTAAAAAGTTGTAATTTTACCTATTGAAGAAATCCTTATTTTGTTGGGAAAAGATTCCTTTTTGAAAAAAGAAACAAAACCATTCAAGAATTTCCTCAAAAAGGGCTGACTGCTATTCGAAAAGAAGGGAGACGCCACTATTTATAAAAGAAATTTCAAAGAGAGGTGGCTGCTCATTCACAATTCCACAAATTCAAGAAGCTGTTGGCGGCTATTCTTCTTCTCCCCTAGAACATTTTTTTCTTTGTTTTTCTTTTTTATTTTATTTTGTTGAAAACTCACCACCATGAGTGGCTAGTTCTTTTCTTCTGATTCAAGGGGAATTTTATTCAATTGTTCTTCATTGTGAAATTATGTGCTTCATTTAAATTCTTATCTTTTATTTAAGTATTTATCGACTCTTGATTTATTTCCAAGGAACCCTAATATTGGTTAATCTGATCAATTAATTCAATATTAGTTTTTTCATTGTTATCCAGGAATTCAGTGATTCGTAATTATCATAAACGAATGGTACAAGTAGCAATTAGATTATTTTTGTTTATGCGCCTTTTATCGGTATTCATATTTAACATAGGGAATCGATGGAACAAAATCAATTAATTGTGGTTATCCCAATTATTTGTATTTTGATTTAACTATTTTCATAGAATTTAATGCTATCATTATATTGATATGAAACGCTATCGTGTCCAGTCGATTAATGATAAGTTTTGATTAAATGTTGGGTTTGATCAATTAATTTAAGAAAATACAAGATTTATTACTGTTATTCTAATAAATCTAAGATTAAATACTTGAATTGTAAGAATAATATTTTTAACCAATGATCTATGAAACAATCGAATGTATAAACCCTTGGATCAAAATTTGGTAGATTTGATCTCTTCTCTAATTTTCAGTATTCGCATTATTGATTCATTTTTTAATTTTAGGTTATTAAGTTTTCATTTAGGAATTTATTCAAAAACCCCCATCTTTATTTTTATTTGTATTTTTCTGTATCAACTAAGAAATTAAGTTAATTAGTTCCCGCGGGATTTGAGCTGGTACCACTATTGCTACAGTCTATTGCATTAGGGGAATCAGTATTAATTTGAGAATTTCGACAACCTAACCAAATTTTGGCGCCGTTCCTAGGGAACTATATTAATTTCTTAGTTTGTGTTTTTTCACTTGTTTATTGATTTTTGAAGAGAAAGAAAAGATGACAGATCGTCAAAGGACTCTAAAGGAGTTAGCTGCACCAATTTTGAACCAACAACCCTTATACATCGAATACCCAACTCTTGAAGTATCATTCGAACTCAAATCTAGTTTGATTCACTTACTCCCTTTTTTTCATGGTCTTCCAAGTGAGGATCCACATAAGTATCTGAAGGAATTCTATGTTGTTTGCTCAAGTATGAAACCCCAAGATGTGACCGAAGATCAAATAAAATTGAGAGCCTTTCCTTTTTCTCTAAAGGACAAGGCAAAAGATTGGTTGTATTATTTACTCCCTAGTTCGGTAAATACATGGAGTGGAATACATAGATTTTTTTTGAAGAATTTTTTTCCTGCATCTAGGGCTGCCAACATCAGAAAGGAAATATGTGGGATCAAACAATTTAGTGGAGAGACATTATATGAATATTGGGAAAGGTTCAAACAACTCTGTGCTAGCTGTCCGTATCATCAAATACCGAATCAACTCTTGATTCAATATTTTTATTAAGGGTTTCTACCCATGGATAGAAATATGGTACATGTAGCCAGTGGAGGAGTTTTGATCAATAAAACACCAGAAGAAGCCAGACAGTTAATTTCAAACATGGCAGAAAATTCTCAACAATTTGGGATGAGAGTGGATGGAGTTACAAAATGAGTTAATGAGGTAAGTCACTCGAATCTTGAAAATCAAATTTCTAAACTAACTGCTTTGGTTCGTCAGTTGGCTATAGGGCAATTGCAGACAGCTAAAGTTTGTGGTATATACTCAATTCCCAGACATCCAATGGATATGTGTCCAATATTGCAAGAAGAATCTTTTCAAGTCGTATGAGGATTTCCTAGTCAATCTCAATGTACATATGATCCTTATTTCAGTAATTATAAACTTAAATTGAGGGATCATTCAAATTTGGGCCATGGGAACCAAGAAGGAAAGCCAAGACATTCATCTCAATTTTTTAACAGATCATCACCAGTACCTGCACAATCTTCTAATTCAGATATGTCTCTAGAAGATATCGTTAAAGCGCTCGCAACTAACACTCAACAATTTTAACAGGAAACGAGAGTGAGTATACAAAATTTGAAGAACCAGATTTCCCAACTAGCGATCTCGTTTAGTAGGTTGGAGACACAAAATTCTGAAAGATTTCTCTCACAAATAGTGATAAATCCCAAAGAGAACATTAGTGCAATAACGTTGAGAAGTTTGAAGGAAGTTCATTCGAGCTCTACTCTATCTAAAAAGGTGGATGAAGGGAAGGATGTGGACAATGAGGATGAACGCATGCATGAAAATTCAATCGAGGTAACATTTGAATCCTCTTTGTCTAACACTTCTAATGCAATTGTGCCACTTTCTCCTAACAAGTTGGTGAATTCAGAGAAGGAAGTTAAGAAGTTAAGATGTGATGAATTGAGTGAGAATATATCTAATGTGATCAAAGGAACTTTACCCGAAAGATGTGCGGATCCAGATATGTTCACTCTATCTTGTGTTATTGATAAGAAAAAAATTGAGTATGCCATGCTAGACTTAGGAGCACCTATAAATATCATGCCTTATTCAATTTATACTGCTATGAAATTGAGTCCCTTGAAAGAAATTATGGTTGTTATCCAGTTAACTAACCATTTTTATGCTTACCCGGAGAGGATTGTTGAAAATGTTTTGGTGCAGGTTAATGAACTAATTTTTCCAATTGATTTTTACATCTTGAAAATGGAAGGAAACATAATCATTGATTCAGCTCCACTTCTATTAGGAAGATCATTCATGAAAACATCAAAGATTACAATAAAAGTGGACGAGGGTACTTTTTTCGTCGAGTTTGACGGCAAGATTGTAAAATTTATTATTTTTGATCTTATGAAGTACCCAAATGAGTGTCGATCAATTTATTTTGCTGATGTTGTTGATTTAATTGTGCATGAATTTTATGAAGAAGAATGTGATATTCATTTTGATTCGAATGCACAATTAGATATGGAAGGAAAATTATATGAGCCTCCCAAGTTGAAGTTGAAGCCTCCTTGAAGAGAAAGAAATGAAAAACATCGAGCATAAAGACGTTAAACAATTACATTTGTTGGGAGGCAACCTAATATTTTTTCTTAAATTTGTTTAGTTTGTTTTTTAATTTCTTAATTAATTTGGGATATTTGATTAGTGACATCTATTTTTTCTTTTAATTTTTATAGATACTCAAGATGGAAAATTTTAAGAGTTGCATCAAGCCAAGAGACACCAAAGCAATTGAAAAAAAAATGTGGATAGAAGCAGTCTTCACTTTAAGGCATGATCACGCAATTTCTGAAGGAAGTTCAAAATTTTGGGAAGAAGCAGTCCTCGTGTTAAGGCTTGATCACGTGGTTTCAAGAATTGAAATTTGCTTTGGGTAGAAGTAGTTTTTGTGTTAAGAGATGATCATGCAATTTTCAGAAAAGGAATAAAAAATTTTGGCAAGCACTCTCTCTTTTACGAAATGATCATGCGGTTTCCTTCTACAAGAGAGAGAGAAAGTGATCAAACTCACATCATTTTCCTTACTCATTTTCTCTTCTCCTTTGCGAATCATTCATCTTCTCTCTATGATACCTATCATTAATCCCCATCGTGCTTTCCAAATCCACTTTAAAAGCACCCATTCATTCAAAACCTCCAAATTTCAAACCCACATTTCTTCCAAAAAAAAAAAAAAAAAAAAAAGAAAGCCCTAAAATTTTCAAACCTAATCGTCTCCACCCAGCCCCGAGGTTCCTTCATGACAACAAGTACCACCAGCTTTGGATTAGCAAACACCATCACCCTAGGGAAGTTTTCTTTCTTTTCTCTCTTTTCATTGTCCTATTTTTATATATTGCATTGGGTGATTTTCTCATACTTGCTACTAGTTTAAAATTGTGCTTGTTTTTTGAGTTGCATGTTAGTTTTTTTTCTCCTTTCTTACCTTTTATATACATTAAGGACAATATAGGATTTAGGTGTGGGGGAGGATTTTATGCATTCATGTCATTTCTTCTATTTTCCTTAAAACTTCATACTCTCTTGATTTTTGTTTGAAAATAATTTTTGAGTTAGTATACGTTGTTGGTTTGAGTTGAAACGCATGAATGAAACAAGTGTGATTAGTTTTTTTTGGATAAAAATATTTTAAGTATCTTATTGACTTTGATGATTGAATTAGATGAACATGTATAAGATTCGATACAACATTACACACTTTTATGAGATTTTGAGTCTTAAATGCATATCATTATACTTCTTCTAATCTTTTTTCATGAGCATGCATCAATTATAGTGTGTTTGTTATACATTTTGAGACCACATCCATGAGTTCATGCATTAATATGATGGGGGCAATTAGGTTTATACATTTTAGCTATCTTAAAAAAACATTCCCGTGCATATTCATCCCCGTAGTGAACCAAATTGAGTCGTTATCCCTTTTTCTTTGTTTATAACCTCATCAATTGACACATAACCTTCTTTTTGTGCTTAACCTTCTTTTTGGTTCTCATATTAAAGAAACTTGTGATTAGAGTTTGAATGAGTGATTATTTGTAAAAACGAATAGGATAATTTTATTTTGGGGATTGTTTTTAGAAATTTATTCATATGATCTAAGAGATTTGTGTATGCACTACATATTCATCCTAGAGATTGTTATTCGATTGTTTTTCCAAAAAAAAAAAAAAGAAAAAGAAAAAAAAGAGAAAAAAATTCCCAGAAAATTGAAACGAGGGAATTTGAAAAAAAAAAGAAAAAAAAAAGCTCAGAAATTTGGATCGAGAAATGAGATAAACTTACTTGGGATATTTTTTTGAGTTGATTATACTTCATGTTATGGGATGAGTTTGATAGTAGGAATATTTTGTAATCTTTGGCATTTTTCTTTGGCATGCATTACACATCATATTTACCTTTTATCCTAGCTTTACCCAAACCAAGTTACAACCCTTGTAAAGACTCCAGATTTTTGTTTTGAATTCATATAATTAATGGTGGAGATTTGATAAATAAGCAAACTTATAGTAATATCATGCTATGCTTTGATTTTGAGAGCTATTGATAAATTCCCTTAAACACTTTGAGTGCATAGAGTGGATTCCTTGTAAGGATATTGGATTTTGATATATTGTATTTTGATGAGATTATTGAATTGATGGGATGCTTATATTTTCTTTTAAAGGTTATGGTACTATGATCACTTGTTCTCTGAATTGTTGTTTTGGCTTGAATTTTTCAATGCATGCTGATTTGGAATTATTTGAAAATGAATTAAAGGAGGGGAAGGGGTGAAGAAGAGAATGGTTGTGTGGCATTGGTATAGTGAATGCTTGAAGACAAGCATTAGTTTAGTGTGGAGGAATTTGATAATGTGCAAAATTATTGAATTTATTGTTGATATTATGGTTTGATTTTATACTGGTTAATGTTCTAATAATTGGTTTTATTGATTTTTATTTTTAGGAGATTGAATTTGAAAATTTGGATCAAAATGGGTTTAAAGAGGCAATTTTGGAGTTAAATGGAGCAAACATCTTATTGGGCCTTGAAGAAAAGAAGAAACTTGAGTTTATTTTTAGTTAATTTTAAGAGAGTTTTTATTTTTTTAGTAAGAAAATTGTTTTTAGTAGGAGTAAAAAGTTATAATTTTACCTATTGAAGGAGTCCTTATTTTGTTGGAAAAAGATTTCTTTTTGAAAACGGAAACAAAATCATTTAAGAAATTCCTCACAAAGGGCCGGTTGCTGTTCGAAAAGAAAGGAGACGCCACTGTTTATCAAAGAAATTCCAAAGAGAAGTGGCTGCTCATTCACAATTCCACAAATTCAAGAAACTGCTTGCGGCTATTCCTTTTCTCACCTAAAACATTTTTTTCCTTTGTTTTTCTTTTTTATTTTCTTTTGTTGAAAATTCACCATCAAGAGTGGCTAGTTATTTTCTTTTGATTCAATGGGAATTTTATTCGATTGTTCTTCATTGTGAGGTTATGTGTTTCATTTAAATTCTTGTCTTTTATTTAAGTATTTGTCGATTCTTGATTTATTTCTAGAGAACCATAATATTGGTTAATCTGATAAATTAATTCAATATTAGTTTTTCCATTGCTATCCAGAAATTCAGTGATCCGTAATTGCCATTAACGAATGGTACAAGTAGCAACTAAATTATTTTAGTTTATACCAGTATTTATATTTAACCTAGGGAATCAATGGAACAAAATCAATTAATTGCGGCTATCTCAATTATTTATATTTTGATTTAACTGTTTTCATAGAATTTAATGCTATCATTATATTGATATGGAACGCAATCGTGCTTAGTCGATTAATGATAAATTTTGATTAAATGTTGGGTTTGATCAATTAATTTAGAAAAATACAAGATTTATTACGGCTATCCTAATAAATCAAACGTTAAATGCTTGAATTGTAAGAATAATAATTTTAATCAATGATCCATGAAACAATCGAATGTATGAACCCTTTGATCAGAGTTTGGTAGATTTGATTTCTTCTCTAATTTTCAATATTTGCATTATTAATTTGTTTCTTAATTTTAGGTTATTAATTTTTCATTTAGGAATTTATTTGAAAACTTCCATTTTTATTTTTATTTTTATTTTTTGCATCAACTAAGAGATTAATTTAATTCATTCCCATGGGATTCAACCTTGTACCACTATTGTTACAGTCTATTGTATTGGGGGAATCAGTATTAATTTAAGAGTTTCGACAATCCGACCATTCCTTATCGACTAGATTTTAAAGGTTTACTTCTTTATTGTGTCACGCCCCGAACCGGGATCGTGAACAGTCACCCGTTGCCCTGGATGCCAACTACATTTCTACAGAAAATCGGACAGAATCTCCCCATAAATCGAAGGTCTCCCATGTACAATTCAACCTGTTTAAACCTGTATAATTCAAAATCATCCTGAAAATAAAACAAATGGTCATCCCGGCCTTTCCAAAACCCATCAACCACAGCAGACATCCAGAACAATGTCAGGCTAAGTAAATCACCAACAGTCCTAACCACAGACCTCTACTGTCATGTCCAACTAGAGCATGAGCAGCCGCCACATCGAGCGGACCTAAATTTTATATAATATACAATAGTTTCCCAAGTAAAGAGTTTAAATGTTTACAAATGCCTCAATGCAAGCATAATATGAAAGTTTCACAACAATGTCCATAAATATTACAGTCATCCCATAAAAATGTACACGGTCAACTACAGACCTCAATATCCAGACCACGCAGGGTCGAAATAAAGTGCTAAATTCGTATTTTAAATTTAACTTAAACCTTACCGTCAAGAAGAACTAACCCGCCTAGGATGAACTGAAATCTCTAGACTCTGAAACGTCGCTCTAGCACAACGATCCTGTCTGAGGGAGGAAAGAAGAGGGGTGAGTATCTATGGGAGGATACTCAGCAAGTGAGGGGAAGGACATCGTGCTATCAATATCAAGTGTGAACTTAGAGTGTCAAAACATGTAATACAATATCGGGTATATGAAAACAACGTGCAGTTTTAAACATATCTCACGGCACACATTAGAAAATAACATATGCATCCATCCAAATATCAAATCACATGAGAAGAGCGGCCGAATAAACAACCCCGGCAATGGTCTACCTCGACCAAGGACGGACGCATTGGGGGTTTTCACAATGCAAATATCAAATAATGGCTCTCTACCCCAATGTTGGCCACAGACTACTCCAATTAGCCTGTAAATAATAATAATAATAATAATAATAATAATGATATACATATAAATAGTCAGCTATGTATGATGCCCCCGCCCAGTGCTAGACAGAGATACAACTCACGTCCTCCCCAGATAAGGGTTCAACCTGGGACAACCATACACATGACAATCTGACGGATACCTCCGGCCGAAGAGTATCCGAGCACAAGGGGTGCCGCTACCAAACGTCCTTCGTAGCTACGGAACAATATCAAATCAGTCGGGCACGTGGCCTGATGCATCCCAACACCATATCAGCCGGGCATATAGCCCCATGCATCGTATCATAATATCAGCTGGGCATACAGCCCAAAAGGTACGTATAAATCCATTCAAATCATGTGCCAATGTAAGTTGAAGCATTAAAACACGTCAATATATCAAAAAGGTGACACAATATTCAGTTATCAAACTCATGGATGCATATCAATAAAAATCAGTAATTGGGACACTCCAATGGTCACAAAAATATGTATATAAATACTTATCAAAATCCAAAAGTTCAATTTTCACACGTATAGAAATCATGTCATTTGAAAATCGGTAAAACATGGTTTATCAATCAATAGTAGATGTTGTAGTCTCACTCACCGTATGGGGGAGGGTAGTGCACTCCCTAATAATACCATGAATCGAACCAAACTCGACTTCTCGAGTCTCTAAGAAGTCAACCTAATCAAATAATCACAAATTTCATCAATTTTCCAACTAATTTCAGGGTTTATCATTTTCCTTAATTTCGTACAAACCCTAAACTCTTTAATTCATAAATGTACTCTAATGTAATCAATTTCATTCCATTTATAAATAAATAACGAGATCAAAACCAATGTAAATTCAAACCTAAAACCGTTCAAAATCGAAAACCAAACTAAAATAAATAAATTTTCTACAAGATGGAAAAATCTTTGAAAAATCATACACTTTTCAATTCAAATCCGATTTTTTCAACCCATATGTCATTTTCAAGGTATTGAAGTCTATTTTCAAAATACAAAAATTGTATTTTGATTTCCTATATGCAGGGCAACTTAAAATGAAAAAAACTGCATATAACCTTAAACTTAAATCCCAATTTCCAACTGTTTTCATGCATACGTCAAATTAAACTCTAAGAGAAATCATTCAAATCAATTTAACATAATTCATCATTCGGAACAGCCCAATTCGTGTGAAATCCTATATTTAACCTTACTAATTACATATAAACACTTCAGAAAACGCATTTTCCTTAAATTCAAAATATTTGCACAATTACATTACTAAACTTTCGTTTCATCAATCTAGGATCATTTCAAATCACCAACGATTTTAAATTTACAATATTCCTCAATTTTACCAATTTCTCCCGAATTTACATAATCCTAATTTAATTCATGCCAATTTCAATTCAAATCCCAAGGAAAACTACGCAAATCAATCAAATAAAACTCTAATACTATCTACGATATTTTAACATACTTCGCAGTCCAATTTACATCAAATCCTAGACCTAAATTCAATCATTTCATACAAACTTTCAATAATAACGCATTTCTTACGAATTCAACTCATTTTCAATTCACATTTAAAGCTTTTCATCCTATATCCAACCTAAACTAAATCAGTTATTGAATGCATTTAGAAATCCCTCTCACCTAGGATTCCACAATTTGCAGCCTAAATCGAACGCCTCCTCAGTCCATTCCAAAGCCTGCAAAAGTTCTAATTTGCATTAATTTCAGAAATCTAAACCTAATTCCTAAGAAGGTTTGAAACCCTAGAATTAGGGTTAGGGTTTGATCTTACCTTTGCAGTGAAAGTGGGTTGCAGTCTAGGGTTTTCAGTCTCTCAAGGGTGGGTTGCAGTCGCGCGCAGAAGAAAGGGGGCGCTAGGAGTTGTCGCGCGAGAAGTCACGCGCGCACAGGGAGAGAGAGATAGGGAGAAACAGAGAGAGAGCCGAGGGTAGAGAGAGAGAATCGCGGTGGTGGTGTGGCGGAGAGAACGAGGTAAAGCGGCGGTGAACCACGGGAGAGAGAGAGACGACGAATGAGAGATCGCAAATTAGAGAGAGAAACAGAGGAAGGGAAACTCAGAGGGCGGTAGAGAAAGAGAGAGTGGGGCTACGGTGGTTGGTGGTGTTGAAGGAAGCCAGCGGCGGTGGCGGTGGTGGTTGCGACAGATTCGAGAAGAGAGAGATGGAACCGAGAGAGAGAGAGAGAATAGAGAGAAGGAGAGAGAACCGAAGGGAGAGAGAGAGAATAGGGTGGTCGGAGATGGCGGTGGAGGCGGACGGTCGCAACGGCGCGACGGCAGAGCAGTGGCGCGGTGAGGGAGAAGAAGAAGAGTCGTGTGGGAGAGAGAGAGAGTAGAGAGAGAAAAAGGAAAGAATTAGGGCTTTTAGCCCTAATTCGATGTTTTTTTTTAATTATTATTATTATTATTATTGTTGTTGTTGTTATTATTATTATTATTATTATTATTATTATTATTATTATATATTTTTATAAAAATGGTTTATAACTAAATGCATGAGGAAATAATTAATTTAATAAATGAAAAATATGTTTATATACATATACATATATTTTATTTTATTTTTATACTTACTTCACATTTCAAATTGGAAATACGGAAACTTTTGAATATACCAAAAATTTTAATTTAAAAACCCCAAAATCAAAAATCAATATAAAATAAAAATTTCTCTCTATATTTATACAGATGAATATTATATATATATTTCATGAACAATATACTAGTACTGACACCGTAGTGCCGGTATTACAATCTAGGAGATATATTTCGTGATTGAATAGAAAATAAATGCTGATACGAATCTTAGGTAAATATTACTTTTAATCGATGAGGGTGAATGATCAGCTCCTTAGCAAAGCTATCGGTCATTAACCGAAAGGAGGGGTTTCACCTTGAGTTTGCCAAATGCATCCAAGGGCCACAGACCAATTAGATTATGTCCGATCACATTTTAATTTATCATGGGTTTATTTTTCCCAAGGCACTAGTCGCCTTGCCTACTACCATGGGTGGTGGAATCCGAGTGTAGATACCATTATAAAAATCTTACCGCTCCACAACACAGTGACCCCAATTTCTACCATAAGAATTTATCTACCATCTTCCACATTGTCTCATGTAAGTTCAAACCAGGACTTTGGGGTGGCTTAATGTACTCAATCACACTTCTCATTGATTAAAAGATATGTGTAATATAATTATTGCATTCAAGTTTCAAAGTAATTAGTAAGAGACCCACGTCTCTTTAAATATGATATACACTTTTGTTTAAGAGATTAGGTTTTGATTATTAAAATTTAAGTGAAAGAAAATAATTTGGAAATTAAGTTTAAATTAAGGCTCAAATAACTATAAAAAAAATCAGTCTTGACAAAGCAAGACACAGTATACCACAGGCCTGTGCGGTCTACCATGTGCTTGTGCGAGCTACCGCACACACCTGCTTGGTGTATCGTGAGCACAATGCGCTCAAACAGCTGACCTAGCAGTTCCTCCACGGCTTACTACAAATTCAAGCTATCTACTGTCTCCCTATCAACAGAGTCAAACCAAGCTGACATTAGTTATTTCATTCTCTCTCTCGTGTACATAAATTTTTCAAATTGAATTTTAGAAAAATTATTATTTTATTAATTAATGATAACAATGAATGATAACAATGAAAATAATTGTTTAAATCCACTTGAATTTGAATTTGAAAGTCAATATTTATTTCCTATCTTCCTCTTGTTCTAACACTCTTTTTGCAGCAAAAAGCATTTTGAACTTTTCATAGAATAGGTTTGTTTATCCAAAAGTTGCTTTAAAAATTTGCAACGAGCAAATTCATTTAATGAAAATAGATATGAAGAATTGATAATGGACAAAAACATTTATTAAGCAACAATGCCAAGAGCCTGGACTTTGAAGAAGGTGAAGAGCATTTATGAACAACATTCAAACTTACCTACTGCTCAATGGCTCTTTGAAGAGAAATATAAATATCGAAGTAGCAAAGACAAAGATAAGATTTTTGTGAACAAGAACATTAATAGTAAACTCTCTGAAGAACAAACTCGAAACTACTGCATAATCAATACCAACACTCTGCACATTTAATAATCTACACAATACTCTATTTCACTGCAAGCACAATTTTTCATTCCATCTTTCTTTTCAAGTGTGTAATCAGTCACAACTCATAGATAGTTATATCTGAGAATCAAAACCTCTCAGTTTGTATCATTTAATTCTTTTTGTACAAAATTTCTAATGACTGGTGAGATTCTCACAGTCTTGGGTTTAGAGAAAGAAAGCAACAATCTGAAAAAGGTTAAAGGGTTGGTGTTTGAGAATAAATACTGTAACGGTCTAACTTGAACCATAATCAAGTTTGTATTCATATGGCATTAGTGAAAATTCGGGAAAGAGTCTTAGAAGTGGATGTACATCGGATTTGATAGAATCACTATAAAAATCACTTGTCCTCATCTTTACTTTCCTTTGTAACTTATTTATTTTGTTTCAAACATTATTTTTCATATTTTCTATTTAAATCCACAATTAGAGCAAAAATAATTCAAATAAACCTGTTCACCCCCTTTAGATTTCTTTTAATTGATATCAAAGTAGGTGTATAGTTTTAAGTCTCACAATCTTAGATCAAAGATCCTTACTTCTACCTTATTCTCAAAAACTTCAAATGGCTTTTAATGGAGACTGTGTTCTAGTTGAGGCTTTTTCTACAAATAGGTATCAAAGTAGGTGTATAGCTTTAAGTCTCACAATCTTAGATCAAAGATCCTTACTTCTACCTTATTCTCAAAAACTTCAAATGGCTTTCAATGGAGACTCTGTTCTAGTTGAGACTTGTTCCACAAATAGGGCTCCCTTCTTCAACATGAGTACCTTCAGTTATTGGAAACAAAGAATGCGCAATTTCGTTATAGCACAAGATCTAACTATCTGGGAAATCATCGAAGAAGGGATTGATTTTCTAACTAAAAAAATTGATGGCGTTTGTGTACTGGTAAAGCTGAAGAACATGACATTGGAACAGAAGAAGGCTTATCAAAGAAACTGTAAAGCCATCAACCTTCTTCATCTTGCTCCAAGTATCAATGAATACAATCGAGTCTTATCGTGCATAACAACCAAAGAAATTTGGGTAAAAAAATGGAGTTATTTAAAGAAGAACATTTAGCAAAATTGAGTTATAGATGATTAATAAGAATTCATTAGATAATATGTATATATAATACTAAGTTATGATACACAAAAAATTTTAGTTTTCAACACTGATATTTCTCGTTTTTAAAACGTTTCCCCTTTTAAAACGTTTCAAAATATTTTAACACGCTAAATTAGTTAATATTTATACAAAAATCTTTATATTTTTATATTTGTATATTTTTTCCATAGCTAATAAATTATTTATTTATTTAATTATAATTTTATTTTTATGTTATTTATATTATGATTAATAATTATATCTTTGATCATTTTATTTTTCTATTATAAAATATGGTTATTCTATTATTTTCATAAACTAATTAATATTTATATAAAATTCTTATATTTTTTATATAAACGTGTCTGTCCATATTTCAATTTCTTGTAATTTTATAAAATGTCATTTTTTCATATCATTTTGTACTCTCTTTCATTTTTCGTCTCCATTTACATGCAGTCTAGGTACCAAGTTTATCCTCATAAGTATTTAATTTAAATAAATATGTAATGGGTTTCATATACCAAAATAGTGAATTTGGCTTATTAATTATAAAAACCAAAATATTGTTCTTACCTTATATGAACTAAGGGTCCTTTGGCGTTATATACATGACTTGTAACTTGGTACTTGAAGAAGGTGGGTTTGCTCCTTAGATATTTGCTCTGCCTGTCTGAGTGGGAGTCTTGAAATAAAGGATAATTTGATACTCAAGACCTGTAAAAAATCGTTAGAAGGTATTCCGACGGAGGACTCCAACACTCAAATCAGAAAGAACGGTTTTTGAATATGGTAAAAAGACTGAAAAGAGTGGTCTTGGCTCTATATTGTTGGTGTATTTGAAGTGTCAAGTTCTGAGAAAACTTACCTGGGTGGTGACCAATATTGTGCATATATACTTGCGACTCATGAAAAGTGTCATAAGGTTTTAGGAGTCTCAAAAACCTAGTTTTCTTGTAGGAAGATTGTTGAGAATCCCCAAGATTATGGGGGATTTGTTTGAGATCTCTCAAAGATACGCTATCAAGGTGATTAGGAAAAGTCCCATAATTCTGCATGTTTTCTTCCTTGTCTGATATGCTTGTTAGGCCATGTTTCTTTATCTTGAGAGACTATCTTGAGAGCGGGGAAGATTCTTGTCCTCTTAAGGAAGGTTTAAATCTATTTTAAGATTTGTTTCCTTCGTGGATCGTCTCATGTCATACTTGTCACATTAGTTGATTGAGCTGCGGTTGTAAGGCTTGTCAGCCGAGTAGTGGAAATGACCGAATAGCTTAGATAATAAGGATAGGGATGACCGAGGAGCTATAGGCAGTCTTGATTAAATGCCCCTAGTTTGACAGCCCAAAAGATGAAGCTTTGGTTCGCTTGGTAGTAGGCTTGTGATGGGCCTTTAGCTAGGTACCATCAGTTAGCCCCCACTCCTAATTGGAGTTTTATAAAGATGATATCTAAGAAAAGGATAAGGACCTAGATAGTTTCGTGGATGAAGCATTTTTTATGTCAAGCGGAAAAGGATAATGTGAGCCGTGTCTTTTCAGTTTTCCCAAATCTTCTCTTATACGTTTCTTTTTCTTCTCCTTAGGTTTAGTGGTTGTGTTATTTGTAACGAAAAGTGATTTCTAGGGTTTGCATCTTCTCACTAGGTGATCATGGCTCGGGGTTCTAGCATAAAGAAACACCACAAAATTGGTGAAATTGCTAGCATAATGTCAAGGAAGGAGTTGGAATTTGTAGAGAAGAGCATGAATCTAGGTGCAAAATTCCATTTGAGATTGCCTTTGAATTCAGAGAGGGCAACAAATTACCCGTAAGTTATGTTCTATGTATAGGGAGTTATTGTTGTTCCTGCTAATGCCTGATGCGAAGCCCCTGGTTAGGTTGAGGGCCCCTATGTCTCCTTGTCATTCAGGTTTTATTAGATATATGGGTTAATTTTGTCAGGCGTCCAATAGAGCATTGTGGGTGGATACCCCTCATGGAGGATGGAATGCTCAAGCTTGTAGGTCTTTTGTTAGATGAGACAGTGCAGATCCATAGGTCATTTATATGGGAGAAGGAGTCACAAGATTTGACTAATGTTATCAACTTTGCCAAGGTAGATAACTTGGACCGTGTTACTACTTTGAAGGCAATGAGGGCCTACATCAAGGCTACCCGAGCTGAAAAGGGAGATGAAGGGAACATGTCTGATGGTGAATTCCGGAGTCACATTACGAGGAGGAGAAAGCTAGTGTGGATGTCGAGTAGTGAGGAAGAAAATGATAGTGAATTAAGTTTAGGTATGGTGGTAGCATCGGATCTCAAAGACTCTGTTATTTTATAAAAGAAAAGCTCTAAGGGAGAAGATTCTCATAAGAGGATTCGAGATGAAGAGGGTGAGAGTCTTGCTGATGAGGGGACAAGTGATGAGTATCCGATTGCAACACTTATCCCTCAAGAAAAAAGGGGTAAATTCCTGGGCCCTACTGCAGTATTAAGGAGGCTTATACCGCTAAAGGTGTTAAGGGAGGATGGCTGGTGGAGAGACTAAGGAGTTACAAATGGTTAGGGTTACCAAAGGGGTACAAGTTGTTGAAGGGTCACCTCGAGAGCCTCCTTCAGCTGCAGGAGGAACTACCTTGCCTCCCGCTCCCTCAATAATGGTGGGACCACACTCGACTAGTACCTTATCTGAGTACTTGAATGTTAAGAAGGGCAAGGAAAAAATTGCCGAGCAGATGACTCTGCTTCCCCCTATTATGATTCGGTCATTTGACTAATCAAAACAATTAAAAGAGAGGGGTACTACCTCAATGAGTTGTGGTGATAATTATTTTTGCTACGTAGACATTGCGGAGGCAAGAAGGCTTGTGGACAAATTGGACTTTCACTAGGTGGAATCTGAGTTGAATCGCGTGTCAGTGGAGCAAGGGGATGATTCTGTGTTTGTTCTCTTGATTCAGGTACAAGTATTTTATTGGATTTTTCTTAGATTGAGCATTTTCATCTTATTACATCTAATTCACTCTTTCCTATAGGCTGCTACGACGATCGAATTTTAGAGGATGAGAAAAGAACAATTGATTGACCATTCAAAGAGTTGATTGAATAGTTTTGGGGAGGAAGTTGCTCGGCTCATGCCGAGAAGTGTGAAAGGGAGGCTAAGGAAAAGCAGGCAACCTCTATTTCTCTTGAGAAGAAGGAGAAGTTAATAAAGATGTTAAAGGCTAATCTGGACTACTCGTACGAGATCACCGATACTGGTATTAAAGAAGGCAAGCACTTGAGAGATCTTCTTGTCGAAAGTGAGGCAGGTCGTCTGGTTGTTGAGGAGTTGGCGCGGGAATGAGAGGAGGCCTTAGTAAAGCAAAGGGAGGCTTATGAGCAAGATCGTCAGGAGCTTTTTGGAAAGCTACACTGAGCTGAGGAGACAATCTATTGCTTAAGTAGTGGTACCACGGAAGGAGCAAATATGTGTAGTTCTAGTGTCCCGAGTGTGAATCTAACAGGATCTCCTAGTGGTACCCCCTCTGCTGCTAATGCATCTATTTTAACTTTTCGGACTAAGTTTGAAAAGTTTCAATAGAGACCTCTAGCTCCTCCTTCCCCTTGATGTATCCCATTTTCTGTATCTTTTCTCTCCACTTCTTGTGCTCTCCTTGCAAGGATTTGTAAAGATGATGTCTTTGGTTTTTGTATCATAAAACAGTCTTGCTTGTCACACCTTTTGTGGTGTTGTGTTTATTACTTGGACCCTTTTTTTGTCTTGTTGTAATTGGGCATTTTGTGCAAAGTAGTGGGGCATCAAGGTGGCATTGTCTTTGTTATCTTACCGAGAAACATTGAAGTATGAAGGTTGTATGGTACAGTGAGCATTAGGTTTCTTTTTAAGGGTGCTCGAGGGTGCTGCGCCTTGGGACAGTTTGCTCTATTAGGTATTGAGATGAAGGTACTCAGGGGTATTATGCCTTAAAAGGGTTATAGCGTACCAGACATCGCGCTGAGGGTTCTTAGAGGCACTATGCCTTAAAAGGCTTATAGTATATTGGACGTTGTAACAAAGGAACTCAGAGACGTTATACCTTGAAGGGATTATAGCATACCCAACATTGTACCGAGGATACTCAGAGGCATTGTGCCTTGAAAGGATTATAGTGTATCAGGCGTTGCGCCAATGGTACTCAAAGGCGTTGTGCCTTACAAGGATTATAGCGTACCAGGTGTTGCGCCGAGGGTACTTGGAAGAGTTACGTCTTGAAAGGATTACAGCGTACCAGGCATTACACCGAGTGTACTCAGAGACATTGCACTTTGAAAGGATTATAACGTACTAGGCATTGCGCCGAGAATACTCAGAGGCATTACACTTTGAAAGAATTACAGCATATCAAGCATTGTACCGAGGGTACTTGGAGGCATTACTCCTTGAAAGAATTACAGCGTACCAGGTGTTGCGCCAAGGGTACTCGGAGGTGTTGCATCTTGAAAGGATTATCGCGTACTAGGCATTGTGCCAAGGGTACTCGAAGGCGTTGCATCTTGAGATGTCTGTTCACAAATAGTGTAAGTTAGTTTACTCATTCGATAGAAGTAATTAGGGTATCATTTTTGTTTAAATACTTAAGACAGAAAACAAAAAGGAAGTAAATGAAAATTCTTCATGCATGGCATAGTGCCGCTAGTAAAATACCGGGAATCACTAATTTGGCTAAGTAAGTGGAGCAGAAGGTAGAGGTGCGCAATTTTTGGTTATAACCGAATATCCAACCGAATCGAATTCAATCGAATTCGAATTTACAAATTTGAATTATATTTTCAAATTTACAAATTTGAATTATATCTTCGAATTTCGAATCGACTTTCGGTCAGAACCGAATTTCGAATTTGGTTTTTGAATCGAGTTTCGAATTTGGATTTTCCATTCAAATTCGAACCCAAAACCGAATTCAAATTCGAATTCGGTTTTGAATACTATCCGAACCGAATTCAAATTTGAGTTAGGGTTTGGGTTTCCTTCTATACCTGTGAAAGTACGAAAAAATCCCTAAAAAAAATAATTCATTTAGTTAAATGTTAAAGGGCATTAGAGTCATTTAATATTTTATATTAAAAAAAAAGAAAACACTATTACACTCGTGACTAGTCTAGTAGTCGATCATTATCATCAAACCAAGAAAAAGAACTTCACCTTCCCAATTTCAAAATCAAACCGATGAACCCTAACCCTTTTTCCTTAATCTGCTCTTCATCTTCAACCTTCGATCTTCATAGTTCGTTGCACTCTCATCTTCGACATCGACCTTCCATCTTTGTCTCTGCATCTGCTCTTCACAAACGCTTCGTCTTCGTCTTCGTCTCATCTGCTCTTCATGAATTTATATCTTCTTCTTCACAAACCCTTCGTCTCAGTCTCAATCTGACTTTGACCTTCATTTTCTCTAACCCTAGCCCTAATTGCTCTTCAGTATTCACTCTCTGCAAGTTTACATCTGTCAACTCACTCCCATTTGTCATCTTCGACCTTCGATCTTCACGAACCCTTCGTGTTTGTCTGACTTTGATCTTCGATCTTTGTCTTTGTCTGCATCTTCTTTGCATCTGCTCTTCAATCTTCGTCTCAATCTCACTCTCATCGTCACTCTCATCTGATTTTGACCTTCGTCTCCTTTAACCCTAAACCTAACCCTAACCCTCACGGACTCATGAACCCTAACCCTAATCTGTCTTCACGAACTCACTTTTTCCCTTCACAAACTCACGAACCCTAACCCATTTTCCCTTCACGAACCCACTTTAGTCTTCATCTATCATCTCCTCTTCGATTCGACCTTCGTTTGCAATTGCATCTATTCTTCACTCTCTGCATCTATCATCTTTGTCTCACTCTCATCTTCGACCTTCGTCTCCTCTTTACTCTCCGCACTCTGTGCTCTTATATCAACTCAACTATCAGTATCAGGTATGATTTCACTCTCTGCACTCTTCACTCTCTAAACTCTGTATTTGATAGATTCTAATAACATTTTTTCTCAGTTATTGTTGAGGTGCAGGTGGTGGTCAAGATTTCTCAATCAAATGATGTCAATCCAATGCCTCAAACAAGCCAAGGCCAAATGGAAGCACCGAAGGTGAAAGCCAAGGGTCGATAGGAAGCAATGCTACATTGAAGAGTGCTGGAAAAAGCAAAGAATATAATAAGAGGTTAATCGTTTGGCAGCATTTGTAACATCGACACCTCGGTGTACTCATTATTATACTTCTCTTCATTTTATATATGATATTTCTCATATTCTATATAGAAAAACCACTAAAAAATTTTTCTACTAAAACCGCTTCTAAAAATTTCGGCCCAATCACCAACAATTCAAAAAATTTCTAAAGTGAACACGATGGTCCAATAATAATGAGGATGACTCTATAGTGAATAAGAACCTCAAATTTGGTTAGATCTCATTTCATAGGGCTAAATCACAAATTTTTTGAAAAATCATTGGTAAAACCGTAAGTGAGTCAAGGTTAAACGACCATATTTTGACGCGGGATAAATTAAATTAGGCCTAATATGAGATTTTGGGTCTAACGTGAAATTTTAAAAATTTTCGAGGTCAATTTATAATCTTTATAAGTCAAGGGACTTATTTGCAATTAACAAGAAATTAGAAATAAATTGGCAAATGTATTCTCCTCCAAACCATGAACAAAAAAAGAGAATAGGGAAGGAGATAGTGAGTGGCTGAATGTGAGGTGGTGAGGAGAGAGAAAATTTTGTTTATTTTATTTTATTTTATTTACCTTTGAGAAGTAATCCTAGGGTGGAGATTAAATTGAGGAGAGATGAATTAAATTGGACCCTTGGATTGAGTTAGTGGGAGACAAGACACTTTTCCTTGTGTGAAAATGTGTGTTTTCTTGAAAACCAATCAAGGTTGAGGATTTAACCTAGAATTGGATCTAAATTGTAAACCCTTGGATCTTTGTTGGTGGGTGACATCAATTTAATAAAGGCATGTGCTTGTGGTGTGAGAAAGTGCTTTTAGTGAGTGAAAAGGGGTTTGTAGAGTGAGAATGAGAGAAACCATGGGAGAGAGAAAGAGGACTTTAGCTTGTGATCTTGAAATCCAATGGCTAAAAAAAATTGATCTTGGGAGTATTGAAGGGTTAGGATTAAATGGAGCATTAGATAAGTTATAGACTTAGTTTTTTTTTTTTTTCTCTCTCTCTCTCTCTTCTAAAACCATGAGAAACTCAAAAGGGCAAGAACACAAAATGCTCTTCATTCTTCTCTCAAGAACCGTGAGCTTCAAGGTGAGGAAACTCAAAATTTTTCTACAACATCACACAAATATTTTTACATAGATCAATTTATCACAAACCTAGTTACAACATATCCAAAAATTGGAGCAAAAGAAGAAGTTTTGCATAGTGAAGTCCAAGGGTGACCGAGAGTAACTCCATTGAAAAAAGGTACGAATTCTTCAAATACCATATTAAAATTTTTGTGTAGATTCATTTCCCTCAAACTTTACCACAACATACCTTAATTTGAAGTCAAAAGGAGATGCCTAACTTGGTGAACTTCTTGTGGCCGAGAGTTAGGAAATAGGAGGAAAGATTAATCATGTGAAGAGGTCTTGATTTGGGCTTGAAGTATCAACATTTGAGGTAAATGAAATTCTACACTTTCTAGAAATTTGAAAGCCTTGTGTGAATGATTTAATTTGATATTCTAGCATGATTTTATAACCTAAAGTTTAGGTAAAACCCAAATGAAATAATAGAAATGTGTGCAGAAATTTTAGGTTTTGGTTGGCCGAGAATTTGATTGAGAAATGTATTTTGGTGAGCTGAAATTAAATTTCTAAATGTAAATTATATGTGCTGAATACTAGTGTAAAAGTGATGAATATTTGTGTATGATTATTGATTTAAAATGATGGGAAAAGGTGTAATTGTGAGCTGAAATTTGTTCCTACAGTTTAGAAACTTTGTATGCTGAAATTTGAATGAGAATCATGAGTATGTAAGTGTGCATATAGGCTGAAAAAACAGGGTACTTGTTGGCTGAAACCAAATGGATGTTGTTGTGCAAGAAAACTCACTTAGAGGCCAAAGGATGTGGTTTAGTATGTGCAGAAATTTTCTGCACTAAAAATGATTGAAATGAGGTCATTTTCATGCTAACCGAGGAGTAAATTGTGAGGAAAAAGGGGCAGAATGTTTGCAGAATTTTGTGATGAAATGGTAAATATGGGTATGTGCATATGAGGCCAAGAGTGTGTAGGATATGTGAGTGTGCATATATGGTTATTATATGTGTGTTATGTTGGTGTGATAAATGTGTACTAGTTTGGTGAATAGTTAAGAATATAAGAAATGTGTGTGACCCTATGCATATGTATTGATTGTGAGTGTGAAATTTCATGAAGGAAATGATGAATTCAATGGATATGAGAGTGATGATTTTGGTGGTTTAAAGTGGCATTATTTGGTTGAATTGTGTACCTCTGGAAATGAGTAATTGAAGTTGTCGGTTTGGTGATGGAAAAGGAGACGGCGTATGTATACATCTTAGAAGACCTAGGATGCCCTAAACCTTGAACCTAAACGAAGGACAAATTAAAATACAAATTTACATAGTGGTTTTCAATTTTTATTTATATATATTATGTGTTACATTGTAGTGACATACTTGGTGACCGGGCAAGGAGTGCACAATTCTTACACTTCGTGGTATATTTTAGGGAGTACATATCCTCCCTTATACTGTGAGTGAGACTTTGACACTGTGTTTTTGATTGAACAAAAATCCATGTTTTATAGCTTTTCAAATGACATATTTAATGACGTGTGAAAGCATGATATTTGATCTATATTTTATAAATACTTCTCTTTATGATCATTGGAGTGTCTCAAATGATTGGTTTAAATGATATGCATCCATGAATTGTGTTGAAATGACATTATGCCACTCTTTGAAAACTTGATATGGTTTATATACTTCCATTGCATTGGCACACTGATTTGAAATGATTTGAAGAAAATATATGGGTCGGATGTCTACTTGTGATGTGATGATGTGATGATATTCCTTGTGAATTCTGTAGCTACGAAGGGCGTTTGTAAAGAGACCCATTGTGTCCGAATACGCTTCTGTAAGAGGTATCTCCAAACGTCATATGTATAGTTGCGGCCAGTTGAACCAAATTGGGGAGGACATGTATGACGCCACTATCTAGTACCGGATAAGATTCTATACATGGTTGATTATATATATGCGAATAGACACGGGCTAGCCGGTTGAACCGTAAGGGGAGGACGTGTGTGACGCTATTGTCTAGCACTTGGTGAGGCCCGTGGCCAACGTTGAGGTAGAGAGCTAAATGTTTTCATACCTGCATATGAAAAACCCCCCAATGGGCCCATCATTAATCGTTGTAGACCATGGCTGGGATTATTTTATTGGCAAGTTATAAATGATTTTGAAATGTTAATGGATGCATATTTTGATATTATGATGTATGATATATGATCACTTGATTTATGGAAATGCCATGCTTAATTTTAATATTATTATGTTTTGAAATGTGTTTTGACACTCCGTGCTCACACATGCTATTAAGAACATAATATCGATCCCCTCACTCACTAAGTATTTTTCCATAATACTCACCACTCACTTTTATATGATGACAGATATAGTTTTGGCGGGGAGATATGTCGAGAGGCATTCGATACACTTGACTTACATTTGGAGACTTCGCGTTTTGGATATGGAACCAGTCATTCTACCGTGATGACAATTAATGATATATATACTTGGGGTCTATAAAATGACCATGTACATATTTTATGGAATGACTGTAATTATATTATGCAACTTGAAATTTGAAACTCTCAAAATTGTTGTACATTCATGCATTGAGACAAAGTGTTGTATTTTAAATTTCTTATACTTGAGAAATTATGTTTTGAGGATAAACAGGTTTTAAACAGGTGAAGATGTTAGCTTTCATTGCCTTGCTATGTGTGTTGTGTGATGGGCAGCATACGGGGTAACAGGCAGCTATTCACGGCTTTCGATTGAGGATCGGGGCGTGACAGTTCGGTTGGTATCAGAGCTCTAGGTTGAAAGTTATGTTTTATGAAAAGAGTTTTGAAATTATTTCCAAGTACATTTTCAAAAGTTCTCAATGCATATGAGAGTTTTTTTACAGTCATAAGATCCCAATACATGGTCTTAAGCATATGAGTTTATTTACTTTTAAGGGGTTAGATACGATTCATATCTAACCTAGCATATCATTTCCATCGGTTCTTAAACCGATAACTTCATTCATTTTAAGGGATTAGTTACTTCGTAACTCACCATAATCCTTAAATCATACCTAATGAAAATTATTCCTTTGCAGAACTATGACGACTAGGCGAGACTCTAGATTTGAACTCCCTGAGCTACCTGGAGTGCCTGAGGATATATCCTCATCACATGCGCCCCCTCTAACGCCTTTTCAGCAGGCTACTACAGCCACGGTTCCACCACCACCACCACTCGATACATTTAAGCAGGTGTACGAATGGTACAGCACATACGTGGTTCAAATGCCACCCCCACCACCACCGATGGCCGTGTTGACTCCTACAGCAGCGCCTACTCCTACAACAGTACCTACTCCTGCAACATCAGATCCTCCACCGGTGACCGGTCCTTCTTCAATATCTAGTCCGAGTGACACCACATCTTCCACACTTAGGTGCATCCACGAGCTGACTCAGCTAGTCAAGGAAGCTCAGTAGTTGGGATGCACAGACTTTGCGGGACTCAGTGATGCCACTACGGCTAAGCACTGGGTCAACCGGACCCGTCGGATCTTGACGGATTTGGAGTTGAGTGAGGAGTACAGGCTGCGGGTAGCAGAGAGGTTACTAAATGGAGATGCCCTCACTTGGTAGGAGGCTGTTTGTGATGATGCTACCGAGCCACTGCGGTGGGAGGACTTCTTAAGGGAGTTTGACAGCAGGTACTTCTCAGAATTTCAGCAAGACCACAAGAGGGCAGAGTTCCTTTACTTGTTGTAGGGGACTAGGTCAGTTACGGAATACGAGACAGAATTGAGGAGATTAGCAGCTTTTGTCCTCGATTTAGCGACACCAAAGCAGTTGACGTTCAAGTTTGAGGACAGCCTCAACTTGAACATTAGGAGGTATATGATGGTCACACTCAGTTTCTTCCTTGCAAAGATAGTTGATTCAGCTCACCATGCGGAGGAGATTATCCACATCGAGAGTAGGCAGAGGAAGAGTAGGATCAGAGGAAGAAGAAGACTGGGACCCATATGAGTCAGGGCTCAAAGAAGGGTAGGACTTCTGGTTTTCATGGAGGCCCCTCTCACTTTGGGTCAGCACACTTTGGATAGGGACCACGTCCCTAGGGATTTGGAACACCGGCCCCTAGTGTCACAAGTCAAACCATAGTTCAGCGGCACCCTCCTTGCCGTAAATGTAGCAGGCACCATCCTCCGGGAGCTTGCAGGGTACCTATTATGTGCTTCCAGTATGGGAAGCAGGGACATATCAAAAGCTCGTGCCTTGATTTAGGATTTGGAGGTCAGGTGACTTTGAGTCATCTGAGTGGTCCGCGGGTATGATAGCAGGGAGCACCTGCACATTCGAGTCACACTGCTCCACAGATGACAGTCGGAAGCAACACTGTACCCGGTCCCTCAAGACAGCAGTCGAGGGCACAGGCCCGCGTATATGTTATGACGCAGGAGGATGCTCAGGCGAACCCGGATGTGATTATGGGTAATCCTCCCATAGATCCCCCTGTTTAGGAGTTTTTGGTAGTCTTCTTTTTGGAAATCATGTATACCATGATGATTACGTATAGTCATAACTAGTTAAAACTCTAGAGGCTTAACTATTTTGATATATATATACATATATCTTTTGTGCACCCTAAATTGATTCCTCTTTTAATTTCTCGTATCTAGGTACCATGAAAATATTCAGAGTTGATGCCCGTGTTCTTGTAGACATCGGGTCGAATTATTCTTATGTGAGAGCTTCTTTCGTTAAACAGTCGGGTAGGCCGTTATTGCCATTAGATGAGGAGCTAATGGTTATCACTCCTCTTGGTGAACAGTTGATCAGGGATTCCATATATAGAGGGAGCGATGTCATGATTGGGGAGACAGTGTTCAAAGCAGACTTGATTCCACTCGACATGACAGACTTCAATACCATCCTAGGGATGGATTGGCTGAGTATTCATAGGGCTTCCGTGGACTATTTCACCAAGGAAGTAGACTTCCGGAGGTCTGAAGGGTCACCACTGATATTTGTGGGTGAGAGACGAGTATTACCCCGTTGTGTAGTGTCAGTGATGAAGGCCAAATGGATGATACGCCGGGGATGCACGGCATATCTGGCTCACGTGATAGATACCACCATACAGAGTCCGAGACTTGATGAGGTCTCGGTGGTATAGGAATTTCCTAACGTATTCCCGAAGCAGCTACTCGGATTACCACCAGTTCAGGAATTTGATTTTGAGATTGATTCGACTCTGGGGACTACTCATATCTTTATTTCATCATATAGGATAGTGCCAGCTAAGCTGAGAGAGCTCAAGGTTCAGCTGTAAGAATTGCTGGACAAGGGATTTATCCGTCCGAGCACTTCACCTTGGGGTGCTCCGGTGTTATTTGTGAAGAAGAAGAACGGTACCCTCCGACTTTGTGTGGACTATCGGTAATTGAACAAAGTCACTGTCAAGAACCGATATCCGTTACCCCACATTGATGATTTGTTTGATCAGCTTCAGGGTGCTAGGGTTTTCTCAAAGCAGACTTAATTCCACTCGACATGACAGACTTCAATGCCATCCTAGGGATGGATTGGCTGGGTACTCATAGGGATTCCGTGGACTGTTTCACCAAGGAATTAGAGTTCCGGAGGTCTGAAGGGTCACCACTGATATTTGTGGGTGAGAGACGAGTATTACCCCGCTGTGTAGTGTCAGTGATGAAGGCCAGATGGATGATACGCCGGGGATGCACAGCATATCTGGCTCACGTGATAGATACCACCATACAGGGTCCGAGACTTGATGAGGTCTCGATGGTACAGGAGTTTCCCGACGTATTCCTGAAGGAGCTACTCGGATTACCACCAGTTCAGGAATTTGATTTTGAGATTGATTTGACACTGGGGACTACTCCTATCTCTATTCCGTCATATAGGATAGTGCCAGCTGAGCTGAGAGAGCTCAAGGTTCAGCTGTAAGAATTACTGGACAAGAGATTTATCCGTCCGAGCACTTCACCTTGGGCTGCTCCAGTGTTATTTGTGAAGAAGAAGGACGGTACCCTCCGACTTTGTGTGGACTATCAGTAATTGAACAAAGTCACTGTCAAGAACCGATATCTGTTGTCTTGCATTGATGATTTGTTTGATCAGCTTCAGGGTGCTAGGGTTTTCTCAAAGATGGATCTTCGATCGGGTTATCACCAGTTGCGGATTAGGGCTGAGGAAGTGCCCAAGACAGCATTCCGCACCCGATACGGACATTTTGAGTTCTTGGTCCTGCCATTCGGGCTGACCAATGCACCGGCCGCATTCATGGACCTGATGAATCGAGTGTTCCATGATTACCTGGATCGAATCGTCATCGTGTTTATTGATAATATCTTGGTCTACTCGCGGAGTGATGAGAAGCATGCTCAGCACCTTTGGGTTGTTTTAAGATCCTTCGCGAGAGACAGTTATATGCCAAATTCACCAAGTGTGAATTTTGGCTGTGACAAATTGGTTTATGGGGCACGTAATCTCTGCGGATGGTATTTTCGTTGATCTGTAGAAAGTCGATGCTATATTGAGATGGGAGCAACCGCAAACCGTGACTGAGATCCAGAGTTTCCTTGGTCTTGCAGGTTACTATCAGTGGTTTGTAGAGGAATTCTCCTGGATCGCTGCTCCACTATCTGAGTTGACGCGGAAAGACGTCAAATTCCATTGGAACGATTGTTGTTAGGTGAGTTTTCAGGAGTTTAAAGAACGATTGACATCCGCACCGATATTGGCCCTTCCCACTAGTAATCGGGAGTATGTGGTATATAGTGATGCCAGCCGATAGGGATTGGGTTGTGTACTAATACAGGATGATTAGGTGATTGCATATGCTTCTCGACAGTTGAAGAAGCACGAGTTAAACTACCTGACACATGATCTCGAGTTGGCCGCCATAGTCTTTGCCTTAAAGATATGGCGACATTACTTATATGGGGTGACTTGCAGGGTATTCACAGATCATAAAAGTCTAAAGTATTTATTCACCCAGTGGGAATTGAACCTCAGACAAAGGAGATGGTTGGAGTTATTGAAAGATTATGACCTTATCATTGATTATCATCTGGGAAAGGTAAATGTTGTGGCAGATGCCTTGAGCCAGAAGTCATCATCTTCTCCTCAAACGACAGAGAATGCTTATCTCTCTTGTTTGGTGGGACTTCGTGCATTAGTAGTCAGCTTGGCTAGTGATGATCGAGAAGCAGTACTAGCCCAATTTGAAGTGAGGTCGACCTTGCTTGATCGCATTAGGGAGCTCCATGGATCAGATGAGGAGCTCCGAGGTATTCGTGATAGGATCCGCAGAGGAGATGACGGAGATTTCCGAGTCCGTGATGACGAACTAGTGGTATACCGAGAGCGGGTTTATATTCCCGCCACAACGATCTTCGCAGAGCTATTCTTGAGGAGGCTCATTCCTCCGCTTATACGATACATCCGGGTGGTACGAAGATATATCGGACTATCCTAGGTAGTTATTGGTGGCCCGATATGAAGAGGGAGATCGTAGAGTTTGTTGCTCAATGCCTAGTTTGTTAGCAAGTGAAGTCTGAGCATCAGCAACCTGTCGACACTTTACAGCCTCTTCCTATTCCCTAATGGAAGTGGGAACACATCACGATAGACTTTATAATGGGGCTACCGTGAACTTCGGCACGACATGATGCTATATGGGTGATCGTCGATAGACTCACCAAGTCCGCACACTTTATTCCTATTCGTGGTGATTATTCTTTGGAGCTGTTCGCACGCCTCTACATTGACATCATTGTCAGACTTCATGGGACACTTGTGTCGATAGTGTCAGACAGAGACCCCAGATTTACATCAAGATTTTGGCCCAAATTACAGGAGGTTTTGGGCACTAGACTGAGCTTCAGCACAGCATACCGCCCCCAGACCGATGGTCAATTAGAGAGGACCATCTAGACTCTAGAAGACATGCTGAGAGCATGTGTTATGAATTTTCAAGATAGTTGGGATCTGCATCTCCCATTGGTGGAGTTTGTATATAATAACAGTTATCGGGCTAGCATTGGAATGCCTCCGTATGAGGTATTGTATGGGAGGAAATGCCGTACTCCGTTGTGTTAGGATGAGGTAGGAGAGAGGCGACTCACCAGTGTTAAGATTGTTGAGGAGACTAAAGAAAATATGAGGATCATCCATGAGTAGATAAAGGCCGCCCAGGATCGACAGAAGGTTTATGCTGATAGGAGGTGGCGACCACTGGAGTTCAAGGAGGGAGACATGGTTTTCCTATGGATATCGCCCTAGAAAGGGGTGATTCGATTCAGACAGCATGGTAAGCTGAGCTCCAGGTATATTGGGCCTTTCCGTATTCTTGAGAGGGTAAAAAATATGGCATACAGACTAGAGCTGCCAGATGAGCTTTCACGCATTCATGATATCTTCCACGTCTCGGTACTTAGGAAGTACCTGCTAGATCCTTCACATATCTTAGAGCCTCTACCAGTTGAGTTGCGTGTGAACTTGAATCTACCAGTTCAGCTCGTGGCTATCCTTGATCGGAAGACTAGGAAGCTACGGAGCAAGGAAGTTCCCTTAGCTTGAGTTTTATGGAGGAGTGACTAGGTCAAGAAGGAGACCTGGGAGCCCGAGGAGGCCATGAGGAGACAGTACTTATATTTAGGAGATTAGAAAATGTAACACCGACACCTCGGCGTACTCATTATTGTACTTCTCTTCATTTTATATATGATATTTCTCATATTCTATATAGTAAAACCACTAAGAAATTTTTCCTCTAAAATCGCTTCCGAAAATTTTGGCCTAATCGCTGGCAATTCAAAAAAATTTTAAAGTGACCACCGATGGTCCAATAATAATGAGAATGACTCTATAGTGAATAAGAACCTCAAATTTGGGTAGATCTCCCTTCGTAGAGCTAAATCACAAATTGTTCAAAAAATCACCGGTAAAACCCCAACGGGGTCGAATGTGACATGGAAAAACTAAACGATTACGTTTTGACAAGAGATAAATTAAATTAGATTTAACACGAGATTTTGGGTCTAACATGAAATTTTGAAAATTTGTGGGGTCAATTTAAAATTTTTATAAGTCAAGGGACTTATTTACAATTAACAAGAAATTAGAAATAAATTGGCAAATGTATTCTCCTCCACACAGTGAACACACAAAGAGAATAGAGAAGGAGATAGTGAGTGGTCGAATGTGAGGTGGTGAGGAGAGAGAAAATTTTATTTATTTTATTTTATTTTATTTACCTTTGAGAAGTAATCCTAGGGTAGAGATTAAATTGAGGACAGATGAATTAAATTGGACCCTTGGATTGAGTTAGTAGGAGACAAGACACTCTTCCTTCAGTGAAAATGGATCTTAGGAGTATTGAAGGGTTAGGATTAAATGGAGTATTAGATAAGTTATAGACTTAGTTTTTTTTTTCTCTCTCTCTCTCTCACTCTTCCAAAACCGTGAGAAACTCAAAAGGGCAAGAACACAAAATGCTCTCCATTCTTCTCTCAAGAACCGTGAGCTTCAACACCACCCAAATATTTTTATATATATCAATTTATCACAAACACAATTACAACATATCCAAAAATTGGAGTAAAAGAAGAAGTTTTGCATAGTGAAGTCCAAGGGTGACGAGAGTAACTCCATTGAAGAAAGGTATGAATTCTTCAAACACCATATTGAAATTTTTGTGTAGATTCATTTCCCTCAAACCTTACCATAACATACCTTGATTTGAAGTCAAAAGGAGATGCCTAACTTGGTGAACTTCTTGTGGCCGAGAGTTAGGAAATAGGAGGAAAGATTGATCATGTGAAGAGGTCTTGATTGGGGCTTGAAGTATCAACATTTAAAGTAAATGAAATTCTACACTTTGCTAGAAATTTGAAAGCCTTGTGTGAATGATTTAATTTGATGTTCTTGCATGATTTTATAACCTAAAGTCTAGGTAGAACCCAAATGAAACAATAGAAATGTGTGCAGAAATTTTAGGCTTTGTGTTGGCTGGGAAATTGAATGTTGTGTGCAGAAATTTTAGGTTTTGGTTGGCCGAGAATTTGATTGAGAAATGTATTTTGGTGAGCTAAAATTAAATTTCTAAATGTAAATTATATGTGCTGAATACTAGTGTAAAAATGATGAATATTTATGTATGATTGTTGATTTAAAATGATAGGAAAATGTGTAATTATGAGCTGAAATTTGTTCTTGTAGTTTGTAAACTTTGTGTGCAGAAATTTAAATGAGAATCATGAGTCTGTAAGTGTGCATATAGGCTGAAAAAACAGGGTACTTGTTGGCTGAAGCCAAATGGATGTTGTTGTGCAAGAAAACTCACTTAGAGGCCAAGGGATGTGGTTTAATATATGTAAAAGAATTTTATACTAAAGATGATTGAAGTGAAGTTATTTTCATGCTAACCGTAACACTGACATCTCAGTGTATTCATATTTTACTTCTCCTCACATTTATATATAATGTTCTTCATGTTTTATATAACGAAATTCACTCAGAAAATTTATCAAATATTTGATCGGCTGATTTTTAAAATTTTAGGTGATCGGTTAGTAGAGTATTAGTTTGTTCAGTAGTGACTGCTCCTGGGAGATTGTTATCTCTAGACCAATTATTTGTTTCTATCATTTAGTATATTTTGAATTCCCGATCGGTATCTTTGCCTCACTGATATTTTTAAATAATTATTTCTCATCAGTCCATTAACCGAGTAGCATTTTCAATCTCCAATCGGCATCTTTCAATTCTCTTCGGCACTGTTGGGAAATTTCTATTCGGTACTTGAAATTGGAAATTTTAAATAATTCTTATCGGTGCCTTCCAATTTTGCTCCTGCACCCGTTCAGCATAATTTTCTTCATTGACCGGACAATCCGTTTCATTTCCCTTCGGGTATTTGCCAATTCATTTGGTCATAAATTTTCTCCAATATTTCTTCGTTCAATATTGACCGAACGGTGCCCATTACATTTCCCTTTGGATATTTGTAAATCCTATTTGGTACTATTAACAATAAATTATTGATACTGTCAAGAGCCTGTCAGTATATACTTGTAAATTTAATGAGCCTGTGTCCCTCTATTTACTGATCGGCAAGCCACAAGTAAGCATTCTCATTTGATTGGTCGGTCAGTCTTCTTGATCGACTATCTTTGTTAGTCTTCTTGATCAGCCTTCCCGAATGGCCTATCTAGTCAACCTTCTCGAATGACTTATCTGGTCAGTCTTCCCGAACGACCTATCTGGTTAGCCTTCCTAAATGGTTTTCCCGATCAGCCTTCCTGATCAGTGTAACACCGACACATTGGTGTATTCATATTTGTACTATTTTCCATTCTATGTATGATGTTACTCATGTTGGAAATAGAAATTTCACTAAAAAATTTTTTCGATAAAACTGTCCCCAAACAAATATCGGCTAAAATCGTCGGAGATTAAAAACTTCCAAAATGACCATTGAAGGTCAAATAATAATTAGAATGGCCTTACAACTCTGTGAGGACCTCAAATATAGATAAATATCGCTTCGTAAAGCTAAATCAGGGATTTCTGGAAAATCGCCCGAAAAATCCTAATCGGACGGTAATGAGCCCCGACAAGACTAAATGAGCACATTTTGATGCGAAATGGATTTAGTTACACTTAACATGAGGTAAGGGGCCTAGTGTGATTATGGAAAATTTTGGGGTCAAAATAGAATTTTCAAAGTTTAAGGGACTAGTTTGCAATTTACAATAACTTAGAATTAATCTACTATTTTTATTTTTCCTAAATCCCTAATTGGACAAGTGTAGAGAGAGGGAGGAATGTGATTGGTTCAAAGGTTGGACTAATGTGAAAAAGTATGAAAATAAGGTTGTTAAAAAGTTTGACTTTGAAAATTTAAACCCTAGGTGGAGAGGTGCTTGTGTTAATTTGGACCAATAAGAGCTTTAAGGTCTTGATGTGGGGTCCACATAATAAATAAAGGTGTGATTTGTAGAGAGTGAAATAGAAATGGTGGTTCCCACTCATATTAAATAAAATATATATATAAAATGTAAAAAAAAATGAATATGTATTAACTAATGAAACAAATAGTGGGAGAGAGGGAGAGTGATAGAGAAAAATGTGAGAGAGGGAAAAGGGGAGGAAGAGAGAGAGCTTAAGTTGGATATTTCTAGAATAAGTTATTAAAAGCCAAGGGTTATGATCAAGTCTTGAGAAATGGATGGCCAAGATTAAAAGGAGAGATGTTTAATGAGTTGGAGAAAACCCTAGCCACCCTATTCTTCCTCCGAAAAATGTGAACAAGCTTAAGGAAGGAAGAAAGAACCCTTTTGCCTCCTCCCAAAACCGTGACCTACCATTGAAGAGTAAGTTTGATTCTTCTAAACAACCACCCAATATTTTCACATAGATCTTCTCTATTCAAACCCTAGTACAACATATCCAAAAATTAGAAGAAGAGAAGAAGGTTTGCTTGGTGATTCAAAGGTGGAAACCTAGAGGTTCAAGTGAAGAGATCTATGGTTCCTTCCATTTTCCTTCAACAAATCTAGGTAAGAAAGCTTCCTCTCTACCTCTTGTGTAACATATATTGATTTGGAGCCAAAAGGAAGTCTCTAACATGGTGACTCTTTGTAAACCAAAAGTTGGATCAAAGAGGAAAATAGAGATCTTTGGAGGAGAACACTTGTTTGGAGCTGAGACACCACAACTTGAGGTATAAAAATTCTGCACTTTGTTTGGACTTGAGGACATTTCATTTGATATAATAATGTGTTGATTTAAGTTTAGTTTAGGTGTAAAAATCAAGTAAATGAATGCTATAGTGTGTGCAGAAAAATTCAGCATGTGAAATGTTTGATTTAAGTCTTGAATGGTCACTAAATGAGGTGAGAAACTGTAGGGAAACATGTGCAGAAAAATTCAGAACTTTGGGTATGAAATTGGATAGGTTTTAATGTAATTTTGGGTGTTAAAATGTGAGATTTATGTACTTGTGTGTGTGCTGGATTTTGGCATTGAAGTATGAGGTGTATATATGTGTGTTAGTGAATGGAATGAAGAAAGAATGAGTGCAGAATTTTTTGCACTAATGGAAGTGAGAAAGGAAACCAATTTCATGTGAAATATGTAGTGAAATGTAAGGAAAATGAAATAGGAAAGTGTGCAAAATTTTGTGGTGTGTTATTGAGTATATGTATGTACAAGTGGAATCATGAGTGTGAGGATTTAGGTGTGTGTGTATGCAAAAACTTTGGATGGAGTTATTGTGCATGTGTATGTAAAATTCCTTAACCAAATGCATTTAAGAGAACAAGGAAATTGCATGTTGTCCGGGAAAGTTGAGAATGAATTTAGTAAATAAAATGGAGGCTTATATGTGTATGTAATGATGTATAAATGTGTATGCGTGCATAGTGATGTTGGTGTATTTAAGTGATGTGAAAATGTGCAATTGTAACGAATGTGCACAAGCATGTGTTTGTGCTAATATGATAAATGTATGGTGTTGGATTGATGTGTTGAAGGGGAGAAATTGATAACGAGTTAAAAATGTGAAGTGAGTATACTAAAAGATTAAATACGTAAATGATGACTTTTATAGTATGGGTACCTTTGATAATGTGTGATTAAAGTTGTAGTTTGGAGGTTTGAAAGGGAAAAAATGTATGTATATGTATTAGAGTCTAGATATAATGTTCTAGGTTTTAATCCTATTGAAGGGGATAGTTCAAAAATAAAATGTAACATTTAAATTTTTCAAGACTATAACACTTATATGTGTTATATATATTATGATTGTAGTGATATATTGCTTGATCGTTTGAGGAAAACTCTTTCTGTTGTTGTAGAGCATTTTAGGGAGTGACGTACCCTCCTGTATACAGTGAGTGAGACTTTGACACTGTGTTTTCGATTGAACAAGATCCATGTTTTACAGTTTTTCGGAATAACATATTTTGTTAAATGTGTGAAAGCATGAGTTTTGACCTATGTTTTAGAAATGCTCTTTTGTGATTATTGGAGTGTCCCAAATGATTTAGTTAAATGTTATGCATCCATAATTTGTATTGAAAATATGTCGTGCCACTCTTTGAAATCGTGATATGATTTATATGCTATCATTGCATTGGTACTTTTATTTGAAATGATTTGATGTGATACATTGGCACACTGTTTGAAATGATTTGATATTTGGACTGAGAGTCCATGGAATTGACGGATATGATGATGTGATGATATTATTAATGAAATTCCATAGCTACGAAGGACATTTGTAGAGGCACCCCTTGTGCGTCCGGATACGCTTCGACCGGAGGTATCCGCAAATGTCGTGGTTGTGATGTGTATAGTTGCGCTCGGATGAACCAAATTTGGGGAGGACGTGTGTTACACCACAGTCTAGTTTCGAGTGAGGTACTATACTTGGTTGGTTGGGTATACGTATAGACACGATCTAGTCGGTTGAACCAAATGTGGGGAGGACATATGTTACACCACTGTCTAGCACTTGGTGAGGCTCGTGGCCAACGTTGGGGAAGAGAGCTAATGTTTTCTATACTTGCATATGAAAAACCCCCAAAATGCCCTTCATTGGTCGTGGTAGACCACTGCAGGGAATGTCTTATTGACAAACTCTATATGATTTTGGATATTGTAAATGGATGCATATTTTGATACTATGATGTGTGTGATATGAACATTTGATTTCCAGATATGACATGTTTGGTTTTGATATTATATAGGTTTTGAAATGTATTTTGACACTCCATACTCACACTTAGATTGAGAACATATTGTCGATCCCCTCACTCATTGAGTATTTCCCCATAATATTCACCCTTCACTTTTCCCCTGATTTTCAGTTATAGACTTGGCAGAGAGAGACGTGTCGAGTGAGTCGACATATTTGACTTTTGTTGGAGACCTCGGACTCGGGTATGGTATCGTCCACTCTTCCGTAGTGTTGTATTTGGTGATGTTGGATGATGTATATGTTCATTTTGAGGTCTATAGAATGACCAACGTATATATTAATGGGATGACTATATTATGTTATGTAACGTAACTTGACACTCTCAGTTGTTTTGCTTAATTATGCATTGAGGCACTGTGTTGGAATTTTTACACACTTTTACTTAGGAAATCATGTTTTTGAGAAAACAGGTTTTATACAGGTATTGATGTTAGCCTGTGTTGTCTCGGTATACGTGTCGAGAGGCAACAGCATACGGGGTGACGGGCGGCAGTTCACGGCCTCGGATCGAGAATCGGGGCGTAACAATCAATCTTCCCGGACTATATTCCAGGACAACATTCCTGGACAACATTTCTGGAATATTCCTGGGCAACATTCCTGAATAGCCTTCCTGAACAGCATTTTCTCTCTTTAACTGATGATCAGATAGACCGATGAGACTTGACCCAGACATATCACAAATCACACTTTTCCTCAATAAATAAAATTTTAAATATTTAATCTCATTATATTGAGATCCAAATTTACCAAAAAGAGACATATTGGGTACCTGGGTCCATTGAAAGTGAAAGAGGGTAACTAAGTAAATTCAAGAAATGGGTTTATAAATAAAGAGAAAGGGTGAGACATTAGAACCCACGAAGGTCAAACTCCATTTTTCTTTTTCTTCCTTTTTTCTCTTGGTTCACGCCCTCTCTCTCTCTTTGTTCATGTTTCTTCCAAAGATCAATCAAAACACTTCAAGACCCACACTCTAAAAGTTTCAAAACACATGATCCAACCTCTAGCAAGTTAAAGTTAGTGAGAGAGTTGAGATTTCTAGTGAAAGAAAATCTAGGGTTTGATCGTGACTCGACTTGAAGCGAAATCAAAGACTGAAATTTAGGTAATATTTCATTCTCAACTTGGATTTATTTTTCCTCTTTCATGACTCTGGAATTATGTTGAAATTTGATGAAAAAGAATTTGTGGGTTTTGAGTCACCGTAAGTGAGAGACAGATTGGGTATTTAATGTTAGAGTTTTGGGTTTTCTTGAAAGAATTGATATTGACGATGATAGATACTTGGTTATGTCCCTTAGGAGTTGTCGAAAGCTGAACCAGGTAGGACATTCACTACAGAGACATCCGAGAGTGACTATCATTTCTAGTACTGTGAGTGGAACTGTAGACACTGTGTTATTGATTGAACAAATCCATGTTTTTATAGCTTTTCAAAGACATGGTTTATGATGTGTGTGAAAGCATCCGATTGATATATCTTTACAAATGTTTCTTTTGTGATCATTGGAATATCTCAATGAATTGTTTAAATGATATGCATACATGAGATTTGTGATGAAATGACTTTGTGCCACTTTTGTAAACTTGACATGATTTACATACTTCCATTTATAATGGCACATTCATTTGACTTGGTTTAATGAATTGCTATGGGCCAAATCGTTTGTGATGCGTGGGTCAGATGCCCACTTGTGATACGATGATGTGATGATGTCCATGATGGATTTCCGAAGCTACGAAGGGCTTTGGCAGTGGCACCCATTGTGTCCGGATATGCTTCGGTCGGAAGTATCCCCAAACGCCATATGTATAGTTGCGGCTGGATGAACCATATAGGGGAGGACGTGTGTGACGCTACTGTCTAGCTCCGGGCGGGATTCTATACATGATTGATTATATGTGCTGATACTATTGAGGCCCGTGGCCAACATTGGGGAAGAGAGCTTGATGTTTTCTTTATACTTGCATATGAAACACCCCCAATGCGCCCGTCATTGGTCGCGGTAGACCATCGCCGGGGATATTTTATGGACCAGCTCTATATGATTTTGAATCGTTGACGGATGCATATGTGGATACCAAGATGTGTGACATATGATTTATGAGTTGTGGAAATATTATTATTGTTTTATAATGCCATCACATTTTAAAATTTTGCTTTGACACTCCATGCTCACACATATGATTGATAACATATTGTCGATCCCCTCACTCATTGAGTATTTCTCCATAATACTCACTTCTTACTTTCCCTGATTTCAAAGATAGATTGACAAAAGACGTGTGGAGAGAGTTCGACACACTTGATTTATATTGGAGACCTTGGACTTTGGGTATGGTATCGATCATTCTTCCGCATTGATGTATTTGATGATGTTGGATGATATATATATTCGTACATTTGAGGTCTATAATATGACCATTGTGTACATTTATTGGGATAACTATAATTATGTTGAGTAATAAAATCGAAACTCTCAGATATGTTGTATTCTTATACATTGAGGCAAATGTCTTGCATTCTACATTCCTTACTTGGGAAAATAATATTTTGAAGAAACAGGCTTCATATAGGTATGGGTGTTAGCCTTCGTTGCTTCGGTATGCATGTCGAGTGGTGGCAGCATACGGGGTGACGGGCGGCTGTTCACGGCCTCGGATCGAGGATCGGGGCGTGACAGTTCGGTTGGTATCAGAGCTCTAGGTTGATAGCTATGTTTTATAAAAGAGTTTTGAAAATATTCGCATGTACATTTTAAAAGTCCTCATTGCATATGAGAGTTACTTTACAGTCATGAGATCCCAGTACATGGTCTTAGACATATGAGTTCTTTGAATTTAGGGGGTCAGATACGATTCGTATCTAACCTAGCATATCATTTTCATCGGTTCTTAAATCGATAACTTCATTCATTTTAAGAGGTTTGTTACTTCGTAACTAACGCTAATTCTTGAATCTCATCTAATGAAAATCATTCCTATGCAGAATTATGATAACTAGGCGGGGCACTAGGTTTGTACCCCCTGAGCCACTTCCTGAGACGCCTAGAGTACCTGAGGATGTTTCCTTATCACGTGCGCCTCTTCCAGCGCCTTCTCAGCCGGCTACTACAGCCGCGGTTCCACCACCATCACTCGAGGCATTTAGACAAGTGTATGAGTGATACACCACATACGGGGTTCAGATACCACACACGAGGTTCAGATGTCACCCCCACCACCACCGATAGCAGTGCCGGCTCCTACGACAGCTCCTATTCATACGACAGCACCTTCTCCTACGGCACCAAATCCTCTACTGGTTACTGATCCTTCTTTAATTTCTGGTCTGAGTGACACTACGTCATCCACACTTAGACATATCCATGAGCTGACTCAGTTAGTCAAGGAAGCTCAACAGTTAGGATGCACAGAGTTTGCAGGATTCGGTGATGCCATTGCGACTAAACACTAGGTCAACTGGACCTGTAGGATTCTGACAGATTTGGGGTTGAGTGAGGAGTACAGGCTGCTGGTAGCAGAGAGGTTGTTACATGGGGATGCCCTCACTTGGTAGGCGGCTATCTGTGATGATGCTACCGAGCCACTGCGGTGGGAGGACTTCTTGAGGGAGTTTGACCATAGGTACTTCTCAGAATTTCAGCAAGATCGCAAGAGGGCAGAGTTCCTTCACTTGCGACAGGAGACTAGATCAGTTGCAGAGTACGAGAGAGAACTGAGGAGATTAGCAGCTTTTGTCCCTGATTTAGCTACACCAAAGTAGATGAGGTTTAAGTTTGAAGACAGCCTCAACTTGAAAATTCGGCGATACATGACAGTTACACCTAGCTTCTCCCTTGCAGAGATAGTCGATTCAGCCTACCGTGCTGAGGAGATTGTCTGCGCCAAGAGTAAGCAGGGGGAGAGTAGAGATCAGAAAAAGAAGGCTGGGACCCAGATGAGTCAGAGCTCAAAGAGGGGTAGGACTTCTGGTTTTCAGGGAGGCCCCTCTCACTTCATACCAGCACACTTTGGACAGGGACCACGTCCCCAGGGATTTAGAGCACCAGCCCCCAGTGCCACGAGTCAAACCACAGCTCAGCGGCACCTTCCTTGCCGCAGATGTAGCATGCACCATCCTCTGGGAGCTTGTAGGGTACCTATCACGTGCTTCCAATGTGGGAAGTCAGGACATATTAAGAGTTCATACCCTGATTTAGGACTTAGAGGTCAGGTGACTTCGCGTCATTTGAGTGGTCCGCGGGTAGGACAGTAGGGAGCACCTGCACATTCGAGTCACTCTGCTCCACGAACGATAGCCCGAAGCAACACTATTTATAGTGTCACGCCCCGACCCACTCCCGAGCCGGGCACGCGACCAACCCGCCGCGGCACCTCGATGCACGGGCACCACGTGCCGCACATCGAAGTACCGTAAGGCTGACAGCATTTACAAAATCCAGGTTTCCAAATAAAAGAGATCCCCAAGTGATAGAAATAATACATGTATACCTCAATACAAATTAAAACAAGTGAGAGTTAACCTTATACAGACCAGAAGAATTATAAATACAATCATCCCAATTTAAACAAATACAATGGTCATCCTAACTTCCTCAAAATGATACAATAATCTCAATACATAGCGGAAGAACGGGTAGTTATACCCCGGCCCAGTAGTCTCCAAAGAATATCTAATACAACAATGCGCACAAATCTCTCAGTCCAAGGCTACACCTGTAGGAGGGAAATGTGAGGGGTGAGTACCGTAGAAAGGGGGTAGTACTCAGCAAGTCGGGGGCATGACATGCTACAATTAATTTTAGGGTGAACAGGAGTGTCAAAGATATGTCCCAATAAATCCATAGTATGCAAAAATATTATGACATCTCAATAAATCATTCACGGCATACGCATCAAATCAAATATGCATCCAGTATGCATGTCTGTCATATCATGTAGAGCCGGCTGAAAATATCCCGGCAAGGGCCAACCATAGCCAAGGACGGGGAACGTTGGGGGTTTTCATGGTGTAAGTAATAAAATAAGGCTCTCCACCCCAACGTTGGTCACAGACTACTCCAACTAGCCTGTATATATATATCGCACATGTATCAAGGATCAAGCGTGTATGGAAACCCGTCGATGCTAGACCTACCAAGGTCCTCCCCGAAGTGGTTCAACCGACGACTGTCCGTACAATATGTATGACAATCTGGCGGATACCCGCTGCAGAGGCGTATTCGGGCACAACAGGTGCCTCTACCAAATGTCCTTCGTAGCTACGGAATGTCATAGGAAGCATATTATCATTATCACAGTATTCACAAGGGCATCCAGCCCAAATCACATATCTCAAGCCAAATCATCAAGCCATATCATATCAAAAGCATGTACCAATATGCAATGGAAGCATAAAATTATGTGGATATATCAAAGTGTGGCACAATCATCAAGTATCAAAATCATGGATGCATATCGATACAAACAAGTTGTGACACTCCATATATCACAAAATATTTTCATAAATCCAGGAAAATAGGTCAATCATACCATTTTAAATCATGCCTTTGAAAGCTTTTTAAAACACGGTATCAATTAAAAGTAGATGTCAAGTCTCACTCACAGCTCAGGGGAAGGTAGCACACTCCCCAATATAACCACAATATGAATATCAAGATCTCCCCCCTATCCGAACCACCATAAACCAGAATACCAATAGGTCCACAGATATCTATCCTGCGCAATCATGAGAAATAATCTATAACTCCTGGTATATAAATCCAAGAATTTTCCTTTAAATTTTTCTAAGTGTCAAGTCTAGGGTTTTTGAATCATCTCTAACACTTTTCATGCTTATTCATGCCTAAGGCATGTCCACAAATCAAATATCGTCATGAAACTCAAATTAGCACACGGCGCGGCCCCAAGTCATCCTTCCGCGCTCACAGCCGGGCCACAGCCCAGCGCCCTGTGCACGGCACCCATGCTCCCGTGTGCCTGCGGTCCTGTGCCTACACACAGCGCCTAGCGCCTGTGCGCAGTGCCTTGCTACCAGCACCCCTGGGCGACCTCAGTGCTCGGCGTTCCAAGTCTCTATGCTCAGTCTATCCGTTCGGCGTCCCAGCACTATGCTCGGCAGTACCCACACTTGCACAGGGTGCACTGCACCCCGCGAGCACCCGGCAGCGCGCAGCGCCCATGTGCACGGTGCCTACGCCTGCGCCTGCCCACCATGTCCCATCTCGACCATCCATAACACCATCAACAAAATACATACTCCAAGCCTCTATAATTTTACAATTGACATTCAAACATCACAATTAACATACTCAAAGAAATATCTGCACATAAACACCTTTGCGCAGTTATGGAAAGATGGTCATAACTTCTACTTCATAACTCCGAATCACATGCTTCCTATCTCATTTTAAAGCTAAGAGACAGCACTATAACTTTCATTTCGCACACTTCCTCTGATTCAAATCACAGAATTCCCAGCAAGCCTTATTTTGTTACAGTCATATTTAAGTTTTGGATTCTGTCAGTTTTTGTGCAGAAGCTATAACTTTCATTCTACTCACCAAAATCTAATGAAATTTTAACATGTTATAGCTAAGATGTAGATCTACAATTCATATAACTATCACATTTTCAAATTCTGGCTCTAAGATGCCTTAAAACAGAGATGAAAATGCATACAGAAAATAGACAGAATTTTCCAGAAATTTCTCACCTTAGCTTGAATTTTTTTTTTTTTTTGTTTAAGTTCGAAAATGCATCCTTTGCAAGTCCAAACTCCTTCCTTCAATTTGATTTCTCAAAAAAACATATGAATAGATTAGGATCTCAATTCCTTCTTGGTTCATGATAGCAAAAATGAGGGAGAAATGTTTCTTACCAAGAATTTCCTTAGTTTTCTTCACTTGCTCCTCCCAAAGATCACTCTAGATTTCAAGAATATGAAGAACAAATGCTCTCTCTCTCTCTCTATGGTTATTCACGTTTATGGCCAAGGGAAATGGAGAGATGGTTTTATCTTTTATTAACATTGTTTCAAGTCCACCAATAGCCCAAACTTGCATGACATTTGACTGGGCAAAATTTTTTTATTTCCTTTCACCCATGACATGTGTCCTCAAAATGTGGCAAGAAGCTCCATTTGTTCCCTTCCACCCTCTCCATTCGACCAATCAACTTCTCCTCACTCTCACACTTGTTAAATTTAGGTCTTTTTTAAAAATTATACTTGTCAATGTTTACTCTAAGTTTACCTTTAATTGCCAATAGGTCCTTTGACTTTTAGATACTCAAATTTGACCCCAATAATTTTCATAATTACACATTAGATCCAAGATCTTATATTAGGCCTAATTTAATTTATTTAGTGTAAAATAAGTTCATTAGGCCTTCTCGAATTCCGAACGACAATTTGTCAAAATTTTGCTGTTTAAATCTAAAAATTTCATATTCGGTAATTATGTAAAATTTCACACTCCTAAATCCATGAATTTCATCATAAACCCTTTTTGGGTTATTTTGGAAATTTTATCTTTGCAGAATTTCGAAGCGAAAATTTTGGTATTGTTATTTCGAAAAAAAATTTTAGTGAAAAATTGATATGATACTAGTAGCATCATATATGTATATAAGACTGAATACATATAAATATACCGAGAGTCGGTGTTATATATAGCCACAAGGGAAAGATCTTCACAAATTCTGAACAGATGAAACAAATCAATGAAAATCGTGTGTAATGAATGAAGGGCTTAAATCTCTCCAACTCCCCATAAAACATTTATTTCGGGGACACTTGTTTAAAGATCAGAAACGTTGACACTCTCAAGAAGGTGAAATGGCCGAGAGAGAAAGGTGCTCAACTACGACTTTTTTTAGTTTCGTGCCTCAAAGAGTGCATTAAAGACTATTCGTATGGCATGAAGCGATGCATGCGCAATTAAAGACTTTGCACCTTCCCAACTTCTAATGAGCAGTTATTACTCATGGCGTCTTCCTCACGAAATGACACCATGAGTCGAGAACAAATGTTGAGACATGATCCGAAAGCCCGATGAAGTAGCATTCCAAGTCTCAAAAGCTCACAACTTAACTAACACTTTACACCTAGAGATATCAGCGGTAAGGGATCTCCCTAAAGAGTAGACCTGGCTCAATCCCATGACCAACCTTTATCGGTAGCAACATGATCGGCTCTCAAAGGCATTCAGGAAGTGCCTTTCCCCCTGCATGGCGATCAATAGTCTCGGTGAGAGACCTATCATTCACTCCCATCATATAAAGATAATATTTGATCAAGACTCATATTAACATTCGTTTCCTATTTGGTCACGAAACACATCTTGTAGATAAGAAAGAAAATCTCTAAAATCTGATCGATAAGGGAAGAAATCTTCCCGTAATACTAAACTTTCTAAGTGATGAAAATCACAAATCTCCCGAAAATATTTAACTATGAAATTTTAAAATTTTTGAATCTTCTCACAAGAAAATTAGGATTGAAATACCTCAAATATATACGACTCCTAAAATATGAACATATATAAGCTTTCGATATGTCGAAACCCAAGTACGCTCCATGATACTCAACATTTGGCACACAAAGAGCTATAGGGCTCTCAACTCTCTCTCTTTCTCTAGCACACAGTCTATTTCATTTCAATTAAAAATCGTTTTTCTGACTTAAGCGTCAGAGACTTCCTTATTGGATTATCCTCTAATAATTTTTTACAGATTTTAAATCATCTCTTAGAATATCCATTTAAGTCAAAGAAATTGAAATTGATAGAGTAAAAATTCACCTCAACATAAACACAGTTATTGTGTCTTGGCAATGGAAGTAGTGTTTTCATAAAAGAAGTTCATACGCCAGATCCTTGTCGAGTAGTGGAAAATTAACGAAGTTACCAACTATTGCCACACGTAGGGTGGCAGGCCCGCCCAACTATTTTGATTTTTGATTTTTGATTTTTGATTTGATCTACGCAGCAAGTCATTTAAACCAAGTTAGCAGACAAAGAAGTTACTCAACCATTCCCAATTATGAGAGGATGCCATAGGGAATATCAAAAGTTAGCCGACCATTGTTTGTCTTAAAACAAAAACAAGAAACAATAAAAGTGCTCTGTTTTTCAGGAAGAATACCTACTGCATTAGATATTAGTTATCATCAATTAAACTGTTTTTAAGGATTCGGCCAATACCAAATTTGCTACTATTAGTTGGCACTCATTTGCAAGGGCCCAAAAAAAAAAAAAAAAAGGCCTTACAAAGATGCAAAGGTACACTTTAGCAAAACAAATATGCAATTATAGAAGAAGCACAAACGAAAAATAGAAAATACCATAAATATAATAATTATTCTACATTTGATCAATGGACTGTTTGGTCGGTTTCGTCCGGGTCTAAATTGGGCCACACAATAAATTATGACGACCAAACTTTGCCCAATTCAAAATTTAAACAGTACTCAATGCCTAATGTCAAGAATGATTGGGCCAGGATTGAGTGGGTTCGGTTGCACATAAAATATGATTGGATCAAGTTGAGTGCAAATCGCAAGTTAGACCCTTCTAGGCATTTTTGGCCTCACGTGCCTGGTCCCAATTAACCCGGCTTCAAACCACTAGTGGCGGGTGACCGGGTTTATTTATTTATTTATTTTAATATAAGGAGAAACAATTAAATGGTATAGAAGGGATGATAAAAGTGGGAACACTATATCGGTGGAACTATTCCGAACTATTCCTGAGGAGGACCAAGTTTGTTCCAAAACCAACCATGGCCTAATATAAAATAAAAATATAAAATTCTCTCCAAGTCGTGTGCTTTACACATTGGTAGCATTTGACGGATGAGTGGACCCATAAGACAGAATATCAATTTTCTTAACGTTTAAAGTTGCGAGGGGAAGATAATTCAGTAATTATAACTTTTTTTTTAATTTTATAATTTTAAATTCAAATTTTATATAATCAAAAAATAAAAAAGTTTGAGAGAATGTTGAAAAACAAATAGTTTGTGGAAAAAATGGTCAAAATTTGGGCTCTCATTTTGTATTTTTTCAATATAAAAATGGCTTCGTGGTCAAGTTGACTGTATGCTCCCTCTCTCTCTCTCTCTCTCTCTCTCTCTCACATGGCAAACTCTACTCGTCCAAAATTCTTTCTCCTCTTCTTCACACTCCTGGTCCTCTCAACTCTTTTAGCAACAGATTCAATACCACAACCCTTCTCTACAAGTCTCTCTCCAAAACAGCTAGGCCTCAAACGCCAAAAACTGAGCCACCTCCACTTCTACTTTCATGACACGGTGAGCGGGCGAGAGCCGACCGCAATCCTGGTCGCCGAATCACCTGCCTCCAACATATCCAAAACCTTATTCGGATCTGTTTTCATGATGGACGACCCGCTGACTCTCCAACCCGACCCGAACTCAACCCTAGTCGGCTATGCACAGGGCATATACGCCTCAGCGGATCAAAGGGAAATCGGGTTCTTGATGGTTTTGAATTTCGTGTTCGTCGAAGGGAAATACAACGGGAGTACCTTAAGTTTGTTGGGTCGGAACCCCATTTTCGATGAAGTCCGGGAAATGCCGATTGTGGGGGGGTCGGGTCGGTTCCGTTTCGCAAATGGGTATGCTCAGGCCAAGACTCACACATTTGATTTGAAAAATGCTGACGCTATCGTGGAGTACAACGTCTATGTCTTCCATTATTGAGACCTCTGTTCTGTTTCTTTTGTCTTTAGGGTTTGCTTTTGGTCGCTTTAATTATGTTAACGGAGACAAGACATACTTTGTGTTGCGTGTCCTTCAATATTTCTCTACACTTTCATCCTTTTTTCTGTCGTGAATTTGGAAGTACTGCAGACGAATTCAATGGAGTTGCGGTTGCGGTTGCGGTTGCTTAAAATTGATAACGGTATCGTTACAATGGTCACGTAATCATTTTAAGGTGGTTTGTCATGAAGTTAAAAATTTATTATAGAAAGAAAAATATAGTATGTATTTAAAATTATAATCTAAAAATTAAAAATTATAATCAATGTAATTTTTGGGATTATAAGAGTGCGTTTAGCTACAAAAATATAGGGGTACTTTCTAAAAAATATTTTTTTAAAAAATAAAATTATATTTAAATATTCTATTTTTTAATTTTAGAAATTAAAAATTAAAAAAATACGATTTTTTTAATTTACAAAGTGGAATATAAAACAGTTTTAGAATTATTTTTTACTATTTTTTTGTTATAAATAAAAGCTCATATTTTTTAAATTCTCTAAGTTTTTTAATCTTTATAAAAATATGAAAAAAAATTAGAAAATATTTTTTGGAGCTAAGCTTCTGCTGCCACCGTGCCCGAACACAACCTTAGACTTAGACGTAGACCACAGGTTTATTTCGGCAATCAGAATAGTGCCCCTCCCTTACTCGGCCTTCCTCACCCCCACCCCACCGGGGGGGGGGGGGGGGTTGTACTTGCCATTCCACTTTGAATCTTGGGTGGAGCATCTTATGGTGCCCATATTCCAAATCACAAAATACAAAAATCACAAGAGGATGGTTCCTGCACTTCGCTACTTCGCTTTCACCTTATCTCTAATTTGAGGCAATTGACTTTAAACTCTCAAATTCAAATTTGGACACATTTTACAAATAAAATCAAATTTAAACATTCTCCAATTCATCTCAAAACTCATTCCGGCTTTTATTTGTTCTTTTGTACTTTATACTTTCTTTTTTTTTTGAGGTCAAAGGCATCTGACATCATAAGGAGAGGGAAATAGATTAGAAAAATACTAGAAGCCACTGCAAAAGAGGCTCCAAATTGTCAACAATAACTTCGTCCGAATCTCACATCTGTCGGAGGTAGATTTTGAGAACGACTAGTTGCAGAAGTGGTTTGAAACCTACAAAAGACTCCTCCAACGAAGAAAGTTTCAACACTCAAATCAGAAAAAATAATTTTTAATAAAAAATAAACAGATTGAGAGCAAGAAAGTGAGAGAGAGAAAAAGAGCTGATCTCCATGTAACTTATGTATCAAATGTAGGGGTCTCAAAGAGCGTACCTACGTTTCGACATGCCGAAAGCTTTTATACGAGGCGCCGCAAGAGTCGTGTGCTCACGGGATGTTGCAACTCTAGCCTCATTTCAAGGAAATCAGAAAATTTCAAAATTTCATAGTCAAATATTCTAAAAAATTCATGATTTTTATCACTTAGTAAATTCGGTAATACGGAGAGATCTCCCTTATTGATCAAATTTTGAAAATTTCTTTACTTATCCAAGAGATATGATTCGTGTCGAAATAGAAAACAAAAGATAAATGTAAGGTTTAGTCGAATATCACCTTTAGCTAGTACGATCGGTTCTTTAGAAAACATTTGCTCATTAGCCAAGGAGGAAGGGATATCAGTTCGGTTTTGCCGAACGCTTCTATGGATCAGTTGAATTACCCTTGTTGGGAGTCAGCCAAATGGTTAATTAGAATAATACCGATGTATTCTCTTAGTGTGTCGGGTCGTGTCCACCCTTCGGGGAGATTGATTCCGATCTATCGACACGTTTAGGCGTACCTATCTCTTTGGATTATGGGTTTTGTAAAATTGAACACTTTTCATATTGAATCTGTCACGCCTCGAACCAGGGTCGTGAGCAGTCATCCGTTGTCCTGGATGCCGACTACATTTTTACAAAAAATTGGACAGAACCTCACCATAATTCGGAGGTCTCTCATGTACAATTTAACCTGTATAATAGACATCCACCCTGTCAAATAAATAAATGGTCATCCCGGCCTCACAACAATCAACCACATCCACAGTGGACAACTAGGACAACGCAAGGCTATCATCAATACTAGCAGTCTTATCCACAGACCTCTACTGTCATACCCAACTAGAGCATGAGCAACCGCTACACCGAGCGGGTCTAACTTTTATAAAAATATACAATAAATTCCCAAGTTGACATTTTTAATATTTACAAGTGTCTCAATGCAAGTAAAATGAGTCAATATGAGAGTTTCACGAATAAATGTCCATAATTTATATAGTCATCTCATAAAATAAATAGATAAGTACATTGATCAAACTAAAATCTCCAATATACAGCGAGATCACCAATAATCATAGCGGAAGAAATGGTAAAATCCATACCCCAGCCCAGTGATATCAAATCCACGCGCACGTACGCTAATCACAATAATTCTCCTTCAATCCAAGACTAATCCTGTGGGAAAGAAAGTGAGGGGTGAGTATCTATAAGAGGATACTCAGCAAGTGAGGGGATTGACATTGTACTATTAATATCGAGGGTGAACTTGGAGTGTCAAAACATGTAATACAATATCAAGTTTGCGAAAATAACATGTTGTTTCAAAAAAATAACATATCTCAAGGCACACATTAGAAAATAACATATGCATCCAATATATAAATCAAGTCATAAAGAGCCGGTCAATCAAACAACCCCGGCAATGGTCTACCTCGACTAAGGACCGGCGCATTGGAGGTTTTTCACAATACAAGAATTAAAAATGGCTCTCTGCCCCAATGTTGGCCACAGGCTACTCCAACTAGCCCGTAAACAAATAGTCGGCCGTGTATGGAACCCCACCCGGTGCTAGACAGAGTCGTATTCACGTCCTTTCCAATGAGGGTCAACCGGATGCGTCCACACACATGACGATCTGGGGGATACCTCCGGTCGAAGCGTATCCGAGCACAAGGGGTGCCTCTACCAAATGTCCTTCGTAACTACGGATGCTATAGGAAGTATATAACAATACCATCATATCAGCCGGGCATGCAGCCCACACACATATCTAGATCAAAATCACATAAAACCGTGTGCCAATAGAATGGAAATATTAAAACATGTCAATATGTCAAAGGGTAGCACAATATACATTTTCAAAACCATGGATGCATATCCGTCGAATCAAGAGGTGGGACACTCCAATGGTCACAAAATATTTCATAAAATATTCAAAACTTTAATGATCATACATTTGTAGAATCATGTCATTGAAAAGCATTTGTAAAACATGGTTTTCAATTAATAGTAAACATCAAAGTCTCACTCACATTCTAGGGAGGGTGATCACTCCCTATTTCCACAATTAATCCAAACTGACTTTTCGAATCTCCAAAAAGATCAACCTAATCAAATAATCATAATTTAACATCAAATAAAAGCCTATTAAAAGATTTTTAATTTTCTTGCCTAATTAATACAACCTTAATTTACACAATCACCTTTCTAGATTCTCGTTTCATCAATTTTGAATCATTTGGCTCACCAATGACCTAATTCCCAATATTTCTCAATTTTTCTAATTTTTCTCGAATTTACATAATTCCATTTTAATCTTTCAGACATATTTCAATCCAATTTCAAAGAAAGCTATACAAATGAGCCAAATAAAGCTCTATTATTATCTAACACATTCTATCATGCTACGCTGCCCAATTTATATCAAATCCTAAGCTTAACCTAAATAATTTCATACAAAATTTTCAGGAAAATACATTTCCTTCGAATCTAACATATTTCAGAATATATATATAGCTTCCGATTCTAATTTTAACCTAAATTCGATAAAATTAATTCAAATGTTGAAGAGATTGTATTTCTCTCACCTAGGGTTCCTCGAATTACAGACCTAGCTTTCGTTCGTCAGTCGAATTAGTCTAAAACCTGTAGTGAAGAAACCGCAATCTAGGGTTTTCAAGGGTCGGTTGATGACTGCGGTTTGGGCTTCAGCTGGGGTTACAGCAAGGAGGCCCACGTGCAAGTGAGCGAGCGAAGGAGAGGGAGAGGGCTCTGCGGTCGCTCGAGTAGGAGATGAGAAGAGACTGTTCGCGCGCGCGGGAAGAGGAAGAAGGTAGAGAATATAACCGAGGGAGAGAGTGAGAGAACAGAGAGGGGGATAGAGAGAGAGACGATGGTGGCTGTGGCTGTGTGCGATGGCGGCTGTGGCAGAGCACGACAAAAAAGTCGCGAGAGGGAGAGATCGAGAGAGTGAGACAGAGAGTGAGATACAGAGAGATAGAGAGATAGAGAGAGATGAACGGGCGGTGGCGACGGTGGAGCAGTGGCGGAGCACGGCGGTAAAGGGTAAGGGAATCGGTTTCGATCGAAGGAGGGCGAGAGCTCGTGAGAAAGAGAGAGAGAGGGAAACAGAGAAAGGGAAAACCGAGAGACAGAGATGGAGGTAGAGAGTGGGAGATGGGCGGTGGTGGTGGCGATGTGTGGTGGAAGGCGGTGGAGCAGAGAGGGCGGCGGTGGGAGATGAAGAGACGGAGAGAAAGAGGGAAAGGGAAAAGGGGAGTTAGGGTTTTCTAACCCTAATTCCTCTTTTTATTATTATTATTATTATTATTATTATTATTATTATTATTATTATTATTATTATTATTATTATTATTTTATATATATTTCTTTTTATAAAATAAATTTATAAATAATTACATGAATAAATAAATAAATTAATAAATGAACAAATATTCATAAATATATTTTTATAGTCACTTCATTTTCCAAGGTTCCAAATTTTTAACAAAATAAGATAAACTTCAAATCGAAAATACGGATACTTTAAATATGCCAAAATTCCAATTTAAAGACCCCAAAATCGAAAATCAATATAAATATAAATTTCTCTCTATATATAAACGGATGAATATTATATATATGTTTCATGAACATTGCATTAGTACGGACACCGCAGTATTGGTGTTACAGAATCTTTTGAACAGGCTCTCCATCATTTGTCCCCAACTCATGGTATCGTTTCATGAGAAATGCGTCATGAATGATTACCATCGAAAAGGCATAAGACTTTTGACACGACACGTGTTGCTTCACGTTTTTTGAATTGTCTCCAATGCTCTTTATAAGGGCAGTCGTTTCGGTGGATTGAATATCTTTTCTTGTTGCATTCATTTTGCTTCTGCACGAATTATCACAGCGCAAAGAAAATTTTTCTGGAGGAAGATGGCAAGAGGTTCTGCTTCTCAAATCCATCCAGGCATTGGCGACATTAGAAGCATCATGATGGGATTGGAACTTCAAGAAGTTCAAACCGACATGTTGATGGGAGAGGATTATACCATAGTATCAGCTACAGGTGAGGACAGAGCCAATAAGGTGCCTAAGTGTTGTATTCTAATGTATAAGAAATTGGTGAAGTTCGGTCTAAAAGTGTCATACACTGGTCCGTTTATAGAAGTACTACATCATTGGAATGTATTTCTGACTTTGTTGATCCCAAGCGCTTGGTGTTTAGTCATCGCCGTGATCTCTCTATTAAGGTTTTGTCACCTCCATTTCAACTTCAAGATTCTGGCAGCTATTTTTTTGCTAGTGAGATGTGGGAGTAATGGCTCGACCCAGGATTGGTATAGGTTACAAACCCGACCTAAGTCTAACTGGGAATTTTATTATAAGGAATTCATTGATAAGAACTGGATGTACAAGTACTTCTTCGTAGAGTTCAAGAACAAAGATCTCATGCCAACACTTCCTAGCGCCAATGGGAAGCCATCGTTGGGGTTGACACCTTCGGCTTCCTCCCGTCATTTTCGCTTTATTCAATCAGTCGGTAACTATTGTGAGTCCACTTGAAGAAACATTTCCATTGATTCTTTGATGGATAACCAAATGCTATTCCTAGCTGCCCTGCTGACAGGAGAGAAAAGAAAAATCGATAGGTCTCTTCTTGTCAAAAGGGAAGGGATCGAATTGGTCGATGCTCGAGATTCCTTGGAGGATACCCTATTGAAAGCGGTCACGACTATCAAGGAAGTGCGACGAACGCCAAGAAATCGAAGAGGATTGACAAGGCGTCTGAGGCCTAGCTAAAGCTCGCATCCCCTTGTCCAAAAGAAGAAAGATCATACTACCTGAGCTATTGGTTGAAGGAGGGCACAAAGGAACCAAAGGAAATGGAGAAACCACGTCAATGCCTCTTGAGCCTGTGGTTGCTGATCCACAAGGGGTTGATACCTTGGTATCTGATAACCATTCGTCGTCAGCCAACGATGAGAGCATTACTAGGTCAAAGGTGTCCGAAGCGGGAGAACCTGAGTGTATTCCTAGCATCAAGACGAGACTGTCAAAAGGAATGGAGATTCCTACTGTTACAATGGAAGAGATGTCTGGACCGTCGAGCACGATCCCACTGTAGCCTCATCGTAAGGGAAAACGTAAGGTGCCCGATGGAATGGGCATCCCTCTTTCCAACTTCATTCGATCTTTCGATTGCAAGAATGGTTTAAAGGAGAGGAGAACGGTTGATATCTGTCCCAGAGACAAGCAATACAACTATGTGGATTTGGCCAAGGCAGACCGAATAATTAACCTGCTTGATTTCCATCGCTGCAAGTTAAGTTGCATAAGATATCCCCAAAACAAGTTGGCGGGGTCCTTAAATATCTTGGTTTGATGGTATTATTATTTTCAGTGCTCATTTTATTTTGCTTCCTCTTTATCTTCGGTTGATCCACTTCCTTTTTTGTAAACAATTGCCTTGGCAGAATTCCAGTAGTGGAGGAGGAAACAGACGATAAGGCACTTGGAGGAAAAGGCCAGTCGATTTGGTAGTCAGGTTTCAGCATTGCAGGATGCCCTCGATCAAAGGGGCGAGAGCACAGGAGTGGAGGAGACGCTTCGAGACTCGCTTGCTGAGAAAGAAAAAGAGATAAAGAGCTTGCGACTGGATCTAGCTTTATGCTGAGGGCATTGCAAGAAGTTGGAGGCCAAGACAAAAGTTCACGAGGAGCACTTGCAAATCGCAAAGACGTTGGTTCAATTGCGTGACGAGTATCTTCGAGAGGTGGAACGAAAAACAACTGAATCCGAGAAATCTTTGACTAAGAGTGCTGCAGCCTTTAGGGATTCCAAACACAAACTAATTGAAAGGTTAAAATGTGTCACACCCCGACCCACAGGTCGAGCATGCGAACAGACCGTCGTGACTCCTCGAGGCACGGATATGCCCTACACGCACACCGAGGTGACGCAAGGTTAATATTATGACTAATATCATGACCCTACTCGATATCCTAAATCAAATCATACAGTGAAAGATTTGAAGATAAAATTTTTTAGAAAATTTCTTTAAAATATTTACCTTCAATTTACATATAATATTTATATATGTTGTCCAATCGTAAACAAAGATAGGTATGAATACTTACCCGGTAGCGTCTCTCAATAAAAATCGTTGAATAGTACCTCAAAGTAAGTCAAATGCAGTATAAGCTAAAAATTTGTAAATATGAGGGGGTGAGTATAATCCACATACTCAGTGAATGAGGTGCAACGACTATATAATGACAATAAATGAATTTGTGAGAGTGGTAAGTCAAACAATCATTTTTAAATTATATTTCTTTTATTTGCAAACATATCGTATAATTCAAAGTAATATGCATTCTTATCATAAATCATGCATCATGGGGTGTCAATCAGTAATAAATCACATTATACCCATAGTTCGGTCAAATTAGGGTAAAATCCACCAAGGGGTCACCACAATGTCATAAGAATTAACATATATATAAATATATATATTTCTTTTAACCCTCTTTCCTTGGTGTTAACACGGTCCTCACGTGGCGCTCGTTTATTAGATCTATTGGTCAGAGACAGGGGGCTCAAACCCCTGCTCCGTCTACCACTTTACCCCGTCGAGTAAACGATCAATACCGTGATAAGGAGTGCGTTATAGCCACTTTATATCATTTCATAATCATATACATACGTCATATGTCATCATTCATAAATCTTTATTCATAAAAGAAAAACATAGCACTATCAAATTATTATAATATCATGATGCAATTTTTCACAGAATATCATTTCAAGACATGCTACAAATACTAAAATATTTCCAAATCACATTTCAAAATTATTTATGAAAAATCATGATCAAAACTATTTTTCATTTAAAGTCATAAATAGTTCGTCCCACTTACCTCGACTAGGGAGAGTACGCCACTCCCCCTAACTGTCCTCATTTCTCGAACAAGTTACCTCTCGTATGAAAAGTAACTTTACGCCTAAGTTAAACAATATGTATAATTCATCAATTCAATTATTTCAATAATATCATATCACCTACAAAATGAATATGGAAATGTTTTCTTTAAACTCAAAACTCAAATTCCATATTTAGAAAAAAAATTATATAAAACCTATCATGTGTAGGTTTAGTAAAATCGTGATATCTTCCAAAATTTTCATCGGATTCAAACGATTCAAATTTTCTCTTAAACTTAAAAGTATATCCCCAATTTTTATGTTTAGACCAATTTCAAATTCTAACCACACAAATTTAGAAAATTTTATAACTTTTTTAATCTAAAATCTTAAAATCAACTCTGCACAGTTTTGGGAGAATTTCCATATCTCATTGTGCACTTCTCCAATTTAAGTGATTTTTGTCTCAAATTGAAGAAAAGACATAGATTTAAAACTTTCTAATTTAGACTATCCTCAGATTTTAAGTGTATAATTTTATAAAATTCCATATTTATCTCAGTTTTAGTTTTAAAACTACTTCTATATAGTTTTAATTAAAACACCATAACTTTCTATGTACAACTCCAATTTATGTAATCTTTAGCTCCAATTAAAGATAAGTAAGAGAGCTAAAACTTTGATGTTTTAAGTTTCTCTAAATTCCATACAAAAGATATCTTAAAAATTGATACAATGTAATAGTCGTACACAGAGTATGAAATAGAGTAGGTGAAACATGCTAAATTTTCAAAAATCACTAAAAGTCGATTCTTTCATGAAATGTTTCACATAATATACCATTTTAAAACTTAGGAAGTCTAGTTTACACATGAACAAATGATTTAGATTTTTGATTCCTATAAAATGAGATATCATAATAAGACTATACAAAACTCAATCTAAAAATCAATATCTAGCATGCTAGTATGGATACTAATGTAACTACTCATCAAGTAATTTAATTTTTGCACAACTTAAGATATGTTACCTTCTTTGTAAAATCTCTTGCTAACAATATATTCCAGCACTCCCTTTGAATCCTTGAATATTTTTATCACCTTAGCAAAATTAAATCACAATAAACAATAATTCATACACAACACTTCTATACTTCCAATTGAAATTTAAGAATTTAAAAAAATGCTCTTACCTTTTTGGCTTCATGGTTGAACTAAATTAGATATGGATCCTACGTATTTCATCCAAGGGGGGTTAAATGAAGAAAATGAGCCAAATTCTTCTTAAACAAGTTTTTTTATAAACCTAACAAAATATTCTTGACCATTGGATCATCTCATGCATCATCTCAACCATCCATTTATCCTAGCACCCAAACCATATAATTATTGGTTCAAGCAAGCTCCATGCACTCCATTAGGTGTCTTGTTGGCCGGCCATGTCAAAAGGAGAAGTGTCACAACTAGCACAAGCCATTCCAATGAGACTTCATGCACAAATTGTCATCCTATGAGCTTTCTTGAATGTGGAACAATCCTATGTGACCACTAACCAACCTTGCTACCTCTTGACCAATCATTTGGCTACAATTTTCCATCATTGAGTGGTTTGCTACTTAGTCTCTCAACTTTCCTTAATTGCATTTAGACCCCTAACTTTTAACAATTTGTATTTTAGTCCCTATTAAATTTTGTTCAAAATTCCTTAAAAATGTGAATTTTATTTAAATATCTTTATTTAAATGTGTAGACCTTTTCTTAACCAGTTTTGATTTCTTTAGGCTTTGTCGGCGCTTGCCGAGAAGGTTTTCGGTTTATCGATAAAATTTTCGGTTTTAGCGATTTTAAGACGAAATCTCAAAAAAAAAATAGATAATTAAAATTTTATTTTAAATGTCTCAAAATGATGTTAATATATATATAGAATCATGAAAAGTGATACATGATACATAGTCACCGGAAATCAGTGTTACAATTCCTAACGCCCTAATAAAAAGTTTCGTTCTCGAAACAAAACTGAAACTATATATTAAATAGCTGGGGGTGCTGTCTTCTCATAGCATCCTCAGGCTCCCATCTCTGCTTCTTGACCTGGTCATTCCTCCAAAGTACTCTGACTAGGGGGATCTCCTTGCTCCGTAGCTTCCTAGTCTGTTTGTTTAAGACGGCTACGGGTTGGACGGGAAAGTTCAAATCATCACTTAACTCTACCAGTGGAGATTCCAGTACAGGGGAAGGATCAAGAAGGTACTTCCTTAGTATCGAAACATGGAATACATCGTGAATCTGTGCTAACTCAAGGGGCAGGTCCAACCTATACACCACTTTCCCAATCCTCTCAAGGACTCAAAAAGGTCCGATTTACCTGGGGTTAAGCTTTCTCCGCTATCTGAATCGGATCATCCCCTTCCAAGGGGATACCCTTAGAAACACCATGTCTCCCTTCCCAAACTCTAAAGGTCACCGCCGTCTGTCTGCATAGCTTTTCTGCCTATTCTGGGCAGTTTTCATCCGAGCACGGATGACTTTCACCTTTTCTCAGATCTCCTTAATCAAATCTAAACAACTGAGCTGTCTCACCCGGACCTCGTCTTAACACAAGGGTGTCCGGCACTTCTTCCTGTACAAGACTTTGTATGGTGGCATCCCAATACTAGCCTGATAGTTATTGTTGTAGGCGAACTCGATCAACGGGAGGTGCTGGTCCCAACTACCCTTGAAGTCCATGACACAAGATCTCAACATGTCCTCTAGTGTCTAAATGGTCCTTTCAGACTAACCATCCATCTAGGGGTAAAATGTAGTACTGAACTTCAGTCGGGTGCCCATGGCCTCTTACAACTTCAGCCAAAATCGAGAAGTAAAATGCGGGTCTCTGTCTGAAACAATAGACACTGGAACTCTATGTAATCAAACTATTTCACTGATGTATAGGCGAGCCAAACCCTCTAATGGATAACTACTGCAGATGAGAAGGAAGTGTGCGGACTTGGTGAGTCTGTCTACGATCACTCAGATAGCGTCGTGTCGTGCCGAAATACGCAGAAGATCCATTACAAAATCCATGATAATATATTCCTACTTCCACCCAGGAATGGGAAGAGACTGTAATGTGTCGGCGGTCTGCTGATGCTCAGCCTTCACCTGCTAGCATACCAAACACCGTGTAACAAAACTGGCTATTTAACGCTTCATGTCCGTCCATCAGTAACTTTCTCGAATTGTCCGGTATATCTTTGTGCTACTAGGATACATAGCGTAGGCTAAAATGTGAGCCTCCTCCAATATGGCACGTCTAAAGTCATCATCCTTGGGAATGCAAATACATGTCCCAAAAACTACTAAGCCATCATCCTTGACTCTGAAGTCTCCGCCTTCCCCTTTGTTGATCCTCTCAACAATCCCTCGAAACTCTTCATCAGTAGATTGAAGTTTCCGAATGTGGTCAAGCATAGTCGGTCTCACCTCAAATCTGGCCAAAAGTACTCTAAAATCATCTATGGTCAGTCTGACTCCTATTGAGCAAAGTCCATTAAGATACGAGAGATAAGAACTCTCGGTGGGTGCTGACGATGACGACTTGTGGCTCAGTGCATCAGCAATGACATTTGCTTTCTCCGAGTGGTAGTCAATAATCAGATCATAGTTTTTTAAAAACTCCAACCATCTCCTCTGCTTGAGATTGAGCTCCCTCTGAGTGAGTAGATACTTTAAGGTTTTGTGATCTGTATACCCCCAGCAAGTAACTCCGTATAGATAGTTTCGCCAAATCTTCAAAGCGAACACAATAGTAACAAGCTCTAAGTCGTGGGTAGGATAATTCAGTTCATGCCTCTTTAGCTGTCGGGAGGCATAAATGATAACCTGATCCTTCTACATCAAGACACAACCTAGTCCCTATCGGTTGGCATCACAGTATACTTTGTACTCACAATCGCTAGTAAGGAAAGTAAGGATGGATGCTGACGTTAGTCGTTGTTTGAGTTCCTGAAAGCTCACCTCATAGCGGTCATCCCAAACAAACTTGACCTCTTTTAGTGTCAAGTTGGAGAGTGGAGCGACAATCTTGGAGAATTCCTCTACAAACCACCGATAATATCCTGTCAATCCAAGGAAACTCCGCACCTCCGTAACATTCCATGGTTGCTCCCATTTTAGAATAGTTTCAACTTTCTTCGAGTCCACAAAGATCCCATCAGCCGAAACCACATGACCCAGAAAGTCAATCTCTCTCAGCCAAAACTCGCACTTGGAGTATTTGGCATATAGCTCCTTTGCACGGAGTGTCTGCAATACAGCCCATAGGTGCTGGGAATACTCCTCATCACTCTTCAAATACACAAGAATATCATCGATAAAGACGATGACAAATCTATCCAGGAATGATTGGAATACCCGACTCATCAGGTCCATAAAAGTTGCTTGGGTATTAGACAGTCCAAATGGCATCACCAAGAACTCAAAGTGGTCGTTTCGAGTCATAAAGGCTATCTTGGGAATATCACCTTCCCTGATCCATAGCTAATGATTCGGATTCAGGTCGATCTTAGAGAAAATCCAGGCCCCTTGCAACTTATCGAATAGATCATCAATCTGAGAAAACGGTTATCGATTTTTGATGGTCACCTGATTCAACTGTCGATAATCGATGCATAATTTGAGAGTGTCATCCTTCTCTCAGACAAATAATACCGGAGCTTCCCAAGGTGAAGTGCTCGGTTTGGTGAAACCCTTATCCAATAATTCTTGCAACTAGACTTTTAGCTCTTTCAGCTCTACAGGGGCCATCCTGTATGGAGAATGGAGATAGGCGCAGTGCTTGGTGCCAAATCAATGGCAAAATCGAACTCCCAGACTGGAAGTAATTCGGGTAGCTCCTCAGGGAATACATCAAGAAACTCCTGTACCACTAGGTCATCATTTATTCTTGGTCCCTCCACTGTGGTGTCCATAACATGTGCTAGATACGTTGTATAGCCCTTACTCATCATTCTACGGGCCTCCAAAACTGATATCACATAATTCAGGAAAACCGATCTAATTTCGTGGAAAACCAATACTAGACACCCTAGTTTTCAAATTTCGATTGTCTTTGTAAAACAATCCACAGAAACTCTGTGCCGATGTAGCCAATCCATACCCAGGATGGCATCGAAGTTTTGTATGTTTAGTGAAATCAAATCTGCTTTTAATACTGTGCTCTCCACCTCAACTCCACAGTCTTGGAACACCTCTTTCCTGATAATCTGCTCCCCTAAGGGAGTAATGACTAACAGCGCTTTATCCAGTGGTACTAGAACCCTGTAGCATAGTGAGCAAAGTCTGTGCTCACAAAAGAACTATTCGCTCCATTGTCAATTAACACATGGGCGTCTCTTTCGAAGATAATCATAAAGCCTATCACCCGAATTTATGAAGTCCATTAGCCCAATATCATCGAAATAATTGAAAATTACTTAAAGATAAAACCTCAAAATAGATATATATATCATCTTTCAAAATTCACCAGAGTATATCATAGTCTAAAGTTCCTGTACATCATCAGCATGAGGAGTGGGGATAGCACCTGTTACTAAGTCTAGACTAACCTGTTCCTCCTTATCGGTCATAGCATATAGTCTAGCCTGCGTCCTGGGCTGCTGACGAAGAGGTGGAGCACGAATGTTACTCCCAGTGAAAGACTTCCCTGTGGTACTATGAGGAGGTGTCGTAGAAGGTACTGAGCTGCCCCTAGAGCCATAAGAAAAGCTCTAATCTGGGGCATGACTATACCTCTTAGCTCGCAGATCGGGACAGCGGTCTTTGAAGTGTATCTCCTTTCCTCACTAATAACATCTACCAGAGAATCGGCATGGGTCTGGATGTGCTTTTTTACAAATTGGGCAAGACCTTCTTTGCGCTCCTCCAGACCATGGTGCAGTGCCCAAGCTACCTCCCGGTGTACTTATCGGAGCTGATGACTACCCATACTGCCCATGAGATGTGGTCTCGGGCCCCTGTCTAGTGCCATCGCTATATGAATCTCGGCCTCTACTCCTCTTGGAGCTCTGTCCCTATCCAAATCCAAGCCTCTTCCTTTGGTCTTGCTGGTCGTGGAGTCTATTCTGTTCTTTGATGTTCTGTTCTGCTCTCAGTGCCCATTGCAGAATTCTAGCATATGTATCCTCCTCAAAGACTGTTATCCAGTCTCTGATGGTGAAATTTAGTCCATGTTCAAACTTGAATCTCTTGGTCTCCTCAGTCGCCATTAACTCTGGGAAAAATGTCATTAGTCTGCGGAACTCAGTCTTGTACTCTGACACAAACTTCTGCCCCTGCTTCAACTCTAGGAACTCTCACCATTTCATGTCGCGGTCGTACATCATCAAATACTAGGAATCAAACTCCCTCAGAAAGTCACCCCAAATTAGCAACTCATCCGCTCTATCCTTGACGTCGTCCCACCAGTCATGGGTGTCATCCTCTAGCAGTCTAGCTGCTATCACTAGTTTTAGTCTATCATCAACTCTCATGTCCTCCACAGCCTCTTTAACCCATTTGAGCCACTTCTTGGCCACAACGGGGTTGTGGGTCCTAGAGAAGAACTCACACCCTAAACTCCTAGCCTCTCTCAGCAAGGAGGAGACCTTTGTCATCTGTCGAGTAATCGGCGTAGTCGTCAACGTAAGAGAGGGCACTGGTGCTATTGCAGGTGGCGGAGTCTCAACCATCGGTGTAAGTGGTGCTCTCTTCTGGTCTCGATGAGCCGTCCACCACCCCATCATCTCCCTAAGTATAGAGAGTGGTAGGAGTACTTCTCTGCAGGAGGGGCCTGAGGTGCTTGAGATGATGACATAGCCTCGAGCGGGGTCTTAATGGTACGCCTCAGTCGTTCTCAGGGACGCATAGTTCTACATAAAGGCCCACGCTTAGTACTTAAGAGTGGGAAAGCAAAGGGTTAGGTGTCAACCTAACCCCCTAATAAGGATTAACGTTATAGGACCATAGGAGGCAAATTATAAACTCTTTGAAAAACATTTTACAAACACTAGAAGTGAAATAAAGTAGATACAAAACTTAGAGCTCTGATACTACCGAAATCTGTCACGCCCTGATTCACAGGTCAAGCACACGAACAGACCACTACGACTCCTTAAGACACGGGTATGCCCTACTCGCATACCGAGATGACGCAAGGTTAATATTATGACTAATATCATGACTCTACTCGATATTCTAAGTCAAATCATACAGTGGAGGATTTAAAGAAGAAAATTTTTAAAAAAATTCTTTAAAATATTTGGCTATAATTTACATATAATATTTATATATGCGATCCAATCGTAAAAAAAGATAGGTATGAATATTTACCCGATAGCGTCTCTCAGTAAAACTCGTTGAATAGTATCTCAAAGTAAGTCAAATGCGGGAAGATTTGAATATGAGGGGTGAATAATTCATATACGGAGGGGGGCAGGACTATATAATGTCAATAAATAAATTTGTGAGAGTGACAAGTCAAACCATCATTTTCAAATTATATTTCATTTATTTGCAAACATATCATGTAATTCAAAGTAATATGCATCCTTATCATAAATCATACATCATGGGGTGTTAGTCAGTAATAAATCGCATTTTACCCATAGTTTGGCTTAATTAGGATAAAATCCATCAAGGGGTCACTACAATGTCATAAGAATTAACATATATATATATATATATATATATATATATATATTTCTTTTAACCTCCTTCCCTTGGTGTTGACACGATTCTCACGTGGTGCTCGTCTATTGGATCCGTTGGTTAGAGACAGGGGGCTCAAACCCCTGCTCCCATGTTATCCCACCACGTCATCCCGTCGGGTAAACGTTCAATAGCGTGGTAGGGAGTATGCTATAATCACTATACACTATCTCATAATCATACACAAGCGTCATATGTCATCATTCATAAATCTTTACTCATAAAAGAAAAACATGGTAATATCAAATCATCATAATATCAAAATGTAATTTTTCACAGCATATCATTTCAAAACAAGCCACAAATACTAAAATATTTCTAAATCATATTTCAAAATTATTTATAAAAAATCATGATTGAAACTACTTTTCATTTAAAGTCATAAATAGTTCACCCCACTCACCTCGACCGGGGAGAATACGCCACTCCCCCTAACTGTCCTCGTTTCTCGATCAAGTTACCTTTTGTATGAAAAGTAACTCTATGCCAAAGTTAAACAATATATATAATTCATTAATTCAATTTTTTCAATAATATCATATCGTCGGTTTACAAAATGCATATGGAAATATTTTCTTTAAGGTAAAATTTTAAATTCCATATTTAGAGAAAATTTATACAAAATCTACTACGTGTAGATTTAGTAAAATCCTGATATCTTCCAAAATTTTGATTGGATTCAAACGATTAAAATTTTTTCTTAAACTTAAAACATATATCTCCAACTTTTATGTTCAGACCAACTTCAAATTCTGACCACACGAATTTAGAAAATTTTATAACTTTTTTAGTCTAAATTCCTAAAATCAACTCTGTACAGTTTTGGGAGAATTTCCATATCTCTTTGTGTACTTCTCCAATTTAAGTGATTATTGTCCTATAGATATAAAACTTTCTAGTTTAGAGTATCCTCAGATTTTAAGTGTATAATTTTATAAAATTTCATTTTCATCTCAGTTTCAGTTTTAAAACTACTTCTACACGGTTTTAGTAAAACTATCATAACTTTCTGCGTACAAGTCCAATTCAAGTGATCTTTAGCTCAAATTAAAGATAAGATAGAGATCTAAAACTTTTATATTTTAAATTTCTCCAAATTCCATACAGAAGATATCTTAAAAATTGACACAATGTACTGGTCATACACAGAGTATGAAATAAATTTCTAAAAATACTAAAAATCGATTCCTTCATGAAATGTTTCACATAATATACTATTTTAAAGCTTAGGAAGTCTAGTTTACATAGGAATAAACAGTTTAGATTTTTGATTCCTACAGAATGAGATATCATAACAAGACTATACAAGACTCAATCTAAAAATCAATATCTAGTATGCTAGTATGGATACTAATGTAAATACTCATCAAGTAATTTAATCTTTGCACAAATTAAGACACGTTATCTCCTTTGTAAGATCTCTTGCTAACAATATATATCAGCACTCCCTTTGAATTCTTGAATTTTTTTATCACCTTAGCAAAATCAAATCACAATAACCAAGAATTCATATACAACACTTCTATATTTCCAATTGAAATTCAAGAATTTTCAAAAATACCCTTACCTCTTTGGCTTAATGGTTGAACTTAAATTGGATATGGATCCTACATATTTCATCCAAGGGGGGTTGAATGAAGAAAATGAGACAAATTCTTCTTAAACAAATTCTTTTATAAACCTAGCAAAATATCCTTGACCATTGGATCATCTCATGCATCATCTCAACCATCCACTTGTCCTATCACTCAAACCATACAATTATTGGTTCAAGCAAACTCCATGCACTCCATTAGGTGTCTTGTTGGCTGGGCATGTCAAGATGAGAAGTGTCACAACTAGCACAAGCCATTCCAATGAAATTTCATGCACAAAATGTCATCCTATGAGATTTCCTGAATGTGAAACAAACCTATGTGGCTAATAACCAACCTTGCTGCCCTCTTGACCAATCATTTGGCTTCAATCCTTGAGTGGTTTGCAACCTAGTCCCTGAACTTTTCTTAATTGCATTTAGACCCCTAACTTTTAATAATTTACATTTTTTGTCCCTATGAAATTTTGTTTGAAATTCTTTAAAAATGTGAAATTGCATTTATATATCTTTATTTAAGTGTGTAGATCTTTTCTTAACCATTTTTGACTTCTTTAGGCCTTGCCGATGTTTGCCGAGAAGGTTTTCGGTTTATAGATAAAATTTTCGGTTTTAGCGATTTTGAGACGAAATCTCAAAATAAATAAATAGATAATTAAAATTTCATTTTAGATGTCTTAAAAGGATATTAATATATATAGAACCAAGAGGAGTGGTACATGTTACATAGTCACCGGAAATCGGTGTTACAAAATGTGCTAAATAGATAATATGTCGGTTCGGTTTGGAAAATGCTTTACCCCCGGGCGAAGGAGTCGTCAACCAGGAAGTGATGGGCTGAGACATGGCCTCCGTTGATCCGATCGGCACTTTTACTAAACCTATCACTGTTGCGGTGGAGTTTTCTCATCAGGAGATTCTAGCTTTGCTTCCTATCTCCCCTGACTCTTCATAATCTCTATACTACTAGCTCCCAGAATTTTGTACCATAGTGAATTTTAATAGAAAATCTCTCTATATTCTTGCGTTTGTTATGTGTTAACATCGGGGGACATCCCCTAATCATTCGAATAGTGATGGTAGATTCATCAGTTGCACTTCATCATTTCGAACTATTTGAAAAATATTGACCCATCTAGGGATATATTGTCTCCATCGGGAGATCTACCGCTAGGCTCAAACGTGTTAGTCGGTAAGGAAACTCTGTCTTTCTGATAGGCTATGTCCATTAAGATTCAGTTAAGAGGACGGGACCCTTCAGGAGAGTCTTTTATCGATGAGATATATTATGCATTAGGAATCGAGTAGTAGGATGGGCAGTGCCTACCCGTTCGAGAAGTTACATCTGGTATTGTTGGTACGCTTCAAACTATAAGAACGGGCCGTGTTTACCCTTTCAGGGAGTTACATCCCTTATTAATGACACATTTATTCGACTGGAAACAAATAATAGGAATAGGCCGTGTCCACCCATTTGGGGAGTTACATCCCCTATTGACGATATGCTTCGTTCGATAGGAAACAAACGATAGGAATAGGCCGTGTCTACCCGTTCGGAGAGTTAGATAAATTATTGATAACATACTTTGTTCAGTAAGAAACAGACGATAGGAATAGGCCGTATCCACCCATTTGGGAAGTTATATCCCTTATTAATGAGACGACACGCCTCATTCAGTATGAAACAGATGATAGAATGAGTCGTGTTTACCTGTTCAAAGAGTTACATCTCTTATTATTGACACGCTTCGTTCGGTAGGAAATAAATGATAGGAATGCAACAGTAGAGGTTATTCGATAGAATGCAAAACAATAAGGCGTCATGCGTTCTAGTCATCGGATAGGAAAATACTACAATAATGACATGGAAACTTTAAAGGGAGACAAATGAAATGTACCCTATCAGTCATTTGGAGGCAGATGCTAAGGGCTCTGGATCGCACGACAATGTTCCAATCCCGAGCGAGATTATGAATTTGACCTTTATATGTTTCGTGCTGGGCAAGGCTTTTAGGGTGTTCAGGTCTGATCTTCCCAAGATAGCATTGTAGAATGAGGGAAGATTGATCACATTAAATATTGGTAGCTGTTGCATAGTTTGGCGGTGAGCCAAAAGTGACTGAAAGTGAAATAATGCCCTCGAGATATACCAATTCGCTCGAAAGCCCTTTGATCAAACCTGCGTGGGCCTGGAGATATGTGGGGCCAAGGCCCATCCATTTAAAAACATTTCAGTATAAAGATTGCACCCTGCTCCCTAGTCGATGAAGATTCTTCTGACTTCATACTGGCCAATTTTGGTGGTAACAATGAGAGGGTCATGGCGATTTGGATCTAATCTAACTAAGTCCTCATCAGTGAAGCCGATGATAGATCGTTTACCCTTAGATTGTTTATTAGCGTGAGTCATTAGTACCTCTTACGGAATGAGGAGAGTCATCTTGGGTGAGTAAAAAATAGGTGTGATCAGACGTTCAATCTCGCCCCTCCACAAATAGTCTTGAGGACCTGAGGCATCAGACGGGGGATGAGACTCATGGGGAGTACACTTATCGTGGATTTGGAGGATCACTCCATCTTGTCGGTTAGCCAATGGCTAAATAGCCGGTCAATCGTCTAGTCTATTTTGTTGTGGCAGAATGTGCCAATCAGGGATAGGTATATTCCTCTCCTCCATACCGATGAATCTTTGTAATCTTTCACTTCGAACCAAGAATTCCAATTCATCCTTAAGCTTTCTGTAATCATCGATCATGTGACCATAATTGTAATGGAAGTGACAATACTTGGTTCTGTCCTTTTTGGGATCATCCTTCGTAGGCTGGAGAGGCCATCAAACGTACAGTTTGTTCCTGATCTAGAGCAAAACCTAACTAGAAGTCTCATTCAAAGGGGTGTAGGTATTAAATCTTCACGGAGGTGGAAGACCTGATCGATTCTTTTTTTGTGAAGGCTGCCATGGTGATCAGCTACATTTTCTTTGAAACAAACGGTTTTTGTGTCGGTCGAATGCTTTGGCGTCTTTGGCCATAATGTACTTCTCAGCATGAGTATAGAACTCCTGAATAGTAGAAGAGAGGTTCTTTGTGATCGAGATTTTCATACCTGAAGGGCATAACTCAATAAGCAGAGCGGCCAACGCAATAGAATGGTCCAAAGATGGGACCTTCATCATCACGGTCTTGAATTTTTCTAGGAAGTCTCTCAGGGATTCATCATTCCTTTATCATAATGATAGTAGAGAGGTAGATTTTCTCTTAGTTCCTCGGCTAATCACGAAGTGAGTTTCGAACGGGTACCAAAGTTGGGAGAAACTTTTGATGCTAAGTAGTAGGAGTGAATTAACCCATGTTAACGCATTGCCTTTGAGAGTTGTAGAGAAGTGTTTGCACATAACTGCATCTATCATGTCCCTCGAAATCATAATAGTCACGAAGTGAGCCGTGTGGTCACGGGGTCGGTCGTGCCGTCATATCTTTTCATAAAAGGCAAGAGTACATCGCAGGGCATCGATTCCGACGTGACTTTTGGATCAAAGGGTGACACGCTTGTGGGATAAAGGGGGGCTTGGTCTCCTCACGTGTTGGCTTGTTTGAGCTCATTAGTAATAAGTTGTTCGCGAGACCTTGCTGAGGGCTTGAAGTTCAAGGGCAATACTACTGTCGAGGGTGTACGTGCCTGGATCCTCCCAAGGAGGACTGGCCTTTCGGTCTGATGGCGTGACTAAGCCCTTCCAACTATTTGCTTATATTCTGAATTTTGGACTCTACTCTCTCTATCTAAGACTGATTGAACCGTTCTGGGGATATTAGCATAGAAGGTATGACTGGATGTTCTTAAGCCACAGGATGTGGAACCTGCTCTAGGCACGGGGGTTGAGAGTGAACGGCATGATTGTCAATAGAGTGAACAGGTGCCGCAGGGAGAGCGGCATCAGTCTGGGTAACGGTATGCCCATCTGCAGCGGATGTAGTCCTCGAGGCGATTCTGATTCTCCTCTTTAGAGGCATGGCTATTTGATAATTCAGAGAGTTTTATCAGATTCATTTTAGTCTGTTCCCACAGATGGTGTCAATTTGTTAGAGGTGAGTTTCGGCTCCATATATTTTAACTCCTTTCTACTCGAACGACTAAAGTGGTTTAAAACCTGTAAAAAACCGCCAGAGGGTGCTCTGGCGGAAAAGACTCCGACGTTCAAATCAGAAAAAACAGTTTTCGATAGGAAAGAAACAGATTGAGAGCAAAATAATGAGAGAGAGGGAGAAAGCTAGTCTCCCTGTAACTTGTGTATCCAGTGTAGGGTCTCAGAGAGCGTACCTGGATTTCAGCATAGCGAATGCTCTTATATAAGGCACCGCAAGAGTCGTGTGTTGCAACCCTAGTTTTTTTTCGAGGAAATCCAAAAATTTCAAAATTATATAGTCAAGTATCTCGAAGGATTCACGATTTTTATCACTTAGGAAACTCAGTGATATGGGAAGATCTCATCTCTTATCGATTAAATTAAGAAGGTTTCCTTCCTTATCTAAGAGATACGATTTGTGTGGAAATAGGAAACAAAAAATCAATGTGATGTTTAGTCGAATATCACATTTAGAGGTAGATTCTAACTTTCACACATTACGTAAAGAGGGAGGGGATTTGTTATGGGGGGGGGGGGGTGGGGGGGGGGGGGGTTTTTTTTTTTTTGGGGGGTTTTTTTTAAGGTTTTTTTGTTTTATTTTTTTTTTTTTTTTTTTTAAAAAAAAAAAAAAAAAAAAGGGGGGTATATCCATATATAACTTTATGTGAAATTTATCATGAAAAAAACTTGTGTTAGAGGTAGGTTCTAACTCCACAAATTCTGACTCTTTTTTATTCAAACAATTGCTCCGGGAGATATTTCAAAACCTACAAAAGATCGTCGAATGGTGCTCCAACGGGAGAGGTTCCAACACTCAAGTCAAAAAGAGCGATTTTCGATGAGAATGAAACAGATTGAGAGAGAAAGAGAGAGAGTTGGTAGCCTTATGACTTATGTGTCAAGTGTCTCGTTTAGGAGAGCACACCTAGGTTTCGGTATGTCGAAACCTTATATACCTTGTTGCCATAAGAGTCATGTACCTAGAGTGTTACAACCCTAGTTTTCTTACGATAAGCCCCAAAGATCTCGGGATTCTTCTAATCAAATATCCTCGAGAGATTTAAAATCTTTATCACTTAGGAAGTTTGATAGTATGGAAAGATTTCTTCCCTTATCTAAAGGATGTGTTTCGTATTGGATTAAAAAACTAAGACTAGCACAAGATTTAGTCGAAAATTTCCCTTGGTTGATGAGAATGATCAGTTTCTTACCGAGGCTTGTTACTCAAAGAGTAGATGTACAACCTCTTGTTGATAGGAGTTGCAATCAGCCTCTTGCCGATGTGGCAGGAGTAGGATTACCTTTTGATATACCAAAGTCCTCTGGAGGTCACAAAACGGTTAACTTTTTATCGATGATAATTACTCGATGAGTCGGTCCAACTGGGTCGGCTCATGTCCATCTTTCAGGAAGATTGATCCCTGGTTGTTGACATATCTAGGCGTAATATGTCTTTTTGGATCGTGGACCTTACAGAGCTAAACACCTTTTGTATTAGGCCTTTTGACCATTTCTCATCATTTACCCTCGACTCTAGTGTCGTTTCGTGTGAAAGGCACCATGAGTGATGACTATCGAAAAGGTGCAAAACTTTTAGTATGGTATGTGCCGTTTTAGTTCTCGCGAATCGTCTTTAGCATGCCTTAAAAGGTTAGACCTTTGAGCATATCAAATATTTTCGTATCTTCTTTCTTCTTCGTAGGCCACCCCCTTTTTTGTACAGTAGCTTTCTTAGGGAAAATGTCGAAGAGTTCTTCTTCTCCATCGCATCAGAGTATCAAGGATATAAGAAGTATAATGACCAAGGAAGAACTCCAAGAAGTTTAGGCCAATATGTTGCTAGGGAGTGATTTCATACTAGTATCGGCTGTAGAAGAAAACAGGGCAAGTAGGGCACCTGAGGGTTGCGTCCCAATATACAAAAAAATCCATAAATTATGGTATGAAAATCCCATAAACGGGCCTGTTTGAAGAAGTGATACGCTATTGGAATATTTACCCCACATTGCTCCTCCCGAGTGCCTGGTCCTTGGTGGTCGCCGTGATTTCTTTATTGGGTTTTTATTACCTTCATTTCGATTTGAAGATACTTGCGGTCCTTTTTTTATTAGTAAGGTGTGGAAGTAGGGGTTCCACCTAGGGTTGGTATAAGTTACAAACCTGTCGCGAGTCCAACTGGAAGTTTTACTACAGCGAGTCGAAAAATAAGCACTGGATGCACAAGTATTTCTTCGTGAAGTTTTTAAATAGGGATCTCATGTCAGTGTTACCCAATATCGATCAGGTGCCATTACTGAGGGTAAAACCTCCAACCCCTTCTCGTTATTCTCATTTTCTATGATCCGTCAACTATTACTGTAAGTCTACTCAGCAGAACATTTGGGTAGATTCTCTTATGGAGGATCAAATGTTATCTTTGGCAGGCCTATTGATCAATGAGAAAAGAAAGATCGATAGGCCCGTTCTACTGGTAAGAAAAGAGAAAGAATTGGTCAATGTTTTGATCTCTGTGGAGGATGCTAATTTAGAAGAGGTTTCGACCACTAAGCAGATGAGGCCAAAAGCCAAAAGGCCTTCACTTCAAAAGAAATCGATAAGTCTCTTGGAGCTCAGTTATCGAAGGTCTCGTCCCCTTCATCAAAGAGAAGTAAAGTTCAAATGCCTGAACTGTCTGCAGATGAGGGGGATCTGAAGAGGCTAGGGAGTGCACATCCCACACGGCATCGAGCCACTCTGAGCCGATGAGGGCAAGATTAGAGGGAGCTGATAGTTTGTCGTTTGACACATCTTCATCGGTGGGAGATGATAACAAAGGGATCCTGATGAAGGAAGTTCCCGAAATGGAGGGACTGGCAAATGTTTCTACTCATGTGATACAGGAGGAGCCACCAAAAGAGTCAGATATTCATGTTGCCCCCGTGGGTGAGATGTCTGGGCAATCACTCATGGAGCCTCAATGCTCTTCACATGAGGGAGCAGGCAAGACTATTGTTCTTCTGCCTATCCCTATTACGTCATTTGACGGATAGAAAGACTTACAGGAGAAGGGGTCAGTTGCCATCTGCGTAAGGTGCCATCGGTTCAACTGTATTGATACTACCGAGACGTCTCGATTGGTCGAACGATATACTATTTCTAAAATGCTTCAGGAGTAGATCGACAGAGCTCTTCAATGTACTGTTATTTTGAGCTAGAGTTAAATAAAATGCTTCAGGAGTAGATCGACAGAGCTCTTCAATCTCTTGTCGTAATAGTACTGTTTCTCACTCAAACTTGTTTTGTTTGTTTTCAACTAACCTTAACTGACTCGATTTCTTCCTCGTAGACTGCGGCCTTAACGGAACTCCAAAGATAACAAAGAAAGTGTTCGGAAGAGCACATCAATCAGTTGGGTAATCAGATCCTGGCACTACAAGATGTACTCGAGCAAAGGGAGAAAGATGTTGAGGTAGAGAGAATCTCCAATGTTTTGCTCACTGAGAATGATGAGAAAATCGAGTGCCTACAGTGGGAATTAGCTTTATTGCAAAAGCACTGCGGAGAACTGGAAGCAAAAGCGCAACTCCGCAAGGTAAGTCTAATGGCTACTGAAAAGTTAGTCCGATTATGGGAGGGGTCTCTCCAAGCGACAGAATAGAAAATAGCTGAGTTTGAGGGATCCATCTCTAGGGACGCTGTGGCCGTCAGGCGTTTCCAATGCAAATTGCTCGAAAGATTAAAATGTACCGAGGAGATAGCTCACCAGGTCGGTCCATACGAAGCACTGCCTCCTATTGAGGAGACAGTGAATCGAGAGGCAATGGGTCAAGGTTCTGTCCCTACTGATTCAATTGGTGGTCTCATTGAATCGACTCCGATAGTTGTAGAGCCCTCACCTATGGAGGTTTTGGCACTCCCCCCCGATTCCCCCAGACTTTATATAATTTATGTATTTCGGAGTTTCTAATCAATGAATCTTTCATGTCACATATATGTTTTATGGGAGTGTTTCCCTTTCATTTGTATACTTTCGGTAAGGTTCACTATAGTTCTTCAATTGGTTGGCTGAGAGAAAGGTATTCGTTGGCCTAAAAGCGTACCATCTTCGTTAGAAAGACAATCGATGGAGCGGGGTGTAGTTATCCCCTAGGGGTCAAGTCAATTCATCGATTAATTTTACTCAACGAGTCACGTGTGTCAAATAGCCCAGATATTGTCCGCTAGGAAGGGGATGTGCGTCTTGCAAATCTCATCTGTAATGTTTCTATTAGAGTCAACACTCTTGGGTGATAGGCCGGGGCGGTCAACGCGTCGTAGGACCATTCGGTGAGAGTAATAGGTCAGGGAGACAAAGGTCTGTTTAGGGAGATAGCTCCCAATGATATATCAGGGCAACTTAAACCCATTCGAGGAGATAAATCTCAATAATAGGTCGGGGTGACTTAGACCCGTTTGGGGTAATGGATCCCAACGATAGGTTAGAACGACTTAGACCCATTCGGGGAGATAAATCCAACGATAGGTCAAGGTGACTTAGACCCATTCGTGGAGATAAATCCCAACGATTGGTCAAGGTGATTTAGACCCATTCGAAGAGATAGATTCTAACAATATGTTAGGTTGACTTAGATCCGTTCGTGGAGATAAATTTTAACGATGGGTCGGAGCGACTTAGACCCATTCAGGAGATAAATTCCAATGATAGGTCGGGGTGACTCAGGCTCGTTTAGAGAATTAGATCCCAATGATAGGTCAGGGTAACTTAGACTCGTTTGGGGAGATAAATCCTAACGATAGGTTAGGGTGACTTAGGTCTGGTCGGGGAAATAAATCCCAATGATAAATCAGGGCGACTTAGACCCATTCGGGAACATAAATCTTAATGATAGGTCAGGACAACTTAGACCCATTCGGGAAGATAAATCCCAACGATAGTTCAAGGCAACTCTGACCTGTTCAAGGAGATAAATTCTAACGATAGGTCAGAATAACTTAGGCCCATTTGGAGAGATAAATCCAAATGATAGGTCTCATTTAATGATTCAATTTAATGTAATCAATTCATCAGAACACGTCATTATGAAAAGAAGCTGGCAACAAGTAGATTAGATGCAAACATTTGACATCTAGAACCGTTTGCTATGAGACACCATAGAAAAGATCAATAAAAAAAGAAAAGTTTGAGTTTCCTTAAGGTGGAGCGCAAGAAGCTCTGGGTAGTAAGCTGGAAAAATGCTGGCAGGAACATAAGGCTCATGTAGAGATTATTCACCATGAATTTGGAGGATTACTCTGTCTAATCGGTTGTGCAATGGCCGAACGATGGGTTGGTCATTTGATTTATTCTCCCGTGGTAGGTCATGTCGATTGGGGGAGGGGATCTTCCTCCCTTCCCTACTGATGAATATTTGTAACTTCGTGCTTCAAACCAAGAATTCTAACTCGTCTTTGAGTCTTCGGCACTCGTCGGTCGTGTGGCCATAGTCCCGATGGAAGTGACAGTATTTAGTCCTATCTTTTTTGGAGTCATCTTCCATAGAATGAGAGGGCCACCTAATGTATGGCTTGTTTTGTATCTGGAATAAGATCTGACTAGGGATCTCATTCAGGGGAGTGTAGATGTTGAATCTTCGCTATGGCTGAGGCCCTTGTCGGTTCTTCTTCATATAAGGCTGTCAAGGTGATCGATTGCATTCTCTTCAAGATGATTAGTTTTTTCTTCGATCGAGCGCTTCAGCATCTTCTGCTACGATGTATTTTTAGTGCGGGTGTAAAACTTTTGGATGGTTGGAGGGGGTTCTTAGTGATTAAGATTTTCATGCCCGGGGGTGCAATCCAATGAGCAGTACGGCCAGCGTGATAGAGTGGTCTAAGGCTGGGACCTTCATCATTTCAGTTTTAAACTTATCCAAAAAGTCTCTCAATAGCTCATTGTCCCTTTGTTGTAGTGACAATAAAAAAGTGGATTTTCTCTTAGGCCCCCACTGATCACAAAATGAGTCTCAAACTACTGTCAGAGTTTAGAGAAACTCTTGATACCGAATAGTGGTAAAGAATTTAACCATGTTAATATGTTGCCCTAGAGAGTAGTAGGAAAATATTTGTACATGATAGTGTTTGTCATGTCTCTTGAGATCATTATCATTACAAAGTGAATTGCGTGGTCTCGAGGATCGGTTGTACCATCATACCTCTCCATGGGAGGCAGAAGTATGTCATGAGACATGGGTTCCGAAGAAACTTTAGGATCGAAGGGCGACATGCCGAAAGGGTAAGGGGGAGCATCATTCCTTATAGTATTGGCTCGTTTGAGTTCATCGGCAACGAGTTGTTCGACTTATCTTTTCAGGTCATCAAGATCATGATGGGAGGTCACTGATAGCTTGTAGTTTAATTAAGGTGCAAACCATCGCGAACGTGCCTGCTCAGATCCTCCTGATAACGATTACCCCTCCGGTCTAATAGCACGACTGAGTCCCTCCAGCTGTTTGCTCATATTTTGTAGTCTAGACTCTAACTTTTCCAGTTGGGGATGATTGGCTCGTTCTAGGGTTACTGGCACAGGAGGTATAACTAGATATTCTTGAGGCGTAGGTTACGGAATCTATACAGGACACGAGGGTTGAGAATGAACAGTACAGTTATCGGTGGGGTAAGTGGGTACCACTGGCAAAGCGGTATCAGTTGGTGTAGTGATATGTCCATCCACAACGGATGCAACTTTCGATGCGGTTCTGGTTCTCCTCTTTGGAGGTATGATTGTTCAGTGACTCAGATGTCTATTGAGATTGCTCTTAGTCTTTTTTCACAAATAGTGTCAATTTGTTGGATGTGAGTTCTAATTCCACAAATTCTGACTCCTTTTGACTTGAACGATTGCTCCGCGAGATGTTTCAAAACTTGCAAAAGACCGTCGAAGGATACTCCGATGGGGAAAGTTCCAACACTCACGAAATGAAACAAATTGAGAGAGAGAGAGAGAGAGGGAGAGAGAGAACTGGTAACCTTGTGACTTTTGTGCCAAGTGTCTTTTCTAAGAGAGCATATTTGGATTTCGGTATGCCGAAAGTTTATATACCTTATTGTTGTAAGAGTCATGTGTATTCGGAGTGTTACAACTCTAGTTTCATTATGAAAAGATCCAAAAATCTCGAAATTCTTCTAATCAAATATGCTCAAGAAATTTAAGATTTTTATTATTTAGGAAGTTTGACAATACGGTGAAATTTCTTCCCTTATCTAAAGGATGTGTTTCGTATTGGTTTAGGAAATTAAGACTGGCACAAGATTTAGTCGAATATTTCCCTTGGTCGATGAGAACGATCGGTTTCTTAATGAGACTTGTTACTCAGGGAGTATGCGTACAACCTCTTGCTGATAGGAGTTGCGATCGGCCTCTTGCCGTTGTGGCAGGAGCAGGGTTACCTTTTGATAAACCAAAATCCTCTGGAGATCACAGACCGGTTAACTTATTGCCAATGATAATCACTCAGTAAGTCGGTCCAAGTGGGTTAGGGCATATCCATCTTTCAAGGAGATTGATCCCTAATTGTTAACACGTCTAGGCATAACATGCATCTTTGGATCGCGGGCCTTATAAACCTAAACACTTTTTGCATTGCTTCTTTTAACCATGTCCCATCAAATTGTAACAAGTTTGTTTTATTCTTAAATTAAAAAATTATATAAGGATTAGAGTTTTATCCACAACCATTTTTTTATTTAAAGATACTATACAAAATTGCCCTATTTGAACTCCAAAGAATAATATCATGAAAATTATGACCTTTTTGTGCATAATATTTTTCAAAATCAATTGGCCCACCTCAAACTTCAGCCCAGGAAAATGATTAAAGAAGATTGGAATAGGTAGAAAAGGGCTCTGGTTCTACAGTTGCCTCCTGGTTGACCATAATTATCCATTTTCTGGCTGCTGCTAGTTGTCTGTTGAACCCTTTTCCATCTTATTCTATTTTACTTTAACACTTTGAAATGGAAGTAAGAAATATTTTACAGAAAATATGAACTCTTACGAGTACAATAAATATTCTCTGCCAAAAAAAAACAGAAATATAATTAAAATATTCAAAATTTTATATTAAAAGTTTTATTTAATTTTAATTTATCTTGGGTTTATTTTTCCCAAGGCACTAGTCGCCTTGCCTACTGCCATGGGTGGTGGAATCCGAGTGTGGATTCCATTATAAAAATTTTGCCGCTCCACAACACAACGACCCCAATTTCTACCGTAAGAATGTATCTACCATCTTCCACGTTGTCTCCTGTAAGCCCAAACCAGGACTTGGGGTTGGCTCAATGTACTCAATCACACTTCTCATGATATGTGCAATATAATTATTGCATTCAAATTTCAAAGCAATTAGTAAGAGATACACATCTCTTTAAGCATGATATACAATTTAAATACGATTTCATATTGGGGTTTGAAAGTTGCACCAGGCTTAAAGGACTTCTTTTTTTTTAAAATAAAAAAAAAAAAAGAGGGATATAAAAGACACTAAGATAAAATACGAGCCATTAGACTCAACTCTCTTAGCTCTGATGGTGGCTGTGCCTAACTTATCTTCTTACAGCAAAGCTATGATGCTACCTTGACGAGACGGGAAGATGTGCATGTTTGGATTCTGCATGTGCGCAGGGTTTGGCAGGTGATCGTCGGATTTATTTTCTTCTCTTTAGATGTACGAGATTGCATGGATTCCAACATGCTGCATGAAATCGATCAGGAGATTTAGGAAAAAGTTATGATTAATAAATTAATTTTTTTTTAGAGATTTACGTCCCTTAATTATGAGCTCACTTCAAATTGAGTCAAATTTTGGACCGCTTACTAATTTTGATCGATCTTTGGGCCTCATTGACATTTAGCCCAACGAGTGCTGCTGGGTCTGGCCCATTTACTTCTGCTTGTGCAGATCCAATCTGGATCCAGACGAGAGGTAAGAGAGACAAAGGTAAGGACAGACACCAACTTTGGTCGGTTCAAATTGAGTTTTTTTTAATTATGATTATTAGTTTAATTTTTTATGGATATAAAAAGAATAGATCTTCCGAAAAGAATTCGATAATAACTCGATGTTCAAAAAAAAAATAAAAGACAAGGACAGACGCCTTAGGGTTTAACCGTCTGAACTCGAGAGAGAGAGAGAGAGAGAGAGAGAGAGGAGGGATTAGTCGGGGCGAAGCCAAAAAAAAAAAAAAAAAAAAAAAAAAAAAAAGACAAGGACAGACGCCTTAGGGTTTAACCGTCTGAACTCGAGAGAGAGAGAGAGGAGATAGAGCGAGTGAGCGAGCGAGCGAGACTGGGAGTGGCGTGTGGCAGAGCAGTGAAGGAAGAATACAACTAATGGGGACGAGAGAAGTATACGAAGAGAAACTGAGAACCGGGAATCTCCACCACGATCCTACCATCAATCGTGGTCTTGGATCTCCTCGTTGCCCTCGTTGTCTTTCTCTCTTAAACCCTGACTCTGTATTGCTCTCTCTCTCTCTCTCTCTCTCTCTCTCTCTCTCTCTCACACACACACACACACACACATATGTTTTTTGCTAACTGGTGTTCGATTCGTATTTACGATGGATTGATTATGATTCTAATTGTTTGAAACAGGGAAGGGGTGAATGGACTATCACCTCCGTTCTGCACGACGCCACAGCCGTTGTACGTTTCTCTCTCTCTCTCTCTCTCTCTCTCTCTCTCTCTCTCTGTGATCTAATATTGTTTTAAATTCGGATTAATTAATGTTATCGTCAAGTATGAATTGTACGCAGATATCTAATTTCAATTCATAAGCTCTCTATTGGCTGTTTTATTGTATGCTGTGTGCACTAAACCCTTGCATTGAATATTTACGTCTAGTAACATTTATTAATCATCCATTCCTAGCTTGCTTTTGCGTTGGTGTCACTGCACCTAACAATTGGATCTGCCCGACCTATGTTGCATGGACTCTTTTAGACATGATTGTGTCCCCGTTGTGTTAGACACAACATGATACGCCACTTATTAACATAGAATAGGGTAAAGTTTCTGGAGACTTGACATCTCCCATCTCTGATGATGCTTGTATCCAAACTACACAGAATAGAACTTAGTTGGTCATTCTATCAGAGTTTTTTTGTTGGTGACCTGTTTGTGTCCTCTGTTACTTGGACTTGTGTATGTGTTCATGAATCTTTTCAACTAAATTTTGGCCAACATCCATAATGATAACCTTGTATTGTCCTGTCAACAAGGGGGGTTGGGCCGGTCAGAGTGAAGAGTTCATGTAACATAGTTAGTGGCTTTGTGGATGTGGTTCAGAAACATGAGAAAATTTTAGATGGTATTGTAGGAGCAAATGTCTGTAGGTCATCAACAGTTTTAATTCTTATTTGTCTGACTATGGTAGTTTGCTAAAGTCAAAACTGAATTACTTCTAGGGTTTTCAACTGCCCCTTTTTCCCCTTTGATGGATATGTTGGTGTGGTTCACAAACAGGCTGGATCAGGTATTGGTGCGATGCTTAGTGCAGTTCATGGTTTCAATACAGGTAATATATAATTTTTCCCCTTATTTTCAAAGTTCTAAGCTGTAAACATCTCTTCTTTCTGCTAATGGTGTTCTCTAAATTTTAGGAATCCCATTTGTTCAGAAGCATGTGAAGGGGCCAAAGTGGCTTCCTTTTCTTGTTGGGGTAAAACTCTTGTGCGCTAATTTCTTTTTTCTGTTCCAATTGACAGTCTAGTCTTTTTTATTGATTTTTCTGCATTTTCTTCTTTCTTCCAACAGCTTCCTCCTCTGCTGATGTTCTCTGCTGCAAGTGCTGCATTTGGAGGTTGGATTATCACTCTTTTTGAGACACCATTACCGATTGAGTTGCTTTTTAGTCCCAACTCTTTGATGATTAAGAATTTTGGATCTCTACATATCTATTAGACTTTTTGATTTGTAAATTTGCTATCATGGGATTTTTCTGCTGATTCCATATCTGTTGGATTTCTAAATTTATAGTTCTTGCTATAACAATAAAAGGCTCATCCGGTGCACAAAGTGCTCAACGGCTTAGTGCGGGTGTAGGGGAAGGGTGGGCGTATATCGGGCATATAGTTCTTGCTATAATAATCTGTGTGTGATTTAGTGTTTGACTTTGTCTCTCTGCATATTAAAGCTTGAAATCCTGATTAAAATAAAAGAAAAAAAATGTCCATTGAAGTTTAAAATTCAAAGTTTTCCCAATCATGATCTTGCTGACCTTTGTTCCCTCTTTGACTGCTCTGTGTGGCACCTTCCTTGCCAATTAATACTATCATCTTGCAACATGTATGCGTAAACATGTAATAATGTTGAGGAAACTTATGAATACTTATAGTAACTAGTGGTGTTAGTATTTTTCAAGAAGTTCTTACAGAAATGACTGAGATGGTTTGGAATTATTTGATCGTGGTTCTTTACATCTTATTTAATTTTAGTCTTTGTTTTTTGGTTTGACTTTCAATTTTTTATGTTTAACATGATTAAATAGTGGAGTATGTTGAGTGCTCTATTTGACTCAAGCTCCGCATATTCACATCTATCAATACTACTAACTGGTTTTGAGAGACAACGACTTTTCCTGAAAGTGGTTTGGGGATTCAATTGCTTGTATCTTTCATTATTCGAGCCATATGGTTCCAAATTTAGGCAATAGAGTAGGGGATCTTACCATTTAGTATGTTATAAATTGTTAAGGAGTTCCTATTACAGGCACTCATAATTTTTCCTGGGCAGTAAATGTTTGTTTTTCCCAGGATTATTTGCAACGCAGACATTAAGAAGTTGCATGATCATAATTTGGGGAAAGGAGTTTGGCATTAAGGGAAGAAATGGAAACAGATACATAGCCACTGACGTTTAACAATCCCATCCTTTATTTGCTTGCTAGGTTTTCTTGTTCTTCTAGAGGTCTTAGGAAATGGGACATTATATATTTATACACTTTTTTCACTTCCCGATGGATGTTCTCAGTTTGATGCTTGTTCTAGTGTTGGACGTGGGATGATCAGGGTTTTTCATGGGAAGGAGGGCTCTTGAATGAGGATTTCTAATATTTTGGCAGCTGATACTCTGATATTAGTGTTCAAAACCAACCTTGAATTACAAAGGTAGAAGGAAATAAGACAGCTTCTTCCTCAAGTCCTGCCATGATTGTGCACTTAACAAATGTTACCTGTAATCATTGGTTCTCAACCCAAAGTGAACATTTGGATCAAGGCCTAGAATGTAGCATCCTAATACCAAAGGGCAATCATGGGTAGCCAATCCCATCCTTAGCTAAACCAAGACATTGGTGGTGATTTAATTATTGATTGTGCCCAAGCCAAAACCTTAGCCAGTTATTTTGGGCTTTTAGGTGGTTGGCCTTTCTTGGTTCAGCCTCTTGGGGGTCAAGTACAGTGAGAAAGTGGTTTGAGATCATGTAATTATTCTGATTAACAGGCTGGAGTGATCATCTTCTGCAAGCTGGTCCAGCTTGGTTTTAGATCTATGCTGAGAACTTGTTATTGTTCTTCACACAAAAAAAAAATGTATTCTCCTAAATTTACGAAGTCTTTAAAAAAATAATAATCTTTTTATTTGATTTTTCCATGATACGGCTTTATGAATGAATGGCTTGGATAGAACCTAATTTGGCATTGAAACCTGCAGCAGTGGCCTTTGTGTCATCCAAGCTTCACTACACTCATCTTGCTTGCTTAGCATGTATCCCTATCTTTTGATGTTCTTGTTTTCTAATTATTGACATTGGCATTAAAATTGTAGGATATGCACTTCCGAAGTTTGCTCAACTCACTGTGACTTCATATTATGCGTCCTCAAGTGCCTCTCATTATGGGGTTTCACTACTCACTAGACATATCGAAGAAGCCCACACTTCCCATACTCGGCCAGAAAGACTCAGATGATCTGATCTGTTGCAGTTAGTCAGAGGCGCGGAACTCCAGAGTCTGATACTCCTAGTGGTTTTGTAAGCTATCCTCCATCGTCAGCTAGTGTTGCATAAAATGTGTAAATTGTTAGTATGTTTATTTATTACCTTCATATTCTTTATATCCTAAAACTCATTATGATGTTTATGTTGATTAAATATATATTTCTTATCTCATTGTTGCTTTCCCTTTGAGCAAGGTTTCATGAATGGATTAGTTTTCTGGTTGGCTTGAAAGTGGAAGTTTATTGTTCATAATCATTTTCATCCGTAACATGAAATATGTTGGTCTAGGAAAAGGAAATGCATGGCAGTGTTAGGGCTGCATATTATATATTGTTGGCATGTGAGAATGGTTTGGCCAGTGGCATTGTCATTTTGATTGGTCCAAGCTTTACGTAATTGTGTATTAATATTTTTGCGACCTCAAATTTCATCTAGCTGCAACACTGTATTGTAAAGTAGTATATAGATTTATCAGGTGGCCGTAGAGTACAAGTCCAGTATGGAAGTCTGTGGAAGTGCAATAATAAAGGTGTTCAATGTGCTGACTTCTAGGCAAGATTTTAGGCACAACAACAATATACACACGTGAAGTTGAATCTTTGGTACTGGCTCTGCTTTCTATCTTAATTGAAGGTGGTCTCCAACTCCTGCAGAGATTTAACTTAATACCTACCACATGTAGCAGCTATTCAGGTCAGCTTGTCGCTTACGGCCTTGTTTTGGGTAACTTGTTGGATTATTTATCTGTTGGATTGGAGCCAAAACTCTTTTAAAGTAGAACTGTTTGGTTGAGGGTGAGAACCTGGCTGGTTTAGGAGTCCAAATTCCTTTGTGAGGTTTGGGTTGGTCCGGTTATTTGACCATGAATCTTTTTCATACATTGACATAATTCATCAGTCTATGTGGGCCTATCTGTTAGACCTTGGTTTAAGGCTAACTATTGACCAAAGCTGGAAAGTCCCTGGGATTTGAGATGTGTAACCACAATGTTAAGCCCTAGAATTGATCTGAATACGATAATTTTTCCCATGCTTGTGCATGGGAGAGAGTTTAAAACAACTTTGTAGTGCTAAATATCTATTCTGTCAAGAAAGTCTAGCCTCTACTTAAGGGAGTTGGTGGGAGGTTTGGATCTACAATGCTTTTCGAATAGAGTCAAGTAATTGTGAAGTTGTATGACCTCAAAAATTTCTCTAGAATCGGAAAATTCTGTAAGTCGACAATCACACTGTGAAACTGGGGCTTGTCTGTTGATCCAATTTGACACAAGAAAAGAAAAAGGTCTCTATCTCATGCGGGTGTCGATAAAAACAAACAAAGCTCTCTCTCTCTCTCTCTCTCTCTCTCTCTCTCTCTCTCTCTCTACTTATTCATGCTTATTAGGGCTTAGGGGATATGGTAAGTGACTGTTCCGGATCAATTCATTTTAAAAACTAAGATGACTTGAGAAAGAAAGGGCTAGAGTATGGATTGTGGCCCTCAAAGTTAAAATCTCAATATTTTCTCCGGAGAGATGAATATTTCCCCTTTTCACCCTCTTACCTTACCCCTTCTAGCTACTATTTTCATCACTATCTTGGGTGTAAATGTTATTCTCCCCAATTTTTTTTTTTTCAAGAAAATCTTTGTCTACCAAACGCACTTAAAAGTGTTGAAATTTTACGGGTTAATTTTTTACCCTATTTTTCCTTAATCGCTGCGAGTAATCATAGTTCTTGCATGGCTGACATTTTGACCGCGATCTTGCTGGTCTAACACTAACTTCTAAAATTTGACTATTATTATTGATAAAGAAAAAGGAGACTCATAGGATTTCAATTTCTATTTTTTTGACTAAATCACTTAAATACTAATTTTTATTTTTTTTAAAGTTGCGAAAAGTAAAAAGTTAAAATTGATGTTTAAATGTAATAGCAATTTTTAAATAAACTCTCTACAGTTTTATGATAACTACTTCACTACTACCAAACTCTAAATTCTTCCCAAATTTTCTCTTATATCTCACACACTATTTCCAACTTCAAAACTCACATTCCCTTTTTTCTTTTTGTTTAGACTGGCTGTGCACACTGAATGTGTATCCCTAACCTAAACCAAGAAATTTATGATTCTTTCTGAACTCTTAACAGGTCTACGTTACATTGCAAAAACTGCGAAATGGTGACCCAAAAAACTTATCAAGAGAACAAAAAAAAAAAAAAAAAAAAAACCAAAAAACCAAAAAACCAAAAAAAAAAAAAAAGGAGGAAGAATCAAAGAATCGACCACATGGGCTATAATTTTGGTTGTATTATCAATGTAATATGGACTGCTCATTCCAATAACATCAAATTTCAAACGTTAGACAGGAACTACTCCACTGCCATGAAAGAGTTTATAACTTTGGCACCTATAGCGCATGTTAGCATTATGGTTGTCGAAACTGTCGACGTCGCTTACAAACTTTATGGGGTTGTGGCCCGTTGTGGGCCGATGTTCCTTAAATTCCACTGGTCAGTTGGTGTCTCTCTCTCTCTCTCTCTCTCTCTCTCTCTCTCTCGCTCTCTCTCCCCTCTGAAACAAAGTGAGCTGAGAGAGAAAGAGAGTGGTCCTAAAACTAAAATGATAGTTGTGTGGGTGAATGTATGTAAATTGTGTACTCTTGCCCTCACAAAGTCTTTATCATGCCTCCCCTTTTATCATCCCATCACATGCCCCCCCCCCAAAATCTATAAAGTCTGCATTTATGGTGGGCCCCCCGAAATAGTTGGAGGGTGTCTTCTCTACCACTATCACCCTTAATTTTCCACTGTTGGTTCTCTTCTTTAATTTTTTAGGTCATTGCTATTGAAATTTTTACCTTTTTAGTATTTGGGACATGGATAGGTAATGTGTTTTCGCTGGTAATTTCTGTCTTTTTACTTCCTATGCCCAAATTGCCCTGTTGTTATGTGCTTCGAAGATGATGTTTCCATGGGCAGTATTGTCTTTTTATATGTTAGACTGTGTCTATCCAACCAGAGCATTTATCAATTGCTGAGTTGAGTTGCTAACTTGGGCAATGTGTTTCTGTACACTGTATTTATTTTATGAACCAGCCCGATGCAACTCTTCGCAAGTACAATTCATCAATGTTTTGGCCCTAGAAACTCTCATTCAATGTTGTATCCTTGTTATTACCCTTTTTATGTACGCAAACACCTAATGACCGGCTTAAATTCCTCTATTGGGTCTCTGTTTTTTCTAATTTATGATCGATAAATTTGCAAGCTTGCAAAAGTGTCCAACAATATAACCCTTTGAAAAGAAAAAAAAATGTCCCTTTTAAAGGATTTTGTATAATAGTACAAAATTACCAAAGGTATAATATGAGATGTTTATTTGCGTTTTAGCTCAGTAGCTTAATTTCTTTTTTTTTTGGTACGTAAAAAAGATTAAACTTGAAATCTTTATAGAGAAAGAGGATGATAACAATTGAGTTATAACTTATTGACTCAGTAGTTTAATATCATAAGTATGAATACCTATAGATACAACAGAACGGCCCCTTTCAAATATACAAATCTTTATGGGCTCATTGATTGAATTTCATAATGTATACAATAAAGTGAACACCCACAAACATTTAAAAAATGCTAACCTTATAAGATTTTCATGAGCTTTTCTATCATCATAAGACAATCTTTAAAATAGCAATTTACCAAGTATTTCATGAAGAATAGCATTCTATTGAGATCTCCCCGGGGGGGGTTTAAAAGGAAGAGTTGAATGGAGGCAAGATATGAGAAGGCTTGAAAGAGTAGTAGTTATAATTCTATCCTTTTCAATTGTGTCCGAAAATGCACAATCTAGAGTATAGATTCAGGAGGGAAAAGGTTCTTCTTACGGTTTGAAAACAAAGTACCCACCTAACTGATATTGAAGTTTGGGCTATCTTAAAGGAACTATTCTCTTCCAATTACTGTATGCCATTTCTTAGGGTTTCTATATTTGGTAGAGAGTTATTTTCATGATGTCCCTTTGGTGTTTCTTTGTTCTTTGTGTTCATTTGTTCATAAATATCCCTTTCTTGTTTATCTATAAAAATGTTGTTTTACATACCAAAAGGTTGATTACTTGTCAAAAGAAATACAAATAATGTAAATATATATTGTTTATTGCAACTAGATTTGTGCCTCTTCCTTGAAATACTGTAATGCTAAGGTTTCTATTTTGTGCACTTAGCTTATGATAGATATCTTAAGAAAATCCTTGAATTCATTAAAGGCTGTGCAATTAACCATTTGAGGAAAGCTTTGGTGAGAGTTAATGGAACCTTAATGGGATCAATTAACTTGCTTTACTGTTTGGCTGTTGTCCATATCTTTCATGGGTATGGCTATTAGATTGTTCCTTTCAACATTAAAAATTCTTTAGGGGGACAATTTGACTTGACGTGATTAATCATACAAATTAAGATCAAAGCTCGAATCTATAATATAATCAAATTGATATAATTACAATAGGATATTCGGTCGCACGTTTTTGTTGGATTTCCCCATTGATCTGAGCTAAACATAATGAAACAATTATTTGTTTTGCTTGTGGCTGATGTCTCTATAGTAATGACATATAGTTTTTGATTAAGGAGTAGCACTATTGCAAGTTGAAGTGCATTTTATTTTTAGGTTGAATATAGCGGCATCAATTGATATACAAGTAAGAAAAACCCTGATATCAGTAGATCAATCCTTTGATAGCCCCATGATTTTTTATTCTTCACATTGTATTATATATAAATTTCACATTTTTTTAGGCCATTAGAAGTCTTCCTTCCAATACAATTTTTTTTTTTTTTTTTTTTGGTTGAGTCCAATACATTATTTGAACTTCCTTTTTCAGTGAAATGGAAACCCATGAAGTGATTTGAAGCCCTCCAATACATTATGCAAGAACATTGAAATGAGTTAATCTATAGTACTATGAAGTAGGAACTCTAGAACTTAGGAGAATCATTGTTTGTCTGTTGGAAGGCACATGTGTGCAATTGAATATCATGCAGTCTCTCTTGTGCATGAGATCAGAGATTTGGCATGTTCCTCAACATTAACACAAATGGGTGTGTCGTGATTTAATTCCTAGTTTTCAACTTTTTACCAGGCGTTCATATTTTTGAAAAGACAGTTATATTATTATGGATGAATATTTTTCGTACTTCCATGATAAGGTTTATGGCTTTTTGCTAAGATCTCTAGATGGATGGAAGGACACAGCCTTAATTTGACCCTATATGATAATTTATTGCTTTTCTCTGTGTAGGCTGTGAGGATTTCATTGAATGATGTTAATTATCATTTCTCATTAACCTTGATATCTATTTTGCTCGCTCTAACATGTACAAGTTGTGCAAAAAGATAAATAATGTTTGAAAGATCGAATAAGACCGAATGAATTGAATTTTATGTAGTAATTCATGTTAATATGTTTTAGTTTTCTTCTTTTTAGCTATAAAAAATACACTACTAGAAAAAAGAGTATCAGCGACAGAGAAAAATAGGTATCAACGACGGAAAAATCCATCGCTATACCCAAATTTCTATCGCTGAAAGTATCAGCGACAGATTTTTCCGTCACTGAAAGTCACCTCGCTAATTTTCACGACGGATCAGCGACGGATTTTTTACCGACAAAATTTTTTCATCGCTAATTATCGATGGATTAGCAATGGTTTTTTTAGCGACGGAAAATTCCATCGCTAATTTTGTTTTAGAATTTTCAAATTACCGAAAAATTAACGACGGATTATTAACGACGGAAATAATTCCGTCGCTATTCTATCGATGAAATTCGTGAACCAAATATACACGAACCCGGACGCCCGCCCGCGCACGTCCTGCGCTAGCTCGCCTTCCGTCGCTAATTTCGTTTTAGGGTTTTCAAATTACCGAAAGATTAGCGACGGATTATTAGCGACGGAAATAATTCCGTCAATGAAATTCGTGAACCAAATGTGCACAAGCCCAGACGCCCGCCCGCGCGCGCTTGTCGGCCCGCGCACCCCTGTTATAAATGTTGAAAAAATTACTCTCACCCAGATTCGAACCTGGGTATGAAAGATAAATCCGGAGAGCCTTAACCACTATACTACCATCACATTTGTGTTATTAATTTATTTTTTTATATTTCTATACTTTATTTGGAACTCTTAATATTAAAAATACAATATCCTATATTAATAAAAATATAAAATTTTATTTAATGAAAACACAAAATAATATTTAATAAAAACAAAAATTATATTCAATAAAAATACAAAATTATATTTAATAAAAACAACAAATTATATTTAATAAAAACACAAAATTATATTTAATAAAAATAAAAAATTATATTTAATAAAGAATAAAATTATATTTAATAAAAACACAAAATTATATTTAATAAAAACAAAAAATTATATTTAATAAAAATAAAAAATTATATTTAATAAAAGAATAAAATTATATTTAATAAAAACACAAAATTATATTTAAAAAAAACAAAAATTATATTTAATAAAAATTCAAAATTTTATTTAATAAAAATACAAAATTATATTCAATAAAAACAAAAAATTATGTTTAATAAAAACAAAAAATTATATTTAATAAAAGAATAAAATTATATTTAATAAAAACACAAAATTATATTTAAAAAAAACAAAAAAATGATATTTAATAAAAATACAAAATTATATTTAATAAAAACACAAAATTATATTCAATAAAAACAAAAAATTTATATATATTTAATAAAAATATAAATTTATATTTAATAAAAGAATAAAATTATATTTAATAAAAACACAAAATTATATTTTAATAAAAAACAAAAAATGATATTTAATTAAAATACAAAATTATATTTAATAAAAACACTAAATTATATTCAATAAAAACAAAAAAAAAATTATATATATTTAATAAAAATATAAAATTATATTTAATAAAAACACAAAATTATATTTAATAAAAACACTAAATCATATTTAATAAAAATATAAGATTATATTTAATAAAAATACAAAACTATATTTAATAAAATTGCAATAACCTAATTAAATAAAAATACAAAATCATATTAAATAAAAATATAAAATTATATTTAATAAAAATACAAAATTATATTTAATGAAAAATACCCTTATTAAAAAAATTATATTTAATAAAAATATAAAATTATATTTAATAATAATATAAAATTATATTTAATAAAACAATACCTCAATTTAATAAAGATACAAAATACAAAATTATATTTAATAAAAAACAATACCATAATTTAATAAAAATACAAAATACAAAATTATATTTAATAAAAAAATATCCTAATTTAATAAAAAATACAAAATTATATTTAATAAAATGTAAAATTATATTTAGCGACAGAATTTTTTCGTTAATAATTCCGTTGCTAATAGGTCCAAATTTTTTTTTTTTTTTAGTGACAGAATTTTTCATCACTAATTATTCCGTTGCTGTTCAGTTGCAATTTTGTTATTAATTAGCGATGAATAGTTATCCGTCGTTAATTTTCGTCGCTGATGTCGTGTTTTCTAAAAATAAGATTTTAAACAATACTTAAAATAACTAAAAACCATTTTTCTTGATAATTTTCTTTTCTCTGCTATCTCTAAATCCACATTTTGTTTCACTTCTCACTAAGCTCTAAAAACTCTTCATTTTTCTCTTTCTTCCTTCATTATGAAACCACAAAAATCCGCGGATCTCTTTTTGGGTTTATGGAGCACTTAAAAGAGGCACTTCAACGTCAATATTCATGGTAACTCTCTCTCTCTCTCTCTCTCTCTCTCTCTCTCTCTCTCTCTCTCTTACCCCATCCCTTTCTATTTTTCTCTTGGTTAAGGTTCTCTCTCCGTTTTTTTTTTTTTTTTTCCCTTTCAAATCTTTTTTTTCTTGAATGTTTCTGATATTAATAAGAACACATGAAGAAAAATGAAAGCAGATTCGGAAGGAAAAAAAATGGGTACCCCTGAGTTCGGCAGCCGTTGAATGGATCTAACTATCTAACATTTCTCTCAAGACCAATGAGGTTATAGAATGATATCATTGGGTGATTTAATAGCTAACAACTCTTATGGATATCAACACCCACGAGGATTATATAGAAAGGAGTCAAAGAATATCCAAATTTCATATCTCAAACTCTGATCTCTCATGCATAAGAATGGCCACACAGGCACAAGACCTTCGGAGCACTGCTACATTTTAGGACCATCACCTCTTATAACATTTTATTAGGTGTCGAATAATAGCAATTTTAGAACTTAGAGGATGAGGCGGAGACAAACATTACTTACGGAAGTCAAGCCAAGAGACATCTTTTTTCTTGACGGTTGCTTTTCCCAAATTTTAAGTTCTCCAAAGCTTTTATGCATCTCTTATGTTCTCAATGATGTGTTTGAAAACAAGGGTTATACAGGTGACCCCTCCTCTCTCTCTCTCTCTCTCTCTCTCTCTCTCTCTCTCTCTCTCTCAAGACAAGTCTTTTAAGCTCGTGTCACTAAGCCCTTCCAATAAACTCCACCAGTAATTGGTGGTGTACGAGTTGCCAACATTATAACCATTCGATGATTATTTGTCATCGGCCATAGGACCCATAATCACCTTTTTGATACCAATATGGGTATGTACAAATACTAAGCAATTTGTCAGGATAGGGACCTTTGCAGATGTCATTTATGTTTACTGTATTAAATTAAAGCGGCCATAAAACTTCGACACTTGTTTCCCTCTACCCTCAATATTAATAACTTTCTTGTGACATGTATCTAATCAGATATCTGAGGTTGGATATGTTGTTGGGCATCATGTGCAGCTTGATTGGCGCATGTCGAGCACAAAAATCTCTCACTCAAAAAAGAATAATCTATGATCTATGACAAAGTGTAATTTTCTGCACTGCACCAAAAACTTAGCTCCTTTTGGGAATTTACAAGCAGAATAATTTCAGAACCCTACAATGCTCATTTGTTTCTCTTTCCCTAGATGGAGAACCCCATCTGTCTTCACATGAGAAATATAAGCTCTCTACGTACATATAAACTTCGGTTTTTCTTCTAGGTTTGAAGTTGAAAAACTCAAAAAAAAAAAAAAAATATTAAGTATTCTCATGAAACCTCAATGCAGTGCTTCAATACAAAAAAAAAAAAAAAAAGGAAAAAAAATAAATGATCTCCATCATATGAAAATTACCCAGGAAAAATGGAGTAAGGATATAGTGGTATAGAAGTACTTTCAGGGTTTTGAAGGGCCTGTCAGGTTCGTATATAAGAAATTGAAAAATGGGGTTGCAAAATTTAAGATGTTAAACCTACCCCCATCTCCAACTCATGCCCTCTAAATAAATATTTCACTGTTTAATTTTCCCGAATTTAAAGACTCTTAGTAACTTTTTTTCTTTTTTGAGTTCATTTTGATTACATGTAGAAAATTAAAATCATAGCCACATAGTATATTCTTCATTTTTTTCCTCCCAATTTAGAAAATGGGGTGGTAGCAGGGATGGGTTCTCTCGCATGGAAATTAAAGACTCAGAGATTGAATCTTATACTTAATTTAAAAAAAAAAAAAAAATCTCACGGATGAAGATAAATCAAAAAAAAAAAAATCTCACAGATGAAGATCTAGACTCACGTGGTCTTGAACACTAGCTGCCTTGGCTTCATACATATAACGATTCTGAAGACGATGAGAAGATGCACTCGAGCCCCCAAACTGTGATGAAGCTTGCTTCACGCCATGATCATCGCCTGCAAAAAGTGGCAAAGCGTGCAAGGAATGGTCACGACTGAAGGATGGAGTTGCAGTTTCGACGGCTGGGATTCTCCACGAGGCGAGAGGACTCCCATCAATTGGCTGGGGTGGCTGACAATACGCCCCATGGCTCCCATAAAAGCCTGTCCTATTAGTAGCGGTGTACGCATTGTTATTGTTGCTCGAAGTAGTTGTTGTCCATGGTAAGGAGTATGTAAGAGGAGGTGATGGAAATGATGAACCTAAGCGATGATGATAATTGACAAGGCCATACATGTGTGGAGCATCGGTGAAGCTTGCATGGGCCATAGCAGACTGAAGATGAGCTCTCTTCGCGTGCTGTCTCTCTCTCTTATGCGCGTTTTGGTGGCCTCCCAAGGCTTGTGAGGTTGGGAAGTTTCTACAGCAGTAGTGGCATTCAAATTTGCGACCACTTTCGCTACTATTTTGGTCGTTGTTGTTGCTGTTGCTGTTGCTCGTGATGATGTCTTTTGCGTCGGTTTGGTCATGGTTGGGATTAGGGTTAGTGTCCATGGAGTCTGATTCTTGGTCAGTGCTCATTGATGTTGAGGAATGATGATCGGTCCCGAATTCCTTGCCAAAGAGCCGAATGTTGTTGCCCTTTTCTTTCATTGGAGATGGGCGCATGAAGGGTAGTTGTGAGAAGGATTCAACGTTCATGAAATCGTGTGTTTCTCTCTCTGTCTTCTCCATGATGGTGAGAGAGAGAGAGAGAGACAGATAGACAGAAAAACGATTAAGAAGAAGAGGAAGAAGAAAAGGAAGGATGAGAAGAGAGTAGAGGAGGGTTTGAAGGGAGGAAGAGAGAATATGAAAGGAAGAAAGTGGGGATGGTAGAGGGAAGAAAGAAACAGAGAGAGAACTGAGTGGAGAGGGATAGGGGGAGGGTATGGTGGGACCTATAAAGAGGAAGGGTTTGAAGCCATGGACAATTAGGGCTGACCCATCTGAGAGTAAGGCCTGACAAAAGAGGTCACCAAAGGCTGTTTTGTGTGCGTGAGAGAGAGAGAGAGTATGTATAAGAGTTTGCCTTGCTTTTACAAGTACCACTTCTTTGCTTCTCTCTCTTATTTTTGCTTTATTATGGAAAGTTCTATACCCCCTCCTACCCACTTTAAATTTTTTTTGTGAACTCCTATGTTACATGGGAAACATTATTAAGTTATTAAACATTATAATAATGGAAAACAATATCATAAAACACACTATAGTTATAATAATATTATCATCATTACCAGATTTGTCCACACACCACCCCTCTTGGCTACCAACCTAATTAGATGTACTTTTGCCATAGTAGTTGATTAATCCCATCATTGAAAATGAAATTAAAGATGCATTAATATTTGTGGGGGGGGAAAAACCTAGTCACGGTACACATTAAAGATCCCCTCCACGTTGATTCGTATGTTTGTCTCAAAAGTGTATATGATGAATAGAAGTGTTATAAGAACAAGAAATTAGCTTAAGATGGCTTTTAGCTATTTACAGTTTATGTCTCAAAATACTATTTAGTCTGATTATTTTAGTTTTGATATATTTTTATACTATCCCCTTATATATTGAGATTCATGAGATCATGGCCATGGAATGACACCAATTCTTCTGCCATATAGTGTTACAGAGAATAGTGATCGTTGGATTATGTATTTTGATTGTGTCGACCCGGCAAAAACATTTTGCAATGAATCAAAAGAGTTAGAAATTTATTATATCCAATCAAAAGTAATCTGAGATTGAAATGACCCTCATAAGTAATCCCCAAGGATTTAGACATGTTCAAAACGCTAAGATGAACAAAAATGAATGCCACAGGGTTGAGCACAACCACAATAAATAGTATTCAAAGAAGTAGATTATTATCTAATTTCACTCAACACACACCAATATAAAGGAGTATAGCTTGAGAAAATGCTACCCAATTTAAAGCTTTGAAATTTTAACTTGGGTAGCAAGAAAATAGGAAAAGAATTTCCCTATCTTTATCATTATTTTCTTTAGTAAAACTTTATAAGCTTTTCATGTTGTATAAGATCTTTGTTGAATCGGCTAGTATTTTCTAAATCATATGGAAGTTCAAAAATGACATCTTACTCCACATTAAATTAAAATGTTAGAATTAATAATATAGTGGGAGATGCACCACTTGGTAATCGTACTAGAGAGATTTTCAATGCGAGCAGAAGGTTTAACTTGTGTTGTTACTTGGTTTACGTTGTTTGCCTATAAAAACATATTGTACTACATAAAAGTAATTAGGATTTGGATATTAAAATAATGTGTTGAATGTATGTTTTGATTATCATAATATGAATGTCCTACAGCATGAATTATCTCATTTAAGATGATACGTTGTTTGTAATTTGAGTATGATTGATTAGCTTGTAAAGAACCTAAGAAAAAAGTACCATATTAAGTGTTTATTGAGGAGGCAATGTACACAAGTAGGATATGTGCTGTATGTACCAGTCAACACCATATATCGTCAATATGTTCGCATTAGAGTGAGAGATAAATGACGAACTTGTGAAGGCGCCTCTCTCTCTCTCTCTCTCTCTCTCTAGGAGTGAGGACCAGCGTACTAACAGTTTGGTGTTGTCTTCTTTATAGCCATTGGCTGTTTTGTGCATCTGTTGCACGCTACTGACTCTGCCGAAGTGGTCCTCCCTGAGATTTAAAAAATAAATAAATAAAAGAAAAGGAACGTTCAGCAGATTACACGAATGGGCTTGGGCTTCGTGAAATTATTGTCCTGCCCATTCTTCACTTCGCCATCCCTCTCTCTCTCATTAATCCTACACTTCAACCTTGCTTTTCTTTGTTCTTAGTTCAAAGATTACCCATTTTCCTCTTCTGTGGCAACCCTATTGATCCGTCTCATTCCTCAATTTCTGCTTTGAATATTTAAGTAAATCCTTACCATGAAAATGCCACGGGCATGAGTTTAGAGGATAAATGGAATGGCGTGAGTTAAACTTACACCGTAGATTTTTTAACTTTTCAAAATAATACAAAATATAAAAATTCTAAGTGAAAATTTATTTTGAGACCAGTTGCTATACACATACATGAATGTTTGTAACAAGAAGTCGCTAAGAAATAACTCTTCCATATCGAATGCATGTTTGAATAATTTCATGCAATCACCCATCGCTCATAAATATATATTTAGTGATGAATAAGAAATTGGTATGAAAAAATCTTTTGGATGAAAATCAAAATCGCTTAGTTCTTGATTGTCATCGTACTTTACAAAATATCAACTATTTACTGTATTACATGCATTTGAAAATAAAAAAATTTAATTAAGTACTAAATTAATGCTCCCTCAACTCAATCACAACAATTTAGATTTCTTTTTTATTGACGAAAACGGAGGTAAGAAGCATTATAAAATATTTTTTTTGAAATATAACTACAATATTTGAGATAAGCAATTTGCCACAATCACACCAAGATGCTAAGGATTCAATTAAAGTTTAAGTTACATTGCTCGTATGTGGTCGTGCGACTATTACCTAGGTTTATATTTATACTAAGACATTTGGTTCATATGTAAAAACATTCACATTAATTTGTTAGAAATATTGTTAATTAGTGATCCAACCAAACATACTGTTGGTGGTTTTTTTGAAAAATTTCAACTTTCTCGATTTATCTCAATTTTATCTTATTTTATTGAGAAATTTTAGAAAATAAGTGGGGTTTAAAATTATCATTATCTCAATAATTTATATATGTAAAAAACTTATTTAATCTCCATTAAAACTAATCTCAACTTTTCAAAAAAAAAAAAAAAAAACCAGAAGTCAAGCTGCATTCATTTAGCTTTGGATCTTCATTATGTGTTAATTGTTTAAAACCAATCATTTTTCCCTTGTTGTAACCATTTATGGGTGTAGTTATCTTGGGAGATTCTTTGCTGAAAATAGTAAAAATTTGTATTAGCTTATATAGTAAAATGCTTAGTTACAGCGTAGTGGAGCTTTAGAATGTCGACATGAGTTATATTTGTCATACTGAAAAAAGGTGGGGGACATTTCTGTCAACGCAATAACTCTTCCACTCTTTTTCTTGATTCACAACTTTCAAGGATATGCAAGGCCTGACCAAACCTTTTCTGTCTTTTTAACTTTTAACCGTCTACCAGCCGTCCATAAATCCAGTCCATTCCATTTGGGGCAGAGAGGGCCCCGACCTTCGCTTTCGTTTTTATATTATTTTTAGAATATAATATTATATAAATTCAAAATTACCAAAATGATCACTCTGATTATGATTTTTTTTTTTTTTTGCAGTCTCTTAATATAATTTTTTATGATTTAAATTATATGTTAACAATTATTTTAGTCGCAAATAAAATTTTATGAGTAACATTACAAAATTGTTAATTTAAAACTGTAGTTAAATGATGTTTATTTTGGTGTACTGCATGACACATTGTGATATTTATTCCCAAACCTGCACACTCTTATGATCTTAACTTTCATAATTCTAACCCTTCTTTGCCATTTCAAGATCAGTCACCATCTTCTTCTCTCTCTCTCTCTCTCTCTCTCTCTCTCTCTCTCGCTCTAGCTTTGGGCTGGTGATTTAGATGAATTTAATTCCCTTACCTTGATTGAGCCCCATTTGCATATTTTTATTTTATTTCTTTTTAAATTCTTTCTTTGGATTTAATGAAAGCACCCTTTTGATGGACTGAACCATCTCTTGGAGGTGGACCCCCAAACAGTGTTTTTAAAACGAAATGGTAAATTCATTCTTTGGATTTAATGAAATCACTTTTGATCGGCTATACCGTTTTACAAATCAAATCATATTACAAAGATATCATATATATAATTTATATATTATATATTTTAAAATAAAATAAAATTTATATATCTCTATTAAAAAAATAAATTAATTCTATCGATAATAATTTGTATATTATAATTTTTTTTCTTGTGACAGATTTAAAAAAATAAAAAAAAATGAATTTATATATTATATAATTTGTATATTATAAACTCTATTTTTAGGACGGTTTGAATGGTTTACTAGTTTTATCAGTTTTAATTGATTTTAAACGATATTGATCGAATTTGATTTTATCTTATTTAATAATGAAAATCGTAATGAATTATAGAACAGTTTGCGGTTGAACTAGACGAACATGTCAGTCCAATTCGATTTTAAAACCACTACCCCCAAACACAACACCTAAACATGCCTTAGAAGTTTTTTTTTTTTTTAAACATGAAATTAGAGTTGGAGAAGAAGATTGGCTCTTGGGACACCTTTGAATTTTGAACTCATCTCCAGCATCGTCATCTCTCTCTCTCTCTCTCTCTCTCTCAACATCAATTCCTTCATTCATGCAAACCCTCTTTGACATTAAAATCTCATTCAGAAGTTGGATATGGGGGGGGGAGAGAGAGAGAGAGAGAGAGGAGGGGGACTATAATTCAAGAATTTAATTCAACTACAGCACCCCTTCTCTGCCCCCTCATAAAGTTGTTACATAATATATAATGTTAACACCTGCATAACATGTTCCCTTCTGACCCTATAATGTTTCAAAACATCTTATCCCAAATTTCTATATATTCGACAATGTTACACTTTGCAATGGTTGTTGAAAATTTTGCATTTTCTTCCAAGACTGTTCTTTTTTGGGGGAGTCAATGTTATCACATGTTAAATAAATCACTTTGACCAATTAGAACTTCTGCATTAATAAGAGGGAGCTTGTTTTAGCTCCTTGGAGAAAAAAAAAAGAGAAAAAAAAAGACTTTGCGAAATTAAAAAGAAGAAAGAAAAAAAATCAACTGTTAAATAATCGGGAGTTGCCTTTTCAAAGCCAAACGCTGCCTAAAATTTCTCAGCCGAAAAACCGTACTTCACGGGGTATAGAAATTGTACTTTATTCACAAAAAGTAACTTGGGGGCAAAGAAAAATTAAAATAAAATAAAATATAATACGAGCCTTTGCGTCGCATCACTTGTTGAACTATGCTATGCTATTACGTGTTAACTTTTTTTTTTAATTTAAATAACATTAATTTAATGCTTTTACTACTGTATCAATTCAAATATTATTATTATTATTTGATACTTTTGATATTGTTTATGGAATATTTCGCAAGAAAGAAAATAGACGGGTCATCATTATTGATCTTTTTCCCTTCTAGTTTCCACTCATCAAAAGGTCACCATCTTCGAGGACTCAAAACAAAACCCCCAAAAATTCTCTTTAAATCTAGCAAAATAGCACCCCTCCCTCTTGGGGGACCTCTTTTGTTCTCTCTTTATGCTTATTATTGCACCCATTTGCTCTCTCTCATCCATTGTCTACCAAAGAACGCGGCCGCTAGAGAGAGAGAGAGAGAGAGAGTGAGTGAAAGGTCACCATCCAGTTGTTCCTCATCTCTCTTCCCATGAGGTGGCTTGAAGGTGACATGTGCGCCTCTTTGAGGAACTGCTGTCTTGGGCCTCTCCCACGGAGCCCGAACTCCAATCATGTCATATGCAATCCTATGCCCACAAAACACAAATCAACACGTGTGTTCTCGTGTGTGGACTACATGCTTCGATGCCGAGTGTTCATGTGATCTAAAACTAAAACTCACCTTGGATGGATCCGATCTATCAAGCTCATACATATCCTCCCCTTTTGTTTTCCTAATCCTTTTTGTTTTTTTCCTTTTTATTCTATTCCTCTTTTTTCCCCTCTAATTTCAGTTGTTAATGTGCAAGGTTTCCTTTTTTTTTCCGATATGGTTTTGTAAGTTAAAGTTTGTATAATCTCTTGAGCTGCGTGACCCACTTGTGTTGCTAGTTGAAAATCAAATCAATCCTTTTTTATCTTTGTACCATTCGGGCTATAAGAGAATGTTTAGTTCAAACTCAAATGAAATTAATCAAAACAGTAAAAGAAGATTTTAGACTGAATCTATTAAAAGAGTGCGACACACAGAAGGGTTTATTCCCTAATTTGATATACTTTTAGAATTTTCTAACTACTATTGCTACTGTTGTATTGTTATATTTTAACTAGTCCATGTATGATATATTACCTTACACAAAATTATTGAAAGTTTTCACAAAATCCAATTTATTATATTAATTTTAGATTTTTTTTAATTTTTTGAAAATAACTTCCAACTTAGTTAACTATAAAAAATCTAGAAAATGCTTTCTAAAAATATTTTTTTCGTGTAACGACAATCTTTGTAAAACAAACGGAGCCCCGCAAATTCAAATTAGTGTCATGATAATTTTTCCATGACCAAAAAAAAAGTTTTTTTATGATTTTTTAAAAAAGATATTATTTATTCAATTGTTTTTCCTAAATGTGTATCTCATGCCCCATTTGAGTGGTTGAATTCTATAGAGGGAAGTGAACACAGAAGTAAAAGCACAAAATTGAAGGGCGATTAACAGACATTCCTGTTTGGTCCAGCTTTCACCACATGTGGCCTCCCATTAGTGGTGGAGGAAACAATTCTATTAATTTTTATATATCAAATAAATATTATCTTTACTATCATTCACACTTTATTTTATTTTATAAAAATATTATGTCTTAAATATATATGTCATCCTGTTTCATTTCATAAAAATATTTTACGTTTCATTACCATTGACACTTTATTTTATAAAAATATTATATCTTAAATATATGTCATTTTATTGCGTAAAAATATTTTATCCCCGTTACCCTGAATCCGCCACTGCTCCCATTCCTTGGCTACTGGTGCATATTTAATGTGCTTTCAAAGCAGATATTTTTGTACATATTTTGATTCAGAAGAGAACACAATTGAAGAATGTAGCAACCTAAGAAAAAGCCATGCAAGTGGTGATAGAGAAAATCAACATGAGACTGAGAGCCCACCATCTCTCTCTCTCTCTCTCTCTCTCTCTCTCTAGGAATTATAAATAAAGCCAACACATCAAACACACACAGAACAACATGCATGGGGCTTACAGTGGCCCCTCCTCTTCGATCATGATATGTGTAATACCTAAACTGTCAATTATAAGGATAGTCCGTGTTTATATTTTTTAAAAAAAAAAAAGAGTATGATCATTGTTGTCTTTAAACTCAAGATTTTGGACCACATAGAAGGCATCTTTTCAGATGCTGCATTAACAATGTGGGAGGCATCTTTAATTTTGCGATGTCTTTGCCTCCCCCCTACCTTTTGTGTCCTTTGCATTCAATGTCCATTTGGTATCAACTTGTGCTGACAAACAAAATTTTGGAACCATTCATTCATGTACCCTACTTTAATAATACAAATCAATTTTTTTCACATGTAATCTCTCATTGGATTCGATTCGAGATCTGTAGTTCTTTCAACCCAATTGAGACATTTAAATTCAGAATTTTTGATATTAATTAAAAAGTTTTAACAACCGAATTATCAAACAACCACAAATTCTGCTTCTGTAATCATTAGAAAAGTAAGAGAAAGATTGTTCCTTACCATGTTAGTGGTGGAACAAGATTTTCAAGGGGCACAAGTGGAATTCTGGGTATATGTTTGTGTAGATAAGAAGTGCAGAATCAGGCTTTCCTCTTGCAGGGTCAGGTTATTTTCTGTCCACGTTTTGATGTAGCTAGATATAAACTATGATGCATAAATTTTTTCTTCAATCCATCACCATCTTTGGATCTTGATGGATTTTTGAAAAAGCAACATCTTTTTCTCTTTTCTTGTTTGTATGGATGGTTTTTCTTTTTCTTTCCTTCCTCAAGTTATTTTAGGCCCATTGTGACTCACACCTCATGATATTTACTTGATTCTAATGTGGCAGCATCTCTCTCTCTCTCTCTCTCTCTCTCTCTCTCGGTTTCCCACCCAGTATCAGAAGTTTCGTCCTGACTAATCCGAATCGACTTACTGTTGAATACTTTTCGGTGGGAGGTTTTCTAACGTGATTTTTTCGTATCTATAATGAGTCGAACTCACGACCATGATTAAGAAAATTCATCTCTCTTTCAGCTGAGCCAACTAATGTTGACTCTCTCTCTCTCTCTCATACATATTAAATCTTATAAACATAAAGAATAACTTACTCATCCTTTTTTTTTCTCTAAGAATCATTACACAAATATAACTCTTCAATTTTGTTTTTGACTTTTAATATTCTTTGGCGAACTTTTCAATTTTGTTTTTGACTTTTAATATTCTTTGGCGAGCATTTGTAGTAATTACTCACGGCACAATTCGCTTAGGGAAATTTAATTCAAAGTTTGTACAAAACAGTACTGAGTGCTATGTTATGATATGCAATGATTTATGTACAAGAGAAAAAAAGAAAGAATAATTTTACAAGTATCAAAATGTTAATAGCTAAAAAGTTTGAATTTGATGCAACATTAACTTAATTAATTGAAAATTTGTACCACATATTTACCATTTGTTCGATAAATAACATTATTTTAATTTTTAATTTTTTGGGTAATTATATACAATATAAACTGAGCTTTTTGGTTCACAAGGATATGCCTGCCCTCCTCCATAAATGTTGGGTCGACAAAGAAAGTTGAAAGTTTTGATGGGTCACTTTTAAAGTCTTCAAAATGTTCAGGTCTATAAATAATGCAATGCAATGCCAACACTTTTTACGAACGAGAAAGTGTGTTAGGTGAAGAGATTTTTATTCCTCAACTTATTTATTTATTTTTCATTTGATATTTGATATTTGATGTTTTCGAAGTTAGGAAAGATTTGAGTTTGACATTTAAAGTGTTGCAGCCGAAGTATCTGAATATGGTAGTTGTAAGTTAACGACGTTCACATGAATAATGTTCCCTCCATTTACTTCCTTTCACTGCCAAATGGTCCACATCTTTCATTTTGGATGTTGACATGAGAGACCTTATTTTCTCTCTCTTTCTTTTCTTCATTTTTAGAATTTTTTTTTTAAGAAAAAATTTTCTTTTGTATATTAAAAAAAAACAATATTCATGTAAAGAATATTGTTTATCATGACCCCTTCAGGCCTTAAAATCATGTGAGAGATCAATTTAAAGATAATGCAGGCCCTTTAGGCCTCCATGTACCAAAGCGGCATGCCATAGATAACATAGATAGCAATTATTATACTAGGGTAATACTACAATTATTGTACTAGGGGGTTTGGTCCCAAATGATCATTGTAAGAGATCCTACCTTGTAACGTAGCTTATGGGATCCCCTCTCATCTTCTTCGATGGCCGATGGCCAAAGTGGGAGGGGAAGAACAATTGGGCGACGTCCTTAGAAACAACTCAAACAAGAGAATCTTTCAAATTTCATCTTTTCTTTTCTGATTTAATTTAATTTAATTACATTTTTTTATTAAAAAAAAAAAAGAATTACTAGGCAATTTATTTTTTTGGGTGTGACCATAATTTGTCTTAAGTATCTATTTTTCAAAGTTTAAATAACTTTTGAGTGTTTGAGGTGGTGGTTAGAATTGGCTCTAACAATGTAGGAAAATAAATGCAAAGAAAAATGCCATCAAGCTATTTCCGACTTTGATAACAATCTTATTACAGTTTTGAAACCAACAAATTGAAAGAGTTATATTTGGGTTTAGCGTAACAAATAGCAATCTTATTATAGTTTTGCTGATACTAAAGTAAGAAAACACTAGTGATTTCTATTCTTCTTTTATCTGTATTTTGTTTGAATTTGGATTTTATTGTAATATTTATTTTAGGCCGTACTTTTTATAGCCTATATTTTTCTTATTCTCATGCCGATGCTCCATCTGGACCAAAAAAAATAAAATAGAGGGGTGGGTCTTAAGTTGAAATATATTAGGGGGAGAAGTGAGCCATGTTGCTTGCCTTGATAACCAATGCCTCTTGGCACCATCAAGGTGGTCCCTAAGAATTAAAAATAAGTACTCTCCTATGTCTTTGTGCTTTAACTTCTTTTGCCCTCCTTAATTCCACATAACAATACAACTTCTTGACTTTTTCTCTTTGCAATGTTTAGGAGAGTAGGTCCCTTGATGGTTACTAGTTGATGGAAAGCATTGCATCTTGCAAAATGTAGAGATGCCCCATTGTCACATATAAACTCAAAAACTATGAATAAAATTCACGGGGTGCCAATGCCAAGTATAACCCCAATTATGGCATATTCACTACAATATTTTCTCTGCTCCTATCGGTTTTCTTCCTCATTGTTTGCTTGTAGTGTAGTGTGTGTGTGTGTGTGTGTTGAGGTCAAGATGTGCCATCATAGTCACCCCTTGTGACCACAAGCAAATGCAGCCACTTTGATCACAAACCCAAGATGGAGAAGGTTTGTGCTTGTGGGTCCTTTGATCTTGATGTCTTTTTGTTAAGCCATTACATCGTTTATCTGCATTCTAGGCCTTTGCCATGTTTTGTAAGTTTCCCTCGTTTTCAGTCCTAGGATGGGGAATTCAAGCTAGAATATTGCATAGTCCATGTTTGGGCATATTTTCGATATTGATTAAATAAAACAACCTAGGAATCTTCTATCATCCCGCAGTACGGTAGAAAAGCATCATAGAGCAATAACTTATTCGTTCGGAAATGAGACCCAGAGAGAGAGAGAGAGAGAGAGAGAGAGAGAGAATCCACAAAACAATATTGCCATTTGACTAACTCCCTCGTTCCTTTATGATTATTTTTTAATTTTTTTCCAGTAAAATGTCTATTTCCAGTATTTTCAATATGTTTGAAATTCTTTTAAAAAAAAATTCAAAAATTTTTTTTCTTATTATTTCTGTAATTGCAAATTTTAAACCTTGTTTTAATGCTGATACAAGATCGAGTATTTCCTCGTCCCCGTGTATTCCTTGTTTCCTCAAATTTATCAAATTGGTGGAAAAATAATATTATTTGGACTCAAAAACTTAGTTTAAAATAATAAAATATAATTGGTGCAAATTTTGATACATAAGGCCCAAAAATAGATTCTTTTCACATTATGTCATTAACAAAAATGTAGCACGTCAAATTTTATTATTGTGGATATTCTTTACAAAGTAAAACTGAAAATAATTTTTTGAATAATAGATAATGGGAGAATATGTTAACGGGTTTAATTTTCTCTTAAAACAAATATATTTATTTATTACACAAATGTACATGTACATATCGTAATATTATTAATTATTTTACGTCATATTAACGCCATAGAGACCCTTAAAAATAAAAATAAAAATAAAAATCATCACCATGAAAAATAAGGGACCCAGACCCAGAGAAAGCAGCTGGGCCAAGTATAAAGAAACTTAACAGATTGTCAGTAGGGGCATTCATTGGGCTAGGTCCAGCTTCTCAGAATGAACAATTGCCGAACCCACCTCATATTTTGTCTCTCCTTTGATTGAATCTTTTCCGTTCGTTTCAGACTTGGGAGTAAAAAATGTTTATTAACCAACAGGGTAGGAGCTAGGAATTTTTAGCCATCAGAGTTACTGGACCTTTTACCCTGTACGTGTCCCCTGAAAAATATGGGACCAAAATTAATGTGACATATGAGAGCTCAAATCAAGAGGACTAGACATTTTTCTACTGAGCCCAGTAAAATTGCATTCAATCTCATTTATTTATCAATGACATTATCCATGTTTCATCTTATATGATTTATTATATGCTATGCCCAGATATTGATAAATTTACATCAACCGTGAAATCTCACTGTTTCCCACACTTCATATGCACGGATGCATATAATTGGTGTTTGAAATTCTATTAAATTAAAAAAAAAATAAATTTGAAAACAAGATCACCAAGTAGCTGCTGTAACGTTCAATCTTGTCAAAAAAAGAAACGCTGGGAGCTGCTTGAAGAGAAGTGGAATAGCAAGGTGGTGCATATCTTTTGAATGGTAGATCGGGTAAGAATTTGATTCCATGTTATTCATGTTGGGTTTTAGCATTGTGCTCTCAATTTAATTAGCAAAAGTATTAGATTTTTTAATCAAATCTTGAATTTGAAATTTAGAAATGAAAAAAATTACAAAAAAGTTCCTCCCTAAATTAAATCCGACAATATTCTAATCGAATTAGTTGAAATATGACTCTGAATACTGATCGATTATTTTTTTTTAAAAAAAAGCATATAAATAAGGGGAGCAATATATGATGTGGCGGAAGAAAACCGCACCCGTTGACTGCTTGCCGTGTCTAGAGAGCGTTGTTTATCCATGGGTAGTGCCCCAGCTTCAATGGAACAGGAAAATGGTCTACAACAGATCTATATCACGATAGAGGAAGACGACCAAATGCAGAGAAGTACAAAGAAGGCCAAGGGCAATGACTCTACGGGAAACCAGTCTCAGAAGTTTTCTTTCAAGGATGTCTTAGTAAGACAGGTAATGGAACAGGAGCCAGAAGGTGAAAGGTGGGATGATGATAAAGAGGCTTTCACAGAACTTCTGAAGGATATGGAGTTGGAAGCAGAAAATGCAAACCCAAAAACCCCTTCTGTGCAAATTTCAGATGAAAAACTGAAAAATATGTGGAAGCCTTGGAGGCAATCGATCCTTATGAAATTGTTGGGGAAAAACATTAGATACCAACTGATGCTCGTGAAGATAATGTCAATGTGGAGACCAGAGGGGGAACTAGAACTCTTAGACTTAGGAGATGACTTCTTTCTTGTAAAATTTACACAGAAATCATACTACACTAAAGTTCTTACTGAGGGTCCATGGATAATCCATGAACACTACCAATGGTCAGCAAATAGAAGCCTTGGTTTTCCCCAAAGTCAGCTACAATAAACAGAACTCCTGTTTGGATTAGATCTTCCAATTGAGTTGTTTAATGAAGACATTCTTTTCGAAATAAATAAATGTCTTGGAAAGCCTATTAAAGTAGATGCTAATACAGAAAATGTTACTATGGGAAAGTATACAAGAGTCTGCATGGAACTTGAACTGAACAAACCACTAACCTTAGCCATCCGAGTCAAAAATAGACTCTAGAGAGTGGAGTATGAAGGTCTTCATATTATTTGTTTCAAGTGCGGGAAAATAGGGCATAATTTAAAAAACTACAATAAAGATGCAGACCTACCAACAAATGAAGGCCAGAATTCAGCAGAGCTAAGAATCATCCCCAATCCGAGATCAGAGGAGCAATTGCCGATGGAAGAGGACGGTTTCAGTCCATGGATATAAGCCCCTCGAAGACAAAAATTGTCGAAATTAAACAAGACAAAGTCCAGAGACCCGAAAGAAGACTTCCCTCCAAACAGATTCTAAAATTTTGCAAATGATGGTGACAACTCAGAGTTTCTCACCTTAGCAGAGTACGAAGGGGCTGCAGTAGAGACGGAGTGTACGTTGACCTCAAAAAAGCCTGATCATCCAATGTTTCACCATACGAGGATAGAAAATAACTCTATGTGAGTTTGACAAGGAAAAGTGAATTACAGGGGAGAAATAAAAGGATGTCAGATGCTTTGGGGAGAGGGAAGAGATCCACAAGTGGGATCAGGTCACTAGGGAAAAGTACCGAGACTAAGGATGGTGAGGCTTTTAAATCTGTCAAAGGAGACATCTGGGCCAAAACAAAGGAATTGGGCTAGAAACTCAAAGCCTTATATGGGCCTTTCAAGAGTGAGGAATCCTTACATTCAGGCCTTTTTCTCCTCAGAGAATATGGAAGAGGATGAAGAAGACCCTCAATCCTTAAACCCCACTATTGTTGGGTCAAAGAGAACTAGGTTTGACACAATTTCGGAGTTGGATCCTGGAGATTGGGAGTTGGACCCAGGAGACTATATAAGAACATGTAATCTTGAGGAGGCAAAGCTCAGGGAGGGAGTAGAAACAGGGACCATGATAGCTAAGTGCTCAAATTCAAGGGAAGATACTGCAAATGTGGACGTGAAGATGGAGTTTAAATAGTGTTTTGCACTGCCATTTCTTTTCTTAATCTGTTATATGAATTCAAGGATCATATGTTGGAATCGTAGAGGTGTGGAAAATAAGAATTTCAGAAGAGCCTATATTGAACTTCTGAGAGTTAATAAGCCTGAAGTTGTTTGCGTTTCGGAGACTAAAGTCCACCAAAATGCCTACCCATATTTCCTTAAAAAGTTTGGTTATGTTCAAAAGCACATTATTTTGCCAATAAGGTTTAGATGAGGGATTTGGCTTCTATGTAAAGACAGGATGAAGATGCAAATTAAGGAGAGCTCAAATTTCCATATTACAGCAGAATGCATGGAAGGAACTAAAAGTTGGTTGATAACTTTCGTTTATGTTCAACCTCACCCCCAAACTAAGCAATCGTTCTGGAGTAAGCTCACTGATTATGCTAGCCAAGTCTATGATCTCTGGTATGTGATAGGTGACTTTAATGACATTTGAGCCATGGAAAATACCACTGACCCAAATATTAGAACTTGGCGCAGAAGCAAAAGGTTCATGGAGTACTGCAACCTATGTAACCTCCATGATGTTGGTGCTGAGGGTCCCAAATACACGTGGGTTAGGAAAGTAGCTGGCAAAGTGACTCTCCAAGAGAAGCTGAATTGAGTACTGGTAAATAACCTAGCCAGGCTTACTCAAGGTGGTTAACTTAGTCAGAACCCACGGAGACCATAGCCCTAATCTCCTGCATACGAGCCTAAGTCACCCTCCGAATAGGGCCAGGAGACCCTTTAGATTTGAAGTGGCGTGGCTTTCACATGCACAATTCAAAAATGTTGTTCATAAAGCTTGGTTTGTCTTTCCCTCATCATGTAGGCCATCAATTCCACGGTTGAAGAGATGAAGATATGGAATAAGGAGGTTTTTGGTAATATTTTCAAGAGGAAGAGGGAGATTGAAGCTTGTCTGAAGGGTATTCAGAGGTCCCTTATGTATGGCAAGTCTAGATATCTTCAGCAATTAAAACTAGATCTCCTAGAAGACTATCACAAAATTCTTGACCAGGAGGAAGTCTTTTGGTTGCAGAAGTCTAGAATAAATTAGTACAAAGAATGGGATAGAAATACAAAATTTTTTCATCTTACCACTAAGCTAAGAAGGAATGCAAATAGAATAAGCACTCTAAAACTTGATGGTGCCTAGTGCAACGATCAAGATAAGTTGAGAGATCATGATGTGGATTATTTTCATAACCTCTTTAAATTGGAGGAAGTTGTTAACCCAAGTTCTTGGTATCACCGTTGGTAGAAAAATGTGAGCGATGAAGAAAAAATCATTCTTACTGGCAGAGCGACAGAAGAAGAGGTTAAGAGAGCTGTTTTCTCTATGAAGGGGCTGAAAGCTCCTGAACCAAATGGAATTCAACTAATTTTCTTTCCAGAAATATTGTGACACTACAAAAGAAGCCCTTTGCATTTTTGTCAATGAAACCATTAGAGATGGTTTCTTTCCCCCTCATCTTGCCCATGCCTTGCTAGTCCTTACCCTGAAGCATCCTAATCCATAGAGTATCTTTGATTTTAGGCCAATAAGCCTTTTAAACACAGCCTACAAAGTGTTATCTAAAGTGCTGGTAATGCACCTAAGACCAATGCTTGGAAATCTGATAGGGAATTCCCAAAACAGCTTCATTCCTGGCCGTGGCACTGCTGACAATATCATCATAACGCAAGAGACTATCCATTTCCTTCATAAGTCTAAGAGCAGGAACTATGCCATGATTATGAAGATTGATCTTCGTAAAGCCTATGATAACCTTAATTGGAGTTATTTGGGGCACACTCTATCGGAGTTTGGCTTCCCTCTTCAGTTGGCCAAGCTGATAATGTTTTATGTCTCGAATGGGAACTTATCCTTAATTTGGAATGGGGAACTTCTCCCTTCCTTCCCTGTTGGTAAAGGCTTAAGGTAAGGAGACCCTTTGTCCCCCTACCTGTTCATCCTTGCTCTTGAAAAGTTTTCTTACATGATAAAGGATAAAGTGAGGAGGGGATCTTGGACTGCCATCAAGACTTCTAGGAATGGTCCTAGCATCTCCCACATGTTCTTCGTAGATGATCTCATGTTCTTCGCTAGCACCGACCACCTGAATTTAAGTAATGTAATGGATTGCCTATGAGATTTCTCTACTAAAAGCAGCCTTCATATAAATCATATCAAATCCTAGATTTGGATCTCTCCACGAGCCTTCTCAAGTCTTCCCTCGTGGCGGCTTGCAAATTCACCCTTGTTGAAAATCTGGGTAATTATCTAGGAGTTCCCATAGTGCATGGAAGAATGAAGAAGAGCATCTGTAACTATCTGGTGTAGAAGGTCCAAATGAAACTCTGTGGTTGGAAAGCTAAAGTCCTTAGTGCTGCGATTAGAAAGACCCTTATGCAAGTTGTTTCGGCAACAATTCCTATATACTCCATGCAGACTTTATGGCTCCTAGAGGACACCTGCAAGAGATTTGATAAATTGAATAGACATTTTCTTTGGGGGTCTTCTGACAGTACTAGGAGAGTCCACCTCTTAAGATGGGATAAGGTTTGTCGTAGCAAGAGGGGTGGGGGGTCTAGGCTTGAGGAAAATGAGGGAGGACAACTTAGCATTGATAGCAAAGTTAGGTTCGAAAATAATCAGAGGAGATAAGGACCTTTGGTGCTTGGTCCTCCAAGGTAAATATTTGGGACATAATACCCATAAATTATAATAAAAGGTCAAACCACTCTGTCATCTATAGAGAAATTTTAAAAAGCAGATATTACATTAAAGAGGGTCTGCAATTGGCCATTGGGGATGGCAGCAACATAAGCTTCTGGGTAGACAAGTGGGTTAATGGGGACATCTTGTATAACCACGCTATTATTCCATGGGATCAATGCCTTCCCTCTCTGAGGGTTAGCCACTTTTTGGACGCCAGGAGAGGGTGGAAATTAGAGGAGCTTAACAAGTTTTTGCCAGCAAATAAGGTTGAAAAGATCAGAGCCATTATCCCTCCAAACAATCCAAACACTGGTGATTTTGTGTGTTGGAAGGCGGTCTCAGATGGCAATTTCTCAGTGGCATTTGCATATAATTTAGTGCAACAGCATAAGATTCAGTCCCATGTAGTTTAGCAAGATTGGTCTTGGATTTGGAAACTCAAATGCACTGAAAAAAAATGAAGTTTTTCTTGTGGCTAGCAAGTAAGAACAAGCTCCTGACAAATGCTGAACGGAAGAAGAGGATGCTTACTGAAAATCCCAATTGCCTTATTTGCAAGCGTGAGGAGGAGACTATCCTTCATCTCCTAACAGACTGTCCCCTTGCCTCTCAGGTTTGGAAAACTGCTTGGCGAGGTCTTAGAAGCCCTCCATATCCTCATGTTTTTTAAGCTCGGGAGTAGATTAAAGAGGTAATTAAAATTTTGTCTATAAAGGGCATAGTTACTTTCTAGATAATTTGAAAATCTAGATGCAAATTCATCTTTGAAAGGACAAATCTTTATGTTGAGGAGGTTGTTGCTGGTATAAAGAGGATGGTTAGGGACTGTGAGTTGGTCTTCTCTTGCAGGAGTCCGATGTGTAACCAGGATAAGTGGGTTATCTGATCCCCGCCCCCCAAAGGAACTCTAAAATTAAACTCTTGTGGCGTTGTGGACCAATTTTTCTCGGAGTGCTGGAGCAGGTGACTTGATTAGAGATTGTGAAGGGAGGTAGGTGGTTGGTTTCTTCACAAATATTGGAGTCTCAGAGGCCATTATGGCTGAGGTTTGGGGTATTGGGGAAGGTCTATTGTTGGCCAAACGTTGCAGTTTAAAGAGGATTGTGGTGGAGCTTGATTCCTAGGTTCTGGTGAACCTCTTCTCTTTAGGAGTTAAGCAAGGGAACAAATTATATAACCTTATGTTGGACTATTGAACCTTAATGGAGGAGGTTGAGGTCTTGCAAGTCAGACACATTTTCAGAGAAGCAAATTAATGTGCCAACTTCCTTGCGAAGAAAGGCATAACTGGTTCAAATGGAGTAGTGCAGATGGAAATTTCGCCCTTTGAGCTCCAAGATCTTCTGCAGAAGGATAGTAGAGGCTTTGCCCACTTTAGGGGTTAAGGCTTTAGGGCTTTTGGTTTTTTTCCTTGTTTTAGGCCTATGTGCGACTTCTCTTTTTTATCAAAAAAAAAAAAGAAAAAAGAAAACCACGCCGGCTCCTGGCTACACTAATGGGCCTGGGCTACAGGCCTCAAAAGGTGTTGGGCTTGGCCACTGTCCCATCTTTTTATTCATTTTGGGCTTGATGGCTTCGTTGACGTGCTGGTGGTCGTGGCAGGTTGAAAATTGAAACCCCAAAACTGATTTCTCCGAATCGTCTTTGCAAATTCAATTCAAATCTGAACGCTGTCCTCATCGTCCGCGCAATTCTTCTACTATGGTACGTATTTCTACCAATCAATCAATGGTTTCCTGAATTTTTATTAGGAAATTTCTGGTTGAACTTTTGGTTTTAAATCCGACCAGGGTTCTAGGGTTCCTCCTTTTTCTTAGATTTATAGTTTTTTTGGGTTGTTTTTCTATGACTTCCATTAGTTTTTAACCGATCTGTATATGTTTTGTAAACCACTTTCAGTGAATAGGGCATGAAAGAGGGAAACCCTACTCCTTTTTTCAAGCGCATTTTAGTGAATTATGCTGCCGAGGTACGTTTTGGCCATGTTTCTGTAGAAATCATATGGTTTCATGAGTTTGACTGTGGTCGGATTTCTATTTAAGAAACATAGGTTGATATGATTAGGTTGATAGAAATTACCTATGAAGCATGAACAACATGAGGACACAATGACAGAACAAAGTTTACTAGCTGTAAGTTAATAAATATCATATGGCTCAAGCCGGATATTTCATAGCTGGTGGAGGCCCTCGAATTGATACCCAAAGGCAGACATGTTCCCTCCAAATCATTATCTCATCCTTTGCTTTATTATTTCTATCTCTGTGAAGTATGGTGGATTTGTCAAGATTATTTCCCATAGCATGGAAGTAAAAGTTAAACCGTAAGAATAAAGCAACCAGATGTCTTTGTTTTTACTTTTTCTTTTTTTCTGTATTTATTGTCCTTTTGATTTGGAATTAGTGAGGGGGATAGAATCATTCTTTTCCCGCATGGGGCATGAAATTGCTTGAAGGAACTATGGTTATGTTGATATTTTCCCCTGCATTTATGTAGTTTGATTCCTCATCTCCAGGCAAAGGTTTTTGGGAGTTGCATTGTAGAAAAAGTTCCGGAGGTTGAACGTGATATGTGTTTAAAGGAGTTCAATGCATTGAAGAACTGCATGCAGAACACGGTATCCTTTGCTTTTGACAATAGATACAGTTGATATGCAAAATAAGAATGTATCTTTGGGTTCGTGTCCCTTCTCATGAATGTTTTCTTAAGATCATTTTGTACTTATCTTGACAGTTAAGACGCAAGGTTTGATTCTGGTATGCTCCTTTCTCATATATTGAGGCTTATAGGATGCTAAATGAGCCATCTGAGGTGATATTTAAAAATTTGTTGTAAAAGGTATTGCTACTATAAGATGAATACGAGTTGTTGTTGTTGTTGCTCTTCTTCTTCTTCTAATTATTACTGTTCTCATAAGATGATTGACCCTACTACAGTGGTGTAACAAAGACAGTATTGCTCTTAGGATTGTTTGCTGACACATACTGAACGCTGCAAATCAAATTCTTGAGGTTGAAAAGAAAGTACCAGAAAACATGCATGGGAATGCTTCAAGTTCTCATTCTAGTGTCAGTCATATTGGATCTGGTGCACTCTCACATGTTTACATTCAATATCCACCTTTAAGATGCAGAATTTCAGGATCTAGAGGTTTATTTTATGATGATGGCAATAAGTTATTAATACTGCCAACATCAGAGCAGGTACTATATGGATCTTATGTTGTACAATTCATTAGTTAAAAGTGGATGATGGTCTATTCAATCTTCACTTATTGTTGCAAGAGATGAAGTGTTGGAATACCCTTTTTAGTCACATTTACTCTTTCTTTTCCATCTTAAATAGGTGTTTTCGTGGAAGATGGTTCCGTATTCTCCTCATGTTGCCCCAACCTCTGATTCTGTTTGTGAAGGGCCCATCATGTCTATTTGGTATTCTTTAGATGCCAAGATTTTAGCAATTCAAAGATCTAACTTTGAGATCGAGTTTCGGAATAGAGAAACAGGAGAGACTTTTAGTCAGAAATGCAAATCAGAAACAGAGAGCATACATGGATTCTTTTGGACAGATTGTCCTATCTGTGACGTAGTCTTTGTAAAGACCAGGTATCATAAATTTCTTATTTATAATCTTGAAAAGTTTCATATATTAAAAGATTGTAATTATTTATGAAATACATATTTTTCAGTTTTCTGTCGGAAAGGATATAGCTAGGTAACTCTTGTTCAGGTCCCTACTCTATATAAAGTAGATAAATAGTAAAACCATTTGGCTTGGATGTTAAAATATGTGATAATTAATGTCATTACCACAGGCATGTCATGTGTAAACACATGAATTAGAAAATGTCAGTCTAGTTCCAGAAAAGTGGGATTTTCCCTGTTTCTTTCAAAAGGTTGGATTTATTAACCATAGAGAAAGTTTTGCTCCTCAGTCTTTTTTTTAGTCCAGCAGCTTCAACTTATTGTTTTGGATTTATGAATTTACTGCATGTGCTTCAGATCAGAACTTTTGTTATTTGTTTACCATTAGTGGCTTGTACTGGTTTATATGTGCCAGGAGCAAAAGTTATTATCTTTCAATGACTGTTTTGCTACAGTATAATATGAATTTGTGCCTTTTAAAGTATACCGATATTGCTATCTTTAACATCTGCTCCATAACCTTATTGTTTTATTTGCTGTATTTGTATCATTATACAGCTGCTCAAATGGGTAGGCAACCAATTTTCTTTCATACTTGAAACTTCTTGGATCAATTTTCATTTTTTTTTTCTTTCATTGCCCTCACCTGTCTTTTGTATTTCACGCCTTTCATATTGTACTAAAGAGTTGTAATCTACTGACAGTGGGCTCGACTTCTTTGCTTATGATTCTGAGTCAAAAGCTCTATTTCTGGTGGATTCAAAAAAATTTAATATTACATGGTATGTTTATACTCATGAAAGTCGTCTGCTACTTCTTGCTTCGGGGATGCAATGCAAGAGCTTTATTGGGTTTCAGGTATAACCGTTACTTCAATCTTGCATTTCTTTTGAATCCAACACCACTGCTGTACTAAAATTTTCCTCGATAACTCAAATTTCAAGTGGGTGATGATCAGTGTGTTTGTTCTTGGAAGGTGTTTGGAATGATGATTTCCATTCTTTGTGGCTTTCCCACAAATATTTTGTATGTCCTCCCCTCACACTGCATTAAATTCTCTTTTTAATAAAATGGGAGTTATCTTCTGCGGCAAGTTCCATTTTTTTTTTTTTTTTAAGGGAGCAACTTTCTGGATCTTATTTCTGTACTTTGATCGCTAAACTCTTGTTACCCATTCTCTTCTTTTGCCAAAAGGCTATGGAGTACTGATGGCTCAGGTTCTTGTTCTTGCATGTTGCTGCTCCCTTTTTTAATCTGCACAATTTGTTCAGAAAATGAATGTCCCTTCTAAAGTTTAGGCTTTCACTTGTACCAAGATTCTCAGCATTATTAATACTAATGGCTTTTTGAGAGTGATGCAACCTCTCAAAGCTATCTCTCTCAGTTTGGTTCAGTGCCACGTGTAGTTCAGGGTTCATTGACTTTTGCATTCTCATGTCTCTTTGGCTACTTAGAAATTGGAATCCACTTTTCATATTAGTGAAAAACAATGGGTTAATGCATATTTTCTATTGACCCTGTTTGGAGACTTTTGTACTAACGAGTTCAAAATTTTATGTAGGAGTGTAATAATTGTGATTTATTTTACTACTTATGGTTGGTGAGTGTTGCTTGAACTTTTAAGGATTAATTCCTTCCTTTCATTTATGACAGAGTTTTACTTGCCTCTGTTCAACGTGTAGACAATCTGGTTTCCGAAGAAGATATAAAAAGAAAGCTCTTTGTTTAAATATTCCATCCTTGTAATTTTTTTTCTGTTTCCTTTTTGCTTCTTTAGAGGATATCTTTTCCACTTTTCTAAACAATATCGGTCTTTCTTGGGAACATATTTTCGTCTTTATTCAATATTGTCAGTGTCGTGGCTTATCTTTTCACCATCAATTGATATTGTTCCACATGGCTCCAGATGAAAAACTTTTTGTAATTTGGAAACTTCAGGCTTCTCCAGTGTGGTTCTTATTCTCACTGTCAGGTTTCTGTTTGCAGCTTTCATCTGCAGGGATTATTCGTTTGCCCAAGTTTGAGATGATAATGGCTAAATCTGACGCAAACAGTAAGCCTGTTCTTGCTGCTGAAGATGTTCATATTGTGACTGTGTGGGTGTCCTATTTTTCCGTTTCTTATGCTAACTGAACTTCAATAGCTTAGAAATGATTGCTGGTTGATGATTCCTTTTGCAAATGCCATTTTAGATATGTTCTAATTCTGTATTGCTACCTCTCCCAGCTATGGTAGAATATACTGCTTGCAAGTTGATAGAGTTGCAATGCTTCTGCACATGTATAGATTTTATAGAGATGCTGTGGTTCCACAGGTAATAGCTTTTCAAAAACTTAAACTTATTCTTTGGGTTTTTATTTTATTTTATTTTATTTTGGTTGAGGCTGGAATGTTTTATAAGTCCAAATCAATTTTTTTGAGAAAACACAAAGCAGGCTAGAATAGGTGTTTTGTTCAAAGAACAAAGTTTTTTATTTCTAAAACTGCATATGTTGAACAAGAAAATTAGGCCTCCTAGTTTGGGGAAAAATCATTGTTATTGATATTCTATGAACCACAAATCGATAAAAGGCTTTGACTTAAGGAATTTTTTTCCTTTAAAATGGAATTGGCTACAAGAGAAGGGGTGACTGTAATTCTGGATAACAGATTCAAAAGAGGATTTTAAGAGTACATACTTAAAAGGGCATACCCAGTGATAAAACTCTCACATTGTGGGGTTTGGAGAAGGGAATACCTAGGCAGCCTTCCCTTTTTTTTTTTTTTAATTCGGCAAGGACGCTGATTCGAACCATAAACCTCCAGAATATAATGGAGAGACTCTACCATTGCGTCAGAACGCAATAAAGAGTACATACTTGTATTATTAATATTCTATATTACAGAATCTGTATTATTTACTGGAGGATATGTTTTAGGAACACTAAGAAATCTAGACCTGTTGCTATAAAATATAATTAAGGTTTCTAACAAAGTAAAAGTTTTGAGACAAGATATCCTTGCAAATTGTAAAACACTGATAACAGGAGGATTGACAATAAAGACAAGGGCCTTTCTAGAAAACTCAAGTTGCATATCCAAGGATGATCTACTAATCTTGTGTGAGAGCCATCACTTGGTTTGAGTTTGATAAAAGGAAGATATTGAGAGTAGTGTTGGAAAAATAAACTTGTAGTGTCACCTGCTGCTTTTTTTTTTAATTATTATTATTATTATTATTATTATTCTTATTCTTATTCTTATTCTTATTCTTATTATAGATTACCAAGCTAAAAATAATAATATAGAAATTGAAGAAGATGATTTAGAAACTAACAGTTTTAAAAGTTATATAAATGAAAAACCCAAGGATGTCAAATTAGTAATAAATAGTTTAGGTAGACAAGATAATCAATATCATGTATTAGGAAAAATAAAGGATAGATTAGAAAGAATATTGATAGATACTGGCGCAAGTTTTAGTCACATCAGTAGAAATAAAGCTAGACAATTAGGTTTAGAATGTAGAGAAAGACCTGTAGAATATTACATAAACTTTAGAGAAAAAGTTATTTGTACACAGGAAGCTTTAACTCCATTAGAGATTAGAAGTAGCATTACCAGTAGAAGAGCCAGAAAGACATAATAAGATAATTTTAGGAATAGACTTTTTAGAAAAATGTACTCCTTACACAATTACTGAAGATTTCGTAGAATTAACTATACAAGATCTATAGCATAGAATAAGAAGAATTTTAGATAACAGATAGCTATAGAATATACTTTTATGGATAAAATAATAATAGATAATGAAATAGAAACCATCATAGGCAATGAGACAAATGAAAAGGAAATTAGAAAGAAGTTAGATAATAGAATTTCTCATTTATGGTTAAAAGAAAATTGGGATGTAGGAAAAGCTACACGTTACATATCAGAGCAAGGTTTAAAGGCCAAAAAACTTCAATTAATGTGTAAAACATTAGAAAATTTAAAATTCAGACATAAGCAGTTAACAGTTAGATTAGGACATCTTTTAGAAAGCAATAAAAGTCATAAGTTAGTTCCAATCCATAAGTATATAGAAAAAATCAATTAAAGTTACTCAAGCTAGATTAAAAGAAATAGATCAAGAATTAAAAGTTCTAGCAAATTTTGAATGTTTTTAGAATATAGAAGACTTAAAAATCTAAATTTAGAAATTAAAACTAGACTTAAGAATCTTAGAATCGAATTAGAAAGTTGGTTCGATCATCCTAGTCATTCAGAAAAATTAATAGTTAGACAAATTTATTTGATTCAAGGACAAATTCATAGAAAGAAATTGGCAAATCAAAGACTAAAGAAAATAGAATTTTAAGTTCTGGCTTTAGTATTTTTACCTAATTTTTATTTACCTAAAGATTGTTTGCTCTTTATTATTCCTATAGATATTTTGATCTATTTGATATTTTTGTTGAATTTTTAGAAGAATTTTTATGAAAGATAGATTAGATATTTTAATAGATTTAGTTACCAAGTTAAAAGAATGAGTAGAACAAGATAAAGTTAGAAACATTCAAATAGAAACATCAATCTTAGAAATAATTAGAAATAAAAATAAACAAATAAAAGAAATAAAAGACAAATTAGATTATATTAAAAATCAGAATTCAGAAATCTTAGAAAGAGTTAAATACTTAGAACATTTAAAAGAAATAAAATTACAAAATAAAAAACCAAAACCTATAGAAATTTCTATATTCAATACAGCCAATAGAATAAAAAAATAGCTAGGGACTTAGAAAAAGCAGCCTTAAAAATATACAAATAGTAAAAGAAATTAAAAAATTAGTTCTTGAATGACTACTTCTGATAACTTGAAATAAACAAAGATTACGAAAACATATTAGAATATTGCAAAAAAATTTATCCAGATCCATTAGGATTTAATTCAAACGAATTAACTAGTAAAACAAATAAAAACTATCATAGAATTTTTAATGTAATTATAAGACTTATTATAAAACTCCATCAAAAATTAGATAGGCTAGAATACGATATAAGTCTTTTAGCAAACAAAGTAAATAGAAATAAAAATAAGCCAGATTTAGAAAATTTAATAGATAATTTTAATAAAAAATTAGACTTAAAAGCAGAAGGGAAGAAAACGCCACCTGTAGAAGCCCGTTGGAAGTATTGGTAGAATGGCTAGTTTCAATTCCGAAATAAGCAATAAAGTAAAAAACACCTTTAGAAATAGAAATAAAGATAAAGAAATAAATAAGCTTGAAGAACTCATAGACATAGATAGTCAGATAGAAAACTTTGGAAGGAATAAATTAGATCAGATAAAAACTAGCAAATTATTTGAGAAATGTAGTTTTTTAACAAAAGAAAAATTCATTAAGCATTATAGTGAAAGGTTTGTTAGCTGTACTAATGATAATGATCAAACAAGTATAGAATTGTTAGAAACTCAAACCTATAATAATTTAAAACAACAAGGGTTAAAACAAATACATTTAGGAAGCATAATTGTAGGAATTAAAGGGCAGCATAGGGAAAATTTAGGAACCAAAGTAATGGTAGTATTGTACAACAATAGATTTGTAGATTTGAAACAAAGTATCTTAGGAACTTTTGAGATAGATATGAATAACCTAGGAGAGATTATTTACCTTTTACCAAACTTTTTTATGAAAACCTCTGAGTTTAGAGAAAGCATTAAGATCGGAATAAAAACAAAAGGTTATCAAATGTTAGCTAATAAAAACAATTTATTAGTATGTGTAGCATTTTTAGGAAAGTTAAGTAACACTAGTATTGTGAAGTACAAATTTAATTCGGAAATGACACATAGGTTATTAGGTAGTGAAGGTATAAAAGTTTTACCAGCATTTAAGTTTAAAAGTGAGCTTAACGCAGGTTTAGAATGGAATTTAGATTCTTTTAATAAGCAAGAAATCCTAGAACCAACTAACACAATAATGTACAAAAATAATGGTCGACTTAATATAACTTTTACAGATTACCAAACTAAAAATAATAATATAGAAATAGAAGAAGATGATTTAGAGACTAGCAATTTTAAAAGTTATATAAATGAAAAACCCAAGGATGTCAAATTAGCAGTAAATAGTTTAGGTAGACAAGATAATCAATGTCATGTATTAGGAAAAATAAAGGATAGATTAGAAAAAACATTGATAGATATTGACGCAAGTTTTAGTCACATCAGTAGAAATAAAGCTAGACAATTAGGTTTAGAATATAGAGAAAGACCTGTAGAATATTACATAAACTTTAGAGAAAAAGTTATTTGTACACAGGAAGCTATAACTCTATTAGATTTTCTACAAGTAAGATTAGAAGTAGCGTTACCGGTAGAAGAGTTAGAAAGACATAATAAGATAATTTTAGGAATAGATTTTTTTAGAAAAATGTACTCCTTACACAATTATTGAAGATTTCGTAGAATTTATTATACAAAGTCTACAGCATAGAATAAGAAGAATTTTAGATAACTAGGTAGTTACAGAATATACATTTATGAATAAAATAATAATAGATAATGAAATAGAACCATCATAGGCAATGAGACAGATGAAAAGGAAATTAGAAAGAAGTTAGATAATATAATTTTTCATTTATGGTTAAAAGAAAATTGGGATGCAAGAAAAGTTGTACATTGCATAGAAGACAAATATGAGGAATATTTAGAAAGAAAGAAGGAAAAAAAAATTATGTTAAAAGATGAAGGTAGTAGTAGTAATGTAACAATGGATAGTTAGTATAAAAGAAGTAGACAAGAATTTAATCAGGAAAAAGCAGGATCTAGCAAAGCAGACTATGATAAACCATTTTTAGCAAAATCAAAGGTTGCTTACATAGAACCTACAACAAGTTTTAAAAATTATGGTGCTAGAAACCCGTAGATTTTATAGAATTAACTCCATCTAGTCAAGGAGGTAGTATATTAGATATAGGAAGATACAATCCACAGCTTGGGAATAAGTAATAAATAGGTGGGAATTAGATGCTGTTAGAGCATGGACTAATACTGATAAAAGTACAGACATGTTTACATACTTAGAAACATTGTTAGGTGAAATCGTTAGTAATTTGTATAATGCATCAAAAACTCAGAAGGCTGGTCAGATAGCAGAAATTAAAGCATTAGGAGAAAACCCATATACCCACCAATTATTTATCAGAGTGACAACTTTATCGTGGTGATAGTAGTAGTCAACAATGCTAACATCTCACCGGAATAAATATTGCGGGCGAAGAAATTTTTGATGATTATATAGTAGAACAATACCTTAGACAAGAAATAGTAGAAACTTATTTAGAAGAAAAAATAATGAAAATTCAACTCCCTGGGAAAGTAAAAAAACTTATAGAATTAGCAAAACAGTGTAAAATAATAGGTGATAATCCATTAGAATATTGGGATAAAAATGGTTATAAGGCAAAAATAGACATTAAAAACCCAAACATAGTTATTAGAACAGCCAATATAGAATACAATTCTCAGGACATAGAAGAATTTAAAGTTCAAATTAAGGAATTGTTAGAATCAAAAGTAATTAGACATAGCAAAAGTCTACATAGAAGTGCAGCATTTATGATTAGAAATCACTCAAAAATAAAATGAGGTAAGGGTAGAATGATAATTAATTATAAAAGATTAAATGACAACACAGTAGATGATGGATACAATATACCAAATAAAGATGTTTTAGTAAATAGAATTCAAGGTAGAAAGTTTTTTAGTAAATTTGATTGTAAGTCAGGATTTTAGCAAATTAGGTTAGAAGAACATAGTGTACCATGAACAACTTTTATTTGTAATGAAGGTCATTTTGAATGATTAGTAATGTCCTTTGGATTAAAAAATGGATTTAATTTTTAGGGATTTAGATTTCATCTTAATATTTATCGATGATATTTTAGTAATGTTTAAAACTTTAGAAGAACATTATAAACATTTAGAAATAGTTTTCAATAAGTTTTTAAAAAATGGATTAATAATTAGCAAAAAGAAAATAGAACTTTACAAAAAATTCATATAATTTTTAGGAATGAAAATAGGAAAAGGAACCAAATAATTATAACAACGCATAGTAACAAAAATTTTAAATTTTCCAGATAGATTAAAAGATATAAAAGTTTTGCAATCTTTCTTAGGAATGGTAAATTATGCTAGAAATCATATTAAGGATTTAGGAAAACTTATTGGTCCATTATATAGCAGAACTAGTAAGTCGGGACAGAGAATGATGTAGAACTAGTAAGAGAAATGAAAAATAGGGTTAAAAATTTACCAAAATTAAGATTACCTTTAGAAAATGAATATAAGATAGTAGAATTAGGTGTTAGTGAATTAGGATGGGGTGCTATATTATTAGTAAAACCTAATAAGTATAGTAGTAAAAAAGAAGAAGAAATTTATAGATATTCATCAGGTAACTTTAGAGAATCAAGAATAGGACCATTAGATTTTGAGATATTAGGAATTATTTATATTGTAAATAGTTTTAGATTGTTTTTAAATAAACCATTTACAATTAGAATAGATTGTAATGTAATAGTAGCTTTTTATAACAAACTTAATGAGAAGAAAATTTATAGTAAACGATAGTTGAATTTAGTAAATACTTTAGTAGGAAATGGATATATTTGTAAAATAGAACATATTAAAGGTAGTGACATTAAGTTAGCAGATTTTCTTTCTAAAAACGTAACTAATTTAATTTTTGTAAATGTTTCCAAAACATAAAGAGGCAAGGGACGTTCATAAATATCTCTGCAAACAAGTTAAAGATTTGGACAATCTTTTGAAGACTGAATACATTTCTCAGAATCCTTATTTAATCAATCTGTTTACCAATGCCCTTAAACAAGAAAAAGATAGAAAGAAATATGTAGAAAGTTTGTTAAAAAAGATTGCTTTTTAATCTTTTAATGCAGGAAAATGTTTCTCAAACTTCAAGAAGCTCGCGACATCCACAAGTACATCTCGAAAGAAGTTAAAGAATATGAAATAATACTTAACAATCCATTTGTAGCAAATAATAATTTTCTTAGAATAATATTTAGTCATGCTTTGAATGATGCTAAAAGTAAGAAAAAACATATAAAAAGTTGTTAAATAAAATTGTTTTTTAAATTTCACTTTTTATCTCTGATTTGCAGGTACAATGGCCAATCAAAAAATGCAGTTCGGTCAATGAGAACTTAATAAATTCCCTAGAAGCTCAAACATGTATTTTAAATCTGCATTAGAAACTCATTTAGATGATAGTCGGCAATGTATCCTAGATAACTTATGATCTACATAACATATTAGCCAAAAGACTAAAATACTTAATGCTTTAACTTGGTATTTTAGCAAGATCCCAGAAAAACATAACAGTAGTTATTATGCATATTATGTAGTCTATAATGGTAGAAACCCTGAATTGTACAAAACATGGCCCCAGGTTTTAGAACAAATTCATAATTTTTCAAACCCTATTTTTAAAGGTTTTTATGATATTAAAACTGCATTAGATTTTTGTAGAAATAAGATAGGTGTCAATTTCTGCATAGTCGATGAAATTAGAAATGAGTTTAATCATAGAAATTTTACATCCACGTCATCAGCATCCACTTCATATAGTAATACCGTTAAGACAGATGTTACTCAAAATTTAATATTCTACTGTCATTGTGAAACGATAGGTAAGAATTTTAATATTTTGAATAACAAATATAGAGAATTTAACGATCAAATTAACTCTCAAAGAGAGTTGATTGATATATTAAAATCTCAATGACTTAGAAAAGCAACTGTATGATAGAAATGTAGAATACACACTCATGGTAGAAATGTTAAATTCTCCCTGTAGCAAAAAAGTTAAAAATAGAAATTTGGAAAAAAAAATGCAAAATATAATGTTTTTTAGAGCAGATATAGAAATTAAAATTTTAACAAAAGAGTGTAGCAATTTAATTTTAACTTTAGCAAGTAAAAATTTTATTAGAAATATAGAAATTCTTCGGTCATTTTTAGAAAGTAGAGCGCCATTCTTAACTGTAATTCACACTTTCGATTAGCATGATCAATCTCATAATGAAAATTGCAAGTTTCAAATGCTTGATAATTTTACATATGGTTGTCAAGTTCATTTTTATTTTTTGAAGGGAAATGTTCGTGCTCTTATTTTTAAACCTTTTAGTATTTTTAAAGATGGAATTGATTTGAAATCTTTCTAAATACTCTAATGGATTTTGAAAAGATCGGCCGAATAGTATTTACTGATCCAGACGAGACAGACAATCTCAATTCCAGAAAACTTTCAGTAGCAATACTCAGTCAATTCGAGTACGGATTTAGATTTATAATAGCAGAAGTTAATTCATCAATGCCTGAATGGCTTGAAAATGAAATTGCACCAACAATCCATCATATTTGGGTTTACGGCATCAACAATCTCACCGAGTTAGATCCATTACGCGGCACAAATGTACATAGTAGATGTATCATTAGCAAATCTATAGAAGAACAAGCTAGAAATCAAAAACTATATTCATTAGCACATCGGCAAGGGATGGTGTATAGACGCAATGAAGGTTTTCATCCTTTCGCCGATTCCAAAATTTAGAAAATATATATGAGGTATCCGGCATAGATGAATCCGTATATAGCAGAAGTAGTATTTGAAACGGAGATATTACAAAAAAGAAATAGAAATGTTATAGTGGGAAGAAGATATTAGAAAAGAGATTTTCAACGGATAGATGTTCGATCGAGAAGACTATGAATACAGCCTAAACAGTGAAGCAGCCCACAACTTGGACAAGTAGAATGTAAAAGTCAATAGCAGTCAATTCAACTTTTTCTAGCAATAAAGAAACCTCCACGTAGCAAACATCTAGTCAAAATCAGCTTTAGTATAAAGATTAATTTAGCAAGGAAGGAAGACACGCGACAATAACAAAGTGAAAGCAGTGGTGGACCAACCCAATAGTGCGCTATGAATTACCTCAGTACTCCACTAATGTCAAAAGAAGTCTCCACTACTCAAAGCTCAGTGCTCCACTATGCTCGTATCTATCTGTAAATAAAATAGGTTTAATAATTTTTGAAATCCGAAATCATAGAAATTCTATAAATGACAATCATTTGTAAACTAGAAGGGCATGCGCAATTTTGCATACGCAGTTCTCACTCCTCTATAAGCATAATCTAAAAAATCTTTCAAACTCTTTCTGTATTTCCAAAAGTTTCAATAAAAGTTTGAAATATTTCATCAAAACTCTGATTGTAAGTACTTTTACTCTTACTTTTTAAATTTCATTTATTTTCTTTAGCTAAGCCCGTAAGGGGAAAAGGGGGAGATTGTCTAATTTTTTAGACTAAAATTATTAGTATCAGATTGGGGGATTCTTACCCAACCTAAACGGTCTGAAGGAAGGTGTTAAGGCCGTTTAAGTGTTGTTGGGCCATTTTTATCCTTTGATAACAAAATAGAGAGTCCCTAAGGCTCTAATTAATCTGATATTAAAATTTTTAGTTAAAAGGAAAAAGACTTAGTCAAACCTTAGGGACAGATTAATTAAAGCCTTAGGGACTCTTTATTCTGGTCTTACAATGAAAGGATAGAAATGGCCTAACAACACTTAAACAGCCTAAACGCCTTCCTTCAGATCTTCTAGGTTTGGTAAGAATGGTAACAGCCCTCCAATCTGATACTAATAATTTTAGTCTAAAGAATTAAATAGTCTCCCTATTTTCCTCTTACGGGCTTGGTTAAAGAAAATAAATAAAATTTATAAATTGAGAGTAAAAGTACTTACAGTCAGAGATTTGATAAAATACTTCGAACTTTTATTGAAGCTTTTGGAAATACAAAAGGAGTTTGAAAGATTTTTTTAGAGGGTTGTGCTTATAGAGGAGTGAGAACTGCGTATGCAGAATTGCGTATGCCCCTCTAGTTTATAAATGATTGCTATTTATAGAATTTTTATGATTTCGGATTTCAAAAATTATTAAACCTATTTTATTTACAAATAGATGCGAGTATAGTGGAGCATTGAGTTTTGAGTAGTGGAGGCTTCTTTTGACATTAGTGGAGTACTGAGGTGATTCGTAGCACACTACTAGGCTGGTCCACCATTGCTTTCGCTTTGTTATTGCCGCGTGTCTTCCTTCATTGCTAAGTTAATCTTTTTTCTAAAGCTGATTTTGACTAAATGCTTGCTACATGGAGGTTTCTTCATTGTTAGGAAAAGTTGAATTGACTGCTATCGATTTTTACTTTTACATGTTCGAGTTGTGGGCTGCTTCACTGTTTAGCCTATATTCATAGTCTTCTCGATCGAATATCTGCCCGTTGAGAATCTCTTTTCTAATATTTTCTTTCTATTGCAACATTTCTACTTCTTTTTTATATTCTTTTAAATATTTTTTGTAAATTTCTGGGTATAATGTTTCCGTTTCAAATGCTACTTTTGTTATATACGGATTCATCTGTGCTTGATACCTCATATATATTTTCTGAATTTTGGATTCGGCGAAAAGATGAAAACATTCATTGTGTCTGTACACCATCCGTTGTCGATGTGCTAATGAATACAGTCTTTGATTTCTAATTTATTCTTCTGTAGATTTGCTAATGATAGTTCTACTATGTATATTTGTGTCGCGTAATTGATTTAACTCGGTGAGGTTGTTGATGCCGTAGACCCAAATATGATGGATTGCTGGTGCGATGTCACTTTCGAGCCACTCAGGCATTGATGAGTTAACTTCTTCTATTACAAATCTAAATCCATACTCGAATTGACTGAGTATTGCTATTGAAAGTTTCCTGAAATTGAGATTGTCTGGATCAATGAATACTATTCGGCCGATCATTCCAAAATCCATTAGAGTATTTAGAGAGATTTCAATATCAATTCCATCTCTAGAAATACTAAAAGGTTTAAAAGTATGAGCACGAATATTTTCCTTCAAAAAATAAAAATGAACTTGACAACCACATGTAAAATTATTAAGCATTTGAAACTTGTAGTTTTCATCATGAGGTTGATTATGCTTGTGAGTTACAGTTAAGAAGGGCGGTCTAATTTCTAAAATTGACCAATGAATTTTTACCTTTCTAATGAAATTTTTACTTGCTAAAGTTAAAATTAAATTACTACACTCTTTTGGTAAAACTTTAATATCTACATCTGTTCTAAAGAATATTTTATTTTGTATTTCTTCGAAATTTCTATTTTTAACTTTTTTGCTAATGGGAGAATTTAACATTTCTACCATGAGTATGTGTTCTACATTTCTATTATACAGTTGCTTTTATAAATCGTTAAGTTGAGATTTTAACATATCAATCTACTCCCTTTGAGAGTTAATTTAATCGTTAAATTCTCTATATTTGTTATTTAAAATATTAAAATTCTTACCCATCATTTCACAATGATGGCATAATATTAAATTTTGAGTAATATCTGTCTTAACGGTATTATTACATAAAGTGGATGCAGATGACGTGGATGTAAAATTTCTATGATTAAGGTTATTTCTAATTTCATCGGCTATGCAGAAATTGATACCTATCCTATTTCTACAAAAATCTAATACAATTTTAACATCATAAAAACCTTTGAAAAGAGGGTTTGAAAAATTATGAGTTTGTTCTAAAACTTGGGGCCATGTTTTGTACAATCGAGGGTTTCTACCATTATGGACTACATAATATGTGTAATGACTACTATTATGCTTTTCTGGGATCTTGCTAAAATACCAGGCTAAAGCATTAAGTGCTTTAGACTTTTGGCTAATATGTTATGCAGACCATAAGTTATCTAGAATACATTTATGACTATCATCTAAATGAGCTTCTAATGCAGATTTAAAATGCATGTTTGAGCTTCTAGGGAATTTATTATTGTTATTGATCAAGACCCCCCTTTTCCAAATTTAGGCCCACAGACCACATCCATCTAATAATAAATGGATCCCTTTCTCACTTCCAAACCCATCAGACATAATAAAAGTAGCGAGAGTAGCATTTGCCATCTAAAAAGAATATGATGTGACGATTGAAAAGGATTTACAAGAAAATATCCAGATTTATCAAGGTCCAAATCCTTTTACTGGAACGAATAGGGATCTGAAGTGAATGAGCAAGGCCAACATAGAAGTAATCTCGGGAGTCTCAATAATTTTTCCTTTGTTAGCATCTCCATCCTTGCAGCTGAAGCGTCATACTTTCTGTTAGAAAATGATAAGACTGAGGCAGAAGTCCTAATGAAGCTGGGGGAGGGGGTTGGGTGGTGAAAAGTATGCAAAGTGGCAACTTGATTTTGGCACGAGTTTTTCCAGGCAACATTTATTGCAATGTGGTTTACATAATCTAATTTATCCATTGTTTGTTATTAATGAAAGATTATTTAGCCTATGAAGCACCAACACTCCAATACATGAAGTATTGGTGTCAGACACTCCCAGGGGCACAGATATATTAGGGAATATGTGTTGGGCACGACATGTGGTATGCGCCCCTTTTATTTTTTACATTACAGACCCTGCTGGGACATGCGTGGGATACTTTGGGGACACAGGAAGGGAAAATGCAAGGGTTTATATATTTACAATTTTGAAGTGCCAAATTGGAATCTTGGCAAAAAATTTATAATTATTTTGAGGATTTTAGAAAAGCAAGAGTTTCTAGTTGCTGACATCTCTTATTTTAAATATGATAATTAATTTGATTGTCTTTTCCCAACTGAGTCCATGCCTACTTTTTGGAACTTTGGCGTGTCGTGCATCGGGGTCTGTATTTGTGTCGTTACCTGGGTCCTAGCTTTGCATTCAAGTTTTTTACACTGCTGCATCTGGGATGTTATTTTCATGTGATGCTGCCCAGAGCAAATAATAGAAACTTTTGAACTAGTTGGTCACTAGAGTCTTTCAGGAAGCTTTTTTGTTCATTCTTGACAACTTTCTTTTTTAATTTTGGCGCTGATTCTTTTGGCATTCTTGGGCTCATGCATTGGATATCCATTTGTTTCTAGTCTTATGTTTACTTCGAATAGAAACTCAGACTCCACCACTGGCAGCAGAGATTATAACCTTCATATTTAATTTCATTTATTTCAGGGGTCTTTGCCAATATATTCAAGCAAGATTGCTCTGAGTGTCGTTGATAATGTGTTGCTTGTGCATCAAGTAGATGCAAAGGTTGTTATACTCTATGACATATTTGCAGATTCCCGAGCTCCTATTTCTGCTCCTCTTCCTCTTCTATTGAGAGGTCTCCCAAGATCTAACACATTATCTCGATCAAATAGCCAAGATACTAAAACACTGGAAGCAAATAATGCAAGTGATCATGAAGCAACCATCTATGGAGATGGCTGGACTTTTCTTGTGCCTGACCTCATATGTGATACCGCAGCTGGATTTGTTTGGAAGATTCATTTGGATTTAGAGGCAAGCTCTGTTGTGGATCTTTTCCCTTCCCTATCTTTGCACAAGTAATTGCAAATTCTTGCAGGACATATGTTTTACTTATTGTATTTTTTTTTTTTTTTTTTTTTTATGTCACTGCAGGCTATTTCTGCCAGTAGTTCAGAAGTTCCATTGGTGCTAGAATTCTTGCAGAGACGGAAGTTGGAAGCAGTAAAGGTAACATCAATCATGCATTCAATATCAGATGAATTAAACCAGGCGCCTGACTTGAGCAGCAACCCTACATTTATAGAATGGTGTTGGTGTCTTAAGAAAAGATAGTGTTCATTTTTTCAAAAAAAGGGGACTGAAGGATTTATGAGGTTACACCTTTTTAATGCTGGATAAGGCAATATGTATATCTGTTTGTCTTGCTGTTTCAGGCTAAACGATTGTGCTTGGCCATTTGTCGTGCTCTAATGCTAGAGCACAGACCTATATCCATGGTTGCCAGGGCATTAGATGTGTTGGTGCAATCTTATTCGTATTCAATCAAGACAGGCAGTTATTTCAAGGGCATAAAAGCCGGAAAGCATCGACATTCTGATTTGCCACAAGAGAGTAGTCCTCCAGCAGTTGCTGAAGAGTCCACCAGAAGAGTTGATGCATATGGAAAATCAATCAAGAACGAATCTGGCACTGGAGTGGGCAGCCAATTTTCTACTCGACCTTCAGATCTCTCAACTTCCGATTCTGAGGGGGACAATGAATTTCAACCACAGAAAATCAAATTTATGGATTTATCTGAGAAGGGTGGTAAAAGAGTTGGAGAACTGGGTCCTGAAACTTCTGGTTTTGATGCTCAGCCATCACCTGCCAAATCCGAAATGGTCAGACCAAGTAATAGCCCATTGGATATTCATGTTTCTGAACTGCTAGGACTTCAAGCTACTTCAGCAGCAATTTCACCTGCTGAAATGTACAGCTCTGTGTTTTCTCCAGTGGAAGAAGAGATGATTGGTGATCCTGGCTACTTGGTTGGAATCATTGTTGAGTTTCTTCGCAGGTAAGTTAAGCTGTTTAATTTGGCGGGCACTAGTTTCCTTAAGTTTAAGTAAATGGACCTCTTCAATGCTAGGACTAGTTTCCAAGTGAGAGGAAATTACTTATTCAAAATGTTTATAGTTAGATTCATAGCCATTATGGCAATATTTGATTTGATAAAAATTGAAAAAGAAGAGAACTAGCTTTTGCTGCGTTATATCTACTGCAAACATCTGCTCTCTATTGCGAATGGTTCATCCATTCAATTACCAACTGAGAATAAGTAAACGAAGCCCATGGGATGCCATCATCTCAAGAAAATGGTAGTGTACTAGAAGATCGTGAATAGATGGGATCACCCTCTTACCTCATTTGGCTCTGGGAGTCTTGAATTCATCTAAGTTGCCTTTCTGATGCCAGACCGTTATTATTTCCACATTGCTTAACCACCTGTTGCTGTGAAATGGCATGGTTCTAGAAGTCTTAAATTTATCCTAGTTGCTTCTCTATGCCCGGAACCATTATTATTGGTTTCTTTTGCATAACCACCAGATATTGTCTAGGAATAATATATTAACAGAACTATGAGGAGCTTCTACGCGATGTTTTTTCTTCAATGGACTTTACTTTCACAAAGTGTTGGTAGTACCTGCCTTTTGCAACATATACATGGTTCAAATCCTAGTTTTGCCACAAGCAATAAGCTAAGGATGATAGAAGAATATATTGGCCCTTACTCAACGTTTGAGGGTCCAAATTTCCTTTTTTTTTGGGGGGGGGGTTACCGTGTAACTTTTTTTGGGACCAAGACTCTGGTTGTTGTTGTTACCATGTAACTTATTCTGCTATGTGTATTTAGTTGTTTTGTAAACTGGAGTTGCTCTTTGATGATTTGGTTCCTTGATCTTTGTGTCATCATTTGGTTACTGCAGTGCCAATGTTGAAAAAATCAAAGTACCTCCAAATCTTTATGTGTTGATTGTGCAAGTGCTTGCCCGCAGTGAGCGATATGCTGAACTTGGATTGTTTGTTATAAACAAGGTCCCCTCCTTTTATGTGTTTTAAGAGCATTTTTTCTCTTTTATTTTTCATCTGTTACTGGTGTATTCTGTGGTTTTCCTTTTCCTAGTGGTCTTAAAATGAAGCCATTGATGTACAGATTATTGAACCATCAAAGGAAGTAGCACTGCAGCTCCTTGAGTCTGGTCGCAAGAACTTGCAAACAAGAAAGCTGGGTCTTGATATGCTTAGGCGTCTCTCCTTAGATCATGACTATGTTTTATTACTGGTGCAAGATGGATATTATCTTGAAGCTTTGCGTTTTGCACGGAAAAACAAGGTACATTATGACTTGTCAAAAAATAAGATGTTTATGCTTTCCCTTAAAGAAACTTCTGCATAACCAAAGTTCAGGGTTTTTTTTTTTTTTTTAAAAAAAAGAGTTGTATTTAATCTAATAAAATGGAAGCGTTACTGTTTATTGCTCCATAGAAATGAAATAGGCTCACCTGAGTGGTATGAAACTCTCCTCTGGAGAGAACTTGTCTTCTCTTCTTGGAGTGGGAAACTGTTTTACCTGGACAACTATGTTCCTTTCTGGACCAAGTTTGTACTGGGGTGGGAGCACAACTGAAGTATTTCCTGGAGATCTATCAAAAAAAAAAAAAAAAAAAAACCCTTCAAATTTTCTAGCTTGGAGAATTGTATACCTGATTAATTGTTTAACCAATGTAAGGTTGGATCTGCAGGTTAACACCATCCGGCCCACGCTGTTTCTTGAAGCAGCTGTTGCTTCTGGTGATCTGCAACATCTAGCTGCAGTTCTTAGATTCTTTTCAGATTTCATACCTGGTTTTAGAAACACTTCAGATCATAGTACTTACAGCCGAATTCTGAATGAAATGAGTTCTGCCATTGCCGTTTGAAATTTCTGATGTGTGGTTTGTAAGCATGCTGCAGTCAAGTGTCTACTCTTCTTTGTGTAAGTGCATGTAATTCATTTTTTCTTAAGATTTTTTATAGTGAAACTTCTATTATATGTCCCTTGTGTGGCACATATTATGCCTTTTCCTAGGAGAAAAAATCAATTGATAATATAGGGGCTCTTTTATATTAATTTATTGGACATCTAGCAAAAAGTTTTGGGGTGCACCAAATAGTTTTATGAAGTACCTTGACTGCTAGGAAAGGGGACTCTTACATGAACATTAGTCAAATGCTTTCTGTTGTATGTTGTAAATCTGTCTATGGAAGACATACAGGGAGCCATATTTTCTTTGTATGTATGTGAACTCCTTTGCCCATTGAAAGTTCTTGGGCCTTTCTAAATAGGGTACTTTTTGTCTTTTTTAGTCATACAATTTGATGGTTAGAAATAACTTCACCTATTAATGACCCATGATTTATTTGCTAATTTGAAATAAAGATTTTGCCCATTGTTATTTTATTATTATTATTATTATTTTTCCGTTGAACATACTGTACTTTATGCCCCTTATGATATATCCTTTGGTAGTAAATTGTCTAAATGCATTTTGTTTCCCATTCTATTTGGATTGACTTCATAGATTGAGTTACCAACTTCTGTTTATAAGGTGATGCAGTTGCGCAATGCACTCCTTGCTGTCCTCATTATTTTCTTCTGAAAAACTACAGATATCCAAGTAAAAACTCGATTGAGAACTTATTATTTTCTGTTTTTGGTTGGAAGGTACCTAAATCTTGTTTTATGTGACATGCAATGCTCACCAAATATACGGACTAAATTATGTTTATGTCCTATCTAATCAAGGCAGTCGCTTCTTGGACTTTGTCATGGAGATATTGCTTTTGGGTTCGCGGCAATTGGAGGTTATTTGCAGTGATTTTGCTCTTTGTCAGCCTATCAAGTGGTTTTTGTCGTTTTATATTCACAAATCAGTAGCCTCGAGTAAGTGTAGGTTTGCACAAGGGGGGTTGTTGGTGTCTGTGCTTGTAATCATTCTGATACGGTGTTGAGGGCTTGTACCGAGAATTCAGTTGATTCCTTGAAACTTCTAGGTTCAAACGAGGGACATGGTTGAGCTTAATCAGCAACGACAAAGGTGAATCTATCATTTTGATAGAACTCACGTGAAGTGACTTCTTAATCCCATCTTATCAATTAACGCAGTCTAATACCATCACATCTTTCACTTGTCTAAATCATTAAAAAAATAGGATTATTGGTTTCGATTAAAAACGGATAGATTGAATGATTTCAATTAATTAAAAATTTGATTAATCATTCGATTTGAAAAATAAAATTTTTATTCAGATTTTGTTTAAAATCTAATTAATAAAGTTGTGAAACTGGTTTAGATAAATTGATTTGCATAATTTGGTTTGGTATTATTTTAAAGTTAAATAGTTTTTTTAATCATTTTGAAATTAGTTCGGATAAATAAAAGATAGATCATTTAACTTGAAATTTAATTTGAGTAAATTGATCTGGATTTCATGTAGCTCGGTTTGATTGTTGGTTAGATTTTTTAAAGTTCAAAATCTCAAATAACTTGAAAAATTGAATACATGTTCGAATGAACACCCCTTGATGTCAACTACAAAAAAATATCTATAAATAATTTCTTTTGACAAGTTATAAAATTTATTCGTAAATAAATATAAATATTATTATATATTTACAATTTTTAGTAGGTTAAAAATAAAAAACAAAAAAAACCAGTCCCTTGGCTCAAGAAAGTTGGGATAAGTTTCAATTTAGCTTACATGAAATTTTGAATTAAAAAAAAAAAAATTATTGACATCAATAATCAGGGTTACGGGGTCTCGTCTCTCTCTCTCACTCTCTCTGTGTAGAGGGATGGTTGGCCCATAACAAAAGGGGCCAGGCCGAAGGCCCTGCCAGGACCACTAGTTGTGGGGGCGAGTGAGGTCGGCTGCCAGCAGCAACGGTGTTTGGCCCGGGGAAAACCAGATCTACAATGGCAATTCTTTCTTGATGTTCTAAGGTTGTCGAGTGTCATTTCAATTTCAAGATCCCTCCCCACCAAAAGCATACCATTGATAAGATGATGCATGCGTAATCGAGTCCAGCTATTGATCAACTCTCAATTTATTCTGTCTGCATTTTGTTTGCAGGTAATTGTCCAACCAAACCCTATGATGGTATTAAGATCCCCACAACATTATTGAACTTACCCAACTTATACTTTTAAGGCATGGATTAGCCATATAAAAATCTTCAACCCTTTTTCCATAAACACGTCTCCTACCAACATTTTATATTTGAACTTCTCCTAAATTAACTTATACAATACAATCATTATCTCCATACATCATAAGTTTGGTTCTTGTGGTGGATTAGAAATTTTGGGATATGTGTAAATAATAGATGCTATGAATATGTCTCTCTATGTGATTAATTCAAATTTACTTACGATAATAAATATAAAAATTATAAAATGAATATAAAGGAGTTTTTGCATGCTAAAAGATTTATAGTGCAGAATAAAGTTTTAATTCAACAATATATGTACACTAATTTAGTTAATAAAACTCTTAATTCTTGGTTAGTATTCAAAATGTACTAATTCATATAAGATCTTAGTTGTTTATTATATTAATTTTCTCGTATTGTAGTATTTATTGGTTAGAGAAAATGACTTGGTCCTCACATCTACTACTACTAATGATAGCATATGGCTTGATACCACCAACTTATATTAAATGATTGTAACTTCGAAAATGGTAGTTGAACTAGCTCTCTCATCGTTTTGCATTGGATTTTGGATTGCAACAAAATTATTGAATGAATCAGACTGTTTCAACCCCACCCTCTTTGGAGTTTTCATCTTTTTGAGTTTGTCTTTTTTTCAAAATTTCACATAGTTTCTTTTATTATTATTATTATTATTTTTGTTTTTGGTACAAGAATATGCAACCATCAAGGAACGGAGGATGGAAATTAGGAGCTTCTACCATTTGACCCGTCCAAAATTATTATTATTATTATTATTTTGGTTTCAGTAGCATGAGGGCTTTTCTCATATGACAATGTCTTACTTTGTAACCCAAAAAAAAATAAAAAAATAAAAAAAATACACTTTTGACTATGTATGTCTTTTCTCCGTGATTATTAGCATTCATTTAAGGTTAATTCATACCCTTTAAAACCATGCTATCTTTTTAAGGAATTTGCTTTATATGGATGAACATTACTTCACCATTGTACTTACTTGATCTTAGCCAAAAGGCCGAGAAAGGTATGCCATTGTACTTACATTACAATAGATAAAGAGAAAGTTAAGAAAGAGAGAGTTTGTATTGATTCACACTTAACTATCTATCATTATATCCTTCAAGAAATAATTTAAGCGATAGAATTTTTCTATTTTCATCCTATCTTCTTCCAATTTGATTTCATTTGATTGTATTTTCTGTACAAAAAAAATCATTATCTTTTACATTAAAAAAGTATTCATTCGATATACAAAGTGCTCCTGCTTAGTATCGAGATAAAGAAATGGTGAACATATATATACATAGTTTTTCCCTTATATTTTACATTAATGGTCTATAAAAGATTTATTTACGATATTGCCGAGCAAATTTATGAAAATTCCTTTCTAAACCAAAAAATTAAAAGAGAAAAAGAAACAAATCCTCTTGCAATCTCAATTAGGTCTCAATGACTGTACACTAATATGATTTTTTTTTTAATTGCTTGTTGAACTTGCAACCAACTTTACTATAACTAGCAGGTTGCGAACATTTCGTGCGTCGAGCTGTGTGTATCACTAAAAAAATAGTTAAAAATAATTATAATTTATTATTTTTATAATACAGTCATCAAGTTGTGAATAGTATAATTCAAAATATTAAAATTTCAATTGTAATAATTTATTTCAATAATTTTAAAATCTCTTTTAAGAGTTTTTAAACTTTGAGACCAAAATGACTCATCAATCTTTCCTTTTGGACTTACATTATCTAAACGTGGTTGAACCCAGATTTTCAAAGGGATATCTAAATCTTAAAAATAAAGTGGCAGATGAAAATGATAAAAAATACAAAACAAGAACACGTACAAACTCAAAACTTTTTGAGTTTTTTAGAGAGATATCACATGTTGGTTATGTGAAAGAACAACCACATCCATTAGTTTTTTTCTTTTATATTTAGAGTTAGTATAGGGTACCCATAAGATGTGGATTGTATTAAATCTATAATTAACTCAATATTTAAATTAAATTATTGTTTAAATCAGTAAAAAATATGACATATATTAATGACAAGAAAAAAAGAGACTAATAACTGGAGTTCTAAAAAAGCCAACGAATGAAATAAAAAAAAAAGATAATATGTAGAGTAAAAATGTAATAGAAATAAAAGAATGACCATTTGTAGAACCAAAAAAAGGAAAAAATATATGTCAAAAACAAATTAAGAATTTAAGAATAAAAAATGGTTCAAAAATAAAAAGCTTAAGGATTTGAATGAAAAAAAAAAGTATCAAAAAAAGATAAAGGATTCAAGCGAAAAAAAGAGGAACCTGAATGAAAAAAGGACTTGAATGTAAAAAAGCCTATACGTAAATAATATTAAATATATTAAATAAAAATTATTAAAAATTATATAACGCTAATATTTGTATAATATTTAAAAAAAAATTATTAAATATATAAATATCTATTTAATATTTAATATTTAATAATTTAATTTTGAAAAATTTATAAGTATTAATATTTAATTTTAATATTTAAATATTAACATTTAAATATTTGATATTTAAATTAAATATTAGATTATAATACTAAATATTAAAATATTAATTTTATCGATTTTGATCGGTTTCAAACGGTTTTGATTAGATTTAATTTTATCCGGTTTAATATAAAAATAGAATCGAATTAGATAATGATTCGCATTCAAACCAATTGAATCGGATGGTCCCGTTCAGTTTTGAAAACACTGGTCAAACATAGAGTGTGTGTGGATGTCATGAATTTCATATTGGTTCTCAACAAAATCATAAAATGATACTTAAATTTAATATACTCTCTCACCCAATAGGTGGATCTTTTGGATTGAGTTTTTTATTGAGTTTGAATCTATCAAGTGGGCCCATGATAAATTGGTATCGGAGGTAGACTAATATAAAAAAAAAACTACCTAAAAGTGGACTACTTGATAATTGATAAGGCCCAAATTGAGACCCATCTAAAGAGAAAAGAGTTAGCTGCTGTCAGAATGAGAGTCGTCTAAAAAAATAAAAAAGGTTATCTGGTGTTAGAGTGAGAGCTGTTCAAAGAGAAAAATGGTTACCTGACGTCAAAGTGAGAGTCGTCTTAAGGAAAATGGATACCTGATATTAAAGTGAAAGCCGTTTAAAAACAAAAATAATTACTCGATATTAGAGTGAAAGCCGTTAAAAAAAAACAAAAATATCTGTCGTAAAAAATTTAGAGTGAGAGCTGTCTTGAGTGAGAGTCATGCATAAATATCTAACTTTTTAAGAAGTGGATAATATTATGAATCATATATTAATTCTTAATAAAATTATAAAATAAGATTTAATTTTAAGAATCTCTTTCGTCTAATAAATTAAGTTTTTATTTTAAGTTTTTTATTAGATTTGACCCTATCAAATGGGCTCATGACAACGGATAGCACGGCAGACGAGACGGCCTTAATGCCCTTTTCTCTTTTCGCAGAGCGCATCAATCCTATTACTATTACTTTATGAAATTCGTGTATTTCAAGCCACAACACAAACCAATACAAACTGAAGCCTGCTTTGACAGTCGATTTATAGAAACTTTTAAATAATGCATTATCTCTGTATAAAGATGTTGGTGATGCATATATTTGTGTTCAAAGGTCAGACACTTTTAAATCATGAAAGCTCAATCGCCCATCACCCAACCTTTTTCTCCAACCTGGACCATAATATGATTATATCATCTTTCCAAAGTCCCACGTATTGCTTTCTTTGCATGATGATGTGGGCATTAAAAGTACGAATACAATACAAGCAAACAATCTTTTCAATTACTCAGAAGTTCTTGCCATAATTTTCTAATTAAAGAAATCATGGGATATTATTATTATTATTATTTTTTATAACTTGCCCCTCTTTTTTTTTTGAGGTGGTTCAATAATGTGTTAAGAATCAGTCACATTAAATCATGAGAAACCCTAATTAAGTTTAAATCCAACGATGGATATTGTGTACCCACATAGCATCTACCCTCTTTGCAATGCAAAAACATAGAAAAAAGAATTGAGTTTATTGAGAAAAGATAATTGAAGATTATATATGTCACAGACTTTACACTTAGAAGGAGGGTGGTTGGCCCATCACCCTCCATACCCTGCAATTCACTTCCACAAGTAAGGGATGCTTCACTCACCAAACAAGTAACCAAGTATGGGTCTCCATAATGATTGTTGATGGCACAACAATTATAAATAGAGACAACAATTGCAAGGGTCCCTAAGTTCAATTCATTTTAGTCTCACACACCATCTAGAGAGAGAATTGAGAGCTTGGAAGGCTTCTTGCACGTCCGGAGGTGCTGCAAAGCAAGTTACAGTCGCCGGAATCCATGGCTGGAGGTATTCTTGCTTCCGCTTGTTATTCGGTTAAATTTTGCCCTATAATTCATGTATTAGACTTGCATGAATATGTCAACATTTGGTATCAGAGCCAATAAAGCCTTTGTCTGCATTTCCGGCGAAATTTTCCTTTTTTTTAGGTTCTGAATTTTTAAAAAATTGGCCCAAATTTGAACAAATTTTAAGGTTTTGAGGTTGGAAATGAGTTTGGCATCAAATTTTGGATGATTCTATGTTTTTAGAGAAAAAAATGGAGTTTTTCGACACTTTCCGGCGGCATTCCAGCATTCAGACCCGCCGGATCCGGGTCGGGACCCTCGGGGTCCATTCGGGTGAAGAAGACCCGGATGCAGGCCAAAACGACGTCGTTTTGGTCTGCAATTTTTGAAATTACGGATCTGCCAGAAATCTTTCTATAATTACGTAATTGCCCAAAATTTGTTAATCTGTCGCAATCTGGTCCCTATGACTTTTCTGAAACTCTCAAAATTTTAAAACGTTGCACATTGGTCCCCGGTCTTTCTGAAAAACCCGGTAAACCTTGGAATATTACAGATTGACCCCAACACATTTTGAAATGTTATATTTTAGTCCTTCGGACTTAAAAAAAAAAAAAAAATTTGAATAAAAAATTTAGTTTTTAATTTTAAATTCATATTTGGATTATTTTTGAGAATTTGAAATTAAAGTTTTTTTTTTATGTGTATTACGGTATCACACATAAAAAAATTTGTGTATTTTACACAAATTAATTTTTATATGGTCTTTTACGCATTGATGAACGTGTAAAATAAAGATAAAGACCCGTACAAAATCATAAAATTATTAGAATTTTATAATTTTGTACAAATTGATTTTTGTATGGCTTTTGCATATAAAGATGCATGCAAAATAAAGGTTGAAGCCTACATAAAATTAAAGTAAAATATTCTTGTGGTTCATATGATTTCTGATTGTTAGGGTATAGCCACAGCAGCTCTAATATGAAAGAAATTATATATTGGGATGATTTTGACCACATAAAATAAAGAATATTATTTGTGATTATTTATTTTGTGTGACAAATTTTATCCCACAGGAATTTTTGTCATATTAAAATAATTAATCAGAATTAGATGACAAAACTGGATAACCTAGTTATGTGGATAGTCTACCTGAGTTTAGAGTTTTCTCCTACAAGGTTTTTCGAGTTTAGCAGATTGAGTGCATGTCTAGGAAAGTCCTGTCAACAAGACGGGGATAAGTCTAAGGTTGGCTGGTTCTTAAGCGGTCCCATGTGACCCACCACCTACCTGGGGACTTTCCTGGTGTACGAATGATGCTATCTTGTGGACTAGTAGGGAAGTTCTAATTCAGGGAAAGATTTTCTACATAATTTCTCCTAATTAGCCCTCAGGCATTAGGAAATTAAGTAATCTTGTCAGTCTTCTTTTAAAGTATAATAAATCTAATCTGAATTAGAAATTCAGCCCACAGGCAATTTCTGTGTCAGGAGATTTATTTTATATGTTTTACATTGGTAAACATATGTTAAAGCCTCAACTAAAATTTGTAAGCATTTTGTTGCAGCTATACAAACTGTTGATATCGTTGAAGTTCCCATATTAAATGGTGAGAACTACAAGGTGTGGAAGGAGAAGATACTTCTCAATTTGGGATGGCGTGACTTAGATTATGCTATCAGGCATGACGAGCCGCTTAGGATAACGGATGCCAGCTCTATAGCAGACAGAACGCTTTATGAGCGCTGGGAGCGATCTAATCGCCTCAGTACGATGTTCATTAAGGACAAAATATCAATTGGCATCCGCGGCTCCGTCAATCAATATAATGATGTCCGTGCTCTTTCTTAAGGCAATCGATGAAGCGTTTGAGACATCCGATAAAGCTCTCGCCCAAGACCTTGATTATGGAGTTCTCATCAAAAAAACTCACCACTATCCACCGGAGTACGCGAGCACATTATGCGTATCCGGGGATATAGTGGCCCAACTAAAGACTCTTGAGGTGGAGATGACCGAATCCTTTCTAGTGCACTATATTCTGAACACCCTCCCACAGCCTTATAGTCCCTTCAAAATTTCCTATAACACACATAATGCTAAATGGTCCATCAATGAGTTGATGACCATATGTGTACAGGAAGAAGGGAGGTTGCTCATGGAAATAAAGGAGGGAACCAATAGCGCACATTTGGTCATGAAAGGAAAGGCGAAGGGAAAAGCCAAACTGAAAGGAAAGGCAAAGGGACCTATCCCAATCATAAAAAAGGAGTCTACGTGTTTTTTTCCTTTAAAAAAGAAAAGGACACATGAAGAAGGATTGCCAAATTTCGAAATGGCTTGCTTGCCAAAGGTACGGAGATCTCTTTTGTATGTTATGAATCTTTTATGACTGAGACTTCTTATGACACATGGTGGATTGATTCTGGATGCTCAATTCACATTACGAATGTGTTGCAGGGTTTGCAAAACCTGCGGAAACCAGTGGGCTGTGAGCAATTCATCTATTCAGGAAACAAGATGAGCTCGCATGTAGAAGCCATTGGAGATCGCAAACTCGTTTTGACTAGTGGACATGTCTTGCAGTTGGAAAGAATTTTTTATGTACCAAGTTTTTCTAGAAATCTAATTTCTGTATCAAAACTTGTACAATTCGGATATTCTTTCCAATTTAATAAAACAATGACATTAGTTTTGCATTCAAATGTCGTTGGTATGGGTCTATTAATTGATGGACTATATGGAATTAATTTGCAAGATAACACATGTTATAACACAATACATGTCGGTGCAAAAAGGTGTGTCATAAATGAAAATTCCTCTATGTTGTGGCACCGGAGATTAGGGCATATTTCTATTGAAAGGGTTAAGAAGTTGGTAAAGGATGGAGTACTTAGTACTCTAGATTTTAGCGACTTTGAAACCTGTGTGGACTGTATTAAGGGTAAGCAGTCCAATAAGTCAAAGAAAGGTGCCAAGAGGAGCTCAGATCTATTAGAGATTATTCATACAGACATATGTTGTCCGGATATGGACTCATATGACCAAAGGTATTTTATCACCTTTATTGATGATTACTCACGTTATATGTATCTCAATCTCCTTCGCCATAAAGATGAGGCGTTGGATGCCTTTAAGGTTTTTAAAGCAGAAGTGGAGAAACAATGCGGTAAGCAAATAAAGATAGTGAGATCAGATAGAGGTGGAGAATACTATGGGAGGTATACTGATAATGGACAGGCACCTGGTCCATTTGCTCGGTTTCTTCAGGAAAATGGGATCATTGCCCAATACACCATGTCTGGGTCTCCAGACCAAAACGGTGTGGCTGAAAGAAGAAATCGGACATTATTGGACATGGTAAGGAGCATGATGTCTAGTTCTAAATTGCCTAAATCCTTGTGGACTGAAGCTCTTAAGACGGTTGTGTACATATTAAATCGGGTTCCAACTAAGGCGGTTTCCAAAACCCCATTCGAAATGTTTAAAAGATGGAAACCTAGTTTGCGACATGTACGCGTTTGGGGATGTCCGTCAGAAGTAAGGGTTTATAATCCACAGAAAGGAAAGAACTGGATCCGAGAACCATAAGTGGGTATTTCGTTGGATATGCCGAAAGGTCCAAGGGATACAGATTTTATTGTCCATCTTATCATACTAGGTTTGTGGAATCGAGAAACGCAAAATTTCTTGAGGATCACTTGATCAGTGGGAGGGATGCCTTTCAAGACTTAGTCTCTGAAAGAAATCTATCAAGTATACCTTCTACTTTAAGTGAAAAGATGATTGTCATTCAAAACGTCTCTCCAGTACCCATGGACGTTGACCCGATTACAGATAACAATCAAAATATTTAACAATCTACTGACAGCGAAACAGATCAAGTTGGATAGCCTTCTCCTAGAGAGACTGTTGAGCCGATATTAAGGAGATCCGTTAGGATTAAGAGGTCAAGCAATATCTAGTGATTATATAGTCTACCTCCAAGAGTCCGACTATAATGTTGGTGCTATGGAAGATCCTGAGTCGTTTTCACAAGCCATAAACTCTAACGATTCGAGTTTGTGGCAAGAAGCCATGAAAGATGAGATGGATTCCATGAGAAGTAAGGAGTCTGAGATCTTGTAAAGTTACCTGATGGGATAAAACCTATTGGATGTAAACGAGTCTTTAAGACAAAAACTGACTTATTTGACAACATTGAAAAATACAATACCGGATTTGTTGCTAAAGGATTCACTCAGAAGGAAGAAATTGATTATTCGGAGACCTTTTCTCTTGTATCTAAGAAAAATTCTCTTCGCATCATTTTGGCGATTGTTATACATTTTGACTTAGAGTTGTAATAAATGGATGTAAAAATTATATTTTTAAATGGAGAATTAAAGGAAGAGGTTTACATGTATCAACCTGAAGGATTTTCCTATAGTGATGATAAGGATTTTGGTTTACAAACTTAAGATGTCCATATATGGATTGAAGCAAGCTTCCCGCCAATGGTATTTGAAATTCCATGAGATAGTCTCTTTATTTGGTTTTGAAAAAAATATTGTGGATTAGTGTATATACCAAAAGATTAGTGGGAGTAAGATTTGGTTTCTAATATTGTATGTGGATGATATCTTACTTATAACCAATGATAAAGGAATGTTGTATGAGGTGAAACAGTTCCTTTCTAAGAATTTTGCCATGAAAGATTTAGGTGATCTGTTTTATGTGATTGGCATTAAGATATATCAAGATAGATTCCTGAAGATTCTCGGACTATTTTAAGAAACCTATATTAAGAAAGCTTTTAAGAAATACAGAATGCGGGGACTGCCACACCGAGTGTAACTCCTATTGTCAAGGGTGACCGGGTTCGGTTTGGACCAGTGTCCCAAGACGAACCGGAAAGGGAACAAATGACCAATATTCCATACACTTCCGTGGTTGGAAGTCTTATGTATGCTCAGGTCTGTACCCGACCTGATATAGCGCATGCAGTTGGAATGTTAGGACGATATCAAAGTGATCCTGGTTTGGAGCATTGGAAGGCTGCAAAGAAGGTGTTACGGTATTTGCAAGGCACCAAGAACTACATGCTTACATATAGGAGAATCGATAATTTTGAGGTGATCGGGTACTCGGACTCGGACTTCGCTGGCTGTGTTGATTCTCGAAAATCAACATCTGGATATATTTTTGTTCTGGCCGGTGGAGCTATATCGTGGAGGAGTGCTAAGCCCCCATTGACGCGACCTCCACTATAGAAGCCGAATTTGTGGCATGTTTTGAGGCTACGTCACAGGCGGTGTGGTTACGAAGTTTCATGGCTGGGTTAAGGATCTTGGACTCCGTACCTAAGCCATTAAGTATATTTTGTGATAATTTGGCTGCGGTATTTCTGGCTAAAAATAATAAAAGTGGTAGTCGAAGTAAGCACATCGACATTAAGTACTTGGCCATAAGGGAACGTGTTTTGGAAAATAAGGTTGTAATCCAACATATTAGCACCGAATATATGCTTGCTGATCCTCTGACTAAAGGCATGCCTCCAGTTAAATTCAGGGATCATGTTGTAAATATGGGTTTAAATCCCAATCTTAATGGAACTTCGAATTGAATTTTCTCGTATAAAATTATGTGCACATTCCGGGTTTTGAGAAAATTTCATGAAAATGGATCCCGAATAAACATAGGGTTTATTCATAAAGACGGTTACCATAAGGATAAGGAGTAGCATACAATGTAATACACAGGAGACAATACTCGTTGAATTAGAGGACTTGTCACTGTGATTCATGTATGTTTTTTCATTAAGTTTCGGTTTGGATAAAGTCACCAAGTCGGGTGAGTGGACCAAGTGGGAGAATGTAAGAACAGGAGGGTGGTTGGCCCATCACCCTCCATACCCTGCAATTCACTTCCACAAGTAAGGGATGCTTCACTCACCAAACAAGTAACCAAGTATGGGTCTCCATAATGGTTGTTGATGGCACAACCATTATAAATAGAGACAACCATTGCAAGGGTCCCTAAGTTCAATTCATTTTAGTCTCACACACCATCTAGAGAGAGAATTGAGAGCTTGGAAGGCTTCTTGCACGTCCGGAGGTGCTGCAAAGCAAGTTACAGTCGCCGGAATCCATGGCCGGAGGTATTCTTGCTTCCGCTTGTTATTCGGTTAAATTTTGTCCTATAATTCATGTATTAGACTTGCATGAATATGTCAACATTAGAAAGTTAGTTGACTATGCATTTTTATTTTAATGACATTAATTTAAAAATTCTATTTCTAATGAATTGCTTAGTGTTAGACAAAAGACTAAAAAAAAAAAAAAAAATTGTATTCGTTTTGAGAAAGGACTGAAAAGTAAGTTTGTGACTCAGAGGCATTGTTTTTGTTTCTTTCCCATGAAATCCGACAGAGACACAAACAAAATCCATCACCACGCTCTCTCATTTTTCCCTTAGCCGCCAAAGTCACTCTAATCCAACGGCTTAGCAGGTCTCCTGTCTACTTCTACGTTTCAGATCATTACACGTGTCCCACTCGTCATAAGACTCACTGTTTTTTTTCAAATTTTAATAAACTGGAAAAAGCCGTTATTGTAAAATATTTAACTTGCAATTTAAAATCATAATTTTGTTAATATGATATTAATAAACTAAATTTATTATAAAATAGGCATAAGAAAAGATTGAATGTACTTAAAAAATATAGATATTATCCTTTAAGCCGATCTTAATCCTTTGATCAAAAATAAATTTGATTATTAATGATTCTAAAACATTTTATAAAAAACTGAACTCAAATAAAAAATTTTAAAGATTATTTATATATATATATTTTTTTTTGTAAAAACCGTTTAATTTTGACTACTAAATTATTTATCAATAACGATGTAAGCACCTAACCGGATGTTTCTAATTTTCTAGCAACTCATCCACCATACCAGTAGGTGTGGGACCCACCACATCCGAGCAACGCACGCCACTCCTGCAACGGTGCATACCCTCTCTCTCTCTCTCCCTCTCAGCAGAACAAGTGCTTACAAGCACACTTTCCGTTCCCCCAACCGTAGAGTTGAATGATTTTTGTGTACGTGAGTTTTTCTTCTCTCTCTCTCTCTACTTTCTTTTTCTGTTTTTTTCTCTGGATTAAATGGAAAATGAGGGATAGTTTTTGCCTTTGACGTAGGGCATTGCTTCCAAGGCAAGCGTGAAAAGCTAATAAAACAATTCAACGAGTGGAAAAAAAAAAAAGCCTAGAACCTGAAAAAAGAGGTTTGCATTTCCACTTTCTTGATGATGATGATGATTATTATGATGGTGTTCTTCTTCTTCGCTCTCTCTCTCTAGATCTCTGACTTCGAAGACAATCTCATTATAAGAAACGTACACTTTCTCTCAGCAACTCAACCACATTGCTGGATTTTGATATTTCAAGATTTGTAAAATGGCAACCAGACATGGATCGAAATCGAGCAAATCTGCTGGCTCGAGAGTAGCGAATTCGCCTTCTTCATCGACGACTTCGTCTTCGAAGCATTATTTGGAGAATTCAATTGACGGACAGAGTTCTCCGGCTTCGTCTTCGGCTCGAAGCAAGCCGCAGTACTTCTATTCCGAGAGTTCGGGGTTGGATGCCGAGAGATCCAAAGAGAATGTCACTGTCACTGTTCGTTTTCGTCCTCTCAGGTCTCTCTCTCTCTCTCTCTCAAAATAGCACTCTCTTTAGTAATTATTTATTCATCATAATTTGGAATGTATGGTTGAATTTCTATATTCATATCTTAGTGAGATTCATGCTTTGTAATTATTTTTATTGGCAAATGAATTTGGTTTAAATCTTGCGGTTAAATTCTGGAAAAGACTACTCTCTCTCTCTCTCTCTCTCTTTCTCTCTCTCTGTGTGTGTAATTTTTAATGGTTTTGGGACTGAATTGTGGTTGGGCTTTGTGTTTGGAGTAGTCCAAGAGAGATTCGACAAGGGGAAGAAATTGCGTGGTATGCTGATGGAGAAACAATTGTGCGGAATGAGCATAATCCATCGATTGCATATGCTTATGGTATGTTTAAACTCTTGGGTATATAATTGATTCTCATGTTGGGGGTGTGAGTAGAGGGTGCCATTATGTTACAGCATGTAGGCAAGGAAGAAATGAGCGCTTTCTTGGGAACTTTTAGACGGTTTTAGTGAATTAGGTTTTAAGTTATGTTGTTTATGACATCTTTGGTTATTGGCTTTGCGTAATGGATGGCTCCAAAGCAACTATATAGAGGCATACCTCACTTATGTCTGCTTTTGAGATGAGCAGTGGATTGTGGTTTTCCTTGATGAGTTTTCTACTCCTATTTAAATGGAAAATCTAGTCAATGGTCCATTAGAAGTAGGAGTTTTCAAAAGGATTCTAGATATAGTAAGTCAAATGCTCTAATCTGATCAAAATTATTGGTTAATTAATGAATTGATTATCAGCAGTCGCTGATGTCTAAAAACCATTAATGGTCAACTGTTGCTTTTGTCTTCTCTTTTGTAATATGTAAATAAGAGGAGGATTGCACTAATGCATTGAGGGAAGCACATTTTACAATTCCACTAGAAGCAATTACATGTAAGAGGAAGAAAAAAATGAATAGGAAGAAAAAATGGAAACAGACTTGGTTTAGCTTTTAAGGACTTCATTTTCAGCGGTGTTATTATAAAACTGTACGGCAGAAGTCAAGCCAGAAGAGGGTCGTCAAAAAAAAAAAAAATGACTTACCATAGACTTTACTAAATAATCATGTTGATCTGGCTATGAAAGTGTCCACTTAGTATTTGTGCTGTATAACGGTCTGTCTAGACTTTGACATGCCCCTTAGATTGCTAGGCATGGGATCCTATGGTATAGAATTCATCAAAATGAAGTGCTTTTCATATTTCATGTTAGAAGTCGCTAGGATTGGTACCAAAGAAATACATCTTAATGGATGGTTAGAAGTTTGATGACAGTTTTTCTTTTATGTTTCATCTCATGCTCCATTAGTTTTCATGGGATTTTTCATAGTTTAGTACACTTGCCCAGAGAACTGTGGTGATCTCCCATTTTGGCTTCGTCAAGTGTGGCAGAATTTTAATCAAATACAGCATTTGTAATACATCTAGACTTGTAATTGTAAGCCATGCAAAATAGAGGATACAACGCTCATGATAGTGCAACCCAAATTTAGTAGGATTATTCCTTTTAAATGCTTTGCCTTTCTCATGGTCCTCGGGGCTGCCTCTGCCTTTAATCTACCATCTGTGTGCGCGTGTGTGGTGCTTTTTTTTTTTATTTTAAATTCTTTGGCAGACTACCATTAAAGTGTTGGCCTTCAACAAGTTAAAAGAGGCATAGGCTACCGTGTACTCTTAAACCCATAAGCTGATAAAGAATGCTGTACGAACCCTTTTAGGTTCTAATACTTCTCTAAATGCTTGGGACCATGATATGACTGATAAGAGGATTCTTAACATGTGGAACTTCAAATGGAAATAAAAAGGTTGGTTGAATTTGAATTAGGATCTTTCTGCATAGATTTCACGTGATGGACTGCACCAAAAGGTTAATGGAATGATATATCTGTCCCTCCAATTCTAACAGGTGTAGAAGGCAACCTTCCTTGTAATAGCTGGCTTCTTACTCTTTATGCAGCAAGACTCTCTCTGAGTGTCCTTCTTATGGCCTTCCTTCTGGTCTTTAAACCTTTTTTTTCCCCTTCTTTTCTGCTTTCCATCTTTCATGCAAGAAGTTTCATGGATATTTTGTCAGAACTTTTAAGGGTTATTCAGGGAAATTATTTATTCTTATGGATATTTTGTCTTGTTATGGAAATTCATGCGTAATGACCTTTATTTGGTATGAAAGTGGTAGGCAGTGAGATCCAGGGGCCAAATGCTTATAAATCTCATCAGTTGTACTTCTAATGCGAGGGTCACACGTTATGTTGTGCTGACTTTTCTTTGCTGAAATTTCTTTTTAGAAATGGTCAGTCTTCGGCACCTTATGGTAGCACTATTAGTGTAGCATATATGTTGCCTTATATGAAAAGGTCCATTGAGAAATCTTAGTTTCTGGCATGATCAGTTTTATATGATGCCTTGATTTTATTGATATATTCTTTGCAGGGTCTTTCTTGTCCCCTGGACTTTATAATTGGTTGGCCCTCCTAGGTGTCATTTAAGAAACTTTTAATTCTTTCTTTTATAATGCAATTATGTTAGGAAACAATTCAAATGTTTAAAAAATCTAGCAGTATTTGTGATTTAACTTAAAATTTGTTCATGCCTGTTAAATCTGATAAATTACTGGTGTTTTCACTAAAATTCTTTGTAGTCTTATGCTTTTAGTGGTTTTCTAAGGCACATTCAATCCTTTATCTCTACTGCAATAGAAGATTTTGTTCTCAATAATTCTTTGACAAATAAAGTATTTTTTTTCATTATAGATTTGGCCCTACAATTATATGATAATCTTTTGACTCAAGTAGTTATAAGTCGGATAAATACTTTTGGAATTGTATACAAGACAATTCTGCAAGAGATTCTAAGCCAAAAATAGATGCAAATTCTTTTTTATTGACAGCATATTGATTAACCAAAAGCTCTTTACTTATTTGAGTTCTCTTTGTAAGATCGCGTGTTTGGCCCTACAACTACTACAAGACATGTCTATGATGTGGCTGCTCAACGTGTTATCAATGGTGCCATGGAAGGTATCAATGGTAAGTAAGAAGATCCTTTGCCTGGTGAACTTTGTATTTGAAATTTGTTTCAAAGTGCGTTGATATACTCATTCTACAAGTTATGGTGGATGTTCCAATTCTTGAATTGTTGCTACTGCAATTCTTTTAGAAATGTGATTTATTTTGGTGTATGATGTGATGCTGTGATGACTTACACATGCACATTAGTTTTGTCCTTTCACCACTTGTTTAGTGACATGCTAGCCATGAATGTGTTCCACCCTTGTGGGTCTGCAGACTCTCCATTATAAGCATATTGTCTTATTGAAATGACAAAGTCAAACACAAATCGATGAGAGGTTTTTGAGGCGATTAGGTTGTTGCATAAACTGGTATACGATTGTAGAAGTGTCTGAAAAAACTAGTTTGATAATATGAAGGACCCATTGATAAATTATTTGAAGTTGGGAGTTTCTAAAGTGGTTGTCTGTAGTTCTTTCTTATTACACTTTTTATGAGTTTTCTTCTTTTTTTTTTTTCCCCTCCCCATTTACAGGCACAATCTTTGCATATGGGGTGACAAGTAGTGGGAAAACACACACCATGCATGTGAGATCTTTAATTATATATTTCACATCTTTTTATACATAATGCACACACTTAATGCTAGAATTGGAATCTCTAAAATGCTTGGTGGCATGAAAATGGCAGGGTGATCAGAGGTCCCCAGGAATCATACCATTAGCAGTCAAGGATGCTTTCAGTATTATTCAGGAGGTACATGATTTTGGTTCTTACGCTCATGCCTTCTTTTTATTACTCCATGAGTTCCACTTCAAGTGTCAGTTTAGTTTTTTTTTTTACTTCCACTTCAAGTGTCATTTTAGAAAATCAAGAAAATATTAATTATTTTTTTTCCCATCTTTACCTTTTATCTCTCGGTATATCCAATAAATGTTCAATCACAGCATGATAAAATTGACCTTTCAAAAAATTATTTAGTCAATTAATACTACTTTTTGGAATTATAGTTGTTCAATCATTTCCTTAATCTTTGTGCAATTATCTCCAATGACACTTGAAGTGGAACAAAGAGAGTATTAGAAAATCCACATTTCATATTCTCGGATGTGGTACCTATGTTTTAAAAATGGGAGAAAGACTTCTGGCTATATTTTTAGTATTTATTTTGGGTTACAAATATCTAACACTAATTCATTAGTCAAGACTCCAAGCAGAGAATTTCTACTTCGAGTGTCATATTTGGAAATCTATAATGAGGTGAGCTTCACAATTTCTTTACTTATTTGTATTATCATCTTTCTTTTGTGTGTGTATGTTTGCTTTATATTCACAAACCCATTCCAGGTATCATCCTTAGAGAAAATTACTCTAGATTCTGAGCAAGCAGCTAGTCCATGTAGCATAGTTTCTAAAAGAATCTCATTGAATGGCTTGAACATCATTCAGAAAGGGACATAGTGTTTTTATCATCTCCTGAATCTGTGCGTGATAAGTTCTTATCAGGCACACCAATTTGTGCCATTTTTTCTAGCAAGAAAGAAAGAAAAAAAAATTGTTCCATCTTTATTTGTATCTTCAACTGCTGCATGAAGTTTTCTTGTATGTCAGAGAGGGACATAGTGTTTTTCCCCCCTTATGTGTTGCATCTGCATGTGTTTGTTTGTATTTGGAAGTTCTTCCCATTCCACATGGATGTACTTTCTGGTTTCGCTTCCTGTTCCTTTATGCATATCAATAGAACTGCATATGCCACTTGCAGATTGTCAATTCTAGCAGATGTGGAGCAAGTTACTGTTCTTTTAGACACACTAAGCTTTCATTTGTTGGTTTTTCACATATAATTACTTCTGTACCACTTCTGCTTCTGTTTTCTTTTTGTTTTTTGTTTTTGTTGTTTTATTTTATTTTATTTTATTTTTTGGTCTTTCTGCAGCATTACTGTCCTTCAAATGTTCATTTTTTCAGGTTGTTAATGACTTGTTGAATCCAGCAGGACAGAATTTGAGAATCAGGGAGGACCATCAGGTATTCACCTATCAACTCATGGCTCCTCTGCAATTTCTTGCTCGGAAATTCTACTCTATAATTAGTTTTCAGCTGTTTTCACTTCCTAGTTACTGCTAAAGCTTCAGCATGGAAGACAGTGATAATGAACGTCAAAATACAGTTATGAGTAAGATGATCGTTGAACCAGAAAGCAAGTGAATTTTTGTGACTTGCTGGCATTTGATGTGCATGCATAATGTTTCCTAGTTTCCATTCATATATCGTAGTCTCCTAGATACATTATTGGTACTATTTTTAGGAAAAAATAAGGTGTGAGACAAATATGCTGGCTTCCGGGATTGAATGTGCAGAAGATCTTCAGATTTCCTGCTTAACTTCTTAGGCAAACCAGCCTCTGTGGACTGCCTGTGATATTTTACTGATTTATTTGTGTGGCTAAATGGAATTATACCACACTACATCTGGCCTGGAATTAGCAGCAGCAATGTTTTTATTAAGACTTTGAGTTATAAATTTGTTGCCATCTTTTGAAGTAGCAAAGTTTTCCTCAAAAACTTAGCAGGTCAGCATTTACATATATGGCAGGGAACTTTTGTTGAAGGAGTTAAGGAAGAAGTTGTATTATCCCCTGCTCATGCTCTTTCACTCATAGCAGCCGGAGAAGGTAAATGCTATATGTTATAATTATCTAATATATTTTTCTCAGCCCTGTGAATCTTTCAGCTGCGGGACGTTTGATGGTTTTCACATTCCATTTCTAACTCAAACTTACATTTGTTTTATTCTCTGCAACCCATGAACATGATTCACGGCAGTAATTATGTCTTTCCAAGTTTAAAAGTAATGGATTCACACTGTATTTGAAAGAGGAAAAAAAATTGATGACGGTTTGTACGAGAAGACCTTTTTTCCATTGAAAAGATATTTTAGCTAAAAAATAGTGTTCAATCCATAGGTAGCAAACATGATGCACTCTAACAGTGTGTTTGAGAGTTTTGGAGAGAAAAGAAAAGATTAATTAGGAGAGAAAAGAAAAGAAGAGAAAATTATAATTTTCTCTCCATTTTGTTTGAAAGTTTTATGAAATAAAAGAAAAGAAATGAGACATATTGGGAATAAAAAAAGTTTTACTTTCAGCTTTTAAAGGGTATTTTTAGAATATAAAAATATTTTAACTCTTAACATTTTCTCTCCCCTCCATTTCTTTCCACTTTTGAGAGAGAAAAATTTTAAGTTTGGAGAGATTTCAAATTCATTCAAATCTCTCTTTTTCTCTCGTATTTAAACTCCCAAACGAAAAAAAATCATAACTTTCTCTCCTAATCTTTTCTTTTCTCTCCAAATCTTCTCATCCAAACAATCTGTAAAAATTTCTGCATGGCAATTGTCTTTAGATAACTACTCTGTAGATATGTCTCACTCAGTTGATTTTCATTTTGGAACAAATTGAAGACCTTTTTATGTTAATAATTTGATTGTTGTGGCAGAGCACAGACACGTTGGATCTACTAATTTTAATCTACTGAGCAGTCGAAGCCATACTATATTTACACTGGTAATTTTCAGCTATTTTCTGGCTTAGCTTGTAAGATTTGCTTGTTCTCTGGATTCTTATTTTGCCAGCACTAGTTTGTGTGGTTCTCCAGGAAAATTTTGAGTGAAATTTGATAAAGCTCATAAGCATTTGATCTCTCTCTCTCTCTCTGGATGAAGATTGCCATAAAAACAATTTATGACTATGTAGTGAAATGAATGTTGTCATTGGTAACATATCAATCTTTCTTAAAGATGGGATCCAACGTGGCTAGAGTATGGTAATTAAAAATATTATTATATGCTTGTTATAGGAAGATTTTATATAATATTGTTTGTGTCAATATGTTTGAATTTCCTATAAACATCTAAAAAAAATAGAATCTGTCTAATTAATTGATTATAACTATGCTAACTAATAAAAAGAAAAATTTTAAGAAACATTCGCAGTGGTGTTTGTATGTGCCACACTTGCGCTAAGTTTGCACTTGAGAAATCCTCAACTGTAAGTCAGTCCAAGTCCAGGAATATATAAAACACAAGTGCAGGAGTGTAATGGAAGAAGTAAGGAGAAATCAGAGAAGTGGGACAACCTAGATGGTTGAAAGGAGAAATTCCTGAGAGGGGCATGGCTGAGAGGAAGAAATCATAGAGGAGAGATATAGCAATAATCTGTAAATCATAAGCCTGCCTCATAATAACACTAAGGGGCTAAATATAATGGCAAAACTCTAGACAAGCATATTTCCAAGTTTCTTGCTCTTACGCAGTGGTATTTCCTCACTTCACACCTGAGATGTGGCTTTGCATTTAGTGTTGAACTCTAGACAATTAGTAAAAGTGGAGAAATTTTCTAGAAAAAGATTGTTCTTACTTGAAGTGGGCCACCAAAGTGACAATATTTACTTGGGCTCTTTAGCTAGATTTGTGGGGAAGCTCTGTAATGCAACTGGTGTCATATAAGTGATTAAGGAACTTTTCAATTTGTAACTTATGTAACATGCAGGGACTACAGTCTATACAATATGTAAGGATAAAAAATCCTGGTCTTATTCATATCCTTGAGATGAAATGTACCGCTGTAAATGACATTTTTTTTAATGCTTACCTGCAGCCACACTTTCTGCAGCAGTGCCTGTTGTGGATCTTTTCAACTTGTGAAATTACCAATTCCCAGATGTGTGGTGAATCTATCCTTTATCTTCCAAGACTTCACCTTGCTAGTGGATCAAGGATGATCCCAAATGGAAAGGAGGCATGTGGTATCTGAGCTCTGCTCAGATTCCATGCTAAATAACTGATTTTTCCAGTACCCTAACCTCATCGAGAGTGATATTAGTTCTTTTATTTTCTAATACCAGCAAGTAGGGATAGTCTTGAAACAACCTAGTTTATGTTCTATGGGCTGCTATAAAGTATAATATCACCATGCCTTTTGGTTTTACTTTTCATTTTTGGTTTCTTTCTTTTTCTATTCTAATTATCCTATTGCATTCTCAACAGACAATAGAAAGCAGCCCATGTGGTGAGAATTGTGAAGGTGAAGCCGTGACCTTGTCCCAACTGGTATGATTTTGTTTTTGACTTATAAAAGTAAGATTGGCACATTTTTGTGCACATTTTTGCTTCCTTTTCTGAACACTTTCTTGCTTTGAACTATGTGTTCACTGTTGACTAGGACGGATCTAAAGAGTGGTTGATGGGACCAAAGTGTTCGAAATTTTAAATAAATTGTTAATTCTTTTTACTTGTACTCATTTATACACTTAAATAACCCCCTCCCAAAAAAAAAGAAGAAAGTTGGATGCTCCGTGGTTTATGACCATTAATCTTTCATGCTTATATTGATATTATGCATATTATAGACATTTCTTTAAATAGAAATGATATACACTGAATCACCTTTTCTTTTAATCTATTTTGACCAAATATGGGACAATTGGATTATTTCCAGTAACACTTTGTTTGTCCTACCTGCAGAACCTTATTGATCTTGCAGGTTCTGAAAGCTCCAGAGCTGAAACTACTGGTGTCCGACGAAAAGAAGGATCTTATATCAATAAAAGCCTGCTAGCTCTTGGAACTGTAAGGCCACAGATGTTCTTTCTACGTATGTCCTAGAGTTATAGTCACATGCTCCAATCTTTTGCAGTAAGAGTGTCACAATGAAGCAAAATATAAATGCTATGCCTCCTTGTCATCTTCTCAAACTCTTCAGACTGGCGTCATCTATGCCCCTCATCTGGAATTTGTGTCCATCTTACATAAATAATCTATACAGATGGATATCCGTAAAACCTATTATGCGGGACAATAGGTATTGGTTTGTATATGCATTAGTTATAACCATTTTCTGCCGTTAATGTATCAGCCTGGAGTATTGTAATTCTCCATGTTCACAGATTGCTCTCGCATGTCATTGAATTATTATGGTTCTTTTCTGAATTTTATATTCATTGAATATGCACTTGGAAAGTGGAAATTTTTTTCTATGAGTGTAGATGATTCAAGTTATATGACTGGGTAAAGAGAGTGAGGGAGTAGGGGGGGCTTATGGTCTGCATTCTAATATCAGTTATGAAATGCCTGTATTGGCTGATACATACACATTACACACAAATGCATGACCAAAATTCAAATCTATGGTTGAGACTCAAGCTTGTGATCCCATTTGGTTATTTTAGCATCACCGGGCACGTCAGTATGAATCTCATATTACTGGATATATTTTACACTACAATTTTTACCAAGCAGTTCTCTAAATTTTCTTGGAATGTTAAGTTGCACTGTGACTGTGATGGCCTTAAATCTTTATAATTTTGCACCATTGTCTGCGGATTGTTTGAAAAATTTAAAAAACTGAATACAACTTGCCAATTGTGATCACTACAGGTCATATCCAAGTTGACCGATGGAAGGGCTACTCATATACCCTATAGGGACTCAAAGTTGACCAGGCTGCTTCAGTCCTCATTAAGTGGTCATGGACGAGTTTCTGTAAGCCATTTAGAACAATTCCAGTTTTGCCTTTTCTCTGAGTTTTGATCTTATTTACTCATGTTTTTGTCTGCTTGTTCAGCTTATTTGCACTGTTACTCCTTCATCAAATAATTCAGAAGAGACGCATAACACATTGAAGTTTGCACATCGTGCGAAACACATTGAAATCCAGGCAGCACAAAACAAGGTATGTTTTTTTGAATTCTTTAAGTTCTTTATTGGACAGCTCACAGAAAAAAAAGAAAAAAAAAAAAAACTTAGACATCTGCTAATCTGCAGATAATTGATGAGAAATCACTGATTAAAAAGTACCAAAATGAGATTCGGAGTTTAAAAGAAGAGTTGGATCAATTAAAGAGGGGCTTTGTTACAATTCCCAGTATGAGGGAAAACAGGGGGGAAGATATTGTTCTCCTAAAACAAAAGGTACTTCTGTTAAAGTTTCTTTGTTGTTGGTAGCTTTATAGTTATGTTATTATAGTTTCACAATATTAAATTAATATGTTTGATCTGAGTCATTGCGATGCTTTGTGTTGATTGTGTAATGTGGAACCGAGGTAGGCTTTCCAAGTCAGAACTGTTGATTATAAAAGTTGAGTCTTCACAGTATGTCTTTATTTCAACATCAGAAAAGTGTTAGTGTTTTTTGGAGCTGCATGTGGAACTCTTAGAGTGCACCTTTTTGGATAATACTAGCATTTCAAGGAAATTTTCAGAAACCAGCATTTTTTTTCCCTAAGGTTATATATATAACACATGGAAATTTGGGAACCGAGTCATTGCGATGCTGTGTGTTGATTGGGTAATGTGGAACCTAGGTAGGCTTTCCAAGTCAGGACTGTTGATTATAAAAATTCACAGTAGGTCTTTGTTTCAACATCAGAAAAGTGCTAGTGTTTTTTGGGAGCTTTTCGGATAATACTAACATTTCAAGGAAATTTTCAGAAACCAGCATTTTTTTTTCTAATATTATATATACAGATGGAAAGTTGGGAAACAATTATTGATTAGTGGACAGCTTTCTCAAAGATCTGTGTTCGTGCGCGCATGCGCGTGCGCGTGTGTTTGCCCTTTATGTAACTTGATATTGCTGTATATGTTGCAGATTTTGAGGACTTCCTCTTTGTGTAGCTCTCTCTCTTTCTCTCCATTCTTTTGTTTTTTGTTTTTGTTTTTTTTTTGTTGTTTTTTTTTTTTTTTAACCTCCATGCTTTCTTTATAAATTCTGTTCCTGTCAAAAACAAGAAAAAAAAAACCTGCTAATTCTAACATGTAGTGACAATGGGAACTTAAGAAAATAGCTTGAATGCCGCTTTATTGTATCTTATATACATTTAACACCAAATAATAAAAGTTCAAGAGGCGAAGAAACTAACAGCAGTGACGTCTTATTCTAGAGAAATAACACTTCATGGGTGACTCTGTCAAATGTAGCATTTCCACACTTGAATATCTTTAAAATTTGCTCATGAACAATCTGGCATAATTTAAAACTCCAATTGAAGAAAAAGGTGGGAAGGAGGCAACCAGCATTTCCACCCTCTGCGGGCATCATTTGAGAACTTGTTGCCCCTAATTTTTTATTATTTTTTTATTTTAATTCAAACGCATTAAACATACACCTCAATTGGTGATATTTAATGAGAAAGACTGTAGTCTGCAAGAATGGATAGCATGTCATTAAGATCAAGTCACTAACCATAATTTATAATTTTCCTCTGATGATTAAGGTACTCCATCGTATTCTCAAATTAAATATCCTTGAATGTAATATGTCAAAAAATATTTTGATTTACTCCAAACACTAAACAAATCGTTAAGGGTCACCATTCCCCACCCTAAAAGGTCACATAACCTGTGAAAGCTTCCCACATCCTCCCAATCTCCTTCTATTCCACCACACTAACAGTCCTACCAACTTCATTAGAGATCCTCCCATTATGAGCAGTTACATGCTTGACTACAATCACCTCCTACCAAAGAGAGTTGTGCTCAACTAAGAATGTCCACAACCACTTCTGTGGAAGTGATCCGTTAAATTCTCTGATGGATCTTCACTCCAAGGCGCATGCAAAGACCGCTTCACTACCTCCCATTTTACCAAACTAAACTTATTTCCACCATTCACATTGCCACTCAAAAAAACCTTCTCTGGATACCCTAATTTCTCAATTAACAATGTCCACAACCACATCTGTGGAAGTGATTTGTTAAATTCTCTCATGGACCTCGCTCGAAGGCTCCCTTCATCCGAAGGCGGCTTCACTACCTCCCATTTTACCAAACTAAACTTATTTCCCCCATTCTCATTGCCACCCATAAAAACCTTCTCTGTATACCCTCAGTTCTTCAAGGCACCAATGCAGGGAGAAGGTAAACAGGCACGAAGTATACCAGGAGATTTGAGAAAGTGGTTTGCATAAGAGTTAACCTTCCTCCCTTAGAAACATTTTCCGCTCAGCAAACCTCTTCTTAAATTTCTCAATTACCCCATCACAAGTGGCCTTTTCCTTCTGTTCTGCACCCTTGGGTAGCCCAAAATATACCATGGGGGATGCTTCCAGCCAACACCTGAGAATGCGTAGATTCACCTTTAGCCTAGAAATCATCTTGAAATCAAAAGGATGCTTTTAAGGAGGTTCTGCTGGATGTCATTGCCACAAAATATGATTGTCATCTGCTAACAAAAGGTTGAAAATAGAAATAGCTTCTGTCTCCCAGTGTTCCACACAGAATCCCCAGATCCACCCCAAATCCTCTGCTTTAGAGAGCATCCTGCTCAATACATCCATTGCCAAAATGAAAAGGAAGGGGCAAAGACGGTCCCCTTGTCTCAGATGAAGACAGGGACACTGAAAGTCACCTTTCAAGAGCCATATTCACCAAAATCGTAAAGGAAGGAGGGGAAATACACTTCCTCATTCACTACATTTTCTATCCAAAACCCATCCTGTCCATGATGTGCAAAGGTAAATCCCAAGAAAAATGGTCATGTGCCGTTTCCATATCTAGTTTCAGATGACACTATCCCCTCTTCTTAGCTTTGCGTCAACAACTTCAATGGCAATTAGAACCCCATCAAGAATCTGCCTTCAATACTTCTCACAACTCTCCCAATAACTTCCTTCAACCTCCCAGCTAACACTTTAGACAACAACTTATGCACGGTTCCCCCAAACTTATACAAACTTTAGACAACAAAAACAAGTAGATCATGGATTCAGAATAATGTCACGTAACTACTTTCCTTCAATATAGCAATTACTACCAACAAGTGCAGTATTAGGACATTGCTAAATCGGTTCCTTTAAAATTAGAAACAAATACATAAGTATACGTGTTGTAGGTGTGAGACTATATTATTATATTATATATTCAAGTCCATTACAATGCACAGGCCCAGAAGCTGGTTTGCAAAAGAAATAGATGTTAGATAACCATTGAATTAATTGTTTACATGCTGTAACATGTCATGTAAAGCTAGAAGACGGTCAAGTCAAGCTGCAGTCAAGATTGGAACAGGAAGAAGAAGCTAAAGCTGCTCTATTGGCCAGAATACAACGGCTGACAAAGCTAATCTTGGTCTCAACAAAGTCTTCACAATCATCAAGATTTCCTCATCGACCTGGGCCAAGGAGAAGACACTCGTTTGGAGAGGAAGAGGTATACATTATTTTAGAGTTTTTCCATTGATAATACAAATATGGCTGATGTATTTCACATAGTTTTTTCCTTTTTTTTTTTTATGATAATTGTGCAGCTTGCTTACCTGCCTTATAAAAGACGAGACTTGATTTTGGATGATGAGAACATTGACTTGTATGTGTCTCCTGACCAAAATGCTGGAACCGCAGATGATGCATTTAAGGAGGAAAAAAAGACCCGAAAACCTGGACTACTAAACTGGTTAAAGATTCGGGTAATTTTCATTTAGATATTCTACATGCAACTTCTGTTGAGGTTCTTATGACTCACATTTACTAGTATAAAAAAATTGTTCAAGCAATTTGTTATAGTTCTGACAAAATTTTATTACTTAAATGTCCTAGAAATTCAACTTGGAGATCTTGTATCATCTGGTGGTTTCTTCTGGAGGTGAAATTTGGATCTGGGGATAATTTGGAAATTAAATTAGGTTCTAGTGTTGGGTTAACAACATTATGGTCAAGGGGCTTAACTGGTCACATCAAGTAAAGCATTGTCCATGCTAACCTTTTTGAAACTGCCATCATGGATAATGATTTTGTCTCGAACAAATGCATTTTACATCTTGGATACACTTAGATGTAAACCATTATCAGGGAAAAGATCTCAAAATTATAGTGAAGTAGCTCATCAAATGTTGTTGATGTGAATACTTTTGAGACCAAATTACATGAAAATCTTCTAAATCATGTAAAAATTTCAAATAAGGTTTTAAATTGTACTTTGTCACATATAGGTTTCATAACTTTATCAGTGTTTACAAATAAGGGCTTAAACATCACAGATGTAACATAAAAGATCTTCCTGTGGTTAATTGACTGTTAAAGAAATTAATGGAATAGTGAGGTGGCTTATTTGGAGGTTGAGCTAGCATTAAAAGACTAAAAATAGAATAATACGAAAACTCATATGAATGAGTATGCTAAAAAATGATTAAAATAAATTAAAAACACTTCATAATCAACCCCAAATTCCACATATACCACAGTTGATCTCTTGGCATCGGATAACCTCTGGCATCATCTTCAGCAGTTGGAGTTCTACATAGGAGTGATCTTTTTTTTTTTTTTTTTTTAATAAATTCTACAGAGGGCACAAGCAATTTCAGAAATACCATGATTCAGTTTTGAATAGAAAAAAAGGGTTTTGAACAAAAAGGTATTAAGCATGTTTTGTGGAATGATGGATTGGATTTGATGGGGTTTGGTTTGGATCAAAAAATGGGTCTGGTTCCAAATGAGTAATTTTTGATGAGGCAGAAAAGGGAAGACGTATATATATATTTTTTCGTAGAAAAGAAAAAATGGGAAGAAGTTTAGGTTACATATTTTTAAATGAGTGTTGGAGCTCGTATGGACCTCTAAACTTGACTAAATGTTGTATTACTGAGAAAATGTGCAAGATTTGGATCTTAGACAACGTTGGCAGCTATTGAAGATGGTGATAGTTGTTCAAGAATTTCAAGGCTGCTGCCAGCCACAATGCTTACAACATTTTCAACAATCATGTATCTGTCTTTGGACAAATCTATCTCCTAGAACCCACAGTGGTGGTGGCCTTTGATGGAAGAGAAAATGGTAGTTGATTGTAGTGTTGGATTTGATTAAAAAAAAAAGGAAATCCATTGTGGTGATAAATCAACATTAAACTCATCTCTTTTTTACTATTTTTCCCTGGGAATAGAGTTCCATCTCTGGTGATAAAATGGTTCATCTTTTTAATTGTCTTTAATTTATTTAGCCGTTTTTAGTGTAGTAATTCATATTAGTTTTAAAAACTTTTATACTTTTATTTTGTTACTTTTTTAGTGCCAACTTAGCCTCTAAATAAGCCTCATCACTATTCCATTAAGCCTCTAGCAGTCCACTAGGATGGAACCTTACATATTACACTTATCAAGGTTAAAGCTTTATTTGTTATACTTGTAAAATTTAAAACTGTTTAGGTGACAAAGTGAAATTCTAAAACCTTACTTGAGATTTTTGGCATAGTTTAGGACCTTGGCACGTAATTGTATCATACTTTTGACCAGACCCCAGATTTTTCCAGATGCAAGTCATGTTAATTTAAACATCTAAACTTGCTACAACAGTGGCATTTGAAGAGGGAAATTTTCATCCTTCAGACTAGATGTAACAAAAGCTTTTGGCCTTTTTTTGTGACACTAAAATCCTGATTATGGGTCAGCATGCGAGCTTTTCAAGACTAGTGAAACCATATTTTGTAAGTGATGGGTCAGCAGTGGAAAGTGTTAACATGATATGCTATCTCAACCTCGCTGAAAGTTCACTTGTTTTAAATATCCCGTGTGAAACCAACTGCTGTAATGGCAAACTTTTTTCCATTTTCCAGAGGTTTTGGGCTCTCCATGCACCTTGAAAATGAAAAGGTTCTCTGCATTTTGGTACCTAGATTTTCTTTTCTTTTCCTTTCCTTTTGTTTTCTCTTCAGGGTGAGTGAACATCAACTTCCTCTTGCCCCTCAGATGAGAAAAATGAAGATGCATTTGCATTCATTTTTTGTTTGTTTTTGTTTGGAGAAACTTGTCTCCAATCAGATGAAGTTTGTAATACCTTTGCTGATTCTGTCCCAGAATTCATTAATTTTCTCTTCATTACAAACTTCATGTTTTCTTCACCTTAGCTGGTTTAGTTCACAATTTTAATTGGCAGAAACGAGATAGCAGTGGGGGGACATTGACTGCCACTAGTGATAAATCAAGTGGGATAAAATCTATTAGCACACCTTCAACTCCTCAAGCAGAACCTGTTATTTCAACAGAATCCAGACTCTCTCATTCATTATCAGCAGAGAATACCCCTATTGATCTTTTGTCAGAGACTATACAAGATAGAGAACTTCCCGAGGATAATTTCTTGGAACAAGATACGCCAACAGTATGCAACATTTTTCTCTACTATGCATAATTTTGTCTCGTTATATATTAACTGTTTCCTATGTTTTTGATTTTATAAAGGGATGCCTTTCATGTGAAAATTACTGATTTTAGCAAGGAAACAGGACTTATATAGGTGATGGTGGTTCCTGTAAATTTGTTCAAGTCGTTTAGCACTTTATAAATTGTAATTATGAAGACAAAACCGCCAGATGCACCACAGTTCTTTTAGGGCATAGACCAGTAAAGACCAGTCAAACACCATTAGATAAGATACTTAGCTAGAAATATGCTTTGAATAGCTAATATTTCCATAGAACCTGCAGAATCAATCACCAAGTTTTTGTATATTCCTCACCCATGTGGTTTTCAAATTTGTGAGAGCATGATTTTTTTTCTATGCTGTGAGTTTGCTTTTGTGGAAGCTATAATACAGGGAGAGAGGATGAGAAAGAGTTGCAAATTACACTTAATTATGACCTACTTCTGTCTCTGTAATAGTGTGTAATTGGAAAATAACCTAAATATCCTTAAATATAGAGCTTTGTTTGCTTAACTAGTGAATGCTTACATCGGCTTAATCCAAGGCATTTGTGCACTATCATCCTGCTGTGAAAACTAAACAAATGATAAACCTTCCTCTTAAAACTTTTTGGCATCTATCAATGCCCTTGATATGCCTTCATCAGGGATTTGCCTTTTTTGTGTACGGTGAGAGTGGTAACCCATATTGAGCATGTCTGTGGCACATTCACCCACAGTTAACAGTTCTGCAACTGAATATTTGTATAGGCAATTTTGGAACATCTTTGGGAACTCTTGTTAATTTTGTTGACTTGGCTTGTTATTATCTTAAACTAAAACTATGTATCATGTGGTGGTGGAGCAACAAGCATTACCAAGTAGTTTCTATAGAACTGACTGCAATTCCCTTAGAACTAACCGGTTAAAGCAAGGAAAGCCAAAAGACAGAGGTTTCAACTTTATGCTGTAGTAAGAAATATTGCTAGCGCTGTTTGGGCTATTATGTCATTTAACTATAAGTAATTGGTGAGCATCCCAGAGTTCAAGTTTGCAGTCACTGCAAAGAAAATGGTCTAAATAAATGTTTATGAAGGTTTTTTATGGATTTAATTTTCCATCTTTTCTTGGCGCCAGACAAGCTTAAAATCAATTGATCACATTGATCTTCTAAGAGAGCAACAGAAGATTCTGTCTGGAGAGGTAGCACTCCATTCTAGTGCTTTGAAGCGATTGTCGGAGGCAGCCTCGAAGGGCCCACGGAAGGAGCAAATTCTTGTACTGGCTTTGTCCACCATCAGTGGTTTTTTATCTTATTTTATTTTTAAGTGCACCATTACTGGAATTTTTGTCTTCCTTTTCACACTACATTTCAGGTGGAGATGAGGAAGTTGAGTGATGACATTAAGTTGAAGAATGAACAAATAGCTTCCTTGGAAAAGCAAATTGTTGGGTATGTTTCTGCTTCTCAAAACAAGATCAATAGTTTGGGTACATCCCAGGTAAGTTCATAACCTTTTATACTTGATATGCTGCATCTCGTGAGTGGAATTTAATTTTCAAATTGGAACGAAAACGTTTTTTCTTTGTGCAGCCGTCCTATGCTGAACTGATGGAGCAATTGAATGAGAAGTCCTTTGAGCTAGAGGTGATGTATAAATATCTTGATATTAGTATACATTCTTATCAATTTACCCAGTTTTCAATTTCATATTTTTCCTTTGGTACAAATAATTGGGGTCACTAGTAAAAAAAGAAAAAGGAATTCTGGACCACTTTTTCTCAAAGCTTTGCAGTTGTGAGAAAAAAGGTTATGGAAGTTACAAACAGCTGGGAGTAGTAATCTATGTACGCAAACACATTGGATCATATGATTATGCAAGTATCTCAGCTAACATTAATTAAAGAAACAAAAATTTTTTATTTATCTAAAATTTGGCTCCTACACTTCATTTATCTGATATTAAGTTGCAATTCACTGGTTTTACATAGGTTAAAGCTGCTGATAATCGAGTAATGCAGGAGCAACTCAACCAAAAGGTACAAAAGCCAGTATGACCCTTTTCATATTGTGTACTTTCAATTCATTATGCTGGAACAAACTCTGACATAGCATTCTATTCATATCAGATGTGTGAATGTGAAGAATTGCAAGAAACAATTACCTCTATGAAAAAGCAGCTCTCTGATGTGTTAGAATCGAAAAATATCAACATCCTGTGTGGAGAACACTTACAAAAAGAAAGTAAAGCACTCAGAGAAATCAACGAACCCTTGCTTCAAAGAGCTCAGGTTAGATGCTCCTCTATTACTCTTTGCCAGACGTCTAGCTATAAAAGCCACATCCTGCATATTCGAACAACACATGGTTCTTAAGCACTCGTATCTGCAGTAGATCGTTATCAACTCAAAATCATTTGCAGTGGGATAAACCACCAATGTGACCTTATATGTATTATTTGGTGCTTAGCTCATAATTAGACTCAGATGATTATTTGAAGTTGAGTCAATCATACTCTAGTAAATATTTGATATAAGCTTTCTCAATAGGCAAATGAGATTGATGAGCTGAAGTATAAGGTGGCTGAACTAACAGAAGCAAAAGAACAGCTAGAACTTAAGAACCGGAAACTAGCAGAGGAGAGCTCATATGCCAAAGGGTTGGCATCTGCTGCTGCAGTTGAGCTCAAGGCTCTGTCTGAAGAAGTTGCAAAGCTTATGAATCATAATGAGAGACTGTCTGCTGAACTCACAGCAGCCAAGAACCCCCCAGCTCCTCGTAGAACTGGTGTGGTGAATAGAAATGGAAGAAGAGATGGTAGTCATACCAAACGACATGACCAAGGCGGGGCACCTGCTGCACTTAAGAGAGAACTAGCCATGAGTCGAGAACGAGAACTTTCATATGAAGCTGCCCTTTTGGAGAAGGATCAAAGAGAAGCTGAGCTTCAAAGAACGATAGAGGAATCCAAACAAAGAGAGGCATACCTTGAAAATGAACTCGCAAACATGTGGGTTCTAGTTGCAAAATTGAAAAAACCCCCAAGTACACAAATTGATGCCTCTGAATCGACAAAAGAATCACAGCTACTTGATGGCTTTGATATGTTGGATGATTCATTACCATCCAAGGGCTTGCAATAAATTCATTATGTTTTTGTGTGTGTGTGTGTGTGTGTGTGTGTGAGAGAGAGAGAGAGAGAGAGAGGGAGAGAGTGGTGTTTGTGTATTTAACATTGTTGCCTGTTCTGTTTTGCAAGTTAGGGATTCCATTGTTTCCATTGATTCCCGGACATAATATATCAATCAAGGTTTTGGAATTTAGCTTTTTGTTGATTGAATCCCCATAAGCCTGTCATCTTTTGTTGATTGGTTTATTTCTCGTGAAATAATTCTGGATAGGGATCCAAACCCAAATCCTCTGTAAGAATAGTGGCACATATGGTCTGAGAGAAATGGGAGATCGATAAAGTTTTTGGAAAATCTATAGAATATGCTGTTTGTAGTACACCTTAGTCTTGAGAATTGGGTTTATGATACTGTATAATGCTTTCGATCATCTGAGTTTGTGTTCTCTCTCCTTTGAAGGATAGTTTTCCCGCTTCTTTTTCTTGAAATTAGAATTTGAAGGATATTCTTGGCATGCAAGATATGCTATATAGTAATTTATTTTATTTTCTCATTTTTTTACTTTTTCTTTCGCACTTCCAGAGTTCAGAGAGAGAGAGAGAGAAGAAGGTGATATTTTGACATAATTTGGAATTAGTCTCTGACTTTATGCCCTCTCTTGTAATCTTTCAAAGACCTGTTTAGGGAGGTACTGTATAACTACTAGATCTATCGGGCTCGGTCTCTTCCATCAACCCCCCCAACAAAAAAAAAGGTTTGCCCTCAATTCTCTTGGTCCATCTCTAGGGAACCGCGGTCAAGCGCGAGTCAGAGGTCTGTGTAACAAACCAACTCAAGAAGATGATCTGAACAAGCTGGACAGCTCAATGCTGAGCTAAGGAAAGATGGGAACAGATTATGGGATGGTGATAAGCTCAAGAAAGAGGTTGCAATTGCAAATGGAGAAGCAAGGAGATGTCAGAATTATTGATAAATGCAGTGTAAGGTGAATCTATGGATGGGTTAAATGAGGATAAGGAAACAAAAGAATGTGATGAATGATAGAAGAGATATAAAAATAGGAAAAAGAAAGAGAGAGAGAGAGATTTGCTCAACTAATTCTTCATTGCATTCACACTCTGTACAAGCTTATATATTGTTAAAAGTCTTTTAACTGACTATAACTATTTTAGTTAGTTGGTTTTTACAGTTGGTCAGTTGGTTTCTACAATTGGTTGAACTACCCTTCTTCCATGCTTATCTTCCTAGCCATTATTATTTTTAAAAACACAGTTAGTTGTTATATATTTCCCCCATTAAAAGAATCCTTGTTCTCAAGGATTGAAGTTTGGAAATTGAGATCTAATGAAATTCAAATCTTCCCAAGTAAACTCTTCAGGACTGTGGTTGACCCATCGAACTAAAATCTGTGTTACTTGTCTGTTGTCTCGCCATATAACTCTCCTCTCAAGAACATCCTCTAGTTCTACCAAATCTTGTTTGTTTGATTTCAGCAATGGTAGAGTTGGCATTGTTGCCTAATTGGGTCCCAACTTCTTCTTGAGTACTGAAACATGAAAGACTAGATGGATCTTGGATTCAGAAGGTAATTGCAACCTGTAAGCCACCTTCCCAACTCTTGCTACAAATGAAAAGGGATCATAGAACTTTGAAGAAAGCTTGAGTTGCCTCCTTAGTTTTATTGATTGCTGTCTATATGGTTGCAGTTTCAAATAGATGAAGTCCCCTACTTGAAATTCCCTCTCCGATCTCCTGAGGTTTGCATATGTCTTCATTCTGTTTTGGGCTTTTAAAAGGTGGTCTTGAAGAATCTGGATCATGGCTTGTTTGCTTCTAATGAAGTCTCCAACAGCTGGTGTAATAGTGTCGGCAAAGGGACCTAAGGGAATTTGTCAAGGTTGGTAGCCATACAATGCTTTGAAAGGAGTCATCTTGATACTGCAATGGAAGTTGGTATTATACCACCATTCAGCTAGACTTAACCATTGGAGCCATAGTGCAGGTTTGTCTGAAGTCATACACCTGAGATAACACTCAAAACATTGATTTAGCCTTTCACTTTGTCCATCTGTTTGGGGATGATAAACACTGTTAAGCTTTAATTGTGTGCCCAATAATCTGAACATGTCTTGCCAAAATAAATTGGTAAACACCTTGTCTCTGTCAGAGAGTATGGAATCTGGCAATCCATGTAATTTCAAGACATTATGTCACGTCCCGACTCTCGAATCGAGTACGTAATAATCGTCGTGCTACCCCAATACACAAGTGAATCCCACTTCATGTTCCAAGATACTGCAAGGTATTCCAATAGCTCAAACATTTTAAAATAAATTCGAATCATTCAATGGTCAGCTTGACCATTCTAAACAATAATTAAAATAAATTCATTCAAACAATCCAAATGTCCCAATAACACCAAAAATCTTGCAAAAAAGATTTATACTACATAAAGAGAGTTCCAAAGTAAGCAAATAAGAAGTTTTCAATATTAGACATAGTAAACAAATATTTAACAAAAACTAAGTTTTAATAGTTTACAAACTTTCTCCATAGGTCTAGTTCACATAGTTCCCAAAATATATTCTCAAAGCTAGTACCTATTGAAAAACAATAAAAGAAATCTTCTTTGATCGACAACCTGATAATGATTAAGTCTCCAAGCTAGACTTTCCCTAAGAAGAGATAAAAGGAGAAGGGTGAATATAACATACTCAGTGAATAATATACATATTAAACAAAAATAAGATTTGTATGGTAGATATATCAAGCATATATATATTTCAAATCATTGTATCAATTTCAAGATCATTTAATAATAAATATATTTTTCAATCATCATTTTTCAATCTCATATGCATCCAACTATTTCATATTTTCAAACATTGGACAGCCAAAATCATGAATTCCCAACAAAAGTTTATCATAACCTAGGGTGAGATTGCCAAGAATTTTAGTAATTTCAATTTACAAATGCTCATTCTTTGGCATTGGCTATAGTGTTTCGTTCATGGTGCAACCAACTGTCCCACGCCCTTCAGGCGGTGTGTTATCCGACCATGAATGTGTCGTCGTGTTCGGCTACATACCATGTCTATTGAATCCACCACGTCACCCCGTCGGGTCATTCTATGGAGAGAAATGACTAGTCAATTTTTGGGATTCGATCTCTTCCCCCAGTAACCGTACCATGCACAATTTTACAAAAATTAATAATTTATTTTATGTGCTATCAATTTAATAATTATTTATCAGTAACCAACATCACAATGTATTCAACATCAATAAATCAACATGGCACATATATTCATTCAAAAAATTTAGGATGCATAGAAATTTCAAACTCAAATTTTAGGATATTCTACATACACTAAAACAAATGAAATCAAGTTTCGTAATTATTTTAAAAATCTCATGAAAACATTTTTTTTTTTAATTAAGTGCAACTATGTAACCACTAACAGTGTTAGGAATGATTGTCACTTCCACACTTCTCTGCAGCGAATGTCCTGCCTCGTTCAATTTTCGCCAACTCCTAAATTTTTTTCATCACTTTTATTGCAAGCCACACCACCATCAAACCCTAAGTTTTTCTCTCACTAGAAATCCTCAAATCTATCACTGGATCAAACTTTTTAGAGATTAGGTTATGAGTTTTGGAGTCTTTAAAGTATGGATTTTGTGGTCTTTTGATTGATTTTTACTAGAAATAAGGAGAGAGGGAGAGAGTGTGTGTGTGAGTAGAGAAGGAAAAGAATGAAAGGAGTGAAATTTAGCCTTCATGGGTTCTGGAGTCTCAATTCCACTTTTTATCTACAATCCATTTCCATTATTTGCCTCGTTGCACTCCTTCACCTCAAATTTGCAGACGTGCCCAATATATCCACTTGGGTTATCTGGAAACCCAACTCTATGAGTTAAAGTAATTATAGTTTTATTTATTGAGAAAATGGTGATTGGTGATAAGCATGGAGGTTTAGGGGAAAAGTGTAAATTTATGAAAAATAAATTAAAATTATTAAAATATTGACTATTCAAGAATATGGGTATAATAATAATTTTGTATTTCATGAATAAGGTATTTGCATGGCATGGTGGTGCAAAGTATTTTTAGAAGTTGGAGGTTTATGGTTCAATTCCTATCGGTTACCAACCCAATTTTCGCAATGGGTAAGGCAAGTGCTCCAGCACAATATCATCGGCTAGAGAAAGGAGGTGCCGTTCACTTAGTTCTACTGAGGAGTTACATTTACACATGGAAATACATTAGAAGAAATGATAAAATATGGAGCATAATATATATATTATGAATATCATGGTTGAAGAATTTGGATGGTTTGGTGGAGAAAAACCTTTTGGACCACTTAGTGGTCAAGGGTTCAATTCCAAATGGCTACATGGTATTGAAGATTGGAGAGGAAACACCAAACAGCATTGGAAACTCACCGATCAGAGTTGTGAAAAATTTCTAATTGGAAGTGCGTTCAGTCAAATACAAATCTCATTGGGTGCAAACAACCCACAGCTGAATGGAAACAAGACAACTATTATGTAAATGTAGTAAGTAATATCGAAAGCCATATTTGAAAATGTACAAACTGAAGGTACCGAGAGGTTCTCAACGTATTGGACGGCACCAGGAGATGTAAAAAAAATATAAATGTTAGTGCCGAACAAGGATGTATTGATCAAGTGAAATAAAAATTGAAATCTAAAGACTTTATTGAGAAGGTTGACAGATAAGTTTTCATAAATTCATGATTACCAAGAAACTTCACCTAACCATCAAACTATCACTCAACAATATATACCGAGGAGGTAAGATGAAGTATATCGACTAGTAATGAGCAATTACCGATCACCGATTGAAAAACTAAAAATTGGAAAAGAAAATAATCTATTAAATTTTAGGCCCCACCAAACAAGTCAATTGTCATAGAAACATGAATCCTCTACTAAACACTGAACACAAAATTGTGGTCTACCAAGCACCAATATTCTAATAACCGATCACTTAAAATTAAAAATCTACTGATCAAGTGTCTATGAGATTTTTGGACAACTCAAAGAGCAGAATTTCATATTTATATCAAATTAAATATTTCTCCTGCACTTTCACAAAGTATAAAAAAATTTCTAATGACCCATTTAGAGTTAATATCACTATTCGGATTTGTCCGGTGTTACATATTATCAATGAATATTTGAGCTACTTTGGCAGTAATGTAAAGGTGTTGCAAAGCCATGAAATGTCCAAACTTAGTAAATCTATCATTGACTACTAAGATTGTATTGTAGCCTTTGAAATCAGGTAACCCTTCAATAAAATCCATATTTACTTGTGACCAAGTTTGAGCAGAAATTGGTAGAGATTGAAGCAGCCCAGGATATAAGACATTCTCATGCTTATTCTTTTGACAAACATCATACTCTTGTATCCATTTGATCACATTACTCTTCATAGAAGGCTAGTAGAATATAGATTTAATCCTTTGCAAAGTCCCTTGCTGTCCAGAGTGTCCTCCAGTAGCTGTGTCATGCATTTGTTGTATTATCTTCTCCCTAAGTTGAGACCCATTTCCCACTATCATTTCCTTCTTAAATTTCAAAAGTCCATCTTGATATTGAAAATCAAGAATCCAATTTGACTATATAGTAAGTTGGGCTTTAACTTTTGGCACTATTCATCATCCTTGTAACTTTGAATTACTTCAAGAATCCACTGGGGTTGGACTACAGATATGGCTATTATGGTTTCTTCTTGTTCCTCTCCTTGTAATTCTCTTCTCTACAAAGCATCTGCCACTTTGTTCTCACTTCCCTTCTCGTATTGGATCTCATAGTTTAGTCTCATAACTTTGTTAGCAATTTATGCTGCATTATATTATTAAGTTTTTGATCTAGTAGGTACCTTAAACTCTGGTAGTCTGTTCTGATTATGAAGTGATGTCCAAGTAGATAATGCCTCCACTTGGTGACTGCTATGACCACTGTGGGCAACTCTTTCTCATATATGGACAACCCTCTATTCCTAGGACCTAATACCCTACTCAAATATACAACATGTTGACCCTCTTGCATCAATACCGCCACTAACCATGAGAGCAGGCAATTGTTCCATCACAAAAGGCTTAGTAAAGTCAACAATCTCATAACTAGTGTTGTACTCATAGCTATTTTAAGTTGATAGAAAGTCTCTTCTAAGAAAGTCTCTTCTACTGCTTCATTCCATAAAAAACCATCTTTATTAAGCAAAACATTCAGAGATCTTGTAATAACTCCATAGTTCCATAGTTATTAAATTTGGATCGACCCAACGGTTGGACCGAGTTGACCCGCAACCCGTACGTTCTATGGATTGGTTCATAAATTGAACCGTTCATATACTTAACCTGTATAAACCCGCGGGTCAGGCCTTAACCCATGTCACCTACGGGTTTTTACAACCCATCTGTAAAAACTCAAAAAAGGAAAAAAAGAAATCCAATGGTACCATCTCAAAGTCACCAAAAGTTGAGATTCTAACCAAAATTGAGAAAAATCACTATGTAAAATAGTTTTTGGAGCGATTAAAATATTTAGAAACTTAAAAATAACAAAATTTATAAATTAATTGAAGAAGGAAATACCTTGGTGCTGGTTATAATGGTGGACGATCATTGGTGGAGATTTTTTTTCACAATGAAACTTGAAATTATTGTTTTTATATAGATTTATAGAAAAGCAAAGATGAATTATGAGGGTTTGATTTTAGAAAAAGATTGAGTTTTGAGGGTGATTTTAGAGATAGAGGGATTTCGTGGGTTGCAGAGAAGGGAGGAAGATGAAGGGTGTGTGCACGTGCTGAGAGGTGAGAAGTGAGAATGGGAGAAAAAACGGAAGAGAGTGGTAAATGAATGCCACTACAAAAAAACGACCCTTCAGCGATGGATAAAAATCCGTCGCTATTAGCGATGGATTTGCGACGGATTAGTGACAGAAAAATCAGCGACGAAAAAATCTGTCGCTAATTTTTCCGTCGTTGAAATTAGCGACGAAAATTTTCTGTCGCTAATTCATCGCTAAAACTTTTCTGGACAAATGAATGATGGAAAAATCCGTCGCTGATTTTTTCATCGCTAAAATTTAAAAAAAAAATTGTTTTTGTTAAATATAATTTTTTGTTTTTTTTTAAATATAATTTTGTATTTTTATTTACTATAATTGTGTATTTTTATTAAATATAATTTTGTATTTTTATTAAATATAATTTTATATTTTTATTAAATATAAATTTTTGTTTTTATTAAATCTAATTTTGTATTTTTGTTAAATATAAATTTTTATTTTTATTAAACCTAATTTTGTATTTTTATTAAATATAATTTTGTGTTTTTATTAAATATAATTTTGTGTTTTTATTAAATATAATTTTTGTTTTTATTAAATATATTTTTTTTATTAAATATAATTTTTTCTTTTTATTAAATATAATTTTGTGTTTTTATAAAATATAATTTTGTGTTTCTATTAAATATAATTTGGTGTTCTTATTAAATATAATTTTTTGTTTTTATTAAATATAATTTTATATTTTTATTAAAGATAATTTGGTATTTTTATTAAATATAATTTTGAATTTTGTTAAATATAATTTTGTATTTTTATTAAATATAATTTTGTATTTTTATTAAATATAATTTTATCTTTTTATTAAATAAAATTTTATATTTTTATTAAATTAGGGTATTATATTTTTAATATTGAGAGTTACAAATAAAGTATAGAAATAGAAAAAAACAAACTAATAACACAAATGTAATGTTGGCATGGTGGTTAATGTTTTCAAGTTCTCTCTCTCACACTCGGGTTCGAACCGAGATGGGAGCATATTTTCAACAAATTAAAAGTTGGGACGAGAGCGCGGGAGGGCGGGGCGGGTGCCTGGGCTCATACACTTGAATTTGCTCTTACTCACTTCAGCGATGGATTAGCGACGAAAATTTTTCGTCGCTAATACTCTATCGCTTATACGTTATTAATTAGAAATAATTTGAAAAAAAATATAAAATTAAATTAGCGACGGAAAATTTCCGTAGCTAATCCGTCACTAAAATTTTTAGATTAGCGACGGATTTTCTTAGCGACGGAAAATTTTTTTCATTAAATTAGCGATGTGACTCTCAGCGACGGAAAAATTCGTCGCTAATTTTCCGTCGCTGATACTTTTAGCGACAAAAATTTATGTATCAGCAACGGATATTTTCATCACTGATATCTATTTTTCTAGTAATGTGTCAATGTATATTTAAACAAATATAATAAGAGTGGGGGGAGATTGATGGTGAGTAAGAGTTGGGCCACGTGCATTCCCTTCTATTCTAATTTAAAAATATATATTTAAAAAAATAAATATATTTAAATAAACCCATAAGATTTCATCAAATGCTAACTTATAATATAATTACATTTAAAAAATATATAATTATATATATTTTATATATTAAAATTAAAAAAATAAATGGTTGAATTAGTAATCCAACGATTCAATCGGTTAAATCATAAATTTTAAGACACATGAGTCAATGCACAGATCGAGTTTAATAACTATGCATAGTTCTTCACAAATCTCCTGTAATTCCAATCAATCCTAGGAACCCTCTCAAGGTTTTAATTGATTTTGGGATAGAGCAGGAAAGGATGCACTCCATCTTTTTCGCATCCATCTTAACCCCTTCACCTGTAACCACGTGACCCAAATACTCTACTTAGATTTGTGTAAATGTATACTTTGATAGCTTGGCAAATAACTAATACTATTTGAGTAGTGCTAGGACTGCTTTGAGATCAAGAGCATGAGCTATCATGTCTGGACTATAGACTAATATGTCATAAAAAAAAAAAAACCAAAACAAATTTCCTCAAGTATGATTGGAAAACATGGTTCATTAATGTTTGAAATATGGTAGGTGCATTAGTTAATTCAAAGGGCATAACAAGAAATTCAAAATGACTATGGTGTATTTGAAAAGCTGTCTTCTTCACATCTTATGACTTACCCTTATATGATGATATCCTGCACTTAAATCTATTTTTGAAAATACCTTAGAGTCATGTAATTTATCCAATAGCTCATCTATGTTTGGAATGAGGTACTTATCTTTAATGGTAAGTTGGTTAAGTTGTTTATAATCTACACAAACTGCCAAGTGTCATCTTTCTTCTTCATTAACAGAATCAGTGATGCAAAGGGACTATTACTAGACTAGACAATGCCATTGTTTAGTATTTCCTGAACTTGTTTCTCAATTTATGATTTTTGAGAATGAGGGTATCTATATGGCTTTAATTTGAATGGCTGAGACTCAGGTTTAAGAATAATGGAATGGTCATGACTTCTCTAAGGTGAAAGAGTAGTAGGTGTAGAAAAAGCTTCCTGATATTCAATTAAGATTAAAGAAATAGCATCAGACTCTTTTAAGTTTCTGCAATTTGGACTGACAGCTAGAGTTGTAAGACTTTGTAATTGTTGTTGCCTAATTTTTCTAGTACTCTTGCCTCTAATTAGTTTTATCAGAGGTTGTTCTACCCTTCCCTCTAGTACTACCACATTCCCTTCATTAAAGAGCCTAACTTGTAGTCTTTTAAAATCAAAAAGTAATGGAATTGTAATTATACATCCAGTCCACCCCAATAATGACATCCTATCTGCCCAAAGTAATCACCCTTAGATCAAAGGAAAATTGGCATTTTTGAATCATCTGCTTCCCATTACTTACCTAGGTGTTACTGGAAATTTGGCTTCCATCTGATATTTCTACTTGCAATAGATCTGTAGGCTTAGTGATCAGTTCAAGGTCCTCGGTAAGCTTCTGATGTATGAAGCTATTAGAGCTTCCAGTGTCCACCAGGATTGTGATTATTATTTTCTTGAGTATTCCTTGCAATGCAATAGTTTGCCTATGTATTGAGCTAGAGAGTCACATAAGCACACTTCCAAAGTTCTGTCGGTTTGAGCCTGATATGTTTCTTATGTTAACTCTACCTCAATATCCTCATTGCCTTCAGGAGTGTTTGCAGCTAATATGATGTTAAGGTGGTTAAACCTGCACTTGTGTCCTGGAGTGAATTTCTCTCCACATTTAAAATATAAATTGTTGTTTCGTTTATACTGAGCCTCCTGTAGTGTTAATCTGGGCATATTATGGGTAGCAGTAGCTTCCAATTGTGAGGGTCTGTTGTTTCCCGAGGGTAGTGTGCTATTGGAGTGAGAAGGACCATTGTTCCTTTCTCCCGTACTTGCCTCACTCATGTTCCAAGACCTATGGAAATTGTTCCTTCCTTTTCTTGCTAACTCTAAAGACTGTTCTTGTAAAGCTGCGATTTCAAAGGCCTGAAGAAGGGTAGCGGGCTTCATCATCCTCAGCATGGGTTTAACATCTTCTCTCACCCCACTAATGAAACTTGAGATAAAATATGATTCTAAAAATCTTGGATTTTTTTTGAAGCATTAGAGACCAGAGCTCCTCAAATCTCTCCTATATTCATATAAGGAGCCTATATTTTATCTTGCAATCCTTTGCTTTCAAACCTATAGCACAACATTCTGGAAAACACCTCCCAGCTCATGTTCCTTTGTACTAATTTCACTCCCTGATACTATGTTTCTGTCTTACCTTCCAAATACATCTCCACTGTGTCTACCATTGATGATCAGGTATCTAATACACAGCAAAGAACATTTTACATTTCCTTATCCAAGCTCGTGGGTTTTCTCCCAAGAAGATTGGTAATTCAATCTTGGGAGGATTTGAAACTAACCCTCGAGAGTTATCCTTCCTGATCATGTGAAATTCTCCTTCTGTTCTTTGTCTTCCTCCATGGGGTGTAGGTAGCAGGGGAGAGTTGAGTACCTTCTCAGAATAAGCTTCTTCGTTTTTGTCTTTTTGAGCTATTTTAAGGTAAGCATTAAAGGTGGCCATGAAAGCATCTAGTCTCTAATGTTGTTCTTCCAGTCTTTTGTCAACTTGGAGCCGATTTTCTTTGAACTCATTGGTCAATTCTTGAATCTTGGTATCCAATTTCTTGAGTTGTTCTTCTTAAATTTTCTGGTGGGTCCCTTCTGCCATGCAGTTTTCTCTGACCAAGACCGAGCTCTGATGCCAAATTTGTAACAGACCAGCTCAAGAAGATGATCTAAACAAGCTAGACAGCTCAATATAAAGCTAAGGAAAGATGGGAACAGATTATGGGATGGTGATAAGCTCGAGAAAGAGGTTGTAGTTGTAGATGGAGAAACAATGAGATGTCAGAATTATTGATAAATGCAATGTAAGGTGAATCTATGGATGGGTTGAATGAGAATAAGGAAATGAAAGAATGTGATGAATGATAGAAGAGATGCAGAAATAGGAGGAAGAAAGAGAGAGATTTGTTCAACTAATTCTTCATTGCATTCTCAATCTGTACAGGCTTATATGTTGTTAACAATCTTCCAATTGACTGTAACTATTTCAGTTAGTTGGTTTCTATAGTTGGTCAGTTGATTTCAACAGTTGGTTGAACTATCCTTCTTCCATGCTTGTCTTACTTGCCATTATTATTTTTAAAAACACAACTACCTGTTACAGTCTCCTCTAGAATGATCAGGGTTCATGAGTCATTAGGTTTGCTAGGAATGTAGGATGGGCTTTTTTGAGTGTTAACAGAACTTTGGGGCTTTAGAGATGGTTTTTCTCTAGCTACCAACAATTCATTTGACTAACCTTTTTTTTTTTTTTTAAATAACTAATCAGTATTCAAAGCCATATTTTAATTAATTTAGTTAGAGCGTTGTCGGGTCTAATTTAGGAAAAATTTTCCTAATATAGTTTTTTTCATTTCTAAATTTTGAAGTCGAGAATTAGTTAAGAAATCTGATACCATTAGTCAAAGTCATTGAATCGATAGGGAAGTTTCATCTAGATGCACATGTATCAGGATTCTAATCGTTGTGTAGATAATCTAAGAGACCTCTTACGAGAGTGTCAATTTTAATAATTGATAACCATTTAATAAATTTTTCTCATCCAGGACGCTAATATCTTTCTTCACATACTTCTATACAAAAAGGTTTTTTCGTATATATAATGAATATAACAATAACTGTTCTATCTATAATTGGTTTGAATCTGAAGTTTAAATATATGTCAGGTACCCACAACAAGTGAGTTTCTACAGACTCTCTCTCTCTCTTCTCTCTCTACAGATTAGTGATTAGTAAAAAGAAAAGGGCACCAACGTTAGAATACAAGTGTAAGAGATTTTGGTCTGTATACAAGCCTTGCATGTCATAAAAATGTCTAATGAATCATAAATTGGGGAAGAGGGATGGAGATCTTCTTCAATAAATACAGGTTTATCTCTATCTTCACAAAGTAACAAGAGTGGGTGAATCTTCGTAGCCTTTTCTATGCTACGTGCTATATTGGGCTGACTCTTATTGTAATACACATGTTTTCTTAGTGGGCAATTTTTTGGGCATGCAGCAACAACCTGTATTAACTTCCACTGGAAGAAGCTGCTTTGGATCAAACCCCCGCCCCCCTCTCTATCTCTCTCTGCCTCCCCTGTTAGAGTAGAAAAATTGGAAGACAAGAACTAGGAACTCTTTTGCATTTTTCTGGGCATACAGCACCAAGTGCTAGCTAAGTCAACTAAACTCACAGAGGACTTTTCTTGAATCTCACCAAGCAAAGTGCAATTAGACTTCACCTAATTTTTTGTGTTCAAAAAATTATATAAAAGAAATAAGTTGCAATTGTGGTTTAATATTTTTGTTACTTATACTTGGCATCAATAATAAACTAAGCAATAACATATATTGAGAGTCTATCCAATATTATAAGGGTTCACTCGATACATAAAATTATCCCCAACTTAGTGTAGAGGTAAGGAGAGAGTGGATGCATACGTACATAGATTTTTCTTTACATTTTACAAAGAGACTATTTTCATATCTCGAACCTATAATCTCGAGATTACAAAATGAATAACTTCACTGTTACGCCAAGACTCACCTTTAGTGTATCCAATATTATATGTAAAATAATAATAATAATAATAATAATAATAATAATAATAAATTCCAAACTATACTCTAAATCCAATAATATGCTATAAAAATTATATGGCAATAAAGGAAATATTAAGATAATTAAATTTATATCATCTATGTATTAGGGTTAATTATTCGGATTGCTTAGAAATCTTTGACAATTAGATCTTCAAATTGAGGAAGTAGTAATGCTCTAACTTATAACTATATGAATTACTATAATTATGACTCTAGGTAGGAGTACGTGCACTGCTAGTATCTCTGCTTTTAGTGATTGTTGATCAACTATTATTATACAAACAGAAACTTCTGAACACTAATGTTTTTTGATTTTTGAAATATTTTTCATTTTCAAAATGTTTTCAAAACATTTCAATACCCTAAATTAATTAATATTTATGTAAAATTTTTTATATTTTCTATATTTTCATATTTTTTCATAAATAATAAATTATTTATTTAATTATAATTTTTATTTATTTTTATATTTTTTGTCTTATGATTAATAATTACATAGTTGATCATTTTAGATTTTTATCATAAAATATGATAATTTTATTATTTTTATAAAATAATTAATATTTACATAAAAATCTTTATATATTTTATATTTGCGCATTTGTCTTATTTCCGCTCTCCATTTCCATTTTCGTGCAATCTTAATAAAATCTCTGTCATTATTAGAGATTCAAGCTTCACAATTAGACTTTGATTAGTTCCAGTTTCAATCATTTTTTAAACTTCATTATGGTAGGAAATTTCTAAACAAAGGCATAGGCTTTGTAATCTATATTTTTTCGTAATTGTATAGTTGCCACATTAGTATCTTTGGTCATTATCGGAACCTCAATTTTTATAATAAGGTTTTAATTAGTTTCTTTATAGATGATTAATTTTGTTGCGTACCATACTTTTAATATCATTTTAAATTTGTAGTTATGAAAAATGAAAAAGATTATACAAGGACAAGTATCTTTCCGTCGCAATCTAATTGTAATCTAATTATAATGTTAGTATCTTTCTCGTTATCGAAAATCCAAACTTCGCAACTAGGTTTCAATTAGTCCGACAGAGATGATTAACTTTGTCGTGTACTATGTCTTTCTATTGTAAGATTAAATTTTGTCATATAGGGAAAAAACTAAGGCACGTGCTCTATTAGTATCTCTATTCTGTTGTATCGTTGAATAATTGTCGGCACACATGCTCTATTAGTATCTTTTGTTCGTTATATCGTTGAATAACGGTATATTATTATCATTAAATTTTTTCACTATTTAAAACTAAACACTTCATAATTAGACCTTAATCACTTTCAGGAAAAATGAATTGTGCTTAATCTTCCTTATCTTTAGCCTACTAGCTCTTCCATTTTTAATATTCTTGTTGCCTTGAAATTTATAAATAATCGTTCGCTTGAAAATATATATATATATATCTTCTTGCCAAGCTCAAAGTACTTGTCTCAAAACTACTTAAAATAGTGGAGTAAAATAAGATGAAACATTTGGGGAAAATATTTTCTAAGCTTTATTTGCCCTATGAAATGTATCGTACCAGATACATACTTGTTAGGTCGCCTAAATTGGCCACAATTAAGGGGATAGATTATTCTTAACAATAACAAATTCATGATATATGTTCAAATGACAATGGCTAAAAACTTTCGTAATCTATTTTTCATTATGCATTGGCAAAAACCAAAAAGGTCTAGCAAGGAAATATTAGATATTTCATCCCTAATTACTATTTTTGATCATTTTATTTAATTATTTACAAAAGCCTGAATCATACATTGTCTGCAAAATTAGGTCCACCGGCATAAAACCTAAATGATCGAAAGCCCCCTAATTACTAACTGATAAACAAAAAACTAAAGAGATCGATCAGACTAAAATTTGCCAAATAAATTAATCAGATGGGAGATGATTGCAAGCACCCTCTTGTTTATCAATATATTTAATTAATTATGAAATTGCCAAATGCTTGCATATTTTGCACTAATAGATTTAAACATTAATTGATGATTGGGAGAACTCATAATCAATCAATGATACATTTTTAACAGGAAGTTAAACTCTTGAAGTGAAGAGGAGAGAGTTCATTCACACGAAAATTAGAAATTAAAAAAAAAAAAAAAAACATTTTCAATCAAAGGCACATATATTAATATTAGGGTAGAAAAGATGATTACAGGAACCATCAACCACGACACTGAACACATTGCATTTCTTGTTTACTACACTTTGGAAACTTAGAACACCCCTTACACATAACAACACTGATCACATGAGAGAGAGAGAGAGATCACAAAGAGAGACTAGCTAGTACACATGCATTGCCTTTTTACCGGAGCCAACTTCACATGGTGCATCATCAACATCCTCCTCCTCATCATCGTCGGGCTGAGTATGAGTCCTCTCAGTAGAAACCCTAGATTCGGCATCCTCAACACCCCCAGAATTCATCAGTTCCCAGAATCCAGTTCCCACCATACTCGTCATACGATTAAGGTGATCTCCACCCTTCATCACCATCATCAGGCTCTTATAAGCATGATCATTAATCCCATTTTCACCACCACCAACACCACCATTATTAGCATTTCTTGGTGAACCAGGCTGGTTAAAGCTCGAACCACACTGTCCGAGCCCAAGCTCCAAGCTTAGCCCACCGTTCACCTGTGGTGAACCAAGGCTGAGCCAATCTTTAGGGATCAATGGAGTTGGAGAAGGTGGCCGAGCAGTAGTACCAACAGGACCACTAGGGTAAACAGGGGTGGGGGTTGAGGTTTTTCGATGAGAACGAAACTTGAGAGGAATGTGCCCCTCGTGCTGTCTTTGCCGGCGATGAGCATTTTGGTGGCCTCCCAATGCCTGCGCGCTGCTGAAGATTCTTGGGCAGTAGGGACATAGGAATTCCCATGTTTCATACTCCTCCACTTCTTCCCCATCTTCTGGATTGATCTTCTTCGGTCGAAAGTTGGCCACATCGGGAATTATGTAGTACATTGTTTCTGACGGGAGAGAGAGAGAGAGAGAGAGAAAGAGATGGGGAATGAGTTTGAGATGAGAAGGGGACTATTTGTAGAGCTTTTGGAAGGAAACAAAATATAGCTAAAATAATATAAAGGTATGAAAAAGATACAAAGTATGTGAGAGAGAGAGAGAGAGAGAGAGAGGGTGATACCGGAGAAATATTAATAAATCACTCAACAACCAAATAATGATAAAATTTGATAATAAAGTTTAAAAAGCTTTTATCTTGTGTATCTAATTACGTCATATTATTTTTTAAAAAAATTAATTATTGAAATTTTTTCAGCATTAGGAGGAATATATTCGGAGGAGCAATGAAACGTGGAGTGGAGGGAGAAAGCAGTGGATTCGAAAAGGGTGATGTTTGCAAAAGTCTTTCCTTTTCATTGCAAAGGGTACACTTCTCTCAGACACGGTTGCCAAGTAGATAGCTTAAGACAAACCCTAATGTCGATTGGGATACACATAACTGAGTCAAGTTTTGGCTTTCAGCTGAGTTGCGTGTTCACATTGCATTGTGTTTTTCACCTATCAAGTCTTGCCACGTGGCTCCGTAAATATCTTCACTTCACTTCAACCAATTGACGGGTTGATTAATTAAATGATCCTTTTTAATTATTTATTTTTCCTTCTAAAAGAAAAAAGAAAAATAATTGGAGAAATGTTAGAAGAAAAAGTTGTTAACTCACCGAAGAAGCAAAAAAATAATACAAAGAAAATTAAAATAATTTTTTAATATATATAAAATTATACATCAATTACCTCAACTAGAAAAGAGATCTTAGGAGAGAAGCAATCTTCTTGAGGGTAATATCTCTAATTAATTGCCTTGGATTTGAATTGGGGAATCTGTTGAATGAACTTAATTTGGATTTGTCACAATCAAATTGTAATATTCTCTCTCTCTCTATCTCTGACAACTGCATAGAAGATTGTATTTTCTTTTTTTTTTTCCCTAATAGAGTTATGAAAGCATTGAAATGAAAAATTATACGAAAAAAAGATATTTTATAAAAATAGAGAAAATTGAAATATGAGTAAATATGTGTAAATATAAAAAATATAAGGATTTTTATATAAATATTAATTATTTTATAGATTGATAATAAAAATCTAAAATGATCAAATATTTAATTATTAATCATAAAATAAATAATATAAAAATAAAAATATAATTAAATAAATAAAAAATTCATTAAATATGAGAAAATGTATAAATATAAAAAAAATAAATATTTTTATGTAAATGTTAATTAATTTAGCCTATTAAAATATTTCAAAAATAGAAAACATTATAATTGAGAAGTTTCTATATATTATACGATTTCACTACATTTTATTCTAAATTATATGGTGCACATTAATACCACTATACCATAAAAATTATTAATATGATCCTCCACAATGACGCAGTGCACTCAAGCGATGAAATATAGGTAGAAAAGAGGCTTTAGATGTTAATGATACTCGGTGCTTCGAAGAGTATAAATTTAGGATAAGAAAAAAAATAAATTTTTTTTTTTTAACTGTTGAAAGCAATGCTTCGAAGAATTTAAGGATATAAAATTAAGATAAGAAAAAATAACTTATTTTTGATGTATGTAAAAAGAGCATAAAAGAGTTGGGAGTGGTGCATGCAAGCCACTTCTACAGTGTCAACTGCAAAAAGTGTCTAACAATTTCTAAGACTCATCTCCAACCACTGCCTCTGAATTTGGTCCCTCGCATTCAAAGCTATTGGACTCTTAAAACCAACGAGTATGGATATTCATAAAAATCCTAGAACGGCCCTCATCTCCGAAGCCCTTTTGGACGGCCAAAAAGTAACCTTTGGGGCACAAATTTTTATTAAATAGTATCATCTTTATAATTAATACAAAAACCACCAATTTTAAATGAATTAGAACCATTATAATCTCACCAATAACATATCCCTATATATATTTATAGGGACATTAAAATTGTTAAAATGCATATATTCATGAAAATTTAAATACTAAATATCAAGAAAAATATTTAGATAAGAATTCTTTACAACCCAATTGTCTTATAATGACAATATATCTCATATTTAAAATCATGAAATTTAACCTCATTTACTTGTGATATTTTTGATTTTTTTTCCCCTTTTTGTTATCCTTATTTCAGCCTCTCTTGTTTTTACCCACAAAAGTATTTTATCCAGCGAGGTTGAGTTTAACATGGGACAGATCATTGGGATTCGTCTAGGATCCTCTGGTAATTAGCATTGTGAGCTTGAAAGTCCAACCGCAGAATATATATTATAATCATGACTAAAACAAAGAACATGGGCTTGAATGGTGCGAAGGTTTGCACCAAAATGGCAACAGGCGGCCACCAGATGCTTGCTGTAAAGAGCAATAGCAAGGGAAAGATCACAAACGCCTGCTCGTTGAGAAAGACTGTCAATTGCTCGACTAAGCCCTTCCCCCGCTGCAGAACTACGTTCCTGTTCACGTTTTTGGCTAGATCCATGGTTTTGCGCACGTGCAACCGTGTGGGGGGGGGGGGAGGGGTGTGAGAGAGAGAGATGATGATGAGAAGAAATGGTGAAGAGCTTGTATGAAAACTGCCAATCTTATAATGATGACATCAAAAACCCTAGTGAATCAGGCTGAGATACAGATAATTAATTTCAAGATGTAAAATTCAATAGAGAGAGAGCTGGGGGGAGGGGGGGGGAGAGCAATCAAGCGCAAGATACTCGGATAATATGGCATGATACATATTAAACACCGGTGCATGCGCATGAGAATGAGGACTAACACATGAAATAATTTTCAATCACATCAATTGAACAGAAGTCGTTCTAGACTCCTAGCTGAAGCCACAAGTTCCCAGTAGTGAATAGTTTAACATGTTCTCAGAGGTGAAATGTTGAGTAAATCTGATAAAAAGCATCCTTTTCCCCATATTACACGACTTATTCTTTCTTTTGACATCACAATCATCAGCAGTCTTACAGACACCATTTTTCTTGATAACGCACACATCTCATTTCCAACAGATTGATCCAACCCCAGAAGATCCACGCTCAGACACCACAATCTTACATCCTTTTCGAGATAGTCCATGGTGAAAATCCTTTCCCAAGCATTCTTTGAGCAGGCGAACTCTACTGACCAATATGACATTCCAAGTAAAACTCTTCCAGACATGGCCCTACTCCTTTCTTCAAAACACACACACACACACACACACACACGCATACACATACAAGAAATGCCACTCACCACACTTCCACCGTATGGGTGCATCTCTATAGGAAAACCCCCTAATTTTCCCTTTTTCACAACTACTTTTCATCTAAACTCCATTTGGTCCCTTCGCCATGCATCTTCCTTAAGTGCAAGCACAAACAGGACATCAAAATCCTCCACTAGCTAGGGAACCACAGTGATCTATCTTCGCCCACCTCAAAAACACAAATGGCTTGGGAGTCATTCCAACCCACTATTCGTTCCAGTAGAAAAAGAAGATTTAACAAGAGAGGAACTAATATAAACTATTTATTTGCAACTAATTGAAAAGAAGACAGAAAAATAAGAAACATGAATACAAATAAAGGCAGCATCCCAATCTCAGTAGAGATTAGTCAAAGAAACCAGTCCTAAGGGCACCAAAGGCATGACACCCACAAGCTAGAAAATTTTATTGATCTATCTTCACATATCTCAAAACAGGCAGTTCGGGAGTCATTCCTAACTAATTAAAAATGAGAGAGAAAAATAAGAAACATTAAAACAAATGGAGGCATCCAATCTCAGGAGAGATTAATCAAAGAAACCAGTCCAGCAGAGGGCACCAAAGGCATGACACCATAACGAAGATAGAAACACTAATCTGTCGCTGTCCCACAAAATCTGAGTAAATAAGAACTGGACTGAAAAGTTCTTGTAGTTCTTTATATAGACAAGCACCACATGATAGCAAAATAAGGCACAATTCAAAGCCTCTAGATTCTTATTTACCACCAAAATCTCTTAAATCTATTATAAAGGATGTCAGAAATGTTTTGGGGGGCATATTTACTACTGATCTTAAACAACATAAAGACAATGTGTTTTACATGCAACAAAGCAATACAAGAAAGGATGATATTATGCAACACAATTAGCACCCTCCCTATTGCAATAATCAGAGCCAGCCCCTTCATAGGCCTCCCAGTTTGCAATGTATGAGTAATGGAAGCCACCCTTTATTCCTTCTCGGAATTATACATAAGTCACATAGAACTCTCTTATCTCTGGTCCTTTCCCATTCCCCTAAATATAGGTTTTTGTGGAATGAATAAAATTCTCCTGAGAGGCCAGGGTAAACTTGGTATTGCTGGGAGGAAAACCTCCAAATCAACTACCCCAAAGGAAATATGAATTTGAGATACAAATGACTGACTGAAGAAACAACTTATATAAGAAAGCAAGCCAAACATATAAGCATCGAAATTCCAATTTCCAAACTCAATGGAGATGTAGATGTGAAGAAGGTTAAGGAGAGAACAAAGTTATCTTCCCTGTTCTAATGAAACTTCCAGAAGAGAGAGAGAGAGAGAGACTTCATTGATTTCAGCAAATTGTGCAATTAAAGTATGGGGCGTAGAAGAAGAATGATAAAACCAAGGAACATGTTGGAAGAAATTAGACAAGGTATGATTACTTAACACCCCCCCCCCCCAAGTTTGAAAGCTATTCCCCAGTTTGAATCCCTTTTAAGCATTAAAAATATATATATATATCTAAAATAAAGAAGTGTTGAAGTTCTTACACCACAAAATACAGATACATCATCAACAAGCAATGTAGATCAACTTTGAGAACTCATACTAAAGAGGAAAAACCATGGACTAATCCATTCTATCCTGCCTTTCCCAACATTTACTTAATACTCCAATCAGCTAAATAAACAGGGGGGGCCCCAAAAGACATCCCTGCTGTAAACCTCAAGAAAATAACTTAAATGAACAGCCATTTGTAAGGATAAACAACTTAATTTCCAGTAAATGTCTTAGTTCGTCTCCTCTCTTTGTCTCCAAATCCATCACAAGTTCATCTTTCAAAAGCAAAATTTCCCAGTTAACTATGCCTGCACCTTGCCTCTATCCATTTGACAGGAGGCCCTTTCACTCCTTTAATTTTGTTCAGATCAACAACCTCAAGCAGGACATGGGCAACAACAAAAATTTGCCTGCCGCCTTTGGTCAAGAAATCCTAAGAAGATCTCACAACACCAACCTCCGACCATCTTACCTCAACCCAGTCAGAATCATTTTCACCAAAAGTTCATAAAAACACTACAAGACTTATGGGTCCAAAACCTTAGCGATGCTAACACCGTCCACTCTTGTTTGGATTGATATACACAAATGGACACATATATTGATAGGATTGGGATAAATAATTCAACTTCCATCAAAAGCACCTAAAATTATCCTCAAGGAATGCAAGCTAAAACACCGAGTCAAAGAGCTTTATCCCCATTATATCCTGCAATGGGTCCACTACCCATCTCAAATAATTTGCAAGCCACCTTCGCCCCAATCCAATCTTAACCTTCATAAATTAGATGATCTATTGTATGCTTCTTCTAAATCATTAAAAAGTATATGCAAACAGTTGTAAAAATTTACCGAGCATGAAACTAGACTATATTTTAACAATTGATATATTCTATTAAACCAGTACTTAACACTGAACAAGGACTTACCACCTATTAAAACCCCAGTCAATCTGGCCAACCTTTTGAAACCTACCCTGCAAATAACATGTAAACGAACAGAAGCAGTTCACGAAATCCAACGAATAACGAGATCAAATTTTTAAGAAAAAGTTAATGAAGATGTTGATATTACTTCTGAAATCAATCTCAGAATTACAGAGCCAATTATGAGTTTCTCAAAATCATCCTATTCATCAAATTCAAAACAATAATACTAAGTTCCTCAAAATAGAAAAGAAATAGAAATTACAAACTCAGAAATTTCTAATGCTTCAGTTTTCAATTGAATCAACTTGTTTTCTGATCAGGCATAGGGAAAAGCCCTGGATTGGCAGCCCCACGCGGCGGAGCAAACCCTAGAAACTTCTGCAAGTTCGTTCGGATACTAATCGAACACAAGAAATACAAAAACGCCATTGAACAATCAGTTAAATCGCTTCCTTGCAATCCTCTATGACTCATCGACTTCACGATCCAGATCGGAGTAAACGGAAGCTTGGCGACCGGTTTACCTTCGAAAAGCGAGTTGAGAAGACCGAAAACGACGATGAGAACGATGGCGACGACAGCGCCGGACTTGAATTTGAAGAAGAAGAGATCGCGAGAGGACTCCTTGAGGCTGGTCTCAACGCGATCCATCTTCTTGGTCTTGGACTTCTTGGTGGTGAGCTTGAGAGAATCGGTGGTGGTTTTCATGGACTCGAGTTTGCGAGAGGCTTTATCGATGGAAGATCGGAGAGATTTGTAGGAAGAGGTTCGGTAAATGAGAATCCATGAGATTGCTTCGCAGATGACGGCGGAGCAGAGAGAGACTCCGACAACAGTGAGGCTGTCGGAGAATTTCGAACTTGAGAACATCGACGCCATTTGAGATCGATCAAACATCCCTCTCCCCTCCCTCTCTCTTTCGGTTTTCGAGTTATGACCGATATTTGAGAGAAACGAACGAAATTGACCCAAAAAATAAAAAACGAAAAAAACCTTTAAAAAAATTAAATTTCTACCGTAGATTATTAGAGTTTAAACTCAATTAACATTATTTATAGAATTTTTAAAATTTGAGCAATATTATTTATATACTATTTATAAATTAGTTGAGTGTTTAAAATTTAACCAATCTCTATGTAAATAATATTGGTTGAGTTTTAAAAACTCGACCAATTTATAAACAATACAGAAACGATATTGATCCAGTTTTTAAAACTCGATCAATTTAGATCATTTTTGAAATATATTTCATACGTAGGTTATTTTAAGAATTTTTTTTTTCATTTTGGGTCAATTCCGAACTTGACTCGATATTTGGAGGTGCAGTCTTTGTTGAATCTGAGTTTCGATTTGGTTCAATTTTTGTGGTTATGTTAGAACAGGGCTTGCAGTTTCACGTACTAGAGTCCGGGTTAGTTTCATTCCGATTTTATATTAAACATGACACATTTTTTAAATCATTTATTTTTTTTCACTACCTAGTAATTCTTTTTTGCAGGGGGCCAAAAGTTCCTTAAACGAGATGCGAAAACGAGGACAGGCATGAAAGGTTCTAAACATTAAAATTTTATTTTATTTTTAAAATATTTTAATATATTAAATTTGTTAGAAAAATTATTATCGAACTTTTACGTTTTGATAATAACAAAACTTTTTATATTGTTTTGACACTTTTATTAAATATGTAAAATAAATTTTATTTTAAAATTTTCATAAAATTTGTTTAGAAATGATAGATAGAGGTTGACATAAAAATATCATAGAATCTGACAGTTTTCTTTATGAAGGGAAAAGTAAGATGACTATGAGATATTATAAAGGTTGTCATAGAAACAGTTTAAAATCTGTTACAAAAATACAGAGTCTATTATAAGGTAGAAAGAAAATTGAAAGTCCATAGAGACAAAATTATTATGAATCATAAAAATAATTATAGAGGCAGAAGTTCTCTTTCTTAATTGAAGGCTCGATTCAACACACTAAATATAGATTGGGTATTATACTTAGTCTAAAAATACGACCAGATACACACTTCAATGATTTAACAACTAAAAATCAAATTTACTAAAATAGAAATTTCAAGTTTCAGAAAGTTAAACAATTTTTCAGGAAGGATGAGCTGGTCATTTGTACATGTTCAGATTGCTATATTTTATCCATCGGTTAAACATTTTCAAATTTTCAAATTTCACATTTTAGGATGATCGTTGGACTTTAAATTTAAACTATTATAGTGATAAAAATCAAAGATTCTAAAGGAGAAAAATATGCTGGAAAATTTGATCTTCTCTAGTTTTTCACTACTACAAGTTGGTTCTGAAGGCAACTTGGAGTCTTTAAATCTTGGTTATGGTAACTAGTTATAGGGAATTTGTTGAAACACAAAAAGAGGAAAATTCAAACTTTAAATTTGAATTATAATAGTTAAAATATCATAATAAATTAATAGAGATTTTTGTGCTATAAATCAGGAAGTTATCAGACTTTTACTACTATAAATATTGTTAGAAAGCCAACTTTGTAAACTCATATCTTCAAGATAGTGATTAATTTTGTAAGGATTTTCTTTTAAATTTAAAAATTGATATACAAAGATTATTTAGTAATTTTTACAAAGTTATTTTGATATTTTTGGAGTGAGATAATCATTCTATAAGTTGACTACTTAAATAGTCTAAGAAAGTGTCTATTATGCAGAGATTATTTTGTAAAAGTCCCGCAGGGATAGTTCAAGTGGTAAAGTTTTTTCACTTCCATCATTTCTTCTTCAATTCGATCTCTCTTGACTGTATCTCCTTGTACTAAAAAAAAGAGATTATTTTGCATAGATTACTTTTGTGTTTGTTTTGTATTGTTAAGCTTCAGTAAGTTTGAAGAGAGTGTGAGGAATACTTCATTGGATAGATAGATTAGTTGAGTGAAAGTTAAGGTAGAGTGCTTGTTGGACTAAGTTATTCTCAAAATTGGAGGTACGATTGTCAACAAAAATGAATGTACTCAACCTTATAACTCTCGTTGATAGTGGAAACTAGCAATTGTTAGACCATGGATTGCTGAGTTGGAAAAGTGAACATAATCATAAGCCCGAACCATTGTAAATCAGGTTTGTTTTGTTCTCTCTTACTTTTGTATTTTCTACACTTTCATATGCATTTTTTGGATTTAAGATTAATTAGATTAATTGGAGACTAGTTTAAGAAATTTTAGTGAAAATCAATTAAACCCCTCTTTTTGATTGTCATAGAGGCCAACAAGTGATATCAGAGCAAGTGTTCTATCTTTAAAAAGTGTTCACTTTTTGAATCAAAGATCTAATGGTATCACAGTTTTTGGTTAATCCACCAATAGCACTCTATATTTTGATGGAGTGAATTTTTCTCATTGAAAGTGTAGAATGGAAACCTTTATTCAATTCACTAATTATAGAGCATGAGAAGTTATAGTTTCTGGAAATTTAGATGTTAAACACCCTATGATAACAGATGATGATAAGAGAAAAGCTTCTATAAACTTTAAGAAAAGTTTCTAAAAATTCAAGAGCTAAACAAATACTTTTATGTGTTATTTCCCCCACAAAATTTAATGTTATTTTTTCTTGTGTTATAGCAAAAGGTATATGAGATAAATTGTGTATAACTCATTAAGGAGCCAGTACTGTAAAAGAAATAAGGATTAACATTCTGCTACAAAGAACATAAGTTGTTCAAAATTTAGTCCGGAGAAATGACCAAGGATGTGTTCAATCGATTCACACCATTACAAATGAATTGGATTCACTTAGAAAAAGTTTTTCAGACACTGATTTAATGAGAAAGATCCTTCGAGTTCTATCCAGAAGATGGGATGCAAAGAAGACAACAATCGAAGAATCTCTTGACTTGTCAAATCTGTCCTTGAATGAATTGAGAGGAAAACTGATATCTTATGAGTCTGATGTGTTTCATGATGTTGAGGATGAACAAAAAAGGAAGTCAATAGCCTTTGCAGTCAAAGAAGATAAAAAATCTGATGATGAAAGAACAAGTAATAAAGAAATGAATATGTTTATCAAGAAACTAGCTCGTGTCTTCAGAAAAAGAGGTAAAAAAATTATCTAAATTTTAAAAAATTAATAATTCTCGAAAGTCCAAATATGATGTAGGAAACAACAGCAAAACAAAAGAGTAGAAGGAAGAGATTGTCTCCTATAAGTGTAAGAAATCAGGACATATCAAGTATGAGTATCCTATCCTACTAAAAAAACTTTAGAAATTCCAAAAGAAAGGAAAGACAATGATGGCAACATGGAGTATTTTGATAAGTCCTATTCAAAATCAGAAAGTTCAAAAAGTGTAAAAGAAATACACTTCTGTCTTATGACAAACTCACAGGTTTCCTCTAACACTGAGTCTGAAAGTTCTAGAAATTCTTGTTTTGATACTAAAAATGTGTTTAATATGATTACTAAACTAAAATGCAAAATAGCTGATCTAGAAAGTGAGAAAGAAGTTTTGAAACAAACTAACTTAATTTTATACTTTGAAAATAAGACTTTAAGATCTAAAAATATTACTATAAAAAAAGAAAATAGTTCTTTGAAAACTAAAGTGGATGACTTATCCTTGTCAATTAAAAATACATTTCAAAAATTCAATAAAAGTGATGAAAAATTAATTAAATTTCTTGCAATTCAAAGAAAAAATTTTTCTAAGAAGGGTCTAGCTATCAAAATGAAAATAAATTAATTCCACAAATTAAAAGAACTGTTTTGGTGAAAGAAGCAAAAAATGGATAGAACAAAAACACAGACCACAGAAAATTGGCATAAAAATATGCATAGAGACACCCATAAAGATTGTCGTGAAAAAGTAAAATCTTAGAAAAATACAGTACTGAATCTAAGTATAAGAAACCAATATTTATTCAAAATAATTACAGGCATAGAAATTATAGATCTAATTATCTAAGAAATAAAAATATATTTTTTTTACTATACATGTAACAAATTTGATCATTTTACTAGAAATTATTTTATGAACAAATTTAGTACAATTCAAGAAAAAATTAATTCTAATACAAGTTTGTTTTCTAGAATACCCAAGCTAGTTTTGGTATCTAAGAATATATCATCTTTTGCTTAAATTGTATAGAAAAGGAAAAATTATTGGTAAGCGAATCGTCAGTATAAGTTCTTTTACCATTACAAATATTTTACTTGTGAGTAGTTTAATGAATAATCGTTTGAGTGTGAATCAATTATGTGGAATGAGTTATGATGTGTTATTTAAAACAAATAAGTGCATTGTCTTTATGGGTGAAACATAGGCAAGAATTTTGAAAGAATTTTTCTAAATTATTCATTAAATAGCAGAACATTTAAAATTTTTAATAAAAAACTAGAGTTGTGAAAAAAATCATTAATATAAAATTCCATAAAAATAAATTTTAAGATTTAGAAAATGAAAAAAATAACGAGAATTTAAGAATACAAGAACTCCTCCATAAAAATGATAAAACTAAGAGTGTAGAAGTTGAAAATGAATCTAGAGAGGAAGTCACTAAAAGTTGAAAAATTTCACTTAATCACTCATAAGATGATAAAATTGGCGACATAGATGAAAATATAAGAACTAATTCAAATTATAAAAATATAAAAAATCAATTTACATTTTTGTCGCACATAAAACCAAAAAGCATAGAACCAAAAAATATAGAAGAATATGTGTTAATAGGAAATTGTTGTACTCAAATCTTATGATTAAAACAACAGTTAAAAGATTATGGGTGGATTATAAGAATATTGTAATAAAATGTGATAATACGAGTGTTATTTGCCTCACCAAAAATCCCGTAAATCATTTAAGATCCAGACATGTAGATATTAAACACCATTTTATTAAATATCATGTTATGAATAGAAATGTGGTTTTGGAATACATTGAAGCCAAAAATTAGGTTATAGATATTTTTACAAAATACTTAGATAAAGAGATGTTTCAAAATATTAGAAATGAAATTGAAATATATTTTCTATTTTAAAGTTGATAAGTGTTTGGAATGGTAAAAGAGAACTCAGGAGAAGATTCTAAAAATTCTAAAATTACTTTCAAAAGATAAAGACCATGGAATATAGTTTTAAAGCTTGTTATAGTTCTAATAACTTTATATTAGTTTTTATGACTTCTTCTATCTACTAATATTTAAATTAATGAAATTTTTATAATATTTTCTTTATTATTCTCTGTTTCTCCATATAATATTTGTTCTATTTTTTTGTTGATGAAACTAAAAGAAGGAGAATGAAAAAAAGATCATAAAAATAAAAAAATATGCACACATTAAGGGAGAGAAAATTAAAATGTTAATAAGTCCATAAATTGAAGAAGAGTTTGAAATTTTACATTTATGATATTTTTGAACATTTTCTTTTCTCATTTTTTTATGATTTTGTTGTCATAAAAGAAGGAAGAATGTTAAGAAAATTGTTATTGAACCCTTTAAATTTTGATGATAACAAAACCTTTCATATTGTTATGATATTTTTACTAAGTGTGTAAACTAAATTTTGTTTGGAAATTCTCATAAAAATTGTCTAGAAGTGATACATAGATGTTGAATTAAAGTATCATGAACCTAACAGTTTTCCTTGTGAAATCATAAATAAGGTGACTTAGAGATATTATAGAGGTTGTCACAAAAATAACCTAAAATCTACTATAAAAATACAAAGTTTATTACAAAGCAAAAAGAAGGTAAAAAGTCCATAGAGGTAAAGTTATCCTAGATCATTGAAATTATTATAGAGACGGAAGATCTCTTTCTTAATTAAAGGTCTAACTCAACATTCTAAGTGTAGATTGGATACTATAGTTAGTTTAAAAACACGACCAGATATATAATTCAATAATTCAATAACTAAGAATCAAATTTACTGAAATATAAATTTTAAGTTCTAGAAAGTTAGATAATTTTTTAAGAATGATGAGCAGATCATTTGCACATGTTCAGATTGCAATATCTTCTCCATCGGTTAAGCATTTTCAAATTGAAAAATTTCACATTTTAGAGTAATGTTGAACTTTAAATTGTGGTAAAAATCAGATATTTCGAAGGAGAAAAATATACTAAAAAATTGGATCTTCTCTAGTTTTTTCCTGTTGCAAGTTGGTTTTAAAGGTAACTTTGAATATTTAAATCTTGATTATTGTAATTAGCTTGTGAAGAATTTGTTGAACCACAAAAAGAGGGAATTTCAATTTTCAATTTGAATTATAACAATTGAAATGTTATAAGAATTTAGGAAAATTTTTGTACTATAAATTAGGAAATTACTAGATTTTTACTGTTGTAAATATTATTGAGAAGCCGAATTTGTAAACTTATATCTTCACGATAGTGACTAGTTTTATAAGAATTTTTTTTGGGATTTAAAGATTGATGTATGGAGATTATTCAACAAATTTTCCAGAGCTATTTTGACATTTTTGGAATGAGATAATTATTCTGAAAGTTGATTACTTGAACAAATGAAAAAGCGTCTATTATATAGAGATTGTTTTGCAGAGATTGTTTGTGTGTTTGTTTTGTATTGTTAAGTTTTAGTAAATTTGGGAAGAGTGTGAAGAATACTTTATTAGGTAAATAGGCTAGTTGAGTGAAAGTTAAGGTAGAATACTAGTTGAATTAAGTCATATACTTGTTGAACTAAGTCATTCTTAAGATTGGAGGTGCAGATTGTCAACAAGAGTGGTTGTACTCAATCTTTTAACTCTTATTGATAGGAGAAATTAACAATGGCTAGACCCTGACATACTAAGGTGGAAGAGTGGACGTGAATATAAGATCGAACCACTATAAATCAGGTTTGTTTTCTTCTCTCTTACTTTTATTTTTCCTACACTTTTGCATACAATGTTTTGGATTAAGATTGATTAGATTATTTGAAAACTAATCTAAGAATTTTTAATGATAATCAATTCAACCTATCTTCTTGATTGCCATAAAGCTCAACAAAATTAATGATATTTACATAAAAATACTTAAACTTTTTATATTTACAAAATTCTATATTTAATAAATTATGTGTTTATATAATTATAATTTTTATTTTTATGTTATTTATTTTATAATTAATAATTATATATTTAATCATTTAAAATTTTTATGATAAAAGATGTCTATTCTATTATTTATATAAAATAATTAATATTTATAAATTTTTTTTTATATTTTTATATTTACGCATTTGTTTATATTTTTATTTTTGTATTTTTATAAATTGTTTTTCTTTATATCGTTTTGTATTCATTTATATTTTTATGTTTCTATGTTTATGCAATCTAGGTCACGAACTCTGACCGTTAAATGATGGACGACAAGAAATTTTAATGCCATTCAACCAAATAATTGACTAATTAAGTATAATTTTAAATCATTTATAACATATTTAAAGAATTGATCTAAATATCTTCACTATAAAATCATTTATATAGTCATAATATATGATAATGAGTGAGGACAAAATAATTATATCAATGGAATAATCACACCATGATGTTAATGGCTATGTATCCTAAATAATGATGCATTCCTTGACTAAGCGGGTAGTGTTCAAGATTAGACTAAATTTTAGGAAATAAGGTAAGCCCGTAAATAGGATGGAATTAGTAGTTTGACGGTCAAAATTAGGTTAATGGAATTAGATAGTATTAAAATATTTAGAGAGAGAGAGAGAAAAAAAAAAAAGAAAAGAAAAGACAGTAAAAATATTATTAAAAATATGATTTTAATATTACTTATACATAATTCTTTGTATTTGAAAGTGACGACTCAAGTTTGTCATTTTAATAATGACTTTGTTAATTATTTGAATTGTTTGAATAATATTTGGCATATCAGTGACATTCACTTTTAAATATTTAAATTGATTATTCATAAAACTATACTTATTTATAAATAAAAATGATTTAATGAATAACAAAATCTTAGCATTATAAATGTATTAGTAGAATTATTTTAAAGTCATCCCATATCGTAGATTTTAAAGTTTATCCATAAATAACTTTATTTTTAGTAAATACGGCGTCTATCCGATAAAAGATTATTAACATTAAAGTTTTGTAAATAATTTATAAAATAAAAAATTTTATAAATATATAAAGTTGATACATTTTGATTAAAAATTGTAAAATTTATAATAGTTATAAATATTCAAAATTTCATAAATAATTTATAAAGTAAATAGCTATTTAAGATATATATGTATATATGATAAAATTGTAATAATTAAAATAATTAGAGATAATTATATTAATCTAGATATTTTCACTAAAAAAATCAAGAAAAAATTATTTTAAAGAATTACTATTTTTTTTTCAGTTTATTTCATTAAAAAAATTAATTTTTTAAAATAGTTTTTGAAATTTTTATTTACCCTAACTTTTATTTTTAAGTTGGAATTTAATCGATAAGGAGAAATGTAAAGGTTGCCCTGTTCTTGTAACCGTGGCTCGGGGCCTCTTTTTCTTACCTTGTAATCATGCCTCAAATCCCCCCTTCTCTCTCTACAAAACAGCACCAAATCTCATCAGGGAAAACCCCTACGTCCCTCTCTCCCTCTCTATCTTTCTTCTCTCTTTCTCTTACAATTCTTTGTTTTTGGTTGATTGATTCAAACCACTTTTCACCAATTCAATCTAATCGGTTTCGTTTATTATTGAATTAAATCGAATCGAGAGAATTCTTGTTGTGGATTCAGTTTTTCCCGATCCTGTAAGCGCCGTTTTCATGGATTCGGATTTTCATTCTAGGATTAGATTTGAAATTCCTATGTTGTAGTTTGATTGATTTTTGGATTTGATTTTTTTTTTTTTGATCTGGAATCTGTCGGCGAAACTTGGTAAAATGAGAAGAGGGTTATTGGTAGATGAACATTTGAGACTGTGAGATAAAAAGATGCCTGGTTTAGCGCAAAGAAATGATCAATTATTCTGTAGTACCACGACGTCCTCGTCGTCGTCGACCTTGTATTCATCGTTGTCTTGCACAGCGAATGGTTTCTGGTCAAAGCATCACGATGATGTTAGCTATAATCTGCTTCAGAAGGTACTTCGGATTTTGTCAATTACTTAGTTTCAATCACTGTTCATTGCTATGAATTGGTTTTGTGTGAATTTCAACAACTTGAATCTGGATTGGATGGATCTTTTTTTTCGGATGATGTAGTATAACATAGTTTCAGATGCCTTTTGTTGTTAATTGTTCGTGTTTTTGATCAGTCAGATTCTTTTTTTATGAACCTAGTAAATGCAATTTTGACGAATATGATAGAGAACATTTGATAATGCTTAACTCATGGCATTGTCAAAATTATGCTTTTGAATCACTTTTTTTGCTGACCCAATGCTGTCAGCATAGGGAAATTTTAGTATTAAGCTGAGCATCTCAAGTTTGAATCCCTTTTCTCAAATGAAAAAATGCTTCTGAATAACTTTCTTGGTGAATGAATGCTTGGAATGTAGTTCTGGAGTGAGCTGTCACCACACGCTCGACAGGAGCTTCTAAGGGTTGATAAGCAAACCTTCTTTGAGCAAGCTCGAAAAAATATGTACTGCTCTAGATGCAATGGGCTATTGCTGGAGGGTTTTCTGCAGATTGTTATGTACGGGAAAAGTTTGCAGCAGGAGGGACAATGTGGGCATCTTACCTATAATAGACCAGGATTCTCAAAAAGTCGGAATGATGGGGTATCTGCCATCAATAATGGGTGCCAAGATGAGATTCAAGATCCGGCTGTTCACCCATGGGGAGGCCTGACTACAACTCGTGACGGCACATTGACACTTTTGGACTGCTTTCTATTCTCTAAGTCACTCAAGGGACTCCAAAATGTAAGCTCTAATATAATGGCACAGTTGAGATAGGTTGTTGTATTTGTGCTGATTTTTCCTTTGTTTTATTTATATATGTTGTTGGTTTCCGTTGTTACATGTCATGGGTGCTTTTGTCTTTCTTTTTAATTAGGTATTTGATAGTGCGCGAGCAAGGGAAAGGGAGCGGGAATTACTGTACCCTGATGCTTGTGGTGGGGGAGGTCGAGGCTGGATTAGCCAAGGAATGTCAAGTTATGGTAGAGGACATGGAACAAGGGAGACATGTGCTCTGCACACTGCTAGGCTGTCATGTGACACACTGGTGGATTTCTGGTCTGCACTTGGAGAAGAGACTCGGCAATCACTATTAAGGATGAAAGAAGAGGACTTTATTGAAAGGCTCATGTACAGGTCTGTTTGCCCCTAAATGGTCATAAATGTTTTTTGTAGGCTGTTTTAGTGTATTTACATTCAAACTTCAGAGGTGTTCAAAGGTGGTCGTGCTTGCCAAGTTCTGAGATGTCAAAGTCATCCAGTGCTCCAGCACATGTTCCTCCATGGACTGAATAGTTCTTATATTCCCCACGTATGTTAATCAAAGGTTTCTAATTTGCATGATTTTCAGAGCCACAATATGGCTGAGTTGCAACTTGCTGGCTGAGTTAAAAAAAAAAAATTGCTTTCTCCCTGATGTGCCATATTATTATGGAAAATTTGTAAGGACAATCTTAGGACTTTGGAGCACTCTGGAGATTGTCGTAAATATAAGGTGCTCAAGAGCTTGATCATCAATTTTGATGATTTGCAAGAGTATCTTAGTATGTCCAGAGAATGATGATTTGCGAGAGTATTCGACCATATCTAGAGAGTTGCATATTCTCTTTAGGATACTAGCGGATTACTTAAACGTTTATTATCCCATCTTTTCTATTGGAGATGGGCACTTCTCTAAGTTAGGGTTATGGTTTTTACAAGAGTTCTCTATCAGAAAAGTGGCAACGAAAAAAAAGGGCAAAGGGAAAAGGGGTTGAATGGGATTTTCATAGTGAAGATACACATTTCTTCAGAATGAGATCAGGTAGCAAGTGGCTTATACAATGATAAGTTAAATTCCTTATGCAAGGAAATTTGAGTTTTTCTTTTTTTTTAATAATATTTACTTGCAAAACCTTACACTTCCTACTAAAATTTTCACTTTAGTAAAAATACTACACATATGATAGGACAAAATAGAGCTCAACTAAGGTAAGTTTAGCTCAGTTGACATATACCGAGCTCAAGCTTAGTGTGTTGGATATGGTAGTCCCAAGGGATATGGAATGTAGAAGCCTCTATTCTCCTTCTTGTTTTATTGTAGGAAGAGATCTTAAACAAGGTGACTTTTGGGATTATTGTGTAATGCAGTTATTTGGTTTCATAGCTCAAGTCTACTAGTTCTGGGGATGAATTTTACGCATCATTCCCATTAATTGTATATGGTACTATCTCCTTTTGCATATAGAAGTGGCAAATTGCTTATATAAATAGTTCATTTTGTGGATGATGATGTTCCAAACTAGCAGTTTATTATTAAAGGCCTGATGTTGTGTCTTATTAGCACAATAGATTATAGGGCAAAGTCAACTGGGTAGAAAAGGTGCAGATCTAATTAAAGATGTGGGCTAAGTGTCTGGTAAACCGAATGTCGGTGAACATGAGCTGTGCAGGCCCAAGATTCATGTAAAGCAACTTCTTATTTTATTTTATTTTTGGGATTTTATATGTTTATCTTTAGGTTGAAAAATTCATCTGGATGTGTTTACTTTTGTAGACTATTTATCTAATCTTTACATCGTACAGGGAGCATTCCCTTGATACTCACTCCTTCTTTCTCTATGTATGTCTATATGTATAATATATATTTATATGAAAGTTATAGTTATGCTTTTTCTTATCGTTGCATATGTATTTTGGATGATTAAACCTCTTGAATCGTGTCAAAATGTTTATTGATTAATCATATTTGTTTTCAGCATCTGCTTCTAATGTTTTTAATTGCAAATGTAGTGTTGGGGGTTTTAAATCTATGGAAAGTAATTTTATGATGAAGTTGATGATGTTTCAATCATTCATAGAGGATGGTCAATGGCTTGAGTTTTTTGCTGTTGCAGTACTCATCATTTATGAGATTATATAGGACATTCATTTAATTCTTTCTGCTGCCTGAACTCATTAGTTTGTTTGGGCACCTTTTTGTGTGTGGTCGTGTGTTCCTTTTTTTTTTTTTTTTTTTTTTTTTAACATGCATTTGTGGAATCTTTTTTATTTGGGGGGGGGAGAATTTCTGGTTTGTGTTTGATAATATCGTTGTATCTACACATTTGCCTTAAGTTGTTACTATTTATCAAGCTACCATCATCTTTTTTTCCCCCCTTTCTAATTTCTTACTTTAGATGCCATTTTTCTTGTCTATGTTTATAAAATTAGCTTAAAGATTGGAACATGGTATTCTTTTCTCTTGTTACAGATGTCTATCAAAATCATTTTTCTTTTAAGTATGTTTTCATGTGACAGGTTTGATAGCAAGAGGTTTTGCAGAGATTGCAGAAGAAATGTTATAAGAGAGTTTAAGGAACTAAAAGAGTTGAAGCGGATGCGAAGGGAACCTCGTTGCACCAGTTGGTTTTGTGTTGCTGATGCAGCTTTCCAATATGAGGTGTGAAATTGCACTGCTTTTGGTAGAAATGTATTGTGCTTGGGGTTTCTCAAAAGTTTTAACATAATATTTTTTTGTAATTAAAATAAATTTTGGTTTGTGAAGGTAAAGGTGCTTACACCTGCTATAAGATCAATCCTCATTTGCCATTTCTGCCAGAGGCTATAAAAGGAAAAGGGTTTGGGGGGTTGACACTTTTGCTAAATGATTTAAGAAAAATCTTCTAACATTGAGCGATAATAATTTACTCTAGGTGAAATGGCTGAATCGCTTTTACTAACAGGTGTAAGCTCATGGCTTTCCCCCATTTGCCTAATGCAATATTTGATTCATAATTTCCTCAGGTATCTGATGACACAGTTCAAGCCGACTGGCACCAAACTTTCACAGATACAATTGGTACTTGCCATCACTTTGAATGGGCTATTGGAACGGGAGAAGGAAAATCTGACATTCTAGATTTTGAGAATGTTGGCATGAATGGAAGTGTTCTAGTTAATGGCCTCAATCTAACTGGTTTTAGTGCATGTTTTATCACTTTGAGGGCTTGGAAACTAGATGGCCGTTGTACTGAACTTAGTGTAAAAGCTCACGCATTGAAGGGTCAACAGTGCATCCACTGCAGGCTTGCAGTTGGTGATGGCTTTGTAACAATCACAAGAGGAGAGAGTATTCGTAGGTTCTTTGAAGACGCAGAAGAAGCCGAGGAAGAAGAGGTGCATAATCCTTGTTATAGTTGGTTATTTTCTTAGTTCTTGGCATTAAGACATTTCATTTGACAGTGTTTCCCTTGATATTTTATTGTGTTTAAGGATGATGATTCCGTGGACAAGGATGGAAATGAGCTGGATGGAGAATGCTCACGTCCCCAAAAGCATGCGAAGAGTCCTGAACTTGCTCGAGAGTTTCTTCTAGATGCTGCAACTGTGATCTTCAAGGAGCAGGTATGATTAAACATTATCATGCTATCATGCTTAAGCAGTTGGAATTCAATTTTCCTCCTTTTTTTTTTTTTTTTTTTTTTTTTTTGGGGGGGGGGGGGTTCTGGAAAAGGATCTCCTGTTACATGTGCTAGATACTGAGCTTGGAAGCAGTAAGAAGTTTGTTCAGCCTTGATGTCCTAAGAATGCTTCCTTCTGTGTCGGTTTGATTTTACCATTGACTAACATCCTGCCTATCTATGCCATAGCCCCTTGATGTGTGTTACTTGTAAGTGTGCCTATTGGTCTGCAAGCATGCAGATGTACAAAGATGCAAATTGAGTCCATGCATGCACATATTTAATGGCATCTTCCAGTTTTTTACACTCCATCTTCCACTCAATACACACACAAGGAAATACATTGCCTGGTATTCACTGATGAAGTTGTACAAAAACTAGATTGGATTATGATATCTTACATGCAATGAATGAGCAAACAAAAAGAAATTTTCAGGGTGATCTGGCCTCTTGTAATTGTGAATTAATAGCTACAAGTGTAAAACAAAGTCATTTTCTTGAGACAGGGTCACTGTTTGAAATTGTAGCATTAGGAATATCATACATGTTAGTAAAGCTTAATGTATTCTGGATCTTTTTAACCTTATATTCAAACCTTGAGAAGGAAACTACTTGGCTTTGTAAGTTTTCATTGTATTTCAAGAATATGGTTGGATGGATTGCTGGGTCTTGATGGTATACATGCAGGAGAATTATTTGTTAGACAGAAGCACTTAATCTAAATTTCAAAGCTCCAAGCAGCTCAATGAATTGCATAACTTGGTTTTCTTTAGATAAATGTAGCTCTCACCAAATAGATGAGTCATGTTGTGAAATTCTGAAGAATTATGTAATTGAGAAAGAGGAAAAATATAAAGAAATTGTATTGTACCGGATAATAAAAATGTACAACAACAACAACAACAAAAAATTGAGCCTTAATTCCAAACTTTTTGGGGTCGAACGTTTGAGAGACCAATATAGGAAAAATGAGATGAAAAAGAAAATAAATAAATAAATAAAATAACATAAAATTAAGATTTGATGATGATGATGATGATGTGTTAATTCAACTGGTTCGGATTCTCTTACACCGCTCATTTCTATATAAAGTCATCACCTGAAATTATAGTTTTAAATGCATTTGTACCCCGACAATAAAAATTTTTAGCTTTGCCCTATCACTTGTCTTCTATTCTAACATCTTTGCAAATCAAACCTAGCCTCGGGATCTTCCGTTCAGACAAATGAAGAATTGAGAATACAAACACATATGGTATTAGGACAAGGTGAATGAAGGAAGTGCTACTGAATTGGTGTGGAAATAATAAAATTTGGAATGAGAAGGGAGCTTTTACAAAACATCAAAGAAACTAGCTATCTTATAGAGTGTCCGGATGATGGCAAGACAAGATGCCAAAGTAGTGTTGCAACTATGAGGTTGCTTTTTGGAAGTGGTTTGACATGAAAAGAAAGGTTTAAAAATGGATGTACAGAGAGATCAGAGAAGCTAGGTGGTGGCTGAATCGAGAAAAGGTAATGAGAGACTTCCTTTGGTTTAGAAGTAGGTAATGAGGACTTCCTTCCTAAGTCCAAGGGTGATTTGGATCTCTGTAATGTGGTGTGAAAAAACGTTTCTTTGGCAAGTGGTTTTGAAAATTTCCCTTAAAACCCAATTCTCACTGGCATAAGGTTATAAAGAGTAAATATGGTCTCCAACATAATGGATGAGATGCTGATGTTGGAGCGAGTGTTTCTCACTGCAGTCATAGGAATTCTTTTCTCATTTATATCTTAGTGTCTTGTTCTCCAATCATTTCTTCGGGAGAATTCTTGCTCTGGGGACTTGCCCTTGGCTACTTCTTTTTCTTGACTTTGTTGTCTAGGTTTTATTTCGCCCCTATCGAAGATTTTTATCCTTGGGACAGACATTTGATCTCTTTTAATCATAGAGAAGTGGTTGAGTTTTCTTCCTTAATGTCCCTCCTAATCGGAAATGAGCCTTTTACCGCTGTTCCTTACATTATGCTCGGAGTCTTAAAATTTTTGGTGCTTTCGATTGTAAATCTCTTTTCCATCATCTGACTAGCCTTTCCAGCACCCTCCATTTCATTTAAATAATTTTATATGGAATGCGAAGTTTCTTTCTAAGGTTAAGACTTTTATTTGGTCCATTGTGCTTAATAAGAAGTACTACCAGTGATTGACTTCAAAAGAGGAGAATTTAAAACGCTACTCAGGATGTATGTGTCATGTATTATAACAATTCTGAATTGTGATTATTTTTATCATGACATAATTTATGGTGTCTTCTTCTAAAATGCTCTGGAACCAATTATGGATTACTTTTCCAGGTTGAAAAGGCTTTCCGAGAAGGAACGGCACGGCAGAATGCACACAGCATTTTTGTTTGTCTTGCCCTTAAACTTCTAGAAGAACGTGTTCATGTTGCTTGCAAAGAAATCATTACCTTGGAAAAGCAGGTCCACGGTTTGTTATATTTAGAATAAATTTATCTTTCATTGTGTTGGTATTAAACTAGATAACCTATTTTACTCTCTGATGGCTAGTTCTAAGTCTATGCCTTTTCCTCCAACAGATGAAACTTCTTGAAGAAGAAGAAAAAGAGAAACGCGAAGAGGAAGAACGCAAGGAGCGGAGACGTACTCGAGAACGAGAAAAAAAGCTGAGGAGGAAAGAGAGACTAAAAGGAAAGGAAAAGGATCGTGAAAAGAAATGTTCTGAATCAAATGAAGTGCCTGTTGTTGCTGATGTCTCAAAAGAAGAATTAGCACCGGACATTGATGAGGAGCCAGATAATGCCATCAGTGACAGTGAAGTACTTGGATATTCAGAAGATAATAATGGTCTCTCTTCTCCTATGCCTACAGTAAGTCTGGAAGAAGAGTTCTCCCATAAGTATCCCACCTCAGAAAGGCAAAGTTTTTCATATGACAGCGCAGACAGTCTAATTACAATTGAAAATCCAAAATTTTCCCGACGGAAACCAAAATTACAGAAGGAATTACACACAGATCATGCATCAAAATGGCCTGACAGGCACCGATATCCAGTTGAGTTGGAAAGTGGAGCTTTTGGTAATAAATCTGAGCCAAGATATCATGGTGGGGGTATGAATGGATTGAATAGGCAATCAAGAATCAATTCAGTGAAGTCCAATGGGAGAAACACTGCACCTAAGTTTGGGGAGAAGTTCCATTCAAATCACAGGATCAATGACAGATATGAATCTCATTTGTGCAGCTGCATTTCAGTTGCTGATTACAGGTCTAAGGTTGACCGGCATGTTTCTGCTGTCAGATTAGGTCGGGAGATTAAGTCTGGGGTTAAGCCTGATTCTTCATCTGAAATGTCCAAGCCTCTATATCGTGGTAATAAGTACAATCAAACAGATTATTCACGTGAAAATTTTGGAAGACCCAAAACCAAACTTTATGTGGGTAACAATCTGTCCAGAGATGTCCCTTATACGAAGCAAGTTTGGGAGCCCCTGGAATCACAAAAGAAATATCCTCGGAGCAACTCAGACTCTGATGTTATCCTTAGGTCATCTTCTAAGGCTGATGATAAAGATCCCAATAATCATCTCAACTCATCTGATTCTTTTTGCGCCATTGATGTTAGTGCAAGCACTGGCAAACATCATGATGACAATAATAACACAAATAAATCCAGAAATTTCAGTCCTCTGATGGGTGAAAGATGTGAGAATGGCTTTCACATTGCAGAGAATTCCGCGTGCTACATGAAGAAAGTCGGTGATGAAGATGGGGCAGCGTCCCCTGTGAGAAATGCTCACTCAGATGGGTCTCTTGACAATTCTATGAGCAGCACTTCCAATTCAGATAATTGCTCATCATGCCCTAGCGAGGCAGACAGCAATACAGCATCTTCGAACCTCCCAAATCTGGAGTCATCATCGACCTCAGATTCAGAAGATGCTAGTCAACAATCTGAAGGGAGAGAAACTTTGGTATGTGTTGAAAATGGCTTCTCTGAATGTCGCAATGTTGGGATGGAGAAAAAGCAGAATAGTATCGAGGGATTGGCTTTTAAAAGTACATTATTGCCTGGGTCTCAGACCGTCATTGCGGGAACTAACTTACCTGGAAATCAGCCTATGAAACCTGTTCCAATTCTGGCTAATGGCAAGGGTACAGTTAGCCTGGGTTCTCAGCCTCAAGGCTTGGTTCCACCAATGCAAAACCAAAGCATTCACTACCCTGTGTTTCAAGCTCCTCCTGCACTGGCTTACTACCATCAACATCCAGTTTCTTGGCCAGCAAATCATGCTAATGGGTTGATGCCGTTCTCCCATCTCAGTCACTATGTGTTACCACTCGGGTTTGGGTTGAATGGAAATTCACATTTTTGCATGCAATATGGTGTCCCACATATGACAGGTCCCCTGCTTAATGCAAGCCAAGTACCAGTTTATCAGCCAATCCCTAGAGCCAGCACCATGGACTCAAAGGAGCAGGGTAAGGTTTCCAACCCCGTTGCAATGCAAGAAGGACAAGATGAAGTTCAAGCTGAAAGGGTAGGTGCGGGAGGACAAGGCACAGCAGAATCACCACCGAGTAAGTGTGGGCAAAACGGAAACTCTGCGAAATTGCAGATGGGAAATAGTAGTTTTTCTCTATTCCATTTTGGGGGGCCTGCGGCTCTATCAACAGGGAATAATCCAAATCCCGTGTCTTCTAAAGATGGGGATTTGACATCGAATTTATCAACTGATCATGTCGAGGGTGATCATGCTTGCAATAAGAAAGAGACCACTATAGAAGAGTACAATTTGTTTGCTGCCAGTAACGGATTAAAATTTTCTTTCTTCTAAAATATAGAGATGAGAGAAGGTGTGAGGTGGCTGTTTGAGATTTTCAGTCCCTATATTCTTCTTGTTTGAGATTGGACGTTTGGGTATTTTGTAATCCGGTACACAATAATCTTCCTTTGAAATATTCCAATTTTTAGCTTTTTTTTTTTTAATTTAATTCCCATCTTTTTTTACCAGTGTAGAGGAGAAGCAAAAAGGTTGCAAGAGTGTCTTGTTTGTGTTTGACGGATTTTTGTATGGGGTCTGTTTCTTATTAATGAAGCAGTTGGTTTCTAGCTCTTTCCTCCGCATCTTTGTAGGCTGTAGCTGTGTGAAGGTTCTTCACCGCAACCTGTCAATGCAAGTTGTCTGCTGGATGAGCTACTGGACTGTGTTTATGTGTACCCCTCATCTTCGATTTCATCGAAGAGATTTGTTCAAGGACTCTCCCTCATTCTTACCAGAATCAAAAGGATCCTTTTAAAGTTTTGAGTTTGTTCTTTTGAAATATAGCCAAAACTTTTTTTTCTTTTTTGTTCTTTTTTCTGGTTAAGGACCGAAATCAAAATTAAACCAAAATCATCCTATTGCAGTTTTGATGTTGCTTATCTTCTTTGCAATCAATTTTGGGAAAATGCAAATGGAATATCTCTTCTGCTGTCATTTGTTGGTAGACATAGTGCATCCTCCTTCCATTGCTTGCTCGCTTAGCATCATCCAATTTATCAGAATCGATTTGATTAGCCTTCAAGTTTTGGTAATCGGCTCGAGATTTGATCATCAATATGATTTTAAAATTAAATTAAATACATAAAAGTGATTAATATAGTAAGTCTTAATAGTTCATGTAAAAATAATATAACTGTATAAATAAAGTTAATTTCTAAATATATTATATTAGATATTGGATTCTCTCAATTATATTTTTCTTCATTAGTCTTCAATAAGTCTAAATTTTTCATACATACACGTGATTTTTTCTTTCAATAGTTTATTGTTATTATTTTTTATAAATATTATGGGGTTATTTTGCAATCACTTTTCTTTTACAAGACTATTTAAATGCAACCAAATTATTGTTATTATCAATTTTTTGTTGCTATTTTGCCGCTTAACTTTAGTGCTTTCTTTTCTCTCGGTCCAAGCTTGTTTAGCATGGTATTCCTGCGAGAGAGTAAAGATAATTGACTATTTTCCATACACCTCAACAAAATAGTGTTGCTGAGAGGATGAATAGAACATTACTGGATATAATGAGATTTATGATGACGTAGGCTAACTTGTCTATTTTCTTTTGGGGAGATGCATTATTAACTACGATTTATATTTTAAATAGAATACCTTCAAAATTAGTATCAACAATATCATATGAATTTTGGACTTATAGAAAACCAAATCTGACTGGTCTCAGACCTTAGGGTTGACAATCTATATTCATGACCTTTCCAATAAGTTTGGAAAGTTTGATTCCTAAGGAAAGAAATGTATTTTTATTAGATATTCTGATCAATCAAAATGTTATATATTCATCGATGAGCACGATGACGGTATTATGACGGAAATTGAATCACAAAATGTGATATTTTTAGAAAATAATTTTCCTAGTAGATGAGACATAACGAAAGAAGAACTTTTGATTGAATTAAATAATTTAGATGATGGAGTTATGCTAGATGGGTCATTGGAACCCCGAGAAATTGAATCCCAAAATGATCCTAATACGAGGGATTCAAGTTCCAACGATCCAACCGAATCATCAATTCAGAAAAGTGCTAGGAAAGGTGTGCCCAAACATTATTACAAGATTAAATGGCACGCTTTTATCATTTCTTCACAGGATGTGGACGAGTCTAAAAATTTGAATGAGGCTTTGGCTTGTCCTGCAAAGGAATATTGGATGAAAACAATAGAGGAAGAAATGGAGTCGATGGAATCTAACCATGTTTGAGAACTGGTTGATCTTCCACTTGGGCGCAAAACTACTAGAAACAAGTGGGTTCTCAAAGTTGAACGAAGGGCTGATGGAACAATTAAGAGGTACAAAGCACGATTGGTGACAAAGGGTTGTACCCAACAAGAGGGTATTGATTATGAGGAAACCTTTTCGTCAATAGTGAGATTTGTCTCTATTTGTCTGTTGTTAGCTATAGTAGCCGATATAGATTTAGAATTATATCAAATAGAAATAAAGACTACTTTCCTCAATGGAGAGCTTGAAAAAGAAATTTACATGAAACAACCTATAGGTTTCATAGTCAAAGGCCAAGTAAACAAAGTTTGTAAATTAAATAAATCAATTTATGACCTTAAACAGTTTTCAAGGCAATAGTATTTGAGATATCATAGAGTTGTAATCTCTAACGATTTCGTGATGCTAGACGAAGACCACTACATTTATTTGAAGAAGTCCAATAACAAATTTATAATTCTATCTCTGTATTTCGATGATATATTGTTAGTCGAAAACAATATGGAGTATGTCCTGAGTATCAAGAATTGGTTGTCATCAAATTTTAAGATGAAGCACATAGATGAAGCTGACTATATACTGGGTGTTAAGATCCACAGAGATCGTTCTAAGAAATTGTTAGCATTGTCTCAAGAATCTTATATTAAAAAAGCTCTGGAACGATTTAAGATGGATAACTGTAAGTCCATTGATATTCCTGAGGTTAAAAGCAAAAGTTTAAACCAGAAATGTGCCCTAAAACAACAAAAGAGAAACAAGAGATATCAAAAGTACATTATTACAGCGTTATTGGGAGTCTGATGTATGCTATGATATGTACATGTCCTAACATCTGTTATGTCGTGGGTTTGGTTAGTAGGTATCAATTCAATCCAGAAAGGAGTCACTGGATAGTTGTAAAGAGGATTTTAAGATATTTGAAAGGAACTGCAGATTAATCCTTTTGTTATTAAGAAAATGACTTGTTATTGAGTAGACACAGATACTGATTGAGGTGGCGATTTAGATAAATGTAAGTCCATCTCAGGTTATGTTTTCTCACTGAATAATGGTGTCGTCTCTTGGAGAATCAAGAAACAAACATGTATATCATTGTCCACAATAGAAGTAAAGTTTGTAACTTGTGTTTCTGCAATTCAAGAGTGTGTTTGGTTAAGAAGGTTTTTACAACATTTGGGGATCGTAAGCGATATAGTGGGAGTTATGACAATTTATTGTGATAGTCAATCAACTATCGCTTATACGAAAGATCCCAAATATCATGGGAGAACCAAACACATTGATACGAAATTTAACTTTATTCGAGACATCGTTGAAAAGGGAGAGGTGACGTTAAAGTATTTATCTACGCACTTAATAGTGGTTGATCCGTTCACGAGGCCTATACCTAGAGATATATTTTTGAAACACATAAAATCTCTTAGATTGCGTAGGATGTAATTGTATTTATATATAAAATGAATATGATGTAATGCTCATGATTATATAACATTTGAATTTGTTTTACATTTGCGAGTTCTTATGTCTTGATTGAAAAGTATGTTGGACAAGTTTAGAAGATTGGCTCTCACACACGAGCAATCGTCTCTAATATCTGTATGATATGTAAAGATAAATCAATGTTAATTTTTGATTAATTAACATAAATAAGCCGTCTTATTAGAAAACTAAGATGAGATTATCGTTTATATTTATTTTCTTGATAATCAAAATGGATTTTCCACAATCCATTACACTTGTCTAGAAGCCAGGTGTGGTTTTCTCTTGAAAGAGTGATTTTTGGAGTACTTATAAGAAGAGAAAATCAAGTCGAGTGTTGTGGCACATTTAGACTAAAATCTGTATGATGCATTAATTTTTGGAATAAGACATATGCTTCTAATTGAATAGAAAAGACATCGTAGCACATGTTTTCATTCTATGTGTGCATTTGTGACCCTATGGGTAATGAATTTGAAGAATCCCTCTATACTTCATTTTGTAAGACCCAAAGGTTTATGTTTAACCTCTTTAAATACGCTTAGGACTTTTACTTGTTCTTGAGACTTTATTTTAGTGATACCATTTTAGCATGTCGCCAAGAAATCATGATTGATTCAGTTTTGCAATCCTTGTCTAGGAAAGCAGGTAAGATAAAGTGGATAGATAGTAATGTAAAAAGAAAACTGTCTTAAAGCTAACATGTAGTTTTGTATTAACAGACTGGTCGGTTATGTTTTTTAATTTAGTATTTTAAAACATAATTGTGTATACATAATTTGAGATGAGTCAAGTATACTCTTATTTATATTGATGGAAGGATAAGGGTACGTTGACCCTGTGTGTGGCAAAAGAAGTATGGAGTATAGTGAGATTTGATGTCCTCATTATATTAGATCGTGAGCTGCTATATATCCTTAACCAATATATAGCTATGAGCTCTAGATGTATTCACTAGTCATACGATCCATTTGTCTGTGTGAAATTGATGTTATATGAAAGTGATTCAGTTAAATGTATGTCTAACCCTCATATGCGAGTGAGAGATGTAAAAGTTGGGTAGTAGGGTCGCCCATGCGAGTTTGATCCTACCCAAATCCTTGTTTGAAATTCAAAATTTGGAGAGATTATAAGAGGTCGGGAGGGAGTGATTTTCTAGCGAAAATCAACTCCAACTCCTATAATCTCTCCCACTCTTAATTTGAACTTCGAAAAGATAAGTAAAATAAAAAGAGAAAGAGGCTTATCTCTCTAACACATAAAAAGTAACTTACGTTGAAAACAAAGAAATACACTTTCAGGGTTTTATTTTTTTTGTTTAGATCTACTTCATACATCAACAATCAAAGGGTTCTTGGATTGTAGAAACAAAGATTGATCCATTTATTACAGTCATTTCGACTTGTACATAAAAAGGGTTAGTGATTCAATTCTAGATTCTGGGACTTTTTTTCATTATATGATGTTTTAATGATTTTTTTGATATGAAAATCCATGCTAGAAAATGCTAAAAGTACTAACACTTACGGATAAATTTCAAACCATCTTAATCAAATTTGTTAATGTCAGACTTTCCATTCAAGAAACTTCTTATAGCATATTTATCATACTAAGTACCACATCATTTAGTGGTACTGCATCAACCAAGGACAATGCTGCTAATAGCCTAAAAATCATCTTCGAATTCTCTACAAATGTAGTTAAGAGAAAAAGACATTCACTGTGTCAAATAGCTAAAATTAATGAAGAGAAAAAACATTGCAACACAAAAAATTAAGACAGACAATATTGCAGAATTGGAGAAATGAAGTCTCATAAATTGGAGAGCGAGAGTGCAAGCTCACAATTGTGTCCTTCAGACGGAAGATGGAAAATTTCAGGAGAAAGAGAACAAGCTTCTGTCTGAAAATCTGAATAACGAGACGAGGAAGCTTTTGCATCTACTTCTTTTTAAGAAAACGCATTGTTTTCCCATAGTCCCAAACCCTACTCCATGCGTGGAGTGAATTTACTAACAAAATGCTACGTGGTCAGATATTTCTTTCGGGCTCGGGTCGGGCCGAAGCCTACTGTTACAGTCAAGCTATTCCTGGCAGTTAGATAAGGAAAATACAGAGACACGAACAGGATGGAAGTGATGCTTTAATGGTAGATGATTAACCGAATGAGATGCAAAGAGTTAGAACTGAGAAGGAAGAGTAGAGAGGTACAGAGAGAAGAGAGAAAGAGAAAGAAAGAGAGAAGAGGGAGAGAGATCCGAAGATGAGGTAAGTACTTCTTTTCATAGTTCATTCATTACAATGGTAGTAGAGCTTTATACACTCAGTTATTTGAATGTCTAACTAATCTAACTAGCATAACAAATTCTGTTATTTCCACTTTAAGGTTCTACAGTAGTTAGTTAGGTAGTTAGTTGGCAAACTAACAGTCATTCTCAACCCAAGTCTGAAGCTTACATTCCCTATTCAACCTTCCTGAGTTTGCTGTTATGTAACACATCCCCCCCTTTAAAGCACCCCTTGTCCTCAAGGGTTAGGAAACTGAGATTGAATGAAGCTGGTATCTTCCCATGTTGCCTCTTTTGGACTCGAATTTATCCATCTAATCAGCCATTGAGTTACTGGTTTATTGTCCCTTAGGATTACTCGTCTCTTCAAGATTGTCTCTGGTTCAACCAATGCTTGTTTGTCTGTCCCCACTAGAGGTACAGTAGGCATGGCTCTGTGATTAGAGCCCAGCTTCCTTTTGAGCATTGATACATGAAATACAGGATGTATTTTTTATCCTGGTGGCAACTGTAGCTTATAGGCTACCTTCCTAATCTTGGCTGTCACTTGAAATGGTCCATAGAATTTGGAAGACAATTTGAGTTATCTTCTAAGTTCAATGGATTGCTGTCGATACGGTTGTAGTTTGAGGTAGATCCAATCACCTATTTCAAATTCCCTTTCAGTTCTATTCCTGTCTGCCTTCATTTTCATTCTATTCACTGCTTTGGCTAGATGATCCTTCAAAATTTGCAGCATGGCTTGTCTGTTTTGTACAAAGTTTGTGGTTGCTGGTGTGGTTGTATCTAAGTAAGGACCCCAAGGGATGGTTCTGGGCTGATGTCCATACAATGCTTCAAATGGGATCATTTGTATGCTCGAATGAAAGGTAGTGTTATACCACCACTCAGCTAGACTCAACCATCCATACCACAACCCAGGTCTGTCCGATATCATGCATCTCAAATAGCATTCCACACACTGATTCAACCTCTCACTTTGCTCATCAGTTTGTGGGTGAAAGGCACTGCTGAGCTTCAGTTGAGTACCTACTAGTTTGAAAAGTTCCTGCCAAAAAAGATTGGTGAATACTTTATCTCTATCAGTCACAATTGAATCTGGAAGCCCATGCAACTTGAATATGTGATCCATAAACTTTTGTGATATAGTCAGTGCAGTAAATGGGAGCTATGAAATGGCTGAATTTTGTTAGTCGATCAATGATCACCATGATAGTGTTATAACCTCTTGAATCAGGTAGACCCTCCACAAAGTCCATATTAATTTGGGACCAAACTTGTGAAGAAATTGGCAAAGGTTGAAGCAATCCTAAGTAGGGAACATTTTCATGTTTGTTCCTTTGGCATATATCACATTCTTGAACAAACTTCACTACTAATGTCTTCATTGAGGGCCAGTAAAAAACAGTTCTAACCCTTTGAAGAGTGTTGTTTTGTCCTGAATGTCCACCCATTACAGAACTGTGCATCTGCTGAATTATCTTGTTCCTGAGACCATTTCCATTACCTACAAATATCTTCCTTTTGAACTTTAGAATCCCATTTTGTAACTAGTAATCTGAATAATTTTGAGGTTCTAATAACACCTTGGACACCAGGTCTTTACACTCTTCATCTTCTTCATAGCTGTGAAGAATCTCCTGGATCCATTTTGGTTGTACTATAGTAATTACCATGATCTCCCCCTCAGAACTTTCCTCTTCTAACATTCCTCTTCTGGATAGAGCATCTGCTACACCATTTTCAATCCCTTTTCTATACTGTATTTCATAATCCATCCCCATGAGTTTGGTGAGCCACTTGTGCTGCAGTGTATTTGTCAACCTCTGTTCTAATAAGTACTTCAAATTTTGATGGTCAGTCCTGATAATGAAATGGTAACCAACCAAATAATGTCTCCACTTAGTAAAGCCATCACAATTGCCATAAGCTCTTTCTCATAAATAGACATCCCAAAACTCCTAGGACCTAAAGCTTTGCTAAAAAATGCAATTGGCTACTCATCCTGAGTTAAAACAGCTCCCCAGCCCTTACTACTTGCATCAGTTTCTACAATGAAGGCCTTGGAAAAATCAGGTAGTCTCATGACTGGAGCTGAACTAATGGTTGATTTAAGATGTTGGAAGGCTCTGCTGGATTCTTCACTCCACTTGAAATTATCTTTTCTCAATAGATCATAAAGGGGTTTAGTAATTATCCCATAATGTTTGATAAATCTCTTATAATATCCTGTGAGGCCCAGGAAGCTCCTAAGTGCTTTAATTGAAGTTGGTTCTGGCCAATTTAGAATACAATTGACTTTCTCCGGATCCATCTTAACCCCTTCATTCGATACTATATGGCCTAGGTATTCTACTTGTGACTGGCCAAAGGTACATTTGGAAAGTTTTGCAAATAATTGATGTTGCCTGAGGATGTTTAAAACTGTTCTGAGATTTTCAATGTGGGTAGACATGTTAGCACTATAGATGAGGATATCATCAAAGAAAACTAATACAAATTTTCTGAGGAAGTTCTAAAAAATGTGATTCATCAATGTTTGAAATGTTGCTGGTGCATTGGTGAGACCAAATGGCATGACCAAAAACTCAAAGTGTCCATGGTGTGTTTGGAAGGCAGTTTTTGCAATGTCTGCTAGGGTGATTCTGATTTAATGGTATCCAGACTTTAGATCAATCTTAGAAAAGAGTCTAGATCCATGCAACTCATCTAATAGCTTATCTATATTGGGTATAGGGTATCTGTCCTTTATTGTAAGACTATTCAGCTGCCTATAATCCACACAAAATCTCCATGTATCATCCTTTTTCCTAACCAACAACATAGGGGAAGCAAAGGGGCTGTTACTATGTCTGATTATCCCTTGGTCCAACATGTCCTGCACTTGTTTCTCAATTTCAGCCTTTTGGGAGTATGGGTATCTATATGAGGGGAAGTTTAAAGGGGTGTGCTTCCTGTTTAAGGGGAATAGAGTGGTCATATGACCTTTCAGGAGGCAGTGATCTAGGTATTAAGAAAACATCTTTAAAAGATTTCAGTAGTTCAGAAATAGCTTGAGACATTATATTATGTTCTCTTTCCCCAACCACGTTCAATATTGCACAGCTCTGAAACTGTTGCTTCCTGAATTTCTTAATGGTTTTTCCTCTTATTAATTTCAACTTGGGACTGTTTACCATGCCCATTAGGACTGCTACACCTTCATCCTTAACTATTTTAACTTGGAGAAGCTTAAAGTCAAATGTAATAGGACTATAGTCATATATCCAGTCCACCCCAAGAACTGTGTCCCAATTTTCCAGTTGAATCACTCTTAGATCAAAGGAAAAATTGTGTCCTTGTATGTTCCATTTGACCCCTTTTACCTGAGTGTAACTGCTAATTTTACTTCTATCCGCCAATATTGCATGCAGTGGTTCAGCCTTTTCAGTTTCAAATTTAAATTCATCAACTAATTTTTGGTTGAGATAGCTATCTGAACTTCCTGTATCTACCAATATAGCTATGTATGTATCCTTTATAGTCCCCTGCAGTACTATTGTCTTACGCTTCAGAGAATTAGAAAGGGTGCATAAAGGAACATCATATATATCACATGTCATTTCTGCATCTTGTTGCATTACTTCCATTTCGATTCTTCTTCTGCAGCTATTATCAGGTTGAGACTCCTGAGCTTACGTTGATGTCCAGGTGTATAGCCTTCCCCACATTTATAGCAGAGATTGTTGGCTCTTCTAAAATACATTTCATGAGCTGATATCTGAGTTGTTTTATTCTCCTTAGTATTTGCTTCTGTCATCCCAGCTTTTCCTTTGAAGAACAGACTCTTAGGGCCTCCTTTGAAATCCGTCATCATTCCTTTTCCTTTCTTATTGAGTTCCAATGACTGTTCCTGGAATGTGGCAATATCAAATGCTTGCAGTAAAGTGGTAGGTTTCATCATTCGAAGGATGGGTTTTATCTCCTCCTTTACTCCACTTATAAAACTAGATATAAAGTAGGATTCAGGAAGCATGGGATTTTTGCACATCATTATTGATCACAATTCTTTAAATTTTTCCTGGTATTCAGCTACTGTCCCCATCTGTTGAAACTTATTGAATTCTTCTATTTCGTCTTGTGCTCCTTTAGCATCAAATCTGTGACAGAGCAGACTAACAAATTTGTCCCAACTAATTTCTTTCTTAGCCATTTTAAGTCCTTAGAACCAGATCCCTGCTTTGCCATCCAAGAACATCTCTATAGTGCTCACCCAAGATGAATTTGCTACTTGGTGAACATAAAAAAATTTCTGGCATTTTCTAAGCCAGATGCGCGGATTCTCTCCACTGAACAAAGGTAGCTCTATTCTTGGTAAGTGAGGTTGATTCCCTTTGCAGACAGCATCTTTCTTTATTATTGAGCAGCTATTATCTCCTTTGATTCTCCCTTCCACAGGAGTTGGAAAAATTGGTGATCTATTCAATTTCTCAGGTTTCGATTCTTCAACTCTATTTTTGTTCATCATGCACATGATGGTATTGAATTTCTCCTTTATGGTAAATGCAAGATTGTCTATTCTTTTGGAGTGTTCTTCGAGTTTCTTCCCTAACTCGGTATGTCTTTCATAGAAATCAGCATTAATTTCTTGGATTCTGAGGTCTTGGTTTTCTGATCTGCTCCTCTAACAACTTAGATCTTGTTCCTTTTGCCATTTCAGCTGCCTTTTGCCAAGGATCGCTACTGCTCTGATGCCAAATTGTTACAGTCAAACTATTCCTGGCAGTTAGATGAGGAAAATACAGAGACACGAACAGGATGGAAGTGATGCTTTGATGGTAGATGATTGACCGAATGAGATGCAAAGAGTTAGAACTGAGAAGGAAGAGTAGAGAGGTACAGAGAGGAGACAAAGAGAAAGAAAGAGAGAAGAGGGAGAGAGATCCGAAGATGAGGTAAGTACTTCTTTTCATAGTTCATTCATTACAATGGTAGTAGAGTTTTATACACTTAGTTATTTGAATGTCTAACTAATCTAACTAGCATAATAGATTCTGTTATTTCCACTTCAAGGTTCTACAGTAGTTAGTTGGCAAACTAACGGTCATTCTCAACCCAAGTCTGAAGCTTACATTCTCTATTTAACCTTCCTGAGTTTGCTGTTATGTAACACCCACCAACATGTTCAGGCTCGTTCATTCCTCGAAGTGACAAACACTGTTTTACCCGGAAAAAAGTTTCGCTTGATGTCTAAGCTCCAGCTAAAGCAAGCTCGTTGCCCACCCTCTCTTTAATGAATATCTCTTTCTAGGATTCACATAATTTGAACACTTCAACTTTTAGGGCAAAAATAAGGGAGTATATGAGACTACACAACCCAACCCAAGGATTATGGTCCTTGTAATTTTAATGTTGGGAAGAGAGCGCTCGGGACTACCAGTGCATATGGCCTTTAATGTCTATGAGAATTTGTGGTTAGACATGATGGGTTTCCATGTAAGTCCATGCCAAGCTTGCTCAAGCTCTTAAATGCGCTTTCAGTGAATCCGGGCCACACTGTTTTTACGCACAAAAATAATTGATGTTTCAAGATTTTTCACTACCCCAAAGCCCCTACTCTCAATACGTGGGGGCCTAAATGGAAGGTGTGACTAGGGGTACGGGATTAAAAAATAAAAATAAATAAGAAAAAAAAAGCCAAGCCCACTAAAATGTTGGGCCGGACATATTCGGCAGGGCCTTGTTTGACAATTTCCAGAAAATAACAGTCCAACTGTTCACATTTGGATAAAATTTTCAGTGCAGATGTTCGATGAGGTACCATTGCATTCTATGAAAGAGTTTAAGCCCAACAAATGTGATGAGGCAAATCAGTTGGCATGTATAAAAATGAGAAAACACTAAACGAAGGGAACAAAAACCGTAGAGTGCAACCAACAAACAGTCAATTTAATTTAGTGGATATGGATATTGAATCTATTAATCAAATCTTAAGTTTGAAATTTAAAAATAAAAAAAAAAAACCTATATTATAAGAGTTTCCTCCTAAATTAGGTCCAACAACATTCCGGATTAATTTTTGAACCAGGGATTTATTAAAAATAGCTCGTTATCTGGCTTAGTCTGTGGTACTTGCTTCAAATTTCCATGCTGTGTTTACACACCATTATCAATGAGAGAAACCTAAATTTCAAGAAAGAGAAAAAGCAAAATTAGCGTACAAAAGAAAAACAAGGACAAATGTCCCACAATGACTGAATCTATCAGCCAAGCATAACTACAAAAAACAATGGTCTTTTTAATCATAAATTTTGATCACTAATAGTAGTCTTTTGAGATGAAAAAAAATTCATTATTATATTTTGGTTATTAGTAAATTTTAGTAACAAATATAAAAAAATTGTCACTAAATGGCATGGCGGGGAAAAATCTGTCAATTTGAAAATCATTAGTCACCAAATTTGGTGATAACAATTTTTTTGATCATTAAAATTTGGTCACTAAATGACACAACACAAAAAGACCTTTGGTGACTTTTAGTGATAACTTTTTTTTGTCACTAAACTTGAGGTCAATTTTTGTAATTTTTAGTGACGACAATAGTCATCACTAAATATATATAATTGTCGTCACTAAAAGGGTTGTTGTAATCTCACATCGAATAACAAAACAAAATTCAATGTACATATAAGTATCTTTGAAGTAATAACAATTAGACGATCTAAAGACCGGCCCAATCGCACCGTTAGGCCTAGGCCCAGTCCAATCCGAAGACTGACCCAATCGCACCATCGGTCCAAGCTACCGATGTCGATGGTGGCCGTCGACGGTTCAGACAGGACCGCCAGCCGTCAGCCTCGGCCGGACCATCGAATTCCTACACCGGCAGGACCTCTAGATTCCGGCACCGACGGTCGTGGCCAACTGGATGCCGACACCGGCGGCCGCAGCCCGCTGGCCACCGGTAGCAGTCCTTGCAACTTGCGGTTCTTGGCAATTTCAGGCTGACCATCGGTCCCTTTTAGTGACTACTTTTTTGTTACCAAATGTCGTCACTAAATGGGTTGACCGATCTATTTTTAGTGACCACTTGTACTTTTAGTGACCAATTCAGTGACAATTTTTTTTGTCACTAATCTGGTAATGAAAAAAAATTTTATCACTAAAGTCGACTCTTTAGTGACGATTTTTTATATTCCGACACCAATGATCTTTAGTGACAGAGCTTTGGTGACTACTAGATGATGATATTTTTATGATCACTAATACGATTTAGTGACGATATTTAGACCTTTAATGATCAAAATACTTCTACCACCAAAGACTTTTTTTTTTTTTTGGTAGCGCATGCTATATTAAACTGACCCACAAAAGTTTCAAAACATCTTCTATATTTCTCTCCCTCATGAGTAATGATTTGTACTTGGTACAAATGAACGAACACTATCTTGCTTGGCCGTTTGCCAAACATCTCTGTCTCTCTCTCTCTCTCTCTGATCTTGCTTATGGTCAAGGCTCTGTGTTGGGAAGTCTGCTGAGGACTGTGTGCTCCGGCTTATGTTCACACTCATAATCTAGATGAACAAATGCGCGCTCTACTTCAGGAAGTTCTTCGATCTTTATCTGCAATGACTCCCCAATCGCATGTGACTCTTTCAAGGGCAAGTCTTCAGGCAGTTCTATATCAACCTGTTTTTGTATTTGTCGTGAAATCATTCAGAAGTGTTATCTTTTCAGAAGTTTGAGTGCATAAATCAAACGTTTCATAAAAGTTACCTCCACAAAATATAGAACTCCAAAGGTATAAGCTCGAACTGTGTCTACACGCTTGATTTTAGGATGGTGCCTCATGGCAAGGTATGTGAGCTTTTGCAGGACTTCCGTAGGAGCTGATTGTCCAATTAGGGAAACTACATCAAGCGGCAACTAGTCAGAAAGTACAAGAGAAAATAAAAAAAATAGCATACCCAATGTCGAAACTCTCACATTGTGGATTCTGGAGAGGGGAACGTCTAAGCAGCCTTCTCCTTACTTTTTTTTACAAGGAGACTGATTCGAATCCCGGACCTCCAGAACACAATGGAGAGAGTCCATCATTGCGCTAAATTCGCCATGTTGCTGCTTGTTTTATTTCTACGAGAGAGAGAGAGAGAGAGAGAGAGACCTGCATTTTCTAGTACAGTTCCGGACCAATTTGTGATTGTATATATGGCTAGGACAATAGCACCGGCAGGGTCGATCCACCAATAGAACTCATCACCCAGAACAGCAGCAACCAAACCAACCACATTGGTGACCACATCAAAATAATGATCCTGTTAATATTCAATAATTAGAGCTATCAATAAGCCATAGTCTGAGGTGCAAAGAGAGAACAAGATTAACAAAGAAGATACTAAATCTAATGCACACGAGATTACAAGATTGTACTGAACCTTGGCATAAGCACGAACAATCTTATTTCCCGAGCTTCTGCAATAAATCCATAGTGTAAATTTGACTGCTGTAGCTGTCAGCATGATTGAGTACAACCATACTAATTGCTCTAAGGTCATTTTTGCGGAGGGTTCGTTTTGGATTAGTTGTTCTAAAGCCTGTATCAGCACTTGAAAGCCTGCATGTCACATTTGGAGACAATAAAGCTGTTCATTATCTACCATCTACAGAGAAGCTGGAAAGAGATTCAGAAAAATTTTCCAAAAACTTTGTCGGAGGACAAGAACTCACCAAGAGTAGCCATAATAGCAGCAAAGATGATAATTCCCACCGGTTGCACTCTCAATTTTCCAATTGGATACTTGTAGATATTTATATTCTTCATTGACAAATGTGTAAACCAGAGAATACCACCAGCCATTAGATCGAGCAATGAATCAAGTGTTGAGGCAGCAATGGCTAAGGATCCACTTTGCACCGTAGCAAAAATCTGCATACCAAAATTATCATCAATCAACATCGTGAAAAACAACTTGGCTGCTAGGCTTGGTAAGAACCTCCTTATGAATTCAAGAATTCGAGTTTTGAGGAAATGCTTTTATTTTAGAAATGTATATGAATATAGAATTGTGAAAATGAAAAATTAGCTTCATAGGCTACATGAACTTCAAGAGTTGAGAGTTTCAGAAGAAGCGATACCTTAAATGCAAGCAGGAATATATTTGCCAAATTGGAGATGTTTATTGCTCTTTCATGTTGTGCTTGTTGTTGAAGATCTCCCTCTTCATCAACTGGGGGTGAATCTAGGCATTCAACTTCCTCAAAAGACTTTAAGGTGGCGAATTGTCTTTCATAGTATTCTTTTACGCCTAGAAATGAGCGGAAAACATAAATGATGGCACGAAACTTAATAAGGAAGTTGATTGATCACTGAGAATAATAGTTGTATATAACATCTCAAACTTTACATTTGTCATACCTACTTATACAGGAACAAAATTGGATCATCTTTTTGTTGAGAGATAAGTTTGGTTTTTCATATTTAACAGGTGCGACAGAGCGGTCATTCTGCACTCATCCTTAACAGACAAATTAGAATCAATGTTTAAGTTTTCTTTTCTTCTTCTTCTTCATTCTTCCTTTTTTGTTTTTTCAAGAACAGAAAACACCCCATAGAAAAGCAAATCAAACAAACCCAAAAGTTCCAAACGAAAGGCAACCCAAAATAAAATATAATAGTAGTTTTCCACAAAATTTAAAGACAATTGCTTGACAACATTGAGGAAGACAAAAACTTGGAGCTTTAGACCAGCCGCAATCAAGGATAAGGGATTTAAGTCATCAAGATGGAATTCATTGGCATGATTTTTTGCTTATGAGAGAGAGAGAGAGAGAGCAAATTTGAAGTAGAAGACGTTACGATATACCTTCAATCAAGCCGGAGGTTTTAGAGAAATCAGGTTCAAAAGGTGACTCGGGATCCAGAACAGATCGAATTTTATGAGGCAAGTTGGACAAGAAATCACTTCTGAGAGTGGAAACTGATCGGTCTCTTCCATTTCTATTTGACAATAGTGGTGTTTTCATATCACCACCCCCTTCCATCTCCCTCGCTGTCTCCCTCTCTCTCTCTCTAACACCCCCAAGTGATATTATGGGACTCTCAATGGTACAGTACAGCCCCAAATATGTTACCAGGATCTCCAACCACCCCAATGGAAATAAAGCCGTATTTTCAATGTTATACAGAATTTGTGCATGAACAGAGCTCTCCTCATACAGGCTTGGAAAAAAAAATTCCAAAATAAAAATCCAAAAATGTATATCTATATACATCGGTACTTTCATGGAATTATCTGATTCTGGACACGTACTGGTCAAATATGGACACCCATTTTTAATTAGTCAAATTTAAAGCCAATATATTAAAAAAAAATAAAATTTTGTATATTAGAATTTAAAAAATTCAAGAATATCGAATTTAACTGTCAAAATTTTTTATTTGTATCAAAATTTTAAATTCTGCTCACTTTCAAATGGGGTTGCGTGATTCAATGCATGGGTGCATTGGCTCCAGCCGCTGTAATTGGGTAGCTCAAATTTAGGATTTTTTTTTTTTTTTAATAACAGGAATTAAATCTCGATTCATTAGGAGGTTGGGAGAGAAGACCGTTGCCCGGGGGACAGCTCAAATTTAGGTTAAGAATCCTAATATGTAAATGTAACTCAATTTCAAATTTGAAATTTCACAGAGAGAAAATACATTGGAATGAAATGAATTGGGTTTCATTAGGATACCCTTTCTAACTTACTAGGAAAATTTATTATAAAAATGCAAATAATTTAAATTTTTAACAAAATTATATTTGAAATAAGAAAGATGGAAATCAACTAAAAAAGAAAGGAAAATTTTGATTTTAATTGCATGCACTACATATATCTCTTACTCTTGCCACCCGTCATCTAACTTTTTCTTTTCAAGGGAAGATAAGATTTAAACTCATGAAAATCTTTTGTATACAATTTATTAATATTATATAATTTAATTGATTGTCATTATTTATAGCTTTACTTGAAATTTTGAATTCAATATTTTAAGTACTGCCCCCTTTGAATCATTCACTTACCAAACAATATGAATTTCACAAACTTACTTTAAATTCAAATAATAAATTGTGCGTGACAATTTACAAGATATTTTTATTTTTCCTTGTAAATTGATTTATTAGGTGAAGAATTCAGAATTTGCAAAATCATTTACTTTGGTAACCAAACCTTGCCCTGACGGAAAGTGGAGTCCTTCGCCATGGGTGGGCTCTCAGATGCCACATTTGTACGGCCCCAAGGGTTGTGGTCTGTTTGGATGAAGCGATTGAGATTATGTACGCTGTTGGAAAAATGTAGACTCGTCTCCTCTATTTTAAATTTAAATTGAAGGGAGTGGTTATCCAAAAATAGAAACCACCCCAACTCTCAAAAGAACTCACTCTCTCTCAGATCAAATAAAGTAACTTCCTCTCCCCTGTAAAAAAGAATATAGACATGAGTTCATTTTTTTTTTTTTTGTTTTGAGAAAATAGAAGGGGTTATTTTCTTTTGGTATGAAAAGAAAGAGAGAGGGAAGAAATTGAAAAAGTGCCTTGAATATTAATTGATCTTGATTATCATCGAAGGTGACATTTGGATTGTGAAAAATAGAGGGTGATCCAATTTTGTGACATTCTTTCGGTTTATAATACCCATCCGTCAAAAAAATAAGTGATCCAACCCAAAATTTAGATCCGAGAAAATTCTTCATGAAATAATTTTTATTGATTTCTACAAAAGTCTTTATTGGTATTAGAGCATGCATGGGTTGTTTCCTACCTAATTTGGGTAATTAAAAATTAAAAATACCATGCAAGATCTTAGAGATTTATTAATGACATGTTAAAATTGGATTATTCAAATCCTCTCTTTTTTATACCATAACATGTTTATGAGATGTAGATCTAATTTGTAAAATTTGACATGCAACGGATGAGTATATTAAAAGATATTATAAATCGTAACCGAAACTTAATATATTTATAACTTTTAAAATACTGAATTTCGTGATACGAAATTTATATGATTAGATTTTTCATAGAAAAATATTTTCCAACCATATAAAAATCGTAAAAAATGGTTAAGAATTGAGAGAAATATGACCATTCAAAATTTGGGTCAAAATCTAGAAATTTGGGGAAGAATGTGAATAGTAAAATATTCAATCCCACTCTAGGTAACAGTAAGTGTAATCCACCCCTTAGGCTCAAGATGTCCGATTGAAAATCTGAGACAACCATTGAATTTAGAGATATTGAAAATGGGGGTAGCCAAAATATGGTGAATCGGAACCGCCGAGAAGGCTGCGCATGACGTTCACGCTCCACCGCAGGCGTGTGAAACATCCAGAACTTTGTTTTGTTACAGTTGGGTCCTTTGGGGTGTAGGAGGGTGTACAAAACTCATTTTGGTCCCAATTTTCATCAAATTAAATATTGTATTTATTATGATTTTTCTATGATTTAAAATTTATTTCTCAAAGGCGAAAAATATTTTTTATTGATTATTAAATCAATAAATGTTAGAAAATTATGAAAAATAGTTTTTCAGTTTGGAAAATTTTGAGAAATTTTTTATGACTCTAAAAAAGCTTTTTAGATTTTTCTGTGAATTTTAATATATTTTTCGGAGTTAAAAATTATTATTTATTGATTTATAATCAATAAATATTAGAAAATTATAGAAAAATCATTTTTCTGTACTAGAAAATTCTGAAAAATTTTGGTGGGACTAGAAAATTATTTTATTAATTTTAGATATTTGAGTGTAAATTTTTTACGCTCGTTTTAAATAATATGCTCTTTTTTAATATGAAAAATTCGTTTTTTCAACATAAAATTGTTTAATAATTGAGAATATTATTTAAAATAAATAATTTTATTATTTATTATAATATTATGGTTGGCTATGTGTCTAACCTAATATTGTTCACATTTTTAGAGAAATGGTAATAATCGGATGTATTCTTGGAGAACTTCCGATCCTCTGGTGAAGGGTTAGAGCGTTTAATGAAGTTGTGTCAAATGTTGACGTACAAGATGGACCTATCTCATACCTTGCCAGATCATTTAGAGATCATGGAGTAGAAACGCTTGGAACTCATTCAATTCGATCATTCCTTTTGAGGGAATGACGTGTATATACTGAAAAATTCCATACCTCTTTATTGAGTTAACGTGATTGATAAATTACTTGCCGAACACGAACATATGATTCTTGATGTTATAAGATCAATATTTATGAAAAATCAAGAATCTAGAGAGTTAAGTGAGGAAAAGATTTTCCCAAAGTATAAATAGTTTTCCGAATGCTGTAACGAGATTCGCTCCTAGAGATAGACTATCTAAGGGAATTATAAACATGGTATCACAAATGGATATATCTTAAACCAGATAATTCATTTATATGTTCTTTCTTTTGCATGTAATGAATAGTTGATTAGGATCATGATCATATTATAAATGAACGTTTGAAATTTTAATTTTTTTCGGATATCTATCAGTTATGTTCATTATTGATGATCATGTATGCAAAAGGACTTGAAAAGTCTCTCTCTTAAATGAAAATTTTGGATTGGTACATTTTAGTAATTCTCATCCAAAATTGAAATGTTATATTAAATACTTAGTGTATTTAAGTGGGAGATTTTATGTTAGCAGAATTTAAGTAATTTTCACCTAAAACTTATAAAATTTTGTAACTTTAAATTAAATTTGTGATAGTGATACATTAGGACTATAGATGATAATTGGGAACATAGTTAACTTTCGATTCTATACCTAATGTTGACCTGTAATGGATGTTAATCTTGAAGTACAAAATTACGTGAATGATATGAATATTAGTACATATGTCTACCCTTTTAGAAAACCCAAACCATAGCATTGAAATCTTTTATAGGGGATTTGAATAGAGATGACAATTTGAATGGCGACAATCATGAAATATGACGTTATACAATATAAAATGTACTGAGAGAATTAGATGCCTCAAAAAAGTATCAAACATGTCATATAATTTCCTATAGTGGGCAATGTTGCCCAATAATGGAGAGAATTAGATACTAACCAGGTGTGAAAAATGATAAATTTTACTGCTCGAGTGACTCTGGTTGGCTTTCAGATTGAAGGCATGATACCTAAGTGTAAACAATACTTTGACTGCTCATGATTTTGGGGTATACCTCAAAGAGAAAGAATGAGAGTCAGCAGGTCATGTGCTCTCCAATGAATAGAAAGTTTGAATTTTGATCTGATTCCTTCCTATCTAGTGGGAGCACCTGAAAGTTAGTTTGATTCATAATGACAGTGTGAAGATTTTCTCAAACATTGCTTGCCACGTTCAACTTCGGGATGAGCAGTTTTGTGTTGTAAGATTCATAGTTGATGATGCTTTTGTAGTAGAATCTAGTTCCAACAGAATTTCAGACTCTAAACATGAAAGGGACTGGAACAAAAGTAAAAAAGATAAGGAAATTATAGATGGATCACAAAAAAATAACCTTGAATATAAGAATAAATAGAGAGACATTTATGAGTTTTTTGCCGATTACTTTCTGATAATAGATAGAATGTAGAGAACGATGTAAGAATGAACGTTAGAGGAGTTGGCACTTGTAAACTACATTTACAAAGTGGTCGAACTCTTATTCTGCATAAGGTTCTCTACGTGTCAGAAATTCGACAGAATCCTATCTATTCTCATTATTTTGAAATTTGACTGTGATTTGAACTTTCAGAAATATATGGATGATTTATATTTAAATGACATGTGTAGTGGTTCTGGACAGTTTGCAAATAGTTTTATCATTTTGCAGATTTTGATAATGTGACATGACATACTTGGTCATATTGGGGCAAGACAGGATAAATCAACTAGTGAGAGTAGAACTAGAGGGTTCACTCACAAAAGTTGATTTACCAATATGTAAATGTTGTCTTGACAGCAAAATGATGAGAAAACTATTTGAAAAAGCCATATGGACTAAATTTCCATTGTATTTGATCCATTCAGACATTCGTAATCTAATAGATATGAAGGGTACGCATTGAATTTTGTGTTTCATTACATTTATTGATGATTTCATGTGTTTAACCATATCTATTTAATTTCTCCTGAAGCATACAAATGCTTTAAACCTTATATGAGAGAGATAGAAAATCAGACGGATAAATAATGTGAATATCTACCAGATCAATTTAAAGATCTGGGTAATGAAGGGTACGCATGAAATTTTGTGTTTCATTACATTTATTAATGATTTCACGTGTTTAACCATATCTGTTTGATTTCTCACAAATCTGAAGCATATAAATGTTTTAGACATTATATAAGAGAGATAGAAAATTCGACGGATGAATAGTGTGAATATCTACCAGATCAATTTAAAGATCTGGATAATGAAAGAAACATAATCTGATATTTGACCATTCCTTAGACATCCCGTCAAAGTAGTGTTATAGTGAGAAGGAATAGGACATTGTTGGATATGGCAAGATCCACGATGACGCAGGTTCACTTGTAGATTTCCTTTTGGGAATATGTCTTGTTGACTATGACATTTGTTTTGAACAAAGTGCCTTCAAATGTGATACCAATGACAGGATATAAACTTCAGACTGATAGAAGGTCGTGTCTTAGTGACTCGAGACTCTGGGGATCAACAGTCTGTATTTTGAGATTTTTTCGATAAGTTTGGAAAAATTGGATCCCTATAGAAGTAAGAGAACTTTTATAAGATATTCCGACCAGTTTAAAATTTAGTATTCATTTGTGAATAGGATGATGGTATTACAGTAGAGATTAGATCACGAATGTCACATTTCTGAAGAATGATTTTTCTAACAGATGTGATGTAAAGAATATAGAGCTGTTATTTGAATTAGTTAATTCAAATAATAACATTGTCTATTGCAGATTGTTAGAATAGTGCTGATCCTAGTGGGAGGAATTTAAAATCTAACGATTCAACTGAGTTACAGACTCAGAAAATTATTAGAAAAAACGTGCCTAAACGTTATTTGGGGATTGAAGAGCACGTATTTGCTGTTTCTTCAGAAGATGAAGAAGAGTTTCAAAATGTATATGAGACTTTATCTTTTCCCACTAACGGTGAATGTAAAAATGCAATGAAGAAAAATAAGAGTCGATGAAATCCAACCATGTATGGGAATTGGTTGAGCTCATATTAGGACGCAAAGTTATTGAGAATAACTGGATTCTCAAAACTAAGCATATGACAGATAGAACTATTGAGAAATAAAAGACTCAACTGATAGCAGAAGGTTACATTTTGTAAAAGAGTATTGATTACGAGCAAACATTTTCCCAGTAGTGAAATTCATCTTCATTCACGTGTAGTTGACAATATTGACCAATTTGGATTTGGAATTACGTCATATGGATGTGAAAACTGTCTTCCTTAATGGTGAGCTTGAGGAAGACATCTGTATGACACAACCAAATGGTTTTTGTCATTAAAGATCAAGAAGATAAGAATTGATGACTTTAAATAGTTTTCGAGACAATGGTGTTTGAAATTTCATAGAGATGTACTCTCTTATGATTTCGTAATGATAGATGAAAACTATTGTCTCTATTTGAAAGGTCAATTGACAAATTTGTAATTTTATCCTTATATGTCACGGACAAATTGTTAGCGGCGAATGACAAAAAGTATGACTTTTGATATGAAGGATATGGGTAAAGCAGAATGAGAATTAAATTCTAGAGAAATCGTTCCAGGAGATTACTAGAATTATCTCAAAAGTCTTATATTGTAAAGACTCTAGAACGATTTAACTTAAAAGACTGCAAACTCATTGATACTCCTGTGACTATAGGTAATAGTTCAAGAGATGACATATGCCCTAAAACTCCTAATGAATAAATAAAATGTCTGAAACAACGTATTCTAGTACTACTGGGAATTTGGAGTACGCTATGAAGTGTACTCATTCTGATATTTGTCATGTTATGGGGTTTGGTTGGCAGGTATCTGTCCAATCTAGATATAAGATTGGATTGTTATGAAAAGGATGTTGGGATATCTGAGCGGAACTACAAACTATTTCCTTCATTATTAAGGAAATGATTTAGTATTGAAAAGATACATGAATACTGATTAGAGAGGAGATTTGCATGAGAGAAAATCTACCTCTGGTTATGTTTGCTTGCTTATTGATAGCGTTATCTCATGAAAAAGTAAGAAACAAACATGTGTATCACTTTTTATAATGGAAGCAGATTTGTGATTAATGCTTTTGCAGTTCAGAAAATAAATTTGGTTTAGTGGATGTTGGAATATTTAAAGTAGTAAGCAACGTAGTGGGAGCTTGACGATTAATTGTGATAATTGGTCAGCTATTGCTTACGCGTCAGACTCCAAATGTAATGATAAAACCAAACATAAACACACAAAAAAATCTTGTCAGAGATATGATTGAAAAGAGGGGAATGACATTGAGATATATATCTATGCATTTGGTAGTAGCTTGTCAGTTTCAGAGGCCGATGCCTTAAAAATATGTTGGTGAGACATGTTAGATAATATGGATTGTATAAATTGTGACAGTATTTGTTATTTTGGTAGTGATTGTGATTGTGATTATATATAAAAAGTACGTACGTTATAATGCTCATATTCGTTGACATTTGAATTTTGTTTTTGTATCCAAAATTCTTGTGTCTAGAATTAAAAGTATGTTAGACAAATTTTGATATTAGCTCTCTCACACGAGCAATCGCCTCTAATGTCTATGTAACATGTAGAGATGAGGCATATTAATTTGTGGTGGATTAACACAGATATAAGCCACCTTAGTTAAAGTACTAAGATGAGATTAACGGTTGATATACTACATATATGGTAATCGAAATGGATTCCCCACAATCCATTAAACTTGTCAAACAGCCAGGTATGGGTTTTTCCTTGATGTTGTGAGATGTTTGAGGACTTGTAAAAAGAAAAACTCATGTCAAGTGTTATGTATATTTGGACTAAGACATGTACGATGCGTTATCTTAGAAAAGAAGACATACGCTTCCAAATGAAAAAGAAAGTATCGTAACATGTATTTCATACCACGTGTGCTTATGTGACTATATGAGTAATGAGATGGTATATCTCTCTTCATCTCATTATGTCCATCTCATTGTGTGAAACTCAGAGGTTTATACGCAACCTCAATTTATACTCTTAGGACTTTTGTCTGTTTTTTGAAATTTTATTTTAGTGTTACTACTTTAGCATGTTACCAAAAAATCATGAATGATTTGGTTTGGCGATGCATGTCTAGGAAAGCAGCTAAGATAAAGTTAAAAGTTAGTAGTATGAAAGGAAAACTGCCTTTGACCGACACGTTACTCAATATTCACAGACCGGTCAATTATGTCTATGACTTAGTGTTTAGTGACGTAATTGTGAATATATGAATGGATTAAAATCAAATATACTCTTGCATTATTTTGAGAAATGAGAGATACATTGACTATGTCGAATAAAAGAAGTCTGGGGTATAGCGAGATATTATGTCCTCTTCACCGCTTTAACGATGAGCTGCTATATATCCTTAATCGGTGTATGGTTTTAGAGCTTTTGGTATTCTCGTAGATCACACGGTTCTCTTGCCTATATGAAATTGATGATATTCAATTGGAATGATCAAACTATGTGTGATTCTAGCCCTCATGTACGAGTAAGAGATATTGAAAAAATAGAGCGGGTCCACCCATGAGAGTAGACCCGCCCCGTCTATTTTAAATTTAAATTGAAGGGGTGATTATCCAAAAATAGAAATCACCCCAACTCCCAGAAGAACCCACTCACTCTCACATCAAAAAAGTAACTTCCTCTCCCCGTAAAAAAGAATATGAACGTGAGTTTTTTTTTTTTTTTGGGAGAAAATAGAAGGGATTATTGTCTTTTGGTATGAAAAGAGAGAGAGTGAAGAAATTGAGAAAGGATCTTGAATATTAATTGATCTTGATTATCATCGAATATGGCATTTAGATTATGAAAAATAGAGGGTGATCTAATTTTGTGATATTCTCTTGATTTAGAATACTCGTCCATCAAAAAGATAAGTGATCTAACTCAAAATTTAGATATAAAAAAATTACACATAAAATAATTTTTGTTGGATTTTACGAAAATCTTCATCAACCGTCGACGTGTGTCGAGAACAAATTTTCTGATAGCCACGACGAAGGGGCATCCAATGACGCTCGGCTCGGTGACCTCCGTTGGATGTTTTTTTCCTTCCTAAGAAAAAACAAAAATTCAAAACCAGTAAAAATTTTGTACATAGATTTTACCAGAAATTTTCTTATTACAACATAAACGTTATTGAAAAGAGTACAAAAAATAAATTATTATAAAGTAATTTCTATATATAATCTGTGAAAGAAAAAGCATTTAATCATTTTTAGAAATAAAGACAAAATTTTAAATTAGCAGGAACGCTAAAGGAAACAGTTTATAATTTTTATAGAATAAATAAAAATTTTAATAATACCAACATCCTATGCAATAGACAAAACTCCCTCAACCCTCTAACTAAAATCTCAAATTCGCTTTTTAAAATAAAAAATTAAATATCAAGAGAGTCATTTTCTAAATTACACCCGTAACTACTCGAATTAGATTATTCAGATTATCGAATACGGTAATCTTGTACCAATAAAATTTAACAATACTTAAAAGACCTTTGCTCTAAAAATTAATAGCCTTACTTAGATTTTGACCAACCATCTTCGTACCCTTTGATCCGGCATTGTTCAATTGGTAATTTTGGAAATCGAATCCAAATTGGGAAAGGCTAGATGGAAGGCAATGAGGGTAGAGACAGTGATATCAATAATTTTTATACAATTAAACTATTTTATTTTATTTTATTTTATGTATTATTTATGATTTTTAGAACTATTTTAAATTTTATTTTATAATATTACACTAATTAAATTTATGAATTTTTATTTAGATAATTTTGGACTTATTTAAAAAAATTTGGATTAGACAGATAGCAATTAGTATTTTAAACATAATTGTCTACTCTAATATCAGATTGAGATGATTCTTATTGGGTTGGAAAAAAGATTTCGAGACTTATAAATTTTGCAAAAAGTTTAGAAACTAATTCAAGTCAGAAGATGTCTGAAAAATTGAATAAACTTACTATAGTACTGGAAATCAAGGATAAAAATGAAGTTTCTAATTCAAAGTAAAAGAGCCAAGTTTATTAAAAGCTCACAATTTTTTGTAGAGTTTAGTTTTATAAATAGAGTCATCCCCTACATATCTTGAGATATATGGAGAGGACACGAAAACCCTAGCAGCTGCCTCGATAGGAAATGATTTCCATCTCCTTCAAATGCAGAAGAGTTATAATATTTTTTTTTTTACTTTTCTTATTTTTCTTTACTATATATAACTAATTTTCTTATTCTTCGAACTTGATGGATTCTATTTTTTTATTAATAATATGGTCTAAATTTATTTGTTTCTCTTAAATATTTATTGGTATAATTATTGTTTGATGAGATTTTATTATTGAACTTAATGTTTTAAACATTTTAATACCCTATGTTTTAATGATTTAAAATCGAATATATGCACGACGAATATAATTACAGGAAATTAGTCAAATACAATAAAATTCACATAATTATGAGATCGACAGATAATTAATTCTAAGTATGAGATTTTAGGAGAAACTTTAAATTATAAATATTTTATAAAACTTAATGCAATTCGATTTAATCAAAAATACATGACCATTAGGTTTTGTTTAGTTGAATTAAGAATTTATTGTATGATTATTGGATGAATATAATTTAAAAAAGTCTATTATCATCAACAATGATTTTTTAGTCAATAAATTTAAAAGAAATGAAAAGATTTGAACATATGAAAAATTGAAACAGATGAAATTGACGTTCTAAAATTTTTATTTATCGATTCAAGTCTTTTAATATTTTTTTTATTTTTAATATTTTTATAATTTTGATTTGATTTATCTAATTTAGATAGAATAATTTATAGTTGGTAGTATAATATATCGTTATGAAATGACACTTACTCACACTTTATGTAACACTCGATTAGATTAGAGTATATTTTTCCAAAGTCTTAACATCAAAATCGCGTATCACACAGCGGTATCCTCTGCCTGGTTAGGAGGTAGTGACCGATGACAACCCATGGATCATCTCCTGCTTATTTTTGAGTTCAATAAAAAAATAGCCCTTTTCGAGGTCAATTGTCTCTATTGATTCTCCACAGCAATATATGTCTGTTTCTCGGTCAGTAGATTATAGCCTACCTCCTCCTCCTAGATTATACGCCCATGCAAGAGGGTAATTTCGCAGAGAGGGTTCTCCAGACAAAGGTTACAAACAAACACACGAGACAAAGCTGACAGTGAGAGTTTCAGCTGCCAAAAGAGATCAAATGGATGAATAGCTCATTGCAGGTGAGTCTAAGAAGCGAAGTGTGTTGATCGGAAAGATCGATCCAAGTTGATTTCAGCTCCTTCTGCCCGGAAAGCCTAGGAGGTGCTTGGCTTTTGCGTCAGTGTCTTCAAAGATTCCACAATCTCAGACATCGGCGTACAAAATTCCTTCTCAGGGTTTTAATATTCCACCAACATGCCAGGGACACAAAGATTTAAAAGTCACGAACAAGTTTAAGGATGGGCAATCCAACATATACGAGCACATCCATCCAAATGCAACCGCAAACTCTGTATGTTGAGGAGCAATCTGGTTGAAGCCCTCAATGCAGGTCTAAATAAACTTAATCCACATGAAATAAAATTTGTAACCTGGAAAAGAGGTGAACACAAGAAGTTAACCGTATGACTTCTACTTTCTATCAGAAACTAAGTGGGTAGATTACTCTAGCTCAATGGTAATACCTGAATACAGAGCCTGATGATATCAGCAAACCATGAGACAGACCTGGGGGAAATCGATCTCTTCATACCTTGGTCAACTATTTGTACCAGGGAATCAATGACATGAAACATGGATGAGGCCTATTTCACCAGTGATTTCTCTCTCTTGGTAGAGAGCTGTGACAAGCAAGAAGTGCAATTAGTAGTTTTCTAAGTGAGGGAATGGAGAAGAACAGAGAAGTGATCATGAATCAAACCTATCAAAATGTCTCCTCGTCAATAGCTCCATAGGCAACACTCCAAAAGCATAGATGTCAGTCTTCGTATTATCAACTCCAGAATTGCCAATGTCAGTCTTCGTATTATCAACTCCAGGATTGTCATTCTCAGGTGCTATGTATCCCGCACTGTTGATAGCCATTTCAGAAGCCTGCAGGAGAATCAATGACCATATGAACACTGGGTTCCTCTTCATGTCTTATTAAAGGCAGAATCTGTGTTGCATTTGCCTTACAGTAAGTTTCTAAAAGAAGAAGCACATAGATTTGAGGAACATACCTAGCAAAAGTCCACAATGTGGGATACAATACAGTATCATGAAATCTAAACTCCCCCACCTTGTACAAACTTTTAACAGAGTGGGAAAGATGGGAAGGTTCTCCCACCAACTTTCCTCTTCGATCCATGGTATGTAGACTCAGTGTGCTAGTTCTCGTTAATTTCCTAATAGTACTACAGCAATTTCAGGGTCATTCATTTGTTTACCTTTGTGTTTGACACTGTTGCTAGTGAGGAGGCCTCAAGACAGCTAACCCAATCAATTAGGATGTTGTCAGCCTTTAAGTTGCATGAGCCATGGGAGGTGAGAATGTGGAGCGCAAATAACTGAAAACAATTCAATATGATAAATGTCAAAAAAATCCAGAAAAACATAGAAGACTCTATTAGCCCTCTAAAAATAAAGGAATTCAAGTGCTGGTTCGTCATTTTGGCTCTAAGCTACATAGAATTATGGCCAACATGATTTTATTCATTTTTTTTTCTTGGGAGGGGGTATTTTCTGGACTGATTGTAGTTGGAAGAGTATTCTATAACCACTCAGCTGGTCTTATAGTCATGCAAGTTTAATAAAAGACGTGTTGTTATAAAAATTATCGAAACGCTTACTCCAATGCGCAAGCTATGCCAAGAGCACTTTGAAGGCCAAGGCCCCAGCTGAGAGGCTTGTACTCTTTGCAATGCAATATGGCATCTAGAGACAAGCTTCTGACAAACTCATAGACAAGAAGATGTTGTCCATGCTCAACGCAATAGCCAAAGTGCGACAATGTTTGGATGCCTCAAACGGGCCACGGTGACAAGTTGCGGGCTCTCCTCTGGTGCCATTGCAGTTATAAATGTGTAAAAGCCCGTATGGTAATGTTCGATTCAAGCTAGAGTGATGCTATAGAAATAAGCCTAGCATCATGGGAAGAAAGATATAATGCAGAAGAAACGAGAAGGAAAAAGAGAGCGAATTTTATTTAATATCTCTACTTGGAAAGTCTTCAAAGTAGTAGCTAGATATGTGTTTATCCTCCAACAGTAACCATGAGACAACAAAGAAAATTGAACAGCACCAGAACCAGGCGTATTTTTATGTGTGTTTATGTTATGAATTACCAGGTGGGTGCTAGCCGGTGCGGCTGAGGCCCAAAAATGATTATAATTTTTTAATATTTTTATTTACTGAATAATTAACTTCAAAATTTATATAATATATTATTAAATATAATTATTCTTATGCAGTATACTAATTAAATAATATTTATAATTCTTATCAAAAATCTTTTATTGATAGCAAATGTATCTTAATTTTTTTTATAAACTAATTCTGTCTTTTTAGTAAATTTAATATTTTTCTTATCTATGAACTGAATAATAAACATATACGTATACATATACATATATATATAGCTTTGGATTTTTTTTAAATTATTGATATTTAAGCACGTTCTTACAAATTTATTCTCCTTTTTAATTTTTAAATTATTCTTACTGAAAATTTTTAGTATAATTTAATTTTTTTCATTGAAAAGCCTATAATTACTATTTTTTTTAGTAAATAAAAGATGGTCGAATTTAAAATCTTTAAGAGAAAGGGAATAGTGTTAGTTAAATTATAACTCATTAATAAAATATGTAAGTACAGTGTTACACAATGAAAGTGAACTTTCTCATAAAATTATTAAATAATTTATAATTATTATTAGGATTCAAAATTATTTTGTTAAAAAAAACCATTTGATATATTTCTGACTATATTTATTTATGTATTGATTTAAAATTTTTAAGATCTTACAACTTGCTTAAAAAGAAAATACTATTTTTTTACTACTATTGTTATAGAGTACAATTTCAGTTATTATTAATTAAAAAAACTTGTTGGCATAAGTTTTTTTTTTAAAACCAAATCAAACCATAAGATAATAAATTTAATATTTTTGCTTGTAATTATTGTCGATATCTCTAACGGCATGCCCCTCTCTTTCTCGTTCAGCCATTGTCGTACAAGTACAATTGGAGGAACAATAAAAATGAGAGTTTTTATACTCTATTTCAATTTTTGTTTTATTACTTAGATAAAATAATAATTAATAGATTTGATTATAAAAAAAAGTTTAATTTGTATTTCATAATTTTAAAATCTCTATTTGAATATTTTATAGTTGGTGCCTTAAGTAATATGGGAAAAAATACAAAAGACAAAACATATAGAGATTTGCTTTTGTTTGTATGCGTTGTTTCTTGTTAAATAATTTAATAATTTACAATTTTCACTATTTTTTATGAAATCATTCTAATCATTTTTTGTACTTTTCAGAGCATATATTAAACTTGTAAATTTTTCTTCCTTTCATAAGTCATCACCAAAATTTAATTTGGCAACAATAACAATTTAATTTGTACAAACATAAGTCAATACCTATGTTAAAAAAAAAAAAAAATTTAAGAAATCAAATTAAACACTTGAAAATATTATTTACAAATTTTTTTTTACAACTAAATGATGATTTTATAGGATTATTAACATGAAAATATTTGTTACCCACTGTATACAAAATTAAATTTAAAAAATTTGTTTTTATATATTAAATTAACTTAAAAACAAATTAAATACATATTTTAAAAAATAAGTCTAGTTTGGTGGATTAAAAAATAAATTATTTTACCTCAATATTTACTGATTACTTATTTTAAATTGAATTAAAAAACATACGTCAGTATCGAGTCGTTTAAGTGAGAATGTGATAAAAAAAATCTTTTAATTCTCCTTCATTTGGTCATGTGTTATATTCCAAAAAGAACACGTGGTTAAATATGAAAGAAGTTTTCTAACTTTTTATACAGTAAAACCCACAAAAAAAGAAGTGAAAAAAAATAGAGAGAGGAAAAGAGATAGATTAATAAGGAAAAAAAAAAGAAGTATGAAGGGTGAAAAAAAAGAAATAAAAAAGAAAAGGAAGAAACCAAAAAAAAAAAAAGAAGTAAAAAAAAGGGGAACAATAGTAAACTGTAAAAGTGAAACCCAAAAAAATATAAATAAAAAAAAGTGAAAAAAAAAAAAGAAGGGTGAAGGGTGAAAAAAAAAATCCCAAAAAAAGAAAAAACAAAGAGGAAGGATGAAGGGTAAAAAATAAAAGAAATAAAAAAAAAAGCAAAAGAAAGGGTAATGGGTAAGTAAAAAAAAAAAAAGAAAGAACAAAACTCAAAAAAAAAAAAAGGAACAGTAGCAAACCAATCTCATCCGAGGTGGCACCTTCTCTCATTTCTCTCTCCCCACTTATATTTTTATATATAGAGTAAATAAGAAAAAAAAATAAGAAAACAATGAATCTCACAAAAAAAAAAAGTGAAAAAAAATAAAGAGAGAAGAAGAGGAGGATTAATAAGGAAAAAAAAAAGAAATGTGAAGGTTAAAAAAAGAAATAAAAAAAAAAAAAGAAAATAAAGGTGAAGGGTGAAAAAAAGTAAAAATAAAAGAAGAAATAAAAAAAAAGGGTTAAGGGTTAAAAAAAAAAAAAAAACAAGACGACCAAAACCCAAAAAAAAAAAAAAAAAAAAAAGCAAAAAAAAAAGGAACATTAGTAAACTGTTCCCATCCAAGGTGGCACCTCCTCCTACTTCTCTCTCCCCACTTATGTTTTTATATATAGAGTACTAGGTGGGCACTGGCCACACAAGGTGTGGTCGAGACCCAAAAATATTTGTAATTTTTTAATATTTTTATTTACACCCAATGAATAATTAAGTTTAAAATTTATATAATGTATTATTAAGTATAATTACTTTTATACTATACACAAATTAAATAATATTTATAATTCTTGTTAAAAAAATTTTATTGATATCAAACGTATTTTAATATTTTTCTGTAAACTAATTCTGTCTTTTTAATAGATTTAATTTCTTTTTATCCGTAAATTAAATAATATATATATGTATACATATATATAATATATATATAGCTTTAGAACTTTTTTTTTTAAATTATTGACATTTAAATACATTCTTACAAATTTATTATATTTCTTAATTTTTAAATTATTCTTATTGAAAATTTTTAGTACGATTTAATTTTTTTCATTGGAAGTCTATATTTACTATTTCTTTTTAGTAAATAAGAGATGGTCAAATTTAAAATTTTTAAGAGAATGAGAATAGTGTTAGTTAAATTATAAATCATTAAAAAAGTATGCAAATACAGTGTTATACAATGAAAGTAAACTTTCTCATAAAATTATTAAATAATTTATAATTATTATTAAAATTCAAAATTATTTTATTGAAAAAACTATTTCATAGATTTCTGATCATGTATATTTGTGTATTGATTTAAAATTTTTAAAATCTTACAATTTATTTGGAAAAAGAGTGCTATTTTTTACTACTATTATTATAGAGTACAATTTCAGTTATTATTAATTAAAAAAACTTATTGATATAAACTTTTTTAAATTAAATAAAACTATAAGATAATAAATTTTATATTTTTGTTTGTAATTTTTGTCTAGATCTCTAACGGTACCCCCCTCTCTCTCTCATTCAACCATTGTTACAAGTACAAATACAATTGAAAAAATAATACAAATAAGAGGTTTTATACTCTATTTCAATTTTTATTTTTTTACTCAGATGAATTAATAATTAATAAATTTGATTATAGAAAAGTTTAATTTGTATTTCATAATTTTAAAATACTCTGTTTGAGTGTCTTATAGTTAGTGTCTTAAATAATATAGAAAAAAATACAAAAGACAAAATATATAGGGATTTACTTTTATTTGTTTGCTTTGTTTCTTATCAAACAATTTAATAATTTACAATATTCACTGTTTTTTAGAAAGTCATTTGTTTTTTGTACTTTCATAGTATATATTAAATTTACAAATATTATATTAGTCAGTCATGAATTCTTCCTTTCATAAGTTATCACCAAAATTTAATTTAGCAATAATCATAATTTAAATTGTATAAAGATAAATCAATATTTATATTAAGGAAATTTATTTATTTATTTTTTAAGAAATCAAATTAAACGCTTAAAAATATTATTTATGAAATTATTTTTTTATCATAAAAATATTTGCTACCCATTGTATATTAAATTAAATTTAAAAAATTTGTTTTTATATATTAAATTAAATTAAAAAACAAATTAAATATATATTTAAAAAAAACATGTCTAGTTTAGTGGGTTAAAAAACAAATTGTCTTAACTCAATATTTATTGATCACTGTATATTAAATTAAATTAAAAAAACAAGTATCACGGGTGAATCGTTTGAGCGTGAAGGTGATAAAAAAAGTTTTTTAATTCTCCTTTATTTTTTTCTAACCTTATTGGCCACGTGTTATATTTCAAGAAGAATACATAGCTGAATATGAAAAAAGTTTTTTAATTTTTTATATAATGAAACCCACAAAAAAAATGGTAGAGAGAGAAGAAGAGATTGATTAATAAGGAAAAAAAATGATAACTTTATTTATCATTTAAATAGAAGTCCATAAAAATTTTCCAGATGCAGTGGACCGACTCCCTGGAACCCGCTCACCAACCCAAATAGGAGGTCTCCCCCATGATCCCAACATAACATAATGAGCAAACCAAGGGCTTCTCATCCTAACCAAATCCTGCAACTTCTGGAAGATATTCCATAACGTGTGTGACTTATCAGTATAGTAATCCTTCTACTTTTATTTGGTAGAGTCTTTTTTTTTTTTTTTTCTTATCTTTTTTTTTTTAAAGAGAAAATTTATCAAATATCATTTTGAAAAAACTCTTAAAAAATAGTTTTTTTTTATGAAAGAAATAGAATTTTAATAAAAACTTCTTGGAGGAACTTTTGTTTCTCTTTTTTTTTTTTAAATCTAGCTTTTTATTTTTTTTATTTATTTTATATCCTTACTTTAAGGATATGAAATCTCAAATATGTATATATCATAAATTCATTTACCCTCATATCCTCTTTTTTTCTTTAATTTTATTTTTTACTTTTAATTTTTAATTTTTTACTTTTAACTTTATTTAAAAACCATTAAATAAGTTTATTTTTAAAATTAAAATTACCAAACAACTTTTAACTTTTTCTTAAAGTTTTTAATTTTTACTTCTTTTTATAAAGAGAAGAGAAGTCAAAAATAAATCTTACCAAATGAACACCGAGTTAATTTTTATGGAGAATACAGAATGTCAATTGAAAACGTCTTTCCATCCTTTCGCTTGTGCCATTAAGAGAAAGAAGGTCCTTGATAAGTAATTAAAAAATTTAAGTAAAACAAATAATCATTTTCTAAAGGAGTGCTAAGAACTTAAAACGAGGAGTAATTATTTTCCTTTATTAGTAATTTTACCAGTAATTGTACACCTTTGCCCTTTAAGATAATTAAATTATAAATTTGCACCGATAAATTAAATTGAATTTCGATTATATGAGTTAATAATTAATATAAATGGAATGCGAATATTGGAAAATAAAGTTGATAGTGCACGAACAACAAATATCGAGGCTCACAGCGGAAAAAAATGAACAGCTTATTTGAAAGTTTTGGAATGAGAAAAAAAGATTAGTTATGAGAGAAAAAAAAAGAAAAAAAAATTTAATTTTCTTTTTATCTTATTTAAGAGTTTTATGAAAAAAAAAGAAATAAAATTTATTGAGAATAATAAATTTTATTTTTAATTTTTAAAGGATAAATTTGATATGTTTATAAAATAATTTTTTTTCCTTTCTTTTCTTTTCATTTTGAGAAAAAAAAATTTAATATTAAAAATTATTTCATTTTATTTCTTTTTTTACTATATAAAACTTTTAAATAAAAAAAATAAATAAACTTTTTTAAATCTTTTATGTTCTTTCCAAATTTTTTCATCTAAACCTACGAGAGAAGATGTTGTCATCATGTCACAAAACACTGGAAAAACGTTTTGTTCATCGTACAAAGCCTACTCGCATTTTCAATTTTCCCTTTTTAACCCTGACCCTCTTTCGATATTTCGTTTTTTTTTTTTTTTGTTTAAAAAGTTTTATTTTGACTTATAAGTTACGATAAAAAAATAAACTTTTAAAATTTAAATGATAAAATATTTAATAATATCATGTCAAAAAAACTCTTTAATGTAAATAGAATATTTGAAAAAACAGTTTGCAATAATTCTAGTACTTAATAAACTTATAATATTAACATTAAAGTATTATAAAAAAATTTCTAAAATAAAAGGCTTTACAAATATTCAAAAGTTTTATAAATAATTTATAAAGTAAATAATTTTTTAAAAGTTTATATATATATAGATGATAAAATTATAATAATTAAAATAATTAAAAAAATGTATTAATCCAGATATTTTCATAAAAAAATGAAGGAGAGACTCCTTTGAAATATTTGTAACCGCGGCTCGGGGCCATTTTTTCTTTCCTTTTAATCATGCCTCAAATCCCCTTTCTCTCGCTTTCTCTCTCTCTACAAAAGAGCACCAAATCTCATCAGGGAAAACCCCTACGTCTCTCCCTCCCTCTCCATCTCTCTTCTTTCTCTTACAATTCTTTGATTTTGATTGATTGATTCAAATCGCTTTTCACCAATTCAATCTAATCGGTTTCGTTTTTTATTGAATTAAATCGAATCGAGAGAATTCTTGTTGTCGATTCAGTTTTTCCCGATCCTGTAGGCGCCGTTTTCATGGATTCGGATTTGCATTCTAGGATTAGATTTGAAATTCCTATGTTGTAGTTTGATTGGTTTTTGGATTTGATTTTTTTGATCTGACATTTGTCGGCGAAACTTGGTAAAATGAGAAGAGGATTATTGGTGGATGAATATTTGAGACTGTGAGATAAAAAAGATGCCTGGTTTAGCGCAAAGAAATGATCAATTATTCTGTAGTGCCACGACATCCTCGTCGTCGTCGACCTTGTGTTCATCGTTGCCTTGCACAGCGAATTGTTTCTGGTCAAATCATCGCGATGATGTTAGCTATAATCGGCTTCAGAAGGTACTTTGGATTTTGTCAATTACTTAGTTTCAATCACAGTTCATTGCTGTGAATTGGTTTTGCGTGAATTTCATTCGAGCAGCTTGAATCTGGATTGGGTGGATCTTTTTTTTTTTTGCGGATGATGTAACATAACATAGTTTTAGATGTCTTTTGTTGTTAATTGTTCGTGTTTTTGATCAGTCAGATTCTTTTTAATGTAGTTTTAGGCTTAGAGTTGTATGAACTTAGTAAATGCAATTTTTGATGATAGAGAACACCAAACTCATGGCATTGTCAATATTATGCTTTTGAATCACTTTTTTGGCTGACCCAATGCCGTCAGCATTGGGAAATTTTAGTATTAAGCTGAGTATCTCGAGTTTGAATCCCTTTTTTCAAATGAAAAATATGTTTATGAATCACTTTTCTTGCTGACTGAATGCTTGGAATGTAGTTCTGGAGTGAGCTGTCACCGCATGCTAGACAGGAGCTTCTAAGGATTGATAAGCAAACCTTCTTTGAGCAAGCTCGAAAAAATATGTACTGCTCTAGATGCAATGGGCTATTGCTGGAGGGTTTTCTGCAGATTGTTATGTACGGGAAGAGTTTGCAGCAGGAGGGACAAGGTGGGCATCCTACCTATAATAGACCAGGATTCTCGAAAAGTCAGAATGATGGGGTATCCACCATCAATAATGGGTGCCAAGATGAGATTCAAGATCTGGCTGTTCATCCATGGGGAGGTCTGACTACAACTCGTGATGGCACATTGACACTTTTGAACTGCTTTCTATTCTCAAAGTCACTCAAGGGGCTCCAAAATGTAAGCTTTAATATAATGGCACAGTTGAGATAGATTGTTGTATTATTAATAATAGTATGAGTTGTACTGATTTTTTCTTTGTTTTATTTATTTATGTCGTTGTTTTCTGTTGTTACATGTCATGGGTGCTTATGTCTTTCTTTTTAATTAGGTATTTGATAGTGCGCGTGCAAGGGAAAGGGAGAGGGAATTACTGTACCCTGATGCTTGTGGTGGGGGTGGTCGAGGCTGGATTAGCCAAGGAATGTCAAGTTATGGTAGAGGACATGGAACAAGAGAGACATGTGCTCTGCACACTGCTAGGCTGTCATGCGACACATTGGTGGATTTCTGGTCTGCACTTGGAGAAGAGACTCGGCAATCACTATTAAGGATGAAAGAAGAGGACTTTATTGAAAGGCTCATTTACAGGTCTGTTTGTCCCTAAATGGTCATAAATGTTTTTTGTTGGCAGTTTTAGTGTTTACATTCAAACTTCAGAGGTGTTCGAAGGTGGTCGTACTTGCCAAGTTCTGTGATGTCAAAGGCATCCATTACTCCAGCACATGTTCATTCATGGACTGAATAATTCTTATATTCTCCTTGTATGTTAATATAGGTTTCTAATTTGCATGATTTTCAGAGCCACAACATGGCTGAGTTGCGAATAGTTGGCTGAGTTTAAAAAGAATTGCTTTCTCCCTGATGTGCCATATTGTTATGGAAAATTTGTAAGGACAATCTTAGGTCATTGGAGCACTCTGGAGATGGTCGTAAATATAGGGTGCTTAAGAGCTGGATCATCAATTTTGAAGATTTACGAGAGTAGTATGTCCAGAGAACGGTGATTTGTGAGAGTATTCGACTATATCTGGAGAGTTGCACTCTTTAGGATATCAGCGGATTACTTAAACCCTTGTTATCCTATCTTTTATATTGGAGCTGCACTTCTTGAAATTAGGGTTATGGTTTTTACTAGAGTTCTCTATTAGAAAAGGGGCAATGAAAAAAATGAGGGAAGAGAAAAGGGGTTTAATGGGATTTTCATAGTGAGGATACACATTTCTTCGGAATGAGATTAGGTAGCAAGTGGCTTACGCCTTGGACAGCTTTGGGCCCCGTTTGGGACAATTGTTGTTAGACTCAGCTAAGATTAGGTTTTTCAATTGAAAAAATTATCAATATAATGTGCTATCAAAAAATATCAATACAATGATAAGCTAAATTCCTTATGCAAGGAAATTTGATTTTTACTTGCAAAACCTTACACTTCCTACAAAAATTTCACTTTAGTAAAACTACTACACGTATGATAAGACAAAATAGAGCTCGGCTAAGGTAAGTTAGGCTCAGTTCAGGTATACCAAACTCAATTTTGGTCTGTTGGATATGGTAGTCCCAAGGGATATGTGATATGGAAGCCTCTATTCTCTTTCTTGTTTTATTGTAGTAAGAGATCTTAAACTAGGTTACTTTTGGGATTATTATGTTATGCAGTTATTTAGGTTTATAGCTAAAGTCTACTAGTCCTAGGACATTCATTTAATTCTTTCTGCCGCCTGAACTCATTAGTTTGTTTGGGCACCTTTTTGTGTGTGGGTTTGTGTCCTTTTTTTCTTTTTCCAACAGACCTTCATGGAATCTTGAGGGGGGAAGAGTTTGTGGTCTGTGTTTGATAATATTGTTGTATCTACACGGTTGCCATATGTTGTTACTATTTATCAAGCTACTGTCATCCTTTTTTTCTTCTAACTTCTCACTTTAGATGCCATTTTTCTTGGCTTCATTTATTTAATTTGCTTAAAGAGTGGAACATAGTTGGTATTCCTTTCTCTTGCTACAGATGTCTATCAAAATCATTTTTCTTATAAGTATTTTTTTTCATGTGACAGGTTTGATAGCAAGAGGTTTTGCAGAGATTGCCGAAGAAATGTTATTCGAGAGTTTAAGGAACTAAAAGAGTTGAAGCGGATGTGTAGGGAACCTCGCTGTACCAGTTGGTTTTGTGTCGCTGATACAGCTTTCCAATATGAGGTGCGAATTGCACTGTTTTTGGTAGAAATGTATTATACTTGGGGTATCTTAGAAGTTTTCACATAATATTTTTTAGTTATTAAAATAAATTTTGGTTTGTGAAGGTAAAGGTGCTTACACCTGCTATAAGATCAATCCTCACTTGCCATTTAAAAGGAAAAGGTGGGGGGTTCCACTTTTGCTAAATGATTTAAGAAAAATCTTATAATAATGGGTGATAATAACTGACTCTAGGTGAAATCATATAGTTTTTGGCTGAATTGCTTTTACTAATGGGTGTAAGCTCATGGCTTCCCCCATTTGCCTAATGCAATATTTGATTCATAATTTCCTCAGGTATCTGATGACACAGTTCAAGCCGACTGGCACCAAACTTTCACAGACACAATTGGTACTTACCATCATTTTGAATGGGCTATTGGAACAGGAGAAGGAAAATCTGACATTCTAGATTTTGAAAATGTTGGCATGAATGGAAGTGTTCACGTTAATGGCCTCAATCTAACCGGTTTTAGTGCATGTTTTATCACTTTGAGGGCTTGGAAACTAGATGGCCGTTGTACTGAACTAAGTGTAAAAGCTCACGCATTGAAGGGTCAACAGTGCATCCACTGCAGGCTTGCAGTTGGTGATGGCTTTGTAACAATCACAAGAGGAGAGAGTATTCGTAGGTTCTTTGAAGACGCTGAAGAAGCCGAGGAAGAAGAGGTACATAATCCTTGTTATAGTTGATTAGTTTCTTAATTCTTGGCATTAAGACATTTCATTTGACAGTGTTTCCCTTGATATTTCATTGTGCGTACTTTCAGGATGATGATTCCATGGACAAGGATGGAAATGAGCTGGATGGAGAATGCTCCCGTCCCCAAAAGCATGCGAAGAGTCCTGAACTTGCTCGAGAGTTTCTTCTAGATGCTGCGACTGTGATCTTCAAGGAACAGGTATGATTAACCATTATCATGCTTAAGCAGTTGGAATTCAATTTTCCTCAAAATTTTTTGCTCTGCTCTGGAAAAGGATCTCCTCGAGTGGTTTTGAAAATTTCCCTTAAAACCCAATTCTCTGTGGCATAAGGTTATAAAGAGTAAATACGGTCTCCAACATAATAGACGAGATGCTAATGTTGGAACGAGTGTTTCTCACTGCAGTCGTAGAAATTCTTTTCTCATTTGTATCTTAGTGTCTTGTTCTCCAGTCATTTCTTCAGGAGAATTCTTAGATTAAGGACTCACCCCTGGCCACTTCTTTTTCTTGACTTTGTTGTCTAGGTTTTATTTCGTCCCCATCGAAGATTTTTATACTTGGGACAGACATTTGATCTCTTTTAATCATAGAGAAGCGGTTGAGTTTACTTCCTTAAGGTCCCTCTTACTCAGAAATGAGCCTTTTACTGGTGTTCCTTACATTATGCATTGGAGTCCTAAAATTTTGGGTGCTTTTGCTTGTAAATCTCTTTTCCGTCATCTGATTAGCCTTCCCACCACCCTCCATTTCACTTAAATAATTTTATATGGAATGCGAAGTCTCCTACAAAGGTTAAGACTTTTATTTGGTCCTCGGTGCTTAATAAAAATTTCTATCAATGATTGACTTCAAAAGAGGAGACTGTATAAAGCTACTCGGGATGTATGTGTCATGCATTATAACAATTCTGAATTGTGATTATTTTTATCATAACACAATTTATGGAGTGTTCTTTTAAAATGCTTTGGAACTGATTATGGATTACTTTTCCAGGTTGAAAAGGCTTTCCGAGAAGGAACAGCACGACAGAATGCACACAGCATTTTTGTTTGTCTTGCCCTTAAACTTCTAGAAGAACGCGTTCATGTTGCTTGCAAAGAAATCATTATCTTGGAAAAGCAGGTCTACTATTTGTTATATTTAGAATAAATTTATCTTTCATTGTGTTGATATTAATCTAGATAATGTATTTTACTCTGATTGCTAGTTCTAAGTCTATGCCTTTTCCCCCAACAGATGAAACTTCTTGAAGAAGAAGAAAAAGAAAAACGTGAAGAGGAAGAACGCAAGGAACGGAGACGTACTCGAGAACGAGAAAAAAAGCTGAGGAGGAAAGAGAGACTAAAAGGAAAGGAAAAGGATCGTGAAACGAAATGTTCTGAATCAAATGAAGTGCCTGTTGTTGCTGATGTCTCAAAAGAAGAATTATCACCAGACAATTATGAGCCAGATAATGCCATCACTGACAGGGAAGTACTTGAATATTTGGAAGATAATAATAGTCTCTCTTCTCCTATGCGTCCAGAAAGTCTAGAGGAAGAATTCTCATATGAGTATCCCACCTCAGAAAGGCAAAGTGTTTCATATGACAGCGCAGGCAGTCCAATTATATTTGAAAATCCAAAATTTTCACGACGGAAACCGAAATTCCATAAGGAATTACACACAGATCATGCATCAAAATGGCCCGACAGGCACCTATTTCCAGATGAGTCGGAAAGTGGAGCTTTTGGTAATAAATCTGAGCCAAGATATCATGGTGATAATTTTGAGATACATGCCAGGGGTATGAATGGATTGAATAGGCAATCAAGAATCAATTCAGTGAAGTCCAATGGGAGAAACACTGTTCCTAAGTTTGGGGAGAAGTTCCATTCAAACCACAGGATCAATGATAGATATGAATGTCATTCTTGCAGCTGCATTTCAGTTGCTGATTACAGATCTAAGGTTGACCGGCATGTTTCTGCAGTCAGATTAGGTAGGGAGATTAAGTCTGGGGGTAAGCTTGATTCTACATCCGAAATGTCCAAGCCTCTCTATCATAGTAATAAGTACAATCAAACAGATTATTCACGTGAGAATTGTGGAAGACCCAAAACCAAACTTTATGTCGGCAACAATCTGTCCGGAGATGTCCTTCATACTAAGCAAGTTTGGGAGCCCCTGGGATCACAAAAGAAATATCCTCGGAGCAACTCAGACTCTGATGTTACCCTTAGGTCATCTTTCAAGGTTGAGGATACAGAACCCAATCATCATCTCAACTCATCTGATTCTTTTTGCTCTGGTGATGTTAGTGCAAGCACTGGCAAACATCATGAAGACAATAATAACACATATAAATCCAAAAATTTCAGTCCGATGATGGGTGAAAGATGTGAGAATGGCTCTCACATTGCAGAGAATTCCGCATGCTACACGAAGAAAGTTGGTGATGAAGATAGGGCAGCATCCCCTGTTAGAAATGCTCACTCAGATGGGTCTCCTGCCAATTCTATGAGCAGCACTTCCAATTCAGATAATTGCTCATTGTGCCCTAGTGAGGGAGACAGCAATACAGCATCTTCTAACCCCCAAAATCTGGAGTCATCATCAACGTCAGATTCAGAAGATGCTAGTCAACAATCTGAAGGAAGAGAAACTTTGGTATGTGTTGAAAATGGCTTCTCTGAATGTCGCAATGCTGGGATGGAGAAAAAGCAGAATAGTATCGAGGGATTGGCTTTTAAAAGTACATTATTGCCTGGGTTTCAGACCGTCATTGCAGAAACTAACTTACCTGGAAATCAGCCTAAGAAACCTGCTCCAATTCTGGCTAATGGCAAGGCTACAGTTGGCCTGGGTTCTCAGCCTCAAGGCATGGTTCCACCAACGCAAAACCAAAGCATACACTACCCTGTGTTTCAAGCTCCTCCTGCACTGGCTTACTACCATCAACATCCAGTTTCTTGGCCAGCAAATCATGCCAATGGGTTGATGCCGTTCCCCCATCCTAGTCACTATGTGTTACCGCTTGGGTATGGGTTGAATGGAAATACACATTTTTGCATGCAATACGGTCTACCACATATGACAGGTCCGCTGCTTAATGCAAGCCAAGTACCAGTTTATCAGCCAATCCCTAGAGCCAGCACCATGAACTCAAAGGAGCAGGGTAAGGTTTCCAACCCTGTTGCAATGCAAGAAGGACAAGAAGAAGTTCAAGCTGAAAGGGTAGGTGCGGGAAGACAAGGCACAGCAGAATCACCTCCGAGTAAGTGTGGGCAAAATGGAAACTCCGCAAAATTGCAGATGGGAAATAGTAGTTTTTCTCTATTCCATTTTGGGGGGCCTGCGGCTCTATCAACAGGGAATAATCCAAATCCCGTGTCTTCTAAAGATGGGGATTTGACATCGAATTTATCAGCTGATCATGTCGAGGGTGATCATGCTTGCAATAAGAAAGAGACCACTATAGAAGAGTACAATTTGTTTGCTGCCAGTAACGGATTAAAATTTTCTTTCTTCTAAAATATAGGGATGAGAGAAGGTGTGAGGTGGCTGTTTGAGATTTTCAGTCCTTATATTCTTCTTGTTTGATATTGGACGTTTGGGTATTTGGTAATCCGGTACAAAATAATTTTCCTTTGAAATATTCCAATTTTTAGTTTATATTTTTATCAGATTTTTTTTTTAAAATTTAATTCCCATCACTTTTTTACTAGGGTAGAGGAGAAGCAAAAAGGTTGCAACAGTGTCTTGTTGTGCTTGACGGATTTTTGTATGGGGTCTGTTTCTTATTAATGAAGCAGTCGTTGGTTTCTAGCTCTTACCCCCGCATCCGTGTAGGCTGTAGCTGTTTCTTATTCATTCCACATCTTGATGCGAGGCTACATTCCAGGAGCATAGTCTTTCCATATATATGAGGAGCTTTGCAGTTGCTTATCTTCTTTGCAATCAATTTTGGAAAAAAAATGCAAATGGAATATATCTCTTCTGCTACAAAAATTATTCTCTTTGAATCATACACTTATCTTAGAACTCACGAAATAATATAAATTTCACAGACTTTTTAAAATTCAAATAATAAATTATATATAGCAATTTTTACAAAGGTGTTTTTTTTCCTTATAAATTCATTTATTTGGTGGAGAGTTCAAAAATTGCAAAATCATTTACTTTGTAACCAGACGTGCCCTAACAGAAAGTAGAATCCTTTGGCATGGGTGGGCTCTCAGATGCCATTTGTATATTTGGAGGAGCAGAAATGTTTTGGGCTGTTTGGATGTGGTGATTGGGATTTATGTAAATAAATGGTTTTTTTTGGGGGGGGAGGGGGTTATTATTATTATGAGTGCATGACAAACAAGTACAAAGAGAGGAATTCATGTCATTTTCTTTTTAGGGCTTTTTGGTGATTGTACACTGTCGACCTGTGTCGAGAACAAATGTTCTGACAGCCACGATGAAGGGCGTCCAATGACGCTTAGTGACCTCCGGAGGATGCTCTTTTCCTTCCTAAGAAAAAACAAAAATTCCAAACCTTATATAATTCGCATTTGAAACTTACTATAGTTTTACTAACTGCCAAGGGGAGTTCTCTAATATCCTAAATTCAATTCAACTTCATGTCTTCCTCTTGATCAAGCTCCTCTACTTGCGGAGGGCAGTCCTCCACTGTAAGGGTTTGTCCATGAACGACAGCTTATCGTTGAATGAAACTATGTTGACAGTTGTTCTCTGAAGGTCCTCCTCACAAAAATTATCTTGGATAAAATTTTCAGCTGGCAAGACTCCCCGGAGGTATTTGACCTTCTTAGTATTCCAATCTTGTAGGAAAAATATATTTTCCTGACGTTTGGTCCTGTCATTCAAGGAAAAATTGCTACAAGTCCTGTGATTGTGAGGCATGGTTGTTCCCTTGGCAACAGCAAAAAAGTAGGTGGGGTTGGCAAAGATCCATCGTCAGTATGATGGAGTCCATCTGGACGGTTGGGATCTATTCAAAATTTCAAATATGCAAAAGCAACTTCACTTACATTGGACTATTTTCTGGGTAGCAGCCAGAACAATTAACAAATTAATTTGCTATTCCCCCAGCTCCTAATCTTGAATTCTTACTACTAAGATATAAATTATGTTGCTACCCTTAAAATACACAACCCTTTCCTGAGAACTGGTATCAACATCTTAGGCCTCCCCTAAAAATGAACCAAATATAATATGAATAGGGAACGAACACTCCAGGCTTATCCTAATCAAGAAGGGTCCTCCTGGTATAATAGAAAGAACTGAACCTGCTCAATTGCACCTTGTCTTGACAGATTCATTTCTTGACATTTTCATGAAGCAAAAGGAATATTGAGATTTTAGAAATTAAATCTCGAAAAGTTGAATAAACAGATGGCAGTCTGATTTTAGGGTACAGTCTATCCAAATATATAATTTCTATATTCATTTCCATGGCTGACCTCAGAGAAATTCAATGAGAGGATCAATCAGGATATGCCCCATATAAATTTATCATTTAACAAGTTGTCACAGTTACACAATAGATCTCACAAAAACATTGATTCTGAAACCTGCTAATTGAGGTCAAGGTGGTTCCGGATCCTCAAGTTACGAGACTAAAGACTAAGGGTAAGTCAGGAAATCATGCTTGAGGATCTGGGCCAGCTTTGAGAAGCGGTTGAAGAGCCTTGACAACAATAGTCATGTTTGGCCGAAAATCCGCTTCATATTGAACACAAAGTGCTGCTACTGCTGCCATCTGAAATATGTTCATTAGGGGCAAAGTCAAATTCTCTCTTCCTTCCTGTGTATGCTTGCTTATAAATGACCAAAAAAATGAAGAGTTGTGCAAGAGAACAGATGGAGAACCTTGGCAATGGCCTTGGCTGGGTAGTCATTATTTAGCTTGGGATCAACACATTGTTTGACCTTGTCCTCACTCAATCTAGGAGTCGCCTGCATTATTTGGCAAACCCATTAGAATGATATTTAGGTGCCAATTAGTACAGTTCTAAAATTAAATGAGACGATATTAACATAAAAAAGTACCCATGTCACTAGACTCTGTTGCCCTTTCGGCATTGTATGATCTACTGGTTTTCTCCCTGTCAAAAGCTCTAGAAGGACAACTCCGAAACTGTAAACATCGCTCTTCTGAGTAATCTGCCCCGTCATTGCATACCTGAACATTTAATATATATATATATATATATATATTCATTCAACATGATCAAAATTAAGATGAGCACAAACATGAGGAGGTTAGTGAACTAGGTAGCTGCAACACGAGACATCATCTAATTAATGAAAATTGACAAAGAATGGACAACGTATGTACTCTGGAGCATGGTAGCCAAATGTTCCCAGAACCCTAGTAGAGTGCAGCCGTGCTGCTGTATCTGAAGACTGACTCGACAAATTGAAATCAGCAATCTTGGCCAAATAATCATCAAAAAGAAGAACATTGCTTGATCTGACATCGCGATGGACTATTGGAGGCTGAACCTTCTCATGAAGATACTCTAGCCCTCTTGCTGCACCATAAGCGATTTTAGCTCGCTGAATCCAACTAAGAACTGGTCCAGGTTCTGCCCCTTGAACACCTTTCCGACCTATACATGGAAAAAGAATTTAACAATTGTTTGGGAAACCCTGGAAAGGAAAAACAATAAAAGAACAACTTCAAAGCTTAATTCAACATTTTTTTAAGTACCATGCAATATATCATGTAATGATCCCATTGAAGCGAACTGGTAAACCAAGATTCGATTGTCTGTCTCTAAGCAATAACCCAACAACTCCACAAAATTCTCATGCTTAAGTCTGGAGATGATGGACAGCTACATAGACACAGATGATTGTAACACAGATTAAACTACAAACTCATGCCTTTGCTTCAAAAGGAAAAGAGAAAAGGGATTTCAAAGAGATTTTACCTGAGCTTCAAATTCAGAGTCGGGCTCTGTTGAAGAACTTGTATCTAACTTCTTTATAGCTGCTTCCTCACCAGTACTTAACTTGGCATAAAAAACTCGGCCATAAGAACCCTCTCCTATCAAAGCCTTAGAACCAAAGTTACCGGTCAACCTATTTAACTCATCCAGCGATATTGCTCGAGTTTCAATTGGTAAAGACTTATTTGGAGCACCGCTTTTTGGCATGCCAGAACTTCTCGGTTCTCCTCTATCTCCGCCTAAGCCACATCGTAACATCACAAGCATGAAGATGCTAGAACACATAAAAGACTCTTCCGGAAAACCTCAAACTTATCGAATCATCAACATAATGCATAAAAATTCAAACTAGGAAATATCAAACGGCAGAGAATCCATTGAAATTCCAACTGGGAAAACCTAGTAGAGGAATTACCGCCATACGGGGTTGTCCCTTTTGGTGGTGCTGTTGATTGGTTAGCAGGAGGTCCATAGCTTTCCTCTTCGGTGCCACCGCAACACAACATAGTTCAAACACCAAACAAAGGTGTAGGTATAATAGATATTGTAGCCTCAAAGAGCCAAAATTAAGAAAAACACCTTCTGGGTTATGGTTTTTTGAATCAATATATAACCATCAAACTCCTGCATTTCAAATCATTCCCATACATTTTGTTCAATCACAAGCCATACACAAACCCAATAAAATAACATGAAATTTTCAAAATAAAATCATTGGAGCCATTAACACGTCCAAAAAAAATTCCCCCCAAAAAAGCACAAAATTCATCAATGATGAAAACCCATTTTGAAAAATGAAAATTAAGAAGTGGGAATTGCTTACAGATCAATGTTGATGAAAACAGGGGAACCCAAATAGAGAACAAGCTGTGATTAGAGAGAGAAAATGTTAATCGGGGAAAGAGAGGGAGGGGGGAGGAGGAAGGGAATGCAGAATTTTCCCTTTTGATAACTCAATTTCTCTGTGTCTGGTAAGGTCTCCGTTTGGATGATGAGGCGTCAATTCATCTGTTCCGCGGGGAACTCGCCTCAACGGTGTTTTAGCCGCGAAAACTAACATCCTCCACGTTGTGCACGTCACCGCAACATCATCATTATTTTATTTTCTTATTGTCATCCAACGGTCCATATTTCACCGTCAATCATCATGGTCAAATTATTCCCCTGGATATATCGTCCTCCTCAGTTGCTATCAACACCCACAAAAGTCTTCATTGCATTCAGTTTAAGAATGGTCATTTCCTCTAGTTAACCTAGTCTCCGACATGGCAGAGTTAGCTCGAGATGCCACATGAATATTTAAAGAACTCACTCGAGCAGAAACGTTTTTTTCTTTTTAAATTATATATATATATAGATAGTATTTCACTTTTTTTTTTTTTTTTTTTTTTGGTTATATAGGAGATTTGAATCTAAACGATGGGATTGGAGGATTGGAGTATTGGAGGAAAGATATTGTGATCGTTAGATTGTTCTTTGGGACATATTTCACTCTTACTGTCACATCATTTGTTGAATAATTGGAGGAAGGACATAAAGGCAATACTATTATACAAATTGCAAATATATTAAAGTTGAGCATCGCACCAAAAAGAGAGAATGTCGAGCACGAGCTGAGCTCAACCAAGTCATAATTACCATGATCACATTAAAGTCAACGCCGTCTCCAAGGAGTGTGTCTGGTGTGGCCTTGGGCCTTGGCCGCTAAACTGAACCAGCTGGAATTCGAAGTGGACTGATGAGTTTGGATCGAAAAAAGGAATTGGGCCTAGAATCATGAAGACAGGTCTTGTACTGGTTCTATTCTAAAATCAATCATCAATTGGAGGGGAGAAGAGAGAGAAAGGAGGCTATGGTTTTGATTAGAGGTCTGCTTTGCATCCAAGGACATTGGAGAAATTGAAGGAGAGAGATGCGAGAGAAAGAGGGGAGGGTTGGAATCGAGGGGTTTGTGGGGCTTAGAGAGAGAACGAAGACCCACCCGATAATAATAAAAAATCATAGAAAAGTTGCGAGCCAGTCCGAATGTGGCTGTGCCAAAACAGGCCAGTTAGCCCAGCAGGCATGACTATTGAGCTGACCACAGGGCCAACCGAACTGTCCCTACGCCAGGATTTAGATCCTCAAAATCCCTCTACCACGGCGACCTGTAGCATCTGGGTTGTTCATAGAGTGAACCTCACATGCTCAAAATCCCTCCAATGGATGGTAGAGATGCCGAGCACGTCAGAGAGGTAATATCCATGTGAACGATCAGTAGATGCATTTCAGTATAGAAATAAACAATCAGAATCAAAAAGCAGTTCCAGATTGTAATAGAGTTCCAAACACAATCACTGATTTGTAAACATTCATTTCCAGCAATCATTTTTCAGCTAAAACTTGTAAAGAAGATGCTTTTTCAGATTCTAGACTTAAAATACAATAAAGTGCTTTAAATCTTTGTTACAACATTTTTGGTGTCCGCCAGAAAAATGAAATTTCAGTGGACTCTCATAATTTTTGTATTATCTGTACAGTAGGCTAAAATAAATATAGCTTTCAAACCTGTCATTGATCTTTCCAAATTCTACCTGTTATTCTCAACTTGAGCTCTTGCCTATCTCCACCAGAAAAGAAGAGAGCCAAGTTCCTCTGGATGATGAGTCCATCTTGGCTGTCACGCACTTTCCGATGACTATCTCTAATACTTCGTGGGACACCTTGCCACATTAATTTGCGACCATTTGCACCAACTTCTAGAGTGTAGCTAAATTTCTGGGCTTCATCGTCTCCACCCATAAATCGTAAAAAGGCCATATAAACTGGGGCCATACCCAGCTGGAATGCCTCAAAGTGCAAGCAGAACTGCCTTCCAAAACAGTTAAACACCTGAAAACAAGAAAATAGTTTCAGAATGCAATCTTCCAAATCATGAAGCAAATTTCTTAAATTACCCATGCTCAAAAAACAAAATCAAAGGATCCTCAAGTCGCCACGACCAAAACCTAGTATCTAATGCACATCAAAGCCAGAAAGTACTATAGCAAGTCATATAAAAAAAAAAGGTCATACGACTCATATTTTGTAGCTCTCAAAAGCATCTGAATGCTTGCATTCAAGTGCAAACCATTTTCCCACACCCGCTGCCAGCAAATAAGGAAAACCTTTTCCCCACCCAGCATAAGAAAGTAATGAGAAAAAAATCTTATGCAGATATAACATAAATAAACAAGTCCTGTGATATGGGGAAGGGCAGTTATAACAGACCACGTGCCTTCAGATTGACAGGAAATAAATAATCAACACATATTGTGACATGAAGGAACTTAATGCTCCTAATAACAAGCACCCTCTCAAACTTACTGTTAGCATCCATGTCGCATTTTCAACTTCCTGTGGATTTGATTTAACATAACGGTGGTTGAAGGTACTTCCATCATGCATGTCGACCTTGTGCTCATCCTTGAGGTGTGCAACAAGGGTTGGTATATCACCAGTAACAGAGCACTCAGATCCGGCATAAGGGCAATTATATGGGCGGAACTGGCAATTCTGTTCATGCTTGAGCTTGCTGTAGTATGGAAATATGTCTTGACAGCCGAGATTCTGATATACGCAGGGGAGTTCCAGTGATTCTGCAACCTTCTCCAAAGCCAAGCACCTTATATCTCCTAGCTCATAGCGGCATGTGGGGCAACAGTTATGCACTCTTATCTTACAATTTGAGCATAGCGTATGACCCTTCGGGCACTACAGTGTAAGAAAAATAAAGCACAATCAGTTCTATTTGAATTTTGAGATCTCAAGCCATCTTTCACCATCATTATGAAGGGAAATTGAACAGCCCAGAAAAATAATAAATAAAAAAATGATGAAGCAGCCCAAAATAAACAGAAATTCTACAAATAATACAATGTAAGGCAAGAATGTCATTACCACATCTGGCCACCAATAATACATTTTATGATTTAACACAATAAAGGCTTCTATCTATAAATCAAAATAATTTGTATTTGTGTAACTTCCCCCATTCTTACTTGATGCTAGTCTTCTCTCTTCCTAGGGTTCTAAACATTTTTTGTGGTGAGAAAGCTCAGAGAAGAGAGAAGTCCATTTAGTCAATCAGGAGACTATCTGCCTAGAAGAAAAGGAGACCTTGGGATTAAGAGAGACAGATAAATTGAATGACGAGCTTTTATTAAAGCTTGCTTGGAGATTTTTCTATACAAGGACTAACTCTAGGTGCAAGTGCTTCAGGTTTAGTATGGGAAAGTTCGGAGTTGAGCTCTATACAGTGCAGAAAGGAAGCATCTTTGCTTCTGAAAAAGTATCTGAAAGGTGTGGCCTGCTGGATCCCTTTAAAAATGATTTCCTAGGAAGTATAGGGAATGAGCAGCTGTTAGGTTCTGGATGGACCATCAGCTAGAAAAGGGTCCCCACATTGAGTTGGCTTATGAGCTCACTGTTGATTTGAGACCAAATATTTACAATTGATCAGCTGATAGATCATCATGGCTGGCAATTAGAAGATCCAGAAAGGTTAAAGCCGCTTCCCAAAACCTTTCATAAAGGGAATTATGTTAACCCCAAAATCCTAATATGCAAGCTTAGGATAAACTGCAAACTTCTTCTGAGACTTCTACTTGTGAATTCATTTATGAGCTGCAGGTTGCAAAGCCTGCCAGTGGCTTTTGGGTAATGCTTGAACTAAGCTTTGGAGGATCAAAGCTCCACAGAAACTACTATCCTTCTTATGGTTCGTGCACAGAAAGAGGCACCTTGAAAATGAGGTAAGATGCATAAGTCTTGCTGATCACCCTACATTCCCACAATACGGGATTTGTTTCTGAAACTACTTGAGATGTGTTAAATGATTGTAGCAGTTGGGTGTTAGGAAGAGAATTCATTCTCAGTTCCTTAAAGAGTACGATATCAAGGCGAAAGTCAAGGCATGAAGCAGAATCTTTCCCTCATTTCACTATCCCGATGACTGCACAGCTTTAGAAATCAGGGGTCTTTGATGCTCAGTTCCAAAGGCCACACAATCACCTTAAGATGGTAAGGAAAAAAGCACAGGAAGCCGCAGAAATGTTTACTGGCCATTCTGCAGGTAGGAGGGGCAACCCCCAAAACTGGCTAAGTGGCCTAGCAGCTCCCTTTAGTAGGCTTGGTGAAGTTGGATCAGATGGAAGTGCTAGAGTGAACCCTAATATTGTTGGCGCGGGGGGCAGGTCAGGTCTGATGATGGTAACTGGTTGGGTGGTGTTTCCATGTTTCAAGGGAACTGTAGCAATATTGTTGCTGAGTTGATTGTAATCAGGTTTGCTTTTAATGCTTATGTACGATACGATCCTCAGGAAGGTGGTGTGCAAAACCAATGATCTAGCTACCATCAACTCTAAATGAAGGAAACCTTTAGTTATGTACCTTACAGGGGCTTTCAAGGACATAGATGCCCCATTTTATACCTTCCAAATAATATTACTTCCGTTCTCAGAGCCCAATATCCAAATTACAGTCAAAATTTTCAGAGCCCGAATTCTTGAGAATTATTTTAAAATCAAATTTCACTGATTCTTTCATTGGCACATTTTTAATATTATCTTTGTAATGAAAATTTTGAATTTTATGAAATCTGATTTTTTTTAGTTAGTCAAATAAAAAAAATTTCAATTTCACAATAAGGAAATTTAGCATATATATGTTATTTCCATTTTTGTAACACGACTTGTTTTGATATTCCCAAGATCATTTCCATGACCTTGATTTCAATAAAATTCATTCATCATAATAAACTTAGTTTAGTTTTAAACAACTCTTGTTAACCAATGGACATTTCAAAGCATCTCTTTCAAGTGAAAATTCATGCCTTCATCTAAAGGAAAAATTGAAGGCTCTTGCTTTTATTTACAGGTATTTATCCAGTGGTATAAGTAAGAAATTCACTCATTTATCCAATGCAAAAACTGAAGAAATCATTCTTTGATCCAATGGAAAATTGAAGCTGTGTCCTTTTGTCCAATGGTAGAAGCAAAAAGTAAAATCAATGGTTAAGATCTAAATACAAATTTCATCCAACAGCTGGATCTTTCACCAGTTAAGATCAAAACCACTTTTATCGTGGTTTCGATTCTTTACTTTTTATCTACTCTAATGCAATGAACAAGCACATTCTTCACCTGCACATATAAATACCCCCTCTCCTCTTACTGAAGACACTTTTTTGGTGAGGACACTATGGTGTTGACAGTTCTTGAGGGAGGGAAATATTGGAGGTGACTCTAAACTAATAAACACCTTCGACCATACAATATGAATCAAGTCCCGGTCCTAACCTTCAACAATCAGGCCTCGTAAATTTTATTCAATGTGTACTTTGTCAGATTTTCCTAACTATTAAAGAAAGTCTACAATTCCCTCTATAAGATAGAACAGAGAGGTACTCAAATGTAAAAGATGTGAAGGAGAAAGAAAAGGGGTGCACTTTTATCACCATGAACAAGTAATATGGTAGTTGATATTTCTTGCGTGAGGACTACTTTTACCATAATCTATCATTAAAAAATCGTCAAATCAAAATATCGTATTTATTTTTTAACATGTGAAATTATTGATGAGTGAACATGCAAAAATACATTACAAAAGTTTCTTTACTCTCACAATTGTATCACAAAATCTGGAGGCCGAAAGGTTTATTAAAATAAGTATTTCTTTTTTCTCATTTAATTGGATTAGTGCTAATAGATAGAATTCAATTCTCAAATTTGTTGAAGAGAAAAGGAACAATGGGAGCACGAAACGAACCTGGTGAATTGGAGGATACATTAAGTTTGTGCAAACTGGGCACTCAAGCAGCTCATACACCCCATTTGTTGAAGACATACCAGGCTTCCCACCTGGAGAGATTGCAGATTTCACAGGAAGGTCATTCGCAATTAATGCTATACCATAATCTGCAACATTGGAGTGAGACTCTAGGACTTCTTGACAAACACCGCCTCCGGGAGCCATCAAAACTGTGAATTTCTAAAATTAGCTCTAGTTAAGGCTCAACAAAGTGATGTCTCTATCCCTTCCACTTCTACAATTGCTGTCCACACAGAGAGAATCACAAAAAAGGATCAAAATCTACTTTAATAAACCTACACACAATGTAAGCTGTCAACTGCAATCTATGCTATAGGGAAAAATTAGAAAACCTGTTAGCATCTCAAGACTAATAGATAAACTAAGATTCTCTGGCATTTCAATGTCAACGCGAATGCTGTCTGATTGTGATATACGGTGACACATTTATTCTGTAAATAAAGTAATCAGGGTTGCTGAATCTTCAAACCACCAAACCTAATATGGAATCTCTCATTAACCAAGAAAATAATATGATTAATCACTATAGCTGAACTATCACGAAACTGTGTCATTGTATAGCCCAAGATCATAAGTTCACAGTGATTTTTTTGTCTTTTATTTGGAATTATCCATGCCAACAGACCTTTTCAAATTTTGTAATGATTTCCAATGATTGAGAAGAACATATCAGATGAATAGATAGAAGAAGCAACATTTATTGGCATATATAGAAGTTGAGATACCAATAATCACAACTCTTGACCTCACTATGTAAGGATTTCCAGTTATTGCATACTGCAACATAACTTTTGCTAGCTTGATCACGTCATTGAAATGCCAAAATCAAAAAGTATCCCGAATTAGTTCATAGAGAACAAGTGATTATAAAAGGAAAAAGACATATGACCATCATAATCCAGACTAGCTTTTGCAACTGACAATCGTATCCAAGTTGAGTCAATCATATTCAAAGGAAACAAAGCGAAACCCCAATACAATTTTTTTAGGATATCATGCAACCTCCAATCAAATTGAATTTTAGGCAAAAATATAAATCAATCCGTTAATCAAATCAATCAAGAAAGAGGAAAGGGGGGCCAAAATTCATATACGAATCAAAAGTCAAACTAATTCATACCAACAGCAAAGTATTTCCACTAAAAACATCAAAAAATAAGACATCCCAGTAAACCAAAGGAAACCCTATTAGTAAAATCAGAGCAAAAGTATATTCATCCAGACAAACACCAAAACCAACCACCAAAAACAAAATAAACATACCCAATTTCAGAAGGGGAAAAAGAGGAAAATTAGACAGAAAAATAGCTAAAAGAGAGAGAGAAAAGAAGCGAAATAAGAGATACCCAGATAAGAATCCAAAGGCCTGAGTGTGCATTCACAACCAAATCATGCTTTAAATGCAAAATAAAGAACATAAAAGAGGAGGGGTTGAAGACAGAAGAGAAAAAACAAAAAACAAAACAACTCGTAGTGCTCGAGTTTGGTCTAGTCTCGAACAAACGCGTATTACGCGGACATATTGAATTTCACAAAGTCAATTAAGAGCAAGCTCGCTCACTCTCGCGCTCTCTCTCTCTCTCTCTCTTTCTCTCTCTCTCTCTCTTTTTTCCTTGTTCTCAAAAATCGAGGTGATTTTGTTTTCGGGTTTTTAACCCTTTTTGTGAAAAAGCCCTTACGGTTCGTACTTTTATAACCAAACAAATAACCCGCATGCAACGTTTGATTTTTTATCCAATTTAAATTTGAATCCATTTGGCGTTTCCTTCTTTACTTTCCGATGGATTGATTTTGTTTTTTTTTTTTTTTTAATCAAAAGGAAGTTAAGATAATTATTATTATTTATTAGGGTATAACTATAAAGGTTCTTTTTATTCTAAAAATATTTGATTGAAATTATATTTAGTATATTTAAATAAATCTATTATTTTTAAAACTTACGAATATGTCAAAAAATCACAATATATTTATTTAGATATTTTTTTAGAAATTGATTGGTTTAGTTATTTTTTTAATAATAAATTCAATTACCATGTTAATCGGTGTTTTTAAACCAACAGGTCCTGTTGATTCGAATGGTTCGTTTAAGGATCATTCTATAGTTTAATTCGATTTTTACTATTAAATCGGTTAAAATCAAATTCGGTCAAAACTGTTTAAAATCGATCAAATCGATAAAATCGAACTGATCGAACTGTTTTTCATTATAGGCAGAGTTTTTCATGCGTTATTGATAGAACAAAATTATTTTTTCTTAAAAATATATGAATTTTATTTTATTTTAAAATATATAATATATAAATTATATATATGATATTATGGTGATATTATTCAGTTCGTAAAACGATAGAATGGTCTGACCAATGAGCCAATAGATTGACTAAATTATTTATTGGTTCAGTTTTAAAAACACTTATGCTAATTTTTTATGGGTGTTACTATGGTAATTATTTTTACAAATAATAAACCTGTTGACCCTATATCAACTTACCAATCATATGCCATCTAATAGATCTTGTACGCTGAATCTCTAAAGTAATTTTTAGGTATTTTAATATTATATTTTTCTTTAAAATATTTAATATACTTTTTTTATTATTTCAATTAAAGATCACTTGCCTTTGGAACTGTTTCCCATGCATCGGAGGGCTTCAGGTCCTTGGATTACCAATGTCTTTTATCATTTTATTTATTTATTTATTTTGCTGAAAGTAATTTTAATTATACTCCTCGTGTATTAAAAAAAAAAAAAAAACCCACGCTTTTCTAGTAGAATTATTTTTTTTTTTCATATTTTCAGTACCACTTTTATAAACTACACCTCCTTCACGTGTCTTTGTATGAAATCTTAATCATATTATTTTTTATTTTGAATTTACATATTGTAAAACCCAAGTTAAATTTTAACTTTATGTTAAAACAAGAGAAATTCTTTAAAAAAAACTTAAATTTTAAAAAAAAAAAAAAAAGGGGGGTATAATTTTTAAATTTTTTAAAAAAAATAAAAAAAAAAAAAAAAAAAAAAAAAAAAAAAAAAAAAAAAAATTTTTTAAAAAAAAAAAAATGAAAACAATATTTAAAAAAATTGAGATCATAAAATATTTGATAAATTTATGATAAATATTATTATTTACTGATTTGAAAAAGTTAAAGTATTGTTTTAGATATTATATATTATTGACATAATAACTCTTTTACTCCCATTTAAAAAATAATTTCAACCCATAAAATCTGTTTTTTTTTTATAAAAGAAAAATTACTTTAATTAAGAAATAGTATAAGTTAAATTAAATTGAGTTAGATTAATTCCCAGCACATTATTGCAGATTGATTGATTTGACCTGGTCCTTTTGCTTGGGTCTTAATCACCGCACGCTGTCCTCCCACCATATCTCGCCGGTGAATCGTGCCCTGGGAGTCACTTTATGTCTCACCAATTATTGTATTCTCCCTTTACATATATACATATATACATATATATATAAAGGGACATAACATGGGAATATATGAATATGTAATTTTTCTAATTAGTGTACGAGCAATATTTCTTAGGAGACTAAGGTAATTATTTTTATTATATAATTTAAAATTTATAAATATATTGAATAAAAATAAATAAATAAATAATTTTTTGTCTTATTCTTCCAATCCATCCTGTCTAGACGGAGAAAGATGTTCAATTCTATTTATTAATAAACTAGTCTCTGTGTTCGCGCTGACATACGAGATATCCAAAAAATATAGTTTATATTTCTTTAACTATATAAATAATTGTTACATTTATAAATATCTCAATATTTAAACTCAATTATTTTCTATATTATTAATTTGTTTATATGATAATATTATCAATAAATATAGTGATAATCATGTGTCATTCAATGATAGTTCAAGCAGTTAAGTTTTTCTACTTTCATTTTTCTTTTTTCGATTCGAGCTCACTTGGTTGCATTCCTTGAATCAAAAAAAATAGTGATGATCATGTTTGAGAAATGATGATATTTAATGACAATATTTATACCAAAAGAAATAATATTTTAACTATGATATTAGAGTTTGAATCATATAAAAGATATAGTATGCTAGTGTATACAAATTTCAGTTTTAATTTACATGATTTAAATGACAACATTAAACAAAACTAATCAAATAGTAATAAGAAAAACATATATGAAGATATAAATCCATAAAAATTTATATTAAGATAAATATAAAAAACATGATATTCAATAAATTAGGATAAGGTTGAATGGATGTTTTTTTTTTTTGGAAACACCCGAGTAAGAAAATAGTGTATGACATTAGTTGGTTACTTCTTCCAAAGGACAAGAAACCGTTTTTTTTTAAACTCTTATAAAACAAATGAGATAATATTGTAAAATTTATATAAATAATTTAATATTTAATTTAATATTTTATAAATATTTTAATTTTAATTTAATATTATAAGTATTCAATTATTTGTTTAAAAAAAAAAGGAGAGCAAAATTTTTAAAATAAATTTTTCATAAAAAATTGCCAAGAAAGGGAAAAAAAAAAAGAAGAAAAAGGTTAAGTTTGAAAAATTATTAAAAGAAAGCAAAAATTTTAAAGGAAAAGAAAACAAAATGCAATTTTTGTAAATTATTAAAATAAATTTTCCATAAAGTTTTTGCAAATAAAAGGAAAGAAAACAAAAGGCAAAAAAAGATAAGTTTGAAAAATTATTAAAAGAGAGCAAAAATTTTTAAATATTTTTTTCAAAAAAAAAAAGGAAAGCAAAAAATTTTTAAATAAATTTTTCATAAAAAGTTTAAAGGAAAATATTTCCATTAAAAGTTGACTTCAAAATTAAGGATATTGGAAATTATGGTCAAATTTAAGTAAAATGAAAATTTTCAAAGCCTAAACTTAATGATTTAAGAAATATAAAATATGAAATTAAAATATTAAAGATAAAAATAAAATAAAAATGTGGAATTAATGCTAAAAAATGATTTAAATGATAGTAAAATTAATAATTTAATAAATGTGAAATTTCAAATTAAAATATTAATGCTAAAAATAAAATAAAAATATTAATATTGTAAGAATTAAATATTTTATATATGTAATATTTTATTTTTAACCCTAAATTTATAAGAATTAATATTTAATATAAAATTATATAAATAATTTAATATTTTATAAATATTTCAATTTTAATATTGTAAGTATTCAATTATTTGAATATATATATATTAAATATCTACTATATAATTTCTTTTAATTTTTAAATATTAATTATTTAATATTACCAACTAAATATCTTTTCTTTTTTGTAAATTTTTTTATGAAAATTTTATTTTAATAGTTTACAAAAATTGGGAAATAACTAAATATTTTTGGGAATGTTTAAAATAGTTTTTTAATAAGCCAATTTACAAATTATAATTGTATTTGAACTAATCAGTTAAAAATAAATAAATTTGTCTTTCAACAAATTTTTAATTATACCAAAAATTTTGATTAATGTGTTTTTGGTTTTGAAACTTGGACACCAGCACAATATATAACAAAATTTATTCAAACATATAACAAATCAATTTATTAAAAAATATTTTTATTTTACCTTATTTTACTTATAATATACATTTGTTAAAATGAAAGTTCTTTTTTATAAAAATATAAAATTTTATATGTAGAAATTTAATATTTCATTAAAAACCTAAATTTATTGTTATATAATTATTATATTAAAATATAATGTAATTCCATTTTATTTAATTTCAACTTTTCTTAAAATTTTCCTTGAATTTCAACAAATTATAATATTTTTCTCATGTTATTACAGAAAATGACAAGCAACCGAGCATAAGCCAAATTATGATAGTCATAACATTTTGTAGATATTAAATATATATAAACTTAAAATTATAAAAATTATATTACTATTATTAAATAAACATTAGAAAACACATAAATGCGAGTCAGTAAATAACATAATCCTTTCAAAATTAAATAACAAATAAGATAATATCCGAGTAGAAAAATATATGATTCCACTCAATTCATATTATTTTCTATTTTTATTCAATAATAATGATATGAAATTAAAATATTAATGATAATAATAAAATAAAAAATATGGAATTAATACTAAAAATGATTTAAATAATAGTAAAATTAATAATTTAAGAAATATGAAATTTCAAATGAAAATATTAATCTCAAAAATAAATAAAAAATACTAATATTGTAAGAATTAAATGTTTTACGTATATAATATTTTATTTTTAATCTTAAAATTATAAGAATTAATGTTTAATATAATATTTATATAAATAATTTAATTTTTAATTTAATATTTTATAAATATTTTAATTTTAATATAATATTGTAAGTGAAAAAAAAAAAGCTCACAAAAAGAGGGATGTGAGTGAAAAAAAAAATGTGGTAAGAAAATAGGGGATTGGGGAATGGGGATGAGAGAGAGACAGAGACAGAGACAGAGAGTGTGAGAGATGGGATTGGGGGGAATGGGGATGAGAGAGAGAGAGAGATCGTCTGGGTAGTTATTGTAAGGAGAGAGAGAGAGAGAGAGAGAGAGAGAGAGAGAAGGGTGGTGCGCTGGTGGGGGCCACAAAGGATAGGACAAATGGGAAGCAGTGAGGAAAAAAAAAAAAGGGATAAATGAGGGACGAACCTAAGTATGGATGAATGCAATACAACGCCTTCGACGCATTATATTTATATATACTAACAGGCGGGATCAGATATGTGTTGCGAAAAAAATAATAAAAAATAATTATAATTTATTAAATTTTTAATATTAACATAATTAAAAAAATATATTAAGGTTTTAATTATAAAAAATTCTAAATTCTAAATTCTAAATTTAAATTATAAAATAATACAATAAATAGACATCACTTCAAAAATTAAAAAAACCTAAACTTTATAAAAATTAGAAAAAAAAACTCTAAGAATACGTTGTTGAATTGTGAAGCATGCAAATGAGGGGAAGTGAGAAAAAGAAAAAGAAAATATTGTTTTTTTAAAAGTTATAGAATTGAGTGTGCATTTTTTAAAGTCACCAAGATATAAAAAAGAAATATATAATTTTATAATAATAAAAGGAAATATTATTTTTTAAATTAAGAAAAAAAGAAATATTGATTTTTAAGAAAAAAAATCAATCTAAAATTATAATATTTAATAAATTAACTATAAAAAACTCATAAATATCAATATTTAATTTAAATTTTTTAAAATATAAAAATTTAAAATTAATTCTAAAATTTAAATATTTATATAATACAAATAATAATTTGAAATATCAAATATTTTAATATTAATATTTATATATTTGATATTTTAAAAAATAAATTGTAATGCAAAATATTAAAATATTAAAAAAATAAACTAAAACTATGTTCAATAATTTCTTTAAGTAAAATTATAAATATTAATATTTAATTTCAAATTCTATAAGAAAAAATATTTAAATACTTAAATATTTATTTAATATTAAATATATTAAATTAGAACGATAAAAATATTTATATAATATTAATATTCATGCAATATTTAAAAATAATTTAAGAAAATTAATAAATATTAATATTTAATTAAAAAATTTATTATAACAAAACAATTAAATATTTAATTTAAATACTTAAATATTTATTCAATAATAAATATATTAAATTAAATGCTAAAAAATATTTATATAATGTTAATATTTTAAAAAGTAAGTAGCATGATCACGAGATTGTTCGATTACGTGACTTGACGACCACACATGATCGCATAACCCCTTTTAATAATTTATTTACATATACAAATATATAGAAAAAAAATACAATTGAAGTCTTAAAATAGAAAAGGGGACAAAAACGAGCAGAAAAAAATGTGAAAAAAAAGGAAGAACTTGGTAAAAAAAAGACTTGGATTAAAAAAGACCCAGATTGTAAAAAAAAAAAACAAAATCATTAAAAAAAAATAGACGAAAAAGAAAGAAGAGAGAGAGTGGGGTCACGTGAGTGGTCACTACTCACGTGACTCTACAAGAGTTTTTTAAATTTACATATAGATAAATTAAAATGCTAAAAAATATTTATATAATTTTAATATTTAAAAAGATAAGAAGCATGGTCACGGGCTTATGAGCGGTTACGTGACTTAATGACCACACGTGACCTCACAAACTCTTTTTGAGGATTTACTTAAATATATAGAAGTCCTAAAATAAAAAAAAAATGGACAAAAACGAACGGGAAAAAAGTGAAAAAAAAAAGGGAAGAACTTGGTCAAAAAATAGAATTTGATGGAAAAAAAGACCCAAATTGCAAAATAAAAAAAAAAAAAAGAAGAAGCAAAACCAATGAAAAAAAGGTGGACAAAAAAAAAGGAGAGAGAGAGAGTGGGGTCTTATGAGTTATAGAAAAAAGTGAAATTGGAGTTCTAAAATTAAAAAAAAAAAAGAAGACAAAGATGAACAAAAAAAAAGTAAAAAGCAAAAAGAAGAATTTCGTATTAAAAAAGATGAAGAGGAAAAAAGTGAAAAAAAAAGAGAAAAGAATTAGTCAAAAAAATAGAGCTTGGATGGAAAAAAAAAAAAAGACTCGGATTGAAAAAAGAAAAATAAAATCAATGAAAAATAAAAAGTAGACGGAAAAAAAGAGAAAGAGAATGGAGTCCGAAAAAAAGTATAAACAGAGTTTTAAAATAAAAAATGGAACAAAAACGAATGATAAAAAAAGTAGAAAATAAAAAGAACAATTTTGTAAAAAAGAAAAAAAAAGACTTAAATGAAAAAAAAGATCCGAATTGTAAAAAAATACGAAATCAATGAAAAAATGAATCAAAAAAAAAGAAATAAGCAAATCAATGAAAATAAAAAAAAGGCCGAAAAGAAGGGGGGAAAAAAGAGAGATAGTGGGTCACGTGTTGACATATAACCGGGCTAGTTCCGGCCCGGGAATCGATCCAGTCGGCTCATGAGTCACGCAACTCGGGCCCAACCCAGTCGGTACGGACAATCCAAACTGAATAGACCCGTGAATAGTACCAGCACCGGTCCGGTTCCAGAAAATTGAAATCGTCGAACCGGCCCGGCCCAGAACCGGAACCGGCACGAAACCGTAACATTTCCCGTGACATTAAGTGGTAATATACTCGTGACATTTCCTCCCTCGGTGGCTATTTGTGTTTGTCTTGTTTGAATTAATTTATCTGAATGATCTCTAATTAAGTGTCTCTTAAGTATAACTACCTCAAATCCTTCAAAAATTTATATTTTTGATGATAAATTTTACAAGTTGTCTTTTGCTCATCAATATTTTTAGTAAAAAATTTTCATACATTAATATCATATTTTTTAGTACGTGTTGTGTTAAATTGTATATTATCAAATTGATTTTCTTCTAAAAGATTTTTTATATCTATATATTTGAGAATTTTCTCTTGAAAAAATGAAAATAAGAGCAGAGGAGATAGTTGGGAAATTTGAGAAAAATATGTTTCGGTCATTTTTTTTTAATTTAAGATTACTTTTTAAAAAAATATAATACAAATGAATTAATTATACAAAAAAAGTAAAGACGTTAAAAAATTAAATTTATCGATTTGACGAAAATCACGATTGTTTTTCATCAAATTTTAAATTTGAGCTCCCAACCTTGAAATTTTATCAAATCTTGATTGATATTGTAGGTGGTAGAAATGGTAGAGTTGATAATGAGATATGGAAGTTATGGAAATGGTAGAAATGAAAATTGTGGAAATGCTAAAGTTGAGAAATAAAAATTATGGAAATGTGTTGAATGTGATCAGCGGGAGATGGAAATGATAATGTAGAAAATTGAAATTGAATTTGAGAGAATGTAGTAGTATTGAGAGAATATAAATGTGAAAAATAATATAACATTTTGTTGTTGAGATTTTGAAAATGAGGTGTGACCTATTTATAGAAAAATTTTTTGATATCATGGACCAAAATACCATTAAACTAGTCGTTTTATAACTGTTGGGAGGGTTAAAATTAAAAAAAAAATCAAAAAAAAGAAATGAATGTTGGAACCGATCGAGCCAGTTCCAGGTCCAAGCCGGTTTTGTGATGGTTCAGGAACTGGGCCGGCCCGATTCCCAGTTCCAGAAACTATGGAATCGGATTGGCCCGCTACTGTAGTTGGGTCGGTCAGGTTCCAGATTACTGTTCACCCGGTCCAAATTTTAGGTCGGGCTTTTACGGACCGATTGAATCGATTTTCGGGTCAAAATCGACATCTCTAATTTATTTAATTCATTTATTTTTAGGTTTGTTCATAGAAAGGAGGAAGTTGGTGGGCTGAGTTCGGGCCTCCCACTAGGTAATCGCTTGGGCAACTATGCAACTTGCAATCGCAAGTGATGTTTAGGTAAACCAGATATAAGGGAAAATTAATATAACAGGGCGAAAGAAGAATTCGATACAATGAATAATCCATCTATATGACTAAATCAAATGAACTAAGAAATTATTCTAAATGAGTTTTTTTTTTTTTTTAATAATCAATCAATATTCAGAATTATATTTTGATTAATTTAGTTTAAATATTTATGATCCAAATTAGAAAGAATTTTAATTTATTTTAAATTTTAAATTCAAAATTTAATATTTTTATCTAAATTGACCGTGATTACATGCAAGAATTATGGTCATACATCTTTGTCTTTCCCTCTTCTCTACTTTTTATCTCTCTTAATCAATTTTATCTCTCTTCCTTTTTTTTTTCCCATTAAGACATAAAGGGGGGTTAAGTGGTCCTTTTACATATTGATGATGAATGGTAAAAAAAAATTACAAATTGAAATAAAAATTGCAAAATGAGATCAAAATGTAAAATGTATGGATTCAGCTTGGTTATGTAGGTCAAAAAGTTGACATTAATAAAATGATTAATTCATTTCTTTCAATTAAGAGATTTGATTTTTCAAATTTGTAAATCACTGTATTTCATATAAAAGATATTTAATTCAATTAAAAAATAATATACACAAAATAAAAATTAATTAAATCGAGCTCCCTTGTACGAGATTTCTAAGGTGTGTGTCATGTTGGGTTCCTAGCCCATTTTGTAAAGGCAAATATTGAAATAAGATGTTGCGTTGGGGAAAGGTCGAGTTTAAATGCAAACGAGACTCGACCCATTGCTTGAGCCCCATCGGCAAATATGAGACTCCCATCATTGAAATATATATAAAAATATATATATATATATATATATATATGTATATATATATATATATGCATATTTGTTGAACCCGATTTTAACTCCACAATAAACTGTCCCTCAGACTTGAACAGAAAAATTATAGAATCGCGTCCACTAGACCTTCTTCGATGAGAATACCTATAGAAATCTATTGAAGATGGATATGATAAAGGAGATTTCAACATTCAAATCAGAAAAAACGATAAAAGGAAAAAAAAATTGAAAGAGTCTGGACCATATGTAGTCTACGTGTATTGTATGTAGAGAATAAAGTATTATATGCATATGCATACTTAGCAAGTTGTCTTTGCATAGTATATATAATTTTTTATGTATTAAGAGGCATATGAACCTTGCTTATCTTGTGAAGAGATTGTTAAAGATCTTTCAAAATTGCATTAATTGTTGTCATGGAGATCAGGGAAAGTCTTAATTGTTTTGGGATTTATTTCCTATTGGGTGAGATCATAGCAATATCGTATTGAATTAATGAACATTTAAATTTGTTAAATATTTTTTTTCTTATCAGATAATTACGACTTAAACTCTTCATATAATGGGAATTACTTTTATAATAATCGAAGGGACTGAGAGGTCACAAGATCGAGAGGTCGAAGGGTCAAGTGAACAAAATATATTGAGAGAGAATGTCCAGGCAATGTGTGAAGAAAAGTAAGAAAGCAACCAAGAGACCATTTTCATCAAGAGCATTGGATTGTGAGAGAGAGAGAGATTTCGACTGAACAGAGACCGAGAGTATTAGGGTGTTTACTGAGAGACCACTTAATGGTTTTTGGGTTTTATGATTTATGGGTTTGTTTGACTGCATACCATCAATATTAGTAAAATAAAAAATGTCTTCAACATATTTCTAGGATAAAACATTGTATATATATCATTGCTACTCTTCTTTGCTCTTTGTTCTTTTGAGTTATTGATCTAAAATCTCAAAAAAATTAATTCTGCAAGATATCATATTAGGTATGTAAGAATTTAAATCGAAAATAATAAATTTTCACATTACATTACATGACTTCAGTGATAGAGAAATTGAATCATGTATTTTTTTTTTTTTTTTTTGGCTTGCCCTCATTAACAATCAATAACAGCATGTAATGAATGCAACATGTTGCTAGTTTTGATTATTTATTTATTTTTTGAAATCTACTTAGTACACACATACATATTTGAAATATATATATATATATATATATATATATATATATTGTTTGGTAAGTTTCTTAAATGAAAATACTGTGGGTGAACCTTGAAAATTTTGAATTGAAAAAACACGAAGAAAAAAAATTAAGCTCAGGCGTCGGGCCAAATGTCAAGCGAGGAAAAAGATTTTCAATTTTTCATCAACTTTACCGAAGAGAGAGAGAGAGAGGATCAGTTCCATTTTCTCTCTCTTTCAAAAAGCCAAAAAAACCTCCATTTCCCCGCTCACATAAAAATCAAAACCCTCTCTCTCTCTCTCTCTCTCTGTCTCACTCTCAGCATTTCTGAATCAATGGACGAAGAAGACCAAGCTAAGATCATAGATCTAATAAAAGAACTAGTCCACAGACTACTTTCCCCAAACCCAAATATCTCATCAGACCTATCAAAACCCCAAAACCCTAATTGCTCCCAAGAGTTCCAAAGGGCATTTAAATATGCCCTCCGAATCCTCTCCAGTCGAATGACTCCTTCAATTTCTTCGGATGAATCAGCCATGGCTGAATCCATCAAGCGTCAATTGGTGACTCAGGGTAAGTCCTCTCAAGCCCTGACTTTTGCAGATCTTTACACTAAATTCTCATCCAAATCTGGACCTGGATCGATTAATAACAAATGGGCTGTGCTTTATTTACTCAAAGTTATATCTGATGATAGAAAAAGCATTTTAGGACAATTTTCTTCTACTGTGTCTGGTGGTCTCACTGAATTGGGGAATCATTTTGATTATGAAAATAGTAGTAATAAAAATGATAATATTAGGGCTTTTGGTAATCAGAGGAAAGAAAACAAGCTTTGGAATGGTGGGGTTTTGTTGATTTCCAAGGACCCGGAGAATGTACGTGAAATTGCATTTAGGGAGTTTGTGAATTTGTTGAAGGAGGAGAGTGACGTTTCTGAGGAGGTTCTGGTAAGAGATGTGTTGTATGCATGTCAGGGGATTGATGGAAAGTATGTGAAGTTTGATAAGAATGTTGACGGGTATGCTTTGTCCGAGTCGGTTAGGGCTCCTAGGTCGACTAGGTTAATGATCCAGAAGCTTTGTGAATTGGGTTGGCTGTTTCGGAAGGTTAAAGGGTATATTTCAGAGAGTATGGACAGGTTTCCTGCTGAGGATGTGGGGACAGTTGGGCAAGCATTTTGTGCTGCAATGCAAGATGAGCTTTCAGAGTATTATAAGTTGTTGGCGGTCCTTGAAGCTCAGGCAATGAATCCAATTCCCTTGGTTTCTGAATCAGCAACATCGGGAAATTATCTTTCTTTGAGGAGGTTGTCTGTCTGGTTTGCAGAGCCAATGGTGAAGATGAGGTTAATGGCTGTTTTGGTGGATAGTTGTAAGCTTTTGAGGGGTGGGGCAATGGCCGGGGCAATACATATGCATGCCCAGCATGGTGACCCAATGGTTCATGAATTTATGAGGCGATTACTCAGGAGGGTTTGCTCACCCCTTTTTGAAATGGTGAGGAAGTGGGTTCTGGAAGGAGAGTTGGAAGATATTTTTGCAGAATTTTTTATTTTAGGTCAACAGGTGAAAGCTGAGTCTCTTTGGAGAGAAGGTTATCGGCTCCATACTGGAATGCTTCCTTCTTTTATCTCTCAGTCTTTAGCGCAGCGTATTTTGCGGACTGGAAAGTCAATAAATTTTCTTCGTGTTTGTTGTGAAGATAGTGGTTGGGTTGATGCTGCAGCAGAAGCTGCAGCTGCTGCTGGGACCACAACTCGAAGAGGAGGACTTGGATATGGTGAAACTGATGCACTTGAAACTTTGGTTGTTGAAGCAGCAAAGAGGATAGATAAGCATTTGTTGGATGTTATGTACAAACGCTACAAGTTTAAAGAACATTGCCTTGCAATTAAGCGCTACTTATTGCTTGGGCAAGGCGATTTTGTCCAGTATCTGATGGACATTGTTGGCCCAGAGCTTTCAGAACCTGCTAATACAATCAGCTCATTCAAGCTGGCAGGGCTGCTGGAAAGTGCAATCCGATCATCAAATGCTCAGTATGATGATTTCGACATATTGGATAGATTGAAGGTCAAAATGATGCAGCATGGCACTGGAGATAGGGGTTGGGATGTTTTCTCCTTGGAATATGATGCAAGAGTTCCACTAAACACTGTGTTTACAGAATTTGTTATGGCAAGGTACTTGCGAATTTTTAACTTCCTTTGGAAGCTTAGACGAGTAGAACATGCACTTATTGGTGCCTGGAAGACAATGAAGCCTAACTGCATTACTTCTCGGTCCTATATGAAGTTGCAACAAGCAGTTAAACTGCAACTACTCTCTACCTTGCGCAGATGTCAAGTTCTGTGGGATGAGATGAACCATTTTGTTACAAACTTTCAATATTACATCATGTTTGAAGTTTTAGAGGTGTCCTGGTCTAATTTTTTGAGTGAAATCGAAGTTGCTAAGGATCTTGATGACTTGCTTGCAGCACATGAAAAGTACTTAAATTCAATCGTGGAGAAGTCTCTCCTAGGAGAACGATCCCAGACTTTATATAAGACACTGTTTGTGTTGTTTGACCTTATACTGCGATTCAGAAGTCACGCAGACAGGTTATATGAAGGGATTCATGAACTGCAAGCAAGGTATCAGCTTTTTTTCCCTTATGATCAAGTATTCACTCTGTAGCATAGTTGTCATGACTTGTTGACAGAAAATGACTTTCACTTGTATGCTATACAGGACAGTGGAGCAGACCAAATCAAGTAGATCTAAGAGTGATGTAGCTTCAGAGCCAGGGTCTTGGCTTGGTACTGGAAGAAAGGCCCTGACAAAGCGTGCTGTTGAATTTCTAGGAAACATGGGACTGGAGCTGGATGCAATTGCCAAGGAATACTCCACGTTGCTTGAGGGGTTCATTTCACAGTTGCCAGTGCAGCAACATATTGATTTGAAGTTCCTCTACTTCCGGCTTGATTTCACTGAATTTTACAGCCGGTTGCGTCCTTAATCATAGAAGTACCCTTTGGCATGAATCTTGTACCCTAGGAGGTATATCCATGACAGAGCTCATTGAGGTTGTGTCCGGACTTTCCAATAAATACACATAGCATAGCTGAACGATTGTGTGACAGCAACCTCACAGTGGACCAACCCGTTTGCATTCTGTTGATTTAGGTACCTCTAGGATTCTATCTTCCACAGTTCTCATAGTCACATTCATGCTTCAAGAATTTTCAGATCTATTTTTTTTCTCCTTGTTTTGCTTACAGTCCTCAATTTACTTTTCAGGTGGTGTTTGCTCATAGGCTTGCCATTTGGTTCAAAGTAGATTGCTTTTGTTGTTTCAGCAGATATCTAGGTGAGGGTAGACACGTTTTCTTTTGATGACTGGTGTTTTTCTTGGCTGCGATAAAATCAACAACCCACCCAGAGACTGTACATTGTGTATCATAGTTTTGTAAGTTGCTAATGATAAGAAAAGTGTGATTATTGGTGCTGGATTTGCTGTTAATGCCCTATGTTCGGTTCCTTGGTCAGCTTGGCTTTTGCTAAGTTGGCGACATACATATGGAGGCATACGAGTTTCACTGTCCTTAAGGAGTGATTGTTTGGAATATTCTTTTTCTGCCTTTTGGGTGTAAATCTGCCAAATGATCTTCTTACTTAAACTTCTCTATTGCACCTTCATATAGCATTATCTATTAGGACTTGATATCTATTAAAGAGAACATGTGCTCTCAGATGTTACGTAAATTCATCAATTACCCATCTCTGAACATCTAATCTTTACAAGCGCATGGTAGTTTTTGGCCTGGGCCACCCCGTGTAATACAACCAGCCTTTGTGCCTTTGAACCTATCCATTATGTTCGACCTTAGACACCACATGGCTGCAATGCTGCGACCAATTTAGCAATTCAATTTGTGAAAGTTTGTGTGGGCAAATTCTTGAAGGGGGCTTCTATATTTTGTTTTTGAGTCTTGTATTTTTGAGGAACCTTTCTTGATACACAAATTGTGTGGCCTCGTGCTGCCCCAAGAGCTCCTTGCATCATCTGAGGGGAATTGATTTACCGATTGATCAAACAGTTGCATCTCAAACCTAAAAATGAAAATTATGGTCATCCATCAAAAAGTTAGCAAAAAAAGAAAAAGCACTAAATTGCAAGAAATTGAGCACATTATTTGATAAAATCTTTGAAAAAATTGAAAGTTTCAAATTTTTATTTGTAATATCTGAGATTTTAAACTTTAAATTTGTAATACATAACATGAGGATGTCTTTTAACAAACTTATTTAGTGGCCATGAACACATCACGTTTGGTTGCTTTAGGCACTTGAAATATTCTCTTGATTTAATATTAGAAGTTTTGTTAATCTTGCTTTCTCAAAAAGGCTGTCAATTGTGGACAAAACGAATCAAGGATGATCAATTCAAACATACTTTTAACTTCTGCATTACATTTTATTTAAGAAAAATTCTAAATTTGGCATCTGAAAAAATTTGTTATTACCGGCACCGGGGTGAGCCTCCTCACATGACAAGCTTCCACCTGAAGGTTAGTCCACGAGCTTTCAAAACAAGCAAGCAAAATGGGATGGTTTCCCAAGAAGGCCTTTCCATTTTTTGACAAAATTAAGTACAGAGAAGATGATGACAAGGTTTAAGATCATTTAACTTCAATGTGATTTGCAAAACAAATAGTTGACTTGCAACTTCAAATCCAAGAAAACAAGGCTGGTTATCCAATTAAACCATATTGCCCCTGTACATAAGCAAAACAATACCACCAACATTGATTTCTCCCTCTCTCTACTCCAACCAGTATTTTACAAAATTAGCAACTTTTTCTCCACCTTTGCTTTGCCTGCATTTTGAAGACATTCTAGGCTCATATCAAGGTAATTTCAAAGTGTTCCTTGGAGCACTTACCCAAGGAGTATCAGCAATTGCAAATCTCCATAATGCATTCACATGCTCAGGTAAGGCATAATCAATGCCAACTCGCGGACCGATTAGTATCTTTTCTTGCTCTGGTCCATCTAAGAGTTCTAAACCACCTGGAAAATATAGTAATTAGCACAAATGCTTCCAGAAATAGACCAGATTCACTGAAATCTCAGGGTTGTAAGAAACTCTAGGAAGCTTACCATGAGAGTAAAGAGGATGATTGGACCATTCTGTTGAGATCCCCAGTGCTTGACCAATCTGACAAATGAACAAACAAACAAAAAATAAAATTATAAGTGAACTTGTGAACACAATCATAAAACTAATCTCAGATCTCTGGCAAAAATAGTACTCAATTACTTCTCTCTCTGCAAATGGTCAGCTGTTGCAATAATTTTTCATGTTTTTGCCTTGCCAATGAAGTGAAACCAAGATATATTAGCTGATATGAAAACCGCTTGCGTGGTACATAACCAAGATATGGCTGCCCTTATCACATTGGTTCCAAATGTAAACAACAACATGCTATAGGGAATATTTGTGTTACAAAAAAGAATACAGAATGCAACACAGAGCAACATAAGCCACTGAACTATCCTACAAGGACTCACGCGAAAACTATGACAAAAGCAAGCTTCACGGTAACATTACAGCCAAACGAGATCATGCAGCGAGAAGATGATCATTCCAAAGAGCTTACCCTGATCTCTACCCAGCAACGTCGAGCTTTGCGTTGCTTGTCAAATCTTCTAAAGGCAAAGGCTTTTTATTGCCAAATATGTCCTCCATCTTTAGAGGAATTGATACTTGGGATGGGAATTATGACTATTGATGTACAATAAATTTTCATTTAGGTCAAGGACCTTTTCCTTTTAAGAATGGAAATACCTAGGGAGAAGACAAGTCTTGAACTAGTTCTTTGTTATATCTTGTGAATTTAAAAGGGATTAGGTAGAAAATTTGTTAAAGGAAAACACACGAGATTGCAATGGCAAAACACGACAGGCTCAATATACGTGTGTGAACTGCATCCACTTATCATATCAAGCCATCTGGCTCAGTGTAGAGGGTTGAAAAATCAGAAAATCAATCAGACATTGATCTGGTAACACTCAATAGGTTGACTTGCTTGCTTCTACGTTACATTGGTGCAACTCTTCTTCTTTATTTTTTTATTTTTTTATTATTATTATTATTTTTTTAAATTAAATTGATTCTAGCACAGATTTATGATTTTGATTTGCCTGCTCCAATGTTACATGTAAAACTATAGCATTAAACTTAGCACGTGGAATCAGAGTTTTATTTTTTTTCTTTTTTTAATTAGAACCGGCCGATTCCAAAATTTGGAATTAAGACTTTGGTTGTTGTTGTTTTTTAATTAGAACTATAGTATTAACTTATCATCTTTGGCTTTGTTCTAATAAAGAAAAATACTCACGTAGATGATTTGTACTTATGATGTAACCCAAAGAGATATCGTATGCATATAAAGAAAAAATCACAAGAAATAATTTAAAAAAGATACTTTTTAAATATGGTATTGGCTTAGAAAGATCTCATAATCATGTAATTTTATGAAAATAGCAGAGATGGTAGCATACAACTTAATACATGATAAGTGATTCCACAAAGGAAGTTGGAAGGATATATAAACACTTTTTAGAAGTATGTCAAGCCCTTTTTCAAGAATTGCAACATCATGGGTTTCTCTAAGTATGAAGAAGTTGTTCGCTTAATTTAATTTATTGCATTGAATTACCGAAGGGCACATGCAAATTTATCAAAGTTCTGTATAGACGCTGAAGTTCCTAGAGAGAGAGAGTGAGAGATTTTGTACAAGAATATAGAAATCTTAAGCATTACAAGAAAAAAGAAGAATTCTCACAGCAAATCTTAAAAACATTTAAGGAAGATGTTTCTATAATAGCCAATGTTGGACATGACAAAAGGTTGAGGTGGCAGTTGTTCAGAATAGAAAGGAACGTCCATTTGCTAATAAAAAACGGTTAAGCATGTTAGGAAGCTAACACAATCATATGCTCAGTTAATACTATGTAGTTAAAGACTCATAAAACTGCACACTTTGAATTCTATTTCTTAATTAAACTGGAAATTTAACAAATCAGACCACAAAGAGATCAATGTAGCTGGCCTTGCAAGCTGATACAAAAAAAAAAAAAAAAAAAAAAAAAGCTAAAAGGACAGATTTGGTAAGAAAGCCTAGTATTACATTCTCTTATAATGATCAAACTTCTTGAAAAGATTCATCAAAATTTTGATGATTTATTTACCACCGTAGAGACATTGGGGACATAACATGAAAACGGGTACAATTTTCTTCATATGTAATATTTCAGCACATTTCCTCTATGGACATTCTATAATCAACGTGAGCAACTGCTTCTACACATCTTAAAATTGGTGAAATAGTTCAATACAGCTCACACCTTTTCCCTCTTTTTCTATTTGAATACCACAAGAAACAATGAAATTAAAGATCCCTTGGGAACATAAGCAAATTCAGCTGAAACTCACCTTCCCAGGCCCAGTAAGAAGAACTGGTTTCTCAGTTATCTGACCACGTCGCTTTTGAATAGTCTCCATGCCTGCATTTAAGGCAAATGCACACATTAAACTATATCCATTTAGAGGTAAGATCATGACTACCACACAAAAAGAAAATAAATATGAAAGGGAAACAGCACTCAGAAATTAAGATATGCAAATAATTGATGACTGAAATTAGTCATAAAATTAATTCTGGTAGTTTGGACCTCAAATTATTTTTCATACCAAAGATGAAATTATTGTCATTATCCATTTGATTGATAAATAATTTACTCTTGTGGATAACTATAACTATGTAAATAAAAACAAATCTGTATAAAAGGATATATCACACACTTTATTTTAAAGCAACATAGATAAGCATATCCATTGATACCACAGCAAACCAACAAAGTTCTTCCCCAATGGTCCGTGTATTAAGCAAAGGAGCACTCCTGATTCCATACCTTGCTGCAAACCAGGTCTTACTGTTTCAGATTATAGTTCCACAACTGCCTTAAATCTCTTATATTTAACTGGATATTGAGATCTGATGATTTCATTCAGAACATTTATTCAAACATTTTATGCATATAAGCTCCTTTTCTTTTTTTTTTTTTGGGGGGGGGGAGGAGGAGGGGCTAGGCCTGCATATTATGCTTGTTCGGTCATTGACTTGTCAAAGACATTGGCGAAAAACTTTTCAGGGGATGTCCATCAAGTAAAATCACATTAGACCACATGTGACACAAAATTACAAATAAGGGATCCACAAAGAAGTTCCAAAACGTCCATTTCATAAAGATTTGAAACTGCTCATAATGCAATATAAATATAGCAGTTAAGACAATTCTTGTAAGGCTTACCGCTGACCGGGGCACAAGAGCGTATCAGTACTGCTGCACCAACTCCTTCCTTGTCTGCAACTACATTTAGCATTTTATGGAGACCGTAGCAAAGGTAAACATATGCATGTCCTCCTGGTCCAAACTACAACCCGGCCCCACGCAAATACATCAAAGCAAAATTAGTACCAATGCATACAAATATATCCAAGAGGCTCACATCTATGCATTTATTTATTATTCATAATTTACTGGTGTCATACACAATATATTCTTCTACATGTAATATAACCCGGATCGGCCAAGTGGTGTCACTGCCAATACATGCAGTTTCTGGAAAAAAAAATTGAACAGAAAGTTCGTTTTTTGGTTGCACTTTCTATCTATGAAATATTTTAGAGAAAATTTTGGATATTCTTTGGGTAGATAACACAGTGACAAAATGGGCAAGTTCGAGAATTAATATACACTAGCATTTCGGATTTGTGTGTGCCATCCTTATGTGGTGCCCGTACTATTCTTCTTTGTATCATTCCAATTTTATTGAATGTCCATGAAAAATTTTTAAGATATCTTTTGGCTACGATTTTTTTTGGGAACATAACATATAGTGATTAAATGGGCAAGTCTGAACATTAATATATACAACCATTTTCTTGATTGGTGAGTGCCATCCTTGTGTAGGGTCATGCAATTCTTCTCTATATCATTCCAATTTTATCATATGTCCCAATGGGACAATATATACCAGCATTTTCCTTACATTATCCAATTCAAATAGAGCAAGTGCAACTATAAAATAAGTTTATGAAGAAATGAGTTAAAAATGACTTACAACAGGAGCAGTTCTTGCAGTTATCCCGAATCTACCATGACAAGCCGAATCATTTGGCCTGTAAGCCTCAACCTGCATTTGTTGTTTCGTATGTAAGCACATTCATATTAAAAGAAAGTATAAAGCAAAAGGGGTTTGGCAATTTTACTTCAGTAATTTGAAGAACAACGTCGTCTCTCCTCAAATATTTGCCGAGCAAACGGGGTGCTAAATCAAGCGCATCAATTTGAAAGAACTCGCGACTTAGTATTGATGATTGGGTGAAGGAAATCTGTGTTTTAGATGAAATTGAACGTGGGATACTTGTGGATTTTGCCCTTGATCGTAAAGTGACAGTTGAAATTTGGTGATCTTTGTCGGGTTTGGCTGATTGTACTCTTCTCCTTGATTTGGGGATGGGAAATTGTTTAATTTTGAGTTGCTCGGTCGCTTTCATTTTGAGCCTCTCTCTCTCTCTCTCTCTCTCTCTCCTTCCCTTTCCTCTTTTCCCATTAAACTTGCCCAAGCGCGGCTTGACTTCGACAAATCATCTTTTCTCATTTTCACTCTCTCTGTTGTTTGGGCAAAGATGGGCCTGACGGGCCATTTTGGGCTAGCTTGGGCTAATTTCTGGCTTGGCCAGGGATAACCGCAGAAAGTTTTGAATTTGGGCCCTGGCGAAACTTGAAGTTGGGCGTAGATCTTCGTATAATGGCTCAGGTGACCCGGCCTGGCCCGATAAACCCAGCCCACACAGCCTCTCAAATTGACACACTATTCAGCTGCACATGGGAATATGCTTTTGAGGCCCAATTGGTCTGATTTGATTAGAAATTCTTTTGGAGCTAAATATTAGGGTTTTATCTCCCTTTAAAAGGTCAACGCAGTCTGAAACTGTTTTAGTCCGTGCTAAGGATCTAGTCACACTCCACCTTTTTGTCTAAAATTCATCAATGAAATCAAGTATATGCTAGCAATAAAAGTGTTTCCTTCGTGTTAAGATGGGCATAAATCGGATTTTAGGTGTTTGAAGGTTAGCCGAAGACCACTCCAAAACGAGGGCGGGCCTCTTGGGTTAGGTGGGCTACCTGACCCAAGAGGCCTGCCCTACTCTCCTTTCTCCATAAAATGGGACACCGTCCGATTCGACTCCCCCAATTCGCTGAAAAGACAAAGACAGTCCAATGCATATTGATACTCAAACCATGGAACCCTAGTCGTTGGATGGCCTGGCAATCCAACATTTTTCCCTTTTTTTTGACACTTTTATACCCACGGGGATTGTAAATTTTTCAGGGAACTAATTTCATCGCATGGCTGTGCTGCCAAGTAGCACTCACATCGGACGCGTATGATTTTCATACCAATCAGTGGAAAGCAGAACGGGACAAGCTAGACGATGAGATGAGAGTTGAAGGGATTAGCTGGAGCTGGAGAATTATGGTGGGGGGGGGGGGAGAGAGAGAGAGAGAGAGAGAGAGTTTAGACAAAAGTATACAAGTTACTATTGACTCTGGCAACAACAAAGGATGAGTAAACACAGACTATAGAAGTGACAGGTGCAAGAGCTAAGGTAGCAACCAAGAGCTCAGTCTTGCTACATTATTGGAAGTATAAAAAGCACTTAACCAGAGTTTCACCACCACCCATATCTATGATAAAAAAGCCCAAACATGGTTTTTTCACATATGACAAACAAGTCTTTTCTCTAGCAATGAGAAGGATGAGGAATGTTGCACTTCTCAGGAAGCTTCATGGCAAGGTTTGGATCGATGCCAAGCGCAGGCAGAAGTTTGGAATTCCTATAAGAGCAAAAACACTTCAAATCAGCATGAGAGAGAGAAGCACAACAAGCTGGTGTTGGTGGGGTTGGATTTGGTTGAGTCACCGATGGCTTGCATGCCATTAGGCCCTCTCCAGTCATATTGCAAATTGATTGGGCTTCACTTCCAGCAATCACCACAAGCAGGAGCATTACAATTGCTACCTTTGACCACATCCTCTCTCTCTCTGTCTCAAGTGCGTTTGTATTGCTTGTTGTTGGTTTGGCAAATTGTGGGTGAAGTTGAGGATGTTTATATAGGAAATGGGTGAAGGTTAGAATTATTCTATAGGGGACTTGGGGACAAAAGAGAAAAACGGTGATTGAAGATCCCGTGAGGCTACACACACACACACACATATAGGGGCCAGGCCTGTAGTGTCACGGGCATTTTGCATATGTGGTGCAGGGAGCTTCACATGTTTTCATGCATGCAACGTTTGTGGCTACAAATAATGTTTTGATGGATGTGGGTCTTCTATTTATGTTTTCTTTTATGAGTTGCTACTTTTGAGCATTCACATCATGTTCAAAACGACAACAAATTAAGAAAATCTTGTGGGCTTTTTGATAAGGCGAATCCAGATGACTCGCATTTAAAGTGGAGTACGGTACTTTTATGCAAACATTATATATCAATAATGTTAGATGTAGCAAAGATAAATGATCCAAACATTATATATCAATAATGTTAGATGTAACAAATGAATTATGATCAGATATGTTAAATTTTTCATGAGAATGTACTTGCCGACTTTTTAGAACAACGAGCATATGGGCGTTTTTTTCTTTATACCGTTGAAGCATCAATTCGTGCCTTGGAAGTGCACTGTAAGAATAATGCAAAATATTGTATTAACTAGAAAGTTTTGCAGGGAGATTAATCAGTTGTACAAATGTGACCTTGTTCAATTTTCCTTTTTTAGCAAAAAAAGTAAGCACTGGTTTCCCCCTGGCTGGGTGTTACTAAGAGGGCCTCCACCTAGTGGGGACTACAACCCGATAAGTCCTGGGCATACCTATTGAAAAAGGGATGATTTTTTTTTTTTGGATCCTGATCGGATTTCGTCCCAATTAATATGAGTCGATCTGCTGTTGGATTCTTTTTAAAAAGAGATCTCCTAACATAGTTTACTCCATTCCCATGAATGTTTGCTCCATTCCTATGACAAGTTGAATCCATTCATAATTAAACGGTCTCAATATCCTTCCCGCTAAACCAACTAAGGTTGGTCTTGTAAAAGGGTTGATGGCATCTAGTATGATAATAATCTTCTGAGATAATTTAGCTTTTACCAGCAAAGTAGAAAGCCACAACCACCCCCATTGTGAAGTACCTCAAGACTCAAGTCTTTAAATTTACATTTCTTGTTTACACGTGTAGAAAGAAATTATATTTAACTTGTGAAAAGAGATTTGTTAATAATGTTATTAGGTAACTATTTATCTTGAATCTTGAAAAAAGAAAGATTCATTAATACCAATAATAGATATCAGTTTAATTAAATATCCTTCATATAAAACTTCAACGTCTAGTCAAGGAAATTTCAACCATCACTCTAATTTTTGATTTTGAAAGATTTACCCTAATTGGATTATTACTCAAGATCGTCTCACTTTTCAGGATGATTTTATCCTCCTTTTCTTGAATCAAATAAGTGAACTTTATGGTAAAAAAGCGATTACCCCAACTCAAGTGCTTTGAAGCTAAAGCTAATTTATTAAGAGGGTGAACAGATTGATGTTTAGATTCTTTATGGAAGACCTATCATGAATTGAATGAGAGTTTAGATTCTTTATTTGAATTTTTTTTTTTTTTTCTCCCTAAACTTGGTCCACCGCTTAATATCCAAAATTTTGTTCCAACTATTTTAAATCGAATCATGGTCATTGGAATACATAATTTTAAGTAACTGATTCTCTTCGATTATCTGTTGTTTCCATACATAGTAATGAACACAAAGTAATTAAAAGAAAAGCAAAAATCAGCTTGTCTATGAATAAAATAACAAAACATTTGTCCACTTGGACAGCACAAGATAATCTTATTTAGTCATATTACGCACAATGGGGGACGATTTTAAACAACTATAGCGAGCATAATTTTACCCAGTAAGAGAAGCACAGCTTTATTTTTTCTTTTCCTTTGTTTTCGTAAGGAGGCTTTCACCAAAGGTACCAATTGTCTCCTTTCATATCATTAAAAGAAAAAGAAAAAATTTAAGGTAGGCAAGCTCCCCTCAAATGTGTGTACAGATGTAAGAAACATTATGTACACAGTCGCACCTAAAAAATGTGAAAATCTTCTGATCCCACCGAACAACCCCCATAAGATGTTTGAAATTTATATTTCTCAAACTAAAATAGTATGACCTGATTTAAATAAACCCACATTTTAACAATCTAAAGAAACAATATTTTGCATAATGAAACTCTCGCTGGGCTGAATTTGCACCAAGCTGTTATTGCCTAGATGCCACCCAAGAAACGCACCCCTCATCTTTGACAAGATGGGGTGAGTTTTAAGATTGGAAATAGACAATGGATTGCTTTATTTTTTTTCATAGAAAATATTCAAACCAAGACGGGCTCCATAAGATGGTGATCAGATAAATACATACCTACATGAACCCGCTGCGTTCTCAAGGGCAAAAAGGAAATTGAGAAAAGATGTGTGCACACATGAACCAGCATCTTTCCTATTAATCCTGCCACGAGTCATTCCATGTATATCGCCCCTGCAACACTATCATCAGTTGACCTCATTCCTGCATATAGCTCCTGACAGATTCTTTCACAACATTGCATTCATAGTTCACACCAACATTTGAGAAACGCCAAATCCTAAAGCACATCATCAGCATTAAAAAAAAAAAAAAAAAAAAAAACACACACACATACACAAAAGGGATTTCTTGAACAATGTGGTGCGACTTCAAAGGTAAACATGGGACTTATTACCCTGCTCCATGACCCCTGCCGGGCCAATGAAAGACTTCACACATCTGGCTATCTACAGTTACTTAAAATAGAACTGCCCCCCCAACAACCAAAACCGCCATACTAGAGCAACTTTAGATGATAAATTGCAGAAAAGGAAGTACCATATTGTAGAGGGTGGAGGAGGAAAAGGTCCGCGCTACAGTAACACATCATTCTTAAATTGCAAGTGAAACCCTCGGAAAGAATAATCAAATATTTTCAAGGAAAATAATATGAAATCAACCTCAACCTCAGAAAAGAAAGCAGAATACAATGTCAGGCAGCTGGAATAGAATGAAATATTGAATATACCATATTTATTTAACAATTCTGGAATGTTAACTTCCAGACTTCTTTGGAGGGTCAAGCGCATACAAAGTTGCACCAAGCATTGCAAAAGAGCATTTCAACATATTTTTGCCACTTGTAGCACCTGAAGTAGATCTCCTAACTAGTGTCCAGGTAGCACGTCATAATTAATCTCCAACACAAAAACAAACCATTGTTATCCAACCATAGTAATATCCTCAAGTGCTCATTAATATTCATGACTATTAACTCATATATATCATGAGCAGGAGGGGAAAAAAATAAAAAAAAAAAAGCCCTCCCAAAAGACCTTGGGTTGCAGCTCACTGAGGGTCACTCGAGGAAAAGAGAGTATCAATGCAAAATTGATTTTGTTTCCTCAGAGCCAGCTGGTGTTATTGACTGATATAAAAGCAAGGAGTCAGGCTTTGTGTTTAGCGCAAGAGATAGTAGCAGGTTAGAATGTTCACAACTCATCTAAAATAACTACAGGGACCTGACTCAAATAGCCGTCTATCTTTGGCTAACAATTTAATGTGAAGTTTAAAGATCATAGAACTTAACTGGCAAAATGCATGGCTCAGAAGCTCACAGAACTAAATTGCACAGAACAAGTTTCACTCAAGAGGAATGCAGCACAAAGCCTATCTAGCCTCTACTTGTTCACATCTCTATACAACCTACAAATGTAAACATCCAAACCTGGGGATTTTATTATTGCCTAATGCAGTTCAGCTCCATTAAGATCATTTTGCTGACTTCGTTTGACATTAGACACTTAACCTCCTATAATTAAGTAGTTTCCCCTTTTCAAATAATGGAATGGAAGCAAATGCAAGGGGCTAGGGCTTGGCCAACAGTGACATTCAAGCAACATTTCACAGACAGGATGAAAGAGACTTCTAGACAAATCATGGAACTGGTAAATTTATGCACAATGCACAAAGAACAAACATTCAGATGCACCGCAAGTTGACATGCTCAAACTCCCTCTTTTTTGGGGGGTGGGGATATCTAACCTTATCCATTAATGTTCTTGCATTTCTAAATACACAGGAATTTAATATATAATATATGTGTAGGGGAAAAAGTTTATGTTACACCAAATTGAGAGAGTCAACCTTTTATTTGTCCATTATAAAGCTTTTTAATATCTCTAAGTGGAGTTTTACATTCGCCAAAAAACAAGTCACTTCTTCACTATTGCTCCCAGAATAGCTTCTACTTGGCACTTGAGAAGAAGAAGTGTTCCAACCACTCAAGATTAACTTAGTAGGAAACACTGCACTGACTGTATTTCATTTTTCCCTCGTCTTCCAAATTTAAGAAAGTCACTGCAGCATCGAGATTACTTTAAGCCTTCTTTAATTTTCTTTTCTTTATTATTTTTTCTTTTTTTGGCTTTACCCTAAATGCTATCCAGCCTTGAACAACAAGTCCCCAGTGTGGACCACTCTTATGCCAGGACAAAAACAGCTTTCACTTAATTGGGTTTCCATCTGTTGTTGTTCGAAGTAATGTCAATGACTGTTTTGGAAAAACTAAAACCTTCTTCTGCTGGCCTCTTTTTTAACTAATTCATTGCCTTCTACTTTTTTCATCTTTTGATAGAATAATCATTTGCCTTCTCCTGTGAATTGGATTCACGCAACTGCCACGGTATGTCATTCCTCCTTTTCTTTCATGCGAGGCCATGGCTCAGGTTTGCATTACTAACAGGATCTCATATGCAGGATGTAAACTAACTTCTAGGAAATTATAAAATTTTTTACATGAATTTGCATCCCAAAAGATAAAGGTCTAAATAAAGAATTCTATACACTCCAAATTCTAGAGTTGGTAAATGCTAAACCTTTACACCAACGTCCACGAGTGAAGAACTTTAGCAAAGATATAATAGAAGTAAGATTGTTATGCAAGAATAAGGACAACAATGACCGCAACACAACCACGATGACAATTTAATGGGCACAAAAATAAAAAGCATGGTTGATTCACCAATCACAACCACAACCACAACAGAAACTTGTGAAAAAAAAAAACTAGTAACATGATATACACAAACACATCGCACAACAGTTGGTACAATAGTAAAAAAAAAAAGGGAGGAATTCTTTCATTTCCCATCAAATGTAATAAGTTCGACAGGAAATTCTGTTCTCATGAAACATGAGGAAATATGACATTCTTTTAAGGGATGCAAGAAAACATGGATGAATAACCTTAAGGATTGTGACCCAATGAGATTTAATCGTAGTCCTCAAATTCAGTTCAAATTGCATGGATGATTAGAAAAATACAAAGACAACAATCTATAATTGAAACGATGAGTTGCAAGACACAGATTATATTCCAAAACCGAAGACAGCTCTTATCTTGTGGAAAATAAGATCCCTCCACCCTCTCTCAGTGTTCTCTACCACCGTTGAATTTCCATACCTGCACCCCATCCATCAAGAAACAAACCCATTTTAGAAATGCAGAAAACACCTTGAACTAAGCTAAACATAAGACACCAATTGCAATTGCACTAGACATGACATTGTACAACCACGCAAAGATAAACAGGAATTAACACCCAAAAACTGGTAACACCCCCACAAAACTGGCAATGCAAGAAACAAATCAATATAATATACAACTATACACAGAGATTAGCTTCATTGCACTACCTATCTTCCTCAGGAACATCAGTCTGAGTTAGCTTTACAATAGTAACACCCGGTTCAGGCTCATCAAACGAGATCCTCACCTGCAAAAAGGGGATAAATCAAACATCAATTAAAGACACAATTAAAGAACCAAATTAAACATAAACAAACCCTAGAACCAAACAAGTACCGTCGAGAAAACCCCATCAGCCCAGCTCGCAAATCTCCATTTTTGAACAATCAACTTGGCTTCCTGCAACTCCAAATTAACCCCAGTAACAGACCCATCAAAAATACTAAACTCCCCATTAACCTCTTTGCTAATCTTCGCATTACTCTGCGTAAAACCTTTCCATCGATTCTCATCCATTAAAATCTCATACAGATCCCTCGCTCGACAACTGAATTTCTCGCTCAAACTTATACTCTTAAATCCCTCTTTCTCCTTCTTAACCTCCTTAACCGCCGGCGCCGGCGCCGCCGCCGTCTTGGCCTCAGCATCCTTCTTCACCGGCTTCTTCGCCTCCAAATCATCCTTTGCAGGACCCCCTTTCGCCATCATATCCACATAAGCCCTAATTTTCTCCAAAATCACATTCCTACCCTTGGCCAAAAACGCCTCCTTCAACGTCTTTCCCACCGGACCTTCGTCCTTAACCGTAATCCTAAGCTCCGGATCTTCATCGGCGTTTTCATCGGCAATATAGGGAACCTCAACAAGACCTTCGACTTTTAGGGTCGAATTTCCGGAAGAGTCTTTGGCTTCGCCTTCCCAGGAGACAGAAAGAGTAAGTTCGTAGCCGGGAATGATTTTTCCCTTGCGGATATTGACGTAGGCTTCGCCGGAAAAGTTCTCGATCTTCTTGGTCTTAATGAAGAGATTTCCTTCGCCGGAGAGAATGGTAACGTTGGAAAGGAGTTTGGAGAGCTGGGTTTTCGACCATTCGAGACAGTCGGTCTCTTGCCAGTGCCAATTGTGCACGTTTGTTCCGTCTGGTCTGTCCTCCACGATCCATCTCTTGTCTCCTTCTCCGTATTTCGCCATTAGAGAGAGAGTGTGAGAAATTGAATCTAGGTAGAGAGAAAGAAACCGAGAAAGACGGGGATGAGAGAGTGAGAGAGAGAGAGAGAGAGAGAGAGAAGAAGAAGACAGGTCGGAGTCTGGACGATTCGGGGGATTGGAAGAATCTAGAATGTTGCAGCCAACGAAAAATGAAGTAGGAAATGAAGAAAGGAACGGAGCTACTAGATGGAGCTTAAAAGACCTTAGAAGGATCCAGAACCACGACGGACTTCTACTGGGATTGTCAACTTGGGTCGGGTCGGTCGGGTCGTTTTCAACATTTTTTTCTTTAGGTTTAGTAGATAGTCATCAAGTAAGCAACTTATTGGATTTTAATTATAGGAGTGACCAGCTCTAAGTAAAATCAAAATTAAAAATGTTTTTTAAAACATTTATTTGAATTATAATTATTAAATACAATATGAACTAGATTTCAATAATTAGAAAAGATAAATCAATTAAAATCAAAATGATTTGACTTTATTTAAATAATAAGAATGATTTAAATAATTATTTTTTATAACAAACCAGAAGAGTGTAAAAATTTTAATATAACAAACCATCACGTGTGTATATATATATATATATATATATATATATATATATATATATATATATATATATATTTGATTTTAATAATCAATATTTAGATTTTATTTGATTAATTCGTTTCAAACATTATGAGACTTATTGAGTGATAAGCTCTCTTTTTAATCCTCATGATTTAAGTAACTCATGTCTTACTCTCAAAAATGCTCAAACAATGTCAACTAAAGAGTACCTGACCGACACAAGTTGCTCGGTAGATAGGGCTGGCCGTGGGTCGACAACTCACTTGGACCTGAAGGGTTTTTTTTTTTTTTTTGTTATACAATATTTAAATCTCAGATCACGGAATTAAAAAAAAAAAGATTGTATTTGAACGTTAACTTTTTCATTCATAGGACCAAGCCCGGCCCAATATCTCCTTTTATCTATGTTGTGCCCCCAACCTTTGAAATGCAATTTTATACTTAAATATTTATAAAATTAATTAAAAAAACTATTTAATAGGACATGGTCTAAAAGTCCAAACCAAACGAGTTAATTCTCAAAAAGCTCACAAAGAGCGCATGCCGGCCAATATCTAACGGCACTATGACAGTTTATCGAGGGGTCTTAGTCGCTCGACTCTACCGAACGATAGGGTTTTAGTCACCCTGCCAATCGAACGTAACTCACCAAGCAAAGGTAATTGCCCCGATCGGGCAAGCAAACACCGACCTATCAATTGGATGAGTCTTGATTAACTCCTTATCGATCGGGTGACCGAACGACATGCAGCATCCCTAACGATTCTAAAGAAAAGTCAGGTTTCCTTAATTTCGATTTCCTATTTCATAACAGCAACTCCAGAATCTTTCAGATAAGGAAAACATCCCTCCCGAAGATTGAAGTTTTCTCAATAAATGAGAATCGTGATCAATTCAGAATATTAACATCCAAAATTCCTAGATTAGTTCGATAAGGAAAGTAGGGTGGAAGTCCTCCAGTGGTGCACAACTCTTATAGGTATAAGAGATCTCAAAACCCTCGAAATCAGATACGCTCTCTTGGCCTAACACTCGGGGCACACTATTCATAGGGAATAATTTTCCCTCAGCTCTCAGTCTGTTTTCCATTTATACGAAAATCGCTTTTTCTGACTTGAGTGTTGGAGTCTTCCCGCCGGAGCATCCTCCGGTGGTTTTTGCAGGTGTTTTCACCCATCAACGCCTACTGCTCAAGTGAAAAAAGAGCCGGTATCTGTGGAGCTATAACCCACTTCCAACAGATTGACGTCGTCTGTGGGAACGGACCAGAGAAACTTCTGTCATTTCGATAATTATGCCCCCAAGTACTAGAGCGTTCTCAAGAGCCACCCCTGCTATAAGAGGGCACATCCTTAGACCCGCCAAATCTATCGCTCCCCCGGCACTTAATTCTCATATTCACAATCTTGTGTTTTCTCCCTGACCGTCCCGTCCGGAGCTAATCCCGCAACATGCGGCTCAGGAACAACAGGTTGTGGCCCCAGTGCCAGAACAGATGGACCAGCCTCAAATAGAGATATTAATGTCTGGACTCTAGAGAATGAGTAAGCAGTTAGAGGGACTCAGTCGAGCCCTCGGGCCAGACAACCACTCATCTGCTGCAGAATCCGAATATGAGCAACCACCCAAGCGAGAGTTCTCGGAACCATTGGCGGTCTCTTAATATGACCCTCAAGATCTGAGAAAACAGATTGAACAGATCGTGGCCGCTGAACTTAAAAGAGCGGGCGCGAAGGATAGGGACGATCCCCTACACACTATAGGCGAATCGCCATTTGATGCAAAGATCTTATTAGAACCAATGCCAAGGGACGTCCTCCTACCTCCCATAGAGCGATATGATGGGACAAGTGACCCCCGCGGTCATGCCGCCCATTTCATAACAGTTATGGTATCCAGGGACCTTTCGGATGCTGCGATGTGCAAATACTTCCCTACCACCCTTAAAGATAATGCTCTGGCCTGGTTTAATTCTCTTTCACCGCTCAGTATCAAGAGTTTCGCATAGCTCCAACAATAGTTTGAGTCTCACTTTGTAATCAGTCAAGGAGTTAAGCGAAAATCCACATCCCTCCTATCATTGTGACAACGGAGGGAGGAGCTTATCAAAGACTTCATGGAGAGGTTTAAAATAGAAATGCTGAAAGTACCCGCTTTGGACCACAATATCGCTTTGGCTGCCCTCCTAACGGGCTTGCGTTCTTCTGATATGAAGGTCTCTATCACGAAGAAGCCCCCAACAACCATCCAAGAGTTTTACTCCCGAACGGAGAAATATATTGTTGCGGAATAAACAGAGACACTCGATCGACAGGGCAACCGCCTTAGCGAAAGGAACACATTCGATCACCCCATCGGCCCTCTCCGAAGAGAGGCAAGCCAGGAGTTCCGCCTTCACAAAATTTAGCATCTATACTCCGCTGAATGAAACCCCAAGTTCGGTTTTATACCAAATAAAGAATAAATCATATGTCAGATGACCCCCTCATCTGGCGGAAAAAGATCCTAAAAAGACAAGTCTAAATATTATCATTCTATCGAGACTACAACAATACGACCGATGAATGCAAAAGACTCAAGGATGAACTGGAATTCTTGGTCCGTAGTGGAAAACTACAGCAGTTTATCAGTATGGAAGGAAGAAATCTGCCTTCCTCCGACAAACGCAATGCACTACGAGAAAATGAGTTGCTTCATAGGCCAGATCCCAAACCGTCACATGAGGAACTAGGAGGGGTGATCCTCCAACGGTGAAGACAGTTGGCATGAGCCTTACATTCCCGCTAGCATCTGTCCAACATATGATCCGGACTTCCCGACACTCTTCATTTGATGAAAATTTTGATATTTTCTACTACTCATCAAGTGCACGTGGCCTGGGACTTCAAATGACCTTCGAAGAAAGCATTCCCTGAACGACCAAAGGGTCTCAGTCACTCAGATTCTTCCGAACGAATATGTCACTAATATGGAATGAAACTCTCCGAACAGGCGGACACGACCCTAACTCCTAAAGACTCTAATCGACCGAAGGGTTTCAGTCGCTCAAACCTTTCGAACGAATGTGTCACTAATATGAGATGAAACTCCCCGAACGGGCGGACACGGCCTTAACTCCTAAAGTTTTTAATCGATCGAAAGATCTCAGTCGCCCAAATCCTTCCGAATGAATGTGTCACTAATATGAGATGAAACTCCCTGAACGGACGGACACGACCCCTAACTCCTAAAGTCCCTAATCGACCGAAGGGTCTCAGTCATCCAGATTTTTCCAAACGAATGTGTTACTAATATGGGATAAAACTCCCTGAACGAGCGGATACGACTCTAACTCCTAAAGTTTCTAATCGACCGAAGGGTCTCAGTCGTCCAGATCCTTCCGAACGAATGTGTCACTAATATGGGATGAAACTCCCCGAACGGGCGGACACAGCCCTAACTCCTAAAATCTCTAATTGATCGAGAGGTCTCAGTCACCCAAATTCCTTCGAACGAATGTGTCACTAATATGAGATGAAACTTCTCGAATAGGCGGACATGGCCCTAACACCTAAAGTTTCTAATCGAACCGAGGGGCCTCAGTCACCCAGATCCCTCCGAACGAATGTGTCACTAATATGGGATAAAACTCCCCGAACGAGCGGATACAGCCATAACTCCTAAAGTTTTCAATCGATCGAAGGGTCTCAGTCACCCATATCATTTCAAATGAATAGTAGAATTGAGATAAGACTCTTTGAATGGGCATGCGCATGGCTTGAAGGTTCCTAATTGAATGATAGATCTCGAGAGTCCCAAGTCAATCGGCCAAGCATCCCCTCAGAAAAGGGTCGAATTTCCCAAACGAATAGATACTTCCCTCTTCTTATGACAAACTCAAATTGTCCTCAACTTCATCAAACAAGTGAGATGAGGCATTTAAAAGCCTTCTCGCAAAATTGTTACATCCTAGCACGACAAGAAACAGAAGGGAAAAATTTCCATATCAGATATTATGAAGTTACAATGTAGCGGAAGCAGGGGTTGTAGCAGCGTGAGCGGGATCTGAAGCGATTGATCCTTCTAGAGGGGCAAAGCCGCGTACTGGCCGATGCGTCGAAAGATCTCCTCTTCACACCTCAAGTGTTCAAGCAACCTACGTTGAGAAAGCTGAGCATCAACAGTGTCTTTGGCAACAGATGCCTTGAGAAGGGCCATCTCTCATTCAGTACTCTGAAGGAACTCCTCCCAGAGTGAGCCAACGTTTTGGCAGTCATCAGTTTCGCTTCCCTGATGTGTACTGCCGCTTCCACCTCTTTACAACGATCGTAGACTAAGGATAAGTCTGCCTGAAGGTGCTCAATTTCCCTATTTTTATCCTCCCCAATTCTCTGCTCCTGGTTCTCCAGCGTGTTCTGAAGCGTCGCCACTTATTTGCCCAGGAGGGAAAACTGATCCTCATGCTTTTGCCTCCTTAACCTTTGAAGTTCAGTCAGGGTAGACGTCTGGAAAGAGACACGATATTCAGGATCACAAGATGGCAAGATTAAACTTTAACTCGCACAAAGAGAATACTTATTGTAAGGCAAAGAGAATTAATGACCCTGTAGATACACTCAAGAGACATCTTTCGGAGGGCGGACTTCAGAGAAAATTGGAACCGCTTAACCAACTGCATTCCTTCTTGCGGAACAATAAGATTGAAGTTACGGCACTCCATAAAGATCGTCACCGATCCTTCTTTAGAACTACGTCCCTCTCCAATCGAAATGGGTGGAGGAATGCAGTAGTCATCCAATACATCTACCAAGAGACACTGAGATCCCCGAGGAGACTGTTCCGATGTTTTTCCCAAAATGGGGATAGATGTTTGCATCACTGGAGGCTCCTCTCGCCTTTGCGGATCTCGAGCCAAAATGCTCCCGGTCACCTTGAGGAGTCCCTCATCGGAACCACCTCCCTTTTCGACCTCAGTAGGCGCGTCAAAGACTTCTGAGTAGCCGACTAGATATCCCCCTCCTGTTTTAGAATGTTTTTGAAAGGGCTCATGCTCTCTAGATTCGGTTTGCTCTTCTTTTCCAGCAGATGGGTTAGACGCCCTAGTCTTGGACCTTTTTTGTCGAGACTCGGGAGAAATATCAACCGCTTTCCTCTTCGTATGAGACTGTACTTTACGCTCAGTGGAAATCTCATTGAAAAGACGGGCATCGATGACAGACATAGTATCAACCAACTCCTTTCCCGGTTGCTCCAGCAAAAGAGGTCTAGTAATCCGTCATGTCTCATCTACCAACAAACCAGACAACAACAACATTTTATCCTCTACCAAAGAATCCACCCATAGACTCCGGTGATGTTCTTCACAATGGCGTCCGACAATTCACAAAAAATGAGAATGACGAAGGATATTATGAGTCCTCATATTTAAGAAAGACGCTTGATTAGCATTTGAAAGTACCGGAAGGAGATCCCTGTTCAGGAACCTCACATAGAAAAATTTCTGTATCCAGTACTTGTCTTAGGATTTACTGTTGAAGAACCTCCAGCGAGACTCCCTGCGAGTTTGGAGTTTATACCAGCCATGAGTAGAACCCTTGGAACTGCATCGTCCCAAAGAGAAAATGGCACAAAAAATCTCCGAATCAAAACGAACACGAAAGAACACTAATAGGGAAATTAGGACAATCATAAAATGCCAAGCGTTTAGGATAAGCAACGAGGGATGGACATTCCAGTACCTCAGAACCTCTACCAGCGGACCCGTATACGGAATCCTTAAGCCATACTTCACACATTGCTTATACATTGGGACACAACCTTCGGACGCATGACTTGCCCTATCTCTTTTACCTGGCAATACAAACTCGAAGTCACTTCCCATTGACATTTCTTTTTGAACTTCTCTTAAATTCTCTTTGGTTATGGTACTCTAGATATTGTCCACAGCTCACAATGAGAAGAAATCTTTTGACATTTTTCTCTACGAAAGGAGGTTTTGCAGATAAGAGTCAGAAGAACGATGAGGTTGATGGGGGAACGTAACCCTCCGATAAGGACGAACCTATATGAAGCGTACAGGAAACGGTTTACGAAAATCGAAGCGGCACAAGTCAAATTAAAAAGGGGCGCTCCTTTTTCGAAGATTATCACTCATGGCGTTTCTTTTTCCAAGAAGACTATGAGTCAGGGGCAAATGATAGGACATGACCTAAAATCCCAAACCAAACGAATCAATTCTCAAGAAACCCATAAAGAGCACATGCCGGCCAATATCTAACGGTCATCACAATAGTCTACCGAGGGGTCTCAGTTGCCCGACTCTACTGAACGATAGGGTCTTAGTCGCCCTGCCAACCGAACGTAACTCACCAAGTAAAGGTAATTGTCCCGATCGGGCAAACAAACACCGGCTTATCAATCGGATGAGTGCTGATTGACTCCTTATCAGTCAACGACCGAACGACAGACAGCATCCCTAACGATTTTAAAGGAAAGTCAGGTTTCCTTAATTTCGATTTCCTATTTCATAACAGTAACTTCAGGATCTTTCAAATAAGGAAAACATCCATTTTGAAGATGAAAGTTTTTTCTGATAAATGAGGATCGTGATCAATTCGGAATATTAATTTTCGAGATTTCCGGATCAGTTCGTTAAAGAAGGTAATGTGGAAATCTCCCAGCGGCGCACAACTCTCACAGGTATAACAAATCTCAAAACCTTCGAAATCAGGTACGCTCTCTTGACCTAACACTCGGGGCACACTATTCACAGGAAACAATTTTCCCTCAACTCTAAGTTTGTTTTCCATTCATACAAAAATCGTTTTTTCTGACTTGAGCGTCGGAGTCTCCCTGCCGGAGCATCCTCCAACGGTTTTTGCAGATAGTTTCACTCATCAACGCCTACTGTTTGAGTAAAGAAAGAACCAATATTTGTGGAGTCATAATCCACCTCTAACACTATTCAATTTCATTTGTAAAATATCTTTGGTCCAGTTGGGCTTTTGGGGCAGTACATGGGGTCAAGTTCAGGTTCTAAAAAGTGGTCTGATACCTCAATCAACCTGAGGTTGGGCCAAACTTAGGGCCCTTATTAAGGGCCCGACCGCCCAATACCCACGCTAGTGTGAGCCGCGATTTCAGAATGGATTGACAGTGTTCCCCCACCCCCACGTATGCCCGAACTCTTAGGAGGGCCTTGCTTCGAGATTTTTTATCACATTGTAGCCTCCTATGATCACATTAAAAGCATATTCTCTTGAATTTTCTGGCTGGATGGAGTTTGGCGCCGCATTTATTTGAGAAAGCTGTAGCATTAATGCACTCCGATGAAAACTGAATCAACAAATTTGGTGTTATTTAAATTTGGATGGTTTTTTAGTCCATTTTATAGTGAAAAGAAATGCAATTTGTTTTCCATGACATACTAATCCAACTTGGAAGGAAAAGATTTTAGGCATTATTAAAATCTCTGAAAAAGCCTCTAAATTAGATTTATATTCAGACTATTATTAATTATTGATAAATGACATGCATGAATACTAGTTAAAATAAAATGGGGAGAAAAGAAAAGAAAAAAAAAATTATTACATATATTATTTAGAATCTCTTAATTCTGATAAAAATGTATCATGACCTTGTGGTAAAATGTGTATTTAGAAGGCCCCTAAGAGATAGTTTAGTGATCACAATCTCCTCTCATAACCTGAAAATTCTAAATTTGAATCACTGTATAACAAAAAAAAAAAAAAGAAAAAAGCTGTATACTTAGAAGACTTGGGCAAAGTGTCTGTGCAGCCATGGAATATGCGCACATGCTACATTGTAAATTTCATGGTTGAGCACAAAATTGGCAATATATAAACAACTTTTGGAACAAGGGGGGGGGGGGGGCGGAGGTATCTTCCTTACGGAAAATCAAACAAACTTTTGGATCATAGCTCTCACTTCATCAATAACAAGCCATGCTTTATGCCCACCAATTACTTCCTCTTTCATCTCTCCATCTTTCCATACCTGCAACAAACAAAACCCATTTGTTCATCAGCTCTCTTTGATCTTAATTAATTGTTGTCACAATTATGATTAGGATAAATATTCATTCAAGTAAAGAAACTTACTTGGATTGTTGGCATTTTCTGTAGTCAAAGAGAAGCAGTCTAAGTGTAAGCATCATCATTTAGAGAACAAGATCTTTGGTGGAAAACACAAAGCTCTCTACTTACAGAAATATTTCCACGCTTGACTAGAGCTTGAGGAACATTGTTGACATCCACGCAATAGAACTTGATCCTGTATATTCAAAGAAAATTTCAGAATCAGAAGTACGAACCATCCTTCTCATTTTTCCATTAGACAACGAAAAGAAACAACTTAGATGGAGCTGCATTCATCAATTATTGTTGGAAGTCTGATGTGAAGGGTCAATGTTTGTGGATGTCCACAGTGGGTCGACCTAATTGACGCACTTTCTACCCACCAGCCCAAGGTAAAGCTTTCAAAACAAGTCTCAAGCAAATGCTTTTGTGTCTGTGTGCGCGTGGCTAAAAGGAGGTAAGACACAAGATAGAAAGAAACATGAGAAGGATCCGTTTATGAATCTTTGTTTTCTAGACATGGAAACGACGATCCTATGTGTTCTTTTGCCAAACTCTCAACAAGGAAATCAGAATTTGAGTTGTGAATTGAGTGTGGTTTCTGTTTTGTGATTCCATGCTAACAAAAGCATGTGATTCAATTCTTTTAATCCAAATCTGGCATATTGTAGACGTTGGACAAGAGGTAATTATTCTTGAATTTCTTGTCTGATGTTGTGGTTATTCCAATTATTATGCAACACAACATAGCACAATTTTAAAAAATTTTAAATGACCAGAACAACCCCATAATACAAATATATGCACTGCATCAAATTATGCATGCACATGAACTGGGGATTTACAAGGAAGAACTGCGCAAACCCATGCACCACAATCAAACAGTTGCTCAGCGGTCAAAAATAAAAAAAAAGTAACAAGTCAGCTATACTGTTCATTAATATGGTTAAAATATCGTTGACGTAATTAGAATAGGATTTCAGTTACTTAATCAACGTAAAAGCCGATATTGGGAGACCTCCCCTATAAAGGATCTCATAACAGGTTGATCCAGATTAATCGGGACAAAATTTCAAATACTAAGTGGTGGTCATGCCAGGAAATCAAAAAAATAAAAAAGGTTAAAATGCGTGTCCCATTTGTCTAGTCCAGCAGAAGTCTATTTTGCTTTCAACTCTTTCCTTTTTTTTTTTAACACTTTTTGATATTAACATGCTATGCTTACAATTAATTCTTAAAATGTGTGTATGTGTGAGAGAGAGACAGAGGGAGAGTGGGGGAGAGAGAGTACTTGGTATCATACTCGGCGCCCAATTTCTCCAGTTTAGGCTTCAAATAAATGCATTTCCGGCACCAATTAGCCATCCTACCAATAAATTCCATCCAAAAAAAAGAAAAGAAAGAAACCCATAGTTAGCAAAGCACTTACTCAAGTTGCACAAAACAAACATAAATTAAGTAGAAAAAGGTACAACATTACAATGTTCAAATTAAACTACTTCAACATTAATTACAAAATATTAAAAAAAAAAATTCCAGACCTACTAAAAGATCATGAGAGGGAGAGAGAGTGAAAGAGAGAGACCAATCAATGAGTATGGGCTGGGAAATTTCTTTAGCATGGAGCAAAATCTGATCAAGCTGATCACAATCCTTGATGGGCTCCATCTCTACAGCGGCAGGTCTCGACTCGGGCCAGAATGCTTTCACCCTCAAATTTCTCCTCCCAATCTTCTTCCACTCTTCCTTTTTATAATACCCAATTCCAAATACACCACTTCTAAACAAATATACACTTGATGATTGTTGTACTAGTATATCTCTCTGATTCAGTTCTCTCCACACAATGTGTGAATTTGGTGCTAACACTGACATCTCTCTCTCTGTCTCGCGGTGATGGGTCAATTAGAAATACAGGGGATTGATTCAAATTCTTGTTGAATTTTAGAGAATGAATTGAAATTTTGCAAATTTGTCTTCGGGTGCTTGTTGGTTTTCTCGGGAATTGAGAGCGAGTAAGGGGAGAGAGGGAGCTTATCCTTTAAAGGTGGACTCAGGAAATTGGGAGGAAGAGAAGGGACTGTGCGATGCCACTCTCCAAGTTTCAAGAAATGGAGGGCCATGATTGGTTGTCTTCATGTGAGATACGCATATATTGGCCGGAACTCCCCAAATTTCATACCATGAGCCGATAATAGTAGGCCGTAGGCCCATTGCTAATTGAGATATCGCAGTAAGATTTTGGACCTAATGGGCTGCATTAGTTAGACAGTTGGTTATTTGCTATCTTCTTCTCTCTATCTCTCTCTCTCTCTCTCCCTTGGACTTGGTTCACATTCAAAAATTCATTCCAACTGATCTGGGTTAAGCTGGCTGAGATTTCTCTTTTAAGGGATAGGGCTCTCTCAATGTAATTTACTATATTTTTAGGATTTGAACCGAAGAAGAAGATGATGATGATGACGGTGATGATGCAAGAGCATTCGGGCCAATTGCCTTCTACTTCTTTTTTTTTTTTTTTCATTTCATTTAGGGGGTGGATTCATGTAATGCTAATGGGTCATCTCGTATTATTATTATCTTTTTTCCCACACTCATATACCCAGCTTTATAGGGAAATTTTAAAGTTGTATAGATGAATTACGGGCCATTTTCACGTCTTATTTTCCGATATAATTGACTTAATATAAAAGTTATTTTTTTTTCCTTATTGATTAACTCTTAGATTGGGTTAAATATGTTTTATCGGAAGTCCCCGAAGGGACATTAAATATGTTTTATTATTAGATTTTTAATATTACAATAGGACATTTTATTTGTAATGCATTATTGTTGTCTTATTCTTACTGTTACTCGATTTGTAAGTTTTATTTCTATAACTTTAATATCATATTTAATAATGCTAGATAAATTAAATTTTACATAATAGTTGGTGAGTATATATATTAGGAGAATATATCGAAAGGTTTTGTGGGGATGAGAGCACTTTCCATCACCACACTTCTCTGGATCACCGCAGCAAAATAGGCTTGCAGAACAGAAGAATCTTGTGCTCTTGGAGAAAGTATCTAGAATGTTGAGCAATGGTAGTCTCTAAAAGGACGAAACCAAGATCGACCCGCTTCCTCCTCCATTGTCCCAGCAGAAAACTTCCTATAGAAACCTCACAAAACTTCCAATAGAAGCCACACAAAATTTTCAATGGAAGCCACGCAAAGTTTCTAAGGAAAACTTCAAGCAACTATATAAGCATGTGAGGATGATATGAGATGATAAGAAGAAGAGAGAAAGAGAAAGAGAAAACAAAGGGATAAGAGAGAGAACACTTGAATTTAAAAAAGAGTCTATAAATTTCTACCCTTTCGACATGAAAACCATCCTTTGTCAAAACTCTTCACAAGAAAATCATCGAAAGATTTGGGTTGTGAATCGTGTGTGGCTTCTGTTCTGTGATTCCACATTGATCAAAGGAATAAATGATTCAATCAAACATTCGATCCGGATTAGGTCTGGCAATCGAGTTTTCTGGACCGAGCTTTACAAGGCTCGGGCTCGGCTCGTTTAAAATTTTATGGGTTCGACCTCGAGTTTGGATCGAGAAATCTCAAAAAATCTAGGCTCGAGCTCAGTTCGAAAAATTAAAAGGGTTTCGGGTTCATTTCGGGTTAGACTCGAACTCGAACAACATTTTTTTTTTTTTTTTTTTTTTACCTACAAAATTTCTTTAAATATACAAAAAATCATTTTTTTTTAATTTTAATAATTTCAAAACAATAACAATCAGAGTCTTAATCTCAATAATTGGAATAGGATTTGGATTAGACATATATATACGCAATCTTTCCCTTATATTTTTGCAAAGAGACTGTTTTCATGTTTCGAATCCATAACAATCCGACCGTTGTACCAAGATTCGATCAAAAAAATTTTTTTTATTGAAATAATGAATGCTGTAAACCATAGTATTTTTCAATTTCAGTAAATTTTGAAAATTTTGATCAATTTTCTTAAAAATCTTGATCCATTCCATTGACCGATTTAAGAACAATAGAACAATACTTTTAAACCTCTAGTGATGAGGATGCCCATAGAATAAAACCAAATGATCAATTTCCTTTCTAGTTGAGGCCAGTTTTGCCACTAATGAGAAAATCTTTTGGTGATGATGAAAAAAATAATAAAGGAAGAGCCGCAGTTGGAGATCATTCTCATCGATCTCAAAAGGTTTCTGTTGCTGTTCCAACACGAAGATGGACTTCTTGCTCTGATCTTCTACCCTTGCTTGTGCTTTGTGTAACAGATGAAGAATTTTCATCTCCACAATATCCTCGAAAATTCTTTCTTTGATTGCATCACTCTCCGCAAATTGTTTTAAGGTTGATTGACTAAGCTCCTAGCTTTCTACATTTTAGCAAGACCACGCAATGTAGCTAGTGCTTCAGAGACAAGAGTCGACGAAGGGGACACTATAGACCGGCGACAATTTTGTGAGATATTTAGTGCTGTGCAAGCTACTTTGTATAGAAATGAGTTTTAAGTTAATATGACGAATCAAATCTTGTTTTTAGATTGATGAGATCAAATCAACTGAATTACAATTTATTTAATTTTGAAAAAAACTCTTCTCAGTTTCAGCACTTTGCTATCTTCGCATCATCCTTCAAAAGCGGAAGTAAAGTAGTTAGAGGATGAGGAGTCCTAAACTCATTGAGTCTTTAAGAATGTGAGTGGTTTAAGGAGACTATAAAATCAGTACGACGGTTCCCTACCCTGATTGTATGACGGACAGCCACAACATTTGCTGGTCTTTGAATGGTTTTCCTAAAAAATAAAGAAAAAGCAATTGATCACTGGAACTAATTTATTTAACCTTGGTTAAGGCAATAGAAAGGACATAAGTTTTAGATTTTCTGCCAAAAAAAAAAAAAAAAAACTCAAAATTGTTGATTGCAACTTCAAATTTACATAGAAATCATTACAAGTTTAAATTTGAAATTTCGTGTAGAGGTGATGGTTATATCCACATAGAAATCCTTAGATCTGGCAATGAATTGGGGACATGTAATAGATGAACTGTCAAACTCTTCTTGTTTCTTAGATGCAAAATGTGATCTTCCTTCCAATCTGAACATAAATAGAACAATTGCTAAGTGCTAACAGAGCAAGATTTTGAAGACAAAAAATTAACAGCTAATAGAGCAGAATATCGACAATCAACTAGGAAAGAGTTCTTTAGTTCTCAGAAAAAAGAATAAAGTACAAAATTTCAAAGACTCAGTTCCAACATCCCAAAACCCTAATTCAAATCAAGAATCCTCAACATAACCGAAACCCTTAACATAATTGAAGACCCAATTCCAACATTCAAAAACAAAACCCTAATTTAAATCAAGAACCCCCCAAAAAAGGCATAAAACCCTAATTAAACAAATTAATAAAAGAAGGGAGAGGAGATTACTAAGAGAAAGAGATTTGCACCTTTTGATCGGTAAACTAGAGAGGAGAGCTCTTCTTTTGAATACAGGAGGCCGAGAGAGTGAGGGAAGGTGTTGGTTAGGGTTGGGCATGCACACGAGACACGGACACGACTTAGGTTAGGGATAGGATATAATAGAGACTCTCAACTTGGGTTTTGACTTTTGGGCTTCTTTTTTTTGTTAGACAAAAAATAAAAAATGTCAAATACAAACAGCTACCCACCCTATACTATATACATACACCACATGCTGCTTAATGTTAAACAGGCCGAGCTTGCATCTGGCCGAACCTACTTATCTCCAAACTTGGCATGTAATTAAATCGACCTAAAAATTAGGGTCAAGCTCGACCCGGCTCTAAATGAGCCAAGCTCGGCCCTTTAAAACGGGTCGAGCTCGAGCCGGCCCGACCCAATTGCCAATCTGAATTCGGATTCCACTGAGTGGTTGGACGTCAGACAAAAGGTAATCCATTTTATGTTTTGAATTCTTTATCTAACGCTGATGATGTCATGCATTCCTTCACTGGAATCAAAATTATGTGTGATTGGATTCATGCTTTGAATGAACTGTCCTTTGCCTGAATTTTGAAATCTTGAGCTAAAGCTTTTATAGTGGTTTTATATGTACTTATTTCGACGTCATAAAACTTCACATGATAATGAACTTGCATATAAATTTTTATGACAAGATTCAACTCAAATAATGTTTATGAATGTTTTCTGAAATTTATGACATATTATTATTCATGTTTTTGGATAAAAATTAAAATTAATTAGATGAAAATTCAAGATTTTCTTTTTTTTTTTTTTATGAATTGTTCATTTGTATGATTATTTATGTATATATCTATGCATGTTCATTGTGCATGCTTTGAAATGTAAGATATATACATGTTTGTACCATATTTGTGGAATCTTTATCCTAGTAAGAGTATGAGATGGTTGAGTTAAGACTCTCAATCTAAAAATTTAGTGTATATATATTAAGATAAGTTTACTTAGATATCTTAGTCTTCAAGAGATGATTGTGGGCTATGCAAACTTTCGATTTTGTGCTTTCTATGTGTAGTAAATATTATTTCAATGATATATTGTAACTGATGAGTTTCGGTGCTAATAAATACTTTATGCTAATATCTATATGCCTTATACAGAGAAAAAAATGGTTGTTATAACAAAGAATATTATGGTCGAGTTAAATAAGAGCGAGAAACTGAATGGTGATAATTTCGATATTTGGTATCGAAGAGTTCACTACATTCTTAAAGAGTAAGAATGTTTGGAAACTCCACATCACAGTGTGAAAGAAATAGAGTTTAGTGATACTCCTTAATAACAAAGAGATCATGAGGCATACAAGGTTTGAAAAAAAAGAAAAATAACTATACTTCCCTACGTTGCTGAACTGTATGCAAAATGATCTATTGGTTAAGTTTAACCTATACCAAACTACTCATAAAATGTGGAATGCTTTGAAAGTAAAGTTAGGAGTGAATTCATCTACTAAACTCAGGAGGTTTGTAATCACATTTGATACATATGTGAAAAAATAACATTACTCGATGAAATAGCATCAGAGGGAGATGTCAAATATGATTAATAAGTTGAAATCTGCTGGACATATATTGATAGATGAACAACAGATACATACTATTAATATATCTTTTTCTCAAAGTTGGAAGCTAATGAAAATAAATATAACTCACAATCCTAATATTAAAATATTTGAGGATATTAGGACTTGTATTGAATGGAAGATGAGTGCCTGGAGGTAGTTAGATCTTCCAGACAAGTTTATGTTGTTAAGTCTAGTTCAAACAGAGTCTCCAAATGAGAAAGGAATAAGAGATTTTTGAAGAAAAGTATTCCAAATTTTAAGAAAACTAAAACTGATCACCATAAAAGAAATAAACACAGTGATAGAAAGAAAAAAGATAAGAGCAATCAAATATGTAATAACTATGGCAAATTGAGCCATTATACTTGTAAATACACCGAGTCAAGAAAGATATTATTCAAATTTTTTTCACATAATATTTATATTTCTAACATTGTTAGACTCATTGAATTGAATCATTTTTGGATTCTTGACTTAGGATCAATCGACCATACGCTACAAAAGAGACGGTTTTTGCGACAGAATTTAGAGACAAAAAAAATTTATCGCCAATTTGTGATGAAATTAGCGACAAATAAAGCTTTCCTCGCTAATTTACAATGAATTTTATGATAAAAAAATATTCGTGGCCAAATTAGTAACGAATAAAATATTTGTGACAAAATTCGTCGCTATTAGCCATGAAAAAAATTTATCGCAAAAGTCATTGCAAATTAACGACGAAAAGGAATTTCGTGGCTAAGTTTTGCCATAAATCAAATATTCGTCGCGAAATTTAGCGACGGATTTCATTTCCTTTGCTAAATTTAGCGACTAAAAATATTTTATGGTAATATTTCTTGCTAATTAGTCATGAAAGTATTTTCGTTAAAAAATTCGTTAGTTATGAAATATTTCCATCACTAAAGTCATCACTAATTATCAATGAATAATTTTTCATGACTAAATTTTGTCACAAATCTATTTTTCATCACTAAATTTAATCACGAAAATATTTTCGTTTCAAAATTCGTTACTAATTAGCTACGGATATATTATTCATGGTTAAAGTAGTCATTATTTAGTCACGAAAAACTAGTCGTGGCTAAATTTATCGCTAATTTATATCACTAATTAAAAATTCATGACTAATTTCATGGTTAAATTCATTCTTTACTCTATTATAAAATATTTTCAATCGTGTCTCTTTTTTGGACATTTTTTGAATAACGGAATCGAATTAAAATACATAATAAACAATATTATTCTCACCAAATTGATAATTTTTAGATAATGAATAATCACTACAAAATTAAAGTGTTATCTGGTGACTTTTATTGTGAGTGGGCTTTACTAACGGTATTTTATGACCTATAGTGATAATTTTAATGAAACCGTTAGAAAATATATATATTTTTTCACAGTATAAAATTGTCCATCGAGGAAAGTTTATAAACCGTCAGCAAAGTTAACAAAACTGTATATAAAAATCAATGTTCAAATTTGATGATTATCATTTTTGGTCAGTAAATGTAGTAATGTTTAGAAATGATTTTGAAATAGTTTCTATATAACTTTTCTTTATTGTCTTCTTAACAATAACTTTTACATATATTTTTTATCTATGTTAACTGATATATTTTATCGTCTGTAAATGACATCTACCATTTAAACAGTTATTACTTATCATCAATAGATGTGGCAACTTTAGTCACGATTTGGAAAGTCTCTATTTGGATTTTTTAACCATACCATATTTATAAACTTATACTTATATTAACATATAAATTGCACTGTTTGTAAAAAGAGATATTTAATTAGAACGGTTATTTATTATCGCAGTAAATGTTATAATTTTATGATAAATTATGGTAAGATTATGATATAAAATAAAATAGTAGTAACTAAAATAGTGATAAATATTTTTATTAATTAGTAGTAATAAAATAGTAATATAGTAGTAATTTAAATTATAGTGAGTTTAGGGTAATCAATAGTAATATAATAGTAGTGGTAAAAAGATAAAAGAATAAAAATACAAAAGAAAAAAAAAAAAACAAAAAAAAACAAATCAATAAAGAAGGGGTGGTTCCATCGCGCACCCCCTACTATGTTGAACTTTTTGTTTTTATTTTGTTTTTTATTATTTTTTATTTTATTTTATTTATTATTTATTATTTTTTATTCTTTTATTTATTTTATTAGTTTATTTTTTGCACGATGAGTTTTTTTTTATTCTTTTATTTTTAATTTTTGTTCTTTTGTTTTTTTTTTCTTTTGATTTTTTGATTTTTTTATTTCTCCCATACAAATGCATGGTAAACTGCACATTTTTGATATTTTTTTCCTTTTCATTTTCAATCAGAATTAAATTTAGCGACAATTCGTTGCTAAATTTAATCAATATATTCTCATTTTCAAAATCCATCCAAAATTTTTACTCTTCTACCTAAAATTTTTTACTCTACCGCCGCTCTCAATTCATCTCTCTCATTTTCTCTAAATTGTAGTGAGTTTAGGGTAATTAGTAATAATATAATGGTAGTGATAAAAACATAAAAAAATAAAAACACAAAAAAACACAAAAAAACAAAAGAATAAAAACACAAAAAATTAAAAAAAAATAAAAGAAACAAAAAAACCAAAAAAGAAAAAAAAAATTAACAAAGGAGGGGTAGTTCCACCGCCGGTGGAACTACGCCTCCGATGTTGAACTTTTTTTTTTATTTTGTTTTTTTATTCTTTTTTATTTTGTTTTTTATTTTTTTATTAGTTTGTTTTTACGTCTACTATGTTGTGCTTTTTCTTTTTTATTTTGTTTTTTCTATTCTTTGTTTTTAATTTTTTTCTCTTTTTATGTTCTTTTGATTTTTTTGTTCTTTTATTTCTCCCGCACAAATACGCGGTAGAGTGCACCTTTTGTTTTTTTTTCAATCGGAATTAAATTTAGTGACGGATTGTCTAGTTTATCACTAAATTTAACCTATGTACTCTCATTTTCAAGATCTATCCACATTTTCACTCTCTCGCCTAAAATTTTTACTTTCCTGCCTCTCTCAATCCACCTCTCTCATTTTCGCTAAATTTAAATGGAGGTGAATTTCTCTTCCCAATGCATAAGTTTTTGAACTATTGACTTAAACCCAAGGCTTTCACTCTCCCACCATCCATCTGCGACTACTGAGGAACTTTTATCTGCACAAGGTTTCAAACTGCTGAGCAACTCTAGTCGACTGCTAAGCAACGACGGCTATATTAGGGGACGAAGGACTATGTCGGATTGCCAAAGAGAACGCCTGTTGACGTTCAAACTGTTGTTTTGACCTTGGCGTTGAAAAGTCCAACGAGAAATTGCTTCAATTGCTGAAGGATTTGAGGCGAGGACAGCAATGAAGACAGTTTCGAGCAAAATCCAGCTCTCATCGATTGCCATCGACATCAAATTTTGCCTTCAGTTTTTGGCGATGATGGCAGCGAACTGTGGCATGTCAAAACTTTACACAGGGTTTCGAAATGATCAAACAGTAGATCAGATATCCACATTCGGTGATCCATCTTCTTCTATAAGTAGATTGGACAGTAGTTTCTGATGACGATATTAGTGAAATGGACGACTATCTAGGGTTCTAGGGTTTCAAATAAAATAAAAAATAAAATAATAAAATAACAAAAAAATAAAAATATAACATATAAAATGCTAATTTCAAAAATAAAGAGAAAAAAGATAGGTTAAGTTTAGCGACACATTAGAAAATCTGTCGTTAAATTTAGTGACGGATTCCACAATCAGTCACTAAACTTAGCGACGGACTATAATTTTATCACTATATCTAGCGACGGATTTTAGAATCCAATGCTAAATTTAGTCACATATATAGAATCCGTCACTAAATTTAGTCATGAATTTAAAATTTATCACTAAATTTAGTAATGGATTATGAAATGTGTCGCTATATTTAGTCACGAATTTCAAAATCTGTTGTTAAATTTAGTCACGAATTCTTTTATCCATCGTTAAATTTAGCAACAAAATTATTGTCCGTCGTTAAATTTAGCGACGAAATTATAGTTTGTCGTTAATTTTGTGACAATTTTTTATTTTTCATCATTAAATTTTTACGACGCGCTATTAGTGATAGAAATTTTTTCATGGTTAAATCCGTCACTAAATAAATTAGCGACAAATTTTTTTAAAATTTCTGTCATTAAATCTGTCATTAAAATCATGTTTTTTTGTAGTGATATAGTTAGTGACAGAGAATCATTTGTTAAATATCGTCGTATCCTGATTGATTTGAAATAGATATATATATATATAGGAAATAATGTCAGGGTTGCTGTAAAAAGCATTAACACTTGTAAATTGTGTTTTGAAGGTGGTCGCACCTTATTCGTACATGATAGTTTGTATGCATCAGACATTCGACGTAATATAGTGTAGATTATCGTCCTCATGCGTTTGGATTTTAATTTGAACGTTTGTAATAATGTTGTACATATTTGTTTTGACTTAAGTATGTTGGTTCCGCACATCTTGTGAATAATTTTTTTGTACTAGATGAGTGTAAAATAATGAAAAATTATGATGGTTGCTTATATTTGATTGCATTATCTTATGACCATAATGTAAACGCAAATATGTGGCATACTAGATTGGGCCACATTGGACAAAAGAGAATGCACAGGCTATCCAAAGAGGGACTTTTGGACAGATCTCAAAAATAAACTTATCAATATATGAGCATTGTCTATCAAGAAAAGTAACCAAAAGAAAAAAAAACTATTTGATTTGAGAACCAGAGTAGATCTTCCATTATAATTAATTCATTCTGATATATATGGTTCAATAAATATGAGAGTAAGACGTAGAGTATCATATTTCATTACTTTAATTACTCATAAATTAGAAGTATTGGATTGTTTTAAATTATATTTGAAATTGGTTGAGAATCAATTAAACAAAATGATTAATACGATAAGGACAGATCGTAAATATGAGTATCTGTCAGATTAATTCAAAAATTTATGTGATGAAAAAGAGATAACTCCCGATACTTCACAATAAAATGGTGTTATAGAAATGAGGAATAGAATTCCGCTATATAGTTGGATATCAGACAAGAGCTAATCCATTTTATGTTTTGAATTCTTTATCTATTAAATTATAAATATTTTAACTATTTCAAACAAATATTTAATTAAAACTTTATCAAAACCTAATAAATACAATTTTATATAGAATTTGTTTTATAATTGATTTGATTTATTTAATATTACTTTATTATGTTTGATACCTTTAGACTCCATTTTGGTTGTGGTATGCAATGAGCTCTCTTTTTTATCATATGAGATTTAAATCTAAATTATAAGATTAAAAAAAAATTATAATCATTAAATTAAACTGATCCGATAACACCTCTCTCTCTCTCTCTCTCTCTCTCTCTCTCATTTATACGTGGTGGTGTAGGTCGTCACGGGGTTATTCTCTCTTTCTCTCTCTCATTCATGCGCGGTGGTGTAGATCATCATAGGGTTATTTTGGTTGACACGTTATTGGCTCCTTGTGGATCTCTTGTCTACTTTCCAAATGGAGTAATTCTAGTGAAGACAGGATCCACCGAAATATTTTTTCCATTTCTTTCACCCAGAATTTCCATTTTTATTTTGCCCTTTTCCCTTTCATAATTAGGCACATCACATGCATGTTGTTCAGCATATGATCCTATTTTGTCCCCCCAACTTGGCCGTGCCTAACCCTATTTCTAGAGACATCCACCGACTCTCCATAAATTCATTTCTTTCTCCTAACAACAATTGTAACTTTCTTCCCTAGGAGTTACTTCCTAAACCAAAATGGCAATCTAAAAATTCCTTCTCTTCTTACCGCAACTGTGAGTTATTGTTCTACGGATTATTCCTTTCCCCGCACCATGAAAAACCACTGGTCCTTAACTAGAACCATTAGAAGACAAAATGAAGAAAAAAAAAAAAAAAAGATTCAATCAGTTTATCAGAATTGGGGACTATGACCAAAGAAAGGGCGCCATTTGGATGTAGAATGCGACTTTGGGTTCAAACGCTAGGTGGTGCTGGCTTACAGGGTCCCCTCATCCCTACCCTAGACTTCCTATATGAAGGATTTTCGAAGTCCCTTCAGATTTGTGAACATTATTGTTCAAATTCAAAATCTTCGCAACCTCCATTGGAAGGTTCATTTGGGTCCCCTACCCAAGTCCCATCTCTGTCCCTTCCCCTGCCCTCTTCTTTTTATCCATGAGGACCACAAACACAAACTCACACGCGCACACACACGATATGAAAGAGAGAGCCATTAAATAGTGCAGTTGGGAAAAGCACACCTGCAGCCAGTATTAGCAAATCGTCCTTACTTCCAAAATGACCTACCAAATTAAGGACATTTGATTTGATATCCTAATAGTCCTACAAATGCGATGTCTACAATACAACCTTTCACAATAAGCATGCACAAGGAAATTTCTTTGAACTAGTAATTATAATTTCAGCTCTCACTTCTTTTATTTGATAATCTCTTTGTTGATCTTCAACTAACGTTAACTTCCTTCTAAACAAGGAAATTATCATTAAAAATGGTAGAATCGATTGAATTTCTCAAACTTTAACTCAATTTTTTTTGGTTTTAAAATAAAAATTTTTTGACCCTTTTGAACTATTTGTACATTTTATCTCTACGAAGTCAATTAAGGACACGCACAAATGGTAATGGGACCTACACTTGAAAAGTAGCATTGTTACTGACAAAAGGGGCACAACCATTACGCGATTGATCCTTTCAACCTTGTGCTTGCAGCAAGAGATCCCATAGCTCATTGAGTCCTCGTAAACTTTGAAATCAAATATCAAGTGGCAAACTTACTAGTTTTATATAAAATCTTACGTCAAAATATGTGTATTAATTAATATTTAATTAATAAATTTAGAATTTACAACTTAATTTTAGTTATTATCAATAGCAAGTTGTCATGTTTAGACCAAGGAAGGTTGGTTCGCACTTAAAAATCAAAATTAGATTTAAAATCTAAAATTTTAAGAATAAGTTTTAGAAACTCGTATTTTCATTTGAATTTTAGATTTCTCACAATTTGAAATTTCATTCCTAAACTCTATTTTCATTCAATTAATTTAAATAAATCATATGAATTTCAATTCTGATAGAACCCATTTCGTAAAGCTCACTATATAGAATGGGTTTCGCCCAACAGCGGCATAAGGCCCGCAATCCAATGCGTACAATTCATTCACACAGAATTGAGTCTATGTCATCCCGTTTTACCGATGAGATCTATCTCTCTGAACGAATTTCAGTCGCCCCGATCATTCAAAGAAGAAAACGTTGCGATAAGGAGAAAAATCTCCCCGCATAATTCAACTTCCTAAATGATGACCATATCAAATTTTTGATGTTTTGGAATCTCCGGATCATTCCACAAGGAAACTATAATTGCAACACCCTGTGATCACACGATTTTAAGAGGAATGCTATACAAAAACTCTTAATGCACCCAACCAGGTAAATTCTCTAACAAAACATAGGACACATAAAGATCACAGGGAGATCCGTCCTCTCTTCTTCTCAGTCTGTTTATCCTTCTGAAAACCGCTCTTTCTGATTTGAGCGCCGGAGTCTCTCTTGTCGAAACACTCTTTGGCGCTCTTTTGCAGGTTTTAAGCCTCTTCATTGAGCACCCGTTCAAGTCATAAGGATTCGGATCTGCGGAGTCAAACCCCACCTCTAACAGATTGACGCTGCTTATGGGAACAGATTTGAGAATTTTTATTGAACACTCAGAACTAATCAGACCAACATGCCTCTAAAGCGAAGAACCAGAGCAGTATCAAGGGTCGCATCTACAGTAGATGGCTATACCGCTACCCTTACTGATATAGCCCCTCCTACGGCATCCTCTCGACCTGTTGACAATCCTCCTGCTCACAACCAATCTCCTCGCTCGGAACAGGTCCCGCAACCTGGGTTTCAGGAACATCCAACCATGGTTTCTATACCAATACCTCCAGAATGGATCAGTCAGTCCCAGATGGATAGACTAGAGTCCAGAATTCAAGATATGAGTAAACAATTGGAAGGTTTTAGTTGCATTGTGAGGCTCGAGGTCCACTCTTCCTAGGGGGATTTGGACGCGATCGTCCTCGACGATGAATACCACCACTCAACTATGATCCCTAGGTGACTTCCCACTATAGCCCCGAAGATCTAAGAAGACAAGTTGAGTAACTTGTCGTCGATGAACTTAAGCGGGCCAATGCTCATTAAAACCATGCCCCCCTCTACTCTAATACTTCACCCTTCGACCCGAAGGTCTCTTCGGAACCAAAGCCCTGTGATGTGCTTTTGCCTTCCGTGGAAAAATATGATGGAACAACTGACTCTCATGACCACATGATGCACTTCGTGATGGTAATGGTTTTAAGAGACATGCCATGTGTAAGCACTTCCCTACCACTCTTAAGGGGAATGCATTAATATGGTTCAACTCTCTTCTGTCACTGAGTATAAAAACTTTCTCCCAACTTCGACAACAATTCATGACTCACTTTGTGATAAGCAAGAGAGCAAAGAAAAAATCCACCTCTTTATTGTTATTGCATCAAAAGGAGGACGAACCCTTGAGGGGGTTCCTGGAAAGGTTCAAGACAGAGATGATGAAAGTTCTGTCCTTGAACCACTCTATCACATTAGCGGTGCTGCTTATTGGGCTGCATCCCTCTGGTATGAAAGTCTCGATCACGAAAAAGCCTCCATCCACTATCCAAGAATTTTACTCCCGTGTTGAGAAGTACATTGCGACTAAAGATGCCGAAACTTTTGATCGAAGGAGGAATCGATCGTCTAGGAGAGAACACAGTTGATCGCCCTGACGGCTCTCACCAAAGAGAAACCGACCAGGTCCTCTGCCTCCTCGAAGGTTCAACACCTACACTCCTTTAAATAAAACTCTTAGTCAAATTCTGTTCTAGATCAGAGACCACCCTTATATCCGATGGCCTCCTCAGTTTATGGAGGATGATCCTAAGAAAGACAGAAGGAAATACTATCACTTCCACCGCGATTACGGTCACACAACTAACGACTGTAGAAGGCAAATAGATGAGCTTGAATTCTTTATCAGAAGTGGAAAGTTACAAAGGTTCATCAGTAGAGAATGAATGGATATGCCGCACTCCGATAGACAAGCACCGCCAAGGCGGAATGAACCGAACAATCGGTCGGTCGATCCACCACCGACTAACCGTCAGGATCGAGTCATTCTCCAAATTCGTGAGAAATGAGCGCCTCGAACATCTCAACCCCCATCGGACATTCCAAACCCCTCAGACGGTACACAAGGAAATAAAACCGAACGCCTGATCGCACCCATTTTCTATTTGCGTAACGTCTGTGTCCCTCTTCCGCCAAAAGTACTAGCAACTCATGTTGAAAAGAAAGCAAAATGTAAGTGACCGATCATCGATTCCACCGACGAAAACCGAGTCGGTGTAAATCCAAATCGCCACGACCCCCTCGTCATCATTGCCAAAATAGACTCATATGAAGTCCAAAAGATCTTTGTCGATTAAGGAGCGGGGTATGACCTCCTATACTGGGATACTTTCAAACGAATGGGTTACAACCCCGTACATCTATAATCCCATGTGGGTCTAGTCAAGGGGCTTTTTGGTGAATGAATATATCTCGAAGGGATTATTCTTCTTCCAATCACGTTGGGCACGCCCCACAACCACACGATAGCTACAACGACCTTCAATGTGGTCAATCTCCCCTCGCATTATAACGCGATCTTAGGAAGACTAAACTTGAACGTCTTAAAAACTCTACCTAGCACTAAACACATAAAGGTAAAATTTAAAACTCCACTTGGAGTTGAGACCTCATCCTGCGATCAGGAGTTTTCAGCCTCCATCCCAAAATAGTCGCACAGTACATTTCGATGAGCTTCACATGTCTCTTATGTTCTTACTATGATGTTCCTCCATTTGATAATGAACACATATATGCCTTATTAATTGTATCCTACTGAACTCCCACTTCTTATGAGAAAGAAATACACAAACGAAAGGATCTATTTTCTCGAACAGGCGTATCTCCCCTAACGGGCTTTCGTTGCCCTGACCAAATGAAGGGATCTATCTCCCCGACTGGGCCTCCGTCACGCTGACCAAATGAAGGGATCTATCTTTCCGAACAAGTCTCCGTCGCCCCGACCAAACGAAGGGATCTATTTCCTTGAATGAGCCTCCATCGCCTCGATCAAACGAAGTGATCTATCTTCCTGAATGAGCCTCCGTCATCCTGACCAAACGAAGGGATCTATCTGCCTGAATGGGCCTTCGTTGCCCGAACTGATCAAAAGGGTCTATTCCTTTAATGGACCTCTAGTGCCTTGGCTTGGCAAAGGACTTTTCTACTCTCCTCCCTCCTAGCGAACATTCCTCAGAAGATCAGAGACAGTTATGAAAACACATGTTTAGAGAACGCCCCAAAACGGACCAACATTCCTTAAAAGAGTCTGGAATAACAGGATATAATCGAGAAGTCCGTTTGAGACTATGAAGGGAATATCCCTTGTTATCGACACATATCGATTGAAAAGAAACATGAAAGAATCTTTTATTAAGAATCATTGCGATACAATGGCAGGCTAGTGAGAAATAGAGGCCTCTCAGAGGGAAGTCTCTGCGTTAGCTGCACTCGTCTTAACTAGGGCACCAGTCAATCTAACAGAGACTACATCCTGACCCGTTGTATCCTACCTAGCCGCCTCCTTGACTGGAAGAAAGGCTCCCTCTAATCCCAACTGACAGATTATTTCTTTGGCGTCTCGTAGCCTCTTTGTCAACTCATGCTGAGTATTTCTAGAGGAAGCAACACATTGGAATAAAGTTTTTTCTGATTCAATTGCTCTCTGTTCTGTTACTTGGAGAGACTCCTCATGCAATTGAGCCAACATATCAGTAGTATGCAACCGTGTCTCGAAAGCCTTTTTCTCAATTTCCAATTGCTCACAATAACCTCGGAGATTCTTAATCTCTTCTTCCTTTTCAGTCAGCGAGGTCTCGAACGCCTCCTCTGTTCCTGTGTTTTTCTCCTTCTAATCGGTGGTGCCCCGTAAGGACTCAACTTGGGCATTTAATCGATAGACTTTCTCCTTCAAATGTCCAACAGTCTGTTTCCTCCGTCGCTCTTGGAATTCTGCTAGAGCCATTGTCTGTAGGAAAAGAGAAATTAGATCACTTTACGGTAAGATGAAACAAAACGAGGAGAATTCAGAAGACAATACCATTAAGCCAAGAGACTTACGAGCCCCACCAGCTTGCTCCATAGACATTTTGTGCAGCTTTAAATCGTAACGATGAAAGTCGAGCCGATCGACTATTTTCTCTGCCTCAGCTAAGTCCATGTAACTATACTACTTATCCACAGAGCTAATGGCTACCGTTTCTCTCTCCTTCAACTCCTTATTGCCATGAAAGGAACGGATGAGGATAGAAGGAGGGATAGTTGTTCTATCAAGTATCTTATGTTTCCCCTTAGAGAAGGCCATAGGGGAATCGCACTTGATAGGCCAGACAATTCTTCAACAAGTGTCACTGTCTCCCTTGACGCCCTAGCTTCCGTAACGACTGGTAGATTTCTGTCAAGTCTCTCTGATAGCGAATCTCCCTCATTCCTGATTCATAGAGCATGACCAGTGCCATTCGACCCCTCTGGTTCAACCTTGAACGTTTCTGACAGAACCAAAAACATGCGCTCCTCAATTTCCTCGTCCGCTTCATGTCCACTACCGATGGAGAATCATACTGAACCATCTTCCTCCTTTTCATTGGGGGAACCGCCACTAAGGTTTGGGTCTTAGACGGCCTATCGGTCTTTGTTGAAGAATGTCCTACGGATAAATCCTGATCAATCATGACCTCTCTCAACAAAGAGTCATCCACAAAACCTGAAGTGTTAGTCAACATGATCTCTTTTCGGTTAACTAAGAGAGTCCTGTCAATCATCCTCTTTTCTTCTATCAGCAAGCCCGCCAGAGATAGTATCTAATCATCTATCAAAGAATCGATTAGAATAACCCTTCACGTAGACTTCCAATAACTGCCAACCGAACGCACAAAGCGAAAGTGACGAGAAGGGTCTACAGGCTACAATCCAAGTGCAGGCCTTCCATCAGCACTAAGAAGCGTTGGCATAAGATCCTTGTTTCGGAATTCTAACAAAACCGCTAATTGGATTCGGGACGAATTTGCAGCCTATACCAATCTCGAACCAAACCATTTTTCATGCATCTTACCAAGGAAAAAAGGGCAGCCAAGACATCAAAATCGAAGCGAAAATGACATAACTCTAACAAGGAAGTCACAGCGACGATTAGGCACCAAGATCCAGGAGTTAACAAAGTTAAAAATATATTCCATCGCTGCAACACTTCAGTGAACGGACCGATATATGGTACCCTCAAATCAAACTCCACCATTTGTTTATACATCGGGACGCAGCCCTCTGGGCCCTATTCACTCTATCATTTTCTGTGACTGATATCAGGGTGTAATCATCACCTACTAGCATGGCGGTTTGAACTTCTTGGAGTTCCAACGCTGACATGACACTCCTAATGTTGTTAATATTTTGAACGGTAGAGCCTTTTGCCGTGCCTTTTACGGGAGCTTTCCTGTGCGAAGAGACGATTCGAAAGAAGAAAGAATGAATGCGAGCTAGTAGAAACGTCGAATCTCCTCTCAGGGAAGCATTTATAGGGATCACTGGAGATGGTTCACAAAAGCCAAAAAGGACATTCATTGCATTAAACGTTTGGCGTCTTTTCAGGAAAGTCATTACTCTGGTGCCTTTCTCACGAAACCACACCATGAGTCGGGGGCAAGTGATGAAACCCACTTCGTAAAGCTCACTACGTAGAATGGGCCTTGTCCAATAGCGGCATAAGGCCCGCAATGCAATGCGTACAATCCATTCACACGGAAATGGGTCTATGTCGTCCCGCTCGACTGATGGGATCTACCTCCCCGAATAGGTCTCAGTCGTCCCGACCATTCGAAAGAGCTTAATCCATGGAATCCTACTCACTAATCGTCCGACTCCCAATAAGCTTTACGTGGTCCAATCTACAAGAACATTTGGTAAAACCGAATACCGCTCTTCTCTCTATCACCCAGCCGATGGCTACTAAAAGAATCAAATGCTTCTATTCTTGGCTAGTTTCCTATTTCTTCACGAAAGGTATCTTCCTTATAAGGAAGAAAATCTTGAGAATTTAAACGATAAGGGGAAAAATCTCCCCGTATAATTCAACTTCTTAAATGATGATCACATCAAATCTTTGACATTCTGAAATCGTCGGATAATTCCATAAGAAAACTAGGGTTGCAACACCCCGTAATCACACGACTCTAAGAGGAACGCTATATTAAAACTCTCAATAAACCCAGCCAGATAAGTTTTCTAACCAAACACAGGACACACAAAGGTCACAGGGAGATCCGTCATCCATTCTTCTCAATCTGTTTATCTTTTCAAAAGTCGCTCTTTCTGACTTGAGCGTCTGACTTTCTCTCGCCAGACCATCCTTCGGTGGTCTTTTACAGATTTCAAGCCTCCTCATTGAGTATTCGTTCAAGTCACACAGAGCCGGATCTGTGGAAGCGAAACCAACCTTCAACAAATCCAATTCTTGATTCCGATTCATTTTAAACAAATGTCCCCTAAGCATCACATTGGCCATAACTCTACTAAACTTTGCAAATTTTTCTCCAAAACCACACACACACACACATATATAACCATAAAATTGCCCTAAAAATTATGTAAAATTCTAAAAATCATAACACCAGTTTTACATGTATTATTTTTTTAATAAAAAAATATAACTTGTATCTCTAAAATTATAATTTCAAATGCATATCTAACTTAAATCTATTTTTATTGTAGCACAGCTAAATTTAGCAAGTTATTGTTCCTCCCTAATTCCTATTACAATTGAATCTCTTTCCATCACCTAATATTGGCTAAGTGATTCGAAGGGATTGAAGTTTTACTAATTGTTATCCTCATTTTTTTTTACATTGTGATTTGAATCCGTGATCACCAGGTTGAGGGAAGGGTTGATAACCACGAGACTATTCTCTTGAGGTCTAATTGTGATCCTCATTTATTCATCATATATACTAGCAAGTCAATCGAACCAATTAAGCAACTATAGAAATGTATAGGGTTCCCACGAAGAGTGTCTATGGACTTCTTAAAAGTGCAAAACAGAAATGGAAAAAGAGCGAGGCTCTAAACAAAAGCGTTCAAAATGTTAATTGTGGAATTTGTCCTTTTTCCTCTAAAGGTCAAATAACCCTTGAAAAATGGGGTTCTTGGTGAGGGCCGTGGCTCAGTCGGTGGCAATAAGTGAGTTGGATGGGAGCTATAATGGAATAGGGGCCCTTACTTTGATCCTTGTCTAGTGATTGTCACCTGCAGAAGAAGAAAAAAAATGAAAGGGGCCGTCACTGTTCATCTTTATCTTCATCTTCATCTTCATCTTCATCTTCATCTTCAAGCCACCTTGGTCTCAAGTCTCTCAACACTTCCCTTAATGTATTCAAATTGACTCATCATCATATCTCTCTCTCTCTCTCACCCCGGATATTCTCTTTCTTCTATTCAGATTAACTCATCATCAATCTTAAGTTTCCATCATCAATTCCTTCTGCAGCGACCGGATTCCGCCATTGATGTCAAACGCGAGCTCTCCCAAACGCCAGTAGATTTAGATGTTTGTTTTTAAACAAAGCCGAAGCTGGAATTGATGGATGCAGATGACAGAGTCAAAATGTTTTGAGGGTCAGTTCACCATGAGGGCAATTTTGTCTATCCAGAATAACACATGGTATCCTCAAGAATAAAAACCTAGATTTTTTCAAACTTTTTATCCTCTACATTAAATGTATAAATTTAGTGGCCAAAAACTCTTGAATGTTAATTATGTTTTTTTTTTTTCTTCTTCAGCCTTTTCAATATTTGACCCCAAAAAATATTGCAAATAATTGAAATTGAAAATATATTAACATATAAAAAATAACATCATTTTTATTTTCTCTGGGGCTTTTGCGAAAGTTTATGCCAATTATGTTACATATTTTAATATAAAATATTATTAATCTGATAATAATTTAAATTTTGGTCGTAAAAAACTTTAATTTTTATTTGTAAAACCATTTATTTTTTATTAAAAATTTTACTTTGATTAAATAAATATTATGCGTTAAATAAGATAATATAATATTAAATTCAATTGAGATTTCGTGAAAATCACCTTGAGTTCTTTTTCTTTCCCAAATCTACAGCTAATGCCACGTGGATATGGGAAGCCTCGTGGACACGTGCTTTACAACTCAAAAGTTCACCTCAAATTGGATGTTTTTGCAGGAGACCTGTGTCATAAAGAATTATCACTCAACTGTCTAAAAAGAGGAATAGTGATTTATAGCCTCTTATATGTTAAAGAAAATAATCTAACTTTGCCTAATTCAATTTTTTTAAAGCCTTTTTTAAGATTAGAATTATTTTCTTATAAAAGAAGAATAATTTAATATTTATTCATAGGGTATTTAAGCGAGAGAAATTTTAAAATTTCATGGCATTACAGTAAAAAGGTCCATACGGTGTCCTTGTTTTCCAGTTGTAAGATTGTCACGTAGCTCACGATGGCATCAAACCAGAACCAATAAAAAAATACCCCAAAACAAGAATCGGAACACAGAATTGAGCACCGACAGAAATATGGGCAGAGATGCCGACGCGCATGAACAGTCAGGGGTCCAACCGTAAGTCCTCCTCCATGCAAATCTGTACGAATTCTCGTAAATATTCTCAAGGCTGCAATATGCCAAAAGGCCTCAGATATTGAAGTCAGCAAATGGACGACTTTCAAATCAATAGGGTCATGTGATGGTGAGTGCCAGTGTGGATGGGGGTTGCCTCAATTATTGACTAATGCCATCAACCAAATAATTTGAGTGCCCATGTTATAGAATTAAAGGGGGTTCAACCCCATTTTGGTGCAACTATATTTCATCCCTCGAATTAGTACATTTACTTTCTTCAGTAATAAGATGGAAAGTTTTCAATATATTGCCCATGTCTGCACCTACTTGAAGAAGGTTGTGGGCTAGTTTTGGTCTCTCATTCTCCCATGTTTAGTGCCTTAAAAGAATTATTTGATTGGCTTTTGGCTTTGGGCCGGCATTGCATTACAATGTTGCTGTTTAAAATAAAAAAGAAAAAGAAAAAAAAATGGATTGGAAGATAACAAAATGATAATTCAAATTGTTTTTGGGATGTTTACAATGTGGGAGGGGGAGAATGGAGGGAGGCATTGTAAGCTTCGTTGATGTGGTTGGAAATGGTGGACGACATATTGTTCCATATGGCACTGAGATGGTGACACTCTTTTTCTCATTCTCGTTGGAGTTTCATTTCCAATCTTTTTTTTTTTTTTTGAAAAAGAAAAAAAAAATTGATTATTACTTGTCTGATATCAACCACATGTACACACTGACTCACATTGTCCTTTTCATTTTTGGTTCAAATATCGAGAAAAGACCAATTTACTTTTACAATTTTCCACACCTGGTCCTCCATTTTTATTTTTTTTGGGATTTTGGGGGAGTGCAGAAGTCATAAAAGAAAACAGAAGAACAGAAAAGATCGGGGAAAAAAATCAAGAGCCCAGAAAAACAAAGATATGGCAGAAGATAATACAGCGACATCCATGTAAGTTGAATCTTAGGAGGGACTTCCAAACCTGGAGGGATATCTCCCAGGATTCTTGACTGGCGAGCCGGGAGAGGGTTAACTTCTTTGCGTACCCAATTGATAAATTCAATTTTAAATAATTAAATATATTAAATTTTACATTATTTAATTTAATATATTTTAAAAATCTATTGTAAGAGTATGGAAATTGTATAGTTTAACGTTTAGATACAAAGTAAAGTTAAATTCTTTTTTTATTATGGTATTATAATAAGATCATTGTATCGGGTTTTGATTTAAATTCGATTTTGTGGCCAGTGATGTTTAATTTTTACCGTGGAATTTATTTATTTATTTATTTTTCATTACTCTTTCTAAATTCTGTAAGCTCTGTCAACGTGCGCACTCGCTCACTCACAAGTCAGATGCAATTGGTGCAGGGTACGGAAAGTGCAATGTGGTATTGGGTTAGGTAAACAAGGGAAAAAGGAAGGATGATTGGCAACATTCTCTCTCACGGTCCCCAAGCGTCAATCTCTCTCTCTCTCTAGGATATATATATATATATATATATTAATAATTTTTTATAGATTAAACGAAACACCTTTGAAAAATCAACCACTAAATTCGATGGATTTAAGCTTTTAATAAAAGTAGTTACACTTAACAACTCACTCACACACCCACACCGAGTTGAGAAGTGGAGACCCGCATGACTCGAAAGGCACCAATTGGATCCTCACTGTTATTGCCCCCTCATACATCTTCTCTCTTCCGAATTACCCCTTTTGCCACTCCTCTCCTCATCCCCCTTCCTAAAAATATTTTACTTATTTCAAAATTGTTATTATTTTTTAAAAATTTAAGAAACATTTTTATGTTCGTCCAAATAGAAAAATAAATAACGCGATATGATGGAATTTCATTTCAAATTTCGAAAAAATCACTCAACCTTCTCCACGAGTCAAAACGAACATTCACGCATATTCCAGTACAGTGGCACTTTCGTTATTAATTAGAAACGTCAGGGCCCATTCTGATAAGTGCACTCTAGAATGCTCCCTCTCTCTCTTCCTTGACACATGTCTTCCTCCACTCACCATCCCCCACTCCTTGTCTCTCTCTAAAAATTCGAAATTTCTTTTTTATTTTTCCTCTATCTCCCTCTGCCTCGTAAAGCGTGCCCATATCACGGACTCTCTCTCTCTCTCTCTCTCTCTCTCTCATCCCTTGGTTAGTTTCTGGACTCTGCAACAACGAAAACACTTCGTGAAAACACTTTCTGCGCACCATGGCGGATTCAGGCAAGCATCTTGCCGTGGGTGGAGGAATAGTTTCGGACCTCAAGTCTCTCTCCTCTCTTCTCAGAACAAGAAGAACATTTGCTTTCGCTTATGGCTTCATTTTTGCTTTCGTTGCTTTCACTGTTTTCTTCGCTTTCAATCCTTCTTCTTCTTCTTCCTCTTCTCCTTTCTGGCTTAACAACATCTTCACCACAAGCACGAGTTCCAATTCCTCTTTTTCTTCCAAACAATTTCCTTCAATTTTCTCTTATTTCTTCTCAAATTCCACTCAACAACTGAATATTACCACTTATATGAACCCTAATCCAACAATATCAAACATACCCAGATCTCAAAATTCAAGTGTTAATAACAGCACAGAGACTTCAAAAACAGAGGAAAGTAAAGGTAAGATTTCTAAGTCCAATCAAACCATAATTGCGGCACCGACGTCAAATTCGACTCAACAAGTTCAAAATTCTACTTCTGCGAGTTCTCTTTCAACAAAACCATTCATACCGGGATCTCAAAATGATCGAAACAGAACAGAAACTTCAAAAAAAGGGGATAAAGGTGTAATTTCGACACCGAAGTCTCAGGAAAAGTCGAACCAGACATCGAATCCGATGAATCCTGCGCAGAAATCAAAAGGAGTTTCGGAGAAATCTATGAAATCGAATTTTACAGAGTCATTATCGAAGAATCAGAGCAATGGGAGTAGTTTTGCTTCTAGCGGAATTGAAAAAGAGTGGAGTGAGAATTTGATAAGTTCTTTAGTGGGTTGTGATTTTTACGATGGAGAGTGGATTATAGATGAGTCCTATCCACTTTATAAACCTGGATCTTGTGCTTTGATTGATGAGCAGTTCAATTGTTTCCTCAATGGTAGGCCTGACACGACTTATGAAAAACTCAAATGGAAACCTAAGGCTTGCAATCTTCCCAGGTTTGCCCTCTGTCGGTGCTCATTAATTTCCTTTTTTTTTTTTGCTTTCCCTTACTTTTTTTTTTTTTGGGTGTTAAATTTTGTGGATCTATTGTTCTTTGATTTTTGATTAACTAGGGTATCTTTCACTCAAAAAAGAAAGGTATTTTTCAGAGATCTTGGACTCTGTTCCCCCCCCCCCCCAAAAAAAAAAAATTTGAGATATGTTCAATTCCTTATTTCTGGGGTCTCTTTCACTTCGCTAGTATATGTTTTGATGAGTCGTTGTAATCAAGTTGAAAAGAACTAAATTAACTCGGGTCGTATGCTGGGTAATTTTTCTGGGACTAATTCTGCTCTATCTGTACTAATTTTGATGAATTTAATGTATTCGATTGAATATAAGCAAATTTCGTAGGGTTCTATGTTTCTTGTTAATATATTATGAGTTGATTTTTAAATATGCCTTCTCCATCAATTCATAGTTTTGGGGGTTCTGTACCTCTTCAGGCCACATGTAGAATAAATTTGAGATTTGAGAATTTTTTTTTAATTGATCTGTCGTGTGGAGATTGGCCCGTTTGAATCTTTTGCGGTGGTTATTAATAAGAAATTGATTGGTTTGAACTTGTAAAAAAATTATATTCAGGTTGAATGCAAGTCATATGCTGGAACAATTGAGAGGAAAGCGACTAGTCTTCGTTGGTGATTCTCTCAATAGAAACATGTGGGAATCCCTTGTTTGCATTCTTAGAAACTCCGTTAAAGATCAAAGCAAGGTCTATGAAGCCTCTGGTCGACACTATTTTCGCGGCGAAGCTTCTTACTCTTTTGTATTCCAAGTATGTAATTCACTTGCTCTTTATCCTTATTTACTACTATTATGTTCTACTCTTTAATGCTTTCTAATTTTGTTTTCTTGTTCTTTTTATTTGATTTTTTTTTGGGGGGGTGTTGTATAGGATTATGGCTTCTCTGTGGAATTCTTTGTGTCTCCTTTCTTAGTTCAAGAATGGGAAATGACCGATAAGAATGGAACAAAGAAGGAAACACTTCGGCTCGATTTAGTTGGAAGTTTATCAGGAAAATATAAAAATGCAGACATTATCATCTTCAACACCGGACATTGGTGGACTCATGAGAAGACTTCCCTTGGGTAATAACACTTTTACTAGTTTGCGCATGAGAATTTGCTTCGCATTTTTGTCTCATTATGTACTATAGAGCAATTTAATAGAAATTTCGATAATTAAGGCTCTCTTTAAAATGCTAAAATGGTTTCATTACAAAACCTAATAAAAGTCTATAATAGTTGAATTTCATATGGTTAGTTTCATGGGAAATTAACTTACGAATGCAAATGAAATTATTTACATTTGAATCGAATTCAAACAGGCCTTAATTCTGTGATGGATAATGCAGGAAAGACTATTATCAAGAAGGGAGCCATGTATATAGTGACTTGAATGTACTTGAAGCGTTTAGGAGAGCATTGACAACATGGGGAAGATGGATTGATGCCAATGTCAATCCAAAGAAGTCTTTGGTTTTCTTCAGGGGTTATTCTGCTTCTCATTTTAGGTAAAGCTCATGAAAAAATCATCGTTGGTCTTTTGTTGGATAAAGGATCCTATATTGGTTTCTTGAACCAAACAAGTTATGCACTTTCCGTGTCTGTTTTTTCGTTGGATTGTTTGGGACTTGGAAACTAGTAAAACTCATTGAAGTGCTAACTCTGTTTGGCAGTGGCGGGCAATGGAACTCTGGAGGCCAATGTGACAATGAGACTGAGCCAATCAAGAACGAGAAATTTTTGTCACCATATTTGCAGAAAATGAAAGTCTTTGAAAAGGTGATGAAGGGGATGAAAACTCGTGTTTCGTATATGAATGTTACCAGAATGACTGATTATCGCAAAGATGGCCATCCATCAATTTACCGGAAGCAAAAACTATCGGACGAGGAAAGACAATCGCCATCGAGATTCCAAGATTGCAGCCACTGGTGCCTTCCGGGAGTGCCAGATGCATGGAATGAACTTCTCTATGCTGAACTACTAATCAAACTCAACAAGGATTCTCGACAGCAATACCAAAATCATCAGCGACAAAAGAGAACGTAGGTAAACGACCAAAACAAAAGCGAAGGCTGTTGAATTGTGCATTATAATATTTCATTACTTTAGTAGATATTGTCAAGATGGTAATATTTTCCCTCTTTTTTCTTCATTCCATATTAGTTTTGGTTCATAGATAATTAGACACAAACAACCTGGAGACGATTCAAGAAAGAGTGTATGTTCTTTATAGCATAAATTATGGAGACAACACCAAGAGGGGAGTGGGTTGTCCTCTTGGAGAAAGGTGATCTATGATGTAATAAGTTCAATTGTTTATATTAAATGAAGAGAGATAAAAGAAGAAAGAGAGAAAAGGTCGGTGTTGGTGATCAATTTTATATATTGGGCTCTCTTTATTTTTCCCACTTTAAATTCTTTTAGCCTGAGGCTTGAAGATTGTAAATCTCTATTTATTTTACTAGAAATGATAAGGGTTGTAATTAATTTTCTTTAATCTTCCACTTCTCATGTGCATTATTGTATGCATATTATTAGATACTTTTGAGTCAAATGTTATCATCGTCTATGTTCTCTTCAAGAGGTCTTCGAGTCAAATCTCAATCTAATGGAGTTTGAAATTTGAAAGAGCCCCAACTTGAAGATGACAACCAACTACTGACTACTTCTGATAAGCATTTTAATTATGCTCTTTAGGCTTTCTGTAACTTTTAGCACATGGGTGTGGGTGTTTTGACTAGGGAATCCTAAATCAAGGACCTAATCATGTTTAATTAGTGTTTGGCCAGCTCTCCAACCCTAAGACCTTATATCTAGCTCTAATTCTTTTTTTTTTTTTTTTTTTGTTATATCAAGATTTGAATATGGGATTATCGAATAGGGGATGTGGTTGTGATCACTAGACTGTACTCTTGGGACTTAACTCTACTTCTATCATAAAAGTAGCTTAAGTTCTTAAAATGGTATATCTCTAATTTTTATTATCAAACTCAATTGATAAGTTGGGCTTGTAAGATATATAGGAAGATATTGAATTTTGAGTATCAAAAATAAGATACGAGAAGGATAAAACATAGAGAGCTTATCTTGCTATCAATAGATATATATATTTATTTTTTTTTCCTTTTTTGAATTTAATAATTAAATAATTTAATCCTTTGCCCCGTTTTTCATGGGTTGGGGACTCTAACCGGTTGATGTATATTTATTAGTGATATAATAAAAACTTGTTATAAATTTTTACAATATCCTTAAGTATTTTTAAGGGATCACTAAAATTATTTAAAATAATGTCTATTTCCTAAAATAACATTTGCTTCGCATTGTATTTTATTTTTTTAATATAATATTTTGGTTTTGTTGTAGGGAGCTTCATACTCCCTAACTTCCAAGGGTAAGTGGGATATAAAACTCTCTATTGCTTAACTTTATAGACGTTCAGAGAGGGAAATGAGGATGGAACAGCTTGGTCCCCAAATATACGTATTCAACGCCGGTGTCGATGGTGCGGCCTAATCTTGATTCTGATTTTCACGAGAGGGAGACACCTGCAATGATTCTGCGCAGAGGGATATTTCTCAAAGCATACACCCCCACACCCCCCCCACCCTCCAAAAAAAAAAAATCAATTCCACAGGTGAACCCATCTCTTTGCTACATTTGCATTTCTCGGATCCAAGGCTAACGCAATTATTTATCACCATCAACCATCTCTCTCTCTCTCTCTCTCTCTCTCTCATGTGCAAATAGAAACGAAGTGGATGATTGGGGGGGGTCTTGTCTTGACAGGATATGAAGCATACATATGTATCCAAAATTGATATTCCGGCATGGAAACCTCTCTCTAAAGGGCTCGACAATAGGTCGATCCAAATTAGTTAGGGCGAAACCCCAGAGACAGGGCAGTGGCCAAGCCAGGGACCAAAAAAAATATATATATATATATATATATATATATATATGTATAAATGAGCAATAAAACTAAGTTAAAATTCTTAAGCAAGGACACATAATCCGCGAAATAAATGCCAAGGAAGCTCTTGAGAACTTCAGTTCACAATCAGATCCATACCAAAGCCTGCAAGCCAGGGCTATAGGGATGAAATCCACTTGAAACAGGGTTTGGCTTTCCAGACGGGCTTAGATTTTAAACCTGGATGAATACACCAGAATAGATCCATGGTTTAGGTGGTCAAAGGCCTCTTTTGGACTACACAGACAGCCATATAGGGCCCACTATTGGACTATATGTTCATATCATCCATCATTCCCCGCAATGAACTGGGCCTCACTACACATCTTTTACATGGTTTCAAATGCCCATGTTGCCGAACTTGCCCAAAGCATTAAGCTTCATCATCCTGAGATAGCCTCCCAACAAATAAACATGCCAAGGAGTGATTCCTGTACTGTACCATACCGCCATTAAAGTCCACATATACTATAGAATATTATGGATATTACTTCAATGAACATCTCACCATAACCCCATCAAGAGAGAGAAGAGAGAGAGATATATTATCAAATGACTGCAAGGCTAATGCCTTATGGAAAAAGGATTGTTCTACTATTAATGTCTGTTGAGAAGCAAATTCTCAAAATGGTCTAATTTTTCCCTTTAGCCCTCCTCCTGGGTGAATGACATTTTTTTATTATTATGACTTCTTAAATACTATGTAATTTCGAAATGTAGATTTAATTTCTAGTTTATGATGTTTCCCTTTTTAGCCCCTACCCCCACCAAATAAATAAATAAAGAGTGAGAGGGATAGATTATTTAAATATACCAACGTGGATTGGCTCAACTGGATGTGGGGTTGAGTACCTTTAAGCATGATCGAGATTCGACTCCCACTGAGAGTATCGGGCCCTCATGTGTATGAAACGTTCCCCGTTAGGAGACCCGTCCTCCGAAAGGAACCATTGCAGCGGTCGATCCGGATTAATCGGGATAAATCCCTGGATACCAGACGGTGTTCAAGACATGGTAAAAAAAAAAATAGATTATTTAAATATCAACATGGACATAGTGCCCCCCTCCAGCCTCCCCCAGTGAATATTAAGTCATTATTGGTTAAGGTAGCATCCTTTTCTTTATCCAAAAACAAGAAGATTTTTTTTTTTTAGTTACATAAGGATTTAAATATGGAATTTCTAGATTGGAAATAGAATTGTGACCATTAGATTGTCCTTTCAAGAACATCCAAAAAAAAACGAGAAGATATGTGTACTTTAATGCTCAAAAACAATTTTTTTTTCTCTCAATAATTAGGTAAAGAACTGTGTTGGTTAATGCTTTTGGAACCATATTATCCGGCACAAAATACACTTACCCAAAATTGGTAATTCCTATGCAGGCCAAACAACACTGGTGAGAATGATATTAATAAATTTTGATGTTGGAATTCTAGACGTCCTTTTACTCATCAAAATCGTCAGCGAAGAAACGAGAATTCAAACCTAAGACTTTTGTTGGGTTTTTCCCTCACATAATTTAGACCCAGACCCAAAAACAAATAATAATACAAGCCTCAAATTCATCTCTAGCCAAATTTCGATTGGCTGAATTTAGTAGACCTACTTGAGAGGTCTAAAATGCTACATTCAAAAGACCAGAAATTTCCTAGTCTTTGCCAAAAACATCAAATTATGTACAAGTATTGTATTCATCCCTCGGTGTTAGTCCTATTGCTTTCGTAACATTATAATTTTTTTTGTTATTTTGTGGAAATTTTCCCTTTTTGCTCCATTCAAGACCCAATTATCTTTGAGCCATTCACAAGCCATAATGATTCACTTGTTCAACTCATTTTTTTTTCTTCAATTTTATTCGATTAATCTAATTCATTAATTTAATTCAAGTAGTGAAACTCGCTCTCTTAAATTTTTTTTCTCCTCTATTTTCAAAGTTGAGACCTCTCTCTCTCTCTCTCTCTCTCTCAATAATTTAATTTTTTAAATTAGGTAGAGAGTTACAAATGCAGTCAAGCCGATTTTTACCGAATTTCATTTTTGAAGAAAGAAAAAAATCTTAATGGAGCAACCACGGATCATTTGATTTGATGGATTAATTCAATTCTCCCCATTCCAACAGCTCTATGCCACCCTCTAAGCCAAAAATTTCTTAAAGGAGTCCTACCAATGAAACGATACTAGTATCAATATAACCGGTCTAACTCATAAGAATTATTAAACTATTATGAATAAATTATTAAATTAATTTTTTTAGCACTAGAACAAATGAATCTCAATTGTTTAAATAAAATAATAATAAAAAAGCTAGAATGTTCACCAAATTTTCAATATATATATATATATATATATATATATATCTTCTATTTCTATTTCCAATTTGTAGTCAACATGGAAATTGGCTTCCTTGTTACTTTCAAAGCACAAGACCAGCTTGTCCATCAAGCAAATCAAGAACAAGCCAAACGATCACCAGTCTAATCACTCATCCATTTATGGTAAGAAAAGAAAAAAAGAATTATTAAAGAATAAAAAGACTTGAAAAGGAATGATTCAATCAACAAATCTTTTTCAATTTATCCCTTCGTAATCCAACCACAACTATCAAAGTCAAAATATAGGACGATAAATTTGGGCCTAAAAATATTTTTTATATATATAAAAAAAATGTCCATAAACCAAACCCCAAAAATATGTACACAAGAGGGAAACCTTCGATTAGTCTTTTTAATTAATTAATTTACCAGATCCTCTTTCCATCCATCAACTCAGGAAGCAACTTGGTTCGCGTGACCTTGCACCTGAAAGAAAGGGTTGTTGTTCAACTTAGGCTGCTTACTGCTATCAGACAAAGACAAATTTGGCCCCGACCCACCACCATTGACGGTGGTAGTTGCATTGGCCGCGGTGGTTGTGGTTGTGGTGGGGGCGACACGCTCACATGAAGGGCACATGGTGAGAGTAGTGGCCGGAAGTTGCATGTAAAAAGGTTGACAAGTCTTCAGGGCTCTTAATTCTTGCAACTCCTTTTGTAATCTTCTGTTCTCTTCTGTCAGTGTCTCACAGCATCTCTTTAAATACTCACAATCCACCTCTGTCTGCTTCAGCTTTGTTCTGCCACAACATAATTTAAAAACCCCACCAACTAATTCAATTCATAGAAACCAAGAAAGCATACCGATTAAATGACAAAAAACAATGACAAAAAAACAAAATGACAAAAAAAAAAAAAAAAACAAACACCCACAAGGATCAAACAAGGGAAATTTAAGGAAAAAGCAGATGAATCTTTCCCATAGAACCCCATTTACCAAAATAGTAACCCAAATTTCGGGCGGTTCTATTTTGTATAAAATTTTTATGATTTGATATTATAAATTTTCTTCTACCCAAGTTCAGATTAATTGTGTTACGAAAAAGAACATTTTTTTCCCTAAAAAGTCATATAAATAAAAGAGATCTGAGAAACATTTTTATTGGTGCAGGTGTAGTAGGTGTGCAATAGTTTTTATCTAATAGGAAAAGGCAAGAAAGATATTAAGAAAAGGCCTACGAAAATAAAAATGAAGATAAATATGTAGATGATTAGTACCTTGCTCTTCTATTTTGAAACCAAACTTCAACTTGGCGAGGGCGAAGATCCAACTGCTTTGCCAAAGCAAGCTTCTGTTTCTGCAAATATTTTATAAAAGCAAGAACGTTTAACATGCATAAAGCTCTCTCACTCACTCTCTCTCTCTCTGCGAATAAAATTAGAAACTTACGGGATTGAGGGTGTTGTGTTCTTTAAAGCTCTCCTCAAGAAAAGCAGATTGCTCTTTGGAAAGCCTTAGCTTTTTCCTTGTCAGACCATTCTCATCATCGTCGCTTGCTCTTGAACTCGCTCTCTCACCATCCACTTCATTCATTGTCATCTCGAAATCCCTCTTGTTTCTCTGTAGCGAAAGCTCCATTTGAAATGAAGAAACTCCACTGTTTGGTGAAGAAACACCAGCCTCTTCTGGAACTCGGTTCGAACCGGCCGGTTCACATAGATTCACTGCCTCAAACAAATCAAAAATAACCCATAAAAAATCCAATAGTCTACAGACTCACGATATCTTATTAAAAAAAAAAGCATGGGCTGGTTTTTTTTTTTTTTGGTTATCTTTTTATCATATTTTTGATAAATAGAAAGCGTTGCAAAAATAATTTCCGAAAATATTAAATAATCAATAAAATTTTACTATTGTATCACAGTTCCGACAACCATGAGAAATAACTAAAATATATTATTTACGGTGAGATAATCAGTTGCAAAAAATAAGAAAAATGATGATGCCATTGTAAACAAAGAAGGGACTAATTCCCCCCCCCGCCAAATTAAAAATAAAAATTAAAAAAAAAAAAGAATAGAACAGAATAGTTAAGAACACACCATTGGAAACAGAGGAAAAACAGAGAAGTGAAATTCTTACAATTTTCACTGAGCCAAGAGAAGCGAAGATGTGAAGGAGGAGGAGGTGGGTAACGTTGAACGGGAGAGAAGGGTAAGAGATCAAGCTGAACAGGTGGATCTGAAGAAGCCCTTCTCACATCTTCGCGGGTAATCTCTTGTTGTTGTGTTTTCTCTTGTGATTTTTCCTTAATCAAAGCTCCTAAACCCATGCAAAACCCCATGTTATCTTTAATCTTCACGGGTTTGTCTGTGAAATTTGTTAGTGATCTTGATGCATCTCCTAAACTCAAAGCCAACTCCATATGTGAGAGAGAGAGAGAGAGAGGAGGGTTGGCGTTGAATGGGTGTGTTTGGTTTTTTGATAGAGTGAGAGGGACTAGACGGATTTAAAAAGGAGAGCAATATCCAATATCCTTCTAATAGTCTTTTTCTTTAATGCAAAAGGACAGCCCCAAATGGTCCTTTTGCTCTGCCTTTTTTTTTTTGTTTCGAATTTTTTGGATTTTTCCCCTGTACTGCGTTGTGGTGAATAAAGATTGACCGACATGTCCAGATTCACAAGCACACGTGAATCTATATAAATATACAGCGGTTCATACACATAACTGCGTCAATAATTTTCTCTTTTTTTTGTTTTTTTTTTTTGGGGGGGGGGGGGAGAGAGAGAGAGAGAGGGTTTACATTTAATAATATTAGGAATCCGATTAGGGTTTGTGAATGTCTTCAACATCTTTTATTTATAGTTAAAAAATGTAAAGCTTCCTGTAAATGCTTACAGGGCCGAATACATTATTAGTAGCATAAACTTGAATAACAAAAACATGTAATTAAAATTTAAATAAAGAATTCGAGCAAATAAGAAAATATAAATATTTTTTTAAAAAATTCATACTATAAACTTACTCTGCGCAGACTTAAAAAAGAATGATGACTCTGCATTTACATTGAGACTAAATAAATAAATAAAATATGGTTTATCAAAGGAAGCATGGTAATTCACAAAAAAATTATGTAAAGACACCATAATTTCAATGTATAATAGTTTGATGCCTAAAAGGGTCCCATTTGAGGTACAAATATATTAGGGTCAAATTCTAAAGCATATGTAATGATAAAAGAAACAATTTTACATTTTCATTTCCATAATGATATGAGAAAGAGAATAATAGTGCATCCACATACTCATTTCATCTTTGATTAAATTAATTTCTCAAATGTATAAAAGGAGGTGATTGGGGCAAAGACAAAATACAATCTCTTGATGAGGGAGGGAGGGAGGGAGGGAGGTTTGTGGGGGCACTTGTTCATTAATTTCTGCATACCCATTTATATATTTTGATAGGGACACTCTCAGGAGTAGTCATTCAGTTACAGTTCAAATAATAGAGTATTTCCACTTTCATTATCTTTTTTTCAGATTCAATTCTATTTAATTATATTTTCTTATAAAAAAAATCTCTCTAAAAGTGTCCAAATCACATATTATTCAATAAATTAATTAAAAAATAATTATTACCTTTGAAATGGTGGGAGACTATTGGTACAAGATTGAGATATCATGTCCATAAAATTCATAAATTTAAATTTACAAACAGATTTGAATGCGAATCAAATTATTATGTAAATTAAACTAAAATATCTTGAATTTGAAGAAAACACTACAATAAAATATAGCAAGATAATGTTCAAACATTAATCATATTTAAGAATTATTGAAAGAATGTCGATCTATCATCTTCATAAGTTTTTCTTTCTAGTTTTCATCGATCGGTATCCATTATTTACTCGATTAATCTAGTATGAATACTGTAAAACCAATTAAGAGATTGACTCTCTTAAACTTTTTTTTTATTTTTAAAATTTAAATTCAAAATATCTAATATCATTTTCATATGTCCGAAAGCAATTAAATTACTTCATGTAGGATTTATTTCATCTCTCAATTCGAATTATAAGTAATTTTCAAAAGCACTCGTCAATACTTACAAACTTCAACTTTATAATTTCCATTTTTCTATTTTGATTTGACGGGACCAAGATTTGATGTTAATTATCTATTTATTGACCTAATTAATTGTGAAATGAAATTGACTCAAGGCCGCTGACTTTTTTACCAACCACAAATCTACCATAATTTCCCCCCTGGTTAGCCACGTGTCGAAGTACCATTGGAAGCTGTGCCCAATAGAAAAACTCCAGTTTTCTTCTATAAGGGTGAAGTGTGAACACGATTAAAAGACATTGGAAAGAAGAAAAAATATTAGTCAGGTTAGCACGAGATTTTGATTTTGACCAAAACTGCCCCCCGTCGTTTGGTTTCTCTCTCCATTTTTAGACAAGGAGACCAATCTTTTACTGTTCCAATGCATGTTGTTGGTGAAGATATATATATATTTTTTAATAAAAGTCGAATTTCAGATTGAAAAATTAAAAAAAATTATTATTATTCATAGAAAAAATTAATGAATATTTCTTCTTTTCAACAATCATCATCATCAATACAGCTCAAAACCCAGATATCATTATCACATATTAATTCATTTTGTCTTTTAATAAGCCAATACCATTAAATATCCATTTTACTTTTCAAAAAGATTTCATTTCAAAAAATTAAGATTGACTCTCTCAACGAGTCCTTTCGATGTAGATTAGGATTTACCCTTAGTTTATTAATACACAATAATAAATTAAATTTTGAATCAAATATTTAAGAATTAATATAAAACGTAATTGTGGAATATTTAAATTTTACATCAAGTCATTTATAAACAAGTACTGTTAATAATTTGAAATGTTATTTTCTGAGTACAGAAATATTAATGTCGTGGCACTATTAGGCCAGCAGGGGTTATTTATATAAATATTATGAAAAAAATAAAAAATCTCATAAATATCTTCTTTTTATTAATTTTCAAATGAGCAAAGTTGGTATCCCAAATATTAACTTTGAAGTCGATATTTTGAATATCAACTTCAATCATATCAAAAAAATTACCCGTGAAACAATTTTTTCTTTTTTTAAAAAAGAAGTCTATATCCTTAATATCGACTTCAAAGTCGACATCCTAAATATCAACTTTAATGGTTCCTAAATGCAATCTATATAGTATTATTATTATTTTTTTTTAAAAAAAGATGAGTTTGAAATCGATATTTTCAAAATCGACTTCCATTGTTTACGATATAATTTATTTTAATTTTTGATTTATAATAATATTTTAATTTTATAATTTATCTTACAATTTTTTTTGTAATTTATTTTATAATATTATTTTATTATTTAAAAAATCTAATTTATTAAATTAACAAATTAAATAAAATTTTAGAAAATAAATAATAAAATTAAAATATTTTAATAATGAGAATTTGTAAAAAAAAATATTTTACAATATAATTTATTTTAATTTTTGATTTTATAAAAATATTTTAATTTTATTATTTATTTTACAAATTTTTATTTGTAATTTATTTTATAATATTATTTTATTATTTAAATAATGTAATTTAATAAATTAGCAAATTAAATAAAATTTTGTAAAATAAATAATACATTAAAATAAATAATATCAAAAATAAATTATATTGTAAACAATGAGATTAAAAATATTTATAATGAGAATAAAAATTTTAAAAAGAATGTAATATTAAAATAATTTTAATTTTTTGACAAATTCTCATTATTAAAATATTTTAATTTTATTATTTATTTTCCAAATTTTTATTTAATTTGTTAATTTAATAAATTAGATTTTTTAAATAATAAAATAATATTATAAAATAAATTACAAAAAAATGGTAAGATAAATAATAAAATTAAAATATTTTTATAAATCAAAAATTAAAATAAATTATATTGTAAACAAGGAAGTCGATTTTGAAGATATCGATTTCGAACTCATCTTTTTTTTTTTAAATAATATTATATGGGTTGTATTTGAGAACCATTGAACTTGACATTCAGGATGTCGACTTTGAAGTCGACATCTTGGATATCGACTTATTTTTTAAAAAAAAAAAAAAATTATTTTACGGATAGTTTTTTTGAATATGATTGAAGTCGACATTCAAGATGTCGACTTCAAAGTCGATATCTTAGATATCGATTTTTTTAGTTTAGAAAATAAAAAAGATGATATTTATGAGATTTTTTATTTTTTTCAATATTTATGTAAATAATCCAGGCGCCAGGAGTATACTGGACAAGAATTTAATGACCAAGTTGCTTGCATGTTTCTTATTGTCCGAAGTTATTAAGGAATAGAAAGTATATTTATTTATTTATTATTATTTTTTTTTTTACTTTTCCGGATCAAACATAATTACATTTTACTATTAATAAAAGCTATAATTAAAATCACATTTTGGAAGTTTTTGTAGTGGCATACATTATTATTATTATTATTATTATTATTATTATTATTATTATTATTATTGCGATTGTTATCATGGCCTATGCGCGTGAGAGGAAGAAAGGTGGTACAAGGGAGGAGTAATTAAAATGAATATAGAAGAAGGTGACCAGGTCAGATATGCCATGCTTTTAGGATCATTGAAATAATTGGAGTCATGCAGGCTTTAATGATAAGTTGAAGAAGAGAGAGAGGGTTATAGTCCAATCGAATGACTACATTATTGGGTGGGGCAAGGGGAGAGCATAGAAAAGCAATACCAACCAAACCAACCCTCTCTACATTCTCAAATCTAATCAACCCGTTTGACAAAGATAAGGTTTTTACAGAAGGAACATTGATTTGGTCACAAGATTGGCAGATAGCCACTCGGTTTTCCAAAGGGGCATCATCGTATCTCTAAACTTCAACCAACATCCCCATTTATTATAAAATATGCTACCATACCATGCTACCCTATTTCATTCTCTTTACTAGATCTTATTATCCTCGTTTAACCATATCTTTCCTTCTTTTAACCCATATCTAAACAACCCTATCTCAAATTTCAAGTCAATTAATAAAAATTATATCACTCTAATTAAAATTCTTCATTTAATTATTCAATCTTGAATTAGAGAGATTTTATATTTGTATTCGAGATCATAATGTACATAAAGTCCAACAAGTGGGGTGTGAAATAATCATGAAAATCGTCATGACTTGAAGCATTTCAGGCATATCCTCAAGTTTTTTTTTTTGGGGGGGGGGTTTGGAATCTCTTTCCTTTTCCTTACCCACTAATTCTTATGCCTTGATTATTATAAGAAAGAAAAAATTGTACCATAAATGGACTAGGATAATGAGGGTATGATTCACAAACTAAGTGTAACATACTCATACAGCATGGACAAATCTATTGATGGGAAAATTGAATGCTATTGAATGTTCGTGCCCCCACTCGTGTTTGGCAGGATCTTGTTTGCTTGAAAGCTTTCATTATCACCATCAGCCTTCTTGTGCATATATCTTGGCCTTTTTTTCCGTACTTATATTCATAATTTAATTGACCTAAGTTTTAGGACCATTTTCCATCTATCCTTTTTGTTATTTTCCTCCTTTACACGGATTTTGAATTTAAATTTTGATTTTTCTTTTTTAAAAAAGAACAATATAGCCAAAATAATTCGGTTTTAAACCATTATCTAAATCATTCAAATCCATTATTAGTATTAAAAAATTTAGATTCAATCTACATTCCTCCCTCATGACAAATAATAATAATAATAATAATAATAATAATAATAATAACAACAACAACGAGTATTAATAGAATAGAAAAATTAATATAGTGTGAATATATCACTTGGGGGTGGGAAATTAATGATTAATAATATCTTTATATTTTTGTTGGATTGCGAGGTGCATCTTTTCATCATTAATAATATCCAAGTAGATGTGCTAATGGAAGTATTCAAGTTTGATTAGTCCAACCATGTTGTATCTAAAAAGATAACAAAAAATAATTGGGAGCTTGAAATTTTGGCTATGCGGGGGATGAAGAAGGACAAAGTTGAATATGGAAAAAAAATAAAGGAAAAAAACCTTGGGTGGACTGGTGTCTTCTGCCTAACCCTATGACCCACAATTAAATAATTATTGGGCATGAAGAAACACATTATAAAGCTCAAACTTGCCTTTGAAAATTTAAGTTCAAAGGTCAAGCATTGGTAGCTCGCAAATGCAAACTATACCCCCACAAAACCCTAACTATAAAACACCAGTGATCTAATCGATACCCCACAAAACCCTAACTATAGCAGTATATGACTACGCGAGCATCGATAGCTCGCAAATGCAAACTATACCTAAATAAATATATGAATAACTCTGTACATATAAATTATCAGTAGGAAGATTTTAGCTTAGCAAAATTTAAAAACTAAACACTAGATTTTGTTTGAGGGGAGATACATCTTGTGTTTGAGGGTGTTGAATCACCCCTCTACTCTCTAGTTTTGTTTATTATATTTTTAATTAAAATAACTTTCTGCATAAGAAAGTCTTATATATACCAACGTGGGCCAAGTCATTAGCATTTGTTTTGTTTTCTTCGACCTCAGAGATAAGAAAAGAAGTGGGAAAATAAATGGGTTTCCAATGAAATTTACCAACCCATTTTGATTTTATTGCACGAATTCACACACAGGGGCAGAGGCCAGAGGAGTACAAACCCATTGGTTCAATTCATGGGTTTGTCAAAAAGTCCCAACAACCAGACAAAACCAACTCTGATTTTTCCTTTTAAATGCTTTTTAAGAGCATCAAAATCAAAGCCAGCCAGGGATCAAAAGAAGCTGGCCCGTGGGGTGGGGGGGGGGGGGTCACGTGACCAAAGCGTGGGAAGAGTAAATAATGATTAGATGGGTCAAAGAATTGACGTGTGGGGTGGAAGGCGAAGGAGAGTGGTTATGGGCGCGAGGCAGAGAAGCAATCATATCGAGAGAGAGAGACATGGGACACTTGTACCGTCTCAAGGGAACAAAGGCTACAGCAGCAATCATTTGTACCCTGGATCTTTTACATTAATTGGACAATATATAGTGGGTCCCATTCCCCCACCCCACGTTAGTCCAAATTATTATTGTAGGAGCTTGAAATTATTGTGAGGTGATTGAATTCTCTCTCCTCTCCCTCTCCATTTTGCTCTGTACTCTCTCTCTTTCTCTCACCCCCCCTCTCTCGAACGGCTCTCTGCCTCCTTTGATTTCTTGTCTTAGCCATCGGCTGTTCAATTGTCTTATTCTGGTGTCTTTACCGTACACATGCTCGAGATTTTGATCCAACCAAAATTAAATTAGGATCGAATAGTTTTGATTTGATATTTAAAAAAAAATTATAATAAAATTTTAGCTTTTATTTTAATTTTAAAATCAGATAATTATTATGTACTTTTGATTTTAAATCACAATTGTTTTAGTTTAAATTTGATTCTAATTTTAACGATTTTTATATTATTTTTATTGTTTTTATAATTTTTTATGAATATCATTGACTTTTATAATTTTTTTAAGATTAAGTTTAAAAAGTTATGATTTTAATTTCAATTAGTAAAAATTAAAATTGAATTAATGGTTTCGACATTGTAATTTAAAAATTGAATGGAATTTTTTTTTTTTTTTTTACAATTTCAACTCGATTTTACAAAATTTGGTTTGGGTTTTGGGTATTTCTAAGTTGTTGCTCGAATTGACTCCTTACAGCTTGAGGAGACCAGCGGGTTCAATTAGTCTAGGGCGGCTCAAGATCAAAATGGTGAAAGTGATGAATTTTGAATGGCATAAAATATCAAAATTTAGTAGGATTTGATTTAGTAATAAAAAAAAGCAAGAAATAGCAAAACATATTTGGAAAATCATTTTTCCAAGTTTCTTAGAGGTAACAATTATTAATGCCCCACTCGTCACTCACATGATTTGAATCAAGATGGGTCGCTAAAGATCATTTGGCACTTTCAATTGGATGCCCTAAGATGAACAAGATCTGAATGACGCTCACACTATGAGAAGATGGAGGGCTAGTTTGGGTTAATTCCAATTATTTTAAATGTGTTAATATTTGTCACCATACATGTGTTGGTCAGTAAAAGCGTCTTAGTTGTTGTATTCTGAAAATAAGAACAATTTCAAATAATTATTTAATCAAAATATTCGATTCGATAATAATACAGCTACTAAGCTCAAAAGCAAGGAAAAGGCCTACTTTTTGCCTACAAAAAATTGGAAGGGAAAGACAACAACACCGAAATATTATTAAAATGCTGTGCCAAGACATCATTGGGGAGCAACAGTGATGAGGTCGGGGGTGGTGTTGTGTAGGGCAGAGCTATACATAGCAAGCGAGAGAGAGAGAGGGAGAGAGATCGAGATCCATCCATAGGGCATGGCCTAGCTTATTTAATTAGCTACAAGTAGGAGAACCCCCAACAATGAAAATCAAATCTCAGATCAAAATCTTGTAATGATGACCAATCAATCAAACAGACCTTTGTCAGTCCATTTGGTTATGTGTCCATTCTTTCTCTCTCTCTCTTCCTTTCCATGCAAAGTCGGGCCTGTTCCATTCCCCATTGCCTCCCTCCCCCGTTGATTCCCGCCCACGTATTAAGCAATCTCAATGATAAATTACTTTTTCCTTTTTTTTTTTCTTTCTAAGTGTTATCATATGAATTTTTACTCATTCTAAATTTTGTTCAAAACCCATGCTAAACCCTTTGTTTCCACATCTAGAGCAGAGGGTATTGGAGTTTCATCCTGCTGCACTTTAATTTGCATAGGGGTCAAGAAGACAAAGCTGGGGTCCAAAATTCTTACATGTTGATGGTGATGTGACAATATTCTGTATCTTTGTGGATGTCCAAGGTATTAAAAAGCATGCCCACCAAGTTGTAAGATATATGTTAACATTATCCTTGAAATGATGAACATAAGCTTATCTAATATCCCATGCTGGCATATAATTTTGCCAGCTCTACTTGCGAAAGTTGATGAAAAGTAGCTCCATTTGTAGAGAACCCCGAACACCCTTGTCATCCATTTCTTTTTCCTTCTTTTAAGTATGTTTGGAAACATCCAATTTTTTTTTTTTTTTTTATTACACAATGATTCAAATTTATGATTTTCAGATTAGAAAAGATGAATCGTGACTACTAAACTATCTTTGGAGACAACATCCTATTTTCTTAGAAAAATTGATAAATGTGATTTTTCTTTTTTTAATAGTGTCTTAATTGATGAGATAACGGTTTTTTTTTTTTTTTTTTTTTTTTTTTTTTTTCTCATTTTGTAATGCTTTATGGGTTTTGCTACACTGTCCAAAGGTTAATCTAAATAAGGTTTTTTTAATCAAGTTCCTAAACATGTCCTTTGGGCCAACAATTGTAATCTTGTGCAAATGAGTTATCATGGGCAAGGTTTCATATAATTACATAATTTGGATACTTTCCCTAAACCTAGGCTGGTAAAGAAAAAATGTCCTTTTTTTTTTTTTTTTTCCCTCGAACCGATAATTGTTGTCTCATGATTACGAAGTATGAGGACAAGAAGAGACACCTTAGATGCAATCCCTAAAGTGAAAGGCTTTTTTTGTTCCCTCAGACATCACAATTTGGTATTGTTCTCCATGCTTTTTTTATTTTTTTAGGATTTATTATAACTAATCATCAACCCCATGATGGTGAAAATCATTATCAGCATTGCATGCTTACTTGGGATGCTTTTTAATGCTGGGAAAGGAACGGGCAAGATTACTTAATAAAAGCAATCGCATTATTATAGTGCCCTGTGATGACAATGATCACTAGTACCCCCACCCCCTCCCCTCTTGTATACATTTTGATTTCATAATATGATCTCAAGCTTTCCTAATCCTTACAATTAATAACAATTAATTATGGCTATGAGTGTTTATATGCTAAATTTGCTAATGAAGAACTATATGTGATTAATTTTCTTGCAATCAATTCAAAAAAAAAAAAAAGAAAAATTCTTGCAATCCATTGCTAAATAAGATCTTTGTCTATTTACACAATCTTTTCTTTAGCACTTATTGTGGAACCTCTAATTTGTGATATAGATTTTTAATCCTACGTTTAATGTCTATGTTTTTGGTATGATTGAACATGGGTAATCATCTCGAATATAATATTTTTTTCTTTTATGGGTTTTTTTGGTTGTTTTTAATTATAATATTTTTTATCCATAAACAAAAAAGGACCTAAATTCTTTTAGATAGGTAAAAAGTAATTTTAATACTAAGAAGTTTTGGCATTTAAAGGTAGTTTTCTACAATAGAAAGGTTTTATCTAATTCCAAACAACATAACTTTGAAGTCATACGTGTACCCCAACAACAATCCACAAAATAATGATTTTTATGTTTGAATTTTGAAACATTTCTAGTAATTGCGGCCAGCCAAGGAATAAATTAAATTTGAAACAAAAACAAAAGTACCATGAACGAATGGAATTTGAAACAAAAACGAAAGTACCCCAACATTTCTAGCACTTGTTGTCTTCAAGTGAAGCAGGCCAAATTGCAAATGGAAGGAACAAAAAAAGACCCACTTCCTCTAGCTTTGGAACACTATCCTTAACCAAGCATCCTTCGAGAGCACATTTCAATGTCGGAGGATTCAATGTATTCATCCTCACAATTGAGGTTTAAATTTCCCACACTCTGATATGATCAAGAGCATACCTTTTTTCTATTGATTGGTGGCACCTAATCCCATCAAACTAATAATTGGTGGTTTGTAATCACTAGGCATTGTTGTTAGCCTATCAGTCCTTTCGGTACAAGGTTTGACATAAGTCGATGCGGTTGTGTCAAGAATGAGTTCTTTCAATTGATCAATAGGAATTGATGCCTTACGAGGAGATACTTGAAGAATTTAGGAGTCTGTAGACTTCTGATCTTCTTTTTCCCCCCACCCCATAAGAATCTTATTTCTTGTAGGTCTTGAGTGACGATATCATTTGATTCAACTTGATCTGGGGATATGTTTGACATCATTGCAATTCGAGCATCATGCTCTTCCACTCTCTTTGTGAGACTTTCAAGGCCTTGAACATACTAACAAGCTGGTCATCAATGTAGGTTGAATTGATTGCCATGCACGGCATGACCATGTTACCGCGTTTGGGGTGAGCTGACGATAGCATAGACTTGGATGATAATAATGAGTCATTTTTCTCTTCTTCTTCTTCTTCTTCACATAATGGGTTTCTATGACTTGATTCACTAGAAACCATGCATTTTTTTCATGATCTTTTGCGCACTGGGAGCACCTTTGAGCACATTTACAAACTTTACAGAATCTATTTATTTCATCAACCATAACTATGAAATATTATATGCATAAATATATATATATATATATATATATATATATATATATATATATATATTCATAAATCTATTAATCTACTTGAAAAGAATTTTATTTGAAATTTTAGTTGTGATCTAATAAATTCATGCTATTCTTTTGACGGGAATATAAAGAGAACCGAACAAACAAGGATTTGAAAAGTTAAAAACACAACTAAAAGAAAATGATAAACAAATTAAGGGAATGAATGGGTCGTAATGGGCCAGAGGGCCCAAATTGATAATCATGTGAATGATCTTATGCTTTTTTTTTTCTTTACTTTTTTTGTTACACAGATATTTGAATTTGACATATCTAAGTTGGGAGAGAGGGATTGTGATTATTAGGCTGCACCATTGGAGATGTGGATGATCCTATGTTTGACTGAGTGAGTGGTGGAGGAGAGAGAGTAAGATCATAAATGGTGGTAAAATGTTTTTGTTTCATTAACCATATAGATATAAAAGTGAATGACCTCTCTCCCCACTTCGAATTTCGTCATCCTCCAGTTGACAGGAAGTGATTTGTTGTTAGTGAGTTAGACGTGTGATGTGTCTTTTTTTGTATGGGTTGGAGTGGGTTGGACAAAGGAATAGTCCAACAATCCATCTCCATGTGTTCTACTTCTCTCTCTCTCTCCACCACCACTTGTTAATTTATGTCTTCCAATATTCTTAGTACACTCTCTCTCTTCAAAATCTTTTCATTCTAAAGCACCCACATAACACCTTCTCTCTAACTTCTCACATTTAACATTCTCACCATCATTTCTCATTATTTATCTATTTGCCATTAGATGAGTTGGAGTGTGTTTGATCATAATACTAAGACGATCTTTCTCTCTCTTTCTTTATTACAAGGACCATAAAATCGGGAATTTGTATCTCTCTCTCTAAGCGGGATAAATGGACATACAATTCTAGTGTGTAGTTGATAAGAGTGGTATGCTATGATCTTGATGATCATGGTGTGTGGAAGTCATTTCTCTGTGCTCCCTATCTCTCTCTTTTTCTTTCTCTATATAAGCGGGTAAATAGATATAGGAAGGTGTTTATTAAGTAAATTATGCTCTCTCTCTCTCTCTCTTTAAGTAGGGTAAATGGAGATGGTCAGGTCATCATTATGAAAGCTATTCCTCGTTATGAAGATTTGTGTTTGTCTTTTCTACTAAATATTTGTTTTGTTTGACGTTTGTTCTGCTACTCTTCGTATTTGCTACTAATTCAAAAATTGTTCTTTCTCAGTTCCAATTGAAAAGTGTGGTATGCCTAATGATGATCATGGGGTATAGAGATGTTTCCTTTGTTATGAAAGTTTGTGTTTCTGAACATTTGCTTTGTTTGGGTTTGTTTTGACACTCTTCATATTTATTGCTGATTCTAAAAAAGTTATTTTTATTTTTAGTTCATATTTAGAAGAGTAGTGTGGCTGATAATGATCATAGTATATGAAAGTCATTCATCTATTGTAAAAACTTGTATTTGTCTTTTCTGCTTCTAAATATATAACATCAAGAAACTCCTAGTGTGGTGTTGACTCTAAAGAATCATTTTAAATTTCTATATTTTGTAAAACATAAGAGAATAATTAATTTAAATATGAATATGGATTTTGTTCTTTGGATAGATGCTAATTTCTTGAGATCTAGGTCGATAGATTCTCAATTTTAAAGTTGTTGGTTACTGGAGTTCTCGTTTACTAGAGTATTTGATACTTGTGGAATTTGATTTCTCTATGAGAATTTATTTGCTCGGTTAAGTTTTAGCATCTAGTGGATTTTTTTTTTTAATTTTGATTTTGAATATTTGTTTTTCATCTGCCTTGGTACGTGATAGGGATAAATTTAATATAATATTTGTGTTTTGTTTCATATTATTTTTGAGCCAATATTGCACTAATTTTAGATATTTGATATATTAAATTTGTAGGAGGACATTTATGGAGAAAATTGGAGAAATTAAGTAAAATCGGTATAATACATTCAAAGAAGGAATTTAGACAGCCTTACTCAATTGTTAGCACGTGGGCATGCAAATATCAAAGGAGATGGATGAAAATTGGAAACATTAGATGCTGAAATATTTTTACTTCTATTGGATTTTGGGAATTTAGAATTTTTTATATTTTTGTAATTTTCATTTAAATTTTTGAGTTGTAAAAAAATATTTAGAAATTTGTTTTCCTCTTTTTTGGCAATTTAGGGTTATTAGCTTTTTACCTTTAATAAAAAGAAAGGTAAAAATTGAAATTCCTTATTTTAAGGGATTTACATTGACTTTTGGGAAGTGTAGTTGTTTTAGGAAACAACTAGTTTGTGGTTGCTAAGGCTAAGTCATGTTAGAGGAAACATTGCTATTAGGGAAGAGACTTTTTTTTAGGTCATTAATTAGTCTTTTACTCTTGCTGCCTGCTCTTCCTAGGGAGAAAATGTTGCTTTGTTTCATTGTTTTAACATATTTTCTAGCAATAAAATTCAGATTTCAATTATATCTTTATTCTAATTTATTTTCTAGTCAAAGGGTTATTGAATTCTTGTTGGAAGATGATTGTGAGATCTAAATGAAGTTATTGACTCAATATTTTGTAAGTATTTATTTAATTTCTAGACTCTAATGTTCATGATTGTTTTACATTTATTGAATAGAGGCCTATATTTGATAATTTTAGAATAATCTATAGTCAATTAAAAATGATATGATTTGTTTGTTTTTAATGAAATGATAATTTTCATAGTTTTATGGCATCGTAAGCGATTTAACTTATGCCAAAAGATTAAATAATCTAATTTAAATAAATTCGGTGTGTGTTTGATAATTAGAACGAGTCTCTCTAGATCGTAAGACTGTCAAAACACTAAATCTAATGAGGGTCTCTTGGGTTATTTTTTGATTAGGGAAGTAATTAACAGTGGAATCTTGATTACCGAAGAAGTAAGGAGGGATTGATCGTTTTGTGGTATTTAACGACTATAACTAATTTATTTACAGAATGTTAGATAATTTTTGTATCGATGATTAGTCAAATACATCAAGGTGAAAATAATTCTTTTGGCTAGAAATTGATTATCTATTGAATTTTATTTATTTAATTTCGCATTGTTTGATCATTTATTTTTGGTAGTTATTTTATTATTAAATTGCATCGTTAATTTTTAGTTAATTCAAAGCCCTCATATTTTTGTTCTATTTTATTTTTCTTAAAAGAGATAAATCTCATTTTTTACTGTGAATTCGACTCTAGTTGCCCTAAACTCATCTTTCATAAAGTAGGTAATTTATTTTTGTTGATTTGACACCCACCAATACATTTTTCTATTTATCTTTTAGTACACTACCTCTCAGTATATCCGCTCCCTTGGTACATTTCTATGCATTTAACTTTTGGATGGTCTCCCAGTGCATCACTCTTTTGTCTTGGTGATTTCTACATCTCTCCTTGGTACATTATTTTTCTCGATACATTATAAAATATTGTTATGAAAATAATGTGGTAATATACCTGTTAGAGAAATTATTTCCACTTGAAGTTTTACTGATAAAAAACCTTTCATATTGTTTTAACATTTTTATTAAATGCGCAAATTAAGTTTTATTTGGAAAATCTCATAAAAGTGGTTAGTACAGTTTGCTATAGAGAATGCCACAGAGGCAAATTATCTTAGACCATAGTAGTTGTCATAGAGGTAGAAGTTTTGTTCATTTTATTAATTGAAGACCCAATTCAGCAATTTAAGTGTAAATTTGATACTGCACTTAGTTCAAAATATATGCAAGTACCTTGATTAAACCATGATTAAAGGGATACATTGTAAGAAAGGAAAGCCTAAGATCACCAAAGGAGGAAGATTTCCAAATCCAAACAACAATTTGGAAAAGTATTTGAATTCAAATGAATTTGAATTCAAGTATGGTAACCGTAGCTATTGAGTTCATCCAACATAGAAAGAAGGATCTCTACTAGAGATGGAAAGTCCAAAGATAATTGTCTTGATTCATAGTGCTGCAATGAGAAAGTCAAGCATCTCTTTACTTAGATCCTTTTTGGATAAGAAATTTCAAAGTCCAGAAAATTTGAGAATTTTCCAAGAAAAGTGACATGATCATTGGTACATATTTAGCCAATTATATTTCTGTGTGTGATCAAGTTTTTTCAAATTCAGAAATGACATATTAAAGAGAGTATGTAGGGCTACAACGTTAAATATTTATAGCACTAAAAGTGTTAGGAAAAATTGGAGAAAATTATGGGTGAATTTGCCTAGTCACTCAATTTTACCAAAGTAGGAAACATATTCAGAAGTTGATTTTTCGGAAGGATTTCAAACTTTCGGCAACTTTTAACAATTAGGAAAATTCAATTCAGAGTTTATAATTGTTATGACTGAAATTCAAACTTCAAATTTGAATTTCAACAGTTGAAAAATCTCAAGAAATCATGAGAGATTTCAGCACTTCAAATCAGGAAAATGATAAAAAATTTATTGTTATAAAATGTTGTTGGAGAGGTAACTTTGGATTTATATATCTTCAACGATGGTACCAATTTGGTGTGAGTTCTTCTGAGATTAAAAGATTGATATATAGAGAGTATACAACAATTTTTATAGAGTATTTTCGGCATTTCTTGAGTGAGATATTCATTCTAGAGATTGACTACTTGAATAGCCCAAATTGTGTTATGTACTTGGTCTTATGAGATAGTTTTGTGATTGTTTTTCTGTTGGATAAAGCATTTTCATGCTTAGAAAGATCAAGTCAACTGTTCTTGAATTGTTTCTTGTAACCGTATCATAATTGAAACTAGCAAATTGTTAGGTTTTGGCTAACTAGCTGAAAGATTACATGTAAATACAATGCCGAATCAATGTAAAATTGGATTTCTCCCTATCCTTACTTTTTATATTCTGCTGCATATGATTAGAAGGACCATAGAATTATTTTACTTCTAAATAGAGTTAGATTAAAGTTTTTAAAAGCCAATCAAAGACTGTCAATTCAACCCACTTTCTTGGTTATCACAGAGACCAACAAGTGGTATCAGAGTTCAGTACTCTACTCTATAAAAGTGATTACTTTTGAGCAAAAGATCCAATGACTCCACACTTAGTATTTGGCTAATTTGTAAATAGGACCCCATACTTTGATGGAATAAATCTTTCCCATTGGAAATGTAGAATAGGGATATTAATAAAAATTATAAACTATGAGGTCTAGGAGATTATTATATTTGGAGATCTAGTTGTAAAAAGTCCAATAATAATTGAAAATTATATGCGAATGATTTATATAAATTCTAAAGCTAAATATTTATTTCTTTGTGCTATCTCTTCAATTGAATTTAATCTTATTTCTTCATGTACTACAATTAAAGAAATTTGGGATAGATTCTGCATCACTCATAAGAGAACTAGTATATTGAAAAAAACTAAAATAAATTTATTGATGCAAGAGTATGAGCTTTCCAAAGTCCAGCCAGGAAAAAATATCAAAAATATGTTTAATCGATTTTCTATTATTACAAATGAATTATACTCAGTTGGCAAAAAGATTTCAGATACTGATCAGATTAGGAAGATCCTTCATGTCTTTCCTAGAACATGGGATGCCAAGAAAACAATAATTGAAGAAGCACAAAATCTGAATAAGCTATCCTTAAATGAGTTGAGAGGCAAATTGATATCGTATGAGGCAAAAATCTTTCATGCTTCCGAAACAGGAGGCAAAAGGAAAATAATAGCCTTCACAGTAAAAGAGGATAAAAGTTCGAGATGATGAAGCATAATGTAGAACTAAACATGTTAGTAAAAAAGACTCAATCGTATTTTTTAAACAGAAGGTAAAAAAAATTTCAAGAAAGCTAATAACTCACGAAATTTTAAATTAAGTGTAAGAAAAACAGCAATGAAAAAGAGTAGAAAGAAATAAATCGGATCACATGAAATATGAGTGTCATGTCTTATTCTGAAAATTGAAAATTTCAAAAAGAAAGGGAAGGCAATGGTGGCTATTTGGAGTGATTCAGAAATGGAACATTCAGACTATGAAAATTCTAGAACTTCTAATGAAGTCAACCTTTGTTTAATGACTAATATTTAGGTGAACTCTGAAATTCACTCAAATTATTCCTTTCGGTCTGAAAATGACAAACTGTTAGAAATTATCTCAGATCTCATGAGTAAGAATATAGTATTAGAAAAAGAAAATGCAGGGCTAAAAAATGAAACTAAAGTTTTTAAAAATAAGATAGAAGATTTATCAAAATTTATAGAAACCACATTTCAAAATTTTCGTAAAAGTGATGAAAACTGTTAAAACTACTTTTGATCCAAATAAAAGATTGTTCTAAAATTGGTTTGGGGTACAAGAATGATTCTAAATTTGTTTCAAAAGCTAACAAAACTATATTTGTTAAGACTGCAGAAGAAAAATAGATTAAATATTTACAAATTACAGAAAATTTGTACAAAAACACTAATAGAAGTACCTATAAAAACACACATAGAAGTTATAGCCAAAAATTGAAATTTCAAAAAAAATACAATACTAGATTCAAATATAAGAACCAATGATTGCTTAGAATAATTAGGTATATAAATTATAAATTTAATTATTTAAGAAACATAAATAATTTTTCTTGCTATATATGTCTCAAATTTGGTCATTTTGTTTGAAATTATTTTATGAACAAACTTATTGCATCTCAATGAAAATTAAATTCTAGTATAAGTTTGCTTTCTAGAGGGTCCAAATTTGTTTGGTTCTCTAAGAATAGATGATGCCTTTCTTTATTATGCAGGAATAAGATGCGAGAGTCAAAGGAAACGGTATCTCGATAGTGGATGCTTGAGACATATGATAGATGACGCCTCATTGTTTAAAAAGTTTGAAAGAAAAGATTATAGAGTGGTAACTTTTGGAGATAATCAAAAAGAAAAAAAATCAATAGAAAAAGTACCGTCATAAATTCTACTACCATAAATGTTTTTTTTGTTGACAAATTGATGTATAATTTGTTAAGTGTTGGTCAATTGTATAATTTAGAATATGATGTGCTAAATATATTGTGGGATACAAGAACAAATTTTTGAAGGGACTAGATTATGAAATGTTTATATAGTGGATTTTACAATTTTAGATAGTCTAAAAGAAAATTAGTCAATAACCGTGAGTAATGGTATTTTTGCATGACATAAGAAATTAGGTAATTAGAAAAATTATCCAAAAAAATTAGCTAGATGAATTTTAGAAATTTCAAGAATATATAAATTGTACTGCTTATTCATTAAATAAACAAATAAAGATATCCATTAAAAATAAAAATCATATTTCCACGTCTAAACCTTTAGAAATGCTACATATGAATTATTTGGACCTATTAGAAATCTAAATTTAGTTGAAAATAAATATGGACTACTATATATTGTCATAGAGAGTCTATAACAAAATCTAGTAAAATTTTCCTAGAGATAATAGTATTATTATATTGTTTATCTAGTATTTGGAAAGGAAAATTATTGCATAGAACATATTGTTAGTGAAATTTTCTTAAAGATAACAGTATTTGGATAAAGAAATTTAATAGAATTGATCATCTTTTAAAAAAAAAAGAAAATGATGATAACTTGGAAGTGCATAAAACTCCATTTGAGCTAGGTGAGACATCCAGAAGAAGAGAGATCACTATTGAGGAAAATGCATCGTCTAGTTTCAAAAATGATGTTGAATATTAAAAAAAAATGAAAAGAAAATTGATGAATGTTTAGAAAGGTAAAAGGAAACTCATGAAAAAATCCTGGAAATTCTAAAACTATTATCAAAAGGTACAGAATAGGGTGATATCTTTTACTGTCAAACTGTATAATTTTAAAGTTTGTTTCCATAGATTTTATATCAATCTCTATGAATACCTCTATGTAGTGATTCAAGCTTAATGATATTTCTATGTTGTTTTCTTTATTTCTTTATGCAATATTTATTCTAATGTTTACTCTATTTTCTTTTTGATGAAACAAAAAGAGAGAGAATAAGAAAAAAATATAAAATAAATTAAAATGCACATATTAAAGGGGAAAAATTTTAATAAATCCATAAATTGAGAGGGAGAATTTGAAAATGTGCATTCACTTGAAAATGTGCATTCTTGATATTTTTGAATATTTATTTTTTATGATTTTATTGTTATCAAAAAGGGGGAGATTGTTAGGAAAATTGTTATCCCTTTGAAATTTTGACGATAACAAAATCTTTCATATTATTCTAACATTTTTACTAAATGTGTAGATTTAGTTTTATTTAAAAAATCTCATAAAAGTGATTCATAGAAGTTGCTATAGAGAATGTGATGGAAGCAAGTCATCATGGACCATAGGGACATCACAGAGGAGAAGTTCTATTTTTTTTTTTAATTAACTGAATGCCCACCTCGACAATCTAAGTGTAAAATGGGTACTGCACTTAACTCAAAATATTTTCAGATACCTTGACTAAATCATAATTAAAGATCATAATTAAAGGGATACCTTGTAAGAAAGAAAAGCCTAAGAGCATCAAATGAGAAAGGTCTCCAAATCCAAATCACAATCTGGGAAATTATTTGAATTCAAATGAATTTAAATTCAAACATGACAGTTGTAGTTATTGATTTCATCTAACCAGAAAAGAAGAATCTCTACTAAGGATGGAAAGTCCAAAGATAATCGTCTTGATTCGTGGTGCTAAGATGAGAAAGTCAAACATTTCTTCACTTAGATCCTTTTTAGATGATAAATTTCAAAGTCCAGAAAATTTAGCAATTTTCCAAAAAAGTTGATATGATCTTTTGTACATATTTAGCCTATTATATCTCTGTATGCGATGAAGTTTTTTTAAATTCAGAAATTATATATTAAAGAAGGTATGTAGGGTTTCAAAGTTAAATATTTACAACACTAAAAGCGCTAGGAAAAGTTGATGAAATTTGTGGGTGAAATTGGCTGGTCACTCAATTTTACCAAAGTAGGAGGCATATTCAGAAATTGATTTTTTTGGAAAGATTTCAAACTTTCAGCAAGAAGTTTTAAAAATTAGAAAAAAATGAAATTAAAATTTATAAATGTTAAAGTAGAAACACAAACTTCAAATTTGAATTTCAATAGTTATAAAATATTAAGAAATTAGGAGAAATTTCAACACTTTAAATCAGGAAAATGACCAAAAATTTAGTACTGTAAAATGTTACTGGGAAGGCAACTTTGGGTTTATATATCTTCAACGATGGTAACAGATTTTGTGTGAGCTAATTTGGAATTAAAATATTGATATATAGAAAGTATACATCAATTTTTATAGAGTGTTTTCGATATTTTTTGAGTGAGATATTCATTCTAAAAAAATTAACTACTTGAACAATCTAAACTGTTATGTATTTGGTCTTCTAAGGTAGTTTTGTGATTGTTTCTCCGTTGGATGAAGCATCTTCATGCTTAAGAAGATCAAGTTAGCCGTCCTTGATTTGTATCTTATAATTTCGTATCACAGTGAAAAACTAGCAAATTATTAAATACCAGCTGGTTGGTTGGAAGAGTGGAGGTAGGGACAAAACCGAACTACTATAAATCAGATTTGTCTCTCTATTCTTACTATTATATTTCGTTGCATTTGATTAGAATGACCATAAGATTATTTTACATTTAAGTGGACTTAGATTAAAGTTTATAAAAGCCAACAAAAAATAATCAATTCAATTCCCTTCTTGGTTATCACGGGGACCAACAATACCGAGAGCTAAATGCCGATAGGAAAATAATGTGCAAATGTTCCAACACCTAAATACCAACAGGAAAATAATGTGCAAATGTTCTATCGATAGGAAAATAATGTGCAAATGTTCCAACACCACCGAGAGCAAAATGGAAAATAGTGTGCTCGAGAAATAAATGGATGTTGAGGAATTAATGGAAAATAACAGGAAGAAATATAGTAATATACTGAGGGATAGTAATTACCAAAGGTAAATGAAAAATAATATGTCGAATGTACCGAGAGATGGTTTGGTCATCATCATCAAGGAAAATCAAAATTTGACGAAATAGTCAAGAGTCAACAATCACCAAGAGACGGTCCGGTGGAAATCAAAATTTGAAGAAATGAGCTAAAAATGCAAATGTTCCACCACCACCGAGAGCCAAATGCTGACAGAAAAATAATGTGTAAATGTTCTAACACCTAAATGCTGAAGAAAATAATGTGCAAATGTGATGTGCCTAATGATGATCATGGTGTATGGAGGTGATTTCTCTATTCTGAAGATTTGAGTTTCTAAACATTTGTTTTGTTTGACGTTTGTTTTGCTACTCTTCATGTTTATTACTGGTTTTAAAAGGGTTATTTTTTTTTCAGTTCCTATTGTGGAGAGTGGTGTGGCTGATGATGATCGTGATGTATAGAAGTCATTCCTCTATTATAAAAGCTTGTGCTTGTCTTTTCTGCTTTTAAGTATGTAACACCTGGAAACTCCAGTGATGTGTTGATTCTAAAGAATCATTTAAGTTTTCTATATTTGATAAAATATATGAGAATAATTAATTTAAATATGGATGTAGATTTTTTCTTTGGATTGTATGGTAATTTCTTGAGATCTCGGTCGATAGACTCCCAATTTTAAAGTCATCGGTTACTGGAGTTCTCATTTACTGGAGTGTTTGGTGTTCGTGGAATTTGATTTCTTTATGAGAATTTATTTGCTCAGTTGAGTTTTAGCGTTTAGTGGACTGTTTCTTCAATTTTGATTTCGAATATTTGTTTTTCATCTGCCTTGGTACATTTTTCTATTTACCTTCCAGTACACTACCTCTTGGTATATCTGCTCCCTCGTTACATTTCTTTGCATTTACCTTTTGGGGGTCTCTCAGTGCATCACTCTTTTGTCTTGGTGATTCCTATCTCTTTCCTCGGTACATTATTTCTCTCGGTATATTATGAAATATTGTTATGAAATAATGTGGTAATATACAGAGAGTTAAATGTCGATAGGAAAATAATGTGCAAATGTTCTAACACCATTGAGAGCTAAATGGAAATTAATGTGCCAAGTAGTAAATGGATGCTAACTGAGTAAATGGAAAATAATCGAGGAAGAAATATAGTAATATACTTGAGATATAGTAATTACCAAAGTTAAATGGAAAATCATGTGTCGAATGTATTGAGAGATGGTTCGGTCATCAATGAGGAAATCAAAATTTGAATAAATAGCCGAGAGGAAACAATCACAAAGAGACGGTGGAAATCAAAATTTGAAGAAACGAGATTATGATGTAAATGTTCCACCACCATCAAGAGCTAAGTGCCCATAGGAAAATAATGTGCAAATGTTCTAACACCTAAATGTAGATAGGAAAATAATGTGCAAATGTAGTGTGCCTAATGATGATCATGGTCCATGCACGCAATTCCTGTGTTCTAAAGGTTTGTGTTTTTGAACATTTACTTTGTTTGGCATTTGTTTTGCTGCTCTTGATGTTTATTATTGATTCTAAAATGGTTATTTTTCAGTTCTTGTTGAGTAGAGCGGTGTGGCTAATGATGATCGTGGTGTATGGAAGTCATTTCTCTACTGTAAAAGCTTGTGTTTGACTTTTCTAACTTCTAAGTATGTAATACCAAGAAACTACGGCTGTGGTGATAACTCTAAAGAATCATTTAAGATTTCTATATTTTGTAAAATATATGAGAATAATTAATTTAAATATGAATGTGGATTTTTTCTTTAGATTGCATGGTAATTTTTTGGGATCTCGGTCGATGGACTCCAAATTGTAAAGTCGTCGATTACTAGAGTTCTCATTCTTTGGAGTATTTGGTACTCGTAGAATTTGATTTCTCTATAAGAATTTATTTGCTCGATTGAATTTTAATGTTTAGTGGACTGTTTCTTCAATTTTGATTTTGAACATTTGTTTTTCATCTATCTTGATATATTTTTCCATTTACCTTCTAGTACATTATCTCTTGGTAAATCCACTTTCTCGGTAGATTTCTTCGCATTTACCTTTTGGAGGTCTCTCTGTGCATTACTCTTTTGTCTTGATGATTCCCATCTCCCTCCTCAATATATTATTTCTCTCAGTACATTACCTTATTTCTCCTTGGTACAGATATGAAGGGAGAGAGCTATAGCAGAGGAGCTTGACCTCTCTTAGCTGCCGAGGAGCATGATCTTTCTCGGTAGCCAAGGAACTTGATAACCGAGTTAAGAGGCTCAATCGAGGTAAGTAGTTGAGAGGCTCAAATTTAGATAGTCACCATTAATTGAAGGTTTGGGTGGACAAAGGCACCAAAAAAGAGGTAGCTGAGAGGAGCCATGCCTTTGGTCACCGTAGAAGTTCTAGGTGAGTTTTGTTAGTTATATCTACCTTTAATAACGATAAATTAATAGAAATACCTGTTTAAAACCTCTGCTTTGACATGATATATTGCGTGTTGGTGTAAGCACTGTGGAGTTGTAGGTATCGCATTATTCCTATCTACCAGTGGATATATCTACCTTTAACAATTCCCAAAGATCATCACCTTAGGTGGATGAAGGCAGTTTAGGTAGACCAAGGCTACTCGTTGGTCTTAATCAATGAGAAATAATATATCGAGAAGAAATAGGGTAATATAAAAGTCATCGAGAGAAAAAGAGTGTAAATGAAAAGAAATGTATTGAGAGAGTTTCAATTTTTTTTATTTGCCTACAATGGATATACCAAGATGTAGTGATGGAAAAATGTATCGAGAGTTTAAAAACAATTTTAAACAGTCACCAATAACCGAAATCAAAATTAAAGAAATAGTATGCCAAACTCTAAAATCTACCAAGTAAAATAAATTCTCATATAAAGCACCAATCACTCTAATAATAAACAAGGACTCTTGTAATCAATAACTTAAAATTGAGGGTCTATCGAGAGTCTAAAGAAATTCCTATATAGCAATGTTTATATCTAAATTAATTATTATCATAAATTTTACAAAATATAAAAATCTCAAGTTCTTTAGAGTCAACAACACAGTCGGAGTTTAATATTATAATATGATAATTTTTTATAATATTATATTATAAAAATATTTTTAAAAATACCATATATCCACATGACAATTTTATTATAAAATTTTATAATTATACTAAAAATACTAAAAATACCTCTCGGTATATCTACTCTCTCGGTACATTTCTTTGCATTTACCTTTTGGGGGTCTCTTAGTGTATTATTCTTTTGTCTTGATAATTCCTACCTCTCTTCTCAGTACATTATTTCTCTCAGTACTTTATAAAAATTGTTATGAAAATAATGTGGTGATATACCGGAACTAAATGTCGACAGGAAAATAATATGTAAATGTTCCACCGATAGGAAAATAATGTACAAATGTTCCAACACCACTGAGAGCTAAAAGGAAAATAGTGTGCCGAGTAATAAATAGATGCCGAGGAAAAAATGGAAAATAACCAAAGAAGGAATATAGTAATACACTGAGAGATAGTAATTACCAAGGGTAAATCGAAAATAATGTATCGAATGTACCGAGAGACAGTTTAGTCATCATTGAGAAAATTAAAATTTGAAGAAATAGCCTAGAGGTAGCAATCACTAAGGAAGGTCTATATGAGATCAAAATTTGAAGAAACCTTGAGATAATTATGCCAGTGTTCCAGCCACCGAGAGCCAAATGCCAACAAGAAAATAATGTGCAAATGTTTTAACACCAAAACATCGACAGGAAAATATTGTGCAAATGTGGTGTGCCTAATGAGGATCATGGTGTATGGAGGCGATTCCTCTGTTCTGAAGGTTTGTGTTTCGAACATTTGGTTTGCTTGGCTTTTATTTTGCTGCTTTCATGTTTATCTCGATTTTAAAAAGGTTATTTTTTTTTCCGGTTCTGTTGAAAAGAGTGGTGTGGTGATGATGATCGTGGTGCATGAAAGTTATTCCTCTGCTACAAAAGCTTATGTTTGTTTTTTCTACTTCTAAGTATGTAATATTGAGAAACTCTGACTGTGGTGTTGACTCTAAAGAATTATGTAAGATTTCTGTATTTTGTAAAATATATGAGAATAATTAATTCAAATATGAATGTGGATTTTGCTCTTTGGTGTATGATAGTTTCTTAGGATGTTGGTAGATAGACTCACAATTTTAAAGTCGTTGGTTATTGGAGTTCTTGTTTACTAGAGTGTTTGGTACTTGTGGAATTTGATTTCTCTATGAGAATTTATTTACTCGGGTTGAGTTTAGTATTTAGTTATTTGTTTCTTCAATTTTAATTTCAAATATTTATTTTTTATACGCCTTGATACATTTTTCTATTTATCTTCTTGTACACTATCTCTTGACATATCCACTCCTTGGTACATTTCTTTGCATTTATCTTTTAGGGTTCTCTCGTGCATCACTCTTTTGTCTTGGTGATTCCTACCTCTCTCTTCAATACATTATTTCTCTTGGTACATTACCCTTTTTCTCCTTGGTACACATATGGGCGGTCGGAGTTTCTCGTCGATTAAACTTGATGTTAAGTCTAGCTTAAACTTAAAATTTAAAACTTATTGTAGTCCAAGAGTTATAGTTGAGGAGTTTGATCTCTCTCAGTAGTCAAGAGCCAACCTCTCGGTGTAATTAAGGAGCTTTTGTTTCTTATTGTAACCGGAGAGATATAACAAAGGAGCTTGACTTCTCTCATTGTCGAGGAGCTTGACCTCTCTCGGTAGGTGAGGGCTTGTCTCTAAGAGGTCAATAGAGCCGCAAGCTCGGGACGGAGGCAGTGAGACTCAAATCCAGATGTCCACCACTACCTCTCAACCCAAGTTTTGGGTGGATGAGGGCACCCAAGAAGAGAGGTAGGGGGAGGATCCATTGCCTTTGGTCGTCGAGAAGATCTAGTTGAGTCACGGTGGTTATATCTGCTTTAATAACAATGGTAAATTAATAAAAATTCTCGATTTAGAATCTACTGTTTTGACATGATATATTGTATGTTGGTGTGCATGGTGTGGAGTTGTGGTATCGCATTGTTTTGACATGATATACCGTTTAGGACTAAGCCGTGGCCTTAGGTTGACGAAACCCACTCTTTGGCCTTGCCATGGAGTGAGAAATAATATCTCGAAGAGAATAGGGTATTGTAGAAATCATCGAGAGAAAAAGAGTGCTAAATGGAAAGAAATGTACCGAAGGGAGTCTCAAAATTTCAATTTGCCTACGATGGATGTCTTGAGACGTGTGATGGAAAAATGTCACTGAGAGAGTTTAAAAATAATTTTAGGCAGTCACCACTAATCAAAATCAAATTTGAAGAAATAGTACACCAACTCTAAAATCTGACGAGCAGAAATAAATTTTCCTCCGAAAACCAAACTCTCCGAGCCTCCAGGCACTCTAATAATGCTCGAGAACACTAATAATCGAGAGTTTAAAATTGAGGGTTTATCGGGAAGTCTAAAAAGTTCATGTATAGTTATAGTTATATCTAATTAATTTTATCATATATTTTACAAAATATAAAAATCTTATATGGTTCTTTAGAGCTAACTATACGGTCGGGTGTAATATTATATTATGATACTTAAAAATATTTTTAAAAATACTATGTATGCGGATGAAAAGTATATTATAAAATTTTATAATTGTACTAAAAATTTACTATTTGGGAAATAGATGATGTTAAATATATATAAAAACTGCTTGAATATTATAATACTAGAAAAATTATAATTATAAATTTACTAAGTAAAAAATATTTCACAAATATTTTTAAATTAAAAAAAGTTTTCAAAAGTATTATGTTATAGAAAAATTATAATTATAAAATAATAAGTAAAAATATTTTAGAAATGTTTTAAATTAAAAAATATTTTTAAAATATTTTCAAATTAAAAATATTCAAAATGTCGTATTATATAATGTAGATTAGGGTCGAATTGAGGCCTACCTTAGTCGACCAGTGTACTCTAATAATTTTATAATAATATACTATAGTATCATGCCGTAAAAATACTATAATATTGTAATATGATAATTTTTTTATAATGTAATACTATAAAGATATTTTGAAAAATACTAATAATAATATATGCAAAATAAATGGTAATTTTATTATAAATTTTATGATTGTACAAAAAATATTAAAAATATTTGGAAATAGATGATGTATAGTAAAAATACTATAATATTATAAAAATTATAATTATAGAAATATTAAGTAATAAAATATTACTAAATATTTTATATTAAAAAAAAGTACTTACAACTATTGGGTGATGTGTTAATATTATCTTATATAGTTAATAACACGTTAAATGATACTTTTATTATAAAATTTTACAATTATATTAAAAATACTAAAAATATTTGATATAGATAATTTTATTATATGTAAAATATTTTTGCATATAATAAAAATACTATTACATTATAATACTATAAAAATTATACTTACAAAAGTATTAAGGAAAAAGATATTTTAAAAATATTTTTATGTTAAAAAAATGACCAAGGCGATCAAGCCTTTGGTCGACTAAGCTCGGCCTTGGGCCTGTGCAAATATAACGTTGGATGTCAATTTCTCCTTTTCTTCATTTATAATCTCTCTCTTTTTATTCTCTTTATGTATATCAAATATGAGATAAAAATATTATACCCTATTTTCTTATTTTCTTTATAATATATATTCATTTTAATTTGGGATAAAATATCAACTCTCTCATTGTTTTCTATAATTTGTTTCCATTTATATGGGATAAAAATTTACCTCTCTCTACTTGTTCTCCTTGTAATCTAAATTGTATTAAAAATGTTTTACATTTTTTAATTTATATTATGTAAAAAATGTATTACTCGTGTTTTATTTGATGAAAGGATTTTCTTTGTTTTTCAAATCATAATATTGAAATTTTTTAATTTTTATTTTATTATTTATCAGATAAATTATATAAATACATTTAGTCTATGAATAATTTCTATCAAAATATAAATTGAGATATTTAATAAATATAACAAATATTTCAAAAATTATTTAAATCTTTATAATTATTTATTATAAATTATTATAATTTTTTTAATTATAATTTTTTTATTTTATAAATTGAAATTTAAATTAACATTTTAATATATATATATATTTTTTTCAGAGGGGTACATCATTCAAATTCCACACCTCACATACCGACTCCTCCTTGTCCTTTTTATAGGCGGGGGATAATGATGACCAATGTTGACCGTTGGATTGCTTGGACTATACGTTTTGCTCGTGTGGGTCAATCATCACTTCTTCTTTGAGCAATCATTACAGACTCCTTCACGTTCCCATGTCATCTCTCAATTCAAGGAAAAAGCTTCCCCAGGCCGCTTTTGTCATCTTCCCATTTTCCCTTATTATCATCATCATTATCGATACATCATTACATGTAAACTCTCTCTCTCTCTCTCTCTCTCTCTCTCTCTCTATAGTTTTGGGCTGTTTGTGACGCAAATTAGTTATTTTCACACTTTCGATTGGAAAAAGGGAATTTTGGGAGTGTAGAATAGACAAATTTCGGGTTGGGCAGTTTTCAAATTTGGGGCCTAATCCAAGGTTTTGTGCAAAATTGCCTAATTATAGGTCCCTTCGCCATAAGATAAGACAGATAGCTTTTACATGTAATCTGATGTTTCTGAGGCGTCAGACTTTTGATATTTCTTTTGGGTTTTTTTTTTTTTTTTTTTCCACAAAGTCACTTTCCAAATATATGGACTTCTTAATGTCTGAGCTTAGAAAAGTTTTTCTCATTCAATATTGCTTTCCAAAGTGCTGAACGACCTCAATCTTTTTGTGACTTGTCGTAATTACTTAATAAATTATTTGCAATGCAATATTAAGTTAAATTAATCGCTTGAGAATGTTCCGAATATTTGGGTTCTCAAGATTTCATCTGCGCAAATTCCATATGCAATTACTTTCAATTGAATGGGAATTTAAAATCAACAACTCTGTGGATTTAGTGGTAGGGCACTAAACTTCTTTAATTAATATTTTTAATTTGAGTTTTGAGAATGATAAAACAAACCTTAGATCGGTCATCGAGTTTCTGAATATCCGTGGTCAAGTATCCACAAATAAAAAAAGAATGGGAATTTAAATGCACCTCAGAGAGAAGTTTACTTATTTCGGATTATATTCAAGAAACAAAAAAAATCAAAGGGCCTGGGAAGTTATTGGGCCAATACTTTGTTGGGTTCCGGCCCAACTCTTTGTTATGGGCCCAAAATGTTATCGGTCTATGAGTTTGACTCTTGAGCGCCCATTGTTATTAGGCATGTGATGGAAATCCTAAACCTAGGAGTCAGGAGGCCAAGTTCGCAAAATTTGGGATAACTGTGCTAATGAGTTTCAGCTTAAGTGGCTATATATTTATCACTTGTAATTGACTCTGAACAAGTATGCACCAAAAAAAAAAAAAAAATTCGGGATGACTGCTGAGCCCATCAAATAAGGTTTTCAAGATAAGCCCGATAATGACTTGTCATCGTAATAAACTACAAGCAGATGCCATACTCCTCCGCAAGTAATCAGCTGGCTTTACTCTATAATCATGTACTCATTTTTTTTACTTAATAAGACTAAATAAATTATTTGTTGCATGATTTAGATCTGATTAAGACAGTGGGTATCATGTGAGACAATTATACCCATGTTTTCCTGTCCTTTTGTAATGTTTGTTGTTCACCAAATTCTCGTAATCTCGAGTTTTGTCTGTGCTTATCTCCACCATTAATGCCAAAATCGAGCAACCTTGGAAAGAGAAAATGCCTAGAAGAAAGGTCTAAAATGCACCTAGTGTATCCACCTGCATGCGGAGGAGAAAGTGTGCTACGAAACAAGGTTTACTTGTGATACAGAAAGTTGGACTTTGGTTGCATAGATTGACATTGGATTTGGAAACGATGATTATAGTTCAATGGCAATTGATTCGGAGCTGGACTTTCCTTGTTAGTCGAAATTCATCACAGAAAATTTTACATGGTTCCTCCTCCTCTCACGTTTGAGCTTTCCTTAATCTCGGGCCACTCATTTGCAGTTTACTAGGAGGGTGTTTAGAGAGTGCACTTCTATTCCCCCTCTCTTTTTTCTTGGTGAAAATGGTCGCCCGGAATGTACCTTGGCTCTGGTACTGCATTACTATTAATTTGGGCTGAAATACCCTTAATTTTCTGTTAATTTGAGGTGATATAAAGTAGTTGGGCGACCAAAAAAAATGTAAGCACATAGAATGCTGGTCCTCTCTCTCTTTTGGTGCCTCCATCTGTCCCTCATATCATCTTATTGATCAACACCAATTTTTTTACCTAAACAATAAATATATATATATATATATATATATTTACATTTAATATTTCAATCAAATTTCTTATAATTAAAAAGATACCCAAGTTTAATACGCTTAGGTATTATCTAAAATTTGTTTTGTTTAGACTAGGTATTTTTATAGTTTCAAGAAGATTGGAACATTATATTTAAAAAGTATTGGTTCAAATAGGTAAGAGAAATAATATTAGGAAAAAAGTACACAAAGAGGGTAGGATCCCCTTCCCCATTGCATGTCATCTACCACTTTTAAGATGTAAGAGGTTATTTTTGAAATATATATTTAATTTTTAATTCAGGGTCCCAAATCCCTACATATAAAAAAAAAAAAAAAAAAACGAGGACGGGCCAGCCTAAGGCCCTGAACATCCTTGAGCAAAAGGGGGAGCAGACCAGGATTATTCAGTAGGATGGATCCAAATAATCTCTTCCTTATTTTTGTTCAGTAAAAGTGATAATGTTTTGTAATTTTGTCAGATCTATTTGCCTGCGGAGCGAAAGAAATTTGCCACACGCCCCCCCCGCCCCCCCCCGAGGGGGGGGGGGGAACATCGTCACAAGCATTGTTCACGTCCTTGTGATAGTGATTGTGTTAAATTTGGTTTAGGGATTTTAGAATCTAGAGATGAACTCAGGCTATAATTTTCAAGCTTTACTTATTTATTGGAGAAAACGCGTTGAGTGATGTCCAATCCGAGCTATCCTGGAACAGAAGTACCAATGTTTCTTGTCCTACGAACCGGACCGCTTTAACTCGAATGATTCTTAAATCCAGCAACTCATGAAAATCCACCTAGTATTTTACGAGTGGAGTCTGATTACCCAAATCCTCTTTCTTAGGTCTATGATCAGAAACAAGGGCGTTGTCATTGACTGGCCTCCCATTGCCTCCCATTCCTATATTGGCGCTTTTTACATCGAGGACCGTAAACTAGTACATACGAGGTGAAAATCTTTTTTAAGCAAAGATTTGATGAATCTTTTTTGAGCCTAAGACAACAGCTGTATTCTGTAATCCCCCCCTTTCAGGTTGCTTGGGTTATCTTCCAAGTTCGCGCTTGCAGGTAAGGCAGACTAGTTACTGCAATGCTACATATGGCACATCAAAGGCAAGGCCCCTCACCTTCCATGAAGGCTTCCTCATGAAGTGGGATCTGCCATGCCACGATAATCGAAACGAAATAGAAGGGCAAAGAATTAACCATGACTCTGTGATATATACAAAGGCTACCCTTCTTGTTATTATTTGCAGCGAGTCACCGAGACAAAAGCCCGACACCTTTCAAGAGAAAAGTTAGAACCCAGAAATGTTTGATCCAAGAATACTAATGAGTGTCCCTGGTTTGTTCGCGTGGAAAGAACAACTTGAAAAGAGAAATATGGAAAAGATATTCTCAAACTTGAGAGAGTCGTGAAGAATCCTGGTAAATGCAGCCAATAACCTCGAACAACTCAAACTCGCGAGCATAGTGCGAAAACAAAGATATGCTTCCAAAGATGGGAAGAAACAAAGATAAATATCACAACAATCCCTGTGCCGAATAAACACCTTCTGAGACAAGATAGGCACCTGGAAGCTCATAGCAGCGAAGGATTGCACAAAGTATCTAACTGCATTGTGAACAAAGATGGAACATATGCTCGGTCAGGAAAATCAATAAAAGCAAGAATATCAACCATCATCTGAAAAAGGAAGAACCGTACGGCATTCCAATGCATGCATTGCAGCAGTCGTGATGACATCTGAACTGGAGAAAGCATTAACAGCAATCATGAATTAACATTCATTAAGGCCGATCCAACTCGTTCAGACATCAACTCAAGAAGGTTCTACTCGTTCTTTTTTCCACAAGTATGTCATATACCGAACTCTTTTAATATGCGTTGTGTTATGCTGATAAAACCTTAACACATCAGGGCAAGATGGTCAAGAGCTCTTTATTACCTAGCCTCACCATTTATGGTGTTAATTGATTCCGACATGTAAATACCTGAGTCTTCTTCCCATAAAAATACAATAAAACCACTTCCAAAAAAGGTGTTTATACAGAATGTTATCAGAATCATTTCCACAACTGCAAAGATGTACTAGATAATAATGATCTAACATTCCGCCTAATAACAGATTCATAAGTACTCTCAAAGTACAAAGGATTTTGGGCTAAGAAGGCATACTACCGACTGAAAAACAACCATCATGAGTCATGTTGCTGGGGGAGAAAGTAAATCACAACCGAGCTATGAAAAGAGTTAAATGTGCAGATACTTGTAGCAGAGGGAGGAGGAAGAGGAGGAGGGGAGGGGTATCTGGAGGTGTATAACATACTGCATCCTTCCAAGTCCCGTCGCACATTATACCTTTTGAGCGAAACACTAGGACTATATTTTGCTGAAAGGAATGATGAATGCCTTAATTTGAAGTAGGCAGAAGGTCTCCATAATGTATGTGCACATACATTAGTAATTCTTAACTGCTAGGAGCATGAAATGAATTTGATTTCAGAGATAAGCACGGTCCAACATGAGCTCAACTTTGATGATTGGTGTGATTGATTGAGGTTTTAGATCAAGAATTATATATAAGAAAACTAATAATGTAGTTGGACAAGACTCAAAATCAGAGAAAGCATATGGATAACATAAAACAAGCAGATTTGGGAAGAGAGTAGCTAACATGGGAAATTTACTTAGACAACCTGGGATTTTCCAGGATCACTTCAGAAAGAAAATTTTTCATGCAGTACAGACATGAAATGAGCTAATAAAGAGATTTTAAATGTACAAACAATGAAGCTAAAACAACAATAAACATGTACTCCCCGCTATCGATGGAAAAAGAAGTGTATTATCACATTAGAATAACTTTAAATCTTGCAAGCATTAAGCGATATATACCATCTAATGGCTTGAAGGCTTATGCACAACAGTTTATTCCAAATTTAACCACTGCTGCAATAGGTACTATTCCCACTGAACTTGAAAAGGGTAGATTTCTTAACTGGATACTATAAATGCAGCAACTCCACATGGTATAAGCAGAAAAGCTGTGGCAAGCTTATATAAACACCTCAAAGCTGACTCTAGTCACTGAAGTGGGTATCTTGTAGACTCCCGGAAACCTTATAAAGGACGTTAGCACTTACACTAAAGTCCAGAATGCCCACTTCTCGAGATAGTGAAAGAGCAAAAATAGTGTACTCACTTTAATGCAATCTTCTTCTCCTGGGAGCCCGAGAATCTACACTGTCCACATCGGAAACCCTCACTACATCATTTCTTCTTCTAGATGTTGACGTAGATAGGGAGACCATAGAGTCGATTTCAACAGCAGTATCCATTGTTTGACTCTCTGAATGTATTCCAGCAGCAATGCTTGAAACAGAATCCCTATCCTCGACAGGTGGAGGCTGCTCTTGGTTTGCTATCTGAGTTGTTAAGGAAATATTCTCAATTGAGTGCTCATCAGAACCTATTACAGAGGAAAGAGGATGACAAAAAGCAGATCTCTTTGGGTAAAACCTCAGTAGCAAAGGTGGGAACCTACGTGTTTCCACTGGTTCAGGGCTGGGTGTGCCAATATGAGTTAAATCTACTACTTCATCCCAGGAGGCACGACTGCACTCTGCTCCCTTAGCATTCCCCTGGAAGTCAAAAGTCGACTAAGCAACGAAGTAGTTCTTTCGGTTGGGTCTCGAATTCCTTCAGAATCTTGGGACAGGTTCAAATCCCTGCTAAAGTCAAATCTACCGCCAATTTGACGAATCATTTCCTCCATTGGAATGAAAACCTAACCCGTCCTCTGAATGGTTAGCCTCAAAGCTCTCAACACCCCATGCCTGGAACCTCGAGGGATCTTATGACCTGAATCATCTTCAACTTCCTTGGCTACTATTCCCCGGCCATAGAGGTGGAGTCACATTTTTAATTGTCACCTCACCTTCCCAGACCGGACATTCCTTGGCATCCGAATGAATATGCAACCACCACATTAGAGAGCAAGGCCAACAAAATAAAGTGTCCACAACAGATTCCACTTTGGGTCTCTAGCAATATCCAAACAAATGTTACAATCAAAAAGCTTCCCTCATTTTCACCACCCTTTTCAGCATCTTCCTTCTTTCCTAATGCATCACTCTCCAAATCAAGCGAATTATTTACTTAGGATTTTTTGAACCTCAGCTGTTCTTTGATCACGCAACAGCACTACCCTCTCCCCAGTCTGCATCAAGCCACCACCACCACCATCAGTATTACCACCACTAGCACCACCAATACCGTCTGAATTAACCATCAACTCCATTACAATGTAACATAGTCTCCCAAGGAATATGAAACTGCTGTCTCCACCTCACACCTCTGCCGAGCCTGCTGCCTTATCCGCCTCATGGCATCTGCACGGAGCCTCAGTTGAACCCGATGGTTCATCAATCCAATCCTTTAAGTTTATGGACTCACCAGACAAAATCGCCGGCTGCGGTTCCGTCTCATTAGAGGGGAGAAACCAAAGGACCAGATTCAAATCAAGATTCATTACATCATCTGTTCCATCAGCCATCACAGAAATTCTCACCAAACACAAAAGAACCCAAATTTCCGTGACCGGCAATCGAACCCTTATAAAGGAAGTAAGGGCAATGAATTTTCAATTTGCAAACCAAAAACCCTCGAACAGCCTTTCCTGGTGTTTTCAAGGCTTCAATTTCTCTTTCATAAAAGAAAATGGGCAGATTGAAACCAACATTTTCTCTCCAAAATCGAAATCCCAAGTTTACATGAAATTGGTATTGGACAAACTAATCCAGAAATAAACAGAATCAATTGGAAAGCTCAATATATAAAGTTGTTGAAGTAGATTGACGATAAACATATAATTCTGAGAATGCTAATCTCAAAATCCATGATTAATTATCAGAGAGAGAGGGAGAGAAACCAAAACCTCGTTAAAAGTGCCGATGATCAGCCAAAGGGACCGTTTTCCGGAGGGCAGAGTCCTGTATGAGCGGTTTGTCGTTGAGAGATGTCTTGAAATCGAAAGATCTGGCAAATGAATGAAAGAGAGGAGAAGATAGTAACGAAGTGAGTTTTGCGAGAGAGAGTGAGAGAGAGATTTATAGTCAGAGAGATGGACTGTAAGGATTGGAATGGTAAGCAAGAAATGACGTGTCATTGCATTGCAAAGGTGTCATTTCGTTCCTCCTTTTTCTTTGTGGACTAAATCGGGCCAGGATTGCTCCACTCTTCCTGAGCCCACAGCCCTCCCTGTACCTGGCCCCGTTTTTTTTTTTTTTTTTTTTTTTTTTTTTTTTTTTTTTTATGTATATTTTTTTTCGAATGATTAAATGTTTTATTTCCCAAAAACTTTATGGTAAGAACCCACCGGATTGGCTGGAACACTTATTATATAGTGAATTAGTGAAACTTTTATTTTAAACCAAATTCAAGATATCCCAAACTAACTTTCTTTTAAAAAAACTAATATTTACATTTTAAAAATGATATAACTGTCTTCTCAACCAACAAAAAATGTATAAATTCCATAATCTTCTAAACTAAATTCTCTTAATTACTAAATTATTAACCAAATTAAAAAGAGATGTCATGCAAGAAATTAATTTTAATCATTTGTATTTTTAGTTTTTTTTTTTTAATAAACCATCAATATCTAATACTTTTATTTAGATCGGATTAAATTTTATTTGTAACAAATTAGACTTTTAAAGTCAAACTTTTTGACAACTGATTTTATTATACATAAAAGTCAGTTCCAAATTTTATTCAAAAGGTGTTAATAAAATTTAGAAAACTTAATATTTAGATGTGAAGGCAGATATGCGGCCGTGTCAATTGAATTCCATGATTGTTTTGTTGATTATTAAAGTATCATTTAATTTATTCACTATAGAAAAGCATCATTTTGCCAAGGAAAGGAAAAGAATGTATTGTATCCAGAAAATTTCTCAAAATCTCAAATTTGTAAATTTTGTGAAAATCTGTCTATTTTCTCAAAAATGGAACAAAATAACCAAAAGCAAAATAATTAAAAGTTTTGTTAATCATAATAGAAATTTTTATCATTTTATTTTAGATACATATTGATAAATTTATTAGATATTCATTAATTATAACCAACGACTATTATACACCAAAAGACAAGCATTATTGTGTGGAATCCAAAATTTTTCCTTGCATTATAAACTTAGGATTTGAATTTTTCCCCCCTTTAGGAGTAGGTCAACCCAAAATTTGGTCTGAGAGAGTGGTCAAGATCCGGTTGTTGGGCCAGTGTTACGGTTGTTTTCCTTCTTACTGCCGATTGAGTAGCCTACTGTGAAATTAGAGGAGAACTAGGAATTGGAATTAATAACTTGACAAGTTATGAAAAGTGTGAGCCTTAATAAAGGCGATGTCTTCCCATGCTGCGCTATCGGGACTTAAGTTAAGTCCTCTTCTTCAACACTGGCGGGCGGTGCACCATTTCTCTTGATCACTCTCCCTTTTAAATCACAGTTTACGGTTCCACTAAATTTGCTTGTTGCTCCCACTAATGATAATGTTGGCATAATATTTTGTTTATTGCTGCCCAGGGGGGGGGAAGTAATGAGACTGTGGAAAAATAGGATGGATCCTTGACTCTGGAGAGTAGTTTCGAAGTCTATTAGCTACTTGTCCACATCCCTTGCTATGATTTGAAAGGTCCATGATATTTTGAAATAGTTTAATTTGCTTTCGAGTTCAAATGGATTGTTGCTTATATGGTTGAAATTTAAGATATATCCAATCTCCAATATTGAATTCTCTTTCTGACCTGTTCTGATCTGCCTTGATTTTCATTCTATTTTGTGCCTTTGTAAAATCATTGTGCAAAATTCCCTTCATTGGAGTTAATACATTTTAAACAAATTTCTCTGTGGTAGGTGTGGTGAGTCTAAGTAAGGGCCCATTGGAATAGATCTAGGCTGGTAGCCATATAAGGTTTCAAAAGGAGACATCTTTATGCTCGAATAAAAGTTGGTGTTGTACCGCGATCATTTCTTTTCGCCAATGATACCTACACCTAGTACGTAAATCTTATCATAATTGCTGTTCAAGCATTGATTGAGTCTTTAAAACTTTGTCCATCTGTTTGAGGGTGATATACGGTACTTAGCTTGATTGAATGCACGATTTAAGCATTACGCCATAAAAGACTGGTAAAAATCTTATCTCGATCAGAAACTATTGAGTCTGAAAGACCACGTAATTTGAATATGCAGTCTACAAATAACTGGGCCACTTTTTCTGCTGTATAAGGATGCTGTCGTGCTATGAAATGGCTATATTTTGTGAGTCTGTCTATGACCACCAATATAGTATCATATCCCTGTGATTCTGACAGTCCTTGTACAAAATCCATGCTAATTTGGGACCATGCCTGTGCAGGAATCGGTAAGGGTTGGAATAGTCCCGGATAGGAATATTTTCATGCTTATTTTTGAGATTCATGAAATAACATGCACATACTTGATTATGTCTGATCTCATGACTGGCCATAAGAAAGTAGTCTTGATTCTTTGTAAAGTCTCATTCTATCCTGAATCCTATAGCAGAACTATGCATCTGCTGCATTATTCTTGCTCTTAATTGTGACCATTTTCCCACATATAGTTTCTTTTTGAACTTGAGAATCTCATTCTGCAATGTAAATTTTGGATTGCTCTCAGGTTCAATGGTTAACTGGGCTATTAAATTTTGACACTCCTCATCCTCCTCATAGCTCTGAATCACTTCCTGTAACCATTGTGGTCTGATAAGTGAAGTAGACATCAGCATCCTATCTTGTTGATCAGCAAAGAAATCCTTCCTTGATAATGCATCTGCCACTCTATTTTTTGTCCCTTTTTTGTACTTAATTTCATAATCTAGCCCCAACAATTTATTAACCATTTATGCTGCAGGCTGCTGTTAAGTTTCTGATCAAGGAGATATTTCAAACTCTGGTGGTTAGTTCCAATGACAAAATGGTAACCTGTTAAGTAATGTCTCCATTTTGAAATAGCCATAACTACTACTAACAATTCTTTCTCATATATGGATAGGACTTGACTTCTAGGTCCTAATGCTTTACTTAGATAAGCAATAGGTTGACCCTCTTTGATGTAGTAACTCCCAAACCACACTTTATCACGTCGGTTCTATTATAAATGTTTTCGTAAAATCATTAATCTCATGAGGGCAATATATGCATTTGTTTTGAGTTATTGGAAGGCCTACTGTGCTTCTTCACTCCAGTTGAAGCTATCTTTTTTTAGAAGATCATGAAGGGGTTTAGTTATAAGACCATAATTCTTGATAAACCTTCTATAATATCCTGTTAACCCCAAAAAACTTCTTAATGCTTTAATAGATGTGGGAGTAGGCCACGACTTGATGCAATCAGTTTTCCGTGAGTCCATTTTAACTCCTTAATCAAATACAACGTGGCCTAAGTATTGCACTTGAGATTGACCAAAAGTACACTTAGATAATTTTGCATATAGCG